>JARCFY010000009.1:18738607-19988607 GCA_029233225.1 Lepidodactylus listeri
CCTCTACCTTTCCTACCTCCCCTCTCCCCACCCTTCACTATCAGTCTTCCTCTCTTTGTCTCTTCCCCTCCCAGAGAGATTCATGGAGGGTTGGCTCACATGCTCACCCCCTCCTCACTGCTGTGCATGCCTGGCCATCTCTGCTCGACTGCTCTAGCTGCCCAGCCACACGCCCCCTGTTGCAATTCTACTCACACACCCAGCAGCCAAGTCATCTGCCTCATGATGTGGTGACAGCAAAAGGAAGATGTGGGAGAAGACAGAAGTTCCTGCCCCTTTTCTCCACTATCTGAGACAGCAGAGAAAGGGGATTCGGCTCACATACCCAGACATCCCCCCTCTCCAATATTGTGGCTGCCCAATTCACCAGAAGTTTCAGTAGCAGTGGGAGGCGACAGCAGGGGTTTCCTCTCCTCTCTCCCTACCAACCCACCTCCATTGCTGCTGCCTCAGTGGCTCTTTCAACAGCGCTGAGGGTGTTGGAACTTTGCCTGGCCAGCCCAGACACTTCCAGTGAGGCTGCCTCAGCAGCAGGCAGATAGAAGGAGGCTCCCAGGAGAAATCTGCCTGAGCTTGCACAGACCACTGCTCCCTGGTTTTAGGTTTTTTTTTGGGGGGGGAACCCCTCTTTTTTAAAGTTTGGGGGTTAATCTCCCTTCTGTCAACATGGCCACAATCTGCAGATGTAAGTATCTACAGATCTGAGGATCTGAAGAAGAGCGTAGGGACTCACGAAAGTTCATACCCTACCACAAATTTTGTTAGTCTTTAAGGTGCTACTGGACTCTTACTCTTAAGTATCTGCAGTTTTGGCCACCCTAAGAACTGGATATATTGATAGTATTTGGTACAGTTATACAATGGTATTTATATTTGTTCATTTACTTCACTTATTTACTTCATTAATACAATCCATGCCTTTCTACCGAATGGGGTCCCAGAGTGGCTTACATCATTCTCTTCTCCTCCATTTTATCCTCACTACTAGGGGTGTGCAAAAAAAAAATTCGGTATTTTTCCGATTCGGGTATATTGGACCCAAAAAATATTGGTATTCCCAAATATTCCTGAATCCCAATATGGGTATTGTACTGGGATTCAGGTAAACATTCAGGAAACCTGAATTTATTCAGCTCCATTATACCCTATGGGGACTGTTGGCTTGGTGTATAATTGGATCACTATATACAGAACGCACACCTCTACCCACAACCACCTGTGAGGCAAGTGAGGATGAGAATACGTGACTGGCAGTAAGGTGTGTGGTCTGCACTAACTGGAATGTAGGACAGAAACCTGGGTTCTGATTGGGTGGAAACACTGCTGGCGTACACTCAGAAAGAACCCACCACTCTCAAACAAGTTCCTGGCCATTTTGGGGGATCTCATGATAGACCGTCCTAAGCATGGCATAGGGATAATCTCTGCCTATGGCAGGGTTTCTGGTAGATTAAAGAATTAGTGGTATCACAATCTCTTTGCCATGCTGAAGGCTTGCCGACATGCAAAAAGAGGCCTAGCACAGACAGAGTCATTCAAGGTACCTGCCTCATGCACCCAAAGGACTCAATCATGGCTAAGGGATATGGTGTCACTGGTCTCTTTCTTTGCCAAAGGCCTTGGAACCCTAAACACAATCAAACTGGATATTTGATGGCTGTCAAAAATCAATGCCCTCAAGAAGTGTGAAAGGACTCCAATTTCAGATTTGGAAGTGTGGGGTGGGAAGAGTTCGCACTGAAAACCAAAAATTCTGGACTCAGAATTTTGCAAAGATTGCATTTAAAAAAATAGACTTCAAAGAATTATCAAGATTTGTTCCAACTTTGCTGAAAGACTAGGGGAGCCATCTCATTCCTCACTGCTCTGAGAACATTGTGTGGATTAATCCTACAGGAAAACACTGCATAGGCAAATACCCCTCGAAGAAGCTCTGGTTATGCTGGAAGGGAAAGAGTGCTCCTCCCCGCTTGATGAGAAGATTGTTAAAAAAGGCTCCCGGAAGAATGTGACAGACAATTGCTTCTAGAAAATGGAGGCGCGCAGTTCTTCCCTTGTCTTGTTTTACCCCACATAAGTAAGTCTTGAACTTGAACTTAATCCTGATCGCATTCACTTAAGCATAAGCATTATCCAGCATAAGCGTATTCCAGTTGTGTAGCTGTGTACAGGATAACCAGAGCACAGTTGCTCTATTGTTGCACAAGAGAAAGGAAACTGAATTGGTTTTCCACTCTTCATGGGATTTAAATAAGAGAGGATCTCCATAGCTACAGCACATTCAAATATGCTGAATGGGGTTCAGTTGTAACTCATTTTCTTCTAGTCGGCAGACAGATAACGTGGAGAAGGTTTTGCCAGAAATCTGCTTTGGAAAAGGGGTAAGAATCCAAGGTGGTGGCCAAGGGAAGCAGACGTTTTTCCTTGAGTGCTGCGTTTGCAAGATATTAATAAGATACTAATTATCTTCAGGGCTGTTTCAGCTTGCGAAAGCCTATTCCTAGTTTTTCTGGGAGTCTGCTATTAACATTTCTGAGACCTGAGAGCTCTAAGAACACGCTGCCAAGTGGCTGGGGTTACTGAAGGAGCAGGGAAGCTATTGGCCAGAAGCCATTAATTGGACAGCTTTTACTTGTGTTTTTTTCCAGTTTATCTTGTGTTTTGCATGCCTCCCTAAGTTTTTTCCTGGAAGCTCTGAACTTTGTAGGAGTTGCTCAGTGAACTGATAGAAGCAAAGCTGCCATTGGCTGAAAACTGTCCTCTGGACTGAGTTCAGCCTCTTTAAGCCTGAGCACCTCAAGGATAGATTACTGTAATTCGCTCTATATAGGGCTACCCTTGAGGCTGATCCAGAAGCTTCAACTAGTCCAGAATGCAGTGGCGCAAGTCCTCACTGGAACTCCAATGAGGGTCCATATTCAACCTGTGCTCTGCCAGCTGCATTAGCTCTGGATTGAAGACCGGATCAGATTCAAGGTGTTGGTTTTGACCTTCAAAGCCCAATACAGTCTGGGACCAAAAGGTCTTGGGGGGGGGGTGAGAGTGCTCCAGGCAAGATGCCCTACATGCCCCCCCCCCCACTAAATACACCACCAACAGCTCATCCTCCTCTATGTTATTGCCCCCCACAGTACCTTTAGTCTCTTCAGGTCTAGTGCTAGTGGGACAAAATGAGTCACTTGCTTCTCTGTTCCCTCCATAATCTCTCCAAAGAAGAATGGCTGTATTCCCCCCACCAGAGGCCCTAGAGATTTTGTGGGCCACAGCAGGTCATGTACCTGACTGCTGCCTACCTTTGATGCTGGCTGGGTGCATAAGGCAAGTTATGGTCCTTCCTTTAAAATAACTCAGATCATACGGGGAGAAGCTGTGGCTCAGGAGAAGAACTTCTTCTTTGCATGCGGAAGGTCCCAGGTTCAACCCCTGGCATCTCCAGTTAAAAAGGCCAGGCAGAAAGTGATGTGAAAGACCTTTGCCTGAGACCTGGAGAGCTGCTGCCAGTCTGAGTAGATATTACTAGACTTGAGAGGCCAATGATCTGATTAAGAATATGGTAGCTACATATGGAAAATATTTCCTAATGGCATAACAATCCCCCCTTAATCATTTTCTCTCTTACCAATGTCAATTCCATTTCTCAATTCCTCCCACCAAAGAGAAACTTACATTTTTGTGGTTCACACATTTCATGAGGACTAGCTCCCTGTAAGCTCGCTTAGCGTGCGTTTGATTTTGAAACGGCCTGCTGAGCTTCTTGATGGCCACATTTCTGTCAAGAACAGCATCATATGCAGCACTGGAAGATTCAAAAGGACAAACAGCAGAGTTATTACATAAGATCATTTCTAAATATTAGCAACAGCCTTTTAACATCTGATCATTACAAAGATATTTTTTTAAAACTTTACACTGGAGTTCTTGCTAGAAGACATTCATGCCTGATGCTCCTCCAATCGCTTGCATATTTCTGTTTCATTATTAACACAGATATATACCATCTTTTCACTCATAGTGTGTCTGTAAGAGTTTGCAATAACTCTAAAATCTATAAATCATAACAAAAAGAGAACTGGGGGACCAATTACACAGAAACAAAAATGAATAGAACTAAGAGTCAGCAGGAACATCAGAATCAGTATTCAACATAACCTGAAAGCAATCAGTCAATAAAACCCCCAAAACTCTCTAAAAAGGTACCAACTTAGCTTGACAGATACGGGGAGATGGAACAACACACATATCTCTTGGAACACAATGACAAAGTCTTGCTGGCATAACTCTATTCCATAAAACCATTTCACAGCATCCAAGGAAAGTCTTAGTACATGGGGATGGGGATTCATATGGAAGACAGAGTAACCCTTAAGCAGTCCTTAAGCAATCCTGGAGTTTTAAAGGTTTTGAACCAAGTAGGAAGAAGGAAAGTTGGATTGAAAATGAGTTCTGCTATTTTTCTCACAACTACATCTGGACAGTGTTTGAATAGGTGGAAGTACGCCGGAGTGGCCTCATCACATACCACAGTTTTCCTATCCACCAAACACTGCTAGTTGCACTACTCTGTGTATGAGTGTGCTGGTCAAGTCACAGTTGACTTATGGCGACCTCATAGGGTTTTCAAGGTAAGTGAGGTTCAGAGGTGGTTTGCCATTGCATTCCTCTGCATAGCCACCCTGGCGTTCCTTGATGGGTCTCCTATTCAAGGCTGACCCTGCTTAGCTTCCAAGCAGCTTCCAAGATCAGGCGAGCTTGGGCCCTCTAGGTCAGGGCGTTGGCACTGCTTTAACAGTAACACAAACCCCCTAGCAGGAGAAAATTCCATAGACATCCTTTTACAGGTTCACTTTCCTTGTGGGGAGAAGTTCACGGAGGAGCAGGCAAGAATCCCGGCAAGTGGCGCCGATCTGCAAAGCAGCATCAGTTCCCCTTAACGCAAACAGCCTTTGAACCTCACTCAGTCTTTCATCCACCCGCAAGCTTCCAGTGCTGGAAGTGAAGAAGCAGCCTGAGCTTTCCCCTTGGATCACATTTCACAAGAGTCCAACAAGTTCAGCAGGAGCCTGTGGGTTTACTCTACTGAAGTGCTTTCCTCCAGCACAAGGAGCCTTCCGCTGATGCACTGGCGGAAAGTACCACTGTTTGTGGAATGGAGCTCCAGGATCTAACTCAATGCGGTCCCAGGCAACTGTTGTGGGCCAGCCAAGCTCAGCAGAGCAAAGGGACACAGGATTCCTCGGAGGCAGAGGGGGTCATCAGCATATCTGACTGAAGCCCACAGCCAGTGCCAGAGGGCAGGAGGAGGAAGTCTCTGAGGGGCCAGATGTAGATTCTCAGCCAGGAACCAGAATACTGGCCCCTCAGCTTCCCAACCCTGGGCCAGCAACAGACCGCTGATTGCCAGTCAGTTCACACATACACACACCCCAAACACCAGAGCCTCAGGAATGTTGTCGGAAGAAAGTTAGAAGAGACCTTCAAGCCAGAAGGTGTAGTGCCCGTCTAGCAGCACAGCACCGGCCCAGTTTCAACAAGGATGAGTGCTTGCAGGGGCAGGACTGAGGAAGCTGGTAGGTGCATGGTGCGACACATCATGTTTAGCAGTGTGGGGCTTAAAAGCAACAGAGAGGAGAGTAGATCTGTGGAAGCAACTTGTCTGTTAGCTACTGGCCTTGTTGGCTGTATCCTGGATAGATTTCTTTGTCTCTGACCTTGGCCTGTATCATGGAAACCTCGCTCTTGGATCCCCCTCCAAACTGTGAGCGCTGCCTAACCTTTGTCGAACCCCGGAGCTCTATTTTGACCAACCCTGATGTATGAGAAACTGACTCCATGTGCTTACTGTATGTCAGCAGCCAGGACAGTAACATACAAGGCACGGATTCTCAACTTCATAACCTTAAACAGGCTGGGGTCACGAGTAATCAAGGGGAAATTTTCTGATTTACAGTGATTGCCCCCCACTCTGCGTTCTAACAATAAGCAACAGTGCAGTTCCATCCCTAAGGAAGAAACATGTGTTCTAGTAGTGCCTTTACAATGGTGACTCCTTTCAGGAGGGAGATGTGACAGAGCCGCAACTTAATTTTTTTGGAGACAAACTATTTTTGTTGTTAATAGAACGGGGTTCTGCCAAATTTTCAAAGGTATTGATCTCTGCCTGTATATGTTTTCTGTCATCTCCTGATGGTTTCAAGGCATTGATGGTTATTATCGCACTGACCGCTGGTATTATTTTTAGAACGTTTTTTATTTTAACCTTGTTCCACCCGTTGATGGAAATTTAAAAGTGGAAAAGCACCCTGTAAGTGCCGCAGATTAGCAGAAGGATGGATTAATTAAAAAAAAAACCTTAGAACTCTCCTCATCCAATAGCTGCACGAGAACTTTCGCCTTGAGGGTACCTCCTTTCCACAAAAATCTAGCTTATTTCTTTAGCCTTACGGAAGAAGAACTTTTCTGGTTTTGCACACGGTTTCTAGAAGACCTAATAATTTCCTGCCTGCTGGCTTGCTCCTAATACTAACACTTGAAATGGAACCAGAAGTAAGTTCTAAAAGATTAATTAATTTAAAAATTATAGATTATTAATAAAAAATATTTTTAAAACAATAACAATATTCCATTCAGCTTCTATGTTGCTTTTCATTTAAAATACCATGGGTTTTTCCCCAGGATAATTTGAAGAAAATAAAGAAGTTAAGCACTGGTTTGCTCCTAATGGACACTGAGTTGCATCAAGAGGCTGACACCTTTCAATACAATAGGATTACTCCTGAGGAAGATTGGGACGAAATGAGCTTATATCCGGGTGCTCACTGAGTATTTTGGACTTTTCTTTGTAATTTTGTAAAGCTTCATTTATAATATAATGAGAATCATGGATTTTTCCTTGTAATTTCGTAGTTTTCTTTATAATATAATATGATCCTTACTAAAGTCTCCTAGTCATCCATAACACACTGTTTGCTTGTTTGTTGTATTTCCTATATGGACACCTGTTATCCCTTCTTGGTTTTTTTCTTTTTTCTTTTTTACTGCTAGGTAAAAGGTACCTGCTAACTACTGCGTGCCCCAATCGCTTCATGTCTGGTTTTTGCAAAACAATGTAATGCAGTAATAATAGGGGCTTTTACCTACTCCACAGAAGCACTGACAGGCTTAATTGAATTTTTTTTTCCATTTCATTGAAGATCCCATCATGATGAAAAGAGCATACCAGCTACGTTTAATAATTAATTTGTGCCAGGAAGAAAAAAAGGGGGGGGGGGGGAAGCACCTTTAAAAATATTGACAGCTCCATTTGCTGAAAGATAGGGAGCATTGAAGATAGGGAGTACATTTATTTAGAAGGTCTGACTCCTGACCTTTACCACTTTTATTCAGCACCATAGTAAGGGTGATGGGAACCACAAAACCACGCTCACTGCGTGGCAAAGGGGTCCCTGGTGATTTCCCCCAATTTGGCATCCTACGGGGTTGTCTTACATTTTGCTGGGGTGGACTGGCCTTCTAACTTACCAGGAAAGGTCCCGAGGGGCCTTTGCCCTGGAAAGTCATGGGCAGGCAGAAGCAACACCAGCCAAACCCAAGTGGTGTTGCCAACACAACAGGGGTTGCTTGACTGAGTCCTGGTTAACAGAGACTGGCTTAGCTGGCTCCTAAGCTGTTTTAACATCCCAGACTGCCTCTTCAATATGTATGATCACCCAAAAGAAGCATGTAAAGCAACGATTCTACACTGGACCTGCATGTCGTAGAGTGATGTGCCCACCTTGCCATGGGGTTGCAACAAGCGGAAATCAACACAAGCAAGTCTTTCCCCATGGTTGCCACACATTGGCTGCTGCCAGTCACAGTAAATAATACTGACCTTGACAGATCAATTGTGTTTATCATGTGAGAGGAAACATCAGTGTATCTAAGTCGCAACATGGCCCCATTATCCATAGACTGTGGCTTTCTACAAACCTGAGAAAAGCCCCATGTTTGCAGAAAAATCTAAAATCCAAAACAACATGGGGGTTAAACCCCCTCCCCCAATTATAAAATGATGCCTTCAGTGGCCACTGCTAGGCAGCCACAACAGTACTGCCAGCCTTCAAGCCTTGGTTACTGTCGGTAAAAGGCAGGGGGAGGAGGCAGGGACCTTTCCAGGGCTTTTGTGATCCTTGAGGGAGGATTCATTGCAGTCAGGCCTGGTAGCAACCAACAGCAACCTCCTATCATGTGACTTGCATGACTCACCCATGCCTGGCTTCTTGCTGCTGTTCAACAGCAGCCACCCCAAGGAATCCAGTGTGACTCTCCACAGATACTGCCCCCAAACCTCCAAGAATGTCTGAAGCTGGAATTGGCAACCCTAGTTTGACCACCAAAAAAATGTTCATGCTTACCTGGCCACATATACCTACGTAAAGCATTTGAAGTATTTGAAGTATTCTTGTATCGGGGAAGGATTTTACCATCGGACCGAAGCACTTCCACTAATGGAATGTATCTGTTGAATCTACTTCAAGATACCTATTCCTCTGTAAGGATTCCCGCAGATGCTCTTGCTGAATATGACTTTATCTTAGCATCTTTATAGCCGCTACATTTTTTCTTAACAAAAGCTGTATGTCAGCCATAGTTTTATCCTACAAACGATAGCTTCACTGCAATACGCACTATAAAAAACATCCTTTAACTTTACAATCAAGCACTGGCGACTGGGGGCATTGAAAATGCTGTAAATAAACTCATAATAAATTATGGTTACAGTTGGCTCAGTAAGGTAAATGTTAGTTTTCCAATTGGTCTTTTTAAAAAAGAGAGTAAAAGAGATAACAGTAAATAACTATAAAAACAGTCTGGTTTAATGGAGACAAAGATTGTTTTCAACTAAACACCTAAATTGCCAGGCCCACAATATATATGAAATATGTGTGTGTGTCTGTCTCTCTGTGTATGTGTGCAGGGCCGGTGCTACCATTAGGCCAAGTTAGGCGACCGCCTAGGGCGCAGACCTCAGAGGAGTGCAGAAATGGACAATCAGCACCCCTCCAACTGGCCACAGGCTCTCACACTCATTAACTCACCAGCCCTGCCTCTCCCATGCTTTTCCTCCTCCATAAAATCATGGCAACTGCAGCAGCAGCAGCAGCTCCCTTCAGCTTTGCCTCGCACCCTGCCTGCCCAAGCCCGCACAATTTTTTTAAAAATTAGCAGGGTCAAGTTTTGTGCTTTTAATTTCCCCTAGAATTCATCTGTTTTTGATAACTGGTTAGCGGGGGGGGGGGGCGCAAGTAGTTAGCCTTGCCTAGGGCACAAAAAAGCCTGGCCCCGGCCCTGTATGTGTGTGTGTGTAAATATATAGCCACATTATTGCTCTTTAACGAGGCAAATGGGGTTGAATTTCCTTGCCAGGAGAGAAATTAGTGAAGCTGTGCTGGTTTTAGGAAACAAAAGATTGTAGGAATCAAAGTCGATCTTCAGAAGAGAGCAGCAAAATTCTACAAATAAACACACACAACCTTCAGGGGGGGGATCTAGCTTGCCCGCCCTGATGGAGGAAAACAGGCAATGAAAGGCTCTGAGAATCCTGACCTCATTCATTAATGTAAGAAGTAGATGGAGCTGCCTTAGACGGAGTCAAACCCTTGGCCGCCTATCAGTCAGTACTGGCTGATTTCACTGGCAGTGGCCCTCCAGGTCTCAGGCAGAGGTCTATTTTCTACATCACCAACTCTCTGATCCTTTTTAATTGGAGAAGTCAGGGACTGAACCTGTAACCTTCTGCACACAAAAGCAGAAGCACTGTAACTTCTTAATTACAGCTTTCACGACAGAAGTCATAAACAGTGAGCCACCACACACTAAAAGGGAAGCCCAAGATTTGCTACCAGAATTACAGTGTGGTTTTTTTTCCCCAGCTGCCGAAAACGTAGCCACATGCAAGGTTAACTTGTTCATCTTCATCCCTTAGTAACCAAGAAGACTTAGCTTCTAAAGTGGCAGAGTCTTGCTTCAGCAATGGGAAAAATCAGTTCAGCTCTCACATCTGTAAATTCAGGGCACTCCAAAAGAATATAGTCTTTGGAGTCAATTTGGTTAGTACCACATCCACAGAGTCTATTAAGAGTATGGAATACCATTAAATCTTCCTGACAA
Organism: Lepidodactylus listeri; assembly: GCA_029233225.1. Lineage (NCBI taxonomy): Eukaryota > Metazoa > Chordata > Lepidosauria > Squamata > Gekkonidae > Lepidodactylus > Lepidodactylus listeri. The sequence continues at coordinate 18,748,757 of JARCFY010000009.1, forward strand.
CACCACCGATGGCAAGGCATTCAAATGCGCAAGCATAAATTCCCTTCTATACTTTGGAAGAGATGATTCGAATGGGTAATCTTTGTCAGGGGAAGAATAGCAACTGAAAAGGATGAACATACTCTGAACGCTCTGACCAGCATACTCTTATAATCAAGACCCCTCAAACAGCTTTATATTTACTGCCTTAGTTCACAACTACTCATAGTTTCCATCATATAATTGGTAATACTCAGACATACTAATTTAAGTTCCAGGTATTTGTCCCAATCACTTGTATGATGATCCAGCATAACCAAACCAAGAGGACCAGTGTTCCCTCTAAACTGAGTTAGTGTGAGCTAGCTCACAGTTTTTTAGCCTCCATCTCACAGATGTTTGTCTTAGCTCAGGAAGGATGGCTCCAGAGCAAACTAATTTATGCAGTAGCCAAATCGCTCACTTACAACTTTAATGCCAGTAGCTCACAAAGTAGAATGTTTGCTCACAAGATTCCACAGCTTAGAGAGAACATTGAAGAGGACCCGATTCTAGATTTGATTTCAACATCCTATTTTTCATATTAAATGCTCTGCACCAAGCCTTTGCTTTAAAAGACATCTCCCCAATCTTAGCTTTCAAAACTATTTCTGCCACATGTCTTGAAGTTCCCAGAATGTTGTGCAAAAATCTTAGTAATGGTCCATCAATATTCTCTGTTACCACACTACTCCAACCTCCTGCAGCATACAATAACTGCCCAGAAACTTTAGCATTAAGTTATTTACCTGCTGTAGGAACATAATGTCCACCAGAGGAATAATAGACTCTCAGAACAGCCTTCCCAGTACTCATGGCTGTTCTTATAACAGAGTTCAAATGCACCTTCCAAGACAGATTCACTTGAAATTTAACTCCAAAGTATTTAAATTTCTCTGCTCCTCCATAGATTGACCTGGTACTACCCACTTATATTTCCTCGTCTATCATTTTTTAAGAAAGAGAGGGACCTTCAACTTAGAAACGTTAATACTTAGGCCCTCTTTGGAGCAATACTCTGAGAAGGAGGCTGTAAATTTCCATAAGCCAACCATTGGTCTTGAGAGAATTTGTCTCCGGAAACATAAGAGATCAGATCATTGATATATGATTAAATAACAGAGGAGTGAGGATACATGGGCCAAGGACAGACTGGCAATCTGGAGCGGGAGGAATCTGGAGGCAAAAGCTGCGGGGGGAAAGTGCTGCGGAGCTGGCCGTTCACCCTGGCCAGACTCCTGTGTTAGCATACTGGACTGGAGCGTTCAGACTGCTGCGGAGCGGCCCCAGGTGGGCTGGCCTCCACAGCTTGTGGCAGGGCTGTTTCGGCAATGTGCGCATTAGCGCTCATGCGCACATGGGCAAAACAGCACGTTCACACCGCCGCCTCCGCTTCCCTCCCGCTTCTTCCGATTCACACTGCACCGAAGCGGGAGGCAAGCAGCAGACAGCCTCCGGACACCAGTTTCTCCCGGTGTTCTCCTAAAGCGAGAGGAAACCGGCTTCAAAACGCGTAAGTGCGGAAGGGAGCCAGGGAACAGCTGCGGATGTCTGAACAGGCTCCCTTCCCCCGCTTCCCAAACGGAGCTCTCACAGGGCAGATTGCCAGTCTGTCCTCAGCCATGCTTGTTTCACTCCTTTGCTCAATACAATAGCTCTAGTCAGTTCACCAGACAGACCACATCTTACTTGAACTGTAGGCTGATCTTATAATTGTTCAATCAAAAATAGGAGACGCTTGTCAATATTTGATTTCTTCAGCTTATCCCATAATCTCTGCCTAGGCACTGAGTCAAAGGCAGCTCTAAGACCCATAAGGGCCACAGCAAACATGCCATCCTTTGAGCTGGTATATTTAACTACAGTAAACTGAAGAGTACGGCAGTGGTCAACTGTACTAACACCTCTGTGAAATCCAGCTTGCTGTCATCCCAAAGTAACTTCATCTTCTACTCATAACAGTAATTTCATAAAAAGCAGGGAAGCATATAACTTGCCCACTACTGACAGTGGATTTATTAGATGATAGTTAACATGGATCTGTTGGATCACCTTTTTTGTAAATAGGGTCTATTATTGCAGGTCGCCAAGAAACAGGCATAACTGTCTTGTTAATCTGAGTAAAAATTAGTGCCAAAATCTTGGCCAACAAATTGGCATTTACTTTAAATAATCTCTGGAGATCAGGTCCTGGTGCTTTACCAGATCTTATTTGTCAGGTTAGAGATTTAACTCCTGGTATGGCAACTGGTGGCCATTTCTCTATTTCTGGGGAAAGCAATGGTTGAACTGTACTACTATCAGCAGATGATGTGGCAGATAAGGCCACAAAATGTTGCTCCCAACATCTGGCTGAAATGTGAAAAGAAAATGGGGATCTCGAATTTAACCTGTTCACAGTCATATCCCAAAAGAGTTTACCATCTTTTTGCTCAGAGGCCCAGATTAACCACGTCCATTTAGTGACTAAACCAGCTCTCTCTTTTGTTTTTAACAACAGTTCTGAATTCACATTTCAGCAGCAATATCCAATTAACTATACCTTTATCGTTGTGTAATTTAAACTGCCGATACATATAATGGATTGCCCTTTTAAATGCTCTGCAGTCGGCATCAAACCAATTCCCCTTTCTTGCCTGGTGATAATGGCCCGTAACCTGCCCAGAAGATGTATATATTGGCTGACAAAAAGGTTCCTCTCCAGGTTCCTCTCTGGAGTAAAATGAGAAGAGATTAAAGCATTGAGATGACTAACTTCAGGGCAAGACTTTAACCTTTCCACTTCCTTTGCAATATAGTTATTCCATCAGACTGGTCTAAGTCTATCATAATTCTGACTTAGTTGAAAAGGTAAAACCGATGGAAGAGCATTACAACCTGAATTACTAAGGTGATACAAGAAAATAATCAATAACACTGGCCACACAATGATTAACACATGTAAAGTCCCCCTTATTATCAACTCACAGGCAACCGTTAACTATTAATAACCCATTGTTGGTAATTAGAGAAGTTAGTCTTTTCCCTGCGCTATTAATTCTACTATCCCTAGATCTTCTCGGCTCAAGAGAGAAATTACTTATGGACTGCTCTTCAAAGCTTTTAAGAAAGAGCTTTTCATATGTTGCGCCAGAAGCACTGTGACTCAGCCACAACCCCTCCCCTGAAAAGAAAGTCAAGGTTAGGCCAGGTTTCAAGCCAAACATTGGTCAGGTATTCTGTATGAGGTGAATTCGGCCTGAGAAGACCTTCAGATTTACTTCTCTGTGGAGGCAGAATAGAGGGAAATATTCCCTTTTACTACACAAGATGGCCCACAGCACACATATCTTTGGCAGTTTCCCTACTTGAGGCAGTAGTGATATGCCATTCCCTTCTTCCAAAGTGTCTACCTATTAGGCAGATCATGAGGATTTGCTTCCTTCTCAAGAATTCAAGGAGAGCGGGGGGGGGGGCACTCTCTATGTTACCACAGTCAGGGGCGTAGCCAGCCTTTCACATTAGATGGGGAGATGGAGCTGCAACATTTCCAACTAGGGCCTGATCCTCTCCTCTAAACATTCCAGGGGTGAAGTAATGACATCACAGCTGAGGGAACCTGGTCCCGGAAGAGTTTGGCCCAAGAAGATTCAGCCTTCAAGCTAAGGAAGGGAGCCATCCCCACTTTTAATTACTCCATAGCTCCTCCAAGTGCCTTCCCATGCTCACAGTCATGGTGGCTAAAGTTTTGGGTTTTTTAAAAAAAATCCAGGAATGTATCTGGAAACAAGTTCCTTGTTCTTTCAGTGAAAAAAAAGCCTGTGTGTGTGTGTGTGTGTGTGTGTGTGTGTGTGTGAGAGAGAGAGAGAGAGAGAGAGAGAGAGAGAGAGAGAGAGAGCGAGAGAGCGAGAGAGAGAGAGAGAGCGCGTACTGCAGACCAGAAGACTCCAAGCGCAAAAGAATACCTAACAGCTCCATCCTGTCTACTACAACCCTGGTTATGGTGCAAAGGCTATCCCTTTAATTAATTAATTGACATAATTTACAGTCCACCTTTCTCGCTGAGACTAAAGACAGATTACATAGTGTGAGATAAATCAACAGGAATGGGACATTCAATAAACAATACAATAAAGGTTTGGATTGCAGAAATCTGAAAACAGAGCTGAAACAAAGCTGACACATTAAATGGTGCAGAAATTATACAGTAATCATATAGCAACAGGCAATAGGAACTAGACACTGTACTATAGACCACAGTCCCTACCCCTTACCTAGGGCATCTTTCTGAAACATTTCACTACGCGACCTGAGCTACCTGTGAAAAAGTATTCAAAAGAGTAAGTTTGGCCTGTACCATAGCAGGCTGCAGATAGGGCGTGGGGTGGGGGCTCCTCTGTAAAAGAAAAAAACAACAACACAAATTGCTCTGCACAGAAAACTAACATTATTTGTTTATTCGGAATATTTATATCCTGCCTTACCTCCTCAGAGTCAAGGTGGCTTGCAAAGCAGCAAGTTGCAAGAACATAAGAAGCCTAATAAAGTATCAACACCACAAAAACTATCAAACAGATTAAAAATGCAGTCAGTTCTGCTGAAAGACTTTTGAAAAGGTAAAGGCAGGGCTTTCTTTTGTAGAAAAACCCCAACAGAAACTCATTAGCATTAACAAAACCCCCAACAGAAACTCATTAGCATAATAGGCCACACCCAACAGCAGAAATCATTAGCATATTAGGCCACACCCATCACAGCACAGCTCATTGGCATATGAAGCGGGGGGGCTGGGAAAGCACAGGGCAGGCATGGAAGCTTGCCTCCCCCCCCCCCCGAAATTCTCTGCCCCACTTCAGCAAATTCTGGTGTTTCCTTCCAGACTCAAATCTAGGCAAAAAGGCTGCATGTTTTCGATACCAGAATTCTCAGTCTAAACTATCTCCTTAGCCACCTTTTCCTTCTTCCATTCTGTTCATTCGCATTCTACAAGAAGACTAACAAGACCATCCTTTCCCTGCAAAAAAACCAAGATTGTAATCTTGTTATACGTAACTGGAGAAATGACAGTAATCTATGCTATGTTTTTTTAAACCTGACATTTTCAAAGCACCCAAAGTATAATTTTGTAGCCGGCTCCGGTTGCCGCTCAGAGGTTCAGGTGTTCATCTGCACTTCAATCAGCTCATGGATTCCTGCAATCCCCTGGAAGCTGCTGGATTGGGATTCGCAATCAAGCCACCTGTCGTCCACGGCACAATCATCACCTATTTTTTTACGGCCTCTGCAGCTGCGCTGAGGATTAAACGAATCCATCTCTCGTCCTCCTCTGGTATTTCACAAAGATTACAGGGGTCAGCTTGAGCCGTGATGTATATCATGAAAATGGATGGAGCAATAAAACTCATTACCCTTTAATGTGCCTTGCAGGTGGCAAATGGCTGACCGCCGGCTGCACAAGGTGCCCAAAAGTCATATCCTGTACAGCTGACAGTTAAACAGGTGCGTAGCTGTGATCTTCTGCCTATGAAGAGAGCTCCTACAGCACAGCAGCTGACATGGGAGCTGGGAAGTTCCATGTTGAAATTGCAAACATCCTGGGGGACCTCAGCCCTGCCACTTTTGGCAGTCTCCATTTCAGCCCCTTCTGTAATACAGGGATGCTAACAGCGGACTCACTGAAACACTAAAGGTGCAACCCAGTCAACGTTAAGCAGACAGGAGTTCTGTTTCATTGGAAAAATCAATTGCTTCTGAGGTGGTCAATTGGCTGGGGGTGAATCGTTGCCAGGGCTGTTTCTCCCAACGAGCCGTCTTTCTAGCAAGATCATTTTCAACACAGGGTTTGCCCACCATATGGATGGGAATGGGCAGATTTCCAAACCTTCCTGCTTACACCGGCACCATTTTCTTTCCCTGCTCCTTGCACCCACAATCCTGCCCCTCACTGCATGCCTTTTGCTAGACTTTTTAGCCAGGTAGTTGTTGTAACACTGTAAGCGATACGGCTACGAATTATTTTTTTTTTAAGCTGTCAAAAAGCCCTCTGGTGGTGTGAGTGCAGTGGAGAAAATGTCAGTTGTGAGGGGATAATCCAGAGTATACCCTCCATGTGCCCTGACCCAGATAGCCCAATCTTTTCAGATCTCGGAAGCTAATCAGGGTCAGCCCTGGTCAGTATTTGGATGGGAGACTACCAGTGTTCCCTCTAAGCTGAGTTAGTGTGAGCTACCTCACAGGTTTTTAGCCTCCGGCTCACACATGATTGCCTTCGCTCAGGAAGGATGGCTTCAGAGCAAACTAATTTCTGCAGCAGCCAAATGGCTCGCTCACAACTTTAATGCCAGCAGCTCACAAAGCAGAATTTTTGCTCACAAGACTCCACAGCTTAGAGGGAGCATTGGAGACTACCAAGGAATACCAGGGTGGCTACACAGAGGCCGGCAATAACAAAACACCTCTGAATGCCTCTTGCCTTGGACACCCCAAAGGGGAAGGAAGGAGAAGGAGGAGGAGACTGGATTTATATCCCGCCCTTCACACAGGAGTCTCAAAGTGGCTTACAACCCCTTCCCCTCCCCACAACACACACCCTGTAAGGTAGGTAGGGCTGAGAGAGCTCTCTCGAGAACTGCTCCTGAGAGAACAGCTCTGAAAGAACTTGTGACTGACCGAAGGTCACACCAGCAGCTGCATATAGAGGAGTGGGAAATCAAACCCAGTTCTCCCAGATTAGAGTTCATGCACTACACCAAACTGGCTCTCCTCAGCTGTGCCTTGATTGCAAAACAAAAAAACACCAAACCTCCATGTGGGTGCTCTGCTGTTGCTGTGAGTACCCCTGAGGATTGCATGAACCAATTGCAAGAGGAAGTGGCTCTGCATGGAGCCTGCACCCACAGGTATTGTGGCTGATTCAAACAGAGCAGCCCTTTGCTTAACTGGTATAATTGCAAATACTGCAGCAGTGGTGGGTACAGAACCCAGACGGAAATGCCAGTCCGTGCAACTGGTGACCTGCACCTACTGGGCTGCAACTCTGCCAGTGGCACTGCACGCTCCACAAATGATTGTGCAGGGCCCATATACTGTCTGATCTAGGTCTACAATGTAAACCAGTTCTGGTCTATTGATGGCAAATTGGACCAGCAGGGAATTTATCAATTTGTGAAATACTCCCCCTGTCCCCCCCGAAATAAAAAGCCCAGATCCTCTATGCCATTTGCAAACTTTATTGTGAAATGTGTTAGGTGTAATTTGAACACAGGCTTCTCGTTTGCCAATGAAAACGATAAAATCTGTCAACTTCAGCACAATATTACCATCAAATATCCATTCTCATCCTCATCTATATGCATAGTAGTCGACATTAAAAGTGTTATACTGCTCTTCCAAGCAATTCAGTTGTGGAGTCATCTGGAGAGAAGAACTCAAAAATAATTTTGTGGGTTACTTGTTTTGCTACAGACCCTTTGTGGAACATTCTGTGCGTGCTAGAATACTTCCAGTACGATCCCATGCAGATGTTACTACCACAGTCTATGCCAATAGAACATGTGCATCATTCTTTTTTAAACTAGTAGCTTTCAGGTTTTTTAAGACCTGCAATGCTACTTCAGTTTCAGCCTGGAGCAGCTGAACAAACCCTTTTTCCCCCCCTAAAGAAGAAGAGTTGGTTTCATACCCTGCCCTTCACTACCCAAAGGAGTTTTGGGGAGTCACCTTCCCTTCCTCTCCCCACAACAGACACCCTGTGAAGTACGTGGGGCTGAGGGAGTTCTGAGAGAACTGTGACTGACCCAAGCCCACCCAGCTGGCTTCATGTGGAAGAGTGGGGAATCAAACCCGGTTCTCCAGGTTAGAGTCCGCCACTCTTAACCACTACATCAAACTGGCTCTCCACACTACACCACATATTTCCCACTTTCCCATCTGTTTCCAAAAGAGGACTTGAGTTGTATAAAAGAAGAAGGTTCTGTAAGGTTCTGTGAAGGGGTGACAAAAATAGCTCCAGCTGTGAGGTGCAATCATGGCTCAGCGGTAAAGCACCATCTCGGTATGCAGAAGGGTCCCAGGTTTGATCTCCAGCCATTCCTACTTTATAACAAAAAGGGTCAAGGAGTTGGTGATGTGAAAAGCCGCCACCTGAGACCCTGGGGAGAGGCTGCCAAAGTAGGCAACATTCACCTTGATAAATCAATGGTCTGATTCAATAAAAAGCAGCTCAACTGCTCTTTTCTATACAAAGCTTAAAGGTCAAGGAGATGTCGATCTTTTACATCTGATGAATCTCCACATATTTTCTTTCTTTTTTTCTCAATGTCTCTCTCCTCTTTAAAAAAGCCAACTTAACATTTTATCTCACCCTTCCTCCAACGAGCTTAGGGTGGTATACATAGCTAGGCTTGCCAACCTCAAGTTTGGGCCTGGAGAGCTCCCAGAATTACAACTGATCTCCAGATTGCAGAGTTCCATTCCCCTGGAGAAAATGGCAGCTTTGGAGGGTGGACTCTGGCTGAGGACAGACTGGCGAGGTGGCCCAGAACAGCCGCGGGGCCGAAAGATGCACAGGAAAAGCAGCCCGGGGCGCCCTGTTCACACCAGCTGCAACGTTCCCGGGGAGGAGGTGTGTGGCTGCCGGCTGTTTCGGCGCGGCGTGGCTATGCACATAGCCACAGCAGCCGGAACAGCCCATCCACACTTCCACCATTGGCGCGTCCACACCCACAGGAAGTGGCAGCAACGTGCACCCAGCCACTGGAGATCGGTTCCCCAGGGTCTCTGCCTGAAGCGCAAGGACCGCGCTTCAGGCACAGGTGAGTGTGCATGGGCAGTGGGGGACAGCTGCGGCTGTCTGGACGGCCTGTCTGCCTCCGCTTCTAAAGCGGAGGCACAGCGGGCCACCTCACCAGTCTGTCCTCAGCCTCTGTGGCACTGTAGCCCACTCAGGGCCCCCCTCTCCACAAACCCTGCCTTCCCCCCAACTGTCCAGGAATGTACCAACCCAGGGTTGGCAATCCTGTATATAGCTCTTCCCTCCATTTTATCCACACAACAAAACCATGGCCTCAAGAGAGCTGGGCTCTGCCATTTTGACATATTTATTGCTTTACAACTGTTGACCTTATAACCTTAACTCGTTACTTGGTTTTTCACTTTGCATAACTTAAACATCACCATGTTACATGTTAATTTTCTGTTAAATCCCTGCTTAAATACTTTGGCCACCAAATGAGAAGGGAGCCCTCACTGGAGAAGACCCTGATGCTGGGAAAGACTGAAGGTCAAAGAAGAAGGGGACGGCAAAGGATGAGATGGTTAGACAGTGTTATCGATGCAACGGACATGAAATTAAGCAATCTCGGGAGCACGATGGAAGACAGGAGGGCCTGATGTGATGTGGTCCATGGGGTCACGAAGAGTCAGACTCAACTGTGCGACTGAACAACAACAACAACAAAATAAGTTTAGAGCCTCACCTACCATTCCAATGTATTTGAAAAAGTGTGCCTTGCACATGAAAGCTCATACCTCGAATAAACCTTTGTTGTTGGTCTCAAAGGTGCCACTGGACTCTAAATTTGTTCAAGATCACCCAGTGAGCTTCAAAGACCAAGTGCCTATTTGAATCCAGGTGTTCACATTCCTAGTCTCACAAGCTGGCTAGAGATGTCGCCACAGGTGGTACTCACCTTGGTGTGTGGGGCAACCCACTCATGGGTCCCAGCTCAACGACCTAGAAGACTGAGCTCATGTAAGAGACCACTGCCTCCTTCTCCAATACACTCTATTTACGCCAAAGCCTAATGATGTTATCATTCATATTCAGACAAATTCATTAACTTCAAACAACGCCAGTTGTGTGTGTAAATTTCCCTGAAGAATAATTTAGTAAGCCCTCCAGACCTTAAAAGGGGTTTGAATGCAAGGGCTGAATATTGCCTTTTTTGGCTCTGTTTCTAGAAATGTCACAGAGCCTCACACTGATACGAGGAAACTGCATGACACGGGGGGATTTTTTTTTTCCAGGCGGGTTGTGATTAAACATTTGGCGGTGACATCTGCTACCTATTTGGTAAGATGCAATCAGCAGCAGAGTTCTGACAGATAGATCCCAAGTTATATATTCAAAATGGTAATAGGACAGGCAAACAAATTGGAAAGGGATTCAAGATCTGAAGGCATTTTTTTTTTTGCCAGAAAATGTCAGTTCCCTAATTTCAGCCAAAATCTATTGCTACAAACACCCAGGAAAACTGGAAAGTGAACTGGAAACGGCAGAATGGCTTGGCGGAGAGTGTAGTCCCTGCTTCCTCCAGCTTTAGCGATGACCAATATTTATAAATGCAGTGAAAACGCTGTTATTTGGTCCACGCTGGAGAGCAGGTCCAAAAGAGGGAGGGAATTATGTTTCCAGCATCACCTCTTAAAAACATATATCACTGTCAATTCAGCTGCGTCAGTGGTTTTTGGAGCAACTGATACAGAAAAGAACAGTCCTAAATTACACCCAAGAGGTTTGTTTATAAAGATCTTCCCCTCTTTCCTCTTCTCTCAGCCATCCAAACACAGGAAAGCTGATCCCTGCGGTGCAGGACCTGCATGGAATAGTAATAACCCCATGGGTCAGTAAGCTGAAGTGAGGATGGGCAACAGAGCAAAACTGTTGGAAGTGAAGGACTTTACCCCATCTCTTAGCCTCAGATTTAGAGGGGGACTATAGAGAGCCAGAGAGAGATATAGGTCAGGACCCTGAGTATCCTTCCTTTCTACTGCTCTGATGTGTACATTGCTACTCTCAGGGAATCTTCCTTCCTTCTAGCTGACGCCTTCTCTCCCACATTCTTTTCTCCATCTCGGCACCATGAGAGCAGGACACACCTCCTGCATCTACATCCGTCTTAGCTGGTTAGACTACATCAGAATCCTATCTCTACTCTCTCCTGTCTAGAATGGAGTTGATTATAATAAAGGACTCACATTAGTTTTGCAAAGATAAAGAGGCTCTGTGTGTAACTTTGTTTCTTAGCAGCACATGCAAACCAGATCACTTCTGTTGCATCGTCTGCCTTGAGCACCCTCCTAACCTAATGATTCCTTTGAAAATCACTCCCTCCATGGTCCAAAAGCACAGTTCTGCTGCCCAGAAGTGTCAGGAAGGGCAATTCCCCTTCCTTGCTGCAGCCCACCAATCCACGTGGCTGGTGCCCCGTGGTTCTGTGCAGGTTTTGTGATGCAGGTTTTGTGATCTCAGGAATTAATTAATTAACTGGGGGGGGGCTTGCTGACAGATGGAACCCCACTCATTTAGTTTTGGAATGCTTGCAACTGAGCCTTTTATTTCTACGCCAAATGAATATGTTGTCATGAAGCAGGGCAAAACTGTCAAGGGATGGCTGTGGCTCAGCGGAGAAGCCCCAGCTTTGCATGCAGAAGGTCCCAGGTTCAACCTCCGGCACCTCCAGATAAATGGAGCAGGTAGAAAGCAGTATGAAAGACCCCTGCACAGCAGCTGCCAGACTGAGCAAACAATACCGATTCTGAAGGTCTGATTCAGAATAAGGCAGCTTCATGTGATTCCAAGCACCTTTAAATTTTGCATACTCCTCTCACCCACAGACAGCCACAGAAACCCAAGATTCTCTCTCCTTCCCCCCTGGCATGGCATTAATCTTGGTTTGCAGCAGTTTTCAGGCCAGCCATTTCAAGTTAAGTCTTTGCTTTTAAGCATAGAGTAATTTTTGATTTGCATACACTGCGTTTGCCATCGAATGAAGACAGATGCTCCACCTGCATTCCCTGTCGTAGCAAGTGCCTCAAAACCATCTTTTATCGAGGCAAGAGCATCACTCGTTCTTTGCTGTAATTTCTGCAAGAGGATGGCTCGCATTCCTATTTCTCCTACGGCTTGCCAAAAGCGCCTCTGCTGTCAGAGGAAGGGGGAGAGTGCTACTTGCCCATGCCCATCCTTCACTACAGCCCCCACCCTGACCCCCATAATGTTCATTGCAGTCCACTGATCCATGGGGGGGGGGGGAAACACATCAGTGTTCCCTCTAAGCTGAGTTAGTGTGAGCTAGCTCACAGTTTTTTAGCCTCCGGATCACACATTTTTGTCTTACCTCAGGAAGGATGGCTCCAGAGCAAACTAATCTATGCAGCAGCCAAATCGCTCGCTCACAACTTTAATGCCAGTAGCTCACGAAGTAGAATCTTTGCCCACAAGACTCCACAGCTTAGAGGGAGCATTGGGCACAATATTGGGGGGGGGGAAGACTGCTGCAGGAGGGGAGGAGGCGGGAAAGTTGCCATTTATGTTGCACAGCTCTGCTTGCACCACATAAGATTCAAGCTTACAGCAGCTAGAAGAAATCTTTTCTGAGAATCTGTTCAGTGGCTTTATTGCTCATTGTCATGTGTGAGTTCTCACCCCAGGGCCAAAGTGGACATGACAATGTCCTCACGGCCACCAGGAGGGAGCCACTGCCATTTTAAAATGCCGTGGGGCACACTATTTGGCACTCTCCCCCCCCCTCAGCTTTTCAAGTGTTAAAACAAGTGTGGGAGGGATGGGGCTGTTTGGACACTTGATAAGGTGTGAGGGAAAAACGCCTCAGCCTGCCATGCCCTCATGGTATTTTTAAATGACTTTATAAAGGTGGTGGCGGCGGAATCCTTGTGACCACCACGAAGATGCCAGCATATCTAGTTTGGCCTTCAGGACAACTTTGTGGTTTTGCTGTCAAGTCGCAACTGACTTATGGCGACCCCTCATGGGCTTTTCAGGGCAGGAGGTGTTCAGAGGTTGTTTGCCATTGCCTGCCTCTGACCAGTGACCCTGGTGTTCCTTAGTGGTCTCCCACCCAAATACTAACCAGGGTCAACCTTCCTTAGCTTCAAGACAACCTTGGGCAATGGTAAAACGGTTCTTTTGGTATAAAAACTATCATCCTGAATCTTTAGCAGTATCCATGGGGTTGTGCTAGATAAAGGCAACCTTCCTTGCCTCCCGTTTCCATTTCTGCTTTCTGTGTCTCTCAGACTTGGGCTTTTGTAGGCCAGCGTACTCCCTGGGACAGTGTGAGAGTAACACGGGCAGGGCTACAGTGGGAGGAGAGAATCAGTGAGAAACAACCTCTACTTTTCCCCAGACAGAGAAGCCAGTCCCTTGTCAGTTCTGCTGTTACTCCCATGGAGCAACCATTTAGGATGGAAGCCCTTGTGTTTCCTATGATATTTCTCCATCCAAACCTGTGTAAATATTTATCTGTGCTGCCCAACCACAAGTTGATATCTGGGGCAGCACTCATATCCTGTCTACACCAACTCCTTATGAAAGTAGATTCAGGTGGGTAGCCGGGTTGGTCTGAAGCAGCAGGGCAAAGTTTGAGTCCAGTGGCACCTTTAAGACCAACAAAGTTTAATTCTGGGTATTAGCTTTCATGAGCAGGCACACTTCAGATAAAATGAAATGGAAATTACCAGGCCATACATGTAGGTAGAGGATGAGCAGTAAATTAGCATACAGAATAATTAAGATGTTTAACCGATTCAAGGACCAGTTAATTATGCTCAGCATTCCACAATTAAGGATACATCTGCCCATCAATCTCAAACATTGGCATATTTATTTCCCTCACTATTAGGGCTGCCAGTCCCCCAGGAGGGTGGAGGTTCCCCCGCTAAAAGGGTCCCCAATCCACCGGTCCGGATCCAGCCAATGGGGGGAACCCCACCCCCGAAGTGGCCAGATTGGGCCGACGTGCCTGAAGTGATGACGTCGCCCGGAAGTGACGTCATAATGCTGTGCACGTCACCAGGCGACATTCTAGCGATCACCCTGAAAACTCTATGGTACCATAGAGTTCTCAGGGCAACTGCTAGAACATCACCCGGTGACGTGCGCAGTGTGATGATGTCACTTCCGGATGATGTTGTTGTGGCGCGTGCGCTTTGCGCACGCACCAAGGAACTCCTGGAGACAGCCAGGAGGCCCCCCACTGCAGTGCAGGTAGGACTTGGCAACCCTACTCACTATGCCCCCCCCCCCGCGGAATTAAACCTAAACAAATGGTAACCATGTAAACTAAGCTTGTTATTCTTATTTGGTCCATGAATCTGTTAAACATCTTTATTATGCTGTATGCTAATTTACTGCTCACCCTCTACTTATATGTATGGACTGGTAATTTCCTTATGATAGGTTAACAATGTTCCTTCAGCCTAGGCAGACTTGCCCTCACACGCATGGACAACACTATAGAATTAGCATAAAGCATGTGAAAGCCACTGTTACTTTAGTGACCAGTACACAGAGCTCAGCCCGAACCTGGATGGCCCAGGCTAGCCAAATTTCATCAAATCTCAGAAGCTAAGCAGGGACAGCCTTTGTTAGCACTTGAATAGGATACTACCAAGGAAGCCCAGGGCTGCTCCGCAGAGGCAGGCAATGGCAAACCACCTCTGTTCCTCTCTGTGCCTTGAAAACCCTACAGGGGTTGCCATAAGCTGACTGCGATTTGATGGCACGTTCCACCACCACACAGGACTCAGCCAGCTAAGGGCTCAATGAGTGACCTTTGGCGAGTTATCACTTCTCAGAGGAAAGTCAGGCGTGCCCCTTGGAGCACTTTTCAAGCCTTTTTTCCCACTATTATTGTACGCAGCCAAAAACAAGAAGGGACAGTGTAAAATGTACTCCTATCAATTTTTGGAACTGCCTGAATGGCTAGGCAGGGAAGTTGGCTTACAATACCATTTCAGCCTTCTTGCACTTTACAGTGCACATGTGGATTCAGCCATTGCCTTTCCTATCCATCAGGACAACTGGGAACAACAGCGAACTGACTCCACAGATTTGCTAAGGGAACTGCAAGATAACGGTTGAGAAGTCCTTTGCACGTTAATGCAGAAAGCTGGCTTGTTCCTCTCGCCTGAACCATTTCCAAATGTATTTCCCAAAGCTCAAATTCACCTTTGTCTAGGACTTGTTTTAGAACTGTACCTTTTCCTTCCTGTCACTGTTCTCTAATGACTTCTGAACTTCCAAGTTCTACAGTCGGCTGTGTACACAGACACTCCCTCATTGTTATTCTAATTATCCTGCAGTCCCTTTCTTGTCAGATGAATATAAAGATTTCCCTCAGTAGCTGTCTGCTTTAAAACTTAAGCTCCTTATTGCAGGGGAGGGGGGGCCCTCTCGTTTTGCTTTTTGTAAACCTCTGAGGAAACTGATTGTGCCAGCAGAGCCGATTCATAATCCTCCAGTGATTTCACTGAGTTAAAGTCATTATTGAGTAAACACATACAAAGAATCTCTCTTGTGTTTTTATCACTGGTTATAACGAGACATTGTGGAGCATGTCTGAAGGGCGTTCTAGAGTTAGGAATGTAGTAGCGATGTCAAACCATCAATTTATGATAAGAAAGCCAGTGTGGTGTAGTGGTTAAGAGCGACAGACTGTAATCTGGAGAACCAGGTTCGATTCCCCACTCCTCCTCATGAAGGCAGCTGGGTGACCTTGAGTCATTCACAGCTCTTTCAGAGCTCTCTCAGTCCCCAAAATAAGTCTAGCTCACCACCTAGTGGTGCATAACCCTAAAGAGTTAGAACTCAAGGCTGCCAGACAATCTTCAGATCCCCAGGTTATTGGACACAATATGCCTTAAAATAATTATTACTAATGATTATAAGAATTTGGGAATGGAAGAAAACAACACGGGCAAGCTTATCAAAAATCATTCTATGATGATTGAACATCCCCAGTTTCAATTTATTCAAGCATAGCTACATTACCATAAAAAATAATGTTGAGAAAATCCAGTTTTAAAACCTTTTTTTTTTTTTTTTTTGCAGAACATTACCTATTTCATCAGATGCTAGTAAGATCGTTAACAAGTTGGGGAAATCTAACAGAGGAATTTGGGAGAAGGGCTGTGGCTTGACATGCAGAAGGTTCCAGGTTCAAACCCTGGCTTCTCCCGCTGAAAGGATCAGGTGATGTGGAAATTGCCGGTCTGAGCAGACTATACTGGGCAATACTGAACTTGATCGACAAAGGCAGCTTCAATTTGTCCTATTCTTGTACTGAATTATATATAATTATACATTTGTGCAGTTACTGACCAGATAAATCACAACATAGATTAAGAGAGAAGAAAGAGGAAAGAGGGAGAGAGCAGGAATTTATCCACTAAACTCATCTCTCACAACATCTCTTGGATCAGTCTTTTCCTTGCATATAATAAAAAGAACACACATTTGAACAGACTGAGAAAATCTATTCCCTTCTATGGCAGAAAAAAAAAACTATGGTAGAAAATTTTGCCATAAGCACGGTAAACCAAACTTTCTTAGGCCACTCTTCTTCGTCTGGTGCATGTGTCCAGTTGTTATGCATTTCTTTTGTATTCTTGTAAAACAGCTTTGTTTTTTTCTGCTTTCTGCTGTTGGATCTGTAGGTCTGCTTGTATGTTCATATTGTACGGTACTTATATGTAATTTACATGGTGCTTATACAGTTAGATCCAGCACATAATTTCCGCTTGAACAAGAGCTCTTGCACGAGCAGAAACCACAGAAAAAGGCCACAGTAGCAAATTTTGTTCAGTCAAAACTTATTGTACCTCCCACTTGTGTCTCTGTTTGCACAAGATGTCATGCAACCAGTTTCCAGACACAGTAAGATATGAGGAGAAAATCTCTAGGTGCTGCAGATGAGAAAGTGGAACTGCGCTAAGCCTGTTTGTGTTTCTGGTTGTGCACTGCTGGATCCAAGACATAATGTAGATTAGTTGTTTAAAGTCTTTACATCCCACCATCTAGTCTTAAACTCAAGGTACATTACAATATAAACCAGCTGAAAGAACACAAAAACTTAAATTATCACAATAAAAATGGACATGCAAGATTTTTTTAAAAAACCCATAAATTAAAAACCAGTACAAATTAAAGCAAGGATTTAAAAAATGCAGAGAGACTAACAAACAACTGCACATGGATTAAAGACAAGCACACAGAAGCATTGGATCCCACAATACAGCTCCACTAATTCAAAGCATTTCCATTAGCAGAACAGGACCTTGGGATCTTCTTTGAGGGAGTGAACAGACATGTGGACAAGGGGGAACCAATAGACGTTGTTTACCTTGACTTCCAGAAAGCTTTTGATAAAGTTCCTCATCAAAGGCTCCTAAGTAAGCTCAATAGTCATGGGATAAAAGGACAAGTCCTTTTGTGAATCAAAAACTGGCTAATTAATAGGAAACAGAGAGTGAGTATAAATGGGCAATTTTCTCAGTGGAGGGAGGTAAGCAGTGGGGTACTGCAGGGATCAGTACTCGGTCTGATGCTTTTTTATCTTGTTCAAATCATTAATGAACAAGTTAACTACGGGCGGGGGGGGGGGGGAAACCAGGGCTATGTTACCATCTTCCATCCCAAAACACATGGCATTTTTTAATTTAGTACCCAAATTTAGTCCTTATGCACTAGACAAGTTAGAGAACTGTTGCTCGAAACACATTTTCCCCACCTGGAGTTATTGTGGCATACAACTGGACTGGCATCGCTGGATAGCTTGAGGAAATTAGTGAGCTCCGGAGAGCCTTCAGTGTATACCTAGTTGTTATGAACAGCAGGGGCACGGTGAAGAGAAAAAGGATTGCTGAAAGAACACAGTGGTTCCCCGCAGCAACATCACATTATTGACTTATTGCTGTCTGGTAATATGTAGACAAACGGAAAGATCACTTGTTTTGAAATAATGGATGCCTCGACTGGCTGTGCTGAGGTAGGATTCTGGTGAATTTACCCACTAGATCAGGGGTGGGCAATTGTTTTGGCTCGGGGGCCACTTTGTGGGAGCAGAGGTTAGCGGAGGGCCGCACCTTTTAAAATGATTACATTCATTAGTTAACTTTGCATTTCAGAAAAGATTTAAATTGCATCATAAAAATCAATAAATATAAATTAAATTAAATAGTGGTAGTTTTATTCTATTTATTTGTTGTGCTAATTTCATATCATCTATAGCTGCAAGCACATTTAATTTTAGAATCAGTTTAATGAGACAAATGTACCCTATGACAGACTGGGAGCAGGGGGTGGGGCTTGGTAATGTGCCCGTCCCCTGGACACTTCACTCCCGGAGCGCTGCTTCTCAGTGCTCCAGGCCCAATGGAGGCCTGACTGAAACTACGTGGCCGACTGTCTTGGAGGGCCGCAAAAAACTCTGTGGCGGGCCGCATGTGGCCCGCGGGCCGCAATTTGCCCACCCCTGCACTAGATCATGCCATACTGTGCCACGGAAAGAAGAGGAGAGTCAACATCTTGAAGAACCTTGAAAAGCACGGAGAGAAGAGTGGCAGACAGTAACAGAGAACCCACCACTTTCTAAACCAGGGGTGTCAAACGTAAGGCCTGGGGGCCAGAACCGGCCCGTCCAGGGCTCTTATGAGGCCCGTGAGCAACTAGTGCAAGGGAGGGGACAGGAAACTGCTCGGGGGGAGTGGGGGGAGCCACTCCGATTGCAGCTTCAGCATGGCGGAACAACCTCACCTGCAGCAGTCAAGCAGCGTGGGAGCATCCGTCCAGGGCTGCACCACTGGCTCTCCAGTCTGCCCATGTGGGTTTTCCTTTGCACCCCCCACCCAGTCGATGAGGCCTTGCAGTCAGGATACACCAACTCGAAGCTTGCCAGTTCCTGTTCTTTATACAGTTTATATCTTCAGTACCTGTCGTTAAGTTTTATGGCAGACGTGGCCCAAGGACAAAGTGACATTTATGTTCAATCTGGCCCTTGTCACAAATGAGTTCGACACCTCTGTTCTACACCCTATTTGGATGTACACAAAAAAACCCCCTGCAAACAGCACAGCTCTTGATTGTGTGCACGAATTCCACACATAACATGCACACGCAAGAGTTGTTCAGTGTACACGAACATGCTTATGGACAGTAAGAGTACCAATCAATCTATTCTTTTGGTACATTTCTGTCTCTCACCTCTTCCAAGAAGATAAGTTTCCGAGAGTACCCGTACTGGTCTGCAGTAGAACCGCTAGATCTGAGTCCAGTAACACCACAGAGACCAACAAAATTTGGAGGGTATAAGCTTTCAAGAGAGCTCCCCTTGTCAGACATTGATAAAGAGAGCTTTGACTCTTGAAAGCTTATATTTCAAAAATCTTGTTGATCTCTAAGGTGCTACTGGACTCGAATCTAGCTATTTTCCTCTTCTAAGGAACCAAAGGCAGTGTACTTGGTCTTCCCTTCTCCATTTTTTCCTCACAACAGCCCTGTGATGTTGGTTCAGCGGAGAGCATGAGGCTTGACCAGGGTCGGCCAGTGAGCTTCTTGGTAGAATAGGGATTTGAACCTGGGTCTCTCAGCTCCAACACTCTAACCACTACATCACAGTATCTATCATACATGCCATTTCAAGTGTGAAGAACTTACAGCCTGATAAGCCAACTGCAGCACAAGTATAGAGGCCTGCTTGCTACATATATGAGAACTCTCCTGTTTCTGCTGTTTCAGACAGACCAAGCAAAACAGCAGGTGTATCAAGCCCCGGACTGGAATGCCCTGTATGGTTGATGTCATATCTCAGTTACGTAGATCTCATATTAAATTAATGCGGTGAACCACAGAAACCCATAGTTGTTACACACTGCTGACAAGTTGGGGTGCAGGCAACATATAGCGTCCCAACTGGACCCTTGGAAAAGGGGCCTGAAATACTACATACATGAATACATGAAGCTGCCTTGAATACATGAATCAGACTGTCAGTCTATCAAGGTCAGTATTGTCTACTCAGACTAGAAGCGGCTCTCCAGAGTCTCAGGATCAGGTCTTTCACACCACTTACTACCTGATCCTTTTTAACTAGAGGTTCCAGGGATTGAATCCCTGACCTTCTGCATGCCAAGCCGATGATCTACCACTGACCCACAGCATCTCACATAAAAGTAAAACTCAGCAACCCTCAGAAATTCACACTGGGAGTTCTAACTCAAGATGTGAAACCAGCATTCTTTCTGCTGTGATTTAGGAGTGATTTCAGAAGATACTAAAGACAGTGGCCACAAGAGCGATGTAAATAAAACAGACCCAGTTCTTTAGTTTTGCCCCCGCTCACAGACCGGCTGATGCCAAATATAGCTGCAAGGATGGAAAAATTACACCTGCAGAAATGTGTGCTCCCCAAATGCTATATTTCACGGCACCACATCATGATCAGAAATATTTCTGCATCCCAGCAAGAAGTGCATGAAGCATAAGAGCATAAATGTGAAATATGTGCCTACTTCCTCTACTCCTTGATAGCATCAGCAACAGTGGAGAAAGAGGCTTTATCAAACGGAAGGAAGGATTTGTCAAATAATTACATGTCAACCTTTTCTTTTTATTGCTCTACAACTCAAAGACTGAAAAAAGTCCAACAATAATTCCTGCTGCAGAGTTTGTATTTCAAGTTCTTTTTTTCCCCTTTAGTACAGGGCTTTTATCCTGTACTGGATGTCTATCTGCCATTGCACATTCATTCATTCATTCATTCCAGAAAATGTAGAAGCCGTCTGACCAGAGACCTTCTCAAGGCAGCTCACGAGATAAAAACAATACAATAAAATCACAAAAAACAATACTATAAAAACTATCAATAGTAAACAAGACATAAAAATAAGCAAGCTATAAAAAATAAACCTGGTGTGATTCAGGACAATAGTAAAGATGATTACCCGAAAAACAATTTTTTCCTACTTTCTGTTTTTCCACTTTCAATATTAGGTGCCCTTATATAAATGGAGCTGATGGCAGGTGTTAGCAGAAGGGTTGCCAGGTCCTACCTGGCTGCCGGCAGGGGGGTCTCCTGGGTTGCAGTTGGGTGCAGTGATGTCATCCTGTTGCCGCTGTTGGGGCAACGCTCTAGGTTTGGGGCAAAACTCTATTTGCCTTAAACCTAGAGCGTCACCTCCCGACATCGGCAACACAACGACATCACTTCTGGGTGACGTCATCACGCCAACGCCATGGAAGGGGCTTTTCGGGGAGGTGCTTCCCCCGCTGACCAGCTGGCCAGTGGCAGATTGGAGTAACCCCTGCCAGCAAGTCAGCAGCCACAGCAAGACTTGAACTATACTTCTTTCGGGAACTGGACTGGAACTTGGCCCACAGTATTTCACTAGAAAGCCATAGGCCGGCTCTTTGCCCCACTCTTCCTCTTCCCACTGTGATTGGTCACTGCTGTTTCTTATCCCTATAAGCCTGGTCAACCCATCATCTGCTTGTAGCACACACTCTTCCTATTAGTTCCTTCTTTGCTTTCTAAGAAGCCTTACTTAGTTTTTCTTGTTCCTGCCACTCGGTCTGCTACCTGCTCTCGTTAATTGCCTGGACGGTCTTTCTGTGTCTCTGGTCTATGATTCCACTGGAAAAGGACTGAACCTGTGAAGAGCCATGGCCACCTCATGGACACTTGAAGCTGCCTTATACTGAATCAAACCACTGGTCTAATACAATCAGTATTGTCTACTCTGACTGGAAGCAGCTCTCCAGGGTTTCAGGTAGAGGCCTTTCCAGTCACCTGTTACCAGATCTTCTTTACTGGAGACACTGAGGATTGAACCTGGGACCTTCCGAATGCCAAGCAGGTGCTCTACCACTGAGCCATGGCCTCTCCCAGAACCCTGAACCTCCTGAAGGCCCTGAACCCACAGGGAAGTACAGAACCCACCGATATGAGACAGGTAGAGGTGAAAATTCTTTCAGTAGCACAACATTAAACCTATGGTGGGTCTCTGCTTTCCATCTATAACGGTAAATCCAACTTCAACTATGAATCTTCAGACAGATAGCACTTAAGTAAGCAACCCAGCTGACCATACTTGAAATATTAAAAAACTGCTCTAAAAATGCATTCCCTCAACTGCATACTACATGTGATAATTGAAGCAATCTTATAATAGCCGGCTTAGTTTAGAATTCCATACTATGCCAGCTGTCATGGACAAAAATCTTTGTAAAAGCCTTCCTTGAAGATCGACGTCTAACTAACATAATTATGACTAGGCGTTGCATTAATGGATCAAGCTAAAGATTTGTGGATTTACCATTTCTAATATTTGGTATGACATGACTCTGGGCTTTTCTGCATGGGTTTTTGGACAGTCTGGCCCCATACAGCTTCAGTTTATCCCGATTTCTGGCACACACTTTTGTGCCTGTAGTTTTCTCTTAGGGTCCCGTCCCCCGCCCCAGTTCCTTTTCTAGTTTCTTTGAGACCACTTTTACCCCAATGTTTTTCTGGAAGCCAATTCTGAATCAGCTTTATCCTAACGTGTAACGTTTCTGTTGGTCTTCTTTGTCCCCCCCTTTCCCCCACCTCCAGCCCACTGTTTGATAATCAGACTTTCATGGTCAAATCACTCCCTCTCCTCCCCCCACCCCATAAGACCAGTGATTTCTTCTAAATGGCACTATACTATTGATATATCACTGGAGAGTTGTAACAATAGGCTTAGCAGATCTTCTGCATTCCCAGCTTTCTTTTCTTTTCTTTTTTTTAAAGTAAGTCTCTAGCGCTTTCCTTCACTGACAAAATGCCTTTTTCCTTATACTTCTGTGAGAAAAGTAGATACTTACAATTTTTTTATTTTTTAAAAAAATGAAAGCTGGGAATTCAGAGAAATTTCTATGCCTATTGTTACAACACTCCAGCAATATATCGCCATTTTAGTGCCAGCTATGACAGCACCCTCTCTAGAAAATCCTCATTATTAAGGGCACATGCAGACAAGAATAATCAGACTGAGTAAAAATGCACAGGGAGGGAAGCCATAAGGAACACGGTGCCCAAACCAATTCCAATGCTTGTGGAATGACACCCAAGAAAACCAGGAGCAAGTTAAGCATGTGGAAAAATCCATTGTTTTATAAAATGCTACTAGCCTTTTGAGAACCCTGAAGAAAAGGTGTACTACTTCCCCCACACACACAACTTTCAACAAGTAAGAAAATTTAACCACATACAGTATTCACATATATCCAGTCCTAAAGCTAGATATGCAACAGCATCTTCGCAACCACAAATGGTGCTTGTCAGAGTCTAGCCTTTACCTGGATGCAGACCCACGACTGCCTTGGAATCAGAGAACAACTGCCAGCTAGGAGAATAATATTTCCCCTTTTCTCCAACCTTGTCACAAAATGCACCAGTGGTACAGTCTAGTAAGGAAGTTTAACCCAGGTTGCCTATTGCTGGATGAAATTGTTCTGAGAGCTGAAGGTTTTTTTCCCCTTATCATCTTGTAGCTGTATGTTTCCAAAACAGGATTTGTCAGAACCTTATCAGACACACCACAGTGAAAAGACGAGCGAGTGGACAAGATTCCCAGAAAAACAAACAGTCTGTCTATTGATCGTCTTCCACAATGCATATCCGGAACGCTGCGTACGTTTTAGGGCACATTTTAGTCCATGCAGGGCATTGTTAAGGAGGTTCCAGTGTGCCTTGCCCGTGTCCTGAGTAAACTGAGAATATGCCCTAGAATCTATCCCACAGTCCTTTGCAATACATGTTTCCTTGGCAAACATGTCAGGGTTCTTCAGTAAACCAATGTGTGTGGTGAACACACAGGTTCTTTTTGCACTTGGATCTCATCCCTGGCTTTATCAGAGTTCAGCTCGCGACACAATACCTTGCATTTATCCCTGGTTATAACAGCATCTGTTTATCCCAGGACAAGTGTGGGGCGAAACTGGGGTGACCTCAGTGTAATGTGAAAACAAAAAATACCCTGAGATAATTACAGCGGTGAACTCACATGTAGTGTAGAATGTAAGTTCAGGAACAGGGTTGAACCAAGTTTTAAGGTCTAGTGTTGAAAGGACCATAAACTGCCTTACACTGAATCAGACCCTTTGTCCATCCAAGACAGTATTGCTTCTTCAGACTGACAGGTCTCAGACTGAGGTCCTTCGCATCATGTGAGATGTTGGGGATTGAACCTGGGAACTTCTGTATGCAAAGCAGATGCTCTGCCACTGAGCCACAGACCCTTCTCCTCAAGTTTGAAAAATATACATAGGCGAAAATTATTTTGTCCCCCCCTTATGCTTACTGAATAAGTTAAATTTCCCAATTTATGATGGATGATACTCATTTAAAAATCTCTCCCCTTTATTTTCATTATAAAATCCCCAGTCAAGACATGTTTTGCCTGATACCTAAAGGAAATTAATGATAACACCAAGCAAATTTCCCTAGGGAAAGGGCTTCCAAGCTGAGATGCCACCGCAAAAAAAGAACTACTCTCCAACAGCCACCAGGCTCATATCTGAAGAGCAAGAACAGTGTAGGCAAGTCTTCTAAACATGGAATCAGATGCCCATGGTTTTCAGGGGCGAGCTGCAACAATTATGGTGCAGTTAGAATCTAGCAGCTTATTTCAAAAGCAAGGTTTTGACATTTACAGTTCTGGGATTTTGCAAGTCCTCAAATGAAGCCCTCGCCTCAGCAAGAGATGAATGGACCAGTAAAAACCACACTTGCTATAGTGGCAGAGTTCCAATTGCAGTTGTAACAGCATTCAAAAGATAATATTTTATAAACATCTGCACTTCTGTGGGATTTTTAAAGATCCCAGGACCCCCACTCTATTAACACTCAGCCACAGTGCTGCTTTCAGCTAGAAACAAGATGAGCTTGCAAAGAACCTTTTTTTCCTAACAGTACCAGCTGTCACAATTAGCACGTGATGCCTACTGCCATTCCAGCAGTCCTGCATTTGATGTTCTTCCTATAAGGAAAAAAAAATAAAGGGGTGGAGAGGAAAGCAGCTGCTTGCGATCTCTTGGCACAGAAATTGCACCGCTGGTACTAAAGTGTGAGAAATGAAGGAAGGCCATCCAGTTTCAGAAGACACTACTTTTTGCTGATTCTAGGACCCTGGTCAGCAACTCAGATTTCACAAGGGGTTCTAGTTTGGAATGAGCAACACTAAAGCAATCATTGCAAGACTTAAACCGATTTCCCACGAGGCTCTGCTCCAGCATCGTTCTTCCCTTTGCCCCGACTGTGTACTTGAATTTCCCACTATTTGTCCTGTGCTGCATTTTGACCCGCGGCTTCGCCCAAATTTCCCCGCAGCTTCAGTGATACTCAAAAAACAGGATCACTGAAGCCGTGGGGAAATTCGGGCGAAGCCGCGGGTCAAAATGTGGCGCAGGGCAAATAGTGGGAAATTCAAGCACGCAATTGGGGCAAAGGGAAGAACGATGCTGGAGCAGAGCCTCGTGGGAAATCGGTCTTAATAAAAAGGATCCTGCTGACCAGATAGGTTGGCCAGGTGGGCGGGTGCTGACTTGCAAATGAAAGATCCCAATTCAGAACAGCATGGTTCCGGCATAACCCCACAGATCGTAATCTCAGGCTGCACGAATGAGCCTTGTGTTCATAGGCACACACTCGCAACACACCCCAGGAGTCAATTTAATGCCTCTCCGTTTT
The DNA here is from genome assembly GCA_029233225.1 of Lepidodactylus listeri. NCBI lineage: Eukaryota > Metazoa > Chordata > Lepidosauria > Squamata > Gekkonidae > Lepidodactylus > Lepidodactylus listeri. The sequence continues at coordinate 18,774,265 of JARCFY010000009.1, forward strand.
TGTGCAAACTCTCGTTTGCCACTGCAACCGAACCAGCAAGTAATGGTTTACCTTCCCACCCAAAAAAGGGACTGGAAAACACTGTTTGGTCCTGGTTTACAAAACCATGGGTTAGTACAGAGGCCTCCCAATGTGGTGCCTGTGAGTGTCATGGCACCTGCCAGCACATTCCTTGGTGTCCACTTTTAAAACTGGGTGAAGCTGGGAGTGGCTTTTGCCAAGCAGGAATTCTGACTGCCCACTGGCTGTGGCAGATTAAAAACAAACAAACCATTTTTGGCAGCAGCTGCCACCACCGCCCAAGGATCTTTAGTGCAGGACTGAAGTAAGCTGTGTGTTAAGCAAGAACACGTTTTTAGGCAATGCATTCACACCCTGTTAAGCAGAGCTTCTTTCTGAAATGCTGAAGAATTACTATTAGAGTTGTGCCTAATCCCATTCCCTAAGTAACAGTAAACGAGGAAAAACTGTGAACATGCTCTAGAAACAATGTTTATGTGCAAATTAACAATACTACAAAACAATATAAATACAAAGTATAGTAAGGTCCAGAATATTTTTGTATATTCTCCATGGAGTAATTTCAGAAACAGCTACAATATTTAACCATGAACAAAGACTAGAAAACACATTACATATGTTACTATATTTATTGCTTTCAATTGCTTAAATATCATTGGTGTATTTGCTACATTGTACTTATGCTTATTTCCTTTGTTGAAAATTTGTAAGGTTTTTGTATGGTCCTGTTCAGATGAAGCTTTTTGAAACGAATTGGCAATCCGGAGAACTTCATCAACCACCGTTATTTCTGGACCTTATTATACTTTGTATTTATATTGTTTTGTGGTATTGTTAATTTGCACATAAACATTGCTTCTAGCGCATGTTCACAGTTTTTTTCTCATTTACAGTTGCTTATGTTATGAGCTATGTTTCTCTAGTTGGATAATAACCTCATTCCCTGACATACTATGACTGGCTCCGCCTCCTGCTGCAGCCGTTTTGTGGTTGGTTCCATCTCATACAGCTGCCACTGTGTGGTTGACTCCGCCTCCTTTGGCAGCCATTTTGTGGTTGTGACCACTACCCTGTATCAGAATTCCAAAGATTCCCACAGACTCAAAGAGGTTGGAGACACCTGGGTTAGGGGTCCCTGGTGGTTCATATGCAATGCCAAACTCTAATGTGCACCAAAGCTAAAGTCATGAATTATTCTGACTATGGGAAGGGAGAGAGCATGGACAAATTTGAGCATGGCACTTTTTGTGACACCTGAACCATTCTGGTAAGCTGCACAAAGCAGGCCTATCAAATGGAATGTGGAGTTTTTCCTCACCAGTTTTCTGGGGTTCAGGGAGAACACTTGGCTTGGGCAGTAGCCTAGCTGCAGAATCTTGTCCCCACGAGAAGCAAAAAGCTCCTAATGACTCAAAAGAAGAAATGAATTTGGCATTTTGCTAAATCTGAGTTCACGTTTCATTGGTTTTCTGTTGAGGCTGCAGAGGGCAATGGTTAGTTCCTGATTCCCCCGGAAACAACATAATTTACTGACAGGCATCTAGGAAATAGATGAACAAAATTCAAGTCCACCAGCACCTTAAAGGCCAACATTTTCCAAGGTGTACACTTTGGTGAGTTAAAGCTCAACCTGGAAAATTTTGTTGGTCTTTAAGGTGTTAATAGCCTTAACTTTCTGTTAAATTCACGTCAATACAGAGGTAGCAAAGAAGAAGAGAAGAGAGTCTCAGAGCAGCCTACAAACTCCTTTCCCTTCCCCTCCCCGCAACCGACACCCTGTGAGGTAGTTGGGGCTGAGAGAGAGCTCTTTCCAGAACTGTCCTTGAGAGAACAGCTCTGACAGAACTATGACTTGCCCAAGGTCATCCAGCAGCTGCAAGTGGAGGAGTGGAGAATCAAACTCGGTTTTCAAAGATTAGAGTCTGCGCTCTTAACCACTACACCAAACTGGGTAGTTGTGTTCATCCATTGCAACAAAAAAAAACTAAAGTCCAGTCCCACCTTAAAGACTAAAACGTGTGTTGCACTTACCTGTAGCTGATGTTCATCGAGTGTTCTTTTGGGCAGGCACACATGGGAACTGTGCATGCACAGACCCGTAGTGGAGGTCAAAAGCCCTTCCCTTCAGCACAGTGCAAGAGGCACCAAGGAGGGCTGAGTAGGTTTATCAGAGCTTTTGTCTCCTTTTGTGGGGGGAAGGGGTGATAATTCTGTGCTTTCTCAAAGGGCATCCTTGAGACAAAATGCCCTCTCGTTATAAGCCTTCGGGGTGAATTGTTTGCAAATGCTACCGCCAACAGTGGGCTCTTCCACATTCTCATTTTCGTTACTTGCGTGCTCCTATTGTTTTGCTGGTTTTAAAAAAATCTTTCCCACATGTGCTTTCCTCCCTCTAGTGGTTGATTTGATATTACATCGCTGTATAGCCAGCATTTATGCCAGACACCTTGGCTCTACATTTGGAACCCTTTTTAAAATGGGGGCTTTGTTCACTATAGCAAGAAACCTCCAATGGGGGGGGGGGGACAGGCATTGTGGTAAAAGGGTTATTCTTCATACTTTTGTTTTGTAGGAAAGAGAAAGGAGATCTCCTTCAGCAGCAGCAAAAGAATGGGGGGTGGGGGTTAGGTGGTCCCCTGCACTTTTATAGGTGCTTTGGGTGGGAAACTGTGCCAAAGGGAAAGGGAACACCTCACACTGCTAGGAGCTTTAGAATGTTCGTGGCTAGCTTGCGTGTGCGCATTTCCCATGTGGGACTGCACCAAGGACATAACAGTGAACAGCAGTCACTTAGATGTGAGTTTTCATGAGTCACAGAACACTTTGCCAGAAAGATACATGATGGAAAACCCTGCTAGGAAATCTTAAGGAATAAGGTCAAATATAAGATTTCCTGGGAGGGTTTCTATCACCTCTCTATCTGACAAAGTGAGGCTGTGACTCATAAAAGCTCATCTCGAAATAAATGTTGTTAGTCTTTAAGGTGCGAGTAGACTTTTGTTTTATAATACAAAGGAAGACAATGCAGATGTGAAAGAGCACTAACAGTGATGTAGTAGGAAGGGGGGAAAGCAAACAAACCCAGAAATAAAACCAGCAGACCCAACAAAAACATGCAGGGTTTCGTCTGTAGGCCCACAGGATGGAAGATTTCAAGGCAGAAACCAGGGACAGAAGAAAAGACAACCTACACAGTTCCAGAAACCATAAATCAAAGAAGCACTTATATAAACCTCCCAAAGAACCGATTATTTACTCTGCAAGATTTATTGGCTCTCTGCATTTTTATAAGCTATCCCATATGGTATTCATGCATTGTACTGAAAAGTCAGAGTTTCTTTTTTCTTTCTTTTTTCTTTTTTTTAACTGAAGAAGAATGAATGACCACGTCAGTTGGGAAACCTTGCAATTTTTGACAGCTTCAAAGTGAAACCAGTTGAGACTTATTACCTGGCAGATCTGGGTTGTTTTTAGAACACGGAGAGAAGAGATTTACTCTCTTCGCTTGAGACAGTGCTTGCGCAGCTGCAGAGGCGACTGCCACCAACTTAGTATAAATTCCATGCGCCCACTAGCTAATACAAAGGACAAATCCAAATTTGCGCATCAAAACACTGCTCTGGCTGGCCACATCTCTTTGTAGCTGGGTTTGCTTCACCTTTCTTTCTTTTGGCTTCCACTTCCTTCCTCTGTTGCCTCATTGGCACCCTCACCTACTGTCTTCTCAGCTCCTCTGCAGTCTTAGTTGCTGCCAATCCCTGTCTCTTTGTGATACCACCACGGGGGGAGCAGTGTCTTTGTGACATCTGTGGCTAGTAACAATAGTATTATTGTGAAAAATCCAAAAAGTAGGGACTGTATCCCCCCAAATAATCACCAGTGCCCATTGCATTTCAATCTTCTTTGCCCCTGCCCTTACATAGATGGTTGCTAGATGTGGACAGAATGGAGCGTGTGCAGAGGAGAGCAACGAGGATGATCGGGGGTCTGGAGACTGAGCCCTACGAGGAAAGGCTAAGGGGCTTGGGAATGTTTCGTTTGGAGAAGAGGAGGTTGAAGGGGGACATGATTGCTCTCCTTAAATATTTGAAAGGCTGTCATTTGGAGGAGGGCAAGGAGCTGTTCCAGTTGGCAGCAGAGGATAGGACCCGAAGCAATAGGTTTAAATTACACACAGAAACGTACCAACTGGATATTAGGGAAAACTTTGTTATGGTCAGAGTGGTTCAAAGGTGGAATCAGCTGCCTAGGGAGGTGGTTAGCTCCCCTTCACTGGCAGCTTTCCAGAAGAGGCTGGATGAATATTTGTCAGAGATGCTTTAGGCTGGTCCTGCATTGGGCAGGGGGTTGGACTAGATGGTCTGTATGGCCCCTTCCAACTCTATGATTCTATGGTTCTATGCAAATAGATCTGAGCTGATGCTGAAAAATGGCATGATTGGTGCTGATGTCACCACGGTGTTGATGTCTCTGTTAAGCAGGGGAATGAGTTTCTACAACCCTATGATGCCCCCAGGAGGAAAGGGCATTTGAACAGGTTTGTATGAAGGGAAAGATTGAAGGTTCCCCAAACATTACCCCTGCTCCTTCGATTTCAGACTGTATTGCTTCTGCTTTCAGCAGCAAAGCATTTCAGGAGGAGGAGATGGGCGGGTAGGCAGACTCACAAAGAACACAAGAAGAGCCCTGCTGGATCAGTGGTCCATCTAGTCCAGCATCCTGTCTCACACAGTGGCCATCCAGTTCCTCTGGAAGTCCAACAGGGCATAGAGGCCAAGGATTCCTGGAGTTTACTTTTATTTATTATTTACGCACTTAGAACACACATTATTTCTTTTCCATGGCACTGGGAAACATTTGTGTCCAGAAAACTGTATGCCCCATTAAAATAAATATAGGGGAGGGAATCTCCAAACACACACACACACACACACACACACATGAAAGGGCTCATCATACTTACCAAACTATTCCCTGAGCCCCAGAGCCGATCGGCTTCAAGTTCTGGTAGCGCTTGAGAACTGTGAAGGTCGAGTCACCCACTTCCACGCTGTAGAACTGGTTGTCCACTTTGCTTTTACTCATATTGTAATATTTGGCAATATATGACACATCCACTTGTTTCCCGAATCCCTGTTGTAGGCACAAAACAAAGGTGCAAGGAGAGAAAGAAAACAGAACGCCCGTAAACTATCAGCATAACAATGAAATGAAGCAGACACCAAGGCACTCAAATATAAGATGAATTGCCATTTCATGCCCATTGTCAAAGAATTTAACGTTGATGGCTGGCTTTCTTTAACAACTTCCACAAGATCTTTTCCCTCTAGAAATGGCCTCAAATCCAATTTCAGCCCTTCACATCTGTCCAACTCTTCCAAAGACAGAGACAAGCAAATTGTTCTCCTTTTTCATTTGTCTCTGCATTCATTTACATTTCGGGTCCCTGCTTTGCACAGTTGGTTTGGTAGATTTGTTTGCAGAATGCCAAACAAATGTTTGCCATTACTCATGCACGTTGTACAAACTTGATGTGCAGTTTAATGGTATTTGTATGCACAATGCAGGCACGCCATGTTTGCTATGCTTACTTTTCAACAAACAGTATTCATTGCAAGGGAACAGAAAATGGCACAAAAATAAACAAGTGTGGTTTCAATTTGCACAAGAGAAGAAGAGGAATCAAGATGAGAAGATCCAGGTCAGATCAGCAGGGATGAGAAACCTGAAATCTTCTCTTGATAAGGAATATCACATAAACACACAAAACTGCCTTAGGCTGAGGACAGACCGGCAATCTGTCCTGGGATAGGTCCGCATGGGAAGCGGGGGAAGGGAGCCTCTTCAGACATGCGCAGCTGTCCCTCGGCTCCCTTCCGCACTTACCTGCTTTGAAGCCAGTTTTCTTGCGCTTTAGAAGGACACCGGGAGAAACCGGTGTCCGGAGGCCGTCTTGCGCTTGCCTCCCGCTTCCAGGCAGTGTGAACCGGAAGAAGGCGGGAGGCAAGCGGAGGCGGCAGTGTGAACGCGGCGTTTTGCCAGTTTGCGCATGAGCGCACATGCGCACATGCGCAAATTGCCGAAACAGCCCTATCACGAGCTGCGGAGGCTGGCCCACCTGGGGCCATTCCGCAGCAGTCTGAACGCTCCGTAATGGCATTCTTGCGCAATACCCTGGCCAATGTGGACAAACAGCCCCGGGGGATTTCCCCCCCCCCCCCCGCAGCTTTTGCCTCCGGATTCATCCCACTCCAGATTGCCAGTCTGTCCTGAGCCTTATACTGAGCAGACCCCTGGTCCATCAAAGTCAATATTCTCTACTCAGACTGGCAGGAGCTCTCCAAGGTCTCAGGCTGAGGTCTTTCACACCACCTACTGCTAGATCTCTTTTTGCTTTTAACTGGAGATCCTGGGAATTGAACCTGGGACCTTCCTCATGCCAAGCAGATTCGCTACCACTGAGCCACAGCCCCTTCCAATATCCTGAGTCTGGACAGTATAACACAGAACCCCTTTAAAATTTTGCAGACATCTAATCTCTAATTCTGCAATCACAGTATATTATGCCATACAAGCACCTTTCTGCCCAATGCCTTTAGTCTATTTCTGTTTTAAAATACACACATTGTTGCAGGGTGTTTTTGTGTTTATAAAATTTCCAGGCAAAGACACTGGAGTAGATTTGAGGACATGCTCGAGGACAGGGCAAGGCCCTACGATGGCTTCCGATGAAGGATTCTGAGCCAAAGCATGACTATCGGGATTTGCTGACGAGAAAGTGAGAACACAGACGCAATGAAAGGTGATAGGGTATGATATATGCCTCCCACCTTTGCAAGTGTGAGGACATGTTTAACGGCACAGCCCCGCTAAGTGTCCTCTTAGAAAAGAAAGGCATTCTTTAATATTAAAAAAGCAGTATACGACAGAAGGATAAAGCTGATGGTTTTCGCAGAGGCTTGTTTATGTATTAAATGTACCATGTGGTTGGAACACAGCCCCTCATCTGGGCTAAGTGCACATAATTACCATCCAGTGTTCTAAGTAGCAACCATAAAAAGCCACCCACTGAAATTATACACCGACATATCTAAACCTGGCACTCTACCCGCTGCACACCATTATATCCACGGCTTTCACATACCCACTTTGCTTGCGGCAGCTGGCGTTTCTCTCCCCGACCCAAGGCGACGTCCAGCTCATAGACAATGTATTGCTTATTTACTACTAGCAGGACCTGCCAGGGAGTCAGCAAACATTCTGCTTCTGGTCTCAGGGATCCAATCAGCAAGGCCAGGACTCAGGGTCCCTGCCAGAGGCGGATTGCTCCTTGAACTTCCCAGCAAAGCTCCTGGTAAGCCTCTGGCCTGGTGGGCTGGTAGCACCCAACAACAAGCCAAGTGGTATCCCTGTGGTGCCAGAATTGTCACAGATGCTGCTCAGTGGAGACCTGTCCAGTATGGTTGCCGATCTCCAGGTGGTGGCTGGAGATCTCCCGGGATGACAACTGACCTCCAGACAATAGAGTTCACCTGGAGAAAACAGCCACTTTGGATGGTGGATTCTATGGCACTGTACCCCTTCCCTCCTCAAGCCAGTTTGAGAGCCAGTTTGGTGCAGTGGTTAAGTGCGCGGACTCTAATCTGGGAGAACCGGGTTTGATTCCCCCCTCCTCCACTTGCACCTGGCTGGATGACCTTGGGCAAGCCATAGCTCTGTACCAGCTGTTCTCTCAAGGACAGTTGTCTCAGAGCTCTCTCAGCCCCACCTACCTCACAGGGTGTCTGTTGTGCGGAGGGGAAGGGAGAGGAGTTTGTAAGCCACTCTGAGATTCTAGGTGAGAGAAGGGCAGGATATAAATCCAATTTCTACTTCTTCTTCTCAAAACCCGCCTTCCTCAGGCTCCACCTCCCAGGTCTCCAGGTGTGTCCTAACACAGAGCTGGCAATTCTACTGTCCAGTGGCCAGAGTAGCCACACGCATGGGCGTCAACTACGGGGGGGCTCGAGGGCTCAAGCCTCCCCCGAAATCTCCCGGGGGGGGCTCAGCCACCCCCGGCAAAATGGAGTGCTCGCCGGTGGCCAGTCAGCCGGCCAGCTGGCCGTCGCCACCTCTCCTTTCCCCCCCACCCCTGGCCTGCCCTCCTGCCTCCTGCCGCCAAGACTGCGCGGGTCTGCCTCCCTGGGGCCGGGGGGGAGGAGCGGCGGGGACATGGTCCCGCGCTTTGTGCGGGCGGCAGTCAGCCGGCCAGCTGGCTGCCGCCGCCAAGACTGCGCGGGTCTGCCTCCCCGGGGTGGGGGGGGGAGAGAGGTGGCGGGGACATGGTCCCACGCTTTGTGCGGGCGGCAGTCAGCCGGCCAGCTGGCTGCCGCCGCCACCGCCAAGACTGCGCGGGTCTGCCTCCCTGGGGCCGGGGGGGAGGAGCGGCGGGGACATGGTCCCGCGCTTTGTGCGGGCGGCAGTCAGCCGGCCAGCTGGCTGCCGCCGCCAAGACTGCACGGGTCTGCCTCCCCGGGGTGGGGGGGGGAGAGAGGTGGCGGGGACATGGTCCCACGCTTTGTGCGGGCGGCAGTCAGCCAGCCAGCTGGCTGCCGCCGCCGCCGCCAAGACTGCGCGGGTCTGCCTCCCTGGGGCCGGGGGGGAGGAGCGGCGGGGACATGGTCCCGTGCGTGCGCGCGCGCTTCGCGCGCACGCACAAGAGAGCCCCTGCCCCCCCCCCAGGATTTAGAAAGTCTACACCCCTGGCCACACGTACTGGCTCCAACTGTGGCCTCAACAAACAGCGCATGACCTACTAACACCATGTCTCAGGGAAGACAAGGAGATTAAGCCTAAGGACCAATCTTTTTTTTTAAAAAAAAATCACCCTCTGCCAAGGATACCAGGGTCCAAAACAAAAGATAAACTGTGTACTAGCATTGCAAACGAATGCAAAATCACTCAAATAATTACAAAAGGCAAACAGCCAATATCACTGTGATGTACTAACAGAGTCTGTCTGCCCTCCAAAGCTGCGGCTTCCTCGAGAAGAACTGATCTCTGTCATCTGGAGATCAGCAGAAAAGAACAAGACTCCAGTAGCACGTTAAGGACTAACAAAATGTGTGGCAGGACATGAGCTTTTCATTAGTTCATTCCCCCTGAGAGCCTGTTTCGTGTAGTGGTTAAGTGCAGGGACGCTAATCTGGAAGAACCGGGTTTGATTCCCCACTCCACCACTTGCAGCTGCCAGATGACCTTGGGCAAGCCATAGTTCTGTCAGAGCTACTCTTGAAAAGGAGCAGTTTCTGTCAGAGCTCTCTCAGCCCCACCTACCTCACAGGGTGTCTGTTGTGGGGAGGGGGAGGGAAAGGAGTTTGTAAGCCGCTCTGAGACTCCAAGTGAGTGAAGGGCGCGGTATAAATCCAACCTCCTCTTCTTTTTCAGATAGTGAAGAAAAAGCGAGCAATGACTCAGGAAAGCTCCTCCCCTGCCACAAATTTTGTTAGTCTTGAAGGGGCTGCTGAAATCTTGCTCTTTTCTGCTGCTGCTACAGACTGACTAACACGGCTCCCCATCCTGATCTATCTGGAGATTAGGTGTAATTCCAGAAGAGCTCCAGGTGCCACCTGGAGGTTGGCAAGCCTACCACCACACATGTTCTCAGAGCCATGTGACTTACTGTTTTTATTTATTTTATTTAAAACAGTTGTATGCCATCTTTCCACCCAAATAGGGACTCCAAGGCGGCAAACACCAAAACGTTTAACCGGGAGTGTATAAAATATTTGTATAAACATATAAATAACACACTTAGCAACAGAACTAGGGAGAAGGGCCAACAAGACGAACCTTGAGGCCTGAAAAACAACAATGCACATCAAAAAATGGACAACCGAAGGGTGCAAAAATGTACCGTGTTTTTGATTTGCTCTAAAAATTGGGAGCGGTCTCATCTTCAGCGCAACTGAGCTACTCTTCAGGGGACAAAAATATCCCGCCTTTTGGACATGGAAAGAGAGCTAATTGGCCTCTTGGTCTCTCTTTGATAGACAGCAAATAAAAATAAATGCCCTCCGGGTACCCTTGGATTATTACGCTCTCTTCATGTACTCTGGAAAATGCTGAATGAATCATCCTTCCGACCGTACATCCGCCGCTTCAGCTTCATTTCTCCACTTGTCGCCTTGCTTAAAACCACTTTCCCCAAGACTCCAGTCTAGTTTTCTTGCTATGAGAAACCAGCATATGGAGATCGCTGCCTGGGAAGTGGGGGCGGGGGCGGGCAGAGGGAAGGGGGGGGGAGTTCTGTGCATTAGGAAGGACGAAAAGGCTCCACCCATGACCAGACTGAGCACAGCATGTTAATGTATTCCTGGCTAATGGCCCACATTAGCTTCTTTAATTACCCAAGAGTGTGTGTAGGGGGGATGAACGTACAACCTGGAGCTGTTGGGGGAAACAAAACAACCAGAAAGGACTCGGAGGCAGAGAAGGGCAAACTTGCAGAACAAACTGAATGGCACCGCTTAGCGATTTGTGGGTTTTCTTGTGTTATTTTGAGAGGACGTGTTTGGAACGCCCATCATCTCGGTCACCAATGGCGTCAATATTGTTAGCGCCCAGCTGCGGGTGGGTAGCAGCGAGAGGACATCATGAGGTTGTCACTATAAATGCCAGAGAAAAGGGGATCACCCATTCATAATTCTTATGAGATGTTCCTAAAACATGAAAAAACCCACCTCCTAGCAGACATCTGTGAATTCTAGATGAAAGATCCCACTTCAACAGACCAAATTAAACAATGGCTGATTTCGCACTGGCCAGCTGCCTCTTGTTCTCTCCGGAATTTCCCCTCCCAGTTTCCTCCGGAGTATTTTCTTCATTTTCCCACTTGGAACCTCAGCCCTTTCGATACAGCGTGACGAAAGGTTTTCTCCAAAAAAATTTAGAAACTCCCACAATGGGGCGGCCCTGATGAAAGGCGGACGAGTGGGCATGTTTTCATTTTGGGTTCTCCCCCGGAGCAAACAGGAAAATCCTCTAAAAACAGGATTTGTTTGCTCCAGGGAAAGTCCGGTGCAGTAGGGCGATACTCCAGAGCAAAACATGAGCCCGGAGCAACTGGTGTGAAATCGACCAGAAGCTCTGGTGCGAGCATGAGGGCAAACCTGGGGCAAATGCTAGTGCGAAATCGGCCAATGTGTCATCTGTCAACAGAGCGCCATCTATATCGCTGCTGAGCTCAGGTCAGGTCTCCCCAGAAGAATTGTTAAGGTTGGAAAGATCAAAGAAAGAAGAAACAGAAATCGACACCCTGGTTCAGGGTCGGCAATCCATGACCCAGGAGCTACATCCAGTCCAGAAAGGGCTTTTCCTCTTCCCAAGCAGTCCCACACTGCTCCTGAATATCAGATCTTCACCCATCTAATTCATGGGTTGTGTCCAACCAGGTTTTCAGCTAGTGAAAAGGGGAGGAGGTAATAAGAAGAGGAAACCAGTGAGACTAACTATTGAAAAGCTGGGTTTTAGAAGATTGGAAACGCTCTCCCTGCTTATGTAGTGCTTTTTTATCCTGTCCTTCCTCCAGAATTCAGAGTGGCATGCATGGTTCTCTCTTCCACATTTATCCTCACAACAGCCCTGGGAGATAAGTTGGGCCAGCAAAGAGTGACTGACTTAAGGTCACCCAGCACGCTTCATGACACAGTAGCACTTTGACCTCAGCTTTTCCAGGTCTGAACTCAACAGACTAACCACCCTGGTTCTCTTTGCCAAGGGAAAGTTCTTGGTGGACTGGATGCACCCATAACCATATGTCACCTGTGCTGATATAGCCCAACCACATCACCTGCTGTGATTTAGAACCAGTGATCTAGTGGATCCCAGCCTCTGCACAGGTCAAGCTACTCAGTGTGTAGTACACCATGCAGAGAATCGATGCACCACGGAAACATGCTGGCGGGCCAAAGCAGCTTCAGCTAGGTTAAGCCCAGAGATCTAAGCGGCATTTCAACTGATTCCAGCAAACAGGCCAAGACACGTGCCGCAACATAAGGCTGAGAGCTATCTTGCTTTCCCAGGAACGGAATGACTATTGCTGTATTGAGCAGTCCCTTGGCCAGAGAGAGGAGGAAACACCTCGACAGAGCTGCGTTCAGCACTTCCCTGCCAAGACGTACTAACCAAGTTTGCTAATTCTGCCCATTTATAGGCATTTCGTTGCATTCCATCAAGTCTGCCTTTTCTTCCCCCAGATAAGGAGTTCGGGTTCCAAGAAGGTCATTCTCACCACCCAGTAACATTAGTTGTGTGGGAGAAGACAGTTAATCCTCTGACCCAAAAGAAATGAATTATTTTATCAACAGTAACAAATGAGATGCGCTTTGCAAAGGAACATTACATGGGGCAAGCTATAGAAATGATTAATAGCGATAATTATTCAGCAGCGACGGCCGCTGAATAATTAAAACCCGAGAGTTGAGGCGATTGCTGAGAATCCCGTCTCCCTTGCGCATTTTACATCTGCCCAGAGCCTAAAGATGGAAGTTAAGTAAATATTAGCCAAGTTGAGGGCAGAGGTGGCCAACCTTTTTTTGGCAACACATTACAAGTCAGGTCCACTGTTGTGGAACTTGGCACACACACATGAAGCTATCTTATACAGAGGCAGATCACTGGGCTAACCAGGGTCCGTTTTGTCCATTCTGACAGGCAGCAGCTCTCTGAGGCCTTCGGTAGACATGTCGTCCATCACTTGTTCCCTTTAATGGGAAATGCCAGTGATTTGAACCTGGGACCTTCTGCATGCCAAGCAGATGTTGCCACCCCAGCGGGAAGAACGAGACAGACAACAGTCTTGGAATTAAACAAGGGCCATTTTATTAACTTACACAACATTGCAGCAATGGGACAAAAACCAAACCTAAGCAAGCCTGGAACAGGCAAGGCAGGCGTCGTTCCCTGACCTGCCTCCTTGCCCTTGTAGGGCGGGTCACCCCAGCTCCGGTTTTGAGCCAGTGATCTAGCTCGTGCCCAGCAGCCTGGCAAGCTGGTTGCCACCTAGGAGCGCCTACCCCTGAAGCCTTAAAACTTGCAGGGAGGCGCCGCCCCAAGAGGTTCCCAGAGGCGATCATCATTCCCTACCTTGGAACTTAAAACCCGAAGGCAGTTCCTGACGACCTCCTGTTCCCTAACGGGATCTGCCATGAGGTGCTCGCCAGTTCCGTTTACTTGCTTGCACAACCTGCCAAGTGACCTAATTAAGCCCCTAACCACCACCTATAGCCCTTAATCCACTGCCCTCAGTGTAAGGTAGGCGAAAACATCCCTCCCGTACGGCCAATTGTGGAAGAGGTGAAAAATTCCTACCTGGCCCCGTAGGCGACCAGCCATAGCCTACACTAAGAACAGGGCGGGCGGGTGGGCGAGCACATGGACCCAAGAGGGTGAGCGAGAGCGGGGCTCGGCCTTTTAACAGGCCAGCCCCGCCCCGCTGGCTGCAGGACGCTGAGCGTCCCTTCTGTTGCTGCCCCGCCCTCCCACGGCGCGGCAAAGCAGCACCCGGGCGCCATTGGCGTGGCCGGGTGGCCAGGAGCCCAGTTCTAACCACTTAGCCCCCAAGGGAACTTTTCCACTTGCCCATTCCTTTTGCGAATATTTGTCAAAATACCACTCCATATGCCATGCGAGTGGAATGCTGCACCGGGGAACCCAATATATACACAGAGAGAATCTCAACTATGTTCTTTGATATTTCCGTTAACAGAAAACATGAATAACTTTTGCATATGACTCTTTTATAGACAAAGTGTCATCCACTACCTTTAAAAAACCTTATAATTTTACCATGCAATGATTCTAGAGAAGAGTGATTCGTTCTCAATATGATTCTATAAAATTATATGCAGGTGTGCTGAGATTATATCTGATCATGTTAGCTAACTGCTTGAGCAAGATTAAAAAGGCTACATTTAGCAGTTTGCTAGTAATTAAAAGACAACAATTATTCCTTTTTTTCTTCAGCCTCATTAATTGACTATCAAAGGCCTTGTCATCCCATAGTGAAGCCTCATATTCAGTTTAGTAGCCAAACTCGGATTTTCAGAAGATTATTTAAGAGGGTTGGGTTTATTTGCAGCAAAATAATCAATAAAACAAAGACTGCTGGACATAAATGCTCAGATGGACACTACACTGCTAGATACCATGAGAATAAAGGTAAAGGTTTCCCTTGCTCGAAAGCCAGTCAAATCTGACTCTAGGGGGCATTGCTCTTATCTGTTTCCAAGCTGAAGAGCCAGCGCTGTCCGAAGACTTTTCAGTGGTCATGTAGCCATCATGACTACATGCCGAGGTACACGGAACACTGTTACCTTCCCAGTGAAGTGGTACCTATTTATCTAATTGCAATTTCTTGCTTTCGAATGGCTAGGCTGGCAGGAGCTGGGGCCAGAGATAGGAGCTCACTCCATCACACAGCACTCGGGTCTTGAACTGCTGAGCTACTGACCTTCCGGTCTGCAGCTCAGCATCTTAACCTCTGAGCCACCGCGGCCATACCCTGAGAATAGTTTCCCTTTATAAGCAACTTGTACTTTCTCCTTTAACCTTCCAATCTTACTTTACCGATCCATCAAATTTCGAGTATAGGAAAGCATTCACTAAAGCACGATTGGATATTTTACGACTGGTAATGATAAGAGGCTGCGACAATAGGATTCCATATAATGAACGTTTCTGCCCCCACAATTTAAAATCTATCGAGGATTTAGGCCATGTGGTTTTTCCACTGCCCAAGATTCACATTAGAACACAAAACAATTTCTTGGGGATATTTTATCACTATATCCAAGGGGAGCGGACCACAATACACTAATTGTACTGCTTGCCGATAAAAGGAAATGGGTAACGTCACAAATGGCAAAGTCTATCGCAACAGTGATAAAGCTTTTGTCAAAACCATCTACTGTTAATGTGGTTGATGGATAAGACTATGTATTCGTTGTTCAGTTTTAAACTGTTAACATGAATTCAACGAATGCTATGAGTTTTAAATGCATACTAAGAATTTTTAATTGGTATTGAGATTACTGAATTATATTTCTTCTTGCTGCTGTTCTCGGTGCTGTTTGTTAAGGCCATGAGCAGATGCAATGAAGTTTATCACAATGATGATGACTGGGGGGGGGGGGGGGGGGGAAGGTCCTGTACTTTTCCTGACCAACTGGTGAACTCCCTATGAATGGTGTGAAAGATAGAGAAGAACATACATGTAACATGCATATCATGACAAACCTACAATTAAGAAGCAATATCAGCAATATCTCCCTCAAGAGATAAGTGTCAGATGCAAAATATTCCAAGTCCTACAAGCAAGGGAAAAGGCTGATTACCTTAACAAGGCCCGTTTACCCATTTTAATGACTAACTTCACAGAGCATTGATGTTCAACAATTAAAAAACATCAGTGGTTTTAGAAAGTTTCATCCCATTTCTTTGAATTCTTTTTTCCTGTGAGGTATCTGAGGAAGTGGGGCTGCAGTGGCTCAAGTGGATAAGACACTGAACTGCAGACCAGAAGGTCGGTAGTTCAGCAGTTTGAGACCCGACTGCTGCATGACAGAGTGAGCTCCTGTCTCTGGTCCCAGCTCTTGCCAACCTAGCAGTTCGACAGCAAGAAACTGCAAGTAGATAAATAGGTACCACTTTGGTAACAGCGTTCCATGCACCTTGGCGTCTAGTCATGCCGGCCACATGACCATGGAAAGGTCTTTGGACAGCGCTGGCTCTTCGGCTTGGAAACGGAGATGAGCACCGCATCCCTAGGGTCGTATTTGACTGGCTTTTGAGCAAGGGAAACCTTTACCTTATGTGAGAAAGATGCTACACATAAGAACATTGGCTGCAAGGTCAGTAGTCAAGGACATTTAAAAAAAAAACCTTTTGTATGAGGTCTCAGCAGGACTTCTTACAGGGTTTCTACTGGAAAGAGACACAAGGTGGGGCTGTGGCTCAGAGCACCTGCTTTGTACGCAGAAATTCCCAGGTTCAATTTTTGGCATCTCCAGTCAAAAGAAAGCATCAGTTAGCAAGTGATGTTAAAAAAACCCCAACAACTCTACCTAAGACCTTACAGAACAACTGTCAGTCTAAGGAGACAATGCTGACCTTGATAGACCCAAAGGTCTGATGACTTGGTACAGAACAGCATCATGTGTTTCTGTCTCACTTAATGAGACAGGAGTCTCCTCGAAGGGATGAATCTACGTGCTCCTTTGCACAACTTTTTGTTTTCATATGTTGGCTTTGTGAGCATTTTATTTTTACCCATTTCTGTTGCTGAAGTTTCTGGATTTGTTTCCTTTGCACCATTTCTACCCCAGTTATATGGAAGTGACGTAAAAATGGCATGAAAAGTTGTATAACTTCAACGAGAAAAGGGCAAAGGTCACTAAAATAAAGAGACGCGGCATCTCCAGAAAGGAGAAGTGAAATGAAAAGAAACGGGAACTTTTTAAACTGGAACGATGGGGCTGCAAAATCTGGTAGCACCGTAACTCCAGGTCATATCCTTTTTCTAGGCCTGGAGGAATTCTTGTCCACTGTGTGCCTTCTGATGGGTTTTGGACCCTATCTTTCACTGCCGAATACCTTTCCTTCATTGTTTTTTTGTTTTGCAGTCCGGGAGAAATGATTTCCAGGGGACTTTTATAAAACATGTTTTGAAATTAAGCACTGGAGTAATTTTAAATACCAAAACTTTCATTCTTCCAGCAGGACTCTCAAGAGGGGAAACAGGAAAAGTTTGTGAGCATTTAAAATGTTCCACGAGCCAGAGAAACTATGGTGGATTGAATTCAGCCAGGTTACGGTAGGAAAGAATGATGTTTATTTGCTCGGGAGGAACATTTTTACGACCAATCATGTAGCTTGGGGAACTCAATCATCATCTATATGATTACATAAAATCCTTCAAAGCTGGAGCAGGAAGTGTACGGAAGACATAATGGAGCATGGAGACCTATAAACATTCTAAAGTAGTTGCTGCAAACTCCAGCGCCCTTCACTTACTGCAAATGACATGCATGTCCAGGGAATATTGACATCCCCCCTCCACAATAAATTACGAGACAAAGGTTAAAAAGGAAGTATTAAAGAGATGCCTGTGGGTCTCAGTTTCCACAGGCTTATCAAAATGTGAATAAGTATCACCTTGCTGAATCTGGGCGAAGAGGAAGACAGCACACAGTTGCATATCCTTCACTCTCATAGGAAGCTGCTTTACCCTGAGTCAGGTGACTGGCCCACATACCCCAGTATTGCCTGCTCTGACTGGCGGCAGCCCTCCAGAGTCTCAGGCAGGAAACATTATTTATTTATTTGTTTGTTTAATTAATTCAATTTCTAGGCCGCTCTCCCCGCACAGCAGGCTCAGAGCGGCTTACACATTTTAGTGGACCAAGTCCACAATAAAACAATGAACATTAAAACTTTCATCATTAAAATACAATACAATACAATTCAGTTATTAAAGTGCTCACAGTATCGATGGCGTACTGTCTAGTGTTGAGCGCACACCGGGGTCGTTGGCAACCAGAGCGCACATTGGTAGTTGTTGATGGTAGGGGGGTACACGGAGGCGGTGGCCCCTATTCATATGCCTGGCGGAAGAGCTCCGTCTTGCAGGCCCTGCGGAACTGCATCAGGTCCCGCAGGGCCCTGATCTCCTCTGGGAGCTCGTTCCACCAGCGAGGGGCCGCCACCGAGAAAGCCCTCCCCCTAGTGGCAGTGAGCCTGGCTTCTCTCGGGCCAGATACGACCAGGCGGTGTTGGGCCCCAGACCGAAGTACTCTCTGGGGTATGTACGGAGAAAGGCGGTCCCTTAGGTAGGTCTTTTGTAGTACATGATGCAGGACAGCCTTTAACCAGATATGCCAGGGGTTGAACCTGGGACCCTCTCCATGTGAAGTGTGTTACACTGATGCAGTGGCTCCCATGGTGCACAGATACAATCAGAGAGTGGAGCATACAGCGCCACCAGTACCTCCAAGTCACCCCCGGGAGCAGTGCAGCGCTTGGAGATCCACTCCCCACTATCTGAAGAACCTAAAAGCAGCCCTGTAGAGCAGACCGATAAAGTACATCTAATCGACCTTCCAGTTTCCAGGGGAGGAACTGGAAAAGTTCCGGCTAGTGAACAGCAACAGAATAACATCTCTCTGAGCTTGTTTTTTCTGCACAGAGGCACATAAGTTACTGCCAATCAGGTGTGCCCAGAGGCAGAAGTCAAACTGATCTTGCCCTTTGGCTCTTAGCCTGAGGGTCTGGCCTAGAGATGGGTGGAAGATCAGCCAGCAGAGAGAGAAGACCTGCTTGACAATAGGAAGTCTCCCTTCTCTTTCTTTTTGGCTTCCCCCGCCCCTCTTTGTGTATTGTTAGCCACCCTGTCCTGGATGGCCCAGGCTAGTCTGAGCTCATCAGATTGCGGAAGCTAAGCAGGATGAGCCCTGGTTAGGACTTGGATGGGAGACCACCAAGGAAGTCCAGGGCTGCTGCACAGAGGCAGGCAATGGCAAACCTTCGTTTCTTGCCTTGAAAACTCTTAGAGGTCGGTTACAACTTGAGGAGACTTTCCACCACGATTGTTAGCCACTCTGGGTCCCTACTGGGGAGAAGAATGGAATATGAATACGCTAAATAAAAATGAACGATAAATCTTTTCTAGCGGTGACCAGACAGATACCAGAGGAATCTTCTAGGCATGGAACAGCGGTCACTGGACGGGGGGGGGGGGGGGAGGTATTTGTGAATTTCCTGTATTGCTCAGGGGGTTGGACTAGATGACCCTGGAGGTCCCTTCTAATTCCATGATTCTAAGGTTCTGATGGCAACAGGCGACACTCAACGATCCGAACCCAGAGGTCCTATTCAGCTATCAGAGAGCCAGTTTGGTGTAGTAGTTAAGTGCGTGGCCTCTAATCTGGGAGAACCGGGTTTGATTCCCCACTCCTCCACTTGCACCTGGCTGGATGGCCTTGGGCAAGCCATAGCTCTGTACCAGCTGTTCTCTCAAGGACAGCTTGGGAAAGAGCTCTCTCAGCCCCACCTACCTCACAGAGTGTCTGTTGTGGGGAGGGGAAAGGAGTTTGTAAGCCGCTCTGAGACTCTTAAGTGAGTGAAGGGCGGGATATAAATCCAATCTCTTCTTCTTCTTCTTCTTCTTCTATCATGGCTAACAGCCAGTGATAGACTTCTTCCATTTGGGCCCTAATAGGGTGGGGAAAGGCAGCCTACAAATAATCAAAAGGCAGCCTACAAACAAAAATAAATATTCTCCACAATTCCCCCCCCCCCCAGCCTCTTCTAAATCAGATAAGCTGGTGAGCCCCACCACATCCTTCCTCTGAGGCCATTTATCATTTATTTTCTGAAGACAAAGCACATCTTCAGAGAACATCATTTCTCTTCACAATGTTTTTTTTTTTTTAAAGAATCTTTGGCCTTATTACCTTTCCTTCCTTCAAATCATTTTGCCTGGAAAAACTACACCCACTGCCTAGTTAAAAATACCCCATTAAACAGATCAGGAGAGTGGTGATGGAATGTGCCGTCAAGTCGCAGCTGACTTCTGGAGACCCTGCAAGGTTTTCAAAGCGGGAGACGTCCAAAGGTAGTTTGCCATCGCCTGTGACCAGGGCTCATATCGTAGCAGGAGCTCCTTTGCATATTAGGCCACACACCCCTAATGTAGCCAGTTAAAAATACCCCATTACCCCTAATGTAGCCAATCCTCCAAGAGCTTACAGAGCTCATCTTACAGGGGCTACTGTAAGCTCTTGGAGGATTGGCTACATCAGGGGGGTGTGGCCTAATATGCAGAGGGGCTCCTGCTACGAAATGAGCCCTGCCTGTGACCGAGGTACTCCCTGGGCTCCTGAGACTTTGGCAAGATCAGGCTATCCTGGGCCACCCAGGTCAGGGGACTAAACGGATGAGGACCCGTTTCTTTCCCCTTGGAGTTGGAAATCATGGATCAATGCCATAAATGATCGATGTTTCATATTTTGTACAGTACTTGGTGCCAATGTTGTAGCTGAACAAGAGTTATGGGGGGGGGGAGGTAGTAGTAAATTGAGGAATAAAATGATTGATGAGGTGACCAGATGGCACACAGGACAATATTTCTGAACCTGAGAAAATGTCAGTATGAATGACCCCGGAACAGGAACAGCCAACTGTCCACCAGGGAATCTGATCTGGACCACAGATGGTGCCCGGTGGTGCTATCAAACTTTATTCAAAGCATTTTTTTTTCAAAGTTTTCCTGCAGTTTCATTTCTAAGGAAAGCAAAATTATTTGCAAAACCTTGAGTGAGAGAACTGGAGTAAAAGCAGATGAGATGGTAGGACACCCATCATCTGATTTTTCCCAGCATCTTTTTAAAGCTAGATTTCTAATCAGGGCCATCTGGGGAGGTTTAATCCTTTGACTTCTGCACAGTTTTGTCTGTTGAAACTCTCTCTCATGTGTTACTTAATAGCTGTGGAAGGGAGGGAAATATGGATGGACAAAATATGGGTGCTCATCTCTATTGCCTTCCGATGCTGACAGGAGCTGACACTGGAAGAGTTATTGATACGTAAAACCATGTAGGGGTTCTTCCCCTTGTCTTGCAGCCGAATTCGAGCCCAACGCTTCTCAAGATTGCAAGAGATCTGTGATCGCCATCTTGTCTACTTGGACCCACACTCTTCTGTTTTGATGTTACATTTTCTGTTTGCTCTATATGCAATGCCCCAAACTAACAGTTGCTTGCAATAACGCTCTACAGAGTTGCCTCCACGTGCTGACTGAACACACAGGGAGGAAGAGCGGGCACAAGCACGCTAGCCCCCCCACACACACACACACACACTGTGCAATCACCTGGTCATCTGCATGGTGTTGAATGTGCTGAGGAAGAGTCAGGGATGCTGCTTTCCTAACTTTTCCAATCATAGAATCACAGAGTTGGAAGGGGCCATACAGACCATCTAGTCCAACCCCCTGCCTAATGCAGGACCAGCCTAAAGCATCTCTGACAAATATTCGTCCAGCCTCCTCTTGAAAGCTCCAGTGAGGGAGAGCTCACCACCTCCCTAGGCAGCTGGTTCCACCTGTGAACCACTCTGACCGTGAAAGTTTTTCCTACTATCCAGCCGATACCTTTCTGTGTGAAATTTAAATCCCTTGCTTTGGGTCCTATCCTCTGCTGCCAACTGGAACAGCTCCTTGCCCTCCTCCAAATGACAGCCTTTCAAATATTTAAGGAGAGCAATCATGTCCTCCCCCTTCAATCTCCTCTTCTCCAAACTAAACATTCCCAAGGCCCTTAGCCTTTCCTCATAGGGCTCAGTCTCCAGACCCCTGATCATCCTCATCGCTCTCCTCTGCACCCGCTCCATTCTGTCCACATCCTTTTTGAAGTGAGGCCTCCAAAACTGCACTCAACCCTCCAGGTGCAGCCTGACCGAGGCAGTATACAGAGGGGCTCTGACCTCCTGCGATTTCGATGCTATGGCCCTTTTAATACAACCCAAGACTGAATTTGCCTTTTTTTGCCGCCGCATCACACTGACTGCTCATATTTAGTTTACAGTCCACTCTTACCCCAAGATCTCTTTTGCATGCACTACTCCCCAGAAACGTATCCCCCATCCAGTATTCATGCTTGACATTTTTGAGGCCCAGATGTAATACTGTGCATTTATCTTTGCTGAATTGCATCAGGTTGTTGGGGAGGCAGTGCACGAGCATGCACTTTCTCTGGTCGTAGGCGCCATGCTGATGAGACAGTGATCGCGCAGAGGCAGGATTGGGGCCAGCCGCGTGCCTGCTCTCCCTCTCTGCGTGTGGGCTAATTTTCCCTGTATACTTGTGAGTGGCTTGGTCTGTATGCCAAAAAGTGATATCTAGCCCCAGATGGCTGTCTAGTAGACCGAGAAGCTGATGGGAGAAGAATGTGGAAGCTGACAACCTGACTCACCGGGCTATTGCCCTTCTGTCCCAGTTGGACATGGGGCAATTCTGCATCTAGCATCCGCTCCACATTTTCTCAACTGGGCGGGGAAAGTGCAGCTCAAAACCACATTCAAATACCTTGGGGCAATGCCGTACTGACTGCAAAGTCACCCCTGAACAGCCATAAATCTATGCAGAAGGTACCATGAAACCTGATGATCAAAGAAAGCATGCAGTGCAGAGGGGGATTTCTGTCCCAACGTGGGTTTCATAAAATAACGGAGGGAAAAGCCAATGCAGAATCAGCCACTAGATGATCTTGCTGGGCACTTACGTCCATAAGAGCCACATCTGAGGTCATCTGGTCTTTTGTATTTCAGTAGAGTGAGACTGTTAACTTACACGTTCGTCTCTCAACAGCTGCTCTTAATGATTTACGGCTGGATATTTTTTGGCGTACAACCCCAGTTCTCCTCACAATAGCCCTGCAGAGCAGCGTTCCATAATTTCCCTCCATGAAGCAGACCCTTTGAAGTGAATTGCTACCTGTAGGCTCCTCTCAGGAAGTGCGCTGAGATTTATACTCTCCTATACGCCAATAATAAGCAGTGGTTTGTTTTTGTGTTGTTTGATTAATCAAAGGGGTGAGTAAAAAATCAATTATGTGAACTTGGAAAGTGGAACCACCTGCATTACTGCCGACGTCCACTGGACACTTAATATATGCAATCGCTTGGGTCATTTCAGCAGCCATTAAACTGATGTTGATGGAATGGATGGAGAAGACACAAAACAAGAGGCACCGGTCCCAACATGGAGGAGTCCTGGTAAGTGAACGCATTGAACGTGAATAATGTGGAACGCTGCATGAGAGTCTTCCATCTTAATGGAGCATGAGTAGAAAGGCCAGGCCCATCAGGGCTTCCTTTCGTTAGTGTTTAAAAGAAACACTCGGGGGACCGAAGCCATTTGTCCTCCTGCCTGCATAAAGCTGAAGAGGGGAAGCGGATGCTCTGGAGAAATCCATCTGGTTGCCACTGCGACAGTGATATGTAGAACTGTGCAGAGCCTCTCTGAAACATCATTACTCACTGAAACTCTGCCTTTTTTTTTTTGCAGCCCCTAAACCCTCTTAGATAGCGGAGGCGCCATGGCTCAGCGGAAGGGCATCTGCCTGGCATGCAGAAGGTCCCATGTTCAATCCCTGGCATCTCCAGTTAAAGGATCTGGCAGCAGGTGATGGGAAGAACTTCTGCCTCAGACCCTGGAGAGCTGCTACCAGTCTGAGTAGACAATACTGACTTTGATGGACCAAAGGTCTGATTCAGTACAAGGCAGCTTCATGTTTGTACGTGTACTTCTCCCAAGCAGAAACATCCAATTAACCCGAACAAAAGCAGATGGAAAAATCTAGTCCTGTGTCTTAGCAAATCTACCCACTACACACAGAGTTTCCTTGCTATCCTTGACTGATTTCCCACAAGGCGCTGCCCTGGCGTCGATTCTTCCGTTTTCCCCGATTGCGTGCTTCAATTTCACACTATTTGCCATGGGGCGCATTTTGACCCGCGGCTTCGCGCGATTTCGCCCGCGGCTTCAGTGATCCTGTTTTTTGAGGATCACTGAAGCCACGGAGGAAATCAGGCGGAGCTGCAGTTCAAAATGCGCCCTGCGACAAATAGTGGGAAATTCAAGCAGGCAATCGGGGCAAAGGGAAGAATGACACCGGGGCAGCGCCTTGTGGGAAATCGGTCCTTGGGTTCTCAACAAGTCACCCAGTGCTAGCAAGAGGTGGATGACTCCCCCTAACTGATAGCTGACAGCATAGTCTTGTGTATCCTGCATATTGGAACACCACCATGTATCAACATTGCCCTGCAGGTGCAAAGCATGCAATCAATCCCACCTTCTCCCCAGCATGTTAGATTTCATGAGCAGAGGATTCAAAGCCACCAGTGTGGACATCCAAGAGGGTACAGTTCAGGGACAGCCAAATGCTGGGACTGGCTATATCAAACTACACCCATCGCTCTTTTTATACTTCCAGTGTTAATCTAAGAGACACTGGCCCCGTGCAAGGTCGTCAGGCAAGCGTCACATCCCAGCAAGGATCTGAAACTGGAAGATTCATGACCATATCCTGCCAAGCTGTTTTTTTCATGTGGCTGGCTGAAAGTCTGAAGGCAAGCCGCCCTCCAATGGCTTTCTCACTGAATACATCACCCCGCCGTGTCCGCCCACATGCCTGTCCTGGAGGAAGGAGCAGTGCCTGATACTTCCATGCTCTTTTAGGCTCTGTAGGTGGCAGCAAGTGACCGAAAAAGGGTTGTGCTCAGCCCCATCCAGGTGCCTCTCTCAGCATGAAATGGGAGACTGCCCCACAGGCCCTTGGTGGGAGCAGATGGACCAAGCGTCAGCAGTGGGCCCTCCTTCAGACTGTGAGCCTCAGAAGATATCCCATTGTACCAACCATGGACGCCAGCCCCGTATTTTTAATGTTAAATAGCAGCCGCAGGTGAGAAGGAGGGAGGGAGTTTGGGTTTGAGGCCACTGCAGGGGGAAGGGGAAGATAACCTTTCCCCTCCACCTCAGTTTTCTGACAGAAATGTGTCCCCCTTCCCAGGCTGCTGTTAGTCCTGAATGGCGGAGGGTGGGAAGTGAAATGCTCTTAACATACAGTTTGGCCCTTCTATTCTACCTAAAAAGCCAAGCACTACGCAAAGAACGAGGCCTTGTGACGGCATAATTTGCACTCATGCTGAATCTGACAGAATGAAAAGTACAGAGAGAAGTATGCGCCCTTTGCATATACACGCCCTTTGCGTGTGGAGCCAAAATGTTTCAGACTAACTGAAGGACCCCCCACACGTTGCTTCCTCTTAAGGATCTACGCAAGAACAATAACTGTTTCCCCACCCCCACCTTCTGTAACTTCCCACACACACTGGGGTTGTCAACCTCCAGTTGGTGGCTGGAGATCTCTCAGAGTTACAACTGGTCTCCAGGTTACAGAGATCAGTTCCCCTGGAGAAAACAGCTGCTTTAGAAGGTGGACTCGATGACATTATACCCCATCGAGGTCCCTCATTATGCCCCAATCCCCATCCTCCCTCAGCTCCACCCCCAAATCTCCAGGAATCTCCCGACCCAGACCTGGAAACCCTAATTATAACCGATCTCTAGAGATCACTTCCCCTGGGGGAAAAAATGGCTGCTTTGGAGGGTGGATTCTATGGCACTGTACCCCACTGAAGTCCCTCCCCTCCCCAAACCACTCTTTCTCCAGGTTCCACCCCCATATCTCCAGGAATTTCCCAGCCCATAGTTGGCAACCCTACCTGTCACTGAGTACCACTTAAAAACTGAATTTTCTCAATAAGTGGTATCTTAAGATGCGACACTGCAAAGGCCGAGTTTAGAAGCATAGCATCAAACAACACCCCCCCCCCCCCCCAAAAAATCAATGAACAGACTGGCGGTCCTGGCACTACTCAATGAATATAAAAACGAAAAGCAAAACCCATTTTCACTCTGATAATGGAAAAGCCTAGTAGTAGATAAGTTGTCACCATGCCGAACATGCATGCACGCGAACGGCCAGCCCTTCCAGCTAAGCAGCAAAGCCAATGTCTGCACAACTTAACACTCCGTCCCTGACCGCTCAGCTTATTGAATTTCATTTCACCCTCCAAAGTTTAAACGATCAGGCCTTATATTCTCAAGGGCAGTTAATTCCAGAAGAGTAGTTGCATTAGGGGCCGCTTCATGCTACGACCCTGACATGGAAGCAAGCAAAATCGGCTTCTAAATGGCAGCTCTTTATGCTGAAGACAGAAAACCTCTGCGAAGTTTTCTACTCTGCACCAGCCAACATCATTCAGAGCATCCATGCCAGATTGCAGGTAACTTTTGCTGGCATGGGAAACTCTCCATGACATCAAATGGCCCAAATGGCACAATGCTAACAAATTTTTCAGGTGAACACAGAGTGCTGCCCCACAAAACGGGGTGGCCTCCATGCAATGGCTCTGACCTCTATGAATACTTGCAGCATACAGGCAAAGAGAATAACCACGCCACTCTTTAGAAGCTAATACGTTAACTGGGGAAGGAAGTTTTATCTAGGCATCAAAAGACAACCAGTCTGCTGCCAGATCCAATTCAAGGTGCTGGTTCTAGCCTCTAAAGCCTAATACAGTTTGGGTGCTTGAGAGACCTCTCACTACCATACAGGCCTATCCAGACACTGTGTTTCGCTTCATCGGTTATTCTTTGGATACCTCCCCACCTTTGGAAGTGAGTGGATGGCCATTAGGACTAGGGCCTTTTCAAGGATACTGCACACACCCCTCCAACTTCAGAATGGCACCTTTTATGGGCATTTCTGGTTCCCAGCAAAGGCTTCCCTGTTTCAAATGGCTTTTAAATTAATCTATCCCCCTTTGGTTGGTTTTTATCTGCGGCTTTGTGGTTTCCTGATGAACCTGGTTTTTATTTGCTGTTTTAAATTATGGTTTTTACTGGCACAGATCGGGTTCATCTTTTGAAGTCTGACATTAGGCTATATTTTTATATTTTAATAAAATCGTACACAGCCTCAGACACTGCTAGTGCAGAGGCAATATTATAAACATTTTTAATAAATAAAATACGGAATCTGGAGTGGAAGAGATGGTGCACATGCCCCAAGGTTTCCCCCGAGGTTCCTTCTGCCTGGCCATGTGCCACACGGGGCACCAACAATGTTTCCACAGCAAAAGTTTACTTTATGGGAACCCCAGCAATGCACAGAGAAACTGAAGTCCAGAAAAGTTATCAAACCTAGATTTGTGAGATTAAAAAGTATATTTGCATTCCATTACAACCCAATTCCATTTAAATTCCAATTAACCATTTAATATATGCAGCATATAGACACAGAGAGATAAATGGTATCAGGTGGGTAGCCATTTTGTTGGTGTTGGTGGTGGAAAGTGTCACCGAGTCACAACTAACTTAATGGCGACTCTGTAGGGTTTTCAAGGCAAGAAATGTTCAGAGGTGGTTTGCCATTGCCTGCCTCTGCACGGTAGCCCTGGTGTAGTGGTTAAGAGTGGCAGACTCTAATCTGGAGAACCGGATTTGGTTCCTCACATGCAGCCAGCTGGGTGACCTTGGCCAGTCACAGTACCCTCAGAGCTGTTCTCTCCAGAGCAGTTCTCTGTCAGAGCTCTTTCAGCCCCATTTACCTCACAGGGTGTCTGTTGTGGGGACAGGAAGGGAAGGAGATTGTAAGCCACTCTGAGATTCTGAGTGAAGGGCAGGATATAAATTCAACTCTTCTTCTTGGTGGTTCCCCATCCAAATACTGACCAGGGCCGACTCTACTTAGCTTCTGAGATCTGACGAGATTGGGCTAGCCTGGGCCATCTAGCTCAGGGCAGGTAGCCATGTTAGTCCATTGTAACAGAGAAAAATTAAAGCCCAGTAGCTTTATTAAGCTACTCCAGAGCACGACGGAAGACAGGAGGACCTGGTGTGATGTGGTCCATGGGGTCACGAAGAGTTGGACTTGACTATGCGACTGAACAACAACAACAAAGCACTTTAAAGACCACTGAAATTTTATAGATTCTAAGCTTCTGTGAATCAAAGCTCACTTTGTCACATATAAACGAAAATACATCTGAGGAAGCGATCTTTGACTCACAAAAGCCTATGCTCTAGAAAACTGTATTGGTCTTTAAGGGGATACTATACTTGAATTCTGTTCTACGTAGACAGATAGATGCATGTATATAGAAAGGCTACATCTGTTTAAGATATTTAAAACATCCCTGATCTTGAAGGAATGGAATGTCTCAAAACACCTGGTGGGTGATCTCATCAGATCTCAGAAGCTGAGCGGGATCGGTAATTGGAAGGGAAACCACCAAGGAAGATTCTGCAGAGGGAGGCCATGGCCAACCACCTCTGCTTAATCACTTGCTTTGAAAACCCGATGAAGTTGCTGACTCGATGGCACTTTACACACACACAACTAATCACAGTTAGCGGAGAAGCTATTATAATATTGACTGCAAAAGATGGAAGTACTGTACCTTGTTTTACCTGTAAGGAACACACACCTGACAAAAGGCAATCTTCACATCCAGGGTAGGTTCACTGCAGAAGTATAAGAAGTGGCGGCTCATAAATACCTGCAAAATTCAGGGAAGAAGAGCATGAATATCTGTCATTGACTTCTGGTGTGGAATTTTAACACTGAAAACACATGCCATTAGATCTGCACGACCTGGATGAATTGGCTCAGTGGGGAAAGGAAGGGTATCAAGAACCGGGCCTTCCAATTAGATCGCAGAGATCAAATCTCAGGAAGTGGACAATATGGGGAATCAGGTTCCAGGGTGCAACACTGGGCTCCCCGCCGCCCGGCTTTGCCGTGGCGGAGGGGAGCAATTTTGCCGCCTCGCAGGACGCGAGGCAGCAACAGAGCGCGCCGGCGCTCACTGGCTTGCCGGGGGGGCGGGGCTTGCTCAATAAGAGCCGTTGCCCCGCTCCCCGCCTGCGCAGTCGCCGCGAGAGCTCTCAGAAGAAGGAGCACGAGTCGCGTGCTCTCGGCGAGGCCTAATCGAGGCCTGGGTTCTGGACGGCGGCGGCGGCTGCGTTGGGCCCCATCTCCTTGAAGTCGACGGCGGCGTGTCGGGGCCGGGGGTTCTGGACGGCGGCGGCGGCGGCGGCGGCTGCGTGGGGCCCCAGCGGCGTGGTGAAGGCGGCGGCGGCGGCGGCGGCGGGTTGAAGGCGGCGGCGGCGGCAACTTCCAGGGCGGCGGCGGCGGCGTGTTTGCGGCGGCGGTGGCGGCGCAGAGAAGGAAGGGGTTTTTTGGAGCGGCGGCGGCGGCGGCGGCAGCGCGCTCCCCGTCAGCGTTTTTGGCCGGGGTGGGGGTGTTGGAGTAACCCCCCCCCCTCCCCTCGCAGAGGCAGGGATTGGAATACCCCCCCACGGTCCGCTTATTAGCCTCCCCCCCCCGCCCGGTCCTCTTATTGGCCTCCCCCCCCCTTTTTTGGTGAGGCCAGATACAGCCGCCCCTTGCAGGAGACCACGGGCTCGTGGTAGCGGCAGTAGGGGGCAAATTTAGCCCTGCAGCTTACTTGGTCAGCGCTTGCCCCCCCCCCAACAGCGGCAGCACCAGTTTGCAGCACCATTTTAACCCCCCCCCCAGGGGCAGCACCATTTAACCCCACCCCCCCCCTTGAGGCGGTCGGGAGGGGCCCTGTTTGTGGGGCTGAAGGCCGATAGACAAAAAATTGTGCGGGGATTACTGGGGGCAGAAGGCCTATAGACGGCCAGTTGGGGCTGGGGTTTATAGGTGCGGCGGCCATCTTGGGGAGGGCAGCAAGCCGCATGCTCGGGGGCCATTTTGCATAAATAAAAAAAAAAAAAAAAAATTTTTTTTGCGGGTCCCGGGTAACCATTTTGGGTGGTTGTGATATTCTATATTACAATACTGCTGTGGGGCAAGTTGGGTTGACGCTTTGGTGTGTCATTAACAATTGTACCTGTGTATATTATTAGAGTTCGGAGTCATGGCACCTGGGAAAGGTAAGGGCAAGGGCAAGGGCAAGAACCCAGCACCAAAGAGACCTCCAAAGAGACCTCCTGCGCAGCCTGATCCGGTGGTGCCTTCCAGTGATGAGGAGGAGGATGTGATAAACGTGGCTATACTGCAGCGGTTAGAGGCACTGGAGAAAGAGCGTGGTATGACAGTAGGTGGGTTACCTGTCGTCAATAATGCCGATGTGTCTTTTAAAGCGCAGGTGCTGGCGCGGTTGGCCTTCCTTGAGGACAGGCAGGATGCGGCGGCTTCAGGTCAGGCAGGAGCTGTGTTTGGCCAGCAGGTTCCAGGTGCGGGGGAGCAACAGGTGGCTCTTTATTCGCCGTCGCAAGTGGCAGGAGGTAAGGAGCGGGCACTGAGTAGGCTTGGAGCAATGTGGCCTTGGGGTCCAGGTGGCCAGAATGCTACAGCGGCGCCTATGCTCCCCGTTAGCCAGCCTATTGGTCAGGCCACCGAGCACGGTGCCGCCACCTCCCAGTTACCGCAGTTTAATTGGCCAACATTTCCTTATGCCGGCCCTGCTTCGGCTGGCCAAGGCGCTTGGCCGGCGTGCGGTTCATCACAGCCTGGCGTGGGCTATCCTTATGGGGGCGGGCCATCTTATGATGCGGTGGCTGCGGGGGCCATTCCAAGTGGCGATACGGACATGCCTTTAGGTGACCACCTTTCAATGGCCACTAAAGAGAGGATTTTAAAAGGGGAGTACGTGGATGTGTTTGGGTTGCTCTATCGGGAGGTGGAGAAAAAGGACAGGGATAATTTAGATGACCGGGAGAAGGAGCGCTTGAAGCGCCGGGTGGTAGATAGGACGTGGGCCAATTGGCTGCCGGGTTTCATAATCTACGCAGCCGTCATAGTGCAACACCAGCCATGGAGGGCTTTGTCGATGCTCCAGTATCTGGACATCATATACAAGGCATTCACGGACTTCCCAAGCCCGGCATGGTCGCAATATGACGAGGAGTTTAGGATGAAGGCGGCCATTAACCCAGCCATGCGGTGGGACAGGATCTGCGCCAATTTATGGTTACAGATCATGTCTCCTGCTAGGTCTGGGGGGGGCGAGCGGTCACATAGCGGCCACTCAGTTAAGAGGGCGCTGGTGCAAGCAGGTTCCCGCCCGATGGCGGGGCAGGCGGTTCAACGACGCCAGCTTTGCTGGGAGTTTTCCTCCCAGGGAACCCGCGATCGTAAATCATGCACCTTTAGGCATGAGTGCCCTTTGTGCGCGGGACCTCATCCCTTATCCAGTTGTCCGCGGCCCAGGGGCCGTGGGGGAGGCAAAGGAGGCAAGTACCCAGGGGGGGGGAAACCACACAACCCACATCCTGACAAAGGGTCCTAGCCCGATTAAACTGGGAGTTTTGAGACGCTGGTTGCGTAGTTACACAAGGAGTGGTGATAGGGCCTACCTCTTGGAGGGGTTCAATGTTGGTTTTCGCATACCGTTTCAGGGGGAGAGGGTGCCCTATTTGGCTAGGAATTTGAAGTCGGTTTTGGGCAGGGAGGACATAGTTAAGGCCAAGATTGCCAAGGAATGCAGGGAAGGCAGGGTTTTGGGCCCGTTTGGTAGTCCACCAGTGGCCAGTTTAAGAGTCTCTCCTTTAGGTGTGGTTCCAAAAAAGGCACCTGGGGAGTTTCGCCTCATTCATCACCTGTCCTACCCTCGGGGAGGGTCGGTGAATGACGCCATACCTGGGGAGTTATGCTCTGTAAAGTATACTTCCTTTGATCAGGCCATGCGGGTGGTCCGCCTCTGCGGTGTGGGGGCCGAATTGGCTAAATGCGATATTAAATCAGCCTTTCGGCTCCTCCCGGTGCACCCTGAGGATTTCGAGCTACTCGGATTTGCCTTTGACGGGAAATTTTACATGGATAGGGCCCTACCCATGGGCTGCTCGGTGTCCTGTTCCGCTTTTGAGAAGTTCAGCTCGTTTTTGGAGTGGGCCTTGAGAACCAGGACTGGTCTCTGTAGTACTGCCCATTATTTGGACGATTTTCTTTTCGTGGGCAGGGGGGGCTCTGGCCAGTGTCGGTTCCTGCTCGACAGTTTTGTTTACATGGCTGAGGAGCTGGGGGTCCCCCTGGCTCAGGAAAAGACTGAGGGCCCGACATCCACATTAACATTTCTAGGTATCGAGATTGATACGGTTAGTATGTGCTGCAGGTTACCCCAAGAAAAATTGGACGCGTTGAGGACGCGGGTCATCTCGGTTCGGTCCCATAATAGGGTCACTCTTTTGGAGCTGCAGCAGCTGGCAGGTCACCTCAACTTTGCATGCAAAGTGGTGGCGCCGGGTAGGGCATTTGTGAGGAGGTTATGTGACTTAATGAGAGGCCTCCGTCTCCCACACCATAGGACCAAAGTCTCCAAGGGAATGAGGGAGGATCTCTTGGTTTGGGAACAGTTTCTGGAATCGTTTAACGGGGTCTCTATGTGGCGGGAGGAGCTCTTGTTAGAGGCTGAGCTTCAGATTTCATCTGATGCGGCCGGCTCATCCGGTTACGGAGTTTATTTTAGGGGACATTGGTGTGCCGGGGACTGGCCTAAAGATTGGTTTCGGGCAGGTTGGGTCAAGGACCTCACCTTCCTGGAGTTTTTTCCAATCGTCGCAGCAGTATGGATCTGGCCTGACGATTTGGCTAACAGGACCGTCCACTTCTGGTGCGACAACCAGTCCACGGTTCATGTCATCAATTCCCTTACATCCAAATCCACGCGGGTCATGGCGTTGGTTAGGGCCTTTACTTTACAGTGCCTCAAATTTAACATCCTGTTTAAGGCCAGACACGTCCCGGGGGTCGCTAATGGGATCGCTGACGCTCTCTCTCGCAAACAGATGGAGAGGTTTCGTCAGCTGGCTCCAGAGGCCGACCCGCTCCCGGCAAGGATGCCCCCAGAGGTTTGGGGGATTGGAGGGCTGAGGCCGACAGGGCAATGAGCCTTGCAATTGCCCCTTCCACCAGGAGAGCTTACCTGAAGGCCGGTAAGCAGTTTCTGTCCTTCAGGGAGGGAGTGGGTTTGCAGCAGGTCTGGCCTATTCCTGTGTCACACCTGATGCAATTTTGTGTGTCACTACGGAGTGGCGGCCTTTCAGCTCACACAATCAGAGGCAAGCTGTCGGCACTGGCTTTTGCCAGTAAGGCGGCGGGTCACAAGGACACCACGGGCGACTTCCGTCTACGGAAGATGCTGGAGGGGTGGTCTCGGGAATCACCTAGGGCAGTAGACAGCAGGGAACCTTTGACACCCACAGTCCTGAGAGGGCTGGAGGGCCAGTGGCCCTCTTGGTGTAGTGACAGCTATGAGGTGGGCCTGTTCCATGCCGCTTCGCTGACCGCCTTTTTTGGGGCTCTCAGGATTAGCGAACTGGTGGCAGGCTCTCGGACTGACGCTTCTGGGGCAGCCTTGGAGCTTAGGGACGTATCGATCAATGAGTTTCAGCTACGGATCAGGTTGCGTAGATCCAAAACAGATCAGAAGGGTAAGGGGAGGGTGCTGGAGCTAGGGTCTGGTGCGGAGGCAGCACTGTGCCCAGTCGCCGCCATGCGGCGGTACTTGGCACTCCGGGGGGATGGCCCGGGCTATTTGTTTCGGCATAGCGACAGCACCCCTCTTACGAAGTTCCAGTTCTGGACCGTGACACGGAAGGCATTGATCCGGTTGGGTCTGGGCGGGGTTCGTTTTTGCTCCCATTCTTTTCGAATTGGGGCTGCATCAACTGCGGCCGCAATGGGGTACCCGGATAGGACAATACAGAGGATCGGGCGTTGGAAATCTGGATGTTATAAGAGGTACGTGAGGCGTTGTACCTTGTAGGTGCGCGGCAATTTCTTTCAGAGTTTGTTAATAAAGTTCTGGTTACAGGTGCGGCAGGCCGGGAGACGAGACGAAGAGTCATGGTCTGCGGCCACAGCATGGTCTTTTGGGCAGCTCATCAGGCGAGGAGAACCTCTTTCGGCTCCCAGCTTGGCCTCAGCGAAGTGGCGACGGTGGAGTGGTTGGGGAGGAGGGGCATGAGATGGTCGGCGCTCCTCCCGTTGTTGTTCGAGGAGAAGCGGGGGCCCCCCCCTCAGGTGCTAGTCATACACCTGGGGGGCAACGATTTGGGTCTGGTCAAGGGGGTGGCCCTCGTGATGCAGGCCAGGGCCGATTTGGCACTGATCAAGTCACGGTGGCCGGGTGTGCAGATAGTCTGGTCTGCCATGCTCCCCCGTCTGGTTTGGAGGCACGCCGGTGATCCCAGGTGTATGGACAAGGCGAGGCGGAACGCTAACAGCCAACTTCGCACGGCCATGGAGTCCGGGTTGGGTCTCTTTTTGACGCACCCTAACATACAGGTCAAGTTCCCGGACCTGTATCGCCCTGATGGGGTGCACCTGTCAAACAAGGGCAATGAGGTATTTCTTGAGGACGTGCAGCACGGGATTCGGATGGCTCTCGGTTGCCGTGTGGGGTAAGCAAAGGCCAAAGCAGAGGCTTGGATTTGCATGTGGTAGGTTTATGCAAGCAAGAAAATGGAACTGGTGGGTACCTTACGGCATATCCCTGTTGGGAACAGGAGGTCACCACGAACCACCCTAGGGCCTTGCGGTCTGGGGAGGGGAATGGTGATCGCCTCTGGGAACCTCTCAGACTAGGCTCCTCCCTGAAGGTCTGTGCAGCCTCAGGGGTAGGCGCCCCTGGGAGGGGACGCCAGTATGCTGGGCCGCCGGTTACGAGCCAGAATCAGACTGGGTCAATACTGGGGCTAGGTTACCTGCCCATTACAAGGGCAAGGAGGCTGGGTCTGGGAATGACGCCTGCCTTGCTTGTTCCTGAGCTTGTTTAGTTGCCCGTTGCTGCATGTCCTGTTTAAATAGTTAATAAAGTGGCCCTTGTTTGATTCCAAACTGTTGTCTGTCTCGTTATTTCATGCTGGGGCGGCAATGGGCTCCCCGCCGCCCGGCTTTGCCGTGGCGGAGGGGAGCAATTTTGCCGCCTCGCAGGACGCGAGGCAGCAACAGAGCGCGCCGGCGCTCACTGGCTTGCCGGGGGGGCGGGGCTTGCTCAATAAGAGCCGTTGCCCCGCTCCCCGCCTGCGCAGTCGCCGCGAGAGCTCGCCCACCCGCCCGCCCAGTTTGCAGTGTAGGCTGATGCTGGTTGCCGTTGGGGGGCCAGGTAGGAATTTTTTACACCGTCTTCTATTTGGCTCCTGGAGACGGTGTTTTTTCGCCTACCTTACACTGCTGCTGGTGGTTAAGGGCATAGAGGGTGGTAGGGTATAATTAGGCTGGTCACTTGGTAGGTTTATGCAAGCAAGAAAATGGAACTGGTGGGTACCTTACGGCATATCCCTGTTGGGAACAGGAGGTCACCACGAACCACCCTAGGGCCTTGCGGTCTGGGGAGGGGAATGGTGATCGCCTCTGGGAACCTCTCAGACTAGGCTCCTCCCTGAAGGTCTGTGCAGCCTCAGGGGTAGGCGCCCCTGGGAGGGGACGCCAGTATGCTGGGCCGCCTTGCAACTTAAATTGTTATGGGGATGGTGCTGTGAATAACAAGTGCCTGGCCTCAAAGGACAAAACCATACCGAGCCAACAAGGAACAGCAAAACCAACAGGAGCAAGACTGGAAATTCAAAATGACATTGGGTGGGTAGGGAACTTGGCATGCCACATCACTTGGCCCATCCAAAAGATCTTGTAACTATCTTCCAAATACCAAAGGGCAGGCAGTAGTATACCTTGTTAGGGCTTCAGAATTGCTGTTTTCTAGGACTTTCTGCTAGAGAGCTATCTGCAGGGCTTTTTTTGTAGAAAAAGCCCAGCAGGAACTCATTAGCATAATAGGCCACACCCAACAGCAAAAACTCATTAGCCTATTAGGCCACACCCCAGGCAGCACAGCTCCCTCCCAGGATCAGCTTCCCCAGGTACCCCGTGGCTTGCGGGGTGCATGGGGAACCCAAGGGAAGGAAGGCAGTTTCTGGATTGGCTTCCCCAGGAGGGGAGGCAGTTTAAACTGCCTTCCCACCCTGGATCATCTTGGCTTCCCCAGCCAACTTGGAAGCCAGCCGGAACTCCATTCCTGTGCGTTCCTGCCCCAAAATAGCTTTGGTTATCTGATACACAATGGTAAAAACGTGATGGGGTGGCACCATCCATTTTGCCAAACACAGCCCCCCAGGTCCTCTCACACCAATTAAAGCACCCAAATGACCCCACTGGCTGTTGAAACAGCATCTGTGTCTTCCTACCAACCCCTCCCAGGTCAGAGTAAGCACTGGGAGAAAACAGTTTGGATTGAAAAGTCTCTAAGGTTGTATTGCTATATCATTGTATTGCTATACGATTAAGTCTTGCTATACCATTAAGTTTCCATTCCAGCTATAAAAGAAGTATTAATATTAATAATTTAAGAAACTGGAGATAAAGCACAACCTCTAATCCAATATTTCTAACAAGAAAACTATTTCGCTTTTTTGGTCCAAGTCAGAGTAGTTTCAAAGGTTCTAATAGATTCCAAGTCAGAATAGATTCAAAGGTAAAATAGATTAGATGAAGGTTAGGCAAAAGTTTATATAAACACATAAAACTACCGTATCCTGGTTCAGACTATTGGCTCACTGGAACTAGTATTGTCTAACCGAAGATGAAGAAGAGATTGAATTTCTACCCTGCTTTTCACTCGGAGTCTCTGAGTGGCTTACATTCTTCTTTTCCTTCCCCTCCCCACAACAGACACCATGTGAGCAATGCTCCCTCTAAGCTGTGGAGTCTTGTGAGCAAAAAAATCTGCTTAGTGAGCTACTGGCATTCAAGTTGTGAGCAAGTGATTTGACTACTGCATAAATTAGTTTGCTCTGGAGCCATCCTTCCTGAGCAGAGACAAAAATGTGTGAGCCAGAGGCTAAAAAACTGTGAGCTGGCTCACACTAACTCAGTTTAGAGGGAACACTGCATGTGAAGTAGGTGGAGCTGAGAGAGCTCTTTCGAGGACTGGTCGAGAGAACAGCTCTGAGAGAACCTGTGACTAACCCAAGGGCATACCAGCAGCTGCCTGTGGAAGAGTGAGGAATCAAACCCGGTTCTCCCAGATTAAAGTCTGCACTCTTAACCACTACCCCAAACTGGCTCAAGCTGAAGGATCCCCAGCATGATGGGTACCACAGTGCCTGCTCATGAGTTTCCTGTTGCATACTTCCTTCTTTCCCAAAGCATCTCTTCCCCAAAGCCAAGAGCCAGTCCTGCTTTTCCTCCATTTCACTGGAGCAGGAGGTGGCTCAGAAATGCCCATCTTTGTGTCTACAGTGAGTACCCATTTAGAAACACTGGAGAAAGCGTGGCTTGGAACAACCTCTCGACAGAGGCAGAGATGCACAGCACCACTCGGGTTTGCAATTCTGCTCTGTAGATTTGTCCACACTAAACAAGAGACAGGGCACAAAAATCACGGTCAACTCTATGGTGAGGCGAGGCAGGGCAGTAGTTTCAGATGAGGGATTAGGAGAGGTGGAAGCCACCAGTAACACCGCCTCCCCACCCTCATCCCTGTCATCTCCCTAGTCATCGTGCTTGTCCCCACTCCCAGCCAGCCTTATCCCTGACCCAAGACTCAGTAGCTGTCTTTCCCTTCCATTTCCTACACTTCTTTAAAGTCAGTGCAGCCAGCTCAAGATGCGAGAGCTTAGAATCCCCATTGGACCATGCATGGGTCCAATGAATCCCCATTGGACCATGCATGTCCTTGCCTTGCTATCCTTCAAAGCGCACAGGAAAGAAAGGAGCATTTGCCGCTCCTGAGTGGAGCTGTGGATGATGAGAGGCAGCAGCAAGAGACTGTGGCTCGGGCAGCATCCTTTCTCGACAAGGATGCTGCCTGGTTCCATATAGGCTGGGCACGAGAGCCCAGGAAACCAAACAGGAAAATCTTCCCCGGTGATCTCAGCCTAAGACGCACACGTGTTTAATTTTTAATGAATGAATTAATAACCTTGTTCCAAAAAAGCAAGCGTATGACCTTTCTGGCGCTGTGTTGCAGGGGCTCGGATTGCTGTTTCATCGCTCAGTGACTCACCACATAAGCTTCCCGTTCCACAGATGGCTGCATTCTCCCCCCACCTCCTTCTCCCAGTCTCTCATTTTTGTGCAACCTTTTAATATTAATCATCATCTCGCTGGTTTCTGGAAACCTACCAGATAATTATGTCCTCTCACTACAGGGGCATTAAGCATCTAAGTCCCATTACAGAGAAGTGGGATGACATTTGAAGTGTTATCCTGGTATCACAAAAAAAAAAGGTGGATGATTCAGACAGCATCTTTCGAAATGAATGGGATTCAGGGCAGGGTGAAAGACAGGTGGGGAGGAAAAATCTTTTCCTCTGTGGGCTACCCACTGTATGCTGGGTGCACGCTGCTGATCATGCACAGACGTTACCTTTTCTCCTCACAATGGAATAATTGAATAAAAAGCTACCTTGAGCACAGGTAGACATGCTTTCTTCCCAGCACAAGTGAATTATTGATACTGTCCTTGTATGCAGTTTTTCCTCCAATAAACTAAGGAAATGTGATATGCAGCAACAGTACAGGTCAATGCTTTAAAAATCATCTCCTGTACAACTAAGGAAACAGAATTGCATGTTGGGGGCTAACTCATTTAGGACACAGTTCTTCCTCATGTTCATCTGCACAAGCCCCACTGCAATAATAAGAATCCTTGCTGTGTTCATGCATCCCTCTCATTCATGGTGATAGTGAAGAAGGACTTCTCGGAGGACGGTGTCCTTGGATTTCCAAAGCTGGCTCCATAAAAACAAGCAACTTCATTTACCCAGTTAGGATATTAGAGTTGAGAGCAATTCTTGGGACTGAACATTGTAATGCAAGAAGCAACCTTAAGAAATGCTGTTATAGGCTGAATATCCTTAATCTGGAGTGGCAACAAATTGGCATTCCTGGGTAAAAAAGCAATAAAAGATGGTGCTGTGATGAGTGGCAGTCGGTTGAATAACCTCTGCGGTCAACTGAGCCACCTGTTTGCTTTCCAGTGTTCAATCTACCATATGTCTAATGAATCCACGCATCTCATAACGGACCCAGTGAACTACTTTCGGTTAACGTAATGGTGTGCAGAAGGGGCAGTAAAAATCTCCTAGTGCATATTATGAACAGGAGTGCGTTTGGACTTTGTCTCGTCACATTAAGCATACAGTCCTTACTATCATCATCACAGAACGATTAGGAATTCGTTACAAACACTAAACAATCTAAAATAGTGCACATTTCTTACTATCTACAAGAACCTCTACCGGAGGCTTTAATCTGTGGCTTGGCCAGTGTATTAACTCAGTTGAGAGTGATATGGCAGAAATAATCTACCCCAAACACAGCTGCATACCCCCCCCCCTAAAGATAACAAACTCACAGGAACTCAGTAGAAAGAAGTACCTCCTTCTGGTTCCCCTTCCTGAACTATTTATCCACTAAACCTGAGTATTTGGACACTATAAATCTGCTGTACTGATGCATTTCATGGGATATTTCATGTTAATAACATTCTTTGTCAAACTGGTTTTTTTTGTTAATATCACATCTACTTTGTTATGTAAGTTTTATCACATATACCAATTAAGCTATATTTCTGATGTTATATGTGCCTGCTTGTATTAAATAAAAAGTTTTTAAAAAAAAGATCATGGATCCATCTAGTTCAATATTCCCCCCCCCCCCCCCCCCCCCGTTCTGATGCATTCTCCAGGAGCCTTTTCCAAGTGCAGGAGACTGAATCTGGGGCCTTCTGCATGCACTGTGTCTGCTCCGTCACTGAGCCATGTCTTTTCTGCTAAATTCCTACGGATGTATTCATGGGCCTCAGTTAACAGGTTATCACACATGAAAACACCAGTAGGGTACCAAGAATGCATTGCATATGAGAACATTTGTCTCTGAATCTACTGATTTTAGGCAGTATATTGGATGGTGGTGGAAAGTGCCATTAGAGAGTCAGTTTGGTGTAGTGGTTAGGAGTGCAGACTCTAATCTGGGAGAACCGGGTTTGATTCCCCACTTCTCCACATGCAGGGTGACCTTGGGTCAGTTACAAGTTCATTCACAGCTGTTCTCTCAGAGCTCTCTCAGCCCCACCTACCTCACAGGGTGTCTGTTGTGAGGGGAGGAAGGGAAGGAGATTGTAAGCCGCTCTAAGAATCTGAGTGAAGGGCAGGGTATAAATCTCTTCTTCTTCTTCTCTCTTAAGTAACAGCTGATTTATGGAGCCCCAGTACAGTTTCCAAGGCAAAAAATGCTCAGACGTGGCTTCCCATTACCTGCCTCTGTACAGTAACTTGGACTTCCCTAGTGGTCTCCCATCCAAATACTCACCAGGGCCGACCCTCCTTAGCTTCCAAGATCTGATGAGATTGGGCTAGCCTGGGATATCCAGGTCAGGGTACTATACTGGATGTTCACATACAAACATTTTATAAGAGAAGGGAACTGAGGGGCCCCCCCAATTTCTTACAAGCCTTGTTTGCTCACACTTCTCACAGCTACGTGCTGACTCTCTGTTTCCCACACAAACCATTTTCCCGCATTTTTTGTCATTAAAAAACAAAACAGCCCCTCCCTACATCACCCAAGTTCAGTGACTTCCTTGTTGCTAGGATGGTAATCCCCGACCAATTGGGGTTATCTTGTAAACATGATGAAGCGACTGCGTCACTAAGTTGATCAGATCTGGCCATGTGATGCAATTGCTAAACTTCCTAATGCTTCCTAATC
Source organism: Lepidodactylus listeri (assembly GCA_029233225.1). Taxonomy (NCBI): domain Eukaryota; kingdom Metazoa; phylum Chordata; class Lepidosauria; order Squamata; family Gekkonidae; genus Lepidodactylus; species Lepidodactylus listeri. Next base: position 18,814,629 of record JARCFY010000009.1, read on the forward strand.
TCATTTTGAACAGGCAAACATTTCCGCCCATTCTCAGCCCCCTTCAAAAATTTCCCAGAGCAGGGGCGTCCTTTGTCGGTTGAGACAGTTACTGCAAAAAATACCTTCTCTTTCCATTCAACCCTAGTATGTTTGCCACACTGGTAATCTGCCCTTTCTCCATGAGTGAAATATATTAAATCAGGGGTGGCCAAACTGCAGCTCGGGAGCCACATGCAGCTCTTTCACACATATTGTGTGGCTCCCGGCAGAGCGTCTGGGGAAGGGAAGGGGAGGTCTTCCCTTCCCCGGCCAGTGTTCCCCTCCCTGGGTAGGTTTGAGGTGGGAGAGAGCAGAGAAAGAAAGCAACTTTAACTTTAAATGCACTCTCAAAACAACCCTCCCAGGTCTACAAATATCACCGGACAAATAAATATCATTATCAATATCTTTTCCTACCCCTTTTGTTTTTATTTCTGGCAGTCTCATTTAATGTTAATAAAAAACCAAATTTGTATATTTTCAATAAAACACGTGTGTAATATTTGTTCATGTCTTACAGCTCTCTAATATCTGATGTTTATTCTATGTGGCTCTTACGTTAAGCAAGTTTGGCCACCCTTGTATTAAATCCTCTTATGTTGTACACACAACAACCCTATGATATAGGCTAGGCCGACTGGGAGTAACATTCCCAGGGTCACCCAGAGAGTTGCTTGGCCAAGCAGGGAACTGAGCTGAGCTCCCTCCACGTAAACCCAGCGTTCGAGCCACTCTACCTTGCCTACCTCTTCTCTGAACTTCGTTGTGTTGCTGAAGGCTGAAATTATTCTCTGTATCCTGTCTACCCCAGCATTCTGTTATAAAGCTGAAACTATGGTTCTGTGGTCCTTCTGGCTTGCCCGGTGTCCCTGGTATTGAACGATCTTGCAGGCATATTACAAATGGAGCATTTTATGACCTCTAGATTTTTAAAAATATACTTTTTTCCTCAAATGAACCTGTTAACCTAGATTCACAAGCCAACTGAGCCCCTGCCATTTGGATTGAGGATGACTTACTCAAGTCAAAGGAAGCTACTTGTCAATGATAATCAAATCAGCTTCAAGCTAATTATTCCACTGCTGACTCTTTGGGGGGAGGTATCTGAGTTTCATGGTGTTAGGAAATGAGAACCTATTTCTCTGTTGGGCCTGTAGTAGTAAATGATTCTCGGAATAAGTGGTCACAGCAAAAACGAAACGTAGGATAATGATTTAAGCAGGTGAGAACACCAAACTTAAATCCCAGCAGAAAAGGTTTATCTTCCTTCAAGAAACCTCCTGCTTCCAGAGAGGGAAATGATGGCAGTAAATTAAAGGTCTTTAAAAATTCACAATGCTATCCATCCAATTCTGAAACTGGCCTACTAGAGAGGGGAGAGAGAGCACTTAAGGCAAGAAAAGAGTGGAGAAGGGGAAGCTGACTGTTTTTGAAGGAACAAAGCAGCAGCAAATGAAAGAAGATACAGGGACACAGTTTGTCCAGCACTGGCTTGGGAGGGGGGGGGGGAATCAAGAAGGTAGAAATTCAGGAGCTTCGTTCAGAAAACCAAGATTGCTTAAGCATTAAATGCAGGGCTATTTTTGGGCAGGAATGCACAGGAACGGCGTTCCAGCCAGCTTCTGAGTTGGCCATGCCTACAGTCCTCCCCGGTTCCCCAGGCACCTCGCAAGCCGTGGGGCGCCTGGGGAAGCCAATCCAATCCAGTGAGGGAAGGCAGTTTAAACTACCTCCCCTCTTTGGGTTCCCCAGGTGCCCAACAGCTGCAGGGTGCCTGGGGAAGCCGATCCAGAAACCGCCTTCCTTCCCTTGGGTTCCCCATACGCCCCGCAAGCCACGGGGCACCTGGGGAAGCCGATTCTGGGAGGGCGCTGCACTGTCATGGGTGTGGCCTAATATGCCAATGAGCTTCTGCTGTTGGGTGTGGCCTATTATGCTAATGAGTTCCTGCTGGGCTTTTTCTACAAAAAAAGGGTCTGATTAAATGTAATGCTGAACTTCTAGCTAAAGCCAAATCAGAAGTTAAAGTGGTAGCTCCTCCTCGGGTTTAGCATCTGAAGAAGTCTGTGAGAAGCCAGAAGAGTTTCAATGAGGCTCTATGAATTTCTAGGGAGACAGCTGTGTCTCAGAGCATCTGCTTTGCATGCAGAAGGTGGTGCAGGAGGAGAGCTGTACAGATACAGTGGACCACCGAAAAACCAAGTAAGTGGGTTCTAGACCAGATCAAGCCCAAACTCTCCCTAGAGGTGAAAATAACTAAACTGAAGCTATCATACTTTGGTCACATTATGAGAAGAATAGACTTACTGGAATAGACAATGGTGCTAGGAAAAGTTGAAGGCAGCAGGAAAATAGAAAGACCCAACATAAAACGGAGTGACTCAATAAAGGAAGCTACAACCTTCAGTTTGCAAGACCTAGTTTGCAAGACCGCTAACTATAGGTAATTTTGGAGGTCATTAATTCATGGGGTCATCGCCATAAGTTTGAAGTGACTTGACAGTATGGTGCGGAATTGTTTTCTGTGGCCCCAGAAGGTCGGACCAGAACCAATGGGTTGAAATTAAATCAGAAGAGTTTTCGGCTGAACATCAGAAAGAACCTCCTGACAGTTAGAGCAGTTCCTTGGTGGAACAGGCTTCCTCGGGAGGTAGTGGGCTCTCCTTCTTTGGAGGTTTTCAGACAGAGGCTAGATGTCCCTCTGACAGCAATGCAGACTGTGTGAACTTAGGAAGATCACGAGAAGGGAGGGCAGGAAGGGTTGCATCAGTGCTTAGTTCTCGTGGCCCTTTCTTACACGCCCAGGGAAATGCTGGTTGCCACTTTGGGATCAGGAAGCAATTTTTCTCCAGGCCAGTTTGGCTGGAAATCCTAGAGGCTTTTTGTCATCTTCTGGGCATGGAGCAGGGGTCACTGGGGGTGTGGAGGGGGAGGTATTTGTGAATTTCCTGCACTGTGCCGGGGGTTGGTCTAGATGACCCTGGAGATTCCTTCCAGCACTTTGATTCTATAACAACACTTCATACACTCTCACACACAGGCCAACTGGGATTGTGTTTTTAGTGACACAGCAAAGTTTGTGGCTACAGTCTGCTTTCAGTTGCCATTTCTTCACGTCATCTTTATGTTTCTGGGTGAGTCAGAAGAGAGAGTGATTCAGCAGATGCATGCCTGAAAGGCACACCATCCAACCAGAACACTCACCCTATGTTCACACCATATCCTCCCTCTTCAGCATTTCTGTTCAGCCTTGATTTGATCTAGAAAGTTAGCCTGGGGAGATCCAATTCCCAATTTGCCTGCTGATGTGTAAAAAAAGGATTGGGGTGGGGTTTTTTTTAAGCCAAAGCATGCAAATAATATAAAGTCTCCCCCCCCCCCCAGTCTTATTTCTCTGTATGCAGCATGTGATTTTCTTCATTCCCGTGGGGGAGGGGGTGCGGTTACAACTGAGAATGTGTTGCCCATTGAATCCATGGTAAATATCAGTCAAAATTCACCCTGAACGTATGTCATGATGACATTAAAGAACCCAAACAGGCTTAAAACAAACAAAACAAGTTGAACCTGAATGGAATGACTGTGCCTATCACTGGTAGTTACACGGATTTCCCTTCCCCTGCTTTGTAGTATGGATTTTCCTTCTCTCGCTGGGCCTAGACGCCTTCCAACAGCACGTAGTCATAAAGATCCAGTGTTCAGCCCCTGTAGCAATTTCTCAAGGGACCATAGTGATGAACTGCCCCTGATGTAGTAACTCCCAGCCTCGTCCCTAGTTTAATACATGAAGAGGTGATAGCACAGCATAGAGAGAAAACGTTTATCGCTTCCGAGAAGCCTTCGCATGGCACCAACTGTCAACCACCTCCTCAAAAGCCATCAGTTTCTCATAAATCACACGGGCTTTTGTTTCCTTTCCTGGTTGTCTAGGAATTCATGATTAAAGAGGGAAAATTGCAGTTCGGGCTTTCATAATCTCATATGCATCCCCACTGAGTAAATTTGTGACATCCTGGAACAAAAATCAATAAAATAACCCTGATCCTTAGATAAATGTCACTAGTAAAGATGCTTGGAGGTATCTAATGACTGCCACAGCAGGCGCTATGTTTAATACATTCTGAGCCGAGCTAGAATACTCCCCACACCCCACATGGACTCCAGCTTCATCTCCTTCCAAGTACAGATATATCCCTGGTGAGCGGAAAGACAACAGACTCACATATTATGCAACTATAAGCCTGTGCAACCTTCCCTATAGACCAGCAGTATCACTGAGAAATACTCCTGGTGCATTTATTTTGGCAGGTAGCCCAAAAAGGTCACATCTACTACCTTGCGTTTTATTAAATGTTGTGACCGCCTTTATTTTTAAATGACCTTAAGTGAGCTATGCCAGACTGAAACAGATTTATAAAATGCCAGTAAAGGTAGCCACAGATTTTATGGCCAAAGCATTAGGGTGCTTGTCTAAGACATTATTCTCAACCTGTTCTGCATGTTAACACAAACAAGTGGTGAAAGTATATTAACGAGCAACTAATTCACATGAATCAGTTTATTGTAGGCCACTGTCTTCACCTAGAGGGCTGCAATCCAACATCAGGTGAATCGTACCAGTGGGACAATTCTTTAAAATGTGTCGGTGCAACAGGCTATGCCAGGGACGCGAAGCACCCATCTTGGGTAGCCTGGAGGTGCTTCCAAAGATCTGTCCACTGGAGTAGTCTCCAGCACAGTGAGGGTTCACCCCCTTATCATTACTTTTTGCAGGTTCACGCAGGATTGGTGCCCAGTGATTATTTTTCTTGCTCCTCATTCTGGTTTCGAAAGAGAGGATGAACCATTTATTTAATTAATTATCGTCATCAAATGAGAGTGGCAAGAAGAAGATTTTGGGCACCTTGCTTACTTCCTGCACAGAGTGCTGAGAGGTGCTGAGTCCCACCAACACCCCTTCTGCGCCAAACCAAATACATGAAACTGCCTTATACCCTCGGTCCATCAAAGTCAAAATTGTCTACCCAGACATGGCAGCAGCATTTCAGGGTCTTAAGCAGAGGTCTTTCACATCACCTATCACCTGATCCCTCGTCAGATCTCAGAAGCTCAAAGCCAGTGTGGCTCCTCTAAATGACTGCTGGACTTCTAGGCTACTTATTTAACTGCACCAGTACTTAAGGGCTTATAGAACTGCCAACCTTCGCTGAAATAATGTCTCAGCACCAAATCAGATGATGAAGAAGAAGAGGCTGGATTTATACCCCGCCCTTTAATACCCAAAGGAGTCTCAGAGCAACTTACAACCTCCTTTCCCTCCTCCTCCCTGCAACAGACACCCTGTGTGGTAGGTGGGGCTGACAGAGCTCTCTTGAGAACTGCCTTTGAGAGAACAGCTCTGAAAATAACTTGTAACTGACCCAAGGTCACAACAGCAGCTGCATGTGGAGGAGTGGGGAATCAAACCCGGTTCTCCCAGATTAGAATCTGCACTCCTAACCACTACACCAAACTGGCTCTCTGGAATATCCATGATCAAATCTTGCCAGCACCTGAATGGTTTCACAAACTGAAAACACAATCCCTGCACACTGAGAAAGAGCAAGGCAGAAAATTTGTATCCACCTCTTTCCCTTTAAATGGCTAATAAGAGTATGAGGATAAGGCTTTGTGTGCTGAAAGTGGGAGGGATATACCCTCCGTTTCGGAGTGGTTCTGATCTAAATTTGGGGGGGGGGGGAGTGAAGAGGGACAGAGCTGTAATCTCCCTTTAAAAGAGGAGGTGCACCACCCTCATTCAGACCTGCTTTGACTCTCAGGCTGCCTTATCGCTAGCCTTGGTCCTGAACTGTATGTCAGTACCCTATTTCCTGCTCTGCCGCCTGTTCTCTATTGCTGTCCAGAGAATATAGCTATGGCCCTGCTGTCTACTTGTTGGCTATGCTTAGAATAGAATTCCTCCTCTACTAAACACAGGATCAACAACTGGAGCTACACTGGAAAATGCCCTTCCTTCCAGACACCTTGCGGCAAGGCTATGCAAGAGCTCCCAGAACCCTGAGACGGACACCAGCAGGACAGGGAGGTTGTGGAATGGAGAGATGAGCTAGCGTGACTTATTTTGAGTCCATTATTTTTTCAAAGATCAGTCAAGGATTTCGGTGAGAGGCAGAGGTCTCAGAGGCAGTTGTTTTATCACCTCGGCTCAAGGAAAGCTCAGTGTGGTCCATATGGACACATCCATACACAGAAATGCGCTTTTTCAGCTTTAGTAAGTGTCTGGGGAGAAACATGTTTCACAGTATTGGGGAGGAAGAAAATTCTCATCTAAATTCGGTCTGCAAAACAAAACCATCCACCCGCCAGCCTTCCCTGTGTAATCCAGACCGCCTGGCCCCACGAGCATCCTAATGAATAGTCAAAACACGGTTTTTTAATAACATAAACAACTGCTTTGCACAACCTCAAAGACAAACAAGGTTTTGATTCTAGAATAAACTTTGGTGGGCCACCGCCCACATCTTCAGATGCATGTAGTGGATCTCACCAGGCAGGCATTTAAAAATAGATTTATGAAGAGAAAAATTACAACAGCAGCAGAGTCAAAGGTTGACGGAATGCAGAAAGTGCCAGCGGACATGTCATTATTATGCAAAACTCAAACGTGATCACAAACGAATACCAGACCATTTGCAGTGGCAGTCATTGGCAAGCCCTATTTCTTGCTATGCATTGCTTAGTAGTTTTTACTAAGATAGTTAACCCCATAATAATTAAATTTTGATGCAATAGACCAGGGGTGGCCAACCTGTGGCTCGGGAGCCACATGCGGCTCTTTCACACATATTGTGCGGCTCCTGGCAGGGCGGCTGGGGAAGCAAAGGGGAGGCATGCTTTTCCTCTCTTCCTTCCTTCCTTCCTTCCTTCCTTCCTTCCTTCCTTCCTTCCTTCCTTCCTTCCTTCCTTCCTTCCCTCCTCCCTCCCATCTATTTGCTTTCCTAGTTTCTCTCTCTCTCTTTCTTTCCACTTCTTTAATTCTTTCTTTCCATCTCTCTCTTTTTCTCTCTCTCTCTCAATATCATTAGCAAACAAGTAATATCATTATCAATAACCGGTTTTCCTCGTTTGTTTTTATTTTTGGCAATCCCATTTAATGTTAATAAAAAGCAAATTTGCATATTTTTAAAAATAAAAACGTGTGTGTGATATTTGTTCCTGTCTTGCGGCTTTCAGACATCTGACGTTTATTCTATGTGGCTCTTACGTTAAGCAAGGTTGGCCACCCCTGCAATAGACTAACGTAGCTACCCTTCTGAAGTTAGTCCATACTGCAGTACATGTAACCTTCCTGAGTTCAACTCACTGGTCTTTCCAGTGCAGTGAGTAGCGGCTGATTCCAAAGCCTTTGTTCCAGCCTCAAGCTTCCTGGCCTGCCGGTCTCCTTGCGAGCCAGGACTTATCCTGCAGATGGTCATTTGGCAGGATCTGGAGTGCAGGAGCTGGCAAGGTCTGGCACTGGCTCTAGCACCCAGGGTTTGTGGCCTTGGGAAGAGGCTGATCCCATCAAGGTTGTCTTTCTCAGGCCTCAGCCTATGTAGCCTGGGAGGTACTTCGCCCCTGCTGCACTGCTGGAACTCCTGAGTCTGCACTGTGCCCTGGCCAGAATCCTGCAAGGAACGACCGCCACCAGAGGCACTACTCTAATTCTACCGCAGGGTTGCATGCAGCTGATCTGGCACTTCGCCTCTTCTTTGCCACCTTGGCCTGGATCTTATGCCACCATTTGTTCCTGTGGACTGGGAGAGGGTTCTGGGGGACTACCAGTCGAGGTTCAAGTCCTGTCCAGGATAGACCTGGTAGCTATCTCAGGGGTCAGTGGTGAGGTTTCCCTTACCTGGCAGCCTCTGAGGCTGATGGTGCATTGTTCGCAGGTACCACTGCAGTGCTGGTCCCTCCGGTTCTCCTCAGCCACCGATCTTGGCTTCTCACTTAAGGACTCAAGAGTCAGGACAGTCTCAGGGCAAAAATCTTTCTCAGCCCTACAGCCTGAGGCCATTTTTCAGAACGGGAGATGCTGAGGGTTCAAACTGAAAACTCATGCCTAAAAAGCCTGTGCTCTGCCACTCTACGATGGGCCTTCCCCTACATTTCTTTGGCCCCCGAGCAGCTTAACTGGCTTATGTGCGATATCACAAAGTGATTTAGGAACTGTGCATTACAATCTTAAGGACTATCTCTTAAATGATGGTGGGAGGAGGTGAGGTGATTTATGATCCTAATACACTTTCACTGGCTTGTTGAGGATGAAGAAGAAGAAGAAGAGATTAGATTTATACCCCGCCCTTCACTCACTTGGAGTCTCAGAGCGGCTTACAAACTCCTTTTCCCTTCCCCTCCCCACAACAGACAGCCTGTGAGGTAGGTGGGGCTGAGAGAGCTCTTTCCCAAGCTGTCCTTGAGAGAACGGCTGGTACAGAGCTATGGCTTGCCCAAGGTCATCCAGCCAGGTGCAAGTGGAGGAGTGGGGAATCAAACCCGGATCTCCCAGATTAGAGTCCGCGCACTTAACCACTACACCAAACTGGATGAAAAAGACATTCTGCATTAGTGAAACTCAGTTTCGCATTAGTGAAACTGACCGTATTCGTGAAACTCAGGTTCAGCGGCTCCAGCGTAAATGACTGGAACTGTCCTCAATGCATGTTGGTAACTCAAGAAGCATAGCACAGATTTCCAACATGCGAGTCAGGTACTCACTGCAACAACAACAACAAAAAGGATGTCTTACATGTGTGAAACAGCCAGCATGGATCAAATAACCTAGACAGGGATTCCATACCACTTCCCAGACTTCTAACAGAAACAAGTCACAACTTCAGCTTCAAGCTGCTAAGAGATTGAGACTTCTGCTTGTGAACATGAGTAGCTCAGGCATGATTTCAAGTGAACAGCACGGTCAGTAAGTTTTAAACCACAACTATAATGTGAAGAAGGAAGGCACCAGGGAAATCGTGAAGGCAGAACGAATCAGCTGAGTTTTGCACACAGGTGCCAAGAGGGTTAAATAAAGACATGAAAAGGGGTAAATGTGCAATTTGGTGTGGGAGTCAAAAGGCACTGCTGAATTTCCTGCAGACTGGAACTGAGGGAAAAGCCTTCCCAGTTTCAGCTCTCTGAATATCATACAGAGGGAACGCTTTGCGTTCTCTGCTCTCCTATTTGCCCCTCTTTGGAGTTACATTCTGTCTGCCAGAATGGGATTACCTCATGCTACAATACAAGCAGTATGATGGGAAAAACAGTAATCAGAGTATTCAAGTAGATATTTAAGTACTAGAAATTGGGGGAAGGAAAGTTCCAAGGATGATTCAAACAGCAAGAAGAACGAACACACGGCACGTGTTTTGTCTAAGACAGAAATATGTAAAAGAATTTCAGAAGGATGCAGGATTGTTCACTCAATCTTGTAGGAATAAAACAAGGAGCAAATGATTAAATTACAGGGAACTAGATATAATGCGAAACTACAAAACCAGCACATCAATGGATCAGGTTTCTCACAATTGTCAAATACGGGTTAAATCCAGACATTTTTTTTCACTCAGCCATTTCTCAATTCCAGTTCCCTTACAGCCACCACTCCACACAGCTTTTATCGACTTGGATCCTGTTATTCAGTTTGGTGTAGTGGTTAAGTGCGCGGACTCGAATCTGGGAGAACCGGGCTTGATTCCCCACTCCTCCACTTGCACCTGCTGGATGACATTGGGCAAGCCATAGTTCTGTCAAAGTTGTTCTCGAAAGAGCAGTTCTCGAAAGAGCTCTCTCAGCCCCACCTACCTCACAGGGTGCCTGTTGTGGGGAGGGGAAGGGAAAGGAGTTTGTAAGTTGCTCTGAGACTCCAAGTGAGTGAAAGGCAGGATATAAATCCAATCTCTTCTCTTCTTCTTCTTCTCTTATCCACATCATAACCTTTCTGGTGGTCAAAATGACTCCTCCTTCCTTATTGCCAGTAGAAAACCTCATTGGATTCAACCCTTTATCTCCCTGTATACCTTCGCATTGAAGTTAGAGAAGCAAATATTTCCGGTACTTGCTGAGCTTGCTGGGTCCCAGCCATGGCTACCTTTTTCAAAAAAATTAAATGCTGATCAGTTGGGGGGGAAAATAACATGCCTGGAACGGGTTACTATCTCAAGTGAAAGATTGCATTTTAGGACTGTTCCCCATGGCAAAAAAATTAACTCTCTGCATGTTAACAACAACAGCAGAATAGCCCACATAGGAAATACGAGGTTTTAAAAACACACACAAAAGCTTTAACAGTGCAATGCTAAGCAGAGTTATCCTGTTCTAAATTGATAATTACAATGCATTTAGGAGATTAGAACTCTGCTTGGGATTGCGCCGCTGGTTTATTGGGATAAGGGCTGTAATTTACTACTCTGTCTAGTCTGCTAATGGCCTTGATGCAGGCAAGTGTTCTGCATTTTGTAGGGGATACACTCCAAACATTATCCCCTTTCCTGCACTCTGAAAGGGGAGATGCCCAGAACCCTTAACCAGGTGCTTTGGTGAACATATAGATCAACCCAATTGATTATGAAGATAGATGGGTAAAAAGAAATGTTGTTACACTCATCCTTAGCAACCTGCTAAAGTATAAATCCAAAGACCTAAGCACCAGGAAAAAAACCCCAGGGAAGAATGGGCCCTTGTAATTTTTTCAAGCCCTTTTCCAATGCTGCAGTATCCACACAGCCCGCAGGGCTTGATTTCCAAATAGATCTAAACAAAAGGGTTTAAAACAGGGCTGGGTGGATTCTCTGTTCTAGGTAAGTACTGAAATTGAACGAGGCAGAGAATTCAGCATCCGAAGTGCCCCCGTTTTCATTTTTTTAAAAAGAGACTGTTTAGAGCCACTTATGGTTGGAGAATGTAGCTGGAAAGCATGTGGGCCACACAGAGGGAAATCCCAGGTGCTCCGCAGGGAGTTTTGCTGCATCACATGACTAGCAAAACCAGGAAAAGAACGTGCAATATAAGCAAATATACAAATGTGCTTAACTTGCAAAATGTGTCTATGCAGAATTCATATTTACTCAGTGCAGAATATATGTTATTTATCCCAAAGGATGCATATAGCTTTGAGTTCAGATTTTTTAAAAATTAAGGTATATGAGTCAAAACTGGTAATTACCTGCCTCACTCCAGTGTTTAGAACACTGGCTGGTTCCAGACAGGGGTAACAAACAATGCCTTCTCTGTGGAAGCAGCTGGCAATGGATTAGAGGCAGGAAGGGATGGCATTGACATATCTGGCCCCCATGCTGCTTGCCGCTGGCACGGCCTGCCCCTGCCTCCTCCCCCCTCACTGCATCAGCAGAGGAGTGCCAACCCAAAAAGAACCTTGCTGCCCCCCCTCCAGACTGACTACTGGCAGAGTTTTGACAAAGAAGTTCTGCCTGCAGGCATATCAGCCTTTCCCCTTTAAGTCAGAGCAAAGGAGCTTTTTCTTTGCTCCAGCAAGGAGGAGGAGGAGGAGATTGGATTTATACCCCACCCTTCACTCAGAGTGGCTCACCATCTCCTTCCCTTCCTCCCTCCACAACAAGACACCCTGTGAGGTAGATGAGGCTGAGAAAGCTCTGAGGGAACTTGTGACTGACCCAACATCACCCAGCTGGCTGCATGTGGAGGAGTGGGGAATCAGACCTGGTCTGCACTCCTAACCACTACATCAAACTGGCTCTTGGGGAAAGGCTTGGGAGCTCCATGAGTCAGAGAGCAAGAGATTGTCTGGAGGCTCCTTTTAAAAGTGTGGTCATGCTGTGCTCTATTGGGGAGGGAGGAATCCCTGGGTGGTCCCAGCAACTGATTCTCAGCAGTACTGCCTAAGGCCTAGCAGTATTTTGGGATTCAGTGTACGTATTTTCACCCTGTTGCAAGGTCATTTAGATCTCTGCCATGGTTTCTGTGCATGCAATGGGACTAAACCTTGGCTCAGGGTTAGAGCACCTCCACCGCCTGCAGAAAGTCCCTGGCTCATTCTCTGGCACCTCCAGTTACAGGCTCTCGGGTGGCAGGGGTTGGAAAAGACTCTTCTCTGACTGAGGCACTGGAGAGCCACTATGAGGCCACGCAAAATGCTAGTGAGAGGTGTAAAAATGGCTTTTTGCTCCCTCCTGTCTTCCCTCACATAGAAGAAGAGATTGGATTTATACCCCGCCCTTCACTACCCGAAAGAGTCTCAGAGTGGCTTACAAACTCCTTTCCCTTCCCCTCCCCACAACAGACACCCTGCAAGGTAGGTGGGGCTGAGAGAGCTCTGAGAGAACAGCTCTGAAAGAACTTATGACTGACCCAAGGTCATACCAGCAGCTGCATGTGGAGGAGTGGGGAACTGAACCCAGTTATCCCAGATTAGAGTCCACGCTCTTAACCACTACACCAAACTGGCTCTCAGACGGTATGATGGAAGACTTCCCCGAGTTTGTAAACCTTCAGTCAAATCCCAGTTTACCGCCATGTCTGAAAGCAGGTGCCTGGGCAAATCAGAGTCTGTTTCCTCCCCACAGACTTGGATTCTTAGCCACATTTTAACCCACAGCAAGAAGGCAAAAAGCCAGGAAAGCAATCCTAGGAGAGGGGAAAATCCTTTAAGTTGCATGCCTGAGCCTCTGTGGGTACCGATCTAAACACACGGGCAAGAAAAAAACATACACATTTAGCCATCATTTGTCTATTGCTTTCAACCATGCAAGATGCTTTACCATTCTTTTCCTACCCAAATTCACATCAAGCCACCTGTGTTAATCAATTTGCAACCCAAAAAGGAGCAGATAAAGCTTTGGGGCCCATGTCTGCTGGGTGTCTCCTTAAAGATAACAGCTCCTTTCAACTCTCTTTGGCCTTGGATTGCCATTCAGACCACAGCTGGAATGAAATTGACTCCTAAGGTTTCAAAGCCCCATCGCTTCGTCGAGGTATACCGAAGTATTTTGTGCATGACTGACAACTAAGATCTTAAGAAGGATCATTATGATAATGACAGGCAACCTGGCCACTCTGCTGTTCAGGGATTTTCAGTACATTGGCTATATAATGCTGCAGAACAAAACAGATCAAGAGTTGAATCCTGCGCCATTAAAATCAATGATAGCTTTGCACGACGACTTCGATGGGCTATAGATGGCACTTAAGTACGACTTAATGAAGGAGTGCAATGGGTCCCTTGCACAGTAAGCGATCAAATATTTTCTTCCTCCAAGGTCAAGTACTTTGTCCAATGAACAGCAGTGTGATATCACAGTCAGAGTTGGGAGGGGGACTAGAACTTGGATTCAAATCCCCACTCTACTGTGAAACTTATTACCTGATCTTGGGCCAGTCGCCCTCTCTCAACCTGAACTACCCTGCAGGGTTGTTGTAAAATAGAAGGAACAAGCCATGTAGGCTGCTCTGAGCTCCCCGGAGGAAGCAGGATAAAAATGCACAAATGGATAGGTTAAGATTATTGGGCAACTGGAGCAGCATAGTGGCTAACGTAATGGGTTGGATTCAGCCAGCTTTTTTCACTCAACCTTGTTCCAGTTCCATTCCTGCTACAGCGTTTATCCCACATGGCTTTCGTCTATGAGGGTTCCTGTGATTCCCAGCGCAGCCTTTTCAATTACCAAAAGGGATCCCCCCCTTTAATCAATGAAAAAGTTGGTGGGATCCAACCCAATGAGTTGTGGTCCCCCGTTCAAGTCTTTCCTCTGCCCTGAATTTGCCAACAGTGCAATCTCAGCCAGAATGACACCCTTCTAAGCCAATTAACTTCAATGGTTTTTAGATGGGTGCTGGAGAAGACTCTTGAGAGTCCCTTGGACTGCAAGGAGATCAAACCAGTCAATCCTAAAGGAAATCAACCCTGACTGTTCCCTGGAAGGCCAGATACGGAAGCTGAAGCTCAAATACTTTGGCCACCAAATGAGAAGGGAGCACTCACTGGAGAAGACCCTGATGCTGGGAAAGACTGAAGGTAAAAGAAGAAGGGGACGGCAAAGGATGAGATGGTTAGACAGTGTTATAGATGCAATGAGCATGGATTTGAGCAGGCTCCAGAGGGTGTAAGAGGACAGGAGGGCCTGGCGTGATGTGGTCCATGGGGTTGCGAAGAGTAGGACTCGACTGTGCAACTGAGCAACAACAATTGTTTTAAGGATACACTGGAAGTAACCTTAGGCAAGCCAGTCCCCCCCACCCCCCAATCTGCCATAAAGGAACAGTATCTGCTTGCCTTACAAGGTTGTTGTATTACAACAATATAATGTATATAAAGCGCTTGAAACGTACAAAATATTATATGCTACGGAAGTACCAGAAACAACACTCACAACTTAGCCATTAAATTTGGTTTTGCCTGTATGGCTGAAGGGATTACGTTAGAACTCTCTTTCAAGGCCACTGTTAAAATAACATTTCTGTTAATGTATTCTCTTAAACACATTATTTTAGCTCTTAATAAATACTTTTCACGTTAACATGCCTGCTGTAATGCTGCAGAGAATTTTCTGTAGAATAATTATTTCATGCAGAGATACTTCTAACGTTCCCATCTGAATTTCTGCCCAGACTTTGAAATTCCAAATTACATGGTCTTGTTTCCAAACTGGCAGGAAAGCGCTGGGAATCCCCCATTATTCCTTTTTTTGTTGTTTCATGTTCAGGTTTTGCACAGAGATCAGTGCATGCACTGTTTGCAGTAGCCTTTGGTCCCTTCAGTTCATTTGTGGTTTCGTGGGCCAAAAGAGGACAAAACCTCCCCCTGATCACATTGTGGGAAGCATTTAATTTTCTCCAGGCAAGACCCTCAGCTTTTCAGTGGATACTCAGATGGTCATGTACAGAGTGGGGGGAGGAAACATGCTGAAATCAATGAGGACAGCACAGGGTTCGGGTGGGGGGTCCTCAACTCACTTGCAAAAGAAGCCCTGCAGTAAGAAAGGCCAAAGGAGGGGGAGATCTTACCCCCATGCCTCTGGGGCTGTATTCAGACATCGCAACAAGCGCTAATTAAACAGAGACCAGTCCACATCCAGTATGGACAAGGCTTCACTGCACTGCTTGTAACCTCTCCTCCCGCCTCTCAAAGGTGGAGCTTGTCTACTCAAGTTTAATCAACTTCCAATTTACCTGTAACATCTCAGTACAAACAACAGGGCAAACTAGAGCTGGTTTACGCTCCACAAATTGGGATCCTAGGGCTGCAGTCTTCAGCCAGTTCGGTGTAGTGGTTAAGTGCGCGGACTCTAATCTGGGAGAGCTGGGTTTGATTCCCCACTCCTCCACTTGCACCTGCTGGATGACCTTGGGCAAGCCGTGGCTCTGTACCAGCTGTTCTCTCAAGGACAGTTATCTTAGAGCTCTCTCAGCCCCACCTACCTCTTGTGGGGAGGGGACGGGAGAGGAGTTTATAAGCCGCTCTGAGACTCCAAGTGAGTGAAGGGCTGGATATAGATCCAATCTCTTCTCTTCTTCAGAACATGAAGACAAAGGGAGCAGGACAGATCATGGCAGGTTTGATTCTCAATGGCTGGAGTCACAAGGGACACAACAGGCTGGCGAGGGGGTTCAGCTTCTCCCAAATGACGTCTTTCAGATCCAAGATACACATTATGTGTGACATGAGACAGATCCTGAGAGTCAGTGTGGTGTCGTGGTTAAGAGTGTTGAACTAGTGACCTAGGAGACCCAGGTTCAAATCCCCCACTTGCTCTGTGGAAACTTGCTGAATGGTCTTGGGCCAATCATACCCTCTCAGCCTAACCTACTCCACAAGGGTTGTTGTGAGGATTAAATGGTGAGGAAGAGAATGATGGAAGCCACTTTGGGTCCCCACTGGGGAGAGAGGCAGGGCATAAATGAACTAAGTAAGTAATACAATCAAGCATTCATGCAGGGACTAACTAATCTTTAAAAACCTTTCTGTTGCTAAATGTAGCTCCACAAGCTGTGAGGAGGAAGGAGGGGCTTCGGCCTACCATCCCATGCCATTTTCAACAGTGGAGTGTGTGTGTGGGGGGGTCTTCTCTGCCCTTTCATTCGGCTCCATGTGTCTATCCCAAGATATATAGAGTCCAAGAAAGGGGTAAATAACCCCCCACAGCCATTTCCACTGTCAAAAATGGTGCCGGAGGAAAGCCTGAGGCTTCACCCTGCACCTTGAAGTATCTGGAGCCACAGTCAATGACAGAGAGGTTTTTAAAAAGTTAGTCCCCACCCTAACAGATGTGAGGGCGATCTGGCTGTGACATCTGTCACCCCCACTGATCGCCAGGGTTGATTTGGCTGATCTGGCTGGCTAGGCAGGTGTCCCCTACCTCCCTCACCACTCCATGCGCATCCCTCCGGAAGCTGCGTGCTCGGTCGAAGAGGATGACCATCCCAGATAGAAGGAGTGTACCATTCTTCGGTCAAGGGTGTTACCTGAGACTGGGCATCCATGACCTGACTTGTGTCACATATAAAATGTATTTTGATCCTCAATGTCCCCTTTAATTTTCTCCCACATAAACAAATGGCTGCAGTTTACTCCCCGAGGTGTGACTGAAGGCCCTGTTATGAAGAGTGCAAGACCAGCCCTCCACTCCCAAGATTATGTGACTCAGTCCTGATATGGGATTCTTTGAGTGCTTAAATATATCTTTGAGTAGTATGCCCTACAGGGGTATGTTTGCAAGCTCTGGGTTGGGAAATACCTGGAGATTTTGGGGGTAGAGACTGGGGAGAAAGGGGTTTCAGGAGGGGAGGGATCTCAACAGGATACAATGCCATACAGTCCACCCTCCAAAGTGGCCATTTTCTTCAGATGAACTGATCTTGGCCATTTGGAGATCAACTGTAATAGTGGGAGATCTCCAGAAGCTACCTGGAGGTTGGCAAGCCTATTCAGGGAGAACACACATGCCACACACATACAACTCTTCACAATGCTAAAAGTTTTTGCAGGTATTCAGTATTCCAAAAACTTTGATATTAAATCACTACAAGCCAAAACGATCTTTTAAGTCCAAAATCCATATGAATTTTCTTCAAACATTTACTGTTCCCTCCTTGCTGTTATTATAATTCCACTGAAACCTTAACTATTTAATTGAAGCATAAATATATGTTTAATTAGTATGTGAATACTTTTATCCCAATCCTAACAGGGATTCTAATCATAACCACTGCTATATACTGCAGTATTTTAAAATAGTAATCATTCATCTTCATCTTTTAAAAAAAAAACATCTCCCCCAACGCCACAAGGCTGTTTTACAACGTGAATAAATACTTTATGTATAATTGTGGGAAATGTTCCATTTAGGCAATATACTGTGAAATGAAACTTTTTTTCTTACCATAAAATTAGCGATTGTTCACCACGAAAACGTGCAGTCCTATTGACATAAATAGTGTAAACACATAAAACACACATTATTTATTAATATCCACACATTTGTACACATTAATACGTAATGTGTAGACTTTTACAGCCCAGAAGATAGTATTAAAGTTGCAATCTTTCCATATATCTGCATGAGTGGAAGCTCCGCAGGGTCTCCCTATGTAGAATGTTCCAGCACAGAATACTAGCAAGGCTCAAATGGCTATATCTATGAATATGCATTACGTTAGCTCTCTCTCTAGTTGCACATTTACATTCCCACACGAGTATCCCACAGAACATACCAACTGTCATAGATAATGCACATAAAGCTGGGCAGATGTTTACAGAAAAATGTATGGCTGTTTAAATCGGGCGTCGGATCAGTAGCTGCAAGTTTTATCTGTTATAGCCACTTATTTTTGCAGCTTTAAAAGAAATTGGGAAACTGAGGTCTTGTTACACAAACTCAGCTCCATTTCACTGCTAAAGCAGGGGTCATTTTGAGCAGGAGCTCAAGGGAGCTCAGCTCTGGGAGTTGGTGCCAGCCCCCCTCCTCCGCGGGGGAATGCCTGCTTGTGTCATGGCTGCAGCAAAATGACCCCGTCCCCTGGAAAAGTCCTTGTTCCTCCGACCAGCCTTCTGAAGGCTTCAGCCACCACTGAAGCTATCCTCCCAGAATAGTGGTATTTCTGAGGCTTGGATTAGTAGCTGTCCCTCCTTCCTTCCTTCCTTCCTTCCTTCCTTCCTTCCTTCCTTCCTTCCTTCCTTCCTTCCTTCCTTCCTTCTTTCCTTCCTTCCTCCTTTCTTTCTTGCCTTCTGACATACTTCCAGTGATGTCAGGAGGTGTAGCATATGAAAATAAGTTATGCTAATGAGCTCCTGCACCTCTTTTTCTACGAAACAACCCCAGACTATCACCATGAATGAGAGGGATGCATGAACACAGCAAGGATTCTTGTTATTGCAGTGGGGCTTGTGCAGACGAACATGAGGAAGAATTGTGTCCTAAATGAGTTAGCCCCCAATATACAGTTCTGTTTCCTTAGTTGAACAGGAGATCATTTTTAAAGCATTGACCTGTACTGTTGCTGCATATCACATTTCCTTAGTTTATTGGAGGAAAAACTGCATACAAGGACAGCATCAATAATTCATTTGTGCTGGGAAGAAAGCATGTCTACCTGTGCTCAAGGTAGCTTTTTATTCAATCATTCCATTCCTTCCTTCCTTCCTTCCTTCCTTCTGACATACTTCCGGTGATGTCAGGTGGTTTAGTATATGCAAATAAGTTATGCTAATGAGTTATGCTGATGAGCTCCTGCACCTCTTTTTCTACAAAATGACCCCTGTGCTAAAGTATCACACAAACACTCCCCAATGGCTAGGGTTGCCAACAGGCTGGAGGAAAATGCCCTTTCCCTTTAACAAACACAAGTGAGCTTTTCCTGGTACGATGTCACCTGGTAAATTCCACCAAGTCTCTGATAAAGGGACAGAATGTTCCCCCCCCCAATACAAGCAGGTGGCATCACTATGAAGGGCTGTTTCCTTACCACTGTAAAGGAATTGGTTCATAATGTGAAGCTTGCCATACTTCTAAGCAGTGTTCCCTCTAAGCTGAGTTAGTGTGAGCTAGCTCACTGTTTTTTAGCTCCCGGCTCACACATTTTTGCCTTAGCTCAGTAGCCAAATCGCTTGCTCATAACTTTAATGTCGGTAGCTCACAGAGCAGAATTTTTGCTTACAGGACTCTACAGCTTAGAGGGAGCACTGCTTCTAAGTAAATTGTTTTGGAAACTTTGTTTTCAAAAGTAATACTAAAAGGCCAGTTCATGTCTTAGATTTTGACTTGAGGACAGGAAGTAACAGAGCTTCAATGGCAAAACAGCCACGTGGTCATGAATTGCAAATATTTATTTACTTAAATTTGTATTCTGTCCTTCTCCCCTCTGAAAACCCAGAACAGCTTACATCATTCTCCTCTACACCCTTTTATCCTCACAACAACCCTGTGAGGTAGGTTAGACTGAGACTGTGTCACTGGCCCAAGGTTACCCAGCAAGCCAGTTTGGTGTAGTGGTTAAGAGCGCAAACTCTAATCTGGGAGAACCGGGTTTGATTCCCCACTCCTCCACATGCAGCTGCTCGTGTGACCTTGGGCAAGCCATAGTTCTGACACAGCTGTTCTTGAAAAAGAGCAGTTTCTGTCAGAGCTCTCTCAGCCCCATCTACCTCACAGGGTGTCTGTTGTGGGGAGAGGAAGGGAAGGAGATTGTAAGCCACTCTGAGACTCCAAGTGAAGGGCTGGGTATATATCTAATCTCTTCTTCTTCTTCTTCTTCTTCTTCTTCTTCTTCTTCTTCTTCCATGGCAGAATGGGCATTTGAACCTGGGTCTCTAAGATCCTAGTCTGGGTCTCTAACCAGGACACCACACCACAAATGAAACATCTTTTGAATTAAAATGTCCAGGTTTCCCAGTAATCAGCATGGGAGAGCAATTATTAAAGCTTCAGGCTTGGTTCCCACTTCCAGAAATCTAGCCATTTGGGAGTCCACAGCTGGAACCAAGAGCTTCTTAGGTAGTGGGCTGGGGCTTATAGGCCACATAGCTGCTGAGGTTGCATACTGAGGCTTTAGAGTCTTCTGTAAGCAGTGGGCATGGCAGAGGAGCATGGCGCGCATGCTCTGTGTTCAGTTTTCAGCATCTCCAGGTAAAGGAACAGGTACTGGAAAAGAGCTTTCTCTGCCTGAGACACTGGGGACTGGCTGCCAGTCAGAGGAGATGATACTAACATATAAGAACATAAGAGAAGCCAATGTTGGATCAGGCCAATGGCCCATCCAGTCCAACACTCTGCCACAAAAACACCAGATGCCCTCAGAAGGTCCAGCAGTGGGGCCAGGACACCAGAAGCCCTCCCACTGTTGCCCCCCATCAAGCACCAAAAAGACAGAGCATCACTTGCCCCAGACTAAGAGTTCCTATCTATACTTTGTGGCTAATAACCACTGATGGACTTCTGCTCCATATGTTTATCCAATTCCCACTTGAAGCCATCCATGCTTGTAGCCGCCGCCACCTCCTGTGGCAGTGAATTCCATGTCTTAATCACTCTTTGGGTGAAGAAATACTTCCTTTTATCTGTTCTAACCCAACTGCTCAGCAACTTCATGGAGTGCCCACGAGTTCTTGTCTTGTGAGAAAGGGAGAAAAGTACTTCTTTCTCTACCTGCTCTATCCCATGCATAATCTTATAAACCTCAGTCATGTCACCCCTCAGCCATCGTTTCTCCAAGGTAAAGAGCCCCAAGCTGAGTTGATGGACCAATTGTCTGACTCAGGGTAAGCTTTATATGCACACATGTGTGTATAACATTCATCTCTGTGATGGGCAGGCACTCGATTCACCATGCCTGGTCCTACGAAATAGGAAACTGACCTTCTGGTTAACTTAGGAGAAATGACTGTTTGACCCTGACCGAGATGGCCAAGGTTAGCCTGATCTCATCAGATCTTGGAAGCTAAGCAGGGTCAGCCATGCTTACTACCTCAACAGGAGACCAACAAGGAAGCCCAGGGCCACTATGCAGAGGCAGGCAATGGCAAACCACCTCTGTTAATCTCTTGCCTTGAAAACCCTATGGGGTTGTCGTAAGTTAGCTGCAACTTGACGGCACTTCCAAAGTGAGGCCCTAAGAATACTGTTTGGTCTGGAATATACAATGTGAGCCCCACTGAAGAGTGAACAACAAATGATGTCAGGGGAAGGAGGCCATTTTGAAATCAATGCACATGTTTAGCCAGCTTCAGTTTTACATTCAGAGGAAGATGCATTACCAATGGCCAATGCAAATCAGGATTGCCTTCGTAAGCAGTTGAACCCAGGGTTTGTTGACAATCCTGGTTCACATTAGACATAGGCAGTGTTGACACAGACATATGGGTAAAGGTAAAGGTAAAGGTTTCCCTTGCTCGAAAGCCAGCTAAATCTGACTGTAGGGGGTGCTGCTCATCTCCGTTTCAAACCCGAAGAGCCAGCGCTGTTCGAAGACTCTTCTGTGGCCATGTGGCGAGCATGACTAAATGCCAAGGCGCATGGAACGCTGTTGCCTTCCCACCGAAGCGGTGCCTATTTATCAACTTGCAATTTCTTGCTTTCGAACTGCTAGGTTGGCAGGAGCTGGGGCCAGAGACGGGAGCTCACTCCATCATGCAGCGCTTGGGTCTCGAACTGCCGATCTACAGTCCTTTCTGTCTGCAGCTCAGCATCTTAACCTCTGAGCCACCCAGACATACAGCTACATTACGGTTAAAACAAAGCTGGAAAGGAGAAAGCACTTCGAAAGGGAGGAGGTGGGAACATGCAAACCCACAGCATACTGCTGGTCCCCTAACCATGGTTAAGATACTGAGAACACTACATTTGCATTGGAACACCATCCAGTATCTCATCAGGTGTTGCTCTGCCAGAGCTCAGCCAACTACAACCCATTCCTGGAAGAAAAGGGCCACTTACAATTGCTGCAAAATCACAAAGGTCGTCCTTCACTCTCTGCCCGCCTTGAAAGCTAACAAATATAGAGAGAAGCTTTCACCGTGAGGGTACGGAAAGCCCAAGGCGGCTCTGGCAGGAATGGGACTTTTCTGCTACACAAGGAAGCTCTATCAGAGATGCTATTTTATGCATTAAGAGCATGTTTGAAAACTAGTTACCAAATGCGAACATATACCGCAAGGGTCTGATACGGCTGTCCCTAAACATTTTCGGATATCGTTTCAACCATCAGAGGAGCTGTGTGCAAGACAAATCCATTTAAAACCAATTTCTCCCCTCCCACTTGCTAGGGTTTCCTAGCTGGAGGGGCAGCAAAACGCAACAGGAGTTTTCACCCCCCCTCCTATAACAAAGTTCAGTCCATGCCACAGCAGCTGCATGAAGGACTCAATCAAAAGTTCTGTGTTTTAAAAGATGAAGATTGCAAGGAACCATTTTTGCCTCCTACATAGCTAGAGTCCTCACATTATAAATCCTGTATCCTAAGCAGTGTTCCCTCTAAACTGTGTGAGCTAGCTCACAGTTTCTTAGCCTCTGGCTCACACATTTTTGGCTTAGCTCAGGAAGGATGGCTCCAGAGCAAACTAATTTATGCAGTAGCCAAATCGCTTGCTCACACTTTAATACCAGTACCTCACAAAGTAGAATTTTTGCTCACAAGACTCCACAGCTTAGAGGGAGCATCGACCCTAAGCTAGGAAAATTCTGTGTGCCAAGCAGGTTCCTACTGCTACTTTCCCATCCTTCTGTCTGCACGTTACAGGAGCCGAGTTCTGCTTCAAGCAAAAGAGAAGGAAACTGTTTCCAGTCCTCAGGAAAAGCCCAGTGTGTCTGCACAGAACAAACAGCTCATTAAAAACTGGCAAAGCTACAAGCACTCTGCTACTAGGACAATTTGCAGTGGGCGTTAAAAACAGCCTGAAATTAAGTGGGTATATTTATAACAATCATGTGATAAAATATTCTTAGAAAGAATCTCTTGTGATTGTAGATGGGGCATACTTAGGGATGCTAGTCTCCAGGTGGGACCAGGGGATCCCCTGGAATTACAGCTCATCTCCAGACCACATAGACCAGTTCCCCTGGAGAAAATGGATGCTTTTGAGGGTGGTCTCTATGACATTACACCCCACTAAGACTCTGCCCCTCCCCAGGCACCATCCCCAGATATCCAGGAGTTTCCCAACTTGGATCTGGCAACCCTACCTCCCATCCCCCACTGGAGGCCAGGAGGGCCTGGCAACCCTAGACATACCCATAGAGTGAGTTACTGTGGTTCTGAGCTTTGACTTGAGTACTGGCAGTGCAAACAGTTACACCAGGGACCCCCAAACTTTTTGAGCCCGTGGATGCCTATGGAATTCTGATACTACGTGGTGGGTGCAATGACAAAATGGCCGTCATGGGAGGTGGAACCACATACAAAGGAAGACCAAAGGTAGAGAACAAAAGAAGTAATTTTTATAGGTGTTGTTCAGTCGCACAGTTGAGTCCGACTCTTTGCGACCCCATGGATTACATCACACCAGGCCCTCCTTTCTTCCGCCGTCCTCCGGAGTTTGCTTAATTTCATGTTTGCTGCATCAATGACACTGTCTACCCTTCTCATCCTTTGCCGTCCCCTTCTTCTTTGACCTTCAATCTTTCCCAGCATCAGGGTCTTCTCCAGTGAGTGCTCCCTTCTCATTTGGTGGCCAAAGTATTTGAGCTTCAGCTTCAGTATCCGTCCTTCCAGGGAACAATCAGGGATGATTTCTTGTAGGATTGACTGGTTTGATCTCCCTGCAGTCCAAGGGACTCTCGAGTCTTCTCCAACACCAGATGGATGGATGGATGGATGGATGGATGGATGGATGGATGGATGGATGGATGGATAGATAGATAGATAGATAGATAGATAGATAGATAGATAGATAGATAGATGGATGGATGGATGGATGGATGGTACCATGGTGGTAGCTGACACTGAAATAACATCTTAATTTTATCAGTCAATCAGATCTCCAGTCACTAATCAAAAGCCCTGTTGGGCAGGAGCCCCACTGGGCTACACCCACTTTCCAAAAACGGTGGGTGCAAAAAAGGTGTTGGTGGGTGCGATGGTGCCCACTGGCACCAGGTTGGGGTCCCCTGAGTTACACTCTCCAAACTCACTGACTTCAGTGGACTTAGAAGGGTGTAACTCCACTAAGGATGGCACTGCTTATCACCAACTAGCAATGCAGGTAGCCATGGAAAGTCTTTCAGATTAACCTACATCTATGGGACAAAGAAGATGGGAAATTGTAAAGGTAACACTTCATACTCCAAATGATACCTAGCCACTGAGGCCATATCTATGTGTCCATGACTCTGAGAGCATCAGTGGAAGCTTTCTTGCAGTGGTGTCTTTATTTAGTGAAATAATAGGTTTCCAAGAGTCTGCACAAAAAGCATATATGACTATCAGTGAATCACATAAACATCTCCGAGATTAGTTGGGTATTGTGTTCACCTAAAGAGCCTATGAAAGTCAAAATCTCCCTAGGAGAAACAGCCTTTATAAATAGCCAGTCAGCAGTTATATAAGCTTGTGTTTTATCAGGGATAATAAAGTCCTCCAGTTTGGTCTAAATTCCTGCTAGGAAGAAGGATTTTTATTTGCCCTGATATGATGGGCAGGTTAACAGTGCTGAGAAAGTGACCTTAGAGGCCAGTGCTTATTAAAATCGTAATAGGCAGACCAAAGAGGGATAGGGAAGTCCTGCTTTTAATTGAGCTCTGGACTTTTCATCACAAGGGATTCGGAAAGACTGCAGCAAATGGAATACACTAAGCCAGAGTGGCTGCGGAATGGAATTTTTGCCAATAACGTTCAGTGGATTTGTACAAAATATTTCCACACCTGCCATTTAAATACCATGCTCTTAAAAGTCACTCGCTGAATTTAAAAAGCAGGACTTGAATTTAGTGTTGATTAAGGCTCCCGTTCGGCTAAGCCTGTTCAAACAATAACCTGGCCCCTCTGCTCTACCACTGTGTGCATGGGAGCCAACCTCCAGCTTGGTTGCTCACACCCCAATCCTCTGAACACATACAAAAGGTAAAACTGAACCAGGAATGGACCATGTAGATTGTTCCGGTGGGGTAGCTTTGTGTTAGTCTGCTGCAGCAAAACAAAACAGAAGTCCAGTGACACGTTAAAGACTAACAACGTTTATTCCAGAATGAGCTTTTATAAGACAGAGCTCACCTCTTCATATTGTGGGATTTCCCTAGTTCATAGCTTGGTCATTTGATTTCTCTCCAATAAACATGGAAGCAGAAACCAGGCCTGACTCTTTCATAACTGCTTTTCCATGTTGATTAACCAGAAAACTGGACATTTTAACTCGCAACATGCTTCATTTGTGGTGGGATGAAGGGGTTAGAGTGTCAGACTAGATCTGGGAGGTAAAGGTAAAGTTTTCCCTTGCTCGAAAGCCAGCCGAATTCAACTCTAGGGATGCGGTGCTCATCTCCGTTTCCAAGCCGAAGAGCTAGCGCTGTCCAAAGACATTTCCGTGGTCATGTAGTCAGCATGACTAAACGCCGAGGTTCACAAAACGCTGTTACCTTCCCACCAAAGCGGTACCTATTCATCTACTCACAATTTCTTGCATTTGAACTGCTAGGTTGGCAGCAGCTGGGGCCAGAGACGGGAGCACATTCCATCACACAGCATAGGGTCTAGAATTGCCGAACTACAGACCTTCTGGTCTGCAGCTCCACGTCTTAACCTCTGAGCCACTACAGCCCTTAAGATCTGGGAGACCCAGGTTCAAATCCCTGACATGGAAGCTGGTTGGGTGACCTTGGACCAGTCTCTCAGCCTCACTTACCCCACAAGTTATACCCCACAAGTTATAAAATGCAGGAGGGGAAAGCAACGTTGTAAGCCACTGGGTCCCCACTGGAGGAAAACTGGGATATCAATAAATGTAAATAAACAAAGTTTCGTAAATGTGTACATCCCAATTTGCAGGTTTTATGCTGCTTCCTGGCCTAAGCAAGTATCCCTCCTTATGCACAATTCTCTCCAACTTCATTTCCGATGGGAGACGGGTTAACAGCAATTGTACCCTGGACTTCTTGCTTAAGCCCAGAGATCATTATACAAAGGCGAAGACGAGCACTGGAGAAAGTTATAAACTCCCCTCCTGCTAGCATTTACATAGCTAATCCAGAGAAGCTCCATTGTCACAGAGGTTTAAAACCCCTTTTCTATTTGAAGAAGAGCAAGGAAGAGATTGGATTTATACTCCACTACCTGAAGGAGTCTCAGAGTGGCTTACAAACTCCTTTCCCTCCCCCTCCCCTCCACAGACACCATTCAGTGACATGACATAGGGTTGACAGGTCCCTCTGGTGGTGGTGGTGGGGGGGTTACAGTTGCAAAATCCAGGTTGGGAAAGTCCGGGAGATTTGGTAATGGAGCCTGGGGAGGACAGGGACCTCAGTGGGGTTCAATGCCATAGAGTCCACCTTCCAAAGCAGCCATTTTCTCCAGGGGAACTGATCTCTGTACTGTGGAGATGAGCGGTAACTTCGGGGGATCCCCAGGCCCCATCTGGAGGCTGGTATCCCTAGCAGTGTTCCCTCTAAGCTGAGTTAGTGTTCGCTCACAACTTTAATGCCAGTAGCTGACAAAGTAGAATTTTTGCTCATAAGAATCCACAGCTTAGAGGGAACACTGATCCCTAGACATGAGTTATCCCAAGAAGGCACTCTCAGAGGGTGGCCGTGTCGGTCTGCAGTAGAGCAGCAGAAAAGCGCAAGAGTCCAGCAGCACCTTAAAGACTAACAAAATTTGTGACAAGGCATGAGGTTTCATGTCTTTCCTGCTGCTACAGATAACACCAACATGGCTACCGATCTTGCAGCAGAACACTTAGATCTGAGTCCAGTAGTACCTTAGAGACCAAGAAGAGTGGTGGTGGTGAAGAGAAGCTGGTTACTTTCGCTGTTGCTATTAGCAGTGTTTGGGTGGGAACTGGGTAACATGTATTAGTGCTGAAAATGCTGATCATGGTACAAGTGCCTAGCAGCACTGAACCTGCCCATTGCCCACAGAAAACACATTACTTTTCTCTTCTGCCACATTTTTGCCACTGAAAACCACAGTAGTGAAGTGGTTAGAGTGTTGGACTAGGGTCTGAGAAACCCAGGTTCGAATCCCAGCTCTCCCATGAAGCGGGCTGGGTGACCTGGGGCCAGTTACACGATCTCAGCCCAACCTATCCTCACGTGGTTTTTGTGAGGATTAAACAGGGAAGGGGGAAATGTTCACCAATCTGAGTTCCTTGAAAGCAGGGCTGGATTTTTAAAAAACGTGGTAGTTGAATAAATGTTCCAACCGTTCCTCAGTGACTGGTAAAAAAAAAAATTACACGCACCAACATTTTTGGAAAGGGAAGGATATCCGTGACACTTGGACAATTTCCCTGTGATATCTGAGAAAATAATACAGAAATAATGATCCTGTTTGCCCCGAAGTCCAAGTAAAGGAGCTGATGCTGCTGTAACAAACCATTTAAAATTCCAACAAAGTATCTACAGATCTGCAAAAAGTATACATTTCTAAGTTTTAAAAGAGACATTTCCACCTCCAGTTGGATCAAATGTAACACTCCCCTGGCCCAATTCCTGCAAACCCATATATTGGTTTCCTATCTGTACAGCAGCAATATAGAAGTGTCAGAGTTAATCCATGGCCATCTGTCTTTGTTTTTTGCTCACCTGCTCCACTGAATCCCCATCCTGTGTAATTCATGTACACGGAGTAGCCTCTTAGAAACAAGATAAAGGGACACTGCGGTATACCCGTGATGGACCCTGGTCATCTGACTGATGTGCTACAAGTTGCAGTCATGGGAGTTCTGCATGCCCGAGCTAACCCAGATAAGCTAGGTTTATATGTTAGCGTGCCAAACATCCGCCATATTTTAGTGTATTTCTTTTTCAGAATAGTATATATTACAATACTGAATGTAATGCACAGAATATTGGAATGTTTTGCTGACGTACTACTGCACCCACCTCAAAAAAGAAAAAATGCTGTTAAGGTACCTCCACACCAGTTTACTTCCCACGATTAGAAAAGATGCCTTTACGCATTTGTCTCCTATTTTGACATATTTATTGCTTTGCTGTCCCTTTCCCCTTAATTTAAACAACTGTTGACCTTATAATCTTAGCTTATTATTTAGTTTTGTCTTTGCATATCTTAAAACATCTTCATTACGTTACATGTAATTTTGCTCAGTCTATAAATCTGAACTCTTACCTTCCATTCCAATGTATCTGAAAAAGTATGCATGAACATGAAAGCTCATAACTTGAATAAACTTTTGTTGGTCTTAAACGTGTTACTGAACTCTAAATTTGTTCTAATGCATTCCTATAATCACAGTAAACAAGTTGTCACATTCGCCATAAACACAGAGCCATCAGGGACAGATCAAAGTGCTAGCCCGCCCTCACCAGACACACTGCAAAACTTTTTGTCCACAGTCATAGGGACAAGGGAGTATAGGGATATTCGGTGATTCTCAAGGATTTCCCATTCAGAATGCTGTGGCTCAGTGGTAGAGAATCTGCTTGGTATGCAGGAGGTCCCAGGTTCAATGCCCAGCAAACAAAACCACCTGATATGAACATCTTCCATCATGGAACTTTAAGTGGTTTATACAGAATTCCTTGGAGATCCCTCCCCCCGGGTGCTGCCCAGACTTCTAAACTACTTATCTTCAGCAAGGATGCTGTCTCATGTACCAGACTAACCAGTTCTCCAACTCTGCTCTAGCCACACTTTCCATTTATTACTTATTTTATTTATTGGCATCATTTATAGTCTGCCTTTCTCACTTGGACTCAAGGTGGATTACACAGAGTTAGTCAATACGATGGACAGACGGGACATTCAATAAACAATGCCACTGAAATTAGGGCTGTAGAACCAGTCAGAAATCTAAAAAGAGAACTGAAGCGAAGCATAAGTCTTAATGTGACACATTAAATGATGCCAAAATTACACAGTAGGCAGTGTTCCCTCTAAGCTGTGGAGTCTTGCGAGCAGAAATTCTATTTTGTGAGCTACTTGCATTAAAGTTGCGAGCAAGCGATTTGGCTATTGCATAAATTAGTTTGCTCTGGAGCCATGCTTCCTGAGCTAAGACAAAAAAGTGTGAGCCGGAGGCTAAAAAACTGTGAGCTAGCTCACACTAACTCAGCTTAGAGGGAACACTGGGTAGGATCCTAGTTTTCAGTAAAGTAAATCAAGGTAGTAAAGACAGATCAGTAGTAAAGACAGATCAAGATGGTCGGCCATGTTGGTCTGAAGCAGTAGAACAAATTTAGAGTCCAGTGGCTAATAAAGGTTTATTCAAGGTATGAGCTTTTGTGTGCATTCACAATTTTTCAAATATTTGAAAATATTCCATATTTGAAAAAGTGGGCATGCACACGAAAGCTCATACCTTGAATAAACCTTTGTTGGTCTTAAAGGTGCCACTGGAGATTAAATTTGTTCTGCAGTAGCAAGGAAAAGGCCATAGTGCCTAACAATTCATCTAAGTAACTTTGTGAATGATTTAGTGCAGTGCAACTGTACTGCCTGCATAGAAAAGCCTTCTTGAATACTTCAGTTTTGCATATTTTGCGGGAAGCCAAGAGACTAGCAACCTTCCTGACCTCCTCAGGCAAGCCATTCCATAAGGCAGGGATCACAATGGAGAAAGCACACATATGGGCAGTTGTTGATTTTGCCCATTTGCAGGTTGGTACCAGCAGACGAACTCGCTCAGATGAGTGAAGCAGCTTTCTGCTCCCTTCAAGGCACCTCTCAATTCTTTTTTCCTGCTTTAGCATATTTTTTCTTACTTCTCCACTTCAGCCAATCCACAAAGAAATGCTGATCTTTCCTTGTTGATGCCAACAAAGAAAATATTGAAAAAAGTGTTTTTTAAAAGCATATTTACAGATAACCTATTCCCGTTCTGACAGTGATGCATTATGCTCATTCATACGAAATCGTGCTTTTGGTAAAAATTTGCAGTGACAGGCTAATGAAAGCAGTGCAGTTTTCCTCTGCCCTCCAAGAGTTTGGTAACATCAAAATCCAAATGAGAAAATGAATCGTTATCAGTGTACACGAAGCATCGACTTTGTGCATCGCCATGATGACAAATATTCAGAGTGCTTCCCAGGACGAGAGAGCTGCATGCAAACTCTCCCAGTGGTTCTCCATCAATGTAATTCTCTTGCACCCAACACACAAGAATGCAAACCAAAGATCTGGGAGGAGGGCTGCTTTCACACGGGGATGATTCCCTGTTATCCTTGCGTTGCTGCAACGAATGGAGTGTCAACATGGGGGGATCCTCTGAGATACCCTACCATGTCTGTCATTCTCCCCATCTCCAATGCAGAACTGTTTTCCAGCTTTCTGAAAGTATGTACATTGTAGTATGTACATTTTGATTGGGTTCTGATGCTACAGTGGCATACTGACTACTGATCCCCTCCCCCAAACAAAACTGGCAAAAAGCATATTGGTAGCAAGGGGGAATAAGAACGTAAGAACATAAGAGAAGCCAATATTGGATAGGCCAGTGGCCCATCCAGTCCAACACTCTGTCACACAGGGGCCAAAAATACCAGGTACCATCAGGAGGTCTACCAGTGGAGCCAGGACACTAGAAGCCCCCCACCCCCCAAAAGCACCAAGAATACAGAGCATCACTTGTCCCAGACTGAGAGTTCCTTTCTATACTTTGTGGCTAATAGCTACTGATGGACCTCTGCTCCATATGTTTATCTAATTCCCACTTGAAGCCGTCCATGCTTGTAGCCACCACCACCTCCTGTGGCAGTGAATTCCATGTGTTAATCACTCTTTGGGTGAAGAAGGACTTCCTTTTATCTGTTCTAACCCGAATGGTGTGTAATCGGGCGGCGTGGAAGCAAATGTTGTTAGATGTGTGCAGGTAGGTTCAAAAAACCACATCTACAAGGTGCACACCCACTTTGAGAATACATTCTTTCAGGACAGACTGTACCAAAGCAGGTTTGAGGTGGGGAAATACTGCAAAACCAGGGAAAACCCAGAAGGCGGGCAAATGCATGACAAGAACGTGCAAAGAACAAAGGCTGAGGACAGATTTATATTCTGCCGCGCCTCCACGGCGCGGCAGAATAAGGTGGGGGGAATTGCCCCCGCTGTGCGGCATTCGCACGCCGCCGGAAGGAAGCCGCCTGCAGCGTTCAGACTGTGGGAGGCTTCCTACAGTGGGGTGCGAACGCCGCACAGCTCCCCCTCCCGGCGCGTGTTCACACCCGCCAGAGGCGGGTGGAACGCGCACCGCAGCAGCCGGAGCACCACTTTTAAGTGGTGCCCAGCTGCTGCGGGAGGAGCACGGCGCCGGACGCAATGCGTCCGGGCCGCCTCCTTGGGGCAGATGCGGCCATCTGAATGGCCGCTCTGCCTCCGCTTTTGAAGCAGAGACAGAGAGGCCCAGACTGCCAGTCTGTCCTCGACCAAAGTGTTGCAGATTCAAAGGGGAGAGGGCAAAATCTCTTGTGTGCTTCAGGTCATGAAGAGAAGCCACGTGTCAGGACCTCCTGTGTCTTGGATCCCAAAAGGTCAAACCTAATGCTGTAACATAAGCAGCAAGGAGGGAAAAAGTGGACATGCCACAACTGAGGTGCTGAGCAAAGAAGGGGGCTGTAGATCACTCAAGTCGGTGAGCAAAGCTATCCTGCCCCCAAAGAAGAAGTTGAGCAGTCACTCCAAAAAGAGCACATTAACATAAGTCACGGATCCAGCAGCACCAAGAATGGCAACAGGCAAACACTGTGGGGACATTTCAAGTGCAGCGCTAACAACTATGTTCTGGATGTCATCTATGGAACAAGCAGAAGCCCCCCGTATCAAGAGCTTGCTCCACATTTAGTGGCATTGTATATCTGAACTGCAATGACACAAGGCTGATACAACAAAATAAAAAGACACGTCCCTTACTCAAGGAATTCTTCTCAGAGAAGATAACGTTGATTGACTAATTTCCAGGGCTATTTTCAGGCAGGAACGCACAGGAAAGGAGTTCCGGCTGGCTTCTGAGTTGGCCACGCCTACAGCCTCCCCTCCTCAGGTTCCCCAGGTGCCCTGCAGCCACAAGGCACCTGGGGAAGCCAATCGAGAAACTGCCTTCCTTCCCTCGGGTTTCCCATGCGCCCCGCAAGCTGCGGGGCACCTGGGGAAGCCGATCCTGGGAGGGAGCTGCGCTGTCAGGGGTGTGGCCTAATATGCTAATGAGTTTCTGCTGTTGGGTGTGGCCTATTATGCTAATGAGTTCCTGCTGGGCTTTTTCTACAAAAAAAAGCCCTGCTAATATCACATTTTTGAAATACCAACAAGGGAAAATAAATAGCCATTGCCGGTTATTAGCCTCCAGATTGCTAACTGAAGTAAATTTATGACCAGCAGATGTCCTTCATTTAGGAAGTGATCAGTTACTCTACAGCTTCACAGCAGTCCAACACTATGTGGTGGTTATTCCCCCCATCCTCTTGTTCCACCCCAGGAATCTACAACTCCAGAAAACAGATTCTGTTTACTGATAGCATCCGTTATTTAATCTCGTTGCATTTATGTACCAGTGATATGGAAGCGATTGAAGAAAATTTAGGGATGCCAGCCTCTAGGTGTGGCCTGGGGATCCCCTGGAATTACAGCTAATCTCCAGACTTCAGAGATCAGTCCCCCTGGAGAAAATGGATGCTTCGGAGGGCGGACTCTGTGGCACTGTAGCCCACCGAGGTCCCTGTCATTCCCTGGCTCCACTCCCAAATCTCCAGGGGTTTCCCAACCTGGAGCTGGCAAAAAAAAAAAAACGCATCCCCTGCAGGCCATGGGGCACCTGGCAACCCTACGTGAAGATACATCTCTGTGACACACTTTTTATCCCTGCCTTCTCCAAGTAGTCCAGGGTGATGGGCATCATGCTTCCTCCTCCTCTCCTATTTTATCCTCAACACCACCCTGTGAAGTAAGTTAAGCTGGGAGACAGTGAGTTGAAGGCCAACCAGTTACTCATTGGGCTGATTACCTATTTGGAGTGCTTCTCCCACACCAGCTTCTCCAGAACATCCTCAAGGTGGTTAACAAAAGAGGAACAAAACAACAGACAGTCCAATTTTAATAGTAGTAACAACAACAACAACCATTTAAACAGTGAAAACTCTCAAAAACCCTGGCATGCATGTCCCAGGCTAGCCTGATCTGATCAAATCTTGGAAGCGAAGCAGAGTCAGCCCTGGTTAGTACTTGGATGGGAGACCACCAAGGAAGTGCTAGATAGACGACAGCAAACTTGCCTTGAAAACCGTATGGGGTCACCACAGGTTGACTGTGACTTAACAGCACTTTTTCCAACCAAACCAAACTCTTTAGCAGTAAAATCATTACAATGTAAGAGTTAAAACAGCAATTGATAAAATAAAATAAAACAATGACTGAATGACTCTTTGAACCTGGCTTGTGTCTGGTCAAAGCCTAGCATTCCAGCTGCTATCCCACACGGGCCCTGAAGACAACTTATGCAATGCCAGGGCTACATAACTTGTGGTGCTACCAGGTCAAACACAGCCCACCAGCCAGGTATCTCCTGCCCATCCAGTTCTTCAGATACCTTTGCTGGGGCTGTCTTGTATCATGGACACGTTATCAACAGCACCATCGGAGCCAGGCACAGTGGAAGTCCAGGTCCACCGCTCATGGTGGACCATGGCTTTGTATTTGAAGTCTATATTACCACCTACTTGGGGAGGGCAAGATAAGATCCAGAGTATAACATTATCTAGCTATACCACTTTAGTCTATCTATCTACCTATCTGGTACTGCTCATATGGCTATCACCTTAAGCAAAATTAGAACCAAAAAAATGTTTTAGAAGACCTTACTCAGTATTATTTCTCTTATATTTAGTCTATGTTTTGGCTTGGAGGGTCGGAAGTTGCACCGGCTGGTCCTCTGTATTCAGAACCACAAGGCAGCAGTTGCGGATAAAAGTTCAAATATGAAAAGACCGGACCTTTCACAGAACACCAACTCATGAAAATATCGATCCCTTCACTCTGTATTTTATGTTTTATGAGAGGATGCAGAGTTATTATGTGTATATCTGTTTTATATGTACTGTAATGTTTTCAGAGGCATTCAACATCTGAATTGCAATGGCCTACAGCCGATGCAATAAAATAAACACAAAAAATATTAATTCCTTATTAAGGGAGCTTGCATAAAGAAAATGTAATCAGAGAATTAATCTAAATATATGCATATTTTAAATGGCTGCATATTCAGATGGGTAAACTCCCATCAGCTCCTTATAAGAAATGGTTGGGGGGGTCCCTAAATTCTCCTCCACTGTTTAGGTAGACTCTCAATTATTCCACTGTTCATCCCAATCACAATCCCTAATCTCTGCTACTGCTTCGCCAGGTGGGGTGAGCGGATAGGAAGAATGTTTACCACCCACTTCTCCCTCTTTGTCAGCACCTTAACTGCTGTTCTGGCATCACCTGAGCTGCCAAAATTATGTGCATCCTACAAAATGTAGTCTTGGGGTCTCTGGAATCTTAATGTCAGACATTCTATGGACTACATTTCCCAGAGTGCACCTTGATGCAAAGGCAGAAGTGGAAAGAGGAAAGGCAGAAAGAAGAATCTATCTAATCAATCAGGCTGGTCTTGCAGCATCAGCACTGCAAGAGGGGGGGGGGGGGGGAAGTAGTTCCACTCTGATTCTTATACACAGTCTGCGTCAGAGGAGAATTCAAGGGGATAACGCTGAGCTTCCCATTTGAAAGTGAGCCTTCTGAAGGTCAAACCACATATTTCTGAGCACATTTTTGGTAGAATCTCTAGCAGCATAGAGAGGAAGAAGAAAGTCATGCTGGTAGCAACTTTACTTTGCTTCAGAAATTCTGACCCAATCTTTGCAAGCTTAGTTTGCATTTAGCTGCCATTTTTATCCAAAAGACAAGATCAGTTTAAGGATTCTGGGGAGCCCAGGGCAAGAGACAACAGGGGGTCCATTTTATTTAGTGCGCTGGGGAGGAGGGGACAGAGCAACCCATGGTATTGCTCTCAACTGGGGTGCAAGGGTCACATGACAACCCCTTGCATGGCATGGGTCAGGACTGTTCTTCTAGAAAAAGCCACCATTCCAGGCACAATCTAGAAACAATGAAGGCCTAACTACATGTTACACTTTGTATCTGTCTTGTCTTCCATGGGGACTTTCAGCCAGACGTCAACTGTGAGTTCCTGTCTAGGAACTCAACAGTCAAATGTGTGAGCCCCCAATTAATGCAGCTAAGCTCTGAGTCGAACTATTACAAGGCACTCCAGAGAGAGCACGATAACAGGGATGCAAAAGCGGCTGAAGTAGGCATGTGTGGCATTCTTTTGGCATCTGTGCCACCACAGAGCCAACTATATCAAGCATTCTCTGTGCTCTTCAGGACTGCAAATAATTGATCTGCAGATCCTTCAACAGTTACAGGAGACGCAGCAATTCAGCAAAATAAGCCTTTGTGCACTATGGGGAAAGTCACCAAATAAATGCCTGGGTTTCAAGCACCTGAAAAAGGAGCTTTCCTAAGAAAAAAAATGGGTGCCAATCCCCAGGTTTTGCACAGAGTTTTGGATACAAGTTGGTTATTGCAGTGCTCTCTGTGTGTTCATGGTCATCCGAAATAGAGTGACACACCATCTACTATCTTGTCTGCAGGACCTGCCTCTGAAAACTGACAGCCAAAACAGAAGATGCATTTAACTGACACAGACATGGTGGTGATTTCCCAGACATTGTTATGCCTAAATGCTTCAAGTTCCTTAACGACAGCTATGCAGTCACCAACAACTATCTTTATTCAGGATTAGGACCACTTTAAAATAGTTCCTACAATTCCACCCCCCTTTTTGGATTTGATACCATAAGGATCTGACACCATAAAAGGATACCGTAGATAGATTATGGGGTTGGATCCAACACAGAATTTCCACTCGCACTAGAGCTCATGGGCAATGCAAGGGGGAAAAAGACTGTGATAGCCACTTGTGTTAGGTTAAGCTTACTGTATCCCCACTGCATTTCAGGTTGAGCCAGCAATTTCTAGGCTCTGTATTACACATGGCGGAAAGTACTAGATGTTGCACAAGATCTTGAACAAGCAGAACTGCGCTGTCTGTTTATGTTTCCACTCGCTGGATCCAACCCATAGTAGCAAAGGCATCTGAGAGCTCCAGGAGGATCAAGACAGTCACACTCCACCTGTCAGTCCCAGCCAGAGGTCATCAACCAGGGCCACCAGAGCAATTTTGAGGTCCCACCTAGGCCTGTGTAGTTATGGCTCCAGGAAATCAGCTTCTTTCAACAAATGTGTGCCATTTGTTTGCAACCAGGGGTTTGACCACTTGGCTAGAAATGGAATACTGGCAATGAGTTTGTTCTTACTCCCTCTCCCCCCATCACCACAAATTTAAAGGTTGTTTTAGGCAAGGCAAATTACATCTTTCTGCAAAGAAAAGCCAGACGGCAATAAGAAGTTCTTAATAATGGTGCCAATATGTCACAGCAACCTTTAAGAAGCAAAGAGAAGGAAGAGTCAAGCATGGAAGCTGTTAATTGAATGGTATGAAGCATCTCATTTACCTTCTCAAGAGAAACCAATTGTGAACTGATTTATCCCAGCAGCTTGGCCCAGGCAGAGCACTAAATCACACACACACACAGCATCCTCCACCAAGACAGCATCATGGTATTTCTATTAAGAGAACTTCCTCATGCTCTACATCAGGGTGGTCAACAGGAGGTCTTCACTAGAGGATCACAAAGCAATGTTATCTCACCCCCTGTGAGGTCAAAGTGTGTCAAAGAAAGCATGCTTTCAAGCTGCAACATAACAGTGTTGTTATGAGAGGGAGCCAGGGTGGTGTAGTGGTTAAGAGGAGCGGACTCTAATCTGGAGAACTGGGTTTGAGTCGCCACTCCTCCACATGCAGCCAGTCATAATTTTCTCAGAGCTCTCTCAGCCCCACCTACCTCACAGGGTGTCTGTTGTGGGGAGAGGAAGGGAAGAAGATTGTAAGTCGCACCGAGACTTCTTTGGGTAGTGAAGGGCGGGGTATAAAACCAATTCTTATTCTTCCTTTAAAGTTCACCTCTCATCAAGTTTATTCCATAATGATTCAGGCATGTCCAAAGGCTTGGGCCCCAAAATTCAATCCACTACTAACGGAGGATTGGAAACATTATTATGGAGGCTGACCATTCGTGAAGAATCTGTTTTGGCTGCAAAACATAGCCCCAGCTCTGATATACAATTGAGGGAGGAGCTACCATGATCTCTAAGAATACAGTAGTTAGCAACTCTAACCACAAAGCAGCTACCAAAGTTCCAGTGACAACAGCAAGTCAGAAAAAACGTTTAATGCCCCACACTGCATGAATCTTTGCATGCACAAATGCTAGACTAGATCATAGGAAAGTATTTCCTATAGCAAGCTGATGGTCTGTATTACCAGCTTTTGTAATCATGTTGTACCCAGACAAAAACAAACCAAACGCCCAGTGGAACTCTGAAGACTAACAATGCTCTGTATTCTTGGTGCTTGGGGGGGGGGGCACAGTGGGAGGGCTTCTGGAGTTCTGGCCCCACTGGCAGGCCTCCTGATGGCACCTGGGTTTTGACCACTGAGTGACACAGAGCCTTGGACTGAATGGGCCGTTGACCCTTCAGGGTCGCTGTAAGTCAGCTGCAACTTGATGGCACTTTCCACCACCACCAGTCTTTAAGGGGCCACTGGGCTTTTGTTTCACTCTGCTATGACAGGGCTACACCTTTGCAATTACCAAAATGGGTCAACTAGATGGATATGGGGCATGACAGCAATATCAATCTGTCATTGGTCGTCCTCATGAAGAAGGCTGGGCTATACACTTCTGGCCTGATAACCACAGACGTACGGAGATACAGATGTGCTGAGGTCAGACAGGCAAGGCATTGAGGAGGAAGGAATGGTGCATGCTCTCTATATTGCAGCTGCCTAATACTGAATCAGACCCTCAGTCCATCAGGGTCAGTATTGTCTGCTCAGACTGGCAGTGGCTCTCCAGAGTCTCAGGCAGAGAAGTCTTCCACATCACCTATTGCCTGGTCCTTTTAGTGGGAGATGTGGGAGACTGAACCCAGAAACTTCCCTAAATCCCCTAAAATCCCCTAAATATTCTTCTAGGTACTGGGGCTTCTCTGCCACCAGAAATCTTCTCCACACCATCGCTTGCAACTGACATAAACCAAAGCAAGATGGAGTCGATCCACCGCTTTCCAAGATTTACTCTTGCTGTGTCGACACAAGTCAAGCACCAGAGTGTAACTCATTCATTTGTGATCCATCTTGGAAAGATTTGATGGGGAAAATGGGTCTCTACTGGAACATTCGGAAGGACAGAGCTATTACTTCCATAAGCTGAAGCAGATGCCGTATAAATGAAGTTCCCGTCATTAGAAGTAATGAATGAGCTGATCAAGGCCAGCCTGACTCCCCCAGTTCTCAATCAGACCTTTGCATTAAAACCAACCACAGAGACACATTTCCACACTCAGTGGTTTCATGGCCCGCCTTGGCTGCTCTTCAGCGGAGATAAAAATAAAACGACTTCCACA
Organism: Lepidodactylus listeri; assembly: GCA_029233225.1. Lineage (NCBI taxonomy): Eukaryota > Metazoa > Chordata > Lepidosauria > Squamata > Gekkonidae > Lepidodactylus > Lepidodactylus listeri. The sequence goes on from JARCFY010000009.1 coordinate 18,853,380, forward strand.
CACCACACCAGTTCAAGGGGAGGGCTGCTTCCCCGTTGCTCACAATGGCACAATTTCCGAAGCAGTGTTCTGCTCTTCAAAGGCATGCAGTGTCAGCAGAGTGTAAAGCAGCTGCTGTTGCTGAGGAGGAGAAAGCCAAAATTTGATAAAGCTATAGAAAAGGCTGTTAACATAGCCTCGAATGAAAGCACAGTGGTCTTAGAGGGGGGAGCCCTGTTCCTTGGTGACCTGCAATGCACAAAACTCCGAATGCCAAATTTCAGCACGGATCGTATGCAAATGTCTTTTGCATCAAACCTCCCTCTTGTACCACCTGCCTTTGTAACCATGAAACCAGTGAAAGGTGAGCATTGCCATGCTGGTCTAAATAGGTGTTCACAGAACGCTGCATTCTGTCTACCAACCATGTGGCCAGCCAGGTGACTCAGAGGTGGGATGGTGACAGCCACCTGTTGTGGTTAGTCCTTGTGAAGGTGGCTGAAGATCACACTTCCCACTTAACAATACCAGGTGCGGCAACATATGACAGTGCTGAGATGAATCTCTGCACCTCAGAATGGTGTTGGTGCACTGTGGATGCGAAGGCCTATTCCCCAGGAGAAAGGGAAATTCACCTTCAAGGAAGGAAATTCACCTTCAAGGAAATTCAAGGTGGCTTGCAGTGATCTTTAAATACCAGGCAGTTCTCAAAAACTTTTAAAACCAGCAGTATCTACAAGCATGAACACACATGAAGATGCCTTATAACTGAATCAGACCATCGGTCCATCACTGTCAGTATTGTCTACTCAGACTGGCATTGGCTCTCCAGGGTTTCAGGCAGAGGTCTTTCATATCGCCTACTTCCTCCTTTCAACTGGAGATGCCAGGGATAGAACCTGGGACCTTCTGTATGCCAAGCCAGTGCTCTACCACTGAGCAGAGGCAGTTCTAACAAGCTGAGAGGAGGAGACACTGAACAGGCATTAGCTGGAGGAGCAGTGCAGCTCCACTTAAAACGCATTCTGGACCAGAACTAAGTCTGAAACAAGAGTGTTCTTCCTACACCTTATAAATTCAAAGCAGCAGCAAAGGGCATGGCAACCCATTCACTTAGTAGCTGCAACCCTTCCTCTGTCTTAGAACATCTGAAAATATACTACAGGGCTAAACTTCCATTCCTTCAGTCTCTACAAAAGTCTGCATCCCACCCCCTTCGAAGGCCCAGTAAAACATATTCCTCTGTTTGTATTTTTCTTACGAGACTAAGGATTTCAGCTCCACGCATGCAAACACCCTACAGCCGCTTCACAACATCCCCTGAATTTTGTCATAAAATTACATTAAAGCTGTCCAGTGTGAGACAATCTATGCAACCACTAGGAACTATAAAGCAACTTGTGGTGCAGGTTATAAAATACCTATCAAGATTAAAGGGATTGTGCAAAATGTTTATGAGATTCTTTACAATTCCAAAGGGCGTGTTTATAAATCAATAAAAGCCTGAATTCAGTGAGAAGTGCAGAGGAGCCAGATTTAATGCTTGGACTGTCAAAAAGTAGGATCCTTTTTGTGTTCAGTTTGTGGAACTAGAATGGCATAATGGAACAGAGGCCAAGCAGTGAACTCGAGAGTCCCTGTTTCAAATTCACCTCTGCCATAAACGCACTAAGTAGCCTTGGACAAACCACAATGCAGCACCCCACCAGGGCAATATAGCAATAATAATACTGGCTTTATGGAATTTGTTCTACCAGGTAAGGCACATGAAGTGCTTTTAACACTGTATTATTGTCCCATGGTTACAGTATAGTCAGGGATCTGGTTTTAGAAAGGAAAGTATCTTTTTGGCAGTTTGGTGTAGTGGTTAAGTGTGCGGACTCTAATCTGGGAGAACCAGGTTTGATTCCCCACTCCTCCACTTGCACCTGCTGGATGACCTTGGGCAAGCCATAGCTCTGGCACAGCTGTTCTCTCAAGGACAGCTCTGGAAAGAGCTCTCTCAGCCCCACCTACTTCACAGGGTGTCTGTTGTGGGGAGGGGAGGGAAAGGAGTTTGTAAGCCGCTCTGAGACTCCTTTGGGTAGTGAAGGGCAGGGTATAAATCCAATCTCTTCTTCTTCTTCTTCTTCTTCTTCTTCTTCTTCTTCTTTTACAATGAAGTTCTTTTCCAAAACTTATTTCATCTGACAGTTCTCCCTACAACAAGGAGTGTCACCTGCTCTCTCCCGTAATACTAGAATCTTGGAGCACCCAATGAAGTTGTGTGGGAGTAGAGATGTAAAATTTCTGGAAATTTTGAAGCTCAGGAAAAAACCCTGGTTTTTTCCAGAAAAAACAGAAATTTTTGGAAAAATTGAAAAAAAATGCTACATTAACCCTTTTTTTTTCTTTTCCAGATTGAAAGTCATTCTGTTACTTTAGGAACATAAAATATAACTATGGATAATTTTACTTGGCATTATCACAACTAGCATATTAAAAATATAGTGTATCCAAACAATTATTACTAACAGAATTTACTTTTTAAATAATATTTATGTGTAAATGGAGCAACAATCTCCTGAACTGTTTACTAGTTTATGTGGAACAGACAAAAAACCCTCCACAAAACAGTTTTTAAAAATCCAGAAGTAACAATTATTCATATTTCCTCTCCACAGTATTAAATAAAAATAAAAAACCCATTCTTATAAAAAGAATGGAAGAGGGGGGAAGTGTATAGAAAGGAGTGTGGGACTAAGTTTCAATGAATGGACATGAAATTTAATCAGAACCATCTCCTGAGCTGTAATTATCAGTTTCAGTCTCTGCTTCTGCAGCTACTCTGTTGTGTTTGTCATTATCACAGTTATTATGGACCTCTAAAAACTGAAGGTTTGCCTGGATTGAAACAGAAATTAGATTAATCTGATACCATACATATTTTTTAGAAATGATTTGGAAAATATTTGAACACTGTCTTAAAATATTTTATTCAACATGTTAAAATAAAATGTTCCATAATTGATTTCTTTTCTTTTCTTCTTTCAGTTTTTCCAATTTGGGGGGGGGGGGGGGGCAAAAAAGGCTTCAGGAAAAAAACAGGAAAATAACTTTTTTCCTGAAAATTTCCAGTTTTTTTCCGGGCCTTCACATCTCTATGTGGGAGGGAAGGCAAGTGTGGTATAGCCTGGTCTCATCAAGATCTCAGCAGCTAAGCAGAGTTGAACTTGGAAGAGAGACCTCCAAGAAAGACTCTGCAGAGGAAAGCAATGGCAAACCACCTCTGCTTCTCACTTGCCTTGAAAGCCCCTTGCTGGGGTAGCCAGAAATCAACCGTGACTTGACAGTACTTGTCATTGGTGGATCTTTGTTTTTCCACTTAGATGCGACTGTAGCTTTAGTTGCTGCTAATAAGATTGCTATTAGAGCTCTTCTTATAGTTGGCACCTCAGGGTATTGCCAAAGATTCAACAAAATAACCAAATATCCTGTAATGTGTTTCACCTGGACTATTATTTTTTTTGCCAAAACTGTCTTATAATAATGCATTTCCACCAGCAATGGATAAGTGAATCTATCTCACCACATTGTTTCCAACATGTGATGTATCTTCAAGGGTGTCATGTACCACCGTGTTAGCAATTTAAAGGATTGTATTTTAATGTTAATTGCTCTTGGTAAAAATATTTGTGGTTGACAGGTGGTAATTTTGACAGGCTCAGGTTCAAGGGTGTACAGAACGGAACTAGAAGCTAGAAACACCAAACTTGCAGGAGATCTCTGGCTAACTCTCCTCTACTTGCTGTCCAAGGTAGGTAAGGATTGGATTTATGGGGTCTGAGTTACAGCCCCCCAAAGAAGGTACCCCCAGGAAAGCATTTTCCTGGGGATACCTTCGGGGGGGGGGGCGTAACTTGAACCCTGTACATCCAACCCTCACTAAACTTGAATCGCAGGTAAAGAAGAGTCAGACAGAGAACCTCTGTGAGTTTGGTATCTTTAGCACACCAGGGGGCTGTTCTACCGGGTCACAAACCTAATGAGCCAAATCAGTTCATTTGGCCCTTATAAGTTCATGATGGTTCGTGTTTCACGAACCGTGCATGCCATGAACCGTGAATCGAACCAAACCACATTTTCCTGGTTCATACCCATCCCCTATTAGGAAGCACTGGAATGAAGGATAAACCCGGATAAGTGATTTGCAGAAGACCGGCACTCTGATGCAGAATGCAAGAATAGTCCTTTTGGGCAAGACTCCTATTTCTGCATATGCCGGTCACTGTTTGCGAGGGTTGCCAACCTCCAGGTCGGGCCTGGAGACCTCCTGGGATTACAACTCATCTCCAGAATACAGAGATCAGTTCCCCTGGAGAAAATAGCCTCTGGAGGTGCAGTCTATGCATTACACCCTGCTGAAGTCCCTCCCACTTTCCCAAACCCTGCCCTCCCCAGACTCCACCCCCAAAATCTCCAGGTATTTCCCAACCCAGAGCTGGAGACCTTCCTGATGGAACCATTCGGCAGACCTGTTGAAGGCCAACTGAATCAATCGATTCACAGATTTCCCAGAGGATCTGCAAACCTTGCAACAGCTATTCGCTTCCTCACAACACTTCTCATTTCTCTCCATCCCCCCACACATTCAGTACAACCGCACTGGAGTGGAGAAGAAATTCACACTTAATTAAACCCGGGATCCAACATTTTCAAGATGTCTTCCAAACTACTGAATGCACACTTGCGCTTTCACTAACAGGTCACCCTTGAAAAATCAGCTGACAGAGAGCATGAAGTTCTTTCTCTTTCAACACCAATTTTACATTCTGTCGTGCCGCTGAAATACCAAAGGCTCTGGCAAGCTTAATTCCTTTCATTACAGACAGGGCCAGCCGAACACTATGTCAGATTTTATTAAAAAGTGCAGCAAGAACTAAAGAAAGGAGAGGGAAGATTCCTGTAGGTGCCCCAACGATGCTGCGCCTTAATCACTACATGTCACAAACAGGAGAAAACAAGGCTAAGCCTAAAGACAGATCAGCTTGCAAGTGGAAAATCCAAGATTCCATACCTTCAGGCAGAAATAAGTGCCTGAGCCACCTTAAGCCCTTTAGGCAGGATCAGCAATTAAAGATGTCTTGACTCATTGCACTGTCCTAATCTTTTAAGCCACTTGAAAGCCAAAACCTGTAACTAAAGGAATGCTATCCCCTGAGTTGGGGGGCAGGGGGGGGGGGGCGGGCAGCACAGTAACCAAGAAGAACCCATGGAGAATTATAAAAAGGCCTAGCTGAGTAATAGCACATCTGCTTTGCATGCAGAAGGCCCCGGGTTCAGTCCCTGGCATCTCCAGTTAAAACAAAGGCATCAGGCAGAAGGTTATGTGAAAGACCTCCACCTGAGAGCCTGGCGAGCTGCCAATCAGAACAGAACAGACAATACTGAGCTTGATTATGACTTGGCATAAGGCAGGGTTGCCAAGTCGTACTTTAGTTTCAGCAGGGAAGTCCTGGGCGCCGTCCTGGAGATCTTCCCCATGCACGCTTTGCACACACACCGCAATGGTGTCACCCGGAAGTGATGTCATCATGTCGGGCATGTTGGGGGTGAGACCACTACCATTCAAGGGGAAACCATAGAGTTTTCCCTTGAATGATAGAGCGTCCCCCCGCAACGTGCCTAGCATGATGACGTCGCCTCCGGGTGACATCATCATGCCGGGCATGTTTCCGCAATCCCGGCATTTGGGGGGTAGGGTTCCCCCCGGTGGCCCGATCCAGGCCAGCGGGGAACGGACTAATCGAGCAGGGGCTTCTCCGCCCCCCCAGGGGGACCTGGCAACCCTAGTATAAGGCAGTTTCATGTGAAGGCTGCAAATATCTCCCCCCCCCCCATCATAAAGCTACTGTGTATGCATTTGACTCTTACTGCCTCAACAATGTTTTCAGTAGAAAAGAGCAAGAGTCCAGTAGCACCTTATAGACTGGGGTTGGCAGGCTCACCTTCTTCCTCGTGGGGGGAATCTTCAGGCCTTGCCAGGATCTTCTGCTGCGCATGCAAAGCGCACATGGTGCAATGACAGCACCCGGAAGTGACATCATCACGCAGCGATGCTCTAGTTTTGCAGCAAAACTCTATGGTTTGAGTTCAAATTTACCAGAGAGTTTTGCCCAGAAACTAGAGCATCGCAGCACGATGTTGGTGACGTGATGACATCACTTATGTGTGATGTCATCACATTGCGTTCTGAGGCATTTGTGGACGGGGTTTCCCCCTGCTAGCCAGCTGGCCAGCAGCGGGGAGGAGAACGCAAAAATGGGGGAACCTCCACACAGACCTGGAGGCTGGCAACCCTATTAAAGACTAACAAAATTCGTGGCAGCATATGAGCTTTCATGAGTCACTGCTCACTTCTTCAGATACCCTTCTTTCACTTTTTCAGGCACAGTGTAAAAAGAGAGGCCCCAGTGAAGCCTGGAGAGGAGACGACTGAGAGGTGACATGATAACCATCTTCAAGTACTCGAAGGGCTCTCATATAGACGATGGTATCGAGTTGTTTTCTGTTGCCCCAGAAGGTCAGACCAGAACCAACGGGTTGAAATTAAATCAGAAGAGTTTTCAGCTAAACATTAGGAAGAACTTCCTGACAGTTAGAGCGGTTCCTCAGTGGAACAGGCTGACACAGGCAGTATGGTCAGTGTTTCTCTTTGCAACTGGTGAGTTTTGCCTGAGGCATTATGGACTCCAGTGAAATTGCTGTGCTACCAGCCCCTTGCACCTGGACCTTTTGGGGGAATTTCTTTGGTCTGCTGAGAGAGTGTGGAACACTGACGCACTATGGTTTAGGAATGAGCTGCCCAGTGCAGTGTCAAAGCAGACCACAGATTAATTACTATACTCCTAATAACTCCTAATACTCCTAATAAATTTGAAACAGTTAATTAGGTGACAACCTCTTCCTAATTGGGATGAGTAATGCAAGACACTGCAGGTCATCCAGAGAGGGCAGAAAGCAAAACTCTTTTGTCTAACTGCCAGATGGTTTTCAGTGGGCACTTGGATTCTTTCGACTATTTTTTTAAATGCTTCTGTATGTGATTGTTGGCAGCCTGCTCTGAAGCTTTATTTAAGCAGTGTGTGCTTAAATAAACAAGCTGGGAGCCTATGAAGAATTACTGGGAGGACAATTTGGAAATATTACACTACCCTCAAAATCATCCCTCTGAGGCTGGCTGATTCCCCCCCACCCCCACCTCCGCTTTAGCTGGCACTCAACATTCTGCCTTTTTTCCGGCATATCTAGTCCTCCCTAGATCAATTTTACAGGGTTCTTTTTCTTTTGGTTACTTTTATAGAGACCCCCTACCTTGCCAGTGAGTGGCTCCATTTTGTGGCTTTTGTCACACACTCAGTGACCAGCCAGTTCACTATTAGATATATTAATCTATATATCTAACAACCAAGTGCCCCTGTGCATGCGGATATCTAAATCCACACATTGGAGGCACTTGGGGGGGGAGGGGAGGCAGAGAGATTTTCCTGCACACTTGGGGGACTCCCAAGGTGTGCAGAAAAATCCTAAAAGTTTAAAAAACTATATGGGGGATATTTAAATCCCCAAAAAGTTAAAGAGCACCCCGTGGGCCTCACCATCACTGGCAGGGGGCGGGAGGGAAGAGCTGGGCAGGGCAGAAGGCTCACCTGCAGCAGCTTCCTCCTCTGTGTGGAGCTCCCCCCACACAAGTATCGTGGGCATAGGTGTCAACTACAGGGGGGCTCGAGGGCTCGAGCCACCCCCAAAATTTCCCGGGGGGCACTGAGCCCCCCCCCCCCCCCCGGGGAAACAGTGTGCCCTCCGCCATGCCTCCCTCGGCCCTTCCTAGGGCCACTGCCGCCTCTCTCCCCCCCCCCAGCCAGGCCACTCCGACCCTCCCTCCGTCCGTCCAGGGGCCAGCTAAGCAAATGCCCAGCTGGCCCCTGGATGGAGGGAGGGAGGAATGGAAGCAGGAGCAGTCAGGTGGTGGGGGGGGAGGCGGCGGGGACATGGTCCCGGCGGGCGCGCGCGCACAGAAGAGCCCCCCCCCCCGGAGTTTTTAAACTCTATGCCCCTGATCGTGGGTCCCCCCTTCTTGTATGCTCCTATTCTGCACAGGAGAGCTAAGTCTCAAGACAGCCTGTAGAAGCAGGTTAACTGGCTTAGAGAATCCCTGAACCAAGTTTGCACCTGTAGGCTTTAAGAGCAGCTGTGGCCAGAATGACATTCTGCTAATTAGGCTTGACAGCTTGCCTTCTGGGGGAAGAAGGACTTGCACTGCAGTCCTAATGATGTATACTCAGAAGTATGTTCCACTGAATTCAGTGGGACTTACTACCTAGTAAGGGTGCTTAGATTTGTATTCTTATCCATGCACTGTTGATCTCTGGAATACTGATGGCGCTCTGTCTACAGGACAGCTGCCCAGGAAGACAGCTTGGAAATTCAGCTACAGCAGAGTTCCGCTGCAAATTCTGTCAGGAGTCAGGTACAGGAAGCAGCCACTCATTTTTGGATGGCATCTATTTATGTTTCACTTAACACCAATAAAGGTGATGCCCTCTGAATCTCAGGTGTGTTTAAGAAATCCCCACCACGACTGCCTTTGCAAAGATTTTAATGCCTGAGCACTGTCTCAAGGGGACTTTGTCCAAACTACATGTGAGCGGCAGAGTTTTCAGCAGGTGGCAAGAAGCTGGTAGAATTAACAAGCAGGAGGGTGTCCCTTTGATCTCTGTATGGTGTGGTGTTAAGTCTATTTGCCATTAGAGGGAGACAAAGATCTTGTCTCCTTAATTCTTCCTCTGCGCTCTCTTCTGCGAGATCACCCTGTCTTCTCCAATGTCCTTCCTATTTGCCTCTTAATACAAGACAGGATGCCATTTAAAAAGAGCATTAGTCAGCAACAGATTAATATTAATATAGTTTCTGCCTTAGACAACTTAGTAGAAATTCCACTTTGGGGGGTTAAAAGTGCCATTTATGCACTGCTGGTTTATTATGGACAAAAAAAATACAAAGGTGCCCTTATACTGAGTCAGGCCAAGGCTTGGCAAATACCTGGAACTTCCTGGGAGCAGTGTCTAGAGAAGGTGGAAGGGAAGAAAATCCATGACTATGTGATGCTATAGAACGCATCCTCCAAAGCTGCCATTTTCTCCAGGGGAACTGATCTCTGCAGTTCAGTGGTAATTCTAGGAGAACCCCAAGCTCCACCTTGAGACTGGCAACCCTATGTTCTGTTTAGCTTAACAATTAGAGCCAGTTTGGTGTAGTGGTTAAGTGCGTGGACTCTAACCTGGGAGAACCGGGCTTGATTCCCCATTCCTCCACATGCAGCTGCTGGATGACCTTGTGCAAGCCATAGTTCTGTCAGAGCTGTTCTTGAAAAAGAGCGGTTTCTGTCAGAGCTCTCTCAGCCCCACCTGCCTCACAGGGTGTCTGTTGTGGGGAGGGGAAGGGAAGGGAAAGGAGATTGTAAGCCGCTCTGAGATTCCAAGTGAAGGGCAGGGTATAAATGCAATCTCCTCCTCCTCCTCCTCCTTCCAGGAAGCAGTTTTCTGGGGTTTCAGGAAGAAAAAGGTCTCTCTCAACATCTGTTCCGTATGATCCTTTAACTAGAGATCACACCAGTATCCAGGATTGCCAACCTCCATAGAATCACAGAATCACAGAGTTGGAAGGGGCCGCCGCTGGGGAAAATGGCCACAGGTAAGTGGCCAGTGATGTGTAGGCCCGGTACATCTCTTGGCGGTTGTCCCTGGCCAGGGGGATGAAGTAGTAGATGCAGTTACTGTTTCTGGTGCTGGATTTGTAAATTGCCGCCATTTTAGTGGGTTTATTGGTTTTACTGTTAAATTATTAATTGAATTTTGAATACTGATTTTAAATGTTGTGAGCCGTTTAGAGCTGCTTTGTGCTGGCTAGGCGGGATATAAATTCAAATAAATAAATAAAATAAAATAAATATAGGCTATCTAGTCCAACCCCCTGCTCAGTGCAGGATTAGCCTAGAGCATCTAAAGCATCGGTCGGGGCCTGGATGTGTTAGGGCTAGACCACTATGCAAGCTGCTCTGAGCTTCCTGCACCAAGAGTGGTAAATGTGTGTGTGTGCTCATGTGTATGTGTGTGTGTGTGATAAATTAATTAGCCCTGAATCTGAACTAGCGAGCTAGTGTCCCATCCCTGGCTCACCACAACCAGTCAACTGGCTTTCAAACTTTGCTTTCGGAGGGAAAGAGGGGCCTCCCACGCCTGAGAAGTTAGACCGAAAAGACAACGAGCAGAACTCCACAGCAAGGGCATTGCAGAATCATGACATCAATCTTCAGAAGGCCACTGCAATCTGAAACACCACTTCACCTCAAAGACATATTGCTCATCCAGTATTCGTTTTCACTTGAGTTCCTTTTGCCCCCGTATCTCTCAAGAGTTAGAACAAACCTGTCAAATGCACTCAGTGTATTTATATCTCACAATGATCGGGACGGTGGCGATACCCTGGACAAATTTTTTGATCCAAGACTCCCGCCACCCCCGCAGCAGAGCAAAAAATAGGTCTGGAGAGACAGAAAGTCTATGCTCAGGGCAACTTTCAAAATTTTATTGGCAACAGGTGATGAGAGAGAAGTTCTCGGCAGCTCTTTTCCATCTCTGGGATTTGCTTCCTGCTGGGAGTTCATCCGAGCTCTAGCCCAAACATTTTTCTAAAGGGTTAGGCAAGCGTTTGATAGGCAGGCTGAAGCAAGCATGAAGGCCACTTAGAATACACAAGTTCTTCATAATACGTGGTTCCACACATTTTGCACAAGTCTGAATACACCTTCTCATTTTGTATACTTTATGCACAGCTTAGACCAAGGAGTTGCAGGTCTAAATCTCTGCTAAGTCACAAAACCTCCTAGGCGGCCCAGGGCCAATCCTTGTTTCTCAGCCTAAACCTCTTCAGAGGATTGTTGTGAATGGAGACTACCAGTGCTGTGTATCCTGCCCTGCAATCCTTGGAGCAAAAACAGGATAAAAATCATTCTGCAGTAACTAAGAGTGAAGAATCACTATCGGTACCGAAGCATTGATCCCTGAAACCCCTGTTCTAAGTATTGCCCAGGATATACTTATTTAGAAAGATATGCGCTGTACAACATTGCTCAGTTAATTTAGCAGTACTTTGGGTAAGCAGGAAACTTTACATCTACCATCACATTTACACTGTAGGGTATGGAAAGTCATTAATGGTAATTATATAAGGGCTTGGGAACTACCGTGTATATTTAATTAAAGATGGGATTTATCTGTGTTTTTAAAGGGATACTGAGGTTTTATTTTCTACACCGGATCTCAAATACTGTTTGTTCAAGGACCTGCACTAATGATTAGGTGACTAATGAGTGTCATGCTAATTTCAAGGCAAGAATAATATTGATATTCTGTTATCAGAGCCTCAAGAAACAAAATTCTTCCAAGAACATTATCCATCTGCAATAAAAAGTGGGGTACGTCTGGAATAACTTGAAGTAGATGACCGTGAAAAGACTGGGATTCTTAATCTGAAGGAGAATCTTTCAGGAGTCAGAAAACTGTCTGGCATCCAGAAAACCAAGACAGGTATATCTCTAATTGATATTCTGGTACCAGCAGCGGAAAGGAAACCTTATTTCTGTTTGGAATGGTGCAATGAAGCTGGAAAGGCTTGGGACCCTGGTTACAGCCTATGTTCTATGCGAAAGCATGAGATGCCTGCATCATTCACTGCAGTCCCCAGCCAGAGGACCAAGTGCTCCAGGCTATTTGTGCTGCCTCCGTCCAAGCAAGAATCCTAGTGAAGGACAACTAGCCTGTCCCAGCTGGATATAAACTCTGGCTTGGATCCTGTTTATTAAGGATAGGCACAGACCCAAACTCGAGCCAAAGTCTAGGCCAGACTTTTCCCAGTTTGGGGTTCATGAGCCAAGGTTTGGGGAAGGTGTCTTCCCCTGAACGCTCACTGACCTTTTCAGCTCAGTTCGGCCACCATGTTCAGCCTGACACATGCACGCCACTTCTGGGTGGTGTTGGGCTCCACCCCTGTAGCACCCACATCGTTCAGAAGTCACGCAAGCACATCACAATGTCCTCACATCACTTCCGGGTAATGCGGGTGGCACTGGGGGGGGGGGGGGGGGAGACACCATTTCGAAGTGACACAAGCACATCAGGGGGGCGATTCAGTTCAAGCTTTTTTGCTCAGGGGTTCAGTTCGGGGTTTGGTTTGGGGCTACCCACTTTGTGAGCCCCAGGTTGAACCAGGCTTTCCCGGTCTGTGCCCATCACTACCATTTATTTACTTTATTTACATCTCCTCTTTCTCCCCTGTGGGGAACCAAAGCAGCTTACTTCATCTCCTCTCCTGAATTTTAGCCTCACAACAACCCTCTGGGGTATCTCTGTGCACCTTGAGTGAACAAGATCACTCTTCTTATTAGCTCTTGTTTTAAACATCCCCTCCCCTACACCTGTCTTTCTGGTGAGAATATAAAAGCCCAGACCCAGCTCTGACGGGTGAAAGCTGATGCGCCAATAAATTTTGTCAGTCTTTAGGGCACCATTCCTGCCCGTTTATATGGTACCCCTTAAGTGTTTGGCATATTTCACATGCGTCATCTCAATAATCCCTACAAGAAGTATGAAAAGCAGCCCAGTGCTGCTATTCCAGTTTTGCAGGTGGGGGAAGGAAACAGGGGAGGACAGAGGCAAGACCTGGATCAGGGAGTTCCTGGATCATCCTTTTAGCTGTTGTGAGACAGATTTAATTGTATTAGCCAATTAAATAGAACCAATTGTTTAAATACATGTAAACACATTAATGTGTTTAACTCTATGAACCAGGGGTTAAATAGAGCTGATACCTTTCTTAGCCTCCGCAGGTGCTCAATTGCACAATATGTATCAAGGCTGTTTAACTCACTGTTCACAATCCCCTCTTTGTTTGCTCTTCTGTGTACACACAGACTCAGATTTCCTCTTGTGTATTTGACAGAGAAGGCTCTAGCTTAAGCTTCAACAAATTAGTTAAGTCTTCTGTGTGAGAGCCAGCGTGGTGTCGTGGTTAAGAACAGCAGACTCTAATCTGGAGAACTGGGTTTGATTCCCCATTCCTCCATGTGAAGCCAGTTGGGTGACCTTGGGCCAGTCACAGTTCTCTCAGAGCTCTCTCAGCCTCACCTACCTCACAAGGTGCCTGTTGTGGGGAGAGGAAGGGAAGGCGATTGCAAGCTACTTTGAGACTCCTTAAAAAAATCTTCTCTTCTTCTTTGTTTATGGTGCACAAGTACTGCTGCTACACTCTGCCTTGAGCCAACACAGCTCCACAATCGAGCTCTGGGTTGTGTATCTTTGTAAGGCTGAACTGTTTTTAAATTTGAATACATCAAAAGTTATCAAAAAAAAAAAAAGAAATCCTGCCTCAGTAACTCTAGCCAGCTCCTCCATCAGGATAACATTAACATGACAGCTTTCACAATGCATTGTTTTGTTTGAACATAAAAGTCATCTTTCTGTAGAACTGCCCAGAGATTTGGCACAGGTTTTTTTTTGCATGGATTAAAAAGGACTGGCACCTCTAGAACAAAAGCCTCAGCCGGAGAGCGTGATCCTTTCAGTCAAAGACGAGGGTCCTCTTTTGTGCCAGAGCCAAGGACTCGAGAAAAAAGGTAGCTGTTGCCATAGTAACGGTGGTTGATTACCCTTGGTGGTGGGGCTGCAGCTAGAAGACTGGCTCCCCCGTTCCTTGATGGTGTCTTGCTGACAATCGGATCAATCGAGTCTGCATTCATTTGTCTGAGCCAGAAATTCAAGGGAATAGACATACAAAGTGTTTCCCATTTTTTATCTACACGCCAAGCCTGTGCAGTAAAGTAGGATGACAGAAGCAGGGCTCATTTCATAGCAGAAGCTCCTTTGCATATTAGGCCACACACCCCTAAAGTAGCCAATCCTCCAAGAGAATGCAGAGCTCTTCTTACAGGGGCTACTGTAAGCTCTTGGAGGATTGGCTACATCAGGGGTGTGTGGCCTAATATGCAAAGGAGCTCCTGCTATGAAATGAGCCCTGTGACACAGCATGCATGCTCACGGCTCACCCAGTGGCTGTAGGTAGGTATTTTAACCCTTCTTCCCCATTCCAAGACCTGCATGTTTCCCACTAGCATACAGATGCTTTCAGTGGATATATGATTGTAGCCTATTGCACCATTTATTATAGGTTATTACCTTGCTTTTCCTGGCTTGTCTTATACTTTTGCAATCCATTTTCTGCATTGTTTATGGTATGTCCTGTCTTAATACCGTTTCTTTTTTCTACATTTGTCTTCTAATTTTGTAATGCTAGCCCTCTGGCATTGCTTATTACATGATTATGGTTATCGCATCTCTTATGCTTCTTGAATTTTGTTTCAGATATTTTGTAACCTGCCTTGAGTCTCGGCAAGAAAGACAGGCTATAATTAAAATAAAACTAGCTTGTGATAATGTCTGTCTGCCCAGGGTAGCCCAGTCTCATCAGATTTCGGAAGCTAAGCAGGGTCGGCCCTGGCTTGTATTTGGATGGGAGACCACCAAGGAAGTCCAGGGGAGTCACTACGCAGAGGCAGGCAGTGGCAAACCACCTCTGAGCATCTCTTGCCTTGAAAACCCTAGGGGGGCCACTGTAAGTCAGCTGCAACTTGACAGCACTTTCCACTTCCAATGTTTGACTTGAGAACCTCTCACTTCTTGGCGAGAAACTATGTATTTTCAAACACACACACACACAACATTTCATGCAATTCCTGTATCTCACATTGAATCTGAGGAGCTAGCGAGTACATAATAGATTGTCTCATCCTCGATAACATATGTATGAAGTAGTCTACATATGCCAATAGCAAGCTATAGCACACAACAAGGAAGTGTTCAAATGGATGTTTTGGCAGCAACGATGAGTTCATTAGGGTTGGCCAGGGGAACTCAGAGTGATGCTATTTGGAAATGCTAAGTAAGGTAGTTCACCTCCTGCTTCTAGTTGAACTCAAGCTAAACATAACAGGGACAGTACAAAGGCCTATATAGACCTGCTATATACTGAAACACTAAATTTACCTTGCATTTAGTGCTTCTGTATGCATTCTGTATGCTACCTTTGCACTTTGTAATTTCATTATCTGTACATTTCAGTTTTGTCATCTCTGCATTTCAGCCATCACAGATCTACTGCTACCCAAGTGACTCAGTCAAGATTCTTGAATTCTTTGCCTCAATGAGCCCACGATCAGCCCTCGTTTTGGGTCAATTCATTGTTAGCTGAACAAATCGGGTGTTTTCAGATCCATAACCATTCCCACTTACATAGGCGTCAACTACGGGGGGGCTCGAGGGCTCGAGCCACCTCCAAAATTTCCGGGGGAGGGACTGAGCCCCCCCCAAGGAAAACGGAGCGTCCGCCGCCACGCGTCCCCGGGCCCTTCCTAGGGCCGCCGCCGCCTCTCTCTCTCTCTCTTCCCCCCCCCCGGCCTGGCTGCCTCCGTCGCTCCCTCCCTCCATCCATCCAGGGGCCAGCTAAGCAAATGCCCAGCTGGCCCCTGGACGGATGGAGGAAGGGATGGAAGCAGGAGTGGCCAGGCCGGGGGGGGGGGGAGGCAGCGGCAGCGGGCGCACACACACGAGCTCCCCCCCGGGCATTTTAAAACTCGATGCCCCTGCCCAGTTATGATTGCTATAAACCCAGATACAAAATGGTAAAAGTAAGCATAGAGAAAGCTCCTCTATCTCCAGGGTTCACATGGGGATTGGCAACCATACTGTTGTGGTGGTTTCCTGGGGCAAGGCAAATAAAATGGGAGGGTCTCAAAGTTTCTGGAGATAGAAGAAGAAGAAGAAGAAGAAGAAGAGATTGGATTTATATCCCGCCCTTCACTCACTTGGGAGTCTCAGAGCAGCTTACAAACTCCTTTCCCTTCCCTGTGAGGTAGGTGGGGCTGAGAGAGCTCTTTCCCAAGCTGTCCTTGAGAGAACGGCTGGGACAGAGCTATGGCTTGCCCAAGGTCATCCAGCAGGTGCAAGTGGAGGAGTGGGGAATCAAAGCCGGTTCTCCCAGATTAGAGTCCGCGCACTTAACCACTACACCAAACTGGCTCTCCTCAGAATCTGAGCCTGGGCATAAATCCACCCAAGTCTGGATCAATAACTGAGGAACAAGGTAAATTAATAGGGACAATATGGTTAACTTTTTGAAGAAATTATAAATAGGGGGAAGAAACACAAACAAATAAATATCAACTGATAACAAGGAGCTGCATGACACCAGGTTTTAAACAGTACATGCCCAGGAGGAGGGGGGACTCTTTCCCAGGCAAGGTTATTACATATAAATACTGCAATTTACACACTATAGCCAGAAAACTCTGCTAAAGTGCCATACTGTAGCACCTTTTTACGCTCCATTACTCAGACAAGGGAACTTAACCAGAGACCTAATACCTATATATAACTTCAGTCACAGATCTTTCATCCACACCGATGTTAAACTAATTAGCCCTTCAACAGCTCTTCTCTGTTACTTACTATGTCCAGCTTCATTAGGCTCTGAAGAATGTACTTTTGCCCAGAATTTCAATGTAAAAACTCCAACTGGCAGATCTAAACTGTTCTCCCCCTACTGGCTGGTCCGAGAGCAGCATTCTCATTGGCTCTTGCCCTGGAGGGGTCATTTTCACCGATCTCAGTCAAATGGTGAAAAAACAGTCTTACACTTTTACAAACAAAGCCTTCATTGCCTTTATAGCCACCGTCATGATCTCTACCATATACAGGGTTTGCAGAGAGGTACTTCCCCATTTCCCCCTCCTGCTGCAGTCCACTGAGCCTCGTCCCCAATTTTTTTCCTGGGGGGGTCAGTAGACCCCACTGGTGGACCTCCTGAGGGCACCTGGTATTTTTGGCCACTGTATGACAGAGTGTTGGACTGGATGGGCCACTGGCCTGATCCAACATTGGCTTCTCTGATGTTCTTAATAGAATAGGAAGTGCTGCGGTGGGAGAAAGGAATCAGCAAATGAGAGAGGAATCAGCAAAAATTGCTGGCCCCTCTGCCACAAATAAAAACTCTGTTATGTCAAAGCCAAACTAAGGCCCTTTTCACATTACCATTCTAAACCAGATGTTATTCACTGCTGGCCCGATTTCAAGTAAAGTTCTACAGGGGCGGCGGTTTCATGCAGTGAATTTTCCTCTTGTTAATGAGCTGTCTCGAAAGCGCTATGGTAATTTCAAACAGTGCCGGTTTTCCCCACTGCCCATTTTTGTCCCATGGCCTTCCTTGGACTTTTTTTTAATGTTCTAAGGCAGGGGGTGTCAAACATGTGGCCCCCAAGGCCCTGGCTGTTTCCTACTTCCTTTTCCAGTTCTATTGCTGTTGCCACATCACAGCTTGCTTCGCCAGTCTCTCTCAATCGCACAGGACAGATCGATAGGAAAACCCCTCCTGTGCGACTGAGTGTGTCTGGTAAAGAACTGGCTATGTCACTTGTAAAGTTTATATCTCTGCTGCCTGGCATTACATTTTATGACACACATGACCCAGCCCAACAAGGTCTCATATATGTCAGATCTAGCCCTCATAACAAATGAGTTTGACAACCCTGTTCTAAGGTGAGCACTATAGCACTTCAGTTCTATAGTAGTTTAGTGCTATAGCACTCACTTTGGAACGTATTTTTAAAACTCCAAGGAAGATCACCCAGCAAGAAAGGGCGGTGGGGGGTGGGGGAAAGCAACACTGTAGGAAGCACTATGGACATTTTAAACAGTACACCACCGCAATTCAGAAGCACAATGGAAAAAAGCAGTTTCTCTCAAAAGTGGCTCAACCACACTTTGCTAACCTGATGCGAGCAAGTTTATATGAAAGAGTAGATAAATTCCGCTAGCAGCCAGTTACTAAAATGGGTCTGTCTGAAATGACAGAAAAAATCCATTAGCAACCAATTACTAAAACGGAATACAAAGGCAGTTTGAAAAGGATATGTTACATTTTTGGCCAGGTCACGATCGAGTCCCCCAGACTCAACTTGCTTTCCCTACAGTCACACAGCCTCTGTGGGAAAAGGCATTTAAAAGTCCCTAGGAGCTTAATTCTGTTCAGCACTGTGGCATGTAGACAGCAGGGGTTCCTACCTTCCCCTCCATGCCCTTTTCCTGAGCTGAAACAGCCCCTGCATAACTCTGGAGCTCCACATGGGCTCTTTAAAAATTCACACATGGGCTCTTTAAAAATGCCTTTCCATGTAGCTGCTGTGTGATTGCAGGGCAAGTCAGTCAAGTCCAGGGAACCCTAAACCAACTCACCAAACATAATAACTAGTTGTAGCCCTTGGGAGAAGATGTTGGGGGAGGGGAGCTGGGTTGGAAACATACCGAAGAGCTGGGGAGAGCCGAAACATAGGTGAAATGGGAAGAAATCCTCTAAGCTATTGCTAAGACAACAGCCTTCAGCAAAACCATGAAATGCTTTCTAACCATAAATGCCAGAAGCACTACATCCTGAAGCTATAAACAAGACTTGCTGCCTTGCAAATGACCTTAGTTGGAACTATCTGAAGCCTCACTTCTTCTAAAAAACATTTCAGAGGCAATCTTTCTCTCTAAAAAAAAAATGGACCCAATCAGCTTTAGACATCATATTAACCAGTCACATGTAACTGGTTGTTCTGGATGGTAATGAATACCTGTGCTCCCCTCAAAAACCACTGAACCAGCCAGTTCACTGGGACCTAGATGAGCACTGCAGACCGCGTGGACAGAGATGCGCAAGCAGACACATTGGCTTTGGCAACAGATGGCTGCTTCTGCACACAAAGCTCCTTCATTCGATCAAGGACCCTTTTTTAATTTAGAAAAAAATACCGGAGCCGAGTTTGAATATCTTCTGTACGTCAGACCACTTCCTATGCTTTCCACGTGACATCAGTATTTGATTAAATTTTCTGACTTTATAAAAACAGAAGTATCTCCTGTCTAGCATCAGAGATTTGGTTGCTGACAAAAAGCAGGCAGCTTCCAGTTTAGAAAGAAGCCATGATGTTAGCATTGTTTAGCATGCCTAGATTGGTTAGGAAAACTACCATCTAGCCTTACTCCAGATCAAGTCCTCTTCTTCTTTTCCCCCCTCAGCAATAATCACTAAGACTTTAACTTAATGGTGGGAGCCCAAGTTAATTTAGGACTCTTTCTCCTCTGTATATTCTTTTCCTTTTAAATGAAATTCCTAAATACGTACTGGCATGTTCACAGACTGTGAATTTCCTTAAAAAACCCTTCATCCTCTGACCTTTGTAATCCCATCTTCACCTCTATCCTTCTCAACCCACTCTTCTTCTGGAAGCCCATTTTTTTCTTGAGTGACTCCCCCCCCCCCCCTTTTGTTCCAAATGACTACTTGGATACTGAATGGCAAAAATAAATACATACCGAGTTGAAACTTATTAGTAAGGTACTACAGACATGATACGGTATGTTTTCATGCAACAATAGATCTTTCTCCCATGCTGATTCTGCGACCAATTTGGATAGGGTTGCCATCTCTGCACCAGCAAATGCCAGGATATTTTGGGGGTGGTGCCTTAGGAGATTGGCGTTTCAGGGGACAAATCACCACATCCTCTGTGTTGCTCTAGGAACTGCCCCAATCTCTATGGTAAAGGCCATAGAGATTGGGGCAATTTCTAGAGCATTACCTGAAAGTGATGTCACATTCTTCAGCCATGCACCCAGAAGTGATATCACTTTCAGGGGACACTCAGGGGACCACAGAGATCATAGGGATTCCTAGAGTGTCCCCTGGAAATGATGTTACTTCCAGCTGGGAATGTGGCATCACTTCCAGGTGATGCTTTAGGAATCCCTACAAGACTTTGGGAAATTTCTAGAGTATCACCATTGATACTATCCTTCCTCCCATTTTTCCACACTCATAAAGGTGTGGGGGACTTGAGCCTAAGGCAGAGGTTTGCTCACTACAGATGTGCAAATGGCAAGCTTAAATGTGGGGTAGCAGCAATCCAACAAGATTTGTGGGTATGCAGTGCTCTGTCTTAAAGTACTGATCAAGCCACATGCATAGTCATGTCCATCCACTTTAAAACCACAAGTCTCTGTTTTGAGTTACTTGAGCAGGAAGTCAAAGTTGCAAAAGGCGACGACAAAATGGCCTGTCAGCATCACTATTTTCTAGTGATACATTTGCAACCTCAAAATGGATGGAAAGCTTTCTGCATGATAGACTGTTTCTGAAAGTACTCTACTAGCCATCATAAAGTCCTTGTTAATATGGGAATAGGCCTAAAGGCCTCACTAACAAATGTAACCTTTAAAGATGGCAGCTGAAATAGGCCGAGCGCCCATTAAACCATCTGAAATAGCCATCATTCATTAATCTCTCCGTGCTGAGCTTCATTGGGCGCAGGTAGACTAACTGTTTGCAGCCCCAGGGCCCATTCCTGAACATTGTTTCTAGTCCCTCATCATTCTTTGGTCCAGACATTATATGTCAATCGAAACGGTTGGCAGACGGGGGCTGTAAACTGGAGCCAGTCTGATTCTGAAGAGTGTAGAATGGACATAAAGTACGGTAGTGTTACGGTATATGCACAAATGGCCATTAGATTTCCTGGGGATTAACGCTATAAACCACATGAAGTACTGCTCTAATAGTAGCAGTTTGACACACATTAATAGGGCATACAGAAGATCAATTAGTATGGATTATTTATCTCTTTAACAGACTCACAGTGCCATCCTAAGGAGAGTTACACCCTTCTAAATACATTGGGCTTAGAAGGGTACAACTATGCTTAGGTTTGCAGCATCATTTCTGTAACTTATAGTCAAGGTGGTTCAGCAGATATAAACAAAGCATTTATAAGCCTCGCCCGCCAAAAAGAGGGAGGGAGGGAGATTTATTGGGGATTGTAAAAAGGAATTCCACATTAATGAAGTTTTAAACACATGTAACAACCTGTTGTGTTTACAGTTCTCATGTAAACAGATAATAAAAGGAGAGGGAAAGTAATCCTTTTACCTTGCTTTCTATGAGCTTTGGGAATGGATGAAGGTTTGTCCTAGTTCCACACCACCTGGGTTCTAAGTACACTGGCTCAACTACCTGACCATCTGAACACATAAAGCTGCCTCACACTGAATCAGAAATAGCTAGTGGATGTAGCCACACATGGACTAAAAATATGAGGTCATGACTTGCCTGGCAACTGGTGGGAAAGTAGGGGGCAGGGACTTAGGGGACAACATTGCGGGCACAATGATGTCACTTCTGAGGAAAACCTGGACTTGACAGTGGGTAGCTCTAGGAATCACCATAAACTCTATGGTAAAAAAACCCACCCCCAGCAGACCAGGGAAATAGCAAACCGAGGCCAACTGAATTCCCTGTGTTTTTCATTGTACCTCATCCAGCAATTCTCCCTTCCTGCAATTCCTCATAGGCTCTTCAGCTGAAGCATACACATGCCTGCTTTTATATTCAACAGAGATTATGTCTCAGCATATTGACTATGGTAGCCAGGTCCCCCCTGGCCAATGGCAAGGGATGGGGAGTAGGGTTCCCAGATCAAGGTTGAGAAAATTTGGGGCTGGAGCCTGGGGAAAACAGAGACCTCAGTGGGGTACAATGCCACGGTGTACACCTTCAAAGCATCCATTTTCTCCAGGGGGACTGGTGTGCTGGTCCTGGCCAGTCGCCATGGATGCACTTCCCTGAGCTAGATACACAGTCCAAAAGCAAGCCGAGACACAGTGCCAAGGGTCAGAATGCCGGGAAATCAGTTAGAGTTCTCAGGAGCAAAGAGCGGAGGCTGGCAGCCAGGACAAGGTCCAAGATTGCACGGTTGCATCCACACCGAGGCAGGTGAGCATGGTTGCTTATACTCCGATCCTCCCTTCCCTGGGAAGTGACCTACAAAGACTCACGGCCCCTCACACTGCCTTTGCAACAGCTGAAGTCTGGCACTCCTCCGTCTCTCCCGCACCTCCAGACGCTGACGTGCCCTGCGTCTGGGACATTCAGGTGAGCTAGGTGGGGACTCTGGCCTTGAGGTGTCTCCAGTTGGGGGTGCTGGGCCCTGATCTCACCAGATAGCTCATTCCAGTAGGTTGGAGCCGCTGCAGAAAACGCCCTGGTCCTGGTTGATGCTAACCTAACATCCTTCGGACTCAGAGCCTCTCCTTTCTCAGGTGCTGGCAAAGGTTCCTCTTCAGGGCTGACTCCGGCGGAGGCTGGGTTGCTCTGTGCCTCTTCCTTGTCTGAGGAATAGTCAGCCTCGGCTGAACTAGGACCCATGACAACTGATCTCTGTAGTCTGGAGATAAACTGAAATTCTGGGAGATCCCCAGGCCCCACCTGGAGGCTGGCATCCCTAATACTGGTGCTACTTTGGACCTTCATAAGTTACTCTGTTTACTAGAGTTTAAATATAGACTGGGTAGACTTGGGAGGGAAAGAGATGTGAAGCGTGTGACTGGTGGGGAGAGAGGAAGAAAGAGGTGCAACAGGATGGAGGGTGCCTTTGTTATGTGTGTTTCATACACTAAACACTACAGGGATTATTACCAGGGTACTTTTTCATGGCTACTTTCAACCGGCACAATAATTTTTAAGCATGATAGATGGATTTTGAATATATTCCTCCATACATCACTGCATACAAAAACACGACGGCATTTCATACGCGTAGCTGTAAAGCACCTATCTGATAATGAGGAATTAATGGTTGCCGATCCCGGGGAAGAGGGCAGCAGAGGAGGAGGGGGAAGGAAGGGTGACAGATAAGGCTGCCAACCTCCAGGTGGTGGCCAGAGATCGCCTGCTATTACAATTGATCCCCAGGAAACAGAGATCAGTTCCCCTGGAGAAAATGGCCGCTTTGGAGGGTGGACTCTTTGACATTATACCCCATTGAAGTCCCTCCCCTCCCCAAACTGCATTTTCCTCAAACTCCACCCCTAAAATCTCCAGGTATTTCCCAACCCCAGACTGGCAGGGTGTGTGGTAGCTTCACGAAAGCAGAGAATCAGCACCGTTTCCTCTCTTCATCTTGTTGCTACAAAATACTGGTGCTAGTTATCACCTGATTGTTCTTTTAATTACAGGCTGCCACAGGAAATAATTTTGAAGCAAAAAATGCAGAACTCCCCCGCCCCATTCGTAACACTGAAGTCTCTCAAATTCTTTTAAGTCATAAAGAATACACACTTAGGCATGGATTTTATGAGACACTGGAGTTCGTTTATTACCTGAGCCTGGAGAGTTATGAGGCCATAAATATATACTAAATAATTTTACATGAAACTACTTAATTGTATTAAAATATCACCAGACTCCTCTGCTTACCACACCGTGGGATGTGAATGGCACATATATCTTGACCTGTGTAATATCCAAAAAGATCTGAGACCGAAAGAGAAACACCAGATGTATACACTTGCAGCTCCCTGAGCCTTGGAATCCTTCAACTTTCAGGCAGTTGTAATGTGATCGGAGAATGCACAAACTCAAAGAGAGTTCTCATGGCTTGGTTTTGACATCTTAACTACACTGACTTCTGGGCAGGACTTCTGGGCAAACAAGACCCATCATTTTTTTAAAGAAAAATAAATTAAGCACTGTTTATGTTTACTTCATAGTTTGTTTATTTACTTCATTTATAAACCCGCCGTTCTCCACAACCAATTCTTCTGTCCTCCATTTTATCCTCACAAAAACTTTGTAAGGTAGATTAAGTAGGGTTGCCAACCTCCAGGTGGTGTCTGGAGACCTCCTGGGATTATGACTAATCTCGACTGGGCCTTTCTCTTTCTCCTGTTAAGTGCCACCCCATTCCCATGGGTTTCCGAGAGGGACCTGGCAACTTTAAAATAGTTAAAGGTAAAGGTTTCCCTTGCTCGAAATCCAGTTGAATACGACTCTAGGGATGTGGTGCTCATCTCCGTTTCCAAGCCTAAGAGCCAGCGTTGTCCGAAGACATTTCTGTGGTCATGTGGCCGACATGACTAGACACCGAGATGCACGGAACGCTGTTACCGTCCCATTAAAGTGGTACCTACTTATCTACTTGCAATTTCTTGCTTTCGAACTGCTAGGTTGGCAGGAGCTGGGGCCAGAGACGGGAGCTCACTCTGTCATGCGGCAATAGGGTCTCGAACTGCTGAACTACCGAACTTCTGGACTGCAGTTCAGCGTCTTAACCATACACACATAATATTCTTTGCAATGACATAGAAAAATTGTGTATGGATTGTTTGGCAGCTTCATATGGATCCAGGAGCTGTAGTGTAACAATTCCAGTTTTAAAATAAATAGCCAGGTCAAAAAGCTTGGTGAGAGGGAGAGTAATAAGACAAGAGATACAGCCCTGAGCACATGAAAACAAAGCCTAAAGGGTGCAAAATGTAGAACTGAAGTCAGATCCCATGTCAGTTACTTTTGATTAATTCTGGCCGCTTCCATTAAACAAGGAAAGAACCCTGCTGTTTTCTCTGAAACACAAAACTTGGGCCAGTAATCAGAATCTCACCATAAACCACAGCTTGTCCATTCTGGCACAACAGCGAAGCTAACAAAAGCTAATGGACCACTCTTTGCTTCTCCGATTTACCAGCCTTGATGAATGGATTAACAGAAAAAATATGCAAAATCCTTAATAAGCACCTCTGCAATGCAGCAAATGGGACTTTTCCATGTAACTGTTTTCTGCCTTCTCAAAGATTTATTTAGTTTGATTTCACGCCTGTCTATTATGCACTTAAGCCCACAGAATTCAACAGGACTCCCAACTCCATGTGCGTAGGATTGCAGCTTGGATTACTGAAACAGGCTCCAAACAACAGAACACAAATAAATAGTATCTGCTACTGTATTTTAAACACAGTGTGTACATTCACCCAGCAGAACCTTTGTTCCTCATCTAATTTTGTTTTGGAAACACACACACAAAATTCATTTTTTCCCCATTGGAAAA
Source organism: Lepidodactylus listeri (assembly GCA_029233225.1). Taxonomy (NCBI): domain Eukaryota; kingdom Metazoa; phylum Chordata; class Lepidosauria; order Squamata; family Gekkonidae; genus Lepidodactylus; species Lepidodactylus listeri. Next base: position 18,878,422 of record JARCFY010000009.1, read on the forward strand.
CTATTCCAGAGCCACAAAGGGAAAATACCCTCATGACATCCCAGGGTGCTATCCAATCAGTTCTGTGTGTACGGCCATCATCCTCCGTAAAGGGAAAGATAGGAATCCCCCCAAATGTAAACCTCAAGAGAAAATTGCTTGCCTGAACAAAGATGGGGTGTGTGCTTCCATAACCGAACCATCACTCAAATTATCCCAGGGCACATAGAACCATTTTGCAGCAAAAACCAAAAAATGTGGCCGTACTTTTAAGATTAACTGATAAGCAAAAGCAAATTATGTATGTCAGGAGCCCACCCCCCTTTCTCTCAGCCTCATAACTCCAGAGTTGCCAATCCTGGATTGGGAAATACCTGGAGATTTTGGGAGTGGAGCCTGGAGAGGGCAGGGTTTGGCAAAGAGAGGGAGCTGAACATGGTACAATGCCAGAGTCCGCCCTCCAAAGCAGCCATTTTCTCCTGGGAAACTGATCTCTGTAGACTGGAAATCAGCTGTAAAATCAGGAGATCTCCAGGCCCCACCTGGGGTTTGGCAACCCTGTGGGCCATAACCCTGTTCCAAGGATAAAAGGGAATCCCACCATATAGGCAGTTCTGAGATCTTTAGTTAATAAATGCACATTTAATCTATTCCAGCTCGGAATTCAACAACAGAGACATAAGGAATTCAGAGATCGGTTCCCCATTGGCTTTCATGCCTTACCATAGCCAGGACTGAAACTAAATGAGAGAACAAAATTCTCAACCGTTTTCCCATTCTGAATCCTCCTTCTGCAGCTTTCTAGTTGTTGTTTTTTAATACATCCTCACTGCCGAAAAGCGCCTATAGAACTTCTAGTGAAGAAGAGTAAGCTTCGAGGTCAAAGAGAAAGAGTCCAGCAGCACCTTAAAGACTAACAAAATCTGTGGTACTGCACTTCTGAGCTGTGACTCACAAAAGCTCGTGCCCTGCCACAAATTTTGTTAGTCTAAGGTGTTGCTGGATTCTTGCTCTTTTCCACCGCTACAGAGCCACCTTCATCAATCTTCAAGGCTAAGTAAATCCACTGAGCTAACATTTCGGTTGCGATCCAGACATTGATTCTGCTTCCTGGCTATTTCTTCGTGGGAGAGCTTTTCTCCCTGTGGTACATCCTTGCGAGAGGCAAAATAAAAAAAAACCTTATTCAGAGATTTTTGGCCCACACATACAAGACCTTCCACAGGCAATAGCCTCCGTGTGCCCATGTGTTATTGTTCCACTGCCTCACATATGGCTCAATTTCTTGCAGTAATGCTTGGCACTCGTGCACAGAACTGCACGAGCTGTTATTCCTCTTTTTTGTTGACAGCCCTTTGAATCCCGGCCACAGGCCATTTTTTGAACCCTGTATGTCGACTACAGGAAAAGCGATCTCTTTTATGGGGCCGGCTTCTGTTGTCGTAGAAGTATGCAGGCACTTCAAATTACAGGCAGTCAGGCAGTCATACGAAAAATGAGCCTTCCCCACTTCACAAATGAATCGCAGACAAGCGTTCTTTACCTTGCCTGCAGCTTGTCATAGCTCAGCAACACACACACATACACACACAACACCCCCGGAAAACTATTTTTAGTAGACCACAGCCTGCCATTATGATTTAGTCAGCATGTATCTGACTGCAGATGATTTCTGAAGTGACTTTCTTTAAAGCAGACGAGGCTTTGTGGCTGCTAACAATAAACCCTCCAAGTTCTACGTACGTCCTTAATGCAGTACAGATGCAAAAAGGGGAAACAATGTTAAGAGCAACCCAGCTGGAGAGCATCGAATGGCAGTAGATTCAGGATGGACAAAAGGAAATACTTCTTTACACGAGTGATTAAAATCCAGAATTTGCTGCTGGAGGATGCAGGGATGGCCACAGGCACAGATGGCTTTAAAAGGGGATTAGACAGATTCATGGGGGATAGGTCTATCAGTGGTCCTAGCCATGGGGACTAAAGGGAACCTCCATGTCCAAGAGGCAGTAAACTTCTGAATCCCAGTGCCAGGAGGCAACATCAGGGGGAGGCCTCAGCCTATATGTTCTGTTGCTGGACCTCCAGAGGAACTGGTTGGCCACTGTGTGAGAAAGGATGCTGGGCTAGATAGACCACTGGTCTGATCCAGCAGGGCTCTTTTCACGTACTTCTTCACCCAAAGAGTGATTAACATGTGGAATTCACTGCCACAGGAGGTGGCGGCGGCTATAAGCATGGACAGCTTCAAGCGGGAATCGGATAAACATATGGAGCAGAGGTCCACCAGTGGCTTTTAGCCACAAAGTATAGATAGGAACTCTCAGTCTGGGGCAAGTGATGCTCTGTATTCTTGGTGCTTGAGGGGGGGACAACAGTGGGAGGGCTTCTAGTGTCCTGGCCCCACTGGTGGACCTTCTGAGGGCACCTGGTGTTTTTGGCCACTGTGTGACAGAGTGTTGGACTGGATGGGCCACTGGCCTGATCCAACATTGGCTTCCCTTATGTTCTCTTATGTTCTTATAGCCCATCTAGTGCAGCATCCTGTTTCTCACAGTAGTCCCCAGAAGTCCAACAAAACGGGCATTTTAAGGTACCTTGTTGCTCTAAGCAAGATTAATCGTCTTGCCACTCCCACCCAAAGTTATCATCACTTGCTTTATAGGTCTCCCATTGCTTTCTCTTCTGAACAACAACAACAATCATTACACTTAGTGCATTTCAAGTGTTCAGTTATGTCATTTCTACAACAGATCAGTTATGTCTACTCTGCCTGGTAGTGGCTCTCTGAGATCCTTTAACTGGAGTTAAACAGGGACTGAACCAGGGACCTTCTGCATCATGCAAAGTTCTGCCACTGAGCTATGCCCCCAGCCCCCCAAGAAGAGCAGAACACAATCCAGATAATGGACAACTGGTCAGATTCCAGGGGAACTCCTAGCGCCTTGTCAGTGCTGAGGATCCTGCAAAGAATATCGCACTGGGCCTGATCCTGACCGGCACCTTTATTATTGTTAATTTACAGAGTGCTTACTCAGGAACAGTTAACACAGTTGTACCTTAACTGAGCAAATGCCCTCCTGAGTATGCTTTCTTGCCTTGTAAAGTTACTTTATGAATCTGTATTAGCTGTTGTGAGATTTGAACTGGGAGACATTTCCTGTCCTCTCCATCCCTCCTGTGGCTTATTTCTTCACATAAGAACATAAGAAAAGCCAATGCTGGATCAGGCCAGTGGCCCATCCAGTCCAACACTCTGTCACACAGTGGCCAAAAACACCAGGTGCCCTCAGAAGGTCCAGAAGTGGGGGTACGAATCCCTCCGACTGTTGCCCCCCCCCCAAACACCAAGATTACAGAGCATCACTTGCCCCAGACTGAGACTTCCTATCTATACTTTGTGGTTAATAGCCACTGATGAACTTCTGCTCCATATGTTTATCTAATTCCCTCCTGAATACTCATCATTATAATGTCTTCTTTCTAAATGCATCCTGAGGCTTATACCTAATGCAAAGGAAGCCTGGCAGTGTTACATCTCTGAAAATTTAAAACAGGAAACCCTTTGCTCATGCTCTGAGGCACTCCTGGTACATGATCCAGGTCTCAGTCTACCTCCAGCACTGGAAATAGTTATGGGACTCAAAACCAATGACATGGAAAATACATTCTGTACATGCTCTGTGGCAGTCTTGTTTTCATTATTGCTTCTCATGCTCCGGATACCGGAAACAGGTGCCCTGACAGAACTTTTTTTAAAAGGAGATCACCTTTGCACTGTATAGCTTGGAACCAGTGTTCCTTCTAAGCTGAGTTAGTGTGAGCTAGCTCACAGGTTTTTAGCCTCCAGCTCACACATCTCTGTCTTGGCTCAGGAGGGATGGCTCCAGAGCAAACTAATTTATGCAGTAAACAAATCGCTCACTCACAACTTTAATGCCAGTAGCTCACAAAATAGAATTTTTGTTCACAGGACAGCACAACTTAAGAGGGACCATTGCTTGGAACTGGGAACATATGTGGTGTGGGTGGCTGGACTAGGATCTCAAAAACTTGAGTTCAGGTCCCTGCTCAGCCATGAAACTCTACGTGAACTTGGAGCACCACTCATTCTCTCTCACTCTCAGCCTCATCTACCTCAGATGCTTGTTGTGGGGGTAAAATGAGGGAGGCCAGAACATCATATACCACCCTGAGCTCCTTGGAGGAAGAACATGATAAATAGTTGGGGAATTTCACAAACCCACACACCACGTGTGTGTGTATGTGTGTGTGTGTAATGGCAACCCTATGAATTATGCCAACCCTATAAATTAATGTCCTCCAAAACGTCCCATCATTAACCTTGTCCCATATACCTTGCTCAGATCTTGCAAACTGAGGACTGTGGGTTCCTTTACAGTCAATCCATTTCATGTTGGATCTTTTCTTGCTACCTTCAGCTTTTCCTAGTATTAGTGTCTTTTCCAGTGACTCCTGTCTTCTCATAATGTGACTAAAATACGATAACCTCAGTTTAGTCATTTTAGCTTCTAGGGAGAGTTTAGGCTTGATTTGATCTAGAACCCACTTATTTGTCTTTTGGAGGTTCACAGTCTCCGTAAAACTCTCCTCCAACAAACACCACATGGCCACCCATAGGTAGTAAAAAAATTATGCTTAAAGAAATAAACAAAAGCCATGTAACACCTTTTTTTTTATCTGGGCCAATCAAAACAACCCTAAACAGGGAACAAGCCTTTAGGTTCTCCAGAATGCTTCATCACGCTGGATGTTGAGAAAGGAAGTGGACAGGGAAAGAAAGAAGATGTTTCAAGGATCTGATGTTCCTGCTGAGTTCCTGTGTGCGTCTTTTGGCACCCAACTTGATGGAGAGTTCTGGGGACCTCGAAAGTTTGCATACTGTTTAGAATTACTTTGGCTTGTCCAGATTAAATGTATTGCACAGATTTTGTTTTCAGATCGTTCTTCAGACCAAGCAAACAAAAGCTTCATTTGGCATGCTTTTTTTAAAAAAAAGCACAATAAATCATGTAATAAACTGCAGATTAACATATTTAATTTAGTTAGTGTGTGCCTCATAAACTGCATGTACAATTCTGTGCCAGCACATTTGTACCCATGACAGGATTTCTCTGTACTAGCAGAGGATTTCTTTGTTTTTGCTTTTCTCTACTGAACTGTTAAGCAGACGCTTTTCCTTTCAGTGTCTTTTTTTAACCTTTAAAGCTAATCCTTTGGCACAGCACTAGGGGACAGAGTAAGTAAGTAAAATTTATTGTGTAGCCATTAGCCATTACAATTTAAAACAATGTACAGATTAGACAATTTACAGCACTGGAATTTGAATTAGGTTTAAATTATAACAACCCCTAAAAATCTGCACGTTCAGTATTTAATAGGGGACAGGATACAACTCGCTGTTCACAACAGTTTCCTGCTGTTGTGTATTGAGCCTGAGTCATCTCTGAGCTTGTACCTGAGGCTGGCTGAACTTATTGCTCCTGAACAATAGCTTACCAGGATTCCAGAATAGACCTATAGAAAAATAGTGTTGTGTAAATAGCCTATCATTGGGAGTGGGGTGTGTTTGGGAGTGTTATTTGCATATATAAACAGGGCTGCGGCCCTGGAGTTTGTTCTAGTTGTGTTCCTGAAATCACTAAATAGAATAGAGCTGTTCACTGCGATACGTCTTGAACCCAGGATTTAACACCGACCCAGCCACACCTCTGAGCTCTCTCCCTAGTAGACCACCATGTAGACTCTGCACCAGTGTTCCCTCTAAGCCGAGTTAGTATGAGCTAGCTCACAGTTTTTTAGCCTACAGCTCACGTATTTTTGCCTTGGCTCAGGAAGGATGGCTCCAGGGCAAACTAATTTATGCAGTAGCCAAATCACTCGCTCACAACTTTAATGCCAGTAGCTCACCAATGGTAGGGCTGCCAAGTCAGCCCGGGGGGCGGGGGATCCCCTGCTAAAGGGGTTCCCGATCCGCCAGCCAGCATTTGGCCGGCGGGGGGAACCCCACCCCCGACGTCGTCCAGCAAGGACGACGTAATGACGTCACCAGAAGTGACGCAGCATGTTGGGGGCGTTTCCAGGGTGACGCTCTGGCAATCGCCCCAAAACTCTATGATACCATAGAGTTTTGGGGCGATTGCCAGAGCGTCGCCCTGGCAACACCCCCAACGTGCTGCGTCACTTCCGGTGATGTTGATGGGTGCGCACGCAAAACACGCGCGCCAGAAGAAACTCCCAGCGGGAGGAGGACTTCCCCCCACCGGTGAGTTTTCAAGACTTGGCAGCCCTACTCACCAAGTAGAATTTTTGCTCACAAACAGGGCTCATTTTGTAGCAGGAGCTCCTTTGCATATTAGGCCACACACCCCCTAATGTAGCCAATCCTCCAAGAGCTTACAGAGCTCTTCTTACAGGGGCTACTGTAAGCTCTCGGAGGATTGGCTACACCAGGGGTGTGTGGCCTAATATGCAGAGGAGCTCCTGCTACGAAATGAGCCCTGCTCACAAAACTCCAGAGCTTCGAGGGAGCATTGCTCTGCACAGAAGCACAATACCACCCTGAGATTTCCCCACTGCTCCACAACAGGGGTTTGCCACCACTAACCTCAGAACATTTCTCTGGGCCAGGTGATGCTGCTGTGGTTGATGCAGCTATGCTCACGGAGCCCCCCCGCAACCCCTCAAAAACAGACTGTTCCAGCTGATAACAGTTGAGGACTGAAATAGAACTGGAGCCCTATCCTGTTGATCACAAAGACTGAACCAGAAGAGCAACAGCCAAGCAGAGGAGCACATGGTAGTACAGATCACAAGGCCCCATTCAGTGCCAGCTCCAGGGTGGGACATTTCTGGAGATTTCAGGGGCAGAGTGTGGAGGTGGCGGAGTTTGGGGAGGGGAGGGACTTCTGTACGATATAATGCCATAGAGTCCACCTTCCAAAGAGGCCATTTTCTCCAGGGGGACTGATCTCTGTAGCCTGCAGAGCAGTTATAACTGTTTGCCATGAGGTTATATTTCACATGGGTTTTGGCTGTATTCCATGAAGAGGGGAGGGGTACTTGTGCGGGGGGGACGGACTGCTATGCTTACACTGCTGGGAAACTGTTTTCTTAAGGAACCTCCCATCCTGGGAAGAATGCGCACGACTTTGACTAGTTCTTTCTCTGCTTGCTGGCCTGTCATAGATAGCATAATGGTAGTCTCGCAGGTGGGGGCTGGAGCAACCTAGAATTAGGCAGGCTGTCTGAATGGAGAGATTGGATGGGACACTGGGGGGGGGGGGTGTTTATACCATTCATATCTTCTGCCTTGGTGCCAAGGCGAGTTAGTTCTGACACAAAGAAGTCTTAGCTTGAATCATCTTTGCTTCTCAATGAACAAATCACTGCCAGCCTTCCTCCTAGGAAGCATGAGCTGCGATCACAGAATGAAGGAGAACTCATGCCTGGCTGTTATCCAGGGTGGGGAGACCTCGGACTCAGCCTGCGCATCCTGTAATCAGCAGACTGAACTTGGCACCTTCGGCATGAAAAACAGGTGCTCTGTCATTGAGGCCAATAGGAAAGCACGTCTTGAAAGCACACAACACCAGAACTGGGTTCAGGTGGGGTAACCATGTTGGTCTGAAGCTGCAGAGCAAAGTATGAGTCCGGTGGCACCTTTAAGACCAACAAGGTTTTATCCAAGGTATAAGAAGGGTGCATGCACATGAAAGCTCATACCTCGGATTATTTATTTATTTATTTATTTATTTATTTATTTTCTATCCCGCCTTGCCGGCGAACTGGCTCAAGGCGGCTAACAACCATTAAAATACCACCAGAGTGGTTTACAAGTTAAATAGATTAAAACTAACATAAAACTGAACATTAACAGATACAAACACTATAAAGCAAGAGCATAACTGGCAGCATCGGAGTTCTCATGGTGAAGAGGTGGTAATACAAGATTCGACTGAGGGGCCAGGGCGATATTATCCTGTAAATTCTCCCCGTTGGCGGCTCCTAATTGAAAGCCTGGCGGAAGAGCTCCGTCTTGCAGGCCCTGCGGAACTGTAAGTCCCGCAGGGCCCTGATGTCATCCGGGAGCTCGTTCCACCAGTATGGGGCCGCCACCGAGAAAGCCCTGGCCCTAGTGCAGGCCAGCCAAGCATCTTTCAGTCTGGGGAGAGTCAGGCGATGTTGTGTGCCTGACCTCAGTGCCCTCTGGGGCATATATGGGGAAAGGCGGTCCCTCAAGTAGGCAGGCCCCTGACCATATAGGGCTTTAAAGGTCAACACCAGCACCTTGATTGGTTTTAAAGGTGTCACTGGACTCAAACTTTGTTCTGCCAGAACTGGGGAAAGAGCTACAGTGGAACAGAGAAGAAGGACTCATGTGAGCAGTATTGGAAAAGGCAAACACAACACAGAATGTAAAAGTATCAGTGCTATTGCAGGTCATATAGGCAAAAGTCATCTATCCCTATGGCAACACATGCATACCTTGGGGTCTAAAGGCGAGGAGGGGGAATGAGATAGAGACCTTTTAAAACGCTGGTGCTTGGCCACCTATGGACGGGAAGACTTGAAGCTCTGTAGCTGAGCGCCAGCTCCTCCTGCCGCTCTCCCTCCTCAGGTTCTCTTGTCTGCAAAGTCTCCGCTTCATCTGGATCTCAGAGAAACAACAGTACAGGGAGGATTTGGATCCCCGGGTTCACACCTGCCAAACAAGGGAGAAACCAAGACAGGTTGACTTAAGCCCCTCCACACGGCCATGCAGAAATAAAGGCCCACCCTCCCACCCACCCACAAGACATTAATAATAATCATAGCAGCAATGACAAAGTATGGAATAAAGCACCTTACAGAACAACATAAGCAAACACCAATCAACAGGCTTGCAATATAAACGTCGGCACTGAAAAAGGAGCTACTTTTAATATGGGTAGGTTTGCTTATGCAACTTCGGGTATTCTCTCAAACAAGTCCAATTCCAAACGGGTTAGTCTGTGACCGGCATGAACAGAGCTTGTTACGATGCACTCATGCTCCTTCCTGTCTCCCCCTTCCCTCTTCCCTTCATGCACAGGACACAGCGGAAGGTTTCGTCATTTTGGGGGGCACGGGCATGACGACAAGCTATGCTCATTCCCATCACAGACAAATAGAGATCAGTCACGATATCCAAACAAGGTCATATTGAAAAGTAGGTCTGTGCAGACGTTTGGCTTAGGAAACAAATCAAACCAGGCGTGAACTCTTTTTCTTCAGGTTCTATTATCAGCAAGCAATCACCTGGAAAGGTGGTTTCCTATGAAGATCCCAGGTGCTCAATCAGAGTAAGTACCCGAAGCTTCCATTGGAAACACAGAGGGCAAAACTAAGACCTGATCACATCCACGGGTCGGACTCGTGGACATCACTGCCATTTTTAAAGGGATTTCAAAACGCCACAAGGGCTTGATACTGATGGATCCTGCAGCACGGCCAGCTGCGGTGTTCTTGTCTCCTCCCCTCCATGCCTTTTCAAGTGCCAAAACAGCTGTGGAGGAAAAACCATTTTAGCACAAGAAAAGGCATGTGGAAAGGACAAGACACACACACACACCCACCTCAGCCTGCCATACTGCATTTTAAAATCCCTTTGGCGGTGGCATCCTTGGGTCATACCCATAAATGCCATCATGTCCAGTTTGGCCCAAAGGCAGGTGTCATTTGTGATGTGCTGGTTAGAGCTGACATTCACTCCTGGGTGTTCTAGCTTCAGTTCCCTACTCAGCCAAGGAATTCACTGGGTGACCCGAGCCCAGTCATTCTTAACCTCAGCTACGTCACAAAGTTGTTCTGAGCACAAAAGAGCACCATGTATACTGCCCAGATCTTTTGGGGGGAAGGGCAGGATTTTTTAAAAAAATAGATAAGACACAGCCACTCTGCTCCACTGGGGCTCTAATACTGCCTGAGACAACAAGGACAACAATGAAGAAGAGGAGGAGGAGGAGGAGATTGGATTTATACACCACCTAGTGGAGTCTCAGAGCGGCTTACAATCTCCTTTCCCTTCCCCCAACAGACACCCTGTGAGGTAGGTGGGGCTGAGAGAGCTCTTTCGAGGACTGTCCTTGAGAGAACAGCTCTTAAAGAACTTGTAACTGACCCCAAGGTCACGTCAGCAGCTGCATGCAAAGGAGTGAGAGTTCAAAACCAGTTCTCCTACATTAGAGTTCGCTCTCCTAACCACTGCACCAGACTCTCAGTCAAGGAGACCGGCAGAGGGGGAAGGTAGATGAACGAGCTTTCCGTGTGCCAAACGACATCCTGTCTCAGTGCCTCAGAACATCCGAAGGTGAAAGCAATGCAGGCAATCCCTTGGCAACCCAGGTTTGCATGGCGTCACACTGTAAGACGTACCAGCCCCACAGTACATCTGCTGCCAGGCTGGGGGGGTAGCCCAATTCAAATCCCTATTCTCGCTTTCCCGACAAGGAGCGCGCTCCTGTCTTCCCACAGCAGTTCCTCCATCTGATCAAGGGCAGACACTGACGAGTCCCAAAGCAAGCCACCACGTCTAGCCTTCGCAGCCTGGAAGGACGTTCATTCAGACGAGGGGGCCTCTGAGGACACGGCACAAAAGCACAAAGAAGAAAAAGTATGACTAAGCCCTCGAGGCTAAGAAAGCTGGAGGAATCGGGATGTGGGGGGGGGGGGGGGGAGAGAGATAAGATTTTGTCTCTCTCGAGCTGGGGACAAAAAAAAAACCCCCAAAGCCTCCTCCAAACAGAAAAATCAGTAACAGTTGGCCACCTTTTGAGCACAACCACATGAAGCCACCTTATTAGGGCTGCCAGCCTCCAGGTGGGGCCTGGGGATCTCCCGCTTTTACAACTGATTTCCAGCTGACAGAGATCAGCTCCCCTGGAGAAAATGGCTGCTTTGGAGGGTGGACTCTATGGCATTGTACCATGCTGAGGCCCCTCTCCTCCCCAAACCCCACCTTCTCCTGGCTCCATCCCCAAAGTCCCCAGGTATTTTCCAACCCGGACTTGGCAACCCTACACCTTAAACCGTATAAATCATTGGTCTATCAAGGTCAGTGGAACAGAGGGGGCGGAGAGCTGTGAATCTCCTGCCTCAGCCAAGGGGTTGGACTAGATGTACCTTGGGGTCCCTTCCAGCTCTGTGTTTCTATGTGGGCTTCTTCAGCGCCTTTTGCATATGCAGTGGTTTTGTGCACAGGCTCTGACACTGAAGGAAGCAATGGTTCCAGCTAGTTGAGCTCATTAAAAAAAAAAAAACTTTTGGAAGATGTGGCCATTTCCAGGTTTTAACTATCTACTGCTAGTAGTAATAATAATAATAATCAACCTTTATTGGCATAACATACAGAACATACGACTTTACCTACTACTAGAGAGCCAGTTTGGTGTAATGGTTAGGAGCACGGACTCTAATCTGGGAGAACCGGGTTTGGCTCCTCACTCCTCCACATGCAGCTGTTGGTGTGACCTTGGGCCAGTCACAAGTTCTCTCAGCACTGTTCCCTCAAGAGCAGTCCTTGAAAGAGCTCTCTCAGCCCCACCTACCTCACAGGGGATCTGTTGTAGGGAAGGGAAGGGAAGGGAAAGGAGATTCCTTTAGGTAGTGAACGGCGGGGTATAAATCCAATCTCTTCTTCTTCTCTACCTCATTCTTTAAAATTCCCCCCCAGACACACACACATGCTATTACCTAATTCAGCACCTAGCAGCAAGATGGAGATGTTCCTCATACAGGACTTCTGCAGTCAGCTGCTCCATTAACAAGACAGCGGTCATGCTCTTAATATTTATACTTTCTGTGGCCAGTCTAGAGACCTCTCACTCAATGTTACTCATAGGACCAATGTTCTACATCCCTGTTCCCTGAAGCATCCCTGTTCCCAAATCCCAAAATCAGTTCATGACTCCTACCTTCTCCCTCTGCAGTGGCAAGGATGGGGCAGCCTAGAGGCCAAGAGGGCAGGTTGGACCAGCGCCAGCTACTGTTTCTTGTAGGGTTTCCAACCTTCAGGTGATGGCTGGAGATCACCCAGAATTACTACTGGTCTCCAGTTGACAGAAATCAGTAACCCCAGAGAAAATGGCCTGCTTTGGAAGTTGGCCCCGATGCTATTACACCCTGCTGCTGAGTCCCTCCCCACCCCAAACTCCAACCTCCCCAGGCATCACCCCCCCCAAAAAAAATCTCCAGGAACTTCCCAACCCAGAGCTGGCAACCCCAGTTCCTTGTTGCTCACTCACTCACTCCTGAACAAAAGAGTAATCAGTGCCAGTGGCCCAGACCTGTAGTTCAACAGGAGAGAACACTTGTGGGTTCCTACAACAGGCCAAATTGCATCTGCCCGGATTGTTTCAGGACAAGAAAATGGTGAGAGAAGGTTAATGCTCCTTGCACATATATACCACAGTCATGATTTGCACTGAGCACTGCATTCACAGAAACTGCAGATACCCTGTGAAAGTCCTGTGTGACTATTATAGTAAGGACACACAATGCTGATCCTGTGAACTTAGGCAGATCATGAGAGGGAGGGCAGGCAGGGTTGCGTCAGGGCTTAGTTCTTGTGGCCCTTTCTTGCACGCCCAGGGAAATGCCGATCACCACTTTGGTGGTCAGGAAGCAATTTTTCTCCAGGCCACTTTTGCTGGAGATCCTGGAGGTTTTTTGTCATCTTCTGGGCAAGGAACAGCAGTCACTGCGGGTGTGGAGAGGGAGGTATTTATGAATTTGCTGTGCTGTGCAGGGGGTTGGACTAGATGACCCAGGAGGTCCCTTCCAACTCTATAATTCTAGGTTTCACTTCCGGGATCCAGCTTGAGTACTACTCTGTAATCTGTGAAACAGCTGTTGAGTGAGCAGAAAAAGACAGAACAGAAACGGACACCAAATCCGGGTGGAAATGGGGCTCTTTGTTCCCAGCTGTTCGCCCACTCGCCAGGTTGCCAACTCTGCCCTGGAAAATTCCTGGAGATGTCACAGCGGGGCCTGTGGAGGGGGAATCTGGGAAGGGATTTCATCTAGACTATACAGTAAACCACTTGGGTTGCCAATTACAGATTGGGAAATTACTGGAGATTTGGGGGTGGAATCAGGGGAAGGCAGGGTTTCTGGAGGAGAGGGATCTCAGCAGGGTATAATGCCATGGAGTCCACCCTCCAAAGCAGCCATTTTCTCCGGGGGGGGGGGGTGATTTCTGTAGTCTGGAGATGTATTAATTCCAGGAGATCTCAAGGCCCCACCTGGAGGTTGGCAACTCTGTATACCACCATTTCCACCCACAGAAGCTGCCAGTTTTTCCAGGGGAATGGATCTCTGTTGTCTGGAGATTAGCTGCAATTCCAATAAGTCCCACTTGAAGGTTAGCAACCCTAGGTCCCTTCCATCAGGGAAGCCTTGGTGGAAATCTCCCATTTTCTCCAGAAGCCCACTGGGAACTGCAGAATGCAGCTTGGGTTTTTTTGCATTTCTTTTAGCCCCACCAGGCTAAACAGGGCTTGGAGGATCGTGAAAGACTCACACTCCTTTGTCATGAAATGAGGAAGAAAAACACTAGAGAGCATCTTGTGTAGGCTCCCCCAGACCTGGAACTAACGGTGGTATGTACAGATCCAGGGAAAGCACCCTGCCACAACCCGGGTTTAAATTCCAGATTCCCTAAGGTTGCCAACCTCCAGGTCGGGCCTGGAGATCTCCCAGAATTACAACTTATCTCCAGGCAACAGAGATCAGTTCCCCTGGAGAAGTGGTTGCTTTGGAGGGTGGGCCCCGTGGCATTATATACCAGTGAGGTCCCTACTCTCCCCAAACTCCACCCTCCTCAGGCTCCATCCTCTAAATTGCCGGGTATTTCCCAAGCCCGACTTGGCAACTCTCTCCCCTGTATGTCATTATCTTGCTATGTTTAGCCTAAGAATTTCAGGTGATGCGATCAAGCCATTCACTGCCCTCTGGGACCAACTGAAGGTCAAATCACCTTGTAGATACAGCGTTAAGGAACTCTGCCCCGAGATTTTTCAATACTTGAATGGAAACAACCCCCCGGAGCTTCTCTGCTGCAGTAAAAATCCATTCATTATTTCTTCAGAGACTCCTTTCATGTTGCGAACATCATTAATGACAAGAAATTGGATTTGGAGAAGCAAACAAAGACACAAGTCTCCCTCCCCCACCACCCACCCACCCTTTGCTTTCTCCTAGCAGGAGTACATAAAACACTCGCCTAAACATCAGTACAGAATGACACTGGGCAGGGAGGGAGGGGGAGGGAGGGAGAAAGCGCGTGAATCTAGAAATAGATTCAATAACACAATAAGTGGGTAATAAAAGTATAACAACAATGCACTCAAGATAAGGTTTGTTTTCGTTTCTGTTATGCCACCCGCGGTCATATCTTACAATGGCTCCCAATTTATATGCTGTTATTGCTCATTCAGAACAGAAAATGGGGGGAAAAATAGATATTGTACACAAAAAGCAACCAAATGTGTGAGCTGCTTATCTAGGTGGCTTCATTTCCATGCTTCACACAAACACGCCGGAGTAAATCGAATTTAACCGAGGCCAAGAGAACTGTTGTGTTGTAAAGCTGCGTTAATAGGGGTGTCAGGGTCGCTGGGTTGCCACTATGGGTGTGTGTTTGGCTAAATCTGAGCTGAAAAAATATCCTAAAAATACCTTATCAGTATTTTCTAGATACTGTTTCAGCCAGATATAGATTTGAGTTATTGTTTGGCTATCGGGATTTTCAGAGCCTCCGGATAGTCAAACTTAAAAAGGGCATTTAAAAGGATTGCAGTCCCTTTAAATGCCTTCTCCAAGCCACGCAACTCCACGGTGCATGAATGCCAAAGGTATTTAAAGGGCTCGCACCTTTTAAACACCTTCCAGGTGAATTTGCCATCAGAGAAGGTTTTTAATTGATTGCGGTCCCTTTAAATACCTTCAGAGTTCACTCACCATGGAGTTGTGCAGCTTGGAGAAGACAAAGGGATCGTGATCAGAGTTTATAGCTGTACTTCTTCCATTCTTGAGGTCTGCTATAGACAAACCTACACTGTAAGAATGTAAGAAGTGCCCTGTTGTATTAGATTAGTGATTTGTCTAGTTCAGCATCCTGTCTCATATACTGGCCAATCGGTTCCTTTGGAGGGCCAACTCAGGGCATAGAGGCCAAGGCCTCCAGGCACTATGGTTGCCAGCTCCAGGTTGGGAAATACCTGGAGATTTGGGGGGTGGAGCCTGAGGAGGGTGAGGTTTGGGGAGGGGAGGGATTTCAATGGGGGTATAAAGGCATATAAAGTGCACCTTCCAAAGCAGTCATTTTCTCCAACAGCGGAGTTTCCCTTTAGTAAACACTTTAACCCTAAACTAGGTTGAACCAATCCGATTTTGGTTCAACGCTTAGGGCTTCATACAGTGAACTCGTATTGTAATTTTCTAATGATATCAAAACATCTTCTGTTGGGCCTCGTATATGCAAGCAATCCCATTTTTTAATGCTCTTATTTTTAAAAGAATAGTTTCCTGCAAGTATCAAATTAACACAGCATGGAGCAAGCAATGCTAAAACCTTGATCTCAGTTGTGGGGTTTTTTTCTTAATTACACAGAGGGAAATTTTAATGCAATGTTTATATAAAGTATTTCTAAGCCAGCTGTTTCCCCAATAAAATGGTAGCCTTCAGCCCTGCAGCTTGAAATGACACAAGTAATCTTGCCATCTCGGATTTTATCATCTCATTCTGTTACACAGGAAATGCAAATCCCAGAGCCCTCACCTACGAGGTAGTGTGCTATTGCCTCAGTGGTGGTTTGCCATTGCCTGCCTCTGCATAGCAACCTCTGGCCTCCTTGGGGGGGGGGGGGTCTCCCCTCCAAATACTAACCAAGGCCAATCCTGCTTAGCTTCCTACCTTTTTTACTTGTCCTGCTCCTGTTTCTGACACAGTTATCTGAGCAACCCTTTTTGCGTCCTCTCGACAGCCGTTTTAAAGGCGAAGGGAGGATCTTTGTGTCGCAAGATTTTTCTCAAAGGCTTGTCCAGCTGGTTTAAATGTTCCCCACCAATGGGATGCTTTATCCTGAGAACTAGCAGTTCGTGGTTCTCTACAGTGCAGCCCAGTTGGCTCATATATTCTCCAGCAGCCACTGCACAAACTAAGAAAGCCTGCTTGTGATGCTGGCAATCAAGCATTTTGACATAATTCATTATGTTAGCTGGTTCTTGCTGTGTTTGGATTGACCTGGTGGAATTCTGCTTCTCTTGCTACTGTGTAACATCTTATATAATGACTGAGGAATATAAGAACATAAGAACTGCCCTGCTGGATCAGACTAGTGGTCTGTCTAGTCCAGGATTCTGTTCATCACAGTGGCCAGTATGTTGCCCTGGAAGCCCATAGAGGATTGCCAGTCTCCAGGTGGTAGCTGGAGATCTCCGGTTTTTACAACTGGTCTCCACGTTACAGAGATCAGGTCCCCAGCAGAAAATGGCTGCTTTTGGAAGGTAGACTCTACTAGGGCATTGTATCAAACGAAGGATCCTCCCCCTCCCCAAACCCTGCCCTCCCCAGGCTCCATTCCCCCAAATCTCCCGGAATTTTCCAACCCAGAGCTGGCAACCCTAAATGCCAACAAACAAGGCATAGAGACCAAGGCCTCTCCCCTAATGTTGCCTCTGTATGTGTCTCTAAATAAGAACAGTTACTACAGCCTCCCAGCACTGGTAATCAGAGGTTTACTACCTGTGATACAACTGACTTATGGAGACCCCCAGCAACTAGCTATCAAAGCAAGTGAGAAGCAGAGGTGGTTCGCCATCACGTTCCTCTGCAGTCTCCCCAGTTGGCCTCCAATCTGAATACCAACCCTGCTTTAGCTTCCAAAATCTGACAAGGTTGGGCTATATACCATGTCGCCTTCCCTCCCGGTGACTATAAGATTCCCTTTATTCACCATAGCAGCCATCAATGGACTTCTCTTCCATGAATCTGTCTAACCCCCTTCCAAAGCCCTCTACGTTCAGGGCCATCCTTACATCCACTGGCAACAAATTCCACAATTTAATTGCTTGTTGAGTAGATAATGTCATTATTTTTGTCGACCTCTCCTGAAGAGTGTTATGTAAATGTTTTTTTAAAAAAAATAAGGCATCTATAGTTATCTCCCACAGTAAGCCAGACATCAAAAGGCCTACTGAAAATTTCTCTTGTCCTGACCACCTGATTAGGTCACAGGGCACATGGGATTGCTCCATGCCCTGCACTGCTTAAGACTTCTCATTTTCTTAAGGCAGCACTGTGGAAATCCCACCTTGCAAATTGATAAATGCTTTCCAGGTAACAGGAAAACATTTAATTTCTGAATTCCCTGAAAGAAGACTATAGCAATCATGTTTTCTCAAAGGTGAAGTAGTTTTAATGGAATGGCGGACTCGATTGTAAAACACTTCTGCTGGAAAATATGCCAGCTGGATTTTTTAAAAAAATTGGAAAACACATGAAATGTGGTATTATTTACACTGCAGCTGAATTTTAGGAGTCAGCAGTTGTTGCCGAGAATAATGAAGCTGATAAGAACTGATAAAAATATTCATGAAGTGTTGTCTTGGTTAACAGCACACTAGTCTAAGCGCTGCTCTGCATTTCTAGGGAAAAAATATGTCTGAAAACCTAAAAAAAAGAAGGGAAATGCTATTACTGTAGTAATATATTTCAGAAAAGAAGCTGGAACAAAACTCATTTTTTAAAAAAATGCATTAGCATTGGGAGTCTCTATTTTCTCCAGGTTCTTAAATATAATGCCATACAATGGAAACTTTCTAATTAATTACCTGGGAATTTCCACAGTCAAATTTTCCCCACAACAGTTACAGGAACCAGAGGCTACATTTACATTCAATGTTTGGTGGTGATATATTCCTTGAGCTGCTACTCCTGGGACTTGATTTAAATACGATGCTGGTAGAGCAAAATCAGTCACCCGCGGGACTCTGCCCTAGCCCAGAGTCTCACTCAAACTGGGTTGCTAAGCAAAGCATCCTAGGACTATTTTATACATATTTCAATTTTTTAAAAAAATACAAAGGATTGGATCTCACCACGAGGCAGTGGAAGAGAAGCTTTACTTCACATGATTCAGTGTGTGCAAAAGTTGCACAAGAGCTAACGTAAGCTTCAGAACAGAATTTTCATATGAGATCATGTCTGTTTTTTGATAAGGGCTTTGCCCTCAAGCAACTGGTATGGGCTGTGGCTCAATGGATGAGCATCTGCTTGGCATGCAGAAGGTTGCAGGTTCAATCCCTGGCATCCCCAGTTAAAAGGCTGGGCAGTGAATGACGTGAGAGACCTCTGCCTGAGACCTTGGAGAGCCGATGACAGTCTGAGTAGACCTAGATAAACCAAAGGAGTAGACCTAGATAAATACAGTATAAGGCAGCTTCATGTGTTCATAAAAATTTATTTGATTATTATGGTGTGGAGGTATGATATGATTTGAGTGAGGACGTTCATTATTGGGCATGCAGGGGCGAGGTTTGCTGAAATATACCTTGCCCTATGTCTTGCTCAAGTGGAAACTCAAGACAGGATACGGTCCTGTTGACTTAGCACAAGAGCTACTTGGGATGACTCTGATCTGTTTCCACATGTTGAAGAGCTCTTGTACTAGTGGAAATATTCCATGGGATCCAATCCAAAGACCCCTGTTCCTAGAACTGGAACTCTTAAACTCAGTGGGAATCAGCAAAAACAAACCACAAGAATAAAATTCCCGGTAAAAATATTAGCCACAGCCCAATGCACTGTGAAATGCAGACAGACACTGAACTCAAAGGCACAAAGAGCACTTAACTCTGTAATGGAACTGAAGGCATTATATAACAGAAATAATTATCCCATAACTATCCAACAGTAGCTGTAAAAGCTCTCCCAAAATGGATCATAATAAGCTCTCTTGTACTAAGACTTCTGAAAATCCAAGTATATAATGTTTTACCAGGTCATTCTAACTTACATGCTTGTTCACTTTCTCAAAGAACTTCAAAAGGTTGGTGAGGCATAAGAACATAAGAGAAACCAATGTTGGATCAGGCCAGTGGCCCATCTAGTTCAACACTATGTGTCACACAGTGGCCAAAAACACCAGGTGCCCTCAGGATGTCCAGCAGTACTCCCCTTTACAGAAGCCAGGTTGATTTCCCCCCATCTCTATGCCTAATAATTCTATCTTTGATTACAGTTTCTACTAATTTGCCTGCGACAGATATTAGGCGACTGGTCTGTAATGTCCTGGTTCCCCTCTGAATGCTTTTTTAAAATCAGTGTAACATTTGCTACTCTCCAGTCTTCTGGTACCGTGGCTGATTTTAGTGATAGGTTACATAGATGGGTTAGTGGATCAACTATCTCACATTTGAGTTCCCTAAGAACTCTTGGGTGTATACCACCAGGACCTAGAGACTTCTCAGAACATCATCTCTTGTTACCTCAATTTGATTCAGTTCTTCAGACTCCCTTCCTGAAAATAGCAGCTGTGGCATGGGAACATGCCCCACACTTTCTGCAATGACAGCAACAAAAAAAATTGAGCTTCTCTGCCATCTTCCCATCTTCCTTTAGCAATCCATTTATTCCTTGGCCATCCAAAGGCTCAACTGCTTCTCTAGCGGGTTTCCTGCTCCAGATATATTTAAAGAAATGTTCATGATTTGTCTTGATTCTTTTAGCATGCCTAATTATTGATTTGCATCTTTTGCCAGAGCCTGTGGTCCCCTCTGTTCAGTTCATTGGGGCAGTCCTTTCACTTTTTTAAAATAAACCTCTTTATTTTTTATAGCTTCTTTGACTTGCATTGTTAACCATCCAGGCATTCTCTTAGACTTGGCAGTGCCTTTCCTAAACCATGGAATGTATTCCATATGGGCTTCAATTAATGTGGTTTTAAATGGCTTCTCAACATCGTCTACAGATTTGACTCTCATGTGTTTCCCTTTCAGCTTCCTTTTAACTATTCCCCTCATTTTTGTGAAGTCCCCTCTTTTGAAATCAAAAGTTACAGTTTTGGACTTTAGGGGTAACTTTCCATTGACCTGAATGCTGAACTTAATAGCATTGTGGTCAATGTTTCCAACTGGTGCAACAACATCTACATCTTTCACCAGGTCTTGAGCCTTGCTCAGAGCCAAGTCAAAGATCACTACCCTCTGGTTGGCTCTGTGACCAACTGGTTCCAGTGCAGTCAGTTATAATGTCTAGGAATCTCATTTCTACAGAATGACTCAAGCACATTTTTATCAAGTCAATGTGAGGGATGTTGAAATCTCCCACTATCACAACGTTATCTGCTTTAGGCACCTTATTTCCTTCTCCATCTCAAGATCAGCCCCAAGGGTTTGATCAGGTGACCCACTTATAAGGAACATACATTTCTCACATTCTTACATTGACCCACTTATAAGTAACCCTTAGGGCCCAGTGTTTCTACTCATACAGCTTCTGGTCATGGTCATAGCCAACCACTGCATCCCAGGTAAATCTGGAAAAATCTGGCCCCAGACACTGGTCAACGTTTTGCTCAGTATGCACACTCAGCACTAGAAAGTTAAAATTTGCCTGAAGACATAGCTCCTGCTCAGAAAAACGCTCTCCACAAAAAAAATAAAAACAAAAAAAAATCAATGGCGCATTTAACTACTTCTCCAATGTTTTGATTAGGCCATTATTTTCCATTAACTACAAATTAATGCACTTCACATCAGTGTTAAGATTTAAAAAAAAATTATCAGCCAGGAACTGTCACTGCTGATGAAACATAAAACATGTGTAAGGAGATACAGCTGCTGCCAAGCCATTTGGTATACAAAAAAAAAATGAACAGTTTTATTGACACAGAGTAAAAATGCAATAGCTAATAATGACTCTGCTCTGACTTGGATTCTGGTGGAGGATAATGCATAAGTATGAGCCCAGTCAGACATTACCGGATAAACACAAGAATTGTCCCTCTCTACATGGACTACATGTGTGGTGCCAACAGCCGGGGCCACTTGCATGGTGGAATCTTAGGAGTTGTTCACAATACCTGCAGATTTCCACCAATTCCTTGGTTTCAACTTTTGGCCTGCACAATCCAAGTAGCTCAAAGAAAGTAAAGTTCCTAGTCCTCATGAAGCAATGGCAAAGCAAGGATCTGAATGGACCCTATCCATTAAAAAAATCTTTGCCTTTCTATTAATGACAAATCAAGTGGTATGTATGAACTGGGTACGGTTAACAATTGTACTCAGATTCTAGGGAGGCTCAGAACATCGAAGTTACAAGAATCCTTCCTCTGATGGACTTTTACATCTCAGATATGATTGTGAGCTCTGTGGATTGTGAGGACAGATATATACTGCAGATCCCACAACCAATCCACAGCTTGGCACTGCCTGGAAACTCTATTAAGACCAATGTTCAGATTCAGCATAAGACAGTTTTGTATATTCAACTTTACTATCGCCTCAAAGGCAGTACTTTCCGAAGAAGATGATTTTCACATTCAGCAGCATGTAACTAAGTGCTGAGCAAATCAAGTGATGTCTCTGCATTTTGGGTGATTCAAAATGGCCCCCTTGATACTGAGGAGGTGCCTTATATGTCAAGGTTACAAAAAAATCCTGGCTTGGGAATTTTAACACAGTACGGCGACATCTAGTGGTGATAACTGCGATAACATTTCTTTTTTTTCCAATTAATTTTTTATTGATTTCAAAATCTTACAAATTAATTACAATTTTTTTACAGCAGGAAATGAAATTAACATTCTTTAAACATTTTCTACTACAAGTTGCCAACTCTAGTCTACTATTTCATTTGTAAATTATAATAATTAATTAAGTCAGATAGATGTTGGCACGCCTAAAAAAATATTTCTGCCTCTCAAAATTACTCCAGTACATCTGCAATTATAAACTCTTTCCCATAGTTTCCCATTAGATCTTCTTATGTTTATAACCAGATGTTCTATATATATATTTCATTTTCATTTCAAAACTAATATACTAAAATGATTCACAATAAAGTCAGATAGAAACAAAATAATACTCAATTTCGTTACTCTGCTCTCTTAAGATTTTTTACTAAATTCTGTTCTTCCTCTTTAACTGGAGCTCTTCTAATCGGCGTTCCCTCCCCCCAGGACTCCAGAGCAGTTCTGAAGCAGACTCACAAAATGTGAGTCTTGCCCATTGGGGAGATGTGGGGGGGGGAATCCCAATGGCCCTTCCCGCGTGCTCCACTACGCTTTATATTCCAGGCTAGTTCACCTGGGGAAAATATGAAAAACAAAAGAACAAAAATGATAACTCTATCGCTGCTATTTCCTCCAATATAGTTCTTTACAATCTTATAGTACGTTCCTCTTCTTTGGTTGCCAGTTCTTGATTTCCTAGCCTGAGTCCAAGTCCAATGCCTTCAGAAGCTCTTCACCAGATGCTAAATCATGGGCTGTGAATATATGTCCTTGGTGTGACTGATATATGTCCGAGTGCAAGCCAACGGTACCTGTACTTCTCTGCAAGCTTTTGTGCAATTGGGTGCATATCTTCCTACAGTTGGACCAAAGTGTCTTCAAGCTTCAAACTTCTGTTCTTCCTGGCAATTTCCAAGAGGTTCCTTTTAGTCTTTACATCCTTAAGATCTGCCACAATGTCAGGTGTTAACGCTGGTGAGCCCATTCGGGAGGAGGGGTTTAAGCGGAAAGCATTGTTTACCACTGGCCCTGGAAGCTGTATAATTCCCTCTAACCATTCATTTAAAGCAACAGTAAGGTCCTTGTTTAGCTCAAAGTTCAAAGAAATTCCACGAAATGTTACTTTGGTTTTCCTTGATTTGCATTCCAACAACAATAGCCTACTTTTCGCCCATCCTTCAAAAGTTTTCAGTTCAGCTATTTCTTTATATTTCTTTTGGGTGCCGGCAGCTGCTGACTGCGCCTTCTCCTGTACATCCTGTAGCTTTTTATTGACTTCGTCCAACTTATTTATAACAGGAGTAATGCTGTTTCTTATCTCCTTTTAAGTCTTGTTTTAAATCTGTCAACATCTCCTGTAAATGCTTTTTGGTTAAAGAGTTTTCTCTTTTCCTTTTACTTACACAAGCTTCAGCTTCCTCCATTTCCAACAGGGGAGGAGAGTCTTCGTCTGAAGAGTTTTTGCTTTCTTGCATTGCTCTAAGCATTGTTTTGGAAGGATTCTTGCCACTTTTTGCTCTGCTATTCTTCCCCATTGTTTTAGTAAAGCTGTGATATTTAAATTGCAGCCCATTTTTAAAATTTTAATTCTTTTGTAGGAGCCCGACACGGAGGCTGTATTGGGCGCAACTGCGGGGCTCACTGTCGCTCACTCCTCCCCAACTGCGACAACATTTCTGACAGTTGCTAAACACACATTATTAACCCACTGATATGACTTGGACTCACTTTGGCGATTGCTGGAATAAATACTGACCCTATTTATAAAGTCGAAATACTGTGTATTTTCTGTGATCTAAAATGGAAGGAAGGAAGGAAGGAAGGAAGGAAGGAAGGAAGGAAGGAAGGAAGGAAGGAAGGAAGGAAGGGAGGAAGGGAGGGAGGGAGGGAGGGAGGGGGGAGGGGGGAGGGAGGAGGGAGGGAGGGAGGGAGGGAGGGAGGAAGGAAGGAAGAATCTAAGATGAAGCTTTGGCAAATCTTGTGGTGGGAATCACCATGTGAGTTCTACAAACAAACATTATTTCAAATATTCTTGCATAAATGAGGCTAGAATCTGCTGGTGAGGGCAGCATTCTAATGCGCTCAGGAACAACTTACTGGGTCCAAGCTTTGATCAATAAACAGATGAATATTTATTGATAACTGAAGCCAAGTTTAGCTGCTGACACAATGATGGAGCTATCAGAAGGAGATAATTCTTAGACGGGTAGTCTGTGGCAGCGAAATAAAAAAAAGGATTCAAGTAGCACTTTAGAGTCTAAACAGAATTTATTCTAGCAGAAGCTTTTGTAAGTCAGAGCTCACTTCATCAGATGTACGAAGAGGAGAAATACTTCCAAGTATGTGGTTCTTAGCTTAAGGCAACCAAAGGGCCAAGTAACCAACCTCTGGCACAGGCAACAGTGGTGCTTGGCACACCTAGACAGAGCCAGGGGACCCACAATCTAAATGTTGTCTGCTTTTATGTCAGTTTTAATATGCCTTTCCCCAATGGAGTTCAAAGCAGGTTACAGTGTTAGCTTAAAAACATCATAAACACACTATGATAAGTAAATAGCAAGAAGCTCACACAGACTGGTTCATCCAGTATTCATGGTTTGTTTTATATCCTGCAATCTGCTTTAGTCTCAACAAGAAACACAGACTATAAATCGTGTGTGTAAAGTGCTGTCAAGTTGCAGCTGACTTCTGGCGACCCCAGCAAGGGGCATTCAAGGCAAGGGAGAAGCAGAGGTAAGTTGCTGGTGCCTTCCTCTGCAGAGTCTTCCTTGGTGGTTTCCCTTCCAAGCACTGACCCTGCTTAGCATCCAGGATCTGATGAGACTGGGCTACACCATGTCGCCCTCCCTCCTGGACTATAAATTAAGTAAGTAAATAAGTGAATATAGATAAATAAATCCAAAACAGCAGAAAACACCGATCCCTAGTACAACCAATAAATCTGCAAGCACAGCTTTTGTAGGTATGCCCAACTGAACAACTCTGCGTTACACAGAGCTGAGTAAAAAGCAGCCATGCAGGGATCTTTCCAAAATGTCTGGGTGCCCGTTCCGCCAAACATGAGGCCAGCACTGAAAAGGCACTGGGGGCGGGGGGGTCAACAATTGCCTACAATAAGGACTATGAAGCAAGCACCTATGGCGCAGCACGGCACCATCTCTCCCACACCATTCTCATGGTGCACTTCCTAAAAGAGTTGTAGCAAACCACCCCCTTTCTGTATCATTGGCAGCGGCTGGTCAGGGAAGAAAATCACCCTGATTCACATGACAAAGGCAGCTTCAATTTACAGTGAGACGGTGGAAGACTCACAACAGAGATGCTCTTTGCAGTGGCGTTCAACATGCAGACCAAGTCTTAAAATGTGGGCTGCAAATTAAATTTGCATTAGGCAGCCATCATCTCCCAGGGATGCAGTCCCTGTACTTTTATGATTAAGCCCACCTACCCAATGATAGCATAGCAGCCCTGCTGCTGGCATTACTGAAGACAGTCACCTAGTGCCTAAACCAATTAATTTTAATTTTTTGAAAAAAGATACTACGATGTCCCCATCCTTGTTCTTCCTGTATGATTTATCACCTAGGTTTCAACAGCATTCAACTGCAGCATTCGCAGCGCAGTAATTAATATTCCAGAAAAGCAACGCCAGCTTGCTTGGATCAGGAAATGCGAAAGACAGACGTTTGGCAGCCCTGCGTAGAGTTCACTGCCGATGTCAGCCAGATCCAAGAGAGCAGACAAGGCATCCTTTCTCGGAGCCGTAGAAGGGGAACGGTGAACCATGAAAGGGGCTCGGGCTCTTTTCCTGCACTTCGATGGTTTTGAAGGAAAGCTTTTGTCTTTCTGGAAACCTTACAGCGGGATGGGAAACAAATACTAAACCCTTGACCTATCTATGCTAATGCCACAGGCAGTTGAACACTAGTGTGTGGCTGTGTCAGATTTACACAGGGCTTAAAGGGATCATGCATCATTCTAATCCACTGGTTGCCAACTGGAGGGTAAAGAACCACAAGTGAGTGAAGCACAACGCGTTCCTCAAGTGGGACTCAAGTACCATTACCAGATTCAAGTATACAGTATTTGAAAAAGTGTGCATGCACACGAAAGCTCATACCTTGAATAAACCTTTGTTGGTCTTAAAGGTGCCACTGGACTTAAATTTGTTCAGATTCAAGTATGTATGTATGTATGTGCTGTCAAGTCACAACCCGCTAATGGCAACCCCAGCCAGGGGCTGTCAAGGCAAGCGAGAAGCCGAGGTGGTTTCCCATTGCCTTCCTCTGCAGAGTCTTTCTTGGCATTCCCCCATCCAAGTACGAACACTGCTTAGCTTCTGAGTTTAAGCTATACTACTGGTTCCCAAAGTGGGCAATACCACCCCCTGGGGGTGCTGGAACGATCCAGGTTGTCAGTAGGCCTTGGCTACAATTGGGGGGGCATTGAATAAAAATAGGGGGGGGGGTGGAAGTATAAATAAAGAAGAGTCCGGAACCTATCTAAAGCAGCTTTTTCCTGCCTTCTCCTGGTCTTCCCTGGATTTACTTTACTGAAAACTAGGATCCTACCAGTGTTCCCTCTAAGCTGAGTTAGTGTGATCTAGCTCAGTTTTTTAGCCTCTGGCTCACACATTTTTGTCTTGGCTCAGAAAGGATGGCTCCAGAGCAAACTGATTCATGCAGTAGCCAAATCGCTCCCTCACAACTTTAATGCCAGTAGCACAGAAAGTAGAATTTTTTTCTCACAGGACTCCACAGCTTAGAGGGAACATTGCGCTTTTGATATCACGCAGTCGTGCTAAGCCACATGCTATCAGAGCAGACTAAAATAAATCTGTGGAGGCTAAAATAAAATAAAGCTAAAGACCAGAAAAAGAGGGAAAAAATGTCAATTAGCAGCCCTGTGTGCCTGGTCTACAAAGGGAGGAGGAGGAGGAGGAGATTGGATTTATACCCCACCCATCACTCAGAGTCTCAGAGCGGCTTACAATCTCCTTTCCCTTCCCCTCCCCACAACAGACATCCTGTGAGGTAGGTGGGGCTGAGAGAGCTCTGAAAGAACTGCCCTTTCAAGGACAGCTCTTGTCACAATTATGGCTTGCCCAAGGTCATCCAACAGCTGCAAGTGGAGGAGTGGGGAATCAAACCCAGTTCTCCCAGATTAGAGTTTGCACACTTAACCACTGCACCAAATTGGTGTAACACAAGTTATATGTTACCATGGTGTACATATATACATGTGAAGCTGCCTTATACACTGAGTAAGAACACCAGCCTATCAAGGTCATAACTGCTACTCCCATGAGCATGGAGGGAGGAATTGGGAGAGACTCTTGCATGCAGACCACAGCTACGTAGCTCCTTCATCCATACATTACCAAAGGAACACGGGGAGAAAGCAGAGAGAAATGCCTCAGTCCCTCTGACAAGCCTAGTCTTCTGCATATACTATGTAAGTAGGAACCCTATTAAAACCAAGCAGATTAATGCATTGGGGTGATCTCAGTTACAGCCACTCCTGAGCTTGCCTGGATGTTTCCCTTGCGATGTTGGAAAGGTCCGACTATTTGCCTCTCCAAGATTCATAAACTGATGTGCTGAACCAGGCAAAAAACCAGAGTCGCCGAACTTCATTTGCAGCAGAGCCGGCCACACTTTATTGGTAAATGAAACACTCCTTTTATAGTTTGTAAAACACTTCAGGCTCATTAGGCGTGAAAAGCTCCTGTATAAAAACCTAGGATATTAATCACAGCCATTTGCCTCCAAGTCTCGGGCACTTCTCGCCGGAGTTTGAACTCCTTTTCCTATCACCATCTTGAAATGAGTTTGAGTGCAAATGAGGAGCAGCTCTCGGATTCAAAGCTCGGCCCTGGAGAGTTTACTGCATCCTCAAGCCCAACAGGGAATCCGTTTCATTCTCACGTTCGCAGCTCATCCAATTCCTCACGTTGCACAGAGCACCATACATGGGAAGGATCATCTCATTTTACCCTTACAGCACCCGAGTGGTAAAATGGAATGCCTGGCTATAGCCAGGAGCCTCCCAGCATCTCGACTCTTCGCCCAAGAGCATCTCAGGTACCAGTGGGAGTTGGTGGGTATTTGGGGGAGAGGCTCCAGCAGCTACCCTGTAAGCTTGGAATCTCTCCCTCAAACCCCCTCCCCTCCAGCTGATTTTTAAGCCACCACTGAATTTCTGTGGCTGCCCTAGTGCCCACTCCTGGGCTGGTGGTGCACTGCTCCGCCTCGCTCCAGCCCCAAATGACCCCTGGCGCTAGGAAAGGTTGAAGGTGGCAGGAAAAGAGGAAGACTCAACATGAAATGTGTTGACTCAGTATAGGAAGCCATGGCCTTCAGTATGCAAGACCTGAGCAAGACTGTTAACAATAGGAAGTTCTGGAGGCTGTTAATTCACAGGGTCGACATAAGTCGATAGCAGCTTGACTGCCCTTAACAAACAGACGCACTCTGGATCAGAGTAAATGATTCTGGGACCAGTTATTGTTGTGCATTACCAGCTACACACAACTGCAGGCAGATCAGGTCCAAAAACAGCCGCAGGCCTTCTGGAACCATTCTTATAGACTCCACCCTTTCCTAATGAAGCACAGCTGCACAGATGTGGCACTGCAGTGAAACGCCTTGGTTTTTATCACATACTTCATTCACCTGACCTCGGAGGCTGTACCTGCACACATGCCACAGAACGCAAATGAATACCTCATTAAACATAAACAAGAAACAAGGAATCTTTTTTCCCCAAACTGTATTTTTATTGGCAGAGCTCTAAATGAAACAGATAATGAACCGTTTAACACAGCAAGTTTCACTGTGATAAAAACCAGATTTAAAACACCACTAAACTGTATATAGGTTGCACCTTTAGTGTCTAGTAAAATAAAGAGATGTATTTGTAGTATTTCAACTTCCCTGCTTGACATTTATAATGTCATTCAAGAAGCTAGTTTTATTAGATTGAGGGGATACGTGCATTAAGTGTTCTTCCACAGACGATCGGAAAAGTCATTTGCGCCCTAAAGGCTTTTGGGGTGCAGGAGACCTGAACTGTCCTCTGATTCAACATAAAAAGAGAGAGAATTTGCCCTTAACAAGTTTGGTAATAACTACTGGATTTCATCTCTACAGACACACAATAGTTTCTGGCTTCGATTTGCCTCTTCCGGCATCCCTTCTTCATGGTATTATGAGACAGAAATATAAGAGCCAGTTTGGTGTAGTGGTTAAGTGCGTGGACTCTAATCTGGGAGAACCGGGTTTGATTCCCCACTCCTCCACTTGCACCTGCTGGATGACCTTGGGCAAGCCATAGTTCTGGCACAGCTGTTCTTGAAAAAAGAACAGTTTCTGTCAGAGCTCTGGTTCGGGATGAGGAGCATATTGCAAAAAACATAAAGACCAACAATAAAACTTTCTTCAAATACATTAGAAGTAGGAAACCAGCCAGGGAAGCAGTGGGGCCCTTGGATGACCAAGGGGTAAAAAGGTGTAGTGAAGGATGATAGGGAAATGGCTGAGAAGCTGAATGCATTTTTTGCCTCTGTCTTCACTGTGGAAGATGAGAAGTGTTTGCCCACTCCAGAACCACTGATTTCAGGAGGGGGGGTTGAAAGACCTGAGTCAGATTGAGGTGACAAGAGAGGAGGTCCTGAGACTGATAGACAACTTAAAAACAAATAAATCACAGGGCCCGGATGGCATACATCTGAGAGTTCCGAAAGAACTCAAATGTGAACTTGTGGATCTCCTGACAAAAATATATAATCTTTCCTTAAAATCTGCCTCCATTCCTGAAGACTGGAAGGTAGCGAATGTCACTCCTATCTTTAAAAAGGGTTCCAGAGGAGAGCCGGGAAATTACAGGCTAGTCAGTCTGATGTCGATACCGGGTAAGTTGGTGAAAACCAGGGGTCATTTCGAGCAGGAGCTCGGGGGAGCTCAGCTCTGGGAGTTGGTGCCAGCCCCCCCGCCACGGGGGAATGCCTGTTTGTGTCATGGCTGCAGCAAAATGACCCCGCCCCCTGGAAAGGTCCTTGTTCCTCCGACTAGTCTTCTGAAGACTTCAGCCACCACTGAAGCTATCCTCCCAGAATAGTGGTATTTCTGAGACTTGAACTGGTAGCTGTCCCCTCTCTGCCAGCTCTTCCTTCCTTCCTTCCTTCCTTCCTTTAACTTTCTCTCTCTCCTTCCTTCCTTCCTTCTCTCTCTCTCTCCTTCCTTCTCTCTTTCTCTTTCTTTTCTTCTTTCTCTCTTTCTTTCTCTCTCTCTCTTTCTTTCTGTCTTTCTCTCTATCTCTCTTTCTTGCCTTCTGACATACTTCCGGTGATGTCAGGTGGTGTAGCATAGGCAAATAAGTTATGCTAATGAGCTCCTGCACCTCTTTTTCTACGAAATGACCCCTGGTGAAAACTTATTAAGGAAAAAATCAGTAGGCACATTGATGAACAAAATCTCTTGAGGAAGACTCAGCATGGGTTCTGTAAAGGAAGATCTTGTCTCACTAACCTGTTAGTGTTCTTTGAGGGAGTAAACAAACATGTGGACAAGGGGGACCCAATAGATGTTGTTTACCTTGACTTCCAGAAAGCTTTTGATAAAGTTCCTCATCAAAGGCTCCTAAGTAAGCTGAATAGTCATGGGATAAAAGGACAAGTCCTTTTGTGGATCAAAAACTGGCTAATTAAAAGGAAACAGAGAGTGAGTATAAATGGGCAATTTTCTCAGTGGAGGGAGGTAAGCAGTGGGGTACCGCAGGGATCAGTACTCGGTCCGATGCTTTTTAACTTGTTTATTAATGATTTGGAGTTGGGAGTAAGCAGTGAAGTGACTAAATTTGCAGATGATATTTTAGTTGTTCAGGGTGGTGAAAACCAGGGAGAATTGTGAGGCACTCCAAAGGGATCTGTCAAGGATGGGCGAGTGGGCATCAACGTGGCAAATGGGGTTTAATGTGGCCAAGTGCAAAGTGATGCACACTGAAGCCAAAAACCCTAACTATAAATACACGTTGGTGGGGTCCAAACTGGCAGAGACTGACCAAGAGAGAGATCTTGGAGTCATAGTAGATAACTCAATGAAAATGTCGAGACAGTGTGCAACTGCAATGAAAAAGGCCAACGCTATGCTGGGGGTTATTAGAAAGGGAATTGAAAACAAATCAGCCAGTATCATAATGCCCCTGTATACATCAATGGTGCAACCTCATTTGGAGTACTGTGTCGCCACAACTCAAAAAAGATATTATAGCATTGGGAAAAGTGCAGAAAAGGGCAACTAGAATGATAAAAGGGTTGGAACACTTTCCCTATGAAGAAAGGTTGAAGCACTTGGGGCTCTTTAGGTTGGAGAAACGACAGCTGAGGGGTAACACGATCGAGGTTTATAAGATTATGCATGGGATAGAGCAGGTAGAGAAAGAAGTCCTTTTCTCCCTTTCTCACAATAGAAGAACTCGTGGGCACTCCATGAAATTGCTGAGCAGTCGGGTTAGAACAGATAAAAGGAAGTACTTCTTCACTCAAAGAGTGATTAACACGTGGAATTCACTGCCACAGGAGGTGGTGGTGGCTACAAGCATGGACGGCTTCAAGACGGAATTAGATAAACATAAGGAGCAGAAGTCCATCAGTGGCTATTAGCCACAAAGTATAGATAGGAACTCTCAGTCTGGGGCAAGTGATGCTCTGTATTCTTGGTGCTTGGGAAGGGGGAGCAACAGTGGAAGGGCTTCTAGTGTCCTGGCCCCACTGCTGGACCTTCTGAGGGCACCTGGTGTTTCTGGCCACTGTGTGACAGAGTGTTGGACTGGATGGGCCACTGGCCTGATCCAACATTGGCTTCTCTTATGTTCTTATGAGAGGAGTTTGGACAGCACTGTGGGATGAGGAACCAGCCAGTATTCACATACGCAACTAAAGACATTAAAACTTCCCACTGTCTGTTTTAATCTGTTGAAACTACCAAACTGTGGTGTCAGTAATTTCTCAAAGTACTGGTACACTGCAGGAAAGGTGTCATGGCATAGCCCAGTCTTGTCTGATCTTGGAAGCTCAGCAGGGTCCACTACTTGAATGGGAGGCCGCCAAGGAAGACTCTGCAGAAGGCAATGAAAGCAACAGCAAACCACTGCCACCTCTTACTCATTTAGAAAACCCCTTGCTGGGGTCACCAGTTGTGACTTGACGGTACAGAAGTACAGACCAGTACACTGAAAATTTTAGTTTTCTGTATGTTGGACAAATAATGGAACAATTCTTATCTCCATGTCAGTTATGCAATTAGGTTATTTAAGATTGGGGGGGACGACAAAAGGTGGGAAGTGGTGGTGCAAGACAGATGAAAGAGCAGGGAAATGATGCGGAGAAGGAGAAGAAGAGATTGGATTCATACCCTGCCCTTCACTACCCAAGGGAGTCTCAGAGTGGCTTATAAAGTCCTTTCCCTTCCCCTCCCCACAACAGACACCCTGTGAGGTAGGTGGGGCTGAGAGAGCTCTGACAGAAACTGCTCTTTTTCAAGAACAGCTGTGCCAAAACTATGGCTTGCCCAAGGTTATCCAGCAGGTGCAAGTGGAGGAGTGGGGAATCAAACCCGGTTCTCCCAGATTAGAGTCCACGCACTTAACCACTACACCAAACTGGCAGGAAGGAAAGAAGCAGTAGGAAAGCTAAAGGAGGCTGCATAGCTCAACCCAACAGAGTGTCTAAGCTGGGAAACAGAAGAGCTCCAGCAAGTTTATAATGTGGTTTCTCATAAGCGTGTTGGCTGCAGGAGGCTAACCGTTTTGTTTTTGCTCCGTAAGAAGGCAGAACTAGACTCTAGAGGGAAAATATTAAACAAATCTCACAACAGCCTTATATCAAAGTCTGATTAAACAATTGAAAAGTACTGGAGTCGGGAGGCCGGTTGTAGCGAAATCAGCATGACAGTTTATTGCGGGTCAAGATGGAACATGAAAACCCCGGGCTCAGAGCCCTCTTTTATTCCGGTCAGAGGCACACCCCCGACCTCACCCAGATGTCTTGATAGGACCTCAAGATAGTGGTTACAGTTCATAGGTTCCCGGGGAAAACCTAGGTACATTGTTGGTGGTCATTTAGGATCTGACTGGCTATTGTTCTACCTGGCCGAAGCTCAGGTAGATTCAGTCCACGTGGCAGTCGCCATTACGAGAGCACATGGCAACCACGATATTAATACACAACACCAACCGTGGTCATTTGTTACATCACACTGCCCAAGTGCATGGCTCATGCCATGCCAGTGTGGAGCTGTGGTTAAGAATGCTGGACTAGTATTTGGGAGGCCGGGGTTCGAATCCCCACTTGTGCCATGGAAGCCTGACGGGCGACCTTGGCCCAGTCACACTCACTCAGCCTAACCTACCTCACAGGGCTATTGTGAGGATAAAACGGAAGAGAGGAAAAAGCTGCTTGGAGTCCCCACTGGGGAGAAATGCAGAGTATTAAACGAATTAAATGAATATACACTCATGCTTTTGCTAGTTGCACAGTGGCAGCCTCGGAGTGACAAGTAGGGCTGACAACACCCAGGTGGAGCCTGGAGATCTCCCAGAATTACAATCCCATCTCCAGAATACAGAGATCCATTCCCCAGGGGGAAAAATGGCTGCTTTTGAGGTGGACACTATGGCATTATGCCCTGCTGAGGTCCCATCCCTTCCCCAAACCCTCTCCTCCCTGGGCTCCACCTCCAAATCAATTTCTAAGTCTGGAGTTGGCAACCCTAGGGAAATGGGGTCACGGAATGCTGACTGTGTGAAAGGGCCTTTCTTGAAGCTTAGGGTTGCCAGCTCTGGTTTGGCAAATATTTCCCCCGTTGCCTGCTTCAATTTCACACTATTTGCCATGGGGCACATTTTGACCCGCGGCTTCGCATGACTCCCCCGTGGCTTCAGAGATCCTGTTTTTTGAGGATCATTGAAGCCGCGGAGGAAATCGGGCGAAGCTGCGGGTCAAAATGCGCCCCACAGCAAATAGTGGGAAATTCAAGCAGGCAATGGGGGCAAAGGGAAGAATGACACCGGGGCAGCGCCTTGCGGGAAATCGGTCCAAGTGTAACATCAGGAGATCTGCAGATGCCAACCACTGACTAGCAACCCTACATGCCGCAAATGCTTCGGCTACAAGCATGGACGGCTTCAACAGGGAACTGGATAAACACATGGAACAGAGGTCCATCAGTGGCTATTAGCCACAAGGTGTAGATGGGAACTCTCAGTCTGGGGCAAGTGATGCCCTGTATTCTTGATGCTTGAGGGGAGGGGCAAAAGTGGGAGGGCTTCTAGTGTCCTGCCCCCACTGCTGGACCTTCTGAGGGCACCTGGTGTTTTTGGCCACTGTGTGACAGAGTGTTGGACTGGATGGGCCACTGGCCTGATCCAACATTGGCTTCTCTTATGTTCTTAAATGTAGATGCCTACTGGTGGAGGGGAGGGATGGAAGTCTGGCCTTCCCCGCAAGGCTTTCTACACACAGAGCAGGCAGGCCTGTAATGACTGTATTTGCTACCCTTCCCTTTTGCTGGCACGACCCCATGTGACGTTGGGAGCGCTCGTTTATGCACAGCACCAATAATAACACGGGCTTGATAAAGCACGGAAGTTGCTGATCAATGCATGTGACATATTGCCTTTTTTGCATTAGTGACTCTCATGCCTGCTCCATTACCAGTGTGGTGGCATTTGTAAAAAAAAATCGGCAAGCTGTACCGAGGGAGGACTTTATGCTTGGAAATGGCAGCCACCCACAGAGGCACACAAATGCCTTCTCGCGTGCATTCTCTCTTTCACCTCCAGACTCCGGATTCCTAATTTCCAGGGCGGCTTTCACTTTCCCAAGCAGCTATTTATGATAGCTTTGCTTTCCATTCCCCGCCCTCCCCTCCTAATTTCTCACTGTGTGACTTAATGGATTTTCTCTTCGAGGAAGATTCTTTATTCCATCCCTGCTGTGGAATGTTTTTCACAGAGGCAGATTTAATTATTTATTCTGCACCTCACGCTGCAGTACAAGGTCGGCCATACTTCTTAAGGTGGTGTTGTTGAAGGTATGTCCTTTCCGTTTGCTGACGCAAGATGACAAGGGAAGTTGGGGAGGGGTTGTTTGATGGCAGGTTTGGGATTCTTTAAAAAAACATAAGAGAAATGCCCCACAAATAGAGGCTTTAAAGATTTGGGTGTTTCCCCCCTCTGACCCTTTCAAGGATATCTGAGGCCTAAAATGAAAACTCAAATCAAGAAGTGTTTTAAGCTCCAACCCTCTTTATAGACACTCATCTATCATCTCACACAGAGGGCCTATCACTTCACCTGAAAAGGATTTTAATTACGGCTGAACTTGAAAGAGCCAGTTTGGTGTAGTGGTTAAGTGCATGGACTCTAATCTGGGAGAACTGGGTTTGATTCCCCACGCCTCTACTTGCAATTGCCGGATGACCTTGGGCAAGCCACAGTTCTGTCAAGAGCTGTCCCTGAAAGAACAGTTCTTGAAAGAGCTCTCTCAGCTCTCACAGGGTGTCTGTTGTGGGGAGCAGAAGGGAAAGGAGTGAAGGGCAGGGTATAAATCCAATCTCCTTCTCCTCCTCCTCCTCCTTCTACTCCTTCTATGGTTCCTGAGGATTTTATATGTACAGCAAACAATAAGTTTCCAGCTTGGTGATGGAAAGTAATGTCAAGTTGCAGCTGACTTACAGCAACCCAGCAGGATTTTCAAGACAAGAGATAAACAATGGTGGTTTGCCATTGCCTGCCTTTGCATAATGACCCTGGACTTCCTTGGTGGTCCACCATCCACGTACTAACCAAGGCTGACCTTGCTTAAGCTTCCAAGATTTGTCAAGATCAGGCTTGCCTAGACCTTCCAGGTCAGAATAGCTTACAGAGAGTCTAAAAGTGGAAACTTCATCACTCTCCCAAGTGGCGAGCTTTCCTGAGTAAGACTCTTGAGGTCTACACAGGGGAGGAACTACACAACTAGCTCTTGTAAGTCCAGGCAGCGTCTTCCAGTATGTTGTTCCTCCTTTAGCCAAAGTGCCAAGTTCCTTTATAGTCCCATAGCTGGATATGCTCCTGTACAATCTAGTTGTATGCTATGTCTGGAAAACAACTTCACAGAATAATTAAATGAAAAGTCGGAGGATTGGAGGGGGGGGGGGTTTGGGTAAACATCCTAGATTCTGTGTTCTTTAGCAAATAATGACATCTGCTAGTAACATACATGTTTCTGGTACAATGAAGCGCCCATATTTTCAAATTTTAATGGAACTGGAGTTTGTTTAGTTCCAAATTCATTTATTTTATTTATTTATTTATTTATTTTTCGTATTTATATCCCGCCCTCCCCGCAAGCGGGCTCAGGGCGGCTTACATGGGCCCGAGGCCGGTTCGGTACATTGACCTATAAAATCAATTAAAAACAGTATAATAAATAACAATAAATAACATTCAACAAATAAATACTCCTAAAAGCTTCCATAAAACAGCGTTCGATGGCGACCAAGTGGCTGATCTACCCCCCCCCCTCGGCCACCACTGAGACCGTGTTGGACCAGGGCACATCAAGATGGTTGTGATGTCAGCTGGTATCCTAATATCGTCGGTGGCGGCTCCTATTCAAAAGCCTGGCGGAAGAGCTCCGTCTTGCAGGCCCTGCGGAACTGCATAAGGTCCCGCAGGGCCCTGATCTCCTCTGGGAGCTCGTTCCACCAGATAGGAGCCGCCACCGAAAAAGCCCTGGTCCTTGTTCTGGCCAGCCTGGCGTCTCTGGGGCCAGGAACACGTAGCCTGTGTTCAGACCCCGACCGTAGTGCTCTCTGGGGTTGATATTTAGATATTTATACACCACTTCCCCCCCCCCCCAAAAACGGGGACCCAAAGCAGCTTACAACAATGTTCTCCCGCTCCTTGGTTCTGTCCTCACAGTGACCACCCTATGAGGCAGGTTAAGCTGAGAGAGAAGGATTGGTCCCAAAGATACCCAGTGAGCTTCCATGGCAGAGCCGGAATTCAAGCCCAGATTCCCCTAGTCCAGTGGTGGCAAACCTATGGCACATGTGCCAGAGGCGGCACTCAGAGCCCTCTTTGTGGGCATGCACGCACTTTGGGCACTCAGTCTCTAAAAGGAAAAAGACGACACAGACTCGAGGCTGGGCTGCTCTCAGACTTACAAAGTATGAGCCAAGGTTAGACAAATTATCAGCATGCATACAACAGCAAAAATCACATTAATTGTTCAAAAGCATGCCAAATGCAAACTTTTACCTTTCAGTAAAAAGTTGTTTGTATAATTGAAAGCTCTGTTGTTGGGTTTTTCTTTTAAGACAAAAGATGTTAATGTAGGAGTTCTTTTTTCTAAACTAAAACCTCAGTATTCAGGTTAAATTGTCGTGCTGGCACTTTGCGATAAATAAGAGGGTTTTGGGTTGCAGTTTGGGCACTTGGTCTCTAAAAGGTTCGCCATCACTGCCCTAGTCCCTAGTCTCACACTGTAGTCACTACACCATACTGGCTCTCTTTATTAACTACTCTCTCATTATCTTTAATTTATTAAATTAAAACTACATTTAAGAGATGCTGGATATTTTTTGCAGAATGAAGAATGTAAGTCAAGTTTTCATAAATCATGTTTTCATGTATCTTCTTTGATTCCAGATTTCAGGACAAGCCCGGGAATATCCCAGCTGCAATGCAGGGAAGTTGCAAAATGGCCTCCAAGACATCAAATGGAAAGCAAACTGACACTTCTCACAACTGAAGGAAGCAATGAGGTCCTCCAGGAATATGTACTGGGATCAGTGCTGTTTAATTTTGTCATAAATAGTGTGGAACTGGCAGTGAGCAATAAAATGGCCTGGTTTGTAGTGAACACCAAATTACTGAGGATATTGAAAGCCAAAGTGCTCCAAGAGGATCTCTCTAAACTGGGTGAGAATGGCCGACATGACATTTGAGGTTCAGTGTCAGTTGGTGTAAAGTGAGGAGCAATGGGGCAGAAAAATCCTAATTTTACATACATATATATAGACAAGTTTAAAAGGGAATTAAGCAGACTCATAGTGTACCAGTGGCTACTACCCATGGTGACTAAAGGGAACCATGTTCAAAAGTCGTCAACCTCTGAATACCAGTGCGATGAGGCGACATCAGAGAATGGGGAGAAAAGAAGATATTACACAGCCGTTAGCCACAGAGGTGAGTCAGTTTGGTGTAGTGGTTAAGTGCACGGACTCTAATCTGGGAGAGCCGGGTTTGATTCCCCACTCCTCCACTTGCACCTGCTGGAGGACCATGGGCAAGCCATAGTTCTGTACCAGCTGTTCTCTCAAGGACAGCTTGGGAAAGAGCTCTCTCAGCCCCAGCTACCTCACAGGGTGTCTGTTGTGGGGAGGGGAAGGGAAAGGAGTTTGTAAGCCGCTCTGAGACTCCCTTGGGGAGTGAAGGGCGGGGTATAAATCCAATCTCTTCTCTTCTCTTCTTCTTCTGACTTACCTAATTGAAATAACCAGCCATACATTTTATATAGTAATCCGCACTATGTTATATAAATTATTGTGCTATTAGAAAGTTTCATAGATATCTCAGTAATTATTACTACAACCCTGTAAAGTAGAGCACTGGTGGCCACCTCATATATATCCTGTGATTTGTTTTTGATGGTTCTTTAATCACCCTATTGTCACTACACCATGATTTGTTGTTACAGAGGCTCACGGGAACTCTTTACACTTAAAGGAAGTAACGGAGCCAGCCTTCTGAAATGTACTACTGTTGGGCATTAAATTTGGAACCACTGCAACAATTATACATTTATTGCTCAACAGAATAGCCCTCTGAAAAGGCCCTTGGAAAACTTTCACTTCTTTATTCATGATTTTTTACTTATTTATAACATGAATTTGTTGTTTTTTCTAGTAAATATATATTCAAACTGATTTTCATTCAACACTCACTTCTAGGTACTCCTCTTGGAAATCCTTGTGTCAATAGAAGCTGATAAATGAGTTTAAGAGCTACGTAAACAGCCATTAGTTGCCACAGCCTTTTACATTTCCTGCCATCTCTGCCTACTGGGTTGCCAACTCTGGGTTAGGAAATTCTTAGAAATTTGAGGGTGGAGACTGTGGAGGATGGGATTTGGGGAAGGGAGAGACCTCAGTGGGATATAATGCCACAGAATCCACACTCCAAAGCAGCCATTTTCTCCAGGGGTACTGTAGACCAGAGATCAGCTGTAATTTCAGGAAATCTCCAGGTTCCCCCTGGATATTGGCAGCCCTAGTGCCACACAAGACCCATTCAACTGGACTGCCACAGCTCAGCAGTAGAGCATGGTCTTTGTATGCAGAAGGTCCTGGGTTCAATCCCTGGCATTACTGCTTAAAAGGTAGCAAGTGTTGGTAAAGGCTTTCCAGAGGCCCTGGAGGACTGCTGACACTCATAGACGGAGCAATGGTGTCACATTAGAAGGCATGGGTTCCCAATCTTTTTGAGCCTGCAGGCACCTCTGGAATTCTGGCACAGAGTAGTAGGTACAGCCACAAAATGACTGCTGGCTGCAAGAGGAAGAGCCAGCAAGAGAGAGCCAGTTTGGTGTAGTGGTTAAGTGCATGGACTCTAAACCGGGAGAGCTGGGTTTGATTCCTCACTCCTCCACTTGCAGCTGCTGGTGTGATCTTGGGTCAGTCATAAGTTCTTTCAGAACTGTTCTCTCAAGGGCAGTTCTCAAAAGAGCTCTCTCAGCCCCACCTACTTCACAGGGTGTCTGCCGTGGGGAGGGGAAGGGAAAGGAGATTGTAAGCCACTCTGAGACTCCAAGGGAAGGGCAGGGTATAATTTGTTCTTCTTCTTCTCAGCCACAGCTTACTTCCAGTCACACAATGAAGCTCTTTGTGCTGTGGTGGCAGCTGCTGCGAAAGCAACACTTCAAAAATCGGCACAGCTAATCAAAACTCCATTGGCCAATGAGAAGCTTTGCTGGGCATAAGCCCCTCCCAGCCCCACCCACTAAACACTTGGCAGGCACCTAGGATTGTCCATGTCAGTGGGAAGTGGGAGGGAACTTTCCAGAAGTGAGGCAGAGCAACGCACTGATGTCCCATGGCAATGCTCTCATTTTTGGGCAAAACTCTGTGGTAAAATTGGCATCAAACCATAGAGTTCTGTCCCAAAACCAAAGACATCACTTCTGTGTGATGTCCGCATGTCAGGGACATCACACGGCTACGTCGGTGTTTGGGGGCAGAGTTTCCCCCACTGGCCAGCTGGCTAATGGCAGGCAGAAGACCCAAAAACGAAGGAATCCCCTGCTCAGAACTGGGGAATGGCAACCCTATGGGCACCAGAAAAGGTGTCAGCAGGTGCCATGATGCCCACGAGCACCACACTGGCTACCTCTGGTATAAGGCAACTTGGATACACCCATGGACACAGGAAGGTGCTGACTGGCAGCAACTTTCCAAATTTTCAGGCAGAGGTCTTTCACATCAGCTACAACCTGATCCTTTTTCTTCCCAAATGGAGATGCTGGGATTGGCCCTGGGACCTTCTGCATGCCAAGCAGATGCCCTATGACTGAGCCACAACCCCTTTCCAACTTCATGATCTATGGGGTTGATAACATACACAAAATCATAGCTGTGGACCCTGGAAACAGGGCACAGTGAAGTTAATTGAAGGAGTAATGTGAGCAAGCGATAGTGATACAGTGCCTCTTTCCCAAAATTGAGTGCCACTTCCTCCTGGGCTAAACTTTGGGCAGAATTAAACTGGGTGAATTTCAAACTAGCTGCGAGCCGGAAACATAATTAGGAATGGTGCCATCAAGACTGGCCACCGTGGATTCAGTGAAGATGGGGGGCAAAGGTTGGTTGAAGGTAGAGATAAGACAAGCTTTTCCCAGCTTGCCTCCATCTTTATTCTTTACTTCCTTCCACAGTTGATTCTGGGAATCGTAGTTCCAAGAATGCCTGACACAGAGCTCCCAGTGATTCCTAGAGCTACTCTACGTCACTTCCAGGATTTCCTGCAAAGTGACACTGCAACATCGGTGATGACATCTATCTATCTATCTATCTATCTATTTATCTATCTACCTACCTACCTACCTACCTACCTACCTACCTATCTATCTATCATTTTTCTACTGCCATTGCTTGGAGTGGTGTTGGGCACAGCAGGTTGCAAATAGGAGCCCTGGCACCCTAAAGGCACCCATTTTTGTTACTAAATCAGAAAGCATGAAGAAGGAACCATGTATGCTTCTTTGAGCTCCATGGGAAAAGTCTGGGGTAAAAACGAGATAGCTAGATAGATACTTCCTGTCACAGTATAATGTCCGAATAGTAGTCATGCATTTGAATTCCAGTGTCTACAGGAGCAGATGGCTAAAAAAAAGTGTGTTTATCTCCAGAATAACTGTAATAGCAGGTTGTGTTTTGGGGTTGTTGTTTTCCCCCTGCAAAGTGATGTGTGTAGGTATGCCGTATAACTGATAAAAAGAGCATCTGGTCAGGAGGTGCACGATGCCTTGGGGAGCCACACGGGCGGCAGCTTAGCATCCAACTGTTAGCACACTGACAAGCCCGTGAGATGAAGCATCATTCGTGAACCATTCATCCTGCAGGGGCAGCGTAGGATCTTGAAACACATGCTCCTTGTTTGCCTTCACATATCCTGAACCCCAGCCCCCAGTCCCGTCTGTCGCTCAACTTTCAGAATCCCTCGAAACCGACCAACTGCCTCCCGACTTTAAAAAACACAAGGATGATTCAAACGCTACCTTTGCTGCAAAGAAACAGCTGTAGCATCCTCCAGTCCCATGCTGCTCCATTTGTAATGAAGCGCCACATGGGCAGGTGGGATGATGGTCATTTCCCACGGCACTGGCAAGATGGCGGCAGCGTGGGAAGAGACTGTGTCATTCCTTTATTCCCACAGGGGAGCGGTGTCAGACAGCAATCGATGAGGCAGCGGCCGATCCCACGCTGCAAATGTGATGTTTGGATCTGACTGTCAACCTAGGCATTTTCCGAGTCTGAAGCGGGGCAGTGGGGAAAAAATCAATACGTGCCCCCTACTGCTCTGGAACAGAGCGCACACAAGAATGAAGGCAGGAAAACAAGTCCCCTCTACTCATCTTGCTGACTGGTAAGTCCAGCCTTGTTAGTCTGTCCATTGTCCTGCTTGATTATAACACCAGTTTCTCAAAACAGGTTCACATAAAATATATAATAAAATACAATACACTCATAAAATCATGTTTTTTTTAAAAAAAAAAAGTTTAACAACTTAACACAATTAGATTGAATCTTTACAGCAGCAAAGGAAACTGCAGAGTGAAAAAGGGAAAGCCACGTTCTAGCAGGAAAACACAGGCTTTTCCGGATTTTTGCCATTTTTCTAAAAGCGAGAAGAGCACCACCCAGACAAATCTCCCTAAGGAGAGTCTTCCAAAAAACTGGGGCCCCTGCTGAGTAGAGGAGATTGGATCTATATCCCACCCTTCACTCGGCGTCTCAGAGTGGCTTACAAACCTTCTTTCCCTTCCCCACCCCACAGCAGACACCCTGTGAGGTAGGTGGGGCTGAGAGAGCTCTTTCCAGAACTGTCCTTGAGAGAACAGCTCTGACAGAACTATGGCTTGCCCAAGGTCATCCAGCAGCTGCAATCAAACCCGGTTCTCCCATATTAGAGTCCACACACTTAACCACTACACCATAGGAGAGGGAATATTATTTCAAATAACTGTGACTAACATAGTGTTGAATATTGCACTATCATCACCTTACAGCAACTGTCCACACCCCCTGCAGCAATCATCCACACCCCCTGGATTGTCTTGTCCCCAAAGGAAAACCCACTAGCAAATGGCTGCCACAGAGCAATGCTAGAGAAGGAGGAAGAGGAGGAGGAAGAGACTGGATTTATACCCCGCCCTTCACTACCCGAAGGAGTCTCAGAGCAGTTTACAATCCCTTTCCCTTCCCCTCCCCGCAACAGACATCCTGTGAGGTAGATAGGGCTGAAAGAGCTCTCTCAAGGACTGCTCTTGAGAGAACAGCTCTGAGAGAACTTGTGACTGACCCAAGTTCATGCCAGCAGTTGCATGTGGAGGAGTGGGGAATCAAACCTGGTTTTCCCAGATTAGAGTCCATGCTCCTAACCACTACACCAAACTGGCTGTCTTGTATGGACACATGTATGGACAAATCCCTAGTTCAAGGTCACAGAAAGCTTGTAAGGTCAACGTCAGCATAGTTGGGAATCAGCACCACTGCTTTCTGATGAGGGGTTGCATAATACCTATTTAAGCCTGAGCTTCAAAAACCAGCCCCAAACAGGTAGGGTTTGCAAAATCTTCAAAAGATGCTCACGCTTGAGTCAGTCTGAACGGAATGGAATTCCTGGACAGTCGTCTCTTCTGACTGAGACTGGCATACACAGATGGTATTATTAAGAGAGTCCCCTTGGCGGGTTTTTGAGATCAAAATACAAGCACACGGAGACAAGCAGTTTCTAAAGTAGGTTGGACCTAATCCGAATCTTATCTCAAATATTCAGTTCCAGCACCTGCACAAACTAAAAATACAGTCACAGCTTTTATTTTATTTTTTTAAATCTCAATTTTTTAGAAAAATAGGGGAAATCTTTTTTTTCCTTTGCAAAACAACAGAAAGCTTTGTGAGGGGAGGATTAAAAATGGCAAAAAGTATTTACTTCTGAGGATGGTTCAGGCTCAGTAATGAAAGAATTAAGCACACGCAGAAAAATTAAGTATCCCGAGGGTAACACATGTGCCAAAAGATGCATCTCCTCCAATGCTGATGTTTTCCTAAATCTATCGCAAATAAGCTTATCGAGCATAAGTTCTGCTACTTATAAACACAGATGCGCAAATGCATACATAACATCTGACTCATCTTCAGACAATAAAAATATTCCCTCATTTTAGCCTATTTATCCTTCTGAAGCTTCCCTCAAGGGGTAAATCACCATACAATCTGCTTAAACGAGGCTGCTTATAAATCCTTCTAAAATAGGATAAATATCTGGGACTGAATCAGTGTTCCTTTTTAAAAAAGAAAAAAAGAAAAGAGGAAAGGACGGAGAGTGTGCGTAAGAGGGAGGAAGTACAGTCTGTACAGCGGAATGCTTCTACTCCTCCAAATTTGCCTTCACCCCGAGGAATTCTCGCAGACACAAGATGGCAGAGCAAGTCTTATTGGAGGAAACATTTTTTTTCGCAGCTGAGGAAGAGAACAAACAAAGAAAAGCTCCCCCAAATGATCCTCTCCCAAGCCGCAAAAATACGACAGATGCCCCAACGGATGTTCCACAATAGGAACCCAAAATAAACATCTGCATCTGTAAATAGGATTCCTGGGGAAATGAAGGGGATTCATATTTCTCTCTCTGTCTCTCTCTGCATTTTAAAGGACGTTTGACCGAGTGATGTCCTCCATGGCCTAAATTCAGCTCTTGCAGCCCTGCCAAATTCTCACTCCAGAGTCCTTCTTTGGGTTCAAACCAGTGCTGTGGTCTCTGAGGTGGGCTTAGTCCTCCCACTTTGAAGTCTGAGCATAATCCAAAAACACAACATAGTATATGGACAAGCCATTTAGTAAGCAATACTATGCACATTTAACTGCAAGTTAGTTAGGGTTGTCAACTCCAACTTGGGAAATTACTGGGGATCTGGAGGCAGTACCTGAGGAGGGCGGAATCTGGGGAGGGAGCATGGGAGAGATGTGGTGCCATATACTGTGCCCTCCATAGCTGTCGTTTCCTGACCTTTGTAGTCTGGAGATCAACTGTAATTCTGGAGCAACTCCCGCACCACCACCACCACCCCGGGGGAAATGCTATTTGCCCCACCAGGGAAGCTAATGAGTAGCCCACTAGTAACCGGTAGCCCATGCAAGTTTCACCAGTGGGTCACCTAGTGGTTCCCTGGGGGCCATTTCACACTGGGGAAATGGTGCAGCAGGGAGCTTGATCCCACCTCCCCAGGTGCTGTCGTCCCGATCTGAATTGGACCGCCACACACACCTGGGAATTCCATTTCA
Organism: Lepidodactylus listeri; assembly: GCA_029233225.1. NCBI lineage: Eukaryota > Metazoa > Chordata > Lepidosauria > Squamata > Gekkonidae > Lepidodactylus > Lepidodactylus listeri. The sequence continues at coordinate 18,923,282 of JARCFY010000009.1, forward strand.
AAGATTCCTTTAGGAATGTCTGGTTGACAGGACCTGTGGCAGACACATGGGGGAACTCGAGGACTTTGTAGCACATTAACTGGCCCTGAATAAACATAGGATCTGTAACGTAGTGCAAGTTAGTACGAGTTTTAAAACTGTGATTTTTTTTTAAAGGTTATTTTCTTTAAGTACATCTTTTCCTCTGAGCTTTTTTTTTTTTACTCCTGTATAGGTTTCTAAAGACTCCATCGATCTATTAATTAACAGTGCAAAGCTATGCAGAATTACTCCAGTGTAAACCCAATGACCTGGAGTACCTCTGTACAGGAGAGTTTCAGGGGGCAGCCGTGCTGGTCAGCAGTAGATCTACATTCGAGTCCAGCAACACCTTACAGACCAGTACCATTTGGGGAGGATAAGCTTTCAGGAGTCAAAACTCCATTCACCAGACACTAGGAGGAGGAGGAGGAGTTGGATTTATAACCCGCCCTTCACTCGGAGTCTCAAAGCGGCTTACAATCCCCCCCCCTTCCTCTCCCCACAACAGACACCCTGTGAGGTAGGTGGGGCTGAGAGAGCTCTTTCGAGAACTTCCCTTGAGAGAACAGCTCTGAGAGGACTGTGACTGACCCAAGTTCATCCAGCTGGTTGCCATGTGGAAGAAGAGTGGGGAATCAAACCTGGTTCTCCAGATTAGAGAATGCCATTCTTAACCACTACCACCAAACAAGTAGGAATGGAGATCCCTGAGTCCTGATATCCCAGTCTGAGGGGGGGGGGGTGTTGCAAAGAAGGGAGTCAGGATGCAAAGGTACAATGCAGAATGTTATGAGCTTGATTAGGACATGAAGGAAGCTTTGACTCTTGAAAGCTAATTAGTAAAGGTAAAGGTATCCCTTACTCGAAAGCCAGTTGAATCCGACTCTAGGGTTGCGGTGCTTATCTCCATTTCCAAGCCAAAGAGCCAGCGCTGTCCGAAGACATCTTCGTGGTCATGTGGCCAGCATGACTAGACATCAAGGTGCACGGAACGCTTATTACTCCCCCCCCCCCGCATTTTTTCAGCCTCTAGGGTGCTACTATACTCAAATCTAGCTATGTATAGGATGGCACTGAAAAATTCTTATAAGACACTGGCAAAATTAACCAATTATATAGACAAAAGAACATTGAGAGAATCTCAACAGAAATGGCAAGCCTATTATTCATACTACGGGAATAATTTTTTTTAATCAAGTTCTGGAATAACCTGAATTTCATATTAAAGTTGTTGAAGATATTGATTATAGTTCCAATATTTGATTCTGTATTCCACTAATAATCAAATAATCAGTAAGAATAAAATTTAGATCTAGATAAACAATTAAGATAATATTAAGGTTTTTATAATGGTTCAACTTCCGCATAGATGATGTCATTTCTATTACCATTAATAGATTACCGCGAACCTTAGGAAAGTTCCTGTGCATTCTTTAAAGAGAGAACCTATCCCAAAATTTTGTAATATTGATGTTTTAATGTCTGCTTCTATATTTGAAATATGTAATACATTTGATAATACATTTGGTCTTACTTGTTGTATGTAATAACTCATCGTACTTGACAAACCTGATGAATTATATTTTCCTCTACCTTTTTTTTCCCTTTTGTACCCCACCTTTTCCTCTGAGAAAATAATTTTTAAAAATTAAAAAAAACTCTTAAAATTATGGATCTAAAATTACTTTACTTGGACAACTGCTTTACTTTGAAAGGTGTACGTGCCATCTACGAGCAAGGACGGGAAAACCTTACAGTTTGCATGGCAGGCCAAACCTATGCAAAGCCACGTAGAATTTTACAAGACCAGCCGATGCCCAGTAAAGGAAGCAGGTTCTTAGGCTGGAACTTCAATGGCATCAAGAGGAGCCCAATTATTTTTGTGGAAATCCTCTCTGTTTTCACTCATGCAATATCTCATAGTGACTGTATTCACAGGTCTGTAGAGTTGTCTTTATTCCTTGCTTTATTATCAGGGCCCTATCAGCGGAGTCCTTTCCCGTTGCCCCCGGATGCCAATAGGAAATGTGTACTCTAGTGATTTAGAATGAGGGCCATGTGCTTTGCTTGCTTGCTTGCTTGCTTGCTCTTTTTTCAGATTTTTCATTCTCTAGGCTGTATTGATTAAACCAAATGGATATTAAATGCTGACAAATAATTCTGCCTTGCTCACGAGGTAGATTTTGTTTCCCAAGGTCCCACACTTCACTGCTAAATAACCTTAATGCCAAAGACCTCTTCTATTAGCAACACTTCTGCCTTCCCTTACATAAGCACCCTTTCAATCAACCTCTCGGGTGCAAGCGTGTGATAAATAGGCCTCTTAGGTCAAGGTTCCTATTGGTTAACAAGCCGAATATAAGAATATTTTCAAGGCGAACCCATTGATGGTGCTCTAAGCGGGATCGTTAACGCCAAATGAGCTATGGGCCACGAAAAATCCATACAACCCGAACAGATGAAAACAGCTACTGGCCCATTACAACGGGTTGTATCCAACCAACCACAAAAATGGCAAAACTTACAGAAAGAGTGTTTTTTCCCTTTCTCCCTCACACTAGATTATGTGCTTGGGAAACACAAAAGGCATGGGTGCAAAGTGGAAGGGAGACATGAGGGAAAATGCCTTACCACGAATTGGGGTGCCCTTGTACCACTGGAAAACAGTGGCTGAATTATAACCCCATATCTAACACTGCACAGTTATATGTCCCAGTAAATTCCCACTGACTGAGGCACCGGATCCTACGTAAGTGCACAATCCTAGGCTGAGGACAGACTGGCAATCTAAAGCGGGGCAGGCACGCTTCGCAAACGGAGGAAAGGAGCACGTTCAGACATGCGCATCTGCCCGTCGGCTCCGTTGCGTACTTACCCATCTCCCAGTCGCTTTCCTTCCACTTTACCCGGATACCGGTTTTTCCCGGTGTTCAGGGGCCTTCCTCCGCATGCCTCCCGCTTCCAAACAGTGTGAACTGGAAGAAGCGGGAGGCATCCGGAGGAAGTGTGAACGCACCGGCAAAAAGTTTTGCGCATGTGCGCATGTGCGCACATGCGAAAAACATCAAAGGAAAACAAAAAAAAGTGCAGCGGCGCGCGCGGCTATGCGGCAGTCTGAACGCTCCGTGGCAGTCTGAACGCTCCGTATCGCCGCTGATCCGCATTGCTCTGGCCAGTGTGAACGGCCAGCTCCGTGGGTTTTTTCCCCCGCTCCAGTTCCCTCCGCTTTGCCTCCGCTTCAGATTGCCAGTCTGTCCTCAGCCCTAGTCTAAGAAATGCTTTCATCTGCCACACCTTGTATGTCCCACCTTGTGTTCACAGGATAAGCTTGTATGTTTAGTTTTAGAGGGTGGACATATTGGTTTGCAGTAGAAACAGCTAGGATCCAGTCCAGTAGCACCTTAGAAACCAATGAGGGTTTCGGGGGATGAGCTTTCCAGAGTCAAAACTCACCTCATCAGATATGTTTAGGTTACATCTAATTTTGCTCACATTTTTTTAAAGTGTTGAACATATGACTTAAAGAACAGAAGGCATGTCTAAACAACTGTCTTCTGTAGTTCTGGTTGGATCACTGCAGCATGAAATCACCAGTGTGGGAAATGTTTCAACCTCTCACCTGGGAGATCACCAGCATGCCCATTAGAGAACCAGCCTAATGCACTGCATAGCTTCTGCTGGCCTTAAAAAGGTAAAGGTAAAGGTTTCCCTTGCTCAAAAGCCAGTCGAATCCAACTCTAGGGGTGCGGTGCTCATCTCCGTTTCCAAGCCGAAGAGCCAGCACTGCCCAAAGATGTTTCCGTGGTCATGTGGCCGGCATGACTGGACGCCAAGGCACACGGAACGTTGTTACCTTCCCACCAAAGTGGTACCTATTTATCTACTTGCAGTTTCTTGCTTTCAAATTGCTAGGTTGGCAGGAGCTGGGGCCAGAGACGGGAGCTCACTCCATCACATGACACTCAGATCTTGAACTGCCAAATTACCGATTACCGATCTTCCAGTCCACAGTTCAGCATCTTAACCACTGAGCCACCACGGCCTAGTACATCATAATTTGTACCACTAAATCTGAACAGAAGTGCACTGAATTGAGCACACACATGAAGCTGCCTTAGACTGAATTAGACCTTTGGTCCATCAAGGTCAATACAGACTATACAGACTATTCAGACTCAGAGTGGCTCTTCAAAGTCTTAGGTAGAAGTCTTTTGCATCACCTCCTACCTGATCCTTTTAACTGGAGATGCTGGGGACTGAACCTGGGACCTTCTGCATACAAAGCAGAGGTACTTCCATTGAGCCACAGGGCCCTCCCCTAAGCACTCTACCTCTAACAGTACCTGGCCAGCCAAATTCCCTTGTATGTAAAATGTGGATGACAGCCATCCAATACAGTTTGCTTCTTGTAACCGGAAACACGTTGCTGAAGATTCTAACTCCAGACTACAGAACCCTTTCTTTAAGAAGGGCTACATGAATAGGGTGCCTAGTGCACAATTAAGCACTGGTGTGAAGGATCCAGTTTGTGTGCAAGCAACATTAAAAAGCAGAAGGTACACCTTCTCTTTCCACACTAAGAGGAGCATTGCCAGGGGAAGCGTATAAACTGGGGCCATAGTCTGAAGATGAATCACAGATTCATAGATGGAAGTTCAGTTTAGCTCCTGAGTGAAGGGAAGGGCTTGTGAAGCCAGAGTGGAGTGAACAGAAAGAGTGGAGGTCGGAGAAGAATGGTGAGAGGGTCTTATCAGAGCAATAGAACTTGTAGCACTTCTTCTTTGGAGGCATGGACTGTCCCTGTCCTAACGACAGCCAACTCAAACAAGGGCAGTTCACCCACTAGGCGCGATCCATAGGACGTATTATTATTTCTACCAATATTTTCCTAAATTCATCTAGAATTGATGGGACAGCTGATTTTTAGCAGCGCTGGATATCTCCGTTAACGTTATTTGTAATGCTTGGGTACAAAATGATACCTTCAGAAGACTTAATGCAACCACATATCTGGCAAGAAAGTCGCAATGTATAATCTATCAGAACATCCTTTGTTAGGAAGGCAAGACACTCAGAGGCAAAGCCAGCTACAGGAATGCAGTATGAGAGCAAGAAATTAAGCGCTATAACAAAAGACAGCAGGAACCCAGAAACTCGTGTTCATGGTGTATGGGAAACTGTGATTTGGAATCATTTCACTTGGCCGCTGCATACCAAATGCAGACCACAGTGATCTGAAATAGAGTAATGTCGTCGACCGTGATTTGGTTTGGCATCTGTTATGGACCATTCTATTATGTTATGCAGAGCAAAGCAGTGGGCCCCTCTTTCCACAGTCTTCTATAATCTACTAGCTGAAGAACAAGAGGCATTTCCTTAAAGGCCACAAATGCTCCTAATGCCTTATACGCCAGGATCAGTGCCAAAGTTGACAACTCAGAATTGTGATAATTGAGTCTGCACTCAGGCTCAGAGTTTACAAACTACCTTTTTGCTGACCGGCAGACGATGACAGAGAAGGGGGAATGAAGAGGATTCACCTCCCCAAGCATAGGATCATTCAGTGCTGTAGAACCTTAGATGACTCCACCCCGGAGGACAATAAGCAGACAGTGCTCCACCTAAAGTCATTGCCACAGCTAAGCAACAGAGCTTCAGGTGGACAAGGGATAAACACAAAAGCAAACAGGAAAGGATAGAGGGCCTGCCTGGGTGGAGACCAAGGTGGAGGTAATAAAACCTGAGTATGTTGAAGAAGCTCTCACAGCTCTTGGTTTCTTTGGCTCTTAGCTGTTCTTACACCTGGACTCCATCTTAACTCTGGAGAATGGCCATGCTGAAGCTGCCTCCACATGAGGGGAACCCAAAATGCTAAATAAGGTGCTGGGTGATATCTAAATGCTGGCAACTTCAAGATTTAAACAACCTGTCCTTACTCAACATTTTTTAAAAAGCATGCTGGAAAGTAAACATAGACCCACAGTTTGACAGAACCATCTGGGCAGCGTGAACTTGACAGAAGAAAACACAGTTTGGCTTTTTGGATCTGGTTGTCGAAAAGCAGTTTGAGGGGGTGGGGCTGTTGTGGCTTTGGGGGACTGATTTAGTAATGACTGATGGCCATTGCGCCAACTTGCTTCCTAGGTGCTGTACCTGTACATTTGTAAATAAATACTACCAAAAAAAAATACCCAAGCATCTAATACTCCTCCCTTATGTGGAAAACGACTCTGCAAAGCTGTCCTGGAACATCCTACCAGTCAGGGAACTGGGGACCATCAAATGCTACTATTCTCTCCTTTGTATATAATCTAGATTGTCTGTATGTTCATTACTTAAGTACAGAATCTAGTGTTTGGCACAAAAATGTAGCATCGCAAAACCCTGAGCTTTTCTCCATCTCACATGAAAAGCATGGAAGCATATGGGGTTCGTGATAATTGTCTATTTTATGGTGAGCGCTTGCAATTTTACTGAGAGTTTCATGCCTTGCCGAAACAAAATACTGAGCACTGCTGCGAGACTCCCAAATCCTCTCTCACAGAATCCCTAATTTTAAAGTAACCCAAGCTGCAGCGCCTACTGCTACGTTCATCTGCTCCTGTTTGAGATAACGGATAAGTGATCTGCTAAACTGCAAAGTCATTAACATGATTCTGATCTGACTGTCACAAGCACTTTTCAAAAGATGCATTGTACCATTTGATAGAACTGAACCGGAAAAAATCGCATGGATTCTGGAATTCGCACCGCTGTGAAAAGGCTGCGAATTATCCATTTTTTATTTGGAACATATAATATAGATAATTCACTTGCATATATCCAGAATATAGGGAAACAGTTACCTCTGAGGCATTCACAAAGTTTCATCTGGGATTACCAGCATGAACCTATAAATGCCAAACAGTTATCACATTTTGGCCATTTTTTAAAAAAAAGCCCTCCCTTTTACAATCCCATTTTACTACGTCTTGTTAGTTATCTGTACCCAACCAGATGCACATTAAGAATTCCTGCTGAGCGTGGCCACTGACCTCAATTTCAGCAACATTAGGCCTTTGAATGACCTGCATAGAAAGGCTGTGGTGTCATTGGGATGCAAAGTACACTGTGCAAAAGATGAAGACACACTTTCTCTCTTATGAGAGGAGACGTGGCTGAAGAGAGAACAGGGGACCACAGCAAATCCAATACATGCATCTCTCTTCTTTTTAATTGAATAGATCACTATCACAAATAAACAACCACAGAAATATAAAAATGTCACTAAAAGGAACCTGGCCTAATATCTTCCAATGTAATACTGGGTTGGATGATCCAGACAGTACTTTCTGCTAATGGAAGAGACTTCCATTAATTTCTGCTAATGGAAGTAATTCCCCCAGTTGCCGCTTGTGGGTGCCCGCATGTGGATGCGTTTCCTGGTGCCTACTTGCTTGTTCTCTCCAAGGAAAGGAGTCAAGTCCTCCTGGCTTTCCGCCACCTCACTGGAACAGGAGGTGCTTCAGAGGCATCATATTCAGGTCTGCAGGGGGCGCCCTTTTGGAAACAGCTGCCCTGTCACAAAAGGCTTCTTGGCTTGAAACCTCCCGATTCTTTGTCACTGCCCCTCTGGAAGCCATTTTGTGGTGGCATCCACTTGGGAGGGGGGGCATCAAATCACAGCCATCGTCTTGGCAACCCTGCAGGGTCTTCAAGGTGAGAGCCGTTCAGAAGTGGTTTGCCACTTCCTGGCTCCATGTCACGACCCTGGTATTCCTTGGCGGTCTCCCATCCAACCACTGACCTGGGCCGACCATGCTTAGCTTGAGATCTGGTGCAGTCAGGCCAGCCTGAAGTATCCAGGTCAGGACAGCACCCACTACCTACCCTGACCCAAAACTTCCAAAAAAGCTGGAGGCTCAGCAGCATTCAGGACCCCTGTGTCCGTGGGACGGACTTTCCAAGCCCTCCCCCTCCCACTGCAGCATATTGATCTCCCCACAGTGCTGCAGAGCCCAGGAACAGCAAAAGCAGACCCCCAGCAACAATATGGGAGCAGAATCGGCGGACTGCAGTAGAAGGGGGGAAACTGACAAAAATCGGCCCTTTTCCATTATGAGAAATTATTGTCACAATCCAACCCGAGAGCTCAAAATACTTGTCCTGAACTGCAGCATATAAACTGCTGCTTCAGGCAATAATGATCTGGCTATATAGGCCTACATCGCAGCCCTAATGGCCCAGACTAGCTTGAACTCAGCAGAGCTTGGAAGCCTAAGCAGGGGTGGGACTTTGGATGGGAGACCAGCAAGGAAGACTAGGGCTGCTATGCAGAGGAAGGCAACGGCAATCCGCCTCTGCTCATCTCTTGCCTTGCAAACCTCATTGTTGGAAAGATCCAGATGACGCAGCTCACTGCACTGGAATAGCTGGTGAGGGAAGGTCTCAATGCGGTTATGGCTGAGGTCAAGGCACTCTAAAGTCTCGAACCTGCGAATGTGATCAGTGCACCAAAGTTTGAGACACGTTAGCTTGCAGCAATGCTGGAAACTGGTGGATCTCCTCAGGAGAATGTAGCCGATTGCCTTTAAGATCCAACGCCTCCTGATTCACCAGGCTGAAGACAGCATGGGGAATGTGTTTCCAGATTGCCATTTATGAGCTGTACTTCTTGCACAGAGAAGAGCTTCTTGAGATTATTGAGGGTCACTAGTTTAGTCCCATCATTACGGACTATGAGCTTCTGCAGATGTCTGGCAATGTCAGTCACCCTGGGGGGCAATTCTGAGACATCGCTGTGCAGCATTAGTGTCTTCAGGTTCTTCAGCTCACATAGGCTTTCCAGAGCTCCTGCCTGGCCCATTTCCTGGCTGGAAAGCCCTGAGATGGATAACTTCATGGTGGAACTTCATGGGGTCGCCATGAGTTGGCTGCAACTCAACAGCACACTTTAACTTCTTATATGGGCCGACAGTTGTTTGTTGCTGGCTGCGATCACACGGACAATTAGCCCCGACACGGGCATGAATGCCGGGCAGATTTAATGTGCGTGATCAGACCTGAACATCTGGGAAGCGTCCTGCAGCCGGCAGCAGCCCGTGTTGCTCCACCGCAGAAGCGGAGTAAACAGGCACCGGGGAGAGTCCGGTAGTAAACGGTATGCTACGGGCCACGGGTGGACTTTCCCCTGTCTGATCGCTCAAACACACTCTCAAGGTGCCGGGATGGTCTGATCAGGCCATCCTGACTCCATGCCATTGTTTTTTGCCCTTCTCAGGATGCGCATCATCACACACTCCATAGGGAGCCCTCAGGGCTGAGGTGTGAATCATCAATCCCTCCTTTAAGTGCATCGGGAACAAACAGCAAAAAAAAAAAACCTGACTCAACCGCGGTTGCGCCTGATCACACAGTGGTGGGCTGTGCCCGCAGCTTCAAAAGACTGTGTGATCACGCAACTGCAGGTCAATTCCCGCAGAAGGAAATAGCCCTCCCCCCCCCCCCCACTTTATCTCATGTGTGTGACCGCAACTGCTGCTGTTTTGCAGACCTGTGTTTTTTATTCAATGAACCGCAAAGTTCTACGGAAGCTTACCAAGGATTCCATGATGAGAAGAAGAGCAGTGGAGAATAAGCTGTCCAAAATACAGCTTCAGAGTTGTCACTGCCACCAATCTTTCCCTGCATTTTACAGCTTCAGAAAGGTCCTGACAGAGGTCTAAGGTAGGCTTGCCAATCTTGCAGAGTGACAGTTCAGTCAAACCTGGCATGTTTGGCTGTACTGAAACCCAGGAAGGATAGGATTTAAGCGATGCAATAGTTATAGAGGAACATGCAAAGCTGAGTATTTTGCGTGCATGTGTGTGTGTGCCTGGAAATCATGGTGACTTCTGGCGACTCCTAGTGGGCTTGGATGTTTCAGAGAGGTGGCTTGTAATTGCCTGCATCTGCATTGCTGCCCTGGTATTCCTTGGAGGTCTCCCTTCCAAGTACTTGCCAGGGTCAGCCCTGCTAAGCTTCCAAGATCTGACAAGATTGGGCTTACCTCGGCTATCCGGGTCAGGGCACGAGCATACAAAGCTGAAGTACAGATTTCAGAGGTATGTGGTGCTCCAGGTCTACCCTATGCAGTTTCACAAAGAAGTCATTAATTAATGTTTTAGATCTCTCTAGCAAAGCCTGAGGATGTGGAGTCTAGATCTGGATTTATATCCCTTTGCTATATATTCATACTATGTTGTCTATGCAAGGCCTGTGATCACTCAAAATGAGCGACCTCTGTAGGACAAAGATTAGCAGAAGCCTCTTAGCAAACAGAGGATGCTGAAATTGGGCCCTTTTTACAGACAAACACAATCCTATTATCCACATAAATCAAGCTAAGGACCCTGTTTGCTGAAGAGTTATTAATCTAGTTGTTCTTACAGAAGCTCTTCTTGTGGAGAAACCAAGAAGTTCTCATTTGAGTCATGTAATGAATTCAAAACTGCATTTAGGGAGAAAGGAGAATATACCATTTTCCTAAAACTACTCTTCCACTTGAAAACACTTTCACTTTAGACTCAAGTAAATCTGAAAATATAAAGGCCACAGAACTTCAGGCTTCTCCTCAATAGCATGTTTTCATATTAGTTATTTCCAAATTATTATTATTTATGGTAACTGGGTGTGACGTGACTACACTGGGGAAGTCGTCCATGTTGGACGACTTCGGGGGCGAGGTTCCCCCCGCCGGCCGAATGCCAGCCGGCGGATTGGGAACCCCTATAGCGGGGGATCCCCCGCCCCCGGGCTGACTTGGCAGCCCTATTTATACCCCACTTCTCACTACCCAAAGAAGTCTCAGAGCAGCTTACAATCGCCTTCCCTTCCTCTCCCCACAACAGACACCCTTTGGGGTAGGTGGGGCTGAGAGAGCTCTAAGAGAACTGTGACTGGCCCAAGGTCACCTAGCTGGCTGCATGTGGAGGAGTGGGGAATCAAGCCCCATTTTCCAGATTAGAGTCTGCCACTCTTAACCACTACACCAAACTGTGGGGGAAGATGTGGGAAGCATCTTCCCCCACAATATAATACTATGAATAAAACCGACGAGACTTTCTCTGAACCACCATCAATCTCCGTCTGCATGCTCATATGTGTGTGTGTCCTTCTACAAGGAGGAACTTTGCGACTGTACCTTGGTGAGCCTGTGGGCTGGGACCCAAAATCGGTTGTGAAGCTTCTGCAAGTGGGTCGTGGGCTAGCCCTTAACGATAGCCACCCCTGCCCTTTCCACTGCTCTCCTCTGCATCTTACAAACCAAGAACTGACCCTGGAAGAAGTATATTCAGTGTCATATATTAGCTGGTATATTTTTTTCTTCACTACATATGCACGTTAATCAAGTAAAACATGTCCTGATGGTTACTAGAGTGAGTTGCTTAGAAACTTAAGGGGGAGTAAAGGGAGTAGTGGAGAAGGAGAGGGTAGTCAGAGCCTGGGCACACAATGAAAATGCTGAGCAGGAGGTGGTGACAGCAGCTACAAGCATGGGAATTTGATAAACATATGGAGCAGAGGTCCACCAGTGGCTATTAGCCACAAGGTATAGATAGGAACTCTCAGTCTGGGGCAAGTGATGCTCTGTATTCTTGGTGCTTGACGGGGGAGGGCTGCAGTGGGAGGGCTTCTAGTGTCCTGGCCCCACTGCTGGACCTCCTGAGGGCACCTGGTGTTTCTGGCCACCGTGTGACAGAGTGTTGGACTGGATGGGCCATTGGCCTGATCCAACACTGGCTTCCCTTACGCTCTTATGGAATGCAACCTCCATATGAAAGGCTGTGTATGTCCTAATGCCACTGGCTTGGGGCTCATAGTGGGGGCAGCTGTGCCCTTTGACTGATGTTTGCTGGTTTCTCACAAAACATTTGGGTAGCCACTGAAGAACCCAAAATGCTGGACTAGGTGCATGCCAAGGTCATAGAGTGCCTAGGGCAGGGGTGGGCAAACTTGCTCAGCGTAAGAGCCACCTAGAACAGGGGTGGCCAAACTTGCTTGACGTAAGAGCCGCATAGAATAAACATCAGATGTTTGAGAGCCACAAGACATGAACAAATATTACCTGCTTTTATTGGAAAATAAGCAAATTTGCTTTTTATTAACATTAAATGGGACTGCCAAAAATAATAACAAAAGGGGTAAAAGCAGATATTGATAATGATATTAATTTGTCCAATGATTTTTGTTTGCTAACGACATTTAGCTTCCCCAGCCGCCCTGCCGGGAGCCACATAATATATGTGAAAGAGCCGCATGCGGCTCCCGAGCCACAGTTTGTCCACCCCTGGCCTAGGGCATCAAAAATCTTTGGCCAGCCAAGGGAGGGGTCACCGTACCAAGTCAATTTGGACTTGTGGGTCACCATACCAAAAAGGTTGGGAAACACTACCCTAGGACATGCAAGAGCTCTCCTCCCTTCCTGACTGGATATTCAGTGCATCCAGTCTAAAGATCTTTTTCATGCAGAACGAAGCAGATTTGCATGTAAATGGAGGATTCTGGTCATGGGCTGCCCTTAATGGACTAGGATGCATGGCTCTGTATGTCTCACTGAAGACAACAATTTGTGCCAGCAGAGCAGTTTTGAGTTACCCCAAAGTGCATTTAATATTTTCTTGTCTGGCAAGTACAAGGAAATTTGTGCAACACAGGCCAGGTTTGCTAAATTAGGCACAATTCACTGCATGTAAATTGTTATTCTAATGAGCATCTTCTCTGGATTTATGCATTATTGTCCCTCATCTGATGCAGCTGCATAGGCTCTTTGCCACATTGCTATGGCATGAATGATATCTAGAAGATGTTTTTTTTCTCTTAATGCGACTTGATAAAAGTATAATCAAATTAATTTTAAAGACGACTGTAAATCAGGCATTTATAATGCCATAAAATATCTGCGCACACACACTGATGACTAAAATCTAACCCCAAAATTAATGCAGACATTTAAATAGCATTATAATTTGCAATTAAGCCATGCTGATCTATTTCAGAAATAGCTCAGAAAGGAATTTATTTACCAGTTCTTAAGAGCTGTGGCACATCTTAATGAGAATGTAATTTCTCTCTTCCCCCCCTCTAGTTGCTTTAGCTTATGTTTGGGGAAGTAAATATATTTCCATTGATTCCATAACATATAGTCAGCTACTTAATATCTCCATCGCAGATCGTGAATAGAACATTAGGTGCCATGATTGCTACAAGCCAAAGGAATTCTTTAGCAGAGCTTTAAGGTCTAATCCTTCTGAGAACAGATGAAGATTTTTGTCCTTCCATTGCTGGATAGATTCCAGCGCTGTCAATTATATTTTAAGGTCATCATTTTTATTTTGACACGGTTCACAGATACTATATAGCTTAATGCATATGAGAAAACAGCCTGTTTCACTGAACACTGACATGATGATCTTTGGATTAGGAAGAGAATTCCCTCACCCTAAGAAAATAAAAGTTTTGATCTCTTCAGTCTTGTTTGAAATTGCTCTCCCTGGCTACAATCCAACACAAATGCACTTAGGTTATTTACTATGTTTATAGTCCACCCTTCTTCCATGGAACTCAGTACATGGTTTTCTCTGTATGAGAATAACTGGCCCTAGTCTAACCGCTGAATTACATGGCAAGAGGGGGATTTAACCCTGGATCTCCCCAGGCTTTTCCCAACATGTCAACTACTACACCACCCTGGCTTAGATGCACAAATATCAATGGACTTAAGGTTTCCTAATTCTACTGGATAGTGGCCCTTCTCTAAAATTTTACTGTCATTTTTTTCCCAGTCTCCTTTTGATTCCTCAGTACAAAGAATGGGAGATTAACAAAGGGTGAAGACAGATGAGCCATAAGGGCCATTTTGGAAGCTGCTCCACCATGTTTAGTTCATGTAATATTGGCTTGAATAGCCTGACCTGGATAGACCAAGCTAGTCCAATCTCATCTGATCTCGGAAGCTAAGCAGGGTGAACCCCAATCTGTATTTGGGTGGGAGACCAAGGAATACCAGGATCACAAAGTGGAGGCAGGCAATGGCAAACCATCTCTGAAAGTCTCTTACTTTGAATGCCCTACGGGGTCGCCATAAGTTGGCTACCAGTTGACAGTACTTTCTACCACCATCACTAGTACTGTCTCACTGTGAATTCAGAGGAAGAAGAGTTGGTTTTTATACCCTGCTCTTCACTACCCGAAGGAGTCTCAGAACAGCTGACAATCTCGTTTACTTCCTCTCCCAACAGATACCCTGTGTGGTAGGTGGGGCAGAGACAGCTCTGAGAGAACTGCTCTAGAGAAAACAGTTCTGAGAGAACTGGGACTGGCCCAAGGTCACTCAGCTGGCTGCACGTGGAGGAGTGGGAAATCAAACCCCATTCTCCAGATTAATCTACTGCTCTTAACCATTACACCAAGCAGGCTCCAACTGGCTACTATCTGTGACATCTATCACCTGAGCTCCATTTTGCAACTGTTTTTTGAAAGCAAAAATAATTAATGTTTAACTGAATAAATCTAGAACACTTAAGTGAGAGGGGGAATGACAGTCAACCTGAATTATTTGAAGAGGGGCAAGACTGACAGCTATGTCAGTTGTGAAGTTAGTAGGACATGCCAAATAAATCTTGTTTAAATATTATATCTCTCTTCAGCAAAAGCACAAATCAGCACAAAGTTTACTGCTTTAGGAATTCTGTCTCATGACCCCTGATGAAAACACTTCCCAAGATGCCATGGTAGGAGAAAAGAGAAGTCCAGGATTCCTACAGAGGAGATAAAATGTATGATACCAGCCTTCCTAGTGCCGCCCAGTATGTTCTCCCTACCACAAACAAGCTGCAAAGTACAAAATTACGAGTACGTACAAAAAATACGGGGACAACAAAAATGTTTTATTCATCTGCCCACCTGCATCCCACTGGGCAATTTCCCAAGCGAAGTGTTTGCATATTACTATTAGGTATATCTCTCTTATACATAATTCTCTGTTGGTGGTGGCACGCTCCTAAACATTCCACATGCCACCCCAGCCTTTGGACCCCTAGCCTGTCAATCAAAAGCTGTCCCTAGCCATTGGCGGCGAATACTCGCATGCCATTGGCTGGGTGCTGCTCCTCTTCCCCGCCCACTCCTTCAGCTTCTGTGCCCTTTCAGAATCTCTGACAAACGGCTTTCTCTCTTGACGAAGACACTTCTCTGGCTTCCTTCCTGTGGGGGGATTAACTGTTACCTCAGTGGCTGTTGGTAGGTGAAACGAAATGGCAGTTACCTGTGTTTATAAGATGGCTGCTGCCTGTGGTTTGTTTAAAATGTTCCCCCATAAGGTTCAATTGTTACCTCAGTGGCTGTAGGAAGGTGAAACGAAATGGCAGTTACCTGTGTTTGTTAGAGGGGCTTCAGAGCAAGGAAGGTTGATGCTTGGCTGGAAAGGAGATGGGGTTGCCAACTCCAGGTGGGAAATTCCTGGAGATCTGAGGGGTGGAGCCTGGAGAGGGTGAGGTTTGAGGAGAGGTGGGGGCTCAGACAGGTACAGTGCCATAGACTCTGCCCTCCAAACCAGCTATTCCCTCTTGGGCAACCACTGCTGCCAATCACCAGGTGAGGGCAAAAGATCACACAGAATTACAACTGCTCTTCAGGTAGCAGAGATCAGTTCCCCTGGAGAAAATGGTGGACTCTGTGTCATTATACCTGCTGAGGTCACCACAGCAAATTGACGCTGAGTGCCCAAGGCCTTGGCACTCTCCAAGAGCCTCTTTCTAGAGCCCGTTGTATTTATTCCCACACGGGCCTTATTCCTAGTCCTTTATATTTTTCAGCATCATGGGCAGTGGTTGATGGAGCAGGGTGGCCACCATGGCAAACTGCTCTATTGTTCAGACTGCCAGTTACGATCCTCCTCTCATGCCGTGTGTTCAGAGACCCTGCTGGCAGAGGAGTGACAGGTGGCATTCAGAGACGGGGCTTTTTCAGAGGCAACACCTCTCTCCTAGAATGCCCACCACCTTGAAGCTGCATCTACCTTACTTTCTTTTAGGTGCCAGGCTAAAATGTTTCTTTTAACCTAGGCTTTTAACTGAGAGGTTCCATCTTTTTAAAAAACAAACAAACTGTTTTATGGTCTGCTTCTAGGGTGAGAGTTGTTTTATCAGTATTGTTTTAGGCTATTCAGTCATTGTTTTGTGCTGTTTTTAATAGTTTCTTCGGGTTTTTTGTTTTACTTATGAGCCGCTTTGAGCGCATCTCTGGAGAGAAGAGAAGAGATTGGATTTATACCCCACCCTTCATTACCTGAAGGAGTCTCAGAGTGCCTTACAATCTCCTTTCCCTTCTCCTCTCCACAACAGACACCCTGTGAGGTAGGTGGGGCTGAAAGAGCTCTCTTCAGAACTGCTCACGAGAGAGCAGCTCTGATATCACTTATAACTGACTCAAGGTCACACCAGCAGCTGCATGTGGAGGAGTGGGGAATCAAACCTGGCTCTCCCAGATTAGAGTCCATGCTCCTAACCACTACACCAAACCAAGGTGGCACATGCATTTTCTAAACAAAATAAATGAAGGTCACTGTATGAAGCCTTTATTGAACTGAGGCTCTCCTGGTCTTTGAGTAGCAGCTGTCATAAACAGTGGAGGGGGTTCTTGGGTGAAAGCACATTCTAGGATAACCACCAAAAAGTGATTTATTTCTGCTAGATGGGAGAGCTGCTTGTGCATAATACAAAGAAGGGAAATGTTGCGATGGTAATGGTGACATCTAGTTACGCGGTTGCTTTCCATGTGGGCATCAACAGCCTTCTAAAGACAGACATTGGTGCAGGAAGCATTTGTGTAGCCCAGCATGATGTAACCCCTGAAGGATGCAGTCCTTCCATAGCATACCCCAGTGACCTACTTCTGAAAAAACAATCATTGAACCACACTGATAGTTGCATGATGAAAGCTACCTCAGCTCCCAGAATCTTTTGTTACTATGTATTAAAAAACCCCACCCTAAAAGCAAAACATTTTAGGCTTAGCCCATGCATCTAGTGACACGATTGCCTCCAGGAGCCCGCAGGGTTTGCGGCCTACCTCAGATTCACAGGAACTGATTAATACAAACTGCCTTAGGCTGAGGGCTCCCATTTGCCCACTTTTGACAGGAGACCTCCAGGTAACTGCAGCATTGCCCACCAATGCCCACCTGGTCAGTGGATGTGATCATCCTGGGGATAAATTTTGTTTAAAAAACAAGGCCTTGTCTATTTATATGAAGTTCGGACAACTGAGTTTCTGGCAAATCCTAGAGCTACCTGGAAGTAACAAAGAATAGCTCTAGAAATCACCAAGTGCTCTATGGTCAGTTATTCCTATAAGGAGATGAAGCCTTTTCTTTTTCTTTCTCCCCAAGGTACTCCCACCCACCCACCCCCCTCCCTCATGCTGGTTGCCAGGCACTACCTGGCAACCCTATTTATACTGGACCAGGCCATAGTTCTGTTTAACTTAGTGCTGCCTATTCTTGGTTTGCTGCGGATCTCTGAGGCTTGAGGCAAAGAAAGGTCATTCTCAACAACTTGTAACTTATATACTGCAGCTGGAAATGCCGTGAAGGACCTTCTCCATGCAAAGCATACCGCTAAGCCATGCCTTACCACAGCACATCCATGGGAGCTCTTTTCTCAGCCCAGCATCATCATAAGAGCTTCAGTAGCTGTGTATACAGCCTCCTACATGGAGGTTATTCTTCACAAAAGGGTCACCTCCAATACTCCCTCTAAGCTGTGGAGTCTTGTGAGCAAAAATTCTATTTTCTGAGCTACTGGCATTACTGTTGTGAGCAAGCGATTTGGCTACTGCGTAAATTAGTTTGCTTTGGAGCCAACCTTCCCGAGCTATAACAAAAATGTGTGAGCTGGAGGCTAAAAATCTGTGAGCTGGCTCACACTAACTCATCTTAGAGGGAACACTGGTCACCTCCCTTCAATCCCAGTTAGACCACAAGCCTACTAACAGCCCTCCGACCGTGCTCTCCTGGATGAGATCATATTATTATTAGTAGTATTATTTAATGAACTGAGCCTTCAGGCAGTGATGAAAAGCCAAGTGCACGTTTTTCAGGAACACCCCTATTAATCTATTTCCAGTCTAATCTCAGCAATGAATACGGACAGAATGTTTTGTCAGTATTCTGCCTCTTTCTGTCCCTGCCCACATTTGCTGTTCATGAAGAGCTTGCATGTGAAATCTAAAGAGTAATTGGCATGAAAGTTTGTTTGTTTTTTTAATGAACACGATTTCTAAAAGTCACATTATGGCAACCCAAATTAATCCATTATAAATGGCTTGCATGGTAACAAGTGCAGTCAAGTTAACATGGGAACGGAACATGCAAACATTACATACCTAGCCCAGCTGACATGGATTTGACCACAGTCTATGGGGTGGAGGGAGGCAGATCTATCTTTATGGGCCTAGGGCTGGAGGAGAAATTAGTCATTCAATTGGCACGTACCACCACAAGGTTTTACTGGGGAAGGGGGTGTGTCGGTGATATACATTTTCATTAGTTCTGTTCTGTACTGTTGCAGTTATGGTCAGGTCCATTGTTCTCACTTTCTGATTTCACGCCATCACTATATTTCCCACAGACAAAAAAATGGGGGAGGGGTAGAAATCAGCATTTTGCATGCAAATGGACATTTGCAAAACCTAAGCAGGCTTTTATATATGCAGATAATTCCCTGATTTGCAGGGATAAATGCCAGCCTGAAGAGCAAAATGAAGGATTAGCAAATGAATTATTTACATGTCCCACTCAGGAGTTCCGATATGAAATTAAGTACAAATGTGGTAGCAAAACTTGGACACCACTAGTTGAGGAGGAATCCATTTCAGAGTATGGACAACACGGTGAAAAAAATAACAGTTTGTGATCTCTGTCAGGGAAAAAAATTGGCCGCATGGAATGACTTTTTTTTTTTAAGTAAGCAATTAAAATTCTGATGTTTTTAACCAGTTCTGGCCAATCCAGAGAGTTCATACTGGCTGTCAATTGCATGGGCCATTCTTCATGACCAAGAAAGACCCTAGGTGAGAGTATCCACAATTTTATATAATCCCAGTTTATGGAATCCCTGATTAAAGCTGGGAGTGCCTATTGAGGGTACTCATATATCAGTGGATTACCCCAGGGAAACTGCTCAAGGCATGCATTAAAGGAAGAACGAAAATAATGACTTGCCCACATTATTTGTAGGACAACTCAACCTACTCAGCCTTCCTGATAGAACAAGTTCGTATCATCAGCAAAACGGAATTCTGTACTTTTAAGAATCCCTGGTAATGGGAGAATGGCTCCCTGCACATGTTCAGAGGTATTTGTGTCTGTCATCACAGCACATGCTCTAAAACAGAGGTGTCGAACTCATTTGTTACAAGGGCCAGATCTGACATAAATGTCACTTTGGTTGTGTACAGACGGGCAGTTTGGCCTGATATAGGCATATTTCACAAAGGGATTAAATGGGCCTGGTCACACAGCCACATCTGTCAGGTGTTCCTCGGGCATACTCACCTCATCAGAGGACAATTTGGAGCCGGGTTAAAAAGCCACCACCTCTGAAATGGTATTCTTGTTTCCCCGCGCATTCATTGTGCATGGCTGGATGTCTGAACATGGGGGAGCGCACACAGAACCTGCAGATCTGTTCTGGCACTGGGGGTGCGATTTTTTAAAAAAATTGCCTATATGCGCATGCACATAAGTGTGTGCATGCGTGTGTGCATGCACACTATGTTCATGCATGCATTTTGAAAATGTTTGGCAGTGCATTCTGTGGCTGATGCGCTGCAATAATGTGGAGATGCTTTACCACGGGATGTCTTCGTAGGTAGCCTGCAGCAGGGTGTGCTGTGTGGCTTTCAGCCAGTCCAGTCAGAGAGGCAGCACCATACCGCGCCAAGCCACCAGTGTGATCACAGCCTTAGTCAGGCTGGGCCATTTGTGCCATAAAACGTAATGCCAGGTACTGGAGACATAAACTGTATGAAGGACAGCAGCTGGTAAGCTCCAAGTTGGTGTATCATCGCTGCAAGGCCTTATGGGCTGGGAGGGGGGTGTGCAAAAGAAAACCCATATGGGCAGATTAGATATAGCACTGGGCAGACACTCCCATGCTGCTTGACTGCTGCAGACGAGGTTGTTCCGCCATGCTGAAGCCACGATTGGAGAGGCTCCACCCACTCCCCTCAAGTAGTCTCCTGTTCCCTCCTTTGCATTAGTTGCTCGTGGGCTACATAAGAGCCCTGGGTGGGCTGGTTCCAGCCCCCGGTTCTAGAAACTTGCACTGAAAGTAGTTCCCATATCTAAGACTGAGAATCTGAAGAAATAAGAACATGCCACCAAGTCACAACCAACCCATGGTGACCCCATCCATGGGGTCCTCCAGGCAAGAGATGAGCAGAGTTGGTTTGCCACTGCCATCCTCTGCATAGCAACACCCCTATCTTCCTTGGTGCTCTCTTAGAGTTGCCAACCTCCAGGTGTCTCCCACTATTACAGTTGATTTCCAGACATCCAACATCCGTTCCTGTGGAGAGAATGGCTGAATTGGAAGGCGGACTGTATGGCGTTATACCTTGCTGAGGTCCCTCCTCAAACGCTACCCCCTCCCCAGACTGCTTAGCTTTCAAACTCCAACAAGCTTGGGCAGAATTACTCTTACTTCACAAGCTCCAGAGCCAAATCCTGGGGGACGCACGGAAAACAACAGGTCCCTTCCAGGCCTGAGACTGCTTCGAACTGAAGCCTAAACTCATCAGCCTCAAAACAAAGGTTTATGCCTCTGCTTCCAAGTCAGAACTGATGCCCCGGAGTTCACCAGGCCCATTCCCAATGGACATGAACCACACATTGGCCAAACACCCTTGCAATACTGTGCCACAGAAACTTGGCCAGGAGTGCATCAAGACACACTGAAATAAAGTGGAAGTGCGCAATATTAAGTTGTGGTGCCTTAAAAGGAACAGATTGCATTCGCATACATGGACTGCAGAAGCCAGAAGCGTTATCCTGAGCTGGCAGATTACACACACATGTGGGTAAAATGAGGAACAGTTCCCAGGGCCATGACAGCAGCATAGAGTGTGACATTTCTCCACCATGCTCAAGTGTATCAGTACAGTGAACAAATCACAACAACAGTAATTGCTGGTAACCCAATCTTCCTGACATTGACCAGCTAATTTAACACTTGTAGTGGGGGGGTATGGCCTTATCGAGACCTTCTCCCTAGCACAGGTGTTAATTTAACATCACAAACCTAGGCAGACTGTGTTATCATCAAGTTACCACTACTGTGAAAAGGTCACTGCACTCATCTTGTACTCAGCTGAGCTGTGCCAAGTGTGCTCTTGCATTTCACAGTGTTCCACTCCCACAGTTCACGATATTTTCCATAAAACCCTCTACCAATTTATGATGGTGCTTCCTGCATCTGACGAAGCACAGTCTTGGCCACCAAAGCTTGTATCTTCAATAAACCGGTTCATCTTTAAAGTTTTATTTATTTCAATACTCTTAATCTCACTTTTCTCCTCAGTGTAGATCCAAAGCAGGTCACAGTATTCCTTGCCCATCCTCTGCTTTAACAACTTTGTGAGGAACGTTAGGGTGAGAGTGTGTGACTGTTCCAAGGTCACCCCGTAAACTTTCATGGTAGAGGAGGGATTTGAACCTGAGTCTCCCAGATCTTAGCCTGGCGCTCTAACCATTACACCACACTGGCTCACAAGACTTGCAGTTGTAACAAATTGATATACCTCCTCTCTGGGATGTTCCGTCGTGTGCATTTACACCGCTACACACAAAAGGGGGGTTGTGGTGATGCTGGAGATTCTATCAGTTCTTGACTAAGCTGTACAGAGATGCAGGTCGAACAGAAGGATCTCTAGCAACCACTGGCTTAGCTGCTCTGATTCTACACAACTTATGGACAAATGCAACCTATCAGTGGCCTGCCTGAGACTTGACAGACCTCTTGTTTTGCAGTGTCATGCTCCATCTGCCCACTCCCCCAGCCCTAATTTTTTTACTGTAGGATTACTAAGCAGTTGTTGGCTGCCATACGTGATCAGTGGGCTGAATTCACCTTTATAAGATAAGAGTTGTTCAGGCCTATAAAAAAATATTGCTGGATGCCACTGGCAGAAATGCTCAGATTCTAGGGAGGGTGAAGAAAGGAAACAGAAAAGAGAGGCCTAGGGAAAGAGGAAGGGGACAGAGGATGCTAAATCAAATGGGGTAGGGGACTACAAAAGGAAGACTGCCAAAGGTTTGTCCTTTTCAGATGTTACAATCAAGTCTATTAACTACACGCGAAAGGAGCATGCACTGTGTGGTCGCCATGTGTAATCTGTATATTTTCCATGCGCCGTACAACTTCAGTATGCACAAACTGAATGCTAGATTTTTTTCAGTCCAGTAGCGCCTAGGGATGTAGCCAGAAAATTTTGGGTGGTGGGGCTTCGGAGGATCCTGTGGGGCAAGGGAGCGTGAGGGGATGAGAGAGAGAGAGATAAGAAGAATAACATGGTGCACCATGGCTAAATTTAGACTTCAAAAAAGTATTATAATTTTGGGGAGTGCGTTTTGAGGGGGCGTGGCCCTGAGATGCCCCATTGTGGCTACGGACCTGATAGCCCCAGCTGGAGACTGGCAAACCCTATCACTTATGACCTGGCCCTTTAAACTGGAAATGCTGAGAATTTCTATATGCGAAGCAGATGCTCTACCACTGAGCCACAGCCCTTTTTCAGAATAGCTCCTTCTTTTCACCACAGAGACAAAAAAAAAAACACCCCATCATAAAGCACACATGCACATACAGCTCCCATTTGAAGCCTTTCTTTGTCTCTCTTTTCTGGTTCCCTGAAGCTTTAGGTGCATTTGAAGTGTGACCAGAGGTGGTATTCATCCTCTGTCTGACAGTGCACCAAGTGCTATTCTTCTTCTCAGAGCATTGTGTGCACTGATTTGGTATAAATGTACCTTTATCTGGACAGTGCATCCTCTACAGCTATGTGTGACGCCCTGATGAATTGCAGACAAGCTTAGGGTTTCATTACAAAATCTGAAACTCTGCCAGATGCCTCGGAAATGGGCTCGGAGCAGTCAATCTGCCAAAGGCATCTGGGTCATGGCTGTGTTTTTTTGTACTAACATCATCAAAGGCCATCAAAGTCCATAAAGGCTTTCTGAGGCTCCAAAAAGTTCTAATGCACCCTCAACACTATTTATTTTTCTGGAACAGATAGAATGCACGTGTCCAGAAGATTTTAAAAAATATATGCATATTTCATGACAGGCCTTTCTCAGCCCCATCTTGTTCGGAACCTTTTCCAGCTATTTATATAATGAGAGCTACCCCATACCCTTCTTCAGCTGTTTGACTTGCAGATTCATAGGTTGTTATTACATTCAATAGCTGTCAAATACAAAGAGCCTCAGCTTGATCCCTTCCAACCTTCCAGCCTGTTTTGAAGGTACGGAACCCGTTATGACCCTTGTGTTTTTACAAAAAGCCATTTTTAAAAGAAATATGGATTCAAGTCACCCGAGGCAAACAGAATATGCATTTCTCTTGGGACACCCAAAGTAAACTCTTCACAGAAATGTAGATAGCCTTGTGGATAGAGTATTCAAAACATTTCCCGTGCATTTTCTTGTGTTATTCCTTTATAACAGCCCAGTATGGCAGGTCACTACTGTTATCCTACAGATTGCAGATGGAAGAGCTGAAAGATAACTGCTTGCCTGCGGCCACCCAACAACTTCCTGAGAGAGTCAAGATCCGAGACAATAGCTTTGCAGCTCAGTTTTCTCCTTTTATGCTACAGAGAATGATGATGGAGGAACCGTTTAAACCAAGGTTCCACCATAGATTACCGTGTACCACGTACAAGGAATGATCCACATTTCTTAAATTATGTAATATGCTTCCTTATTTTGAAGAGATCTAAATGTCTTTAGGGAGGCGTGGGCGTGTTTTCCATGGTGCTTCAAGTTCCTGGGTTGGATCCAGTGGAGCATTTCCATAGGCGCAAGGACCTCCGCCCACAGATAATGACTTTCATGGCTGCCCCCCTTCTGCAGCAGTCACAGATGCCCCCCTCCCCAAATCCTGTTCCTCTTAAACCTTGATGAGACAGCCGCAAAAGCTGTGCAGCCACAAAAGCTGAGCGGTAACAGTATAAGTCCTTGCACCTGTGGAAATGCTGCACTGGATCCAGCCACCTCACTCTAACTCATACATTGGGTCGAATGCCTTGAGGTGGTTCAAGTACAATGAGAAATGCTGTGCTTAGCTCCCTAGTAAGTAATTATATTCTATATTCCTTTTAATAAAAATATATTTATTTTGAAACCTTAAATGCTCTTTTTCGCTGTCTGTTTTGTTCTATGTGTAACTGCTATATATAAATTTCATCAATTCATAAGCTAAAAGTGATAAACAAGAAAACATTCTAAACACATCTTCAATTGCAAAGCTTCGAAATATAATCAATCAGTATCCCCAATTACAGAATTTCAAAGCATAATCCAACAATTCCTCAATATATAAGGGCTCATTTTGTAGCAGGAGCTCCTTTGCATATTAGGCCACACACCCCTAATGCAACCAATCCTCCAAGAGCTTACAGAGCTCTTCTTACAGAGGCTACTGTAAGCTCTTAGAGAACTGGCTACATCAGGGGTGTGTGGCCTAATATGCAAAGGAGCTCCTGCTAAGAAATGAGCCCTGTATAACTTTTGCACATAGTACACACTGTTGGTAAGTATTATCCTCTGAAGTCAGACAACAGTCCCTCTAGAACAAAACAATCCACTAAGTTTCTTGTGGTCTGTGTTATTTTCCTTCTCCAATGAGGTCCCGGTAATTTCTCTCATTTCGCATAATCACAGCTTGCTCTTAGGCCACTGAGCCATATTGTCTACATACTAAACCAACAGAATGAAAGTAAAAGACTCACAGCTGCTAGACCCAAGTTCAGTGACAGGTGGTGGCTGGAGATCTCCCACTAGTACAACTGATCTTAAGGTGACTGAGAAAATGGCCATTTTGGAAGGCGAACTCAATGGCATCATACCCTATTGATGTCCCTCCCTCCCAAAATCTGCCCTCCTCAGGCTCCACCCCCAAAATCTCCAGTTATTCCCCAACACATACACATACAACACTTGGAACAAAAATCTCCCCAGGACTAAACAGGGATATTGGATTTTTATCCCATTACATATGCTAACTCATTCAGTCCTCACATATGTATTCTCGACAGGAAGGACATTAACCCTCTATATTTTAGTGTATTTCTTTTTCAGAGTATATTAGAATATTGAATGGATGTCTGTTAACAACATTACATCCAGCTCAAAATAAACCATGCCTGAGAGGAGATAATTAAGATTCTGTTACTTCCCACAATCAGAAAAAAACACCTTTAGACATTTATCTGCTATCGTGACATAATTATTGCCTTACAACTGTTGACCTTATAACCTTAACTTGTTAGTTAGTTTTTCACTTTGCATAACTTAAACATCATCATGTTACATGTTAATTTGCTGTTAAATCCCTGTCTATAAATTCAGAGCCTCATCTGCCATTCCAATGTATTTGAAAAAGTGTGCCTTGCATGTTTTATACCTTGAATAAAACTTTGTTGGTCTTAAAGGTGCTACCGGACTCTAAATTTGTTCTCCTGCTTCAGATCAACACAGCTGACCATCTGGAATTATTTATCCACAATGTCATAAGAATCAGCCAAGCCATGCCTGCTTTCAAGTAAGCATCTTTTGCCCTTTTAATATTTTACTCCCTATCATGGCTGCTTCTCATGATTCATTGAGCAAATGTCCAGGGCACTACTAGGGTACGACTAGGGCCACAGTGCCACGGAAAGAGAAACATACACCATGTAAACCGCACCTTTTGAAAATAAAGAGTAAACAGTGAAGCAAGGGACAAAGGAAAAGGCAAAAATATTCAACAAGATTCTGTTCAAGCTCTCCAATTGTGAGGTTCAGGATTGTTGGGCACAGAAACGCAAGTGGTCACTTGAAGTAGGAAAACACTCAGTCTCCAAACCACAATGGAGCAACAGATGATCTCACCAGGAACATCTATCACAGCAAATTCTCACCAATTCCTCAGCATCACAACAAGTAGCTTTAGTAGTACCCTACCGCCTTTTGGATAAATACTTCAAGCTCGAGTTCAGAACAAGAGTCCGGATTGTCCCACATGTTTCCTCCAGTGGTGTCCCAGGACAAAACTCACAAGCAGAACAAGATGGTTCCAGGACCGTAGCCAGGATTTGTTAAGTCGGGGGGGGGGGCATTTAAATTTCTTAGGGGGCACTGGCTCATCAATTTAATCTGGGGGAGAAGGCCGCGACACCCTGGGCTAGATGAGAAGTCAGGGGGCCTTGCCAGCAAGTTGGGGGGCCTCGCCCTGAGATGCCCCGTGGTAGCTACGGGCATGGATGGTTCCTTGTTGCTCCCCTCTGGAATCCAATAATCCAAAGTAAATTCCCACATTCAGACATAATAATCTACGTTCTATTAATGTGTCTAACCTTTTGTTAAATCCTCCTAAAGCAGCTAGAAGCCTTTTTCAGTCACAAATTTTTACCACACATATGGGGAGAACACAGTACATGTGATCCTCCTGATACACACGACCGCCATTTTGTTTGAAAGCAGCAACCCAGTTCACACAAAATGGCAATCACAAGCATTGGGAGGACCCCAGGTGTGTTCATGATGATGGAACAAAATCACATCAGTACACATACACTGTGTGAAGCAGTGTTTTCTTTTCATTAGCCTTGAACCTAGTAAAGGTAAAGGTTTCCCTTGCTCGAAAGCCAGTCGAATATGACTGTAGGGATGCAGTGCTCATCTCAGTTTCCAAGCCGAAGAGCCAGCGCTGTCCAAAGACTTATCCATGGTCATGTGGCCGGCTTTCGAACTGCTAGGTTGGCAGGAGCTGGGACCAGAGACCTGAGCTCACCCGTCATGCAGCACTCGGGTCTCGAACTGCTGAACTACCGACCTTCTGGGCTGCAGTTCAGCGTCTTAACATTTCAGCGTCTTAACCCCTTGAGCCACTGCAGCCCCTAGCCTTGAACCTACTGCCCATCAATTTCACTGTATAACTCCTCAATGGAACACATGTAAACACAACCCAAGAAGACAAACCTCCTAGCTCAGTACTGTGACTATCTAATTTTTATCTCACTCTTCCCTCAAGGGAGCTGAGAGTAGTACACATGGCTCTTTCCTCTTCCAGTTCATCCTCACAGTAGCCCTGTGAGGTAGGTTAGGATGAGAGGATCCGTTCTCAGCTCCCTTTTTTCACTCTGACAATAGATCATATGGGCAGCAACTCTCCATATTGGTCTCAGATACAGCGGAACCTTTCCAAACACATTCAACAGGATATGCCAGGGAATGAACCTGGGATCATTTGCATACAAAACAGATTGTCTATCACTGTGCCACATCCCCTCCCCATTCCAGCATTATGAAACACAGACACAGATATTTCAACCTCTCTTTTCCACATTCCTTATTTTTTTTTTAAAAAAAAGCTTATATCAAGTCCAGTCTTAACTGTCCATTTCTAAAATAGAACACCATAACCTCCTTAACCTTTTCCTCATACAGCAGATGCAGCAGCCCCCTAGTTATTTCAGTTTTACAGCAGAATCACAAGAGAGGCCCTCAACTATATGCTGAAAATAACACAGTGGCCACATTAGGATAAAGAGACGCCTTGAAAGGGATGGTTACAATAGAGTCCACCTCGGGGTAGCAGTAGCTTCACTGGAACTCTTCACAGCTTGTGACAGTCCTTCATCTACGGGAAAGGGGTTCAAAGGAATCTGTTTTGTGGCTGTATTCAGGGAAGGCTACCTGCTGGTGATCAAATCCTCAAAGGCAGTCCGCCCTCAATCACAAAGAAAATGCTGCGGTTTTATTAGAGTCAATTTTATTCACCTAGCCAAATTAAAAAAAAAAACAATTATCATTTATAAAGCTGAGAGAACTGTATAAAATAATCTAGATTAAGAGAATATCCATCATTAATATGATGCTACCATAGTGCAGGACAATTCCAACAAGGGCTACAGATACGGTATAAAGACCCTTGAAAATGCAGTGTGACTTAACAGTGCAATCCCCCCACAAAAAAAACATTATATCCTTCTGAATCCACTGACTCCAACGGACATAAAAGGCTGTAACTCTGCTTAGGAACCTGCTGTTAAAACACCAGTCTCTATTTTTTATTATTATTATTGGGGGAGGTTAGCTGTTACAGGCATTTTGCTTACCTTGACAGTCCCGCTTAACAGAATGCTCCACAAAAGTGAAACTTTTTATTATATATTACCGCTGCTGAGTTTTGCACTTTAGGTTCCTGCTGAATGAAAAGCGGTGGCAAACACGTATTAATAAATACCACTGCTCTCCTTGGATTGCGTTCCTTTATCAGGTGTGCTCTACTAATACTGTCTGGAGGGAATAATTGACGTGCATGGTCTCTGCTCTCAAGAAACATACAATTTAAGATTTAGTAATTGGAGAAAGAGAGGATAACAGGGAACAACAAATGCCTGTCCAGCCCACCATGTGTTTTGAGTCGATTTCAGTAGGGGATTAAGGCCAACAGGTTCAGCCAAAGCCTTCTCAGAACAGGTGGGTTTTGGGTGGAGAGGAGAGAAGGAGGTGGTATTCTTAATACACAACAACAGTGACCTTAGGCAAGTTCCTAATATAAGAAGCTGGGTTTATAATATAATTGGTCTGTCTACTGCAGTATATTTCTGCTGTGACTGGTGGTAAGCCTCCAAGATTCCGGTTAAGGGTATTTCCCAGGTCTGCTGCTTCCAGTCTTTTAACTGGAGATACCTACGACGGCACACGGTATATGACTGACCAAGGGACTCTCCACCCTAAAATCTAAAAACATACTTTAGTGCTGTCTTCCATGCCACTCATGGCCCTTTCAGCATTACGGCGAGGGAGGTAAGCCAGGATTCCCATTTCACCACGAAATGATCAAGTTCCTTTTCAGATTCGCTGTAGAGAAGAGCTCGGCTCTCTGCTGCAGTGCAGATCAGCTGCATACGACTGGTGTAGCAAAGGGACTCCGAGAAGTCTTGCTTGGATGTTACGGAATCAAGGCTGAAAACGTCCAGTGCAAACATTCATTCGAAGTAAGGGAGGAAAGAACAGCAGAAGCTGAGCTGTTATTTAAAACACAGCTCACAAAGAACTAGGAAATCCCTAATTTTAAATCCACGTCAGCTGTCTCCCAGCCTCAGCCTTCCCTTGCCTTGAAGCTGCAGAATGGGGATAACAAAACCAACAAGGGATGCCAGCCTCCAGGTAGGGTCTGGGTTCCCCTGGAATTACAGCTCATCTCCAGACCACTGAGATCATCCCCCCTGGAGAAAACGGATGCTTTGGAGGGTGGACTCTGTCGCACTGCACCCCACGGAGCTCCCTGTCCTCCCCAGGCTCCACCCCCAAATCTCCAGGAGTTTCCCAACCTGGAGATGGCAACCCCCCACCCCTCACAAGTGGCTGGGGGGAACCTGGCAACCTTACTGTGTCCTTGTAAACACTACTGGGGTAATACACGTGAGGCTCTCTGAATACCCTGAAGTGCCAGAGAAATGCAAAACAAAAGTAACCGTTCCAAGGTTCTGCAGAGATAAAAACTGGTGACTTTGGTTTTAAGACCTAGCCACGTTTACAAAAAGTAAAGCAAAACGGAGGATTCGGGATGTATTAAACTCAGCTCCCTCTCTCCATTAGTTCTTTACATTTGTCCCCCACAGTTCTGAAAAAGGCTGCAAGACGTTCAAAGATACTGAGGAGGGCGGGGGGAGGCTAGTGTTAAGCACTGTTTCTTCATGACAGTAGAGTTCATACACCTCTAAAAAAGACTTATTTCCTGCAGAAGTGTCCATCACTGTAGATGGTGCTACAGTAAGCAGAAAAAAAGGAAGGCTTACAGCAAATACGGCCTTATTTTGATTAGTATAAAAACCCCAGCCTCTTTGCCAGGCTTTTTAAGTAAACATGCCTATATAAGAATGCTGAATGCAGAAGAAAGGAAGAACTCAATGGCAATCACTAGTTAAGATGGTGTCAAGAGGATGATCTCGAGGCCTGTGCTGTTGCCACCCACTGCATTGCTGGAGCTACACAGGCCTCAGCCCGGTCAGTACCTGGATGGGAAGCTGCCTAGATACCCATTTGCAATTACTTATTATTCTGGTTCAGTGAAGGAGCTCCTCTCTTCTTCCTGCCCACTACCCCCAACAGCTCAAGAAAGCAGCAAAAATGGTATCAAAACATGCATTTGTATTTGAGTCACGTTCTCAAAGCCTTCTATGAAGCCCGTTTTTTTTTCCTGTTCGTTACCAGGATATTCCATTTATTTCAGTTTCTAGCCCAATTCCCTCCCCCACCGCCACCCCACAGGCTCAAAGCAGTTAACATCAGCTTAAGCAATAAAAAAAGGAGGATAATGCATAAAAAGTTACCCCACAACGGTCTGAACCCTGGGGAATTAAAGTGGATGTAGAAATTGATTTCCCCCCCCAAAAAAACAATCAGCACAAACCAGGCTGCCAAAACCTCGGTTTGGATTTTGTGCTGATCTCATAAAGATGGACCTGTGTGTGTGTGTGTGTTCCTACCAATGGATTCTTTTTAAAATCACATTTTTTATATTCTGCCCTTCTTTCAAGAGGCTCAGGGCATAACAAGTTCTCTCATTTTATCCCCTCAACCCCATGAGATAGATTAGGTTGAGCTATTGACTAGGCCAAGGTCAAGCAGTCAGCTTTACAACCCAGCAGGTACCTGATCCCGGATCTCCTTAGTCTAAGTCCAGCACTCTAGCCACTGTGCGATACTACTTCACGCAGTCATCCATTTGCACTACTGACATTTCCCCCCCCCCCTTTCTTTTCAACGCAGGAGACTGAACTGATGTTCTCCGAGCTCCTTATCAACTCCACGATTCTCTGCTGGGTCTTAGAAATTCCCGGTAAGGTTGCTAAACACAGCTAGGCCCTTGGCGCGGTGCCCAAAATCTCCCTATTCCTATTTGCAAACAAAGCCTGAGCATAAGTTTGCAATGCCCTTAACAATAATTTTTGCCTTTCCATTATCGACCCTGTGCTAGGAAACCATTAAAAAATGGCTACAGATATGCCTCAAAACACACACACACACACATCCCTTCTGGGAGCCAGTCATATAAACAGCTTCTCCCAGCAAAGCACAAGCGTACATACAGAGAGAGGTCAGTGTATTTTTTCCCCCAGTAGTCAGCATGCAAGCAGAGATAGCCAAAGGCAGCTAGTACTTCTGTGCTAAACGATTCCCCTCCCACCTTTCCCAAATTATTCTGGCACAGTGAAGCCTCTTTGCCATATGCCACAGCAACAAAACAGGATGTGTGCAAAAAGAATACATGCCCTGAAACAGCAGAACAGAAGAGGGGTCCACCTGGGAAAGAAAAAGGGGGGGGGGGGGGTAGACAGGCTTCCAATTTAAAAGCTCAGACCAGTCCAGGTCATTCAATAACAATGGAAGTGTGTGGGAGGAGGGGGCAGAAACTCAGTCGCTCTGAATCAGAAAATGAGCAGGTATAATTTAGGGCTGTCAGCTGTCCCTTGTCGTATTGGCATATCTTACCCTAAGGGGCAGCCCTGTTTCAGATCATCCGCTCCCTCGGTTAGCCTTCCTTTGTTTTGAAATTTTGCTCTGGCAGCCCTAAGAAAGCTGCCTTCTGGAACAGAAATTAAAATAGCATCAGGAAAAGGAATTAGTAAACACTTGGGGGGTGGGAAAGGAGGACTGCCAAAGACTCATTCCCCCCCCCCAAAAAACCCTGATGGGTTCCAATGTTTTGATCGCCCCCAAAGACCCCTTTGGTTGTTCAGCTCCCCACATTCTTGTGCTGTGTGACTCAAGCCTCTTTGCCTGTGCCCAACACAATCACTGTCTATCTTTCCCCTGTCAGCCAGGCGCTCTCACACCCCCATCTTGATTGGCCTCGCATGAGAAGAAGAAGATCAGCATCCGCCAAGCAGCCGACACCGCTCTTAAAAAAAAAAAAGTGCAAAATACGAACCGGCATCATCTACACTAACATAGATGTTCCCTCTTTCTCAGCCATCTTCATGTTCTCTCTCAGAAAAAAAACAAAGAGAGACATGGTCGCTGTTTTATAGGCAAGGGTTTGCCATTCACAAGGCTCTTGTTTGGGGGGGGGGAGTCATGGAGAGCGGAGCGAGAGGGATGGATGGAAGCGCTGCATTGAAGGACCCAGTGAGCCTCTGCACCAAAAAGGCACCCATGTAAACAAGACTACGAAGCCCGGGTCTGAGCATACCACAAAACCAGCCGAAAAGACAGATCCAAGAGATATGCAAAACTAAATGTATATTTTAATGATACCATTATCGTCAGCACTGCAGAAATTCCATTTGAACATTTCATCTACTACAACAGGCAGGTTGTCAGAGGCTATTCCTGTAAACCTACATTGATTTCACTGCAGTCTTTATAAGAATTTGTGGGATGCCCCACATCCGGACACAGAACCAATCTGCTTCTTCCCCACCACCACCTCACAGCATTGGGTATTCCTCTAAAATGCATCTTTGGGCTTACAAACATGTACATGGAAGAGTTATGCAAGACAGCTATGCTTATCTTAAATAACTTCTGGGGAGGAGAATTCCCCCCCCCCAAAAAAACCCAACTGCTTGAAATTTCCCCCCTTTACCTCCCAGTCATACACATACACATCCCACCAACATAGTTTTCGAGACCAGGACTTTTCAGATTTATCGCTGCTCATGCTTGGGGGCGGAGGGGGGGGGGTCATGAGCAGTAAATAGCATTAAATGACGTCCTTTAAAAACAAACAAACACACACACACAACTATACCCCAAGCAAGTACGCTTTTTTTCCTGCATGAACCTGTTATTGGAGAGAGAGCAAGAAATGAAGGCGCAGCATTTTCACCGGGTGGAGGGGGGGGGGGTGTCTGGCCAAAGCAGCCGTGTTTACATCCACCAACACCAACAGCCCTCCCGGCTGGTGAAAGCCAGATCTGCTTCCAACCCCTTCCCAACCCAAGAGAGAGAGAGATGCCCATACGAACCCAAACAAGAGAAGGCACCGGCTGCGCCTCCAGTTCCCAACGGCGAGCTGCCCGCCTCTGCCGGCAGTTTACTTCATGAACCTGCCTCCCTCTTCCCCCTCCCTCGCCGCTTCCCCTCCCCACTCCCCGCGCCACACACACACACATACACCACCCTCCCCGCCCCCTCCCCGGGACTGTTTTTTAACAGCCGCCCAGACTCCTTCCCCAAGGCACGGCCATTCACTGGCCCCCGGCCGCTCCCCTCACCTACCATTCCGCGCCTGCCTCCCGGGGCCAGCAGCCACCTCTTCCCCCGTCGCGCCGCGCGGAGCCACCTTTACGCAGCCTCTGGAAGCCACATTTCCCAAATTGTGAAGAGGAGGGAGGGAGGGAGGGATAGCGGGGGGGGAGGTTGCAGAAGAGGATTCGGGGAGGGCGGGCAGGTGGCCACGGAGCAACCTGGCAGCGAGGGGGTGGCGGCAGGGGAGATCAGGAGGGTGGAAAAGAACAGCCTCAAGAGCGCAAGCAACCAAAGGGAGCGGGGCGAGGGAAGGGGCGCGGGCTCAAGGTGAGGAGGCGGCAGGCGGCAGAAGAGGGTGGCGGGGAGGCTGGGGCGGGGGGTGGGGGAGAGCGAGAGCGCGGCTTGCTGAATCACCCTCTCTTACTGTCTGGAGACCATTGTGCAGCGTGATGCCGGCTGTACCATTGTGGAACCTACCAGAGGAGACAGGGAGAGGGCTTGGGGACTGGGGCTGCCATGGCAACGGAAAGGAGCGCACGTGACGTCAAAGCGCGGCGAGGTCTCGGAGGGAGGGGTCGGGGGGAGGAGGAGGAGGAGGAGAGACGTGGAGGGGAGGGGGGAGAGCGGAAGGACGAGCCTAATCTGCAGCCCCAGCTGCTGTCCTGTCTGGTGGCTGGAAAGCGACCGAGAGGCCGCCGGGAGCCGCGCGCCAAAGCTGCAGCGGCGTCTGCTTGCGAGGTGGGGATGGAAGCGGCAGCCTGGGCATGCCTGGACCGGGAAGCGGGGGCGGGCGGCTGGCTGGCTGGCTGAATGCAGCGGCCAGGCACTGGCGAGGCATTGGCTGCTGCTTTGGCACGCGCGAGCGGCTCCGGGACGCGCCATTGGAGAGGCCGCCACTCTCGAGCCCGGCGCGGAGGAGCCCCCTGGCGCCAGGCTCTTTGGTCCAACCGGAGCTGTCGATCATCTCTCTGCGGTTCTTCCTGGGTTCGGCGAGGCAGTTGAAGGCCTGCCTGCCTGGTTAGCCCTGGCAGGTTGGAAACGCACTTGAGGCCAGGGCTGACTCCCAGTGGAATCCTGTTAGACTGAGGGGTGGCAGGATCGAGGTTTATAAGGTTATGCATGGGGTAGAGAACTCGGGGGCACAAGACAAGAACTCGGGGGCGCTCCATGAAATGGCTGAGCAGTGGGGTGAGAACAGATAAAAGGAAGTACTTCTTCACCCAAAGAGTGATTAACACAGGGAGTTCACTGCCACGGGAGGTGGCGGCGGCTACAAGCATGGACAGCTTCAAAAGGGAATTAGATAAACATCTGGAGCAGAGGTCCGGCAGTAGCTATTAGCCACAAAGTATAGATAGGAACTCTCGGTCTGGGGCAAGTGATGCTCTGTATTCTTGGTGCAGGGGGGGGGGCTTCTGGAGTTCTGGCCCCAATGGTAGACCTCCTGTTGGCACCTGGGTTTGGGCCAGTGCGTGACACAAAGTGTTGGACTGGATGGGCCACTGGCCTGATCCAACATGGCTTCTCATGTTCTTATGAATGGTGGGGAACCCCCCCCCCCCAACAGACCCCTTCCAAAGAGGGCAGACTTCAGCATTTCAACTCATCACCTCATGGACTCTGAAGTTCACCTTTTGACCACCACCCCACCCTTGAAACCCTTATAAATTGACCACTGGCTCTGGAAATCAATTCACTGAGGTTTTTAATTTTGTAAATAGCAGTTCCCGCTTTTTATTTATACCCCACCTTTCTCCCCAATGGGGACCCAAAGCAGCCTACATCATTCTCTCCTCCGTTTTATCCTGACAACAACCCTGTGCAGTAGGTTATGATGAGAGCATGTGACTGGCCCAAGGTAACCCAGCAAGCTTCCACGGCAAAGTGGGGATTTGATCCTGGGTCTCCCTGGTCCTAGTCTGACACTCGAGCCATTACGCTATGCGGAAGATGCTTGGGGGGGGGGGGGGGGATGACAAAAATGCAAACCTGAACATTAAATTGTTCATTTGTACATCATGTGAGTGGGATGTGGAATGATATAGTATGACCCAAACATGTCAGATCTTGGAAACTAAGCAGGGTTGGTACTTGGATGGGACCATCAAGGAACGCTCTGCAGAGGAAGGCCATGGCAAACCACCTCTGCTTAATCAATTGCCTTGGAAACCGTACGGGGTCGCCAGAAGTCAGCTATAACTTGACAACACTTTACACACCCATATAAGATGAGCAGGTTATTCTCCACTCTCCTTTCCCCCCTCAACCTCCCCCCATGCTTGTGGATGCAGCACTTGCCTAAATTTCCTTCCCCAATTATGGAGGAGTCCTGGCCCATGTGCAATACAAGCTGAAGTCCTGGAAGGCCACACTCTAGTTGTGTATTTCACAGTATTTTTAAAAGGTTCTCTTTATGTCGCCTAAAAGCATTCATACCAATTTTAGAAGGGTTCACATGTGCGCACAAGTCTGATGCCATGCATTCCTTCTTTTCTCCTTAGATATCCCATCACTGGAAGGGCTCTCAACTTACCTTCAAAAGGATTCACACTGGATACTCCAACAATCCTAAAAGAACAACATTCTCCTCCAGATTTTTGCCTATATGGTGTAGACCATAATTATTCAATTTGTATCCTACCCTTCCTTCCAAAGAGCTCTGAGGGGCATACATGAACACCTCCCCCAAAGGAGACAGATCAAGATGGGCAGCTGAGTTTGTCTGTAGCAGCAGAAAAGAGCAAGAGTCCAGTAGCACCTTAACGACTAGCAAAATTTGTGCCTGGGTGTATCTGAAGAATTGAGCAGTGGCTTATGAAAGCTCATACCTTGCCACAAATTTTGGTAGTCTGTAAGGTGGCTCAGAAGTTAAGACGCTGAGCTGCAGACCGGAAGGTTGGTAGCTCGGCAGTTCGAGACCCGAGTGCCACGTGACGGAGTGAGCTCTCGTCTCTGGCCCCAGCTCCTGCCAACCTAGCAGTTCGAAAGCAAGAAATTGCAAGTAGATAAATAGGTACCGCTGTGGTGGGAAGCTAACAGCGTTCCATGCGCCTCAGCGTCTAGTCATGCCAGCCACATGACCACAGAAAAAGTCTTCAGACAGCGCTGGCTCTCTGGCTTGGAAATGGAGATGAGCACTGCCCCCTAGAGTCGGATTCGACTGGCTTTCAAGCAAGGGAAACCTTTAAGGTGCTACTGGACTCTTCCTCTTTTCTACCTCCCCCAACGTTATTGTATCAACAACCCTAGAAGGACAACAATTAGGCTGCGAAACAGGCCCAAGATCACCCAGTGGGCTTCATGGGAGAATGGGGGTTTGGACCCAGTTCAAAAGAGGGGCCAGGGCTCAACGGTACAGCATTTGTACAGAGAAGGTCCCACGTTCAGTCCCTGGCACCTTCAGTTAAAAACATAACAGTTACCAGTATTTGCCCACCATCTATCACGTCCTGGCCACCATTCCTAAACAAAACATCTGTAAAGTTTTTCGTCTCCAAGGAGACCTCCTGATCACCTCTTTTAACATCCATTGACAGACTTACTTCCGATAATTTTTTCCCAGTTCTTTGTCAAACCATCTATGCTAGTCATCATTACAATGAAGGACCTCTGGCAACCCGTTCTATAAGAAAATTTTACACTCCACAAAGGAACACTTCCTTTTGTCTGTTCCAACGGACCACTCCTCAGTTTTACTAGATAGCTTCCTACTGTTATATGGGAGGGAGGGAAATAAAATATTTTCTCTCTGATCACTCTCTTCACAGCTTCCATAATTTTATAAGCCCCCGTAGCACAGTGGTTAATGAAATGAGCTGGGGACTGTGAGGTCACTGGTTCAGGTCTCATTCTGGTCACATTTTCAGTGGTCTTGGACAACTCAGTCTTTCTTGGGGACAAACCAGATGCGACACTGGGAATTTCGGAGCCCTGGTTCCACTGCAAGCACAGGGCAAGGGAAGAAGAAAATGTTGTCATGTTGCATCCAGCTCATGGCTACCTTATCATAGCTACCCTACCTACATTCCGGGCAAGAGAAGAGCAGAGGTAGTCTGCCATTGCCTGCCTCTGCACAGCAACCCTAGTTTTCCTTGATAGTCTCCCATCCAAATGCTAACTATGGCTGACCCTTCCGACGAGCTCAAGCCACACTGGCCTATCCAAGCTGCTGCATGGCAAGGGAATGGGGAGTGTTGAGCCTTCACCCATGTGTAGCCCCACAATGCCATTCTTTGCCCCTTGGAGAAAATATGCATCTATCTTTAAGCCTGCAATCTTTTGCACGCTTGCTTGGGAGTATGATCCATTGAACACAGTGGAATTTCCTTCCAAATAAGCACAGTTAAAGTTGTACTTCACGTTCCTGGGATCCAAGATCACTGCAAACAGTGAGTGCAGCCATGAAATTAAAAGACGCCTACTCCTTGGGAGGAAAGCGATGGCAAACCTAGACAGCATAATAAAAAGTAGAGACATCACCCTGCCAACAAAAGTCCGTGTGGTCAAAGCAATGGTATTCCCAGTAGTAATGTATGGCTGAGAGAGTTGGACTATAAGGAAGGCCCAGCGCCGAAGAATATATGCTTTTGAATTATGGTGCTGGAGAAGACCTGCTTTGGGGGGGGGGGGGGGGGAGACCTGCTTTGGAGAAGGGTCCAGTTCAGAAGAAGACCTGCGAAATGGAAATTAAGTCCAGAGAATTCCGTCAAGCAAATACTCAACTTAATGCACAGTGCAGAAGGAATATAGATAGAATTTATGGAGTAAGTTTTGTATATGTAAATCACGTTATATAATTTTTGATGGTATAAAGACTGCAAACAATCAAGGTTACAATTAACAGGCCTTGTCCCTCCTCTCAGAATTATGTCTATGGGTATCCTTGTCTTAGGCGGCTTCCACAAAATGGGTCTGTGACTCACTGGTAGAGCATCAGCTTTACATTATTATTGTTAATAATAACATTAATATTATATACAAGTCACGGATTATTAAACAAATACTATAGCAGTTACATAAACAGGAGAGTAGTTACAAAAATTTCTAGAATCAAACAATAGAAAACATACATCCAACGCTGTCTCATTGAATAAGTCCAAGAGCACAGGATCTGTAGAGCATCAGCTTTACAGGTAGAAGCTCCCAGGTTCAATTCCCAGCATCTCCAGTTGAAAGGATCAGGTAGTAGGTGATGTGGAAGACCTTAACCTGAGGAGGAGAAGGAGGAGTTGGTTTTATACCCTGCCCTTCACTACCCGAAGGCGTCTCAATGCAGCTTACAATCAATCACCTTCCCTTCCTCTCCCCACAACAGACGCCCAGTGGGGCAGGTGGGGCCAGCATCATGTGGAGGAGTGGGGAATATCAAACCCGCCTCTCCAGATTAGATTCCGCTGCTCCTAGCCACTGCACCAAACTGGCTACACTGCCGGTTTGCATAAACCATATGGAATCACACACCCCTTTTGAGTTGTAGACAATAAAGACCTAATTTTTTCTTGGGAATGGGAGAACAGTGGGCTGCCTGATGGAAGAGCATCGACGTGGACCCTCCAACTGCCGCCACTGGGGTGGGGAATGGTGGATCAAGGCACTGCTTTCAAAATGGCTTTTCCGGCCCCATTTTTTTTTTAAAAAAAAAACCCTTTAAAGGGATTTTTCCTTTCACTGCTGAGCCTCACTGTAGCATCACAACGCAGCCCAATAAGGAAAGGGGAGTTCTGGACTAAGAGAAGAAGAAGAGATTGGATTTATACCCCGCCCTTCACTACCCGAAGGAGTCTCAGAGTGGCTTACAAACTCCTTTCCCTTCCCCTCCTCACAACAGACACCCTGTGGGGTAGGTGGGGCTGAGAGCTCTTTCCAGAACTGCTCTGGAGAGAACAGCTCTGAGAGAACTCGTGACTGACCCAAGGCCACCCCAGCAGCCACCTGTGGAGGAGTGGGGAATCAAACCCAGTTCTCCCAGATTAGAGTCTGCACTCCCAACCACTACACCAAACTGGCTCTTATGCATTAAGTTCACTGTTAATGCTCAAAGCCAATAGGGTCAGCTCTTATTTTTTCCCATGGGACTTTCCCCCTCCCTCCCTTGCCAGATTAAATGATGGTGCACAGCAATCTCTTCCCTACATTCTGGCTGAAAGCCAGCAGGAGTTCTACCACTGACAGAGCAGCCCTGTTCGTACATTTACCCAAGTCATTCCTCCAGAGGTTTGATAGAGGACGTTATCTGCACACACAGCCCTATCCCATTTAGGCCCAGTCAGGTGTTCTAGCATTCAAGTTTCCAAGGTTACACTGGGGACAGTGAAACAGATCATTCCTGAAATAGTTAGGCTTGCTAGGGCAACCTGTGCCATCCCATTTCCTAGCAGGGCTGGGCCTTAACCCCCAAGTGCACTGCTTGGAATTCTACAAGAGCCAGTTTGGTGTAGTGGTTAAGTGCACAGACTCTAATCTGGGAGAACCAGGTTTGATTCCCCACTCCTCCACTTGCAGCTGCTGGATGACCTTGGGCAAGCCACAGTTCTGTCAGAGCTGTTCTAGAAAGAGCAGTTTCTATCAGAGCTCTCTCAGCCCCGCCTACCTCACAGGGTGTCTGTTGTGGGGAGGGGAAGGGAAAGGAGTTTGTAAGCGGCTCAGAGACTCCGAGTGAAGGGCGGGGTATAAATCCAATCTCTTCTTCTTCTCTTCTTCAATGAGGCGGTACGGGTGTAAACACGCGCAGGAGGAGGTGACAGACAGGGCAAATGCTTGTAGTTGTTGCACATCTGTGCCATGGCCATATGGGTTTCATTTGAACCTTTACTGCGTTGCTCATTTGGATGGGTGGAAAACACTTTGAACGAGTCCCAGTTCTAAGCACGGAGCTACTCAGAAAGCCCTCTAGCTAAGCTTCTGGAAGTAAATGCAGTTTGCAAGCTGCAATTAAGGGCCAACCCTTCCTTTCCCCTTTTGTGTTCCATCCATCTCAAGCCGCGGCAAGGAAAACAGCACTCAGCGCCTTGATAAGTTAGCCAGGAAATAGTAGGAGACAAGCCAGCCTTCTTGTGGCAAACGGATGAAACAGTGGCTTAACATCTAGAGCTGCGTTTGCCCCCCTTTCCATTTTCAAATTATTGGAAATTGATGGGATAAACAAAGAATTACGATTATTGGCTCCCTGATCTATGTAAATAAACAGCAAGAACTCACGTTTCCAGCCTGTTGAGAAGGCAGAGAATCATTCTTTTTCTGCTTTCTAGGCTTGCTGGGAGGATGAGCTGCAGAAGCAGCCTGGTTGCCCCTTTGTCCTGACTACATGTGGTCATTTGGCCACACACGGGCCACTGGGTTTCTGGGGTGCTATCTTTTGCAGGGGAGGGGGTGTGGCTCGGTGGTGGAGCATCTGCTTGGCACACAGAAGGTCCCAGGTTCAATCCCTGCCACCCCCAGCTGAAAGGATAAGGCAGGAAGGAGACCACCAAGGAAGTCCAGGTTTGTTACTCAGAGGGTGCGTTCAGACAGCTCGAGTACCCGGTGGATTTAAAGTGCATGTCCAGACCTCAGCATCTAGGAATCGTGCCGCTTTCGTTAGTAGCCTGTCGATCCCTGGAGGGGATGCGGACTTAAAATATAGTGCTTAAAGTCCAGTCTAAAGCTGGCCGACGGGCCAATGCCGGACTTTCCACCGTCAGGTCATTCCACTAGCATGCAATCAGCCCGTAGGGATGGTCTGCAGACCATCCCGAACGGCCACCATTTAAAAAAACTCTTAGTGATGTGCGCATAACCGCTTAAACATGCAATGTCTGCAGACGGTGAGGCACATATGCAGATAGGCACATATGCAGATATGTGCATGCACAAACAGGATTTTTTAAAAAACAGCCAACCGCATGGCTCCTTACAATGGATGCTGTCTAGACAATCCACCACTGAGTCACGCGCGGTAAAGCGATTCACGGGGGAGCTGTCTGGTCGTGCAATGCTGGATTTAAAAGATCTAGATCCAGTTTGGAGAGAGCCAGTTTGGTGTAGTGGTTAAGTGCATGGACTCTAATCTGGGAGAACCAGGTTTGATTCCCCACTCCTCCACTTGCACCTGGCTGGATGACCTTGGGCAAGCCATAGCTCTGTACCAGCTGTTCCCTCAAGGACAACTTGGGAAAGAGCTCTCTCAGCCCCACCTACCTCACAGGGTGTCTGTTGTGGGGAGGGGAAGGGAAAAGGAGTTTGTAAGCCGCTCTGAGACTCCCTTGGGGAGTGGAGGGCGGGGTATAAATCCAATCTCTTCTTCTTCTTCTTCTTCTAGATCAAATTACAGCCGGGCCAATGGCGGGATTAGCTGCCCATCTGAAAGCACCCAGAGGCAGGCAATGACAAACCACCTCTGTCCGTCTCTTGCCTTGAAAACCCTGCGGGGGTCACTGTAAGTCAGCTGCATATTCGTAGCACTTTCTACCTCACCAGTAGGTCATGTAAAAAGCCTCCACCTGAGACCCTGGAGAACAGCTGTTGGTCAGAGGAGACAATACTGGCCTTGATATGCTAAGGATGACTCAGTATAAGGCTCCTTCATGTCTTTCTGGACATGGCTGCTGTAGGGAAAACAGACCTTCTCTTTGTTTCCCTATCCCTTCACCCAGCTTCTCCCCACCCTACTCTTCCCCCCCATCAGCTCTCTTTCAGCCCTTGCAGCCTCCACAGTATCTATTTTCCCCTCCTCTCCCTATGCCCTCACCTGGGTGGTCCAGGCTAGCCCAATTCCATCAGATCTCAGAAGCTAAGCAGGGTTGGCTCTGGCTAGTATTTAGAAGGGCGGCCTCCGAAGAACACCAGGGCAGTGACGCAGAGGCCATCAATAACAAACCACCTCTGAAACATCTCTTGCCTCAAAAACAGGTCTAACTCACCACCTTTTATTTATTCATTTAATTCTATTTCGAACCCTCCCTCCCCTGTGCAACAGGGCTCAGGGCAGGTTACGACAAATAAATATAAAACAATTTAAACAGTTAAAACATGGTTCCAAAAGCAGAAAGCACAGCTCACGAGATGGCATTCGGGCACAGTTTACAAGTGCCTCCAAGAATATTACTTGTATGTGCGCAAGGATAGATATAATACTGGGCAAGTGGGCGAACCCACCACCAATATCACAACATAAATAACGTAACGCAGGGTGGAGTAGGGAAAGCCATTATGCACCTAGGAGCAGGGGAGGAGAGGACCTGGGGAGCACCTAGTGGTACATAATGCTAAACAGCTAGAACTTCTGGCTGCCAGACAGTCTTAAGATCTCCTGGCTGGACTACATGCAGTGCCATATGATAATTAATCCTCTCCCTACTTGTGCCCCCACTACCATTCACCTCTTTTCATTCTCAGGGGTCTGCAGTTCTTGCCCCCAACTCATGATGTCTGCAAATGCACATGCCATTTTTAGAGGAGGCCAAGTTTTTTAAAAAGTCCATATTCTTCAAACCTAGGGTTCCCCCCAGATTTGCAGAAACAGGCACTTTAACTCTGTGTGCCCCCCCCCCCAGATTTATTTACCCATCAAATCAATGCCAACTTATGGTGACCACTGTAGGGGTTTCAAGACAAGAGACATTCAGAGGTGCCTGCCTCTGCATAGCAACCTTTGACTTCCTTGGTGATCTCCCTTCCAAATATTAACCAGGGCAAACCCTGCTTAACATCTGAGATCTGATGAGACTGGGCCGTCCTTGGATATTACACCACAATTGTTTTAATGCAAACCAAACTGTGAGCATTTTCACTCAGTCTTACCAGACCCCACTCTTCACTACAGCCCACTTGTCTATGCAGATCCCATCATCCCCAGCATAGCCTGGTTGGTGATCAAAGGCTGGGTTGGCAACTTGGGGTTGGGAAATACCTGGAGATTTTTTTTGGAGGGGGGAGCCTGAGGAGGGCGGGGTTTAGGGAGGGGAGCGACTTCAGTTGGGCATAATGCCACAGAGTCCATCTTCCTAAGCAACCATTATCTCCAGGCGAACTGATCTCTGTCGCCTGGAGATCAGTTGTAATCCCAGGAGATCTCCAGCCACCACCT
This sequence comes from Lepidodactylus listeri, assembly GCA_029233225.1. Lineage (NCBI taxonomy): Eukaryota > Metazoa > Chordata > Lepidosauria > Squamata > Gekkonidae > Lepidodactylus > Lepidodactylus listeri. Next base: position 18,966,850 of record JARCFY010000009.1, read on the forward strand.
GATGGTTGGTAATCAAAGGGGACACCTCTTGCCTTTTTTTTTTTCACCAGCAAAAAAGCTGGCTGGATCAAACCCATAATTGTTATTTTTACCTGCTCCCCCCATACTTAATTAAATATTCTATTCCATTTTTTCTCCCACAATCAGGAGTGAAAGGGCAGGCAATGACATATGAAAAATGCACATTTAAAGTACCAGTTTAAACAAATATATACAACGCAACAGGCCCCAGCCAAATTCAGAACAGGCGATGAGCCACAAGGAACTCCGTCCTGATGCTTCTTCTACCTTTCAGCTTCTACCTGTGGCTGAGCCCCCAAAGCTTTGTTACCTGTAAAAAATGAAGGGGCAGATGCTCCGCTTGGGCCTTATTCAGTTGACTCAGATGTTCCCAAGTCTATCTGCAAAGTAATAAACACCCCCCGCCTTCTTCCGTTGTTCTTAGTGCACAACTGTTCTCATATTGACTACCCTTGAATCAGCAGAGGAAAATAGTTGACTATTAGCCAAAGGGGTTAACTGCCATTACTGAGATACAGCAAAATGGATTATATTTACCAGCCCACTTATAATCTACAAAAATAGCTGGGAGACAGAGCCTAAGTTCTTTCAGGGGTAGCAAAGGCTCCCAAAAGTAATTACAGTATTTGTCTTCTTGAACAACCAGGCTAATAGAAAATTGCATCTTCCCAGTGGCTGTCTTTAGCGATAAAGGAATTGTGCTTCCCCTAGACCATCGCAGCCTTATCAGCTTTTCACTACATGGGCATCTCTAGCAGTTGGTTCCACTTTGTTTCTTGGAATGCCTTCGTGAGAGGAACCGGTGGGCAAGAAAGAGGCTTAAAGGCTCGCTCGCTTATTGTGGCGCAAGCTGTTGTAAGGAAGAGCCAATTTCAGCAAATTTGTGAACCGGACCAGCAGGGGTGTGCAAAAACTACAAGAGTTTCATCTTGCTCAGTATTAGTGTAGTGGAGATGTGGGGAGATTGTTCTGAGGAGTTAGGTGGTGTGTGCTACGATTCTCCTCTGTACCTAATTCACCTTTCCAAGCCAAATGCCATGAACAGCAGTTTGCTCGTTTCCCCATTTAAATTTCGGAGGACCTGCCTTTAATAGGTACAGAAGTGCAGAGGCAATCACAAGAGCTCATCAGCTAAGACTGAGGCTGCGGTCACACGGCCCCTTTAAATCCGGGAGGGCTCCTGGATTTAAAGGGGCCGCATTTTTCAATAGCGGGTTGGGATGTCTAAACATCCCAACCCCTGCAGCACCATGATCGGCGGCCGCGGCGGGAACAGCGGCGGCGGCGGCGGCCACGGGGGAAGAGGCGGCAGCCGCGGCGGTGGCGGAAGCAGCGGCGGTGGTGGTGGCAGCGGCCGCTGCTGAAGAGACGTTGGCGCAGGTGGCGGAGGCGGCCCCAGCAGGACTGGAAGTGGCGGTGGTGGCCTCCGACCCGCCATCCGCCTTGGTAAGTTGGGGTTTGTTTGTTTTTTCCCCCTTTTACACTTGGGCACATGGATAGTCATGCGCCCAAGTGTAAAAGGGGGGGGGAAAGGGCCAGCGGGGCTATCTGGACAGCCCTGCTCTCGCAATGCTTGCGAGAGAGGGCTGTCCAGATACCTCCAATGCGGGTTCCTCCTGCAACACCCGGGAAAATACTTGATTTTCCCGGGGTCGGAAAATGCGGGAGGAACTCGCATTGGATCCCGCTTCAGCACGGGACTAGGGGCCGGCCGTCTGGTCGGCCCCTTTAAATGCGGGAGGAAATTGCCCTTCCTCCCGCATTTAAGGCCCATGTGGCCGCAGCCCGAGAGAGATCATGATGTGTTAGCCCCCCCAGGGTTAGCAATGGCTGGTTAAGAATACAGGTCTAAGATCTCCTGTGGCATAAAAGTCTGAGAGAGCCTCAGACAGGTCCGTGAGGATTGTGGCTGTCTGTTTTAGAGTTGCCAACCTCCAGAGGGAGCCTGGAGTTCTCCCAGATTTATAATTAATCTCCAGACAATAGACGTCAGTTCTCCTGGAGCAAATGGCAGGTTCAGAGGGCAGTTTCTGTGGTATAAAATAGATCTGAGGTTAAATTCCTCCCCCAAACCCCCCAGCACAGATCTCCATTGCCTTGGCCAGAGTTAGTAGCCCTAGTCTGTTGACTGGTTTCAGGGAGGGGTTGAAGCATTGTTTTTACACTATTTCGTTTTTACCTTGTGTTTTATACTATTTTGCTGCTGTGTAAGCATTTCGAAGGGAAATTACAGCACGAAATTGCTGAACACGAGTTAATTCACATGTTCAGGGCAATGGACTCTCCAGGAATGGATAGGGACCTGGGATTTTTATCACACAAGAGATGCTAATTATCTGCCCCCAAGCACTTCCCCTCTGCTCTAATCAAGCTGAATACAATATACATTGTACTTTTGCATCCTTTTTTTTTGTGTTTTTGCATGTGTGCGTGTATGTGTGCACGCATGCACCCATGCCTGGAAGTCAAGGCAAGCTCTGGCGACTCCTACTGGGGCACGGAGGACATTCAGAGAAGTGGCTTGATAGCCTGCCTCTGGCCTCTTCGGCCCTGGTATTCCAGGGAGGTCTCCCATTCAAGTACTTGCCAGGGTCGGCCCTGCTCAGCTTCCAAGATCTGACAAGATTGGGCTTGCCTGGGCTATCCAAGTCATCAGGGCCCTTTGCATCCTTTACAAGCATTCCTTACAACACCCCTTACAACATTCTGACTAGGATAAAAGGACTCAGATCTCCTCTTCTGTTCTCCTGTGTCTGATGAAGGGAGCTCTGACCCTTGGAAGCTCACACGTTGAAACTCGTGCTGGTCTCTCGAGTGCTACTGGACTCAAATCTAACTGATGTAAGCATTGTTTTCCTTTTGTTTATACCTATCTGCTGGTGAGTTATTCCATTTCCACGACTTTCAACAGGAAACACATTTCCAGCTGCCTCCTTGTTTCTTATTCCATGGGGGTGGAATTCCAAGGGATCGTGCTGCTTTCCCAGAGGATACTTCTCATAGATGGGGCGAGATACTTTGCTTCTCCCCGCTGGAATACAGGCAGCAGTCGACAAATGGCACTATTAGTCTTCCCTTGAGTCTCATCATGCCTCAGCCCCACTTGCCTCACAGTAGGTGAGGGGAAGGGAAAGGCGTTTGTAAGCTGTTCGGAGACTCCGAGTGAAGGGCAGGGTATAAATCCAACCTCCTCCTCCTGCAGTCTTCTTCTTCTTCTGCAGTCTTCTTCTTCTGTAGTCTTCTCCTTCTTCTGCAGTCTTATGAAATTTTGAATCTCAATACATAAAATTGTAAACTCACCAAAGGGAATGGTGTAGGCGGTTAAAAGCCCTGGGCAGGAAAGGCAAGCTGAGAACTAAGAGGAGGAGAAGAAGAGAAGAGATTGGATTTATATCCCGTCCTTCACTCACCTGTAGTCTCAGAGCGGCTTACAAACTCCTTTCCCTTCCCCTCCCCACAACAGACACCCTGTGAGATAGGTGGGGCTGAGAGAGCTCTGAGAGAACTGTCCTTGAGAGAACAGATGGTACAGAGCAACAGCTTGCCCAAGGTCATCCAGCAGGTGCACGTGGAGGAGTGGGGAATCAAAGCTGGTTCTCCCAGATTAGAGTCTGCGCACTTAACCACTACACCAAACTAAGTTAAACCTGGCTTAGTGTGACTCCCAACTGGCAGCACAGACAGTGCAGCATGGCAGAGAAGTATCCACAAGCCTCAGGGTTTAACTAGTCAATATATTCGAAGTTCTATGGGTGGAGCTCCCAGTATTTTTAAACTCACACACCAGGTGTCGGGGGGGGGGGGGTTGATTTGGGTACAGCCCATGATCTTCTCCTCCGTGCCATTTTACTTATGAAAAAGGGCTCTGGGGGAGTGCTGTTTGCCATACTGTGTAAATGCCCCCCTGGGCCCTTTTTCATCAGTAAAATGGCAGGAGAGCTTCCAGCAGACTTCTTGCTTGCACACACTGGAACTCTTGCCACAGGAGAAAGAGTGGGCATAATATACTTTGGCGGAGATAGCAACAATTATAATTGGAGGATCTGAGTGTCCCCGCTCCACACAGCCACAGTTCCCAGGGTAGCTATTCTATTTTACATCCAATGTAAATATGCTCTTAATAAAGTCTAGTAGTAGCAGTCTTACTGCCTGTATCGTGGTCGTCCTTATCCATATTCTTAAACCTAAGCCAAACCTTCTCAACACAGCTACTTTGTGATGGACTAAACTAAACCCTGCTTTCTTAAGCTTTGTTCAGAACAACAACCAGAGTGAGCAAACATGTCCAGGTATACAACTACAACATATACAAGTGTAAATAAAGGTACATAAGGCTTTGTATAGTCCTAGGGCCTTGCAAAATAGACACAGAAGACACAGACTTGTACATGCATTGTGTGTTGGTCTGAAGTAGAAGAGCAAGATTCGAATCCAGTAGCACCTTAAAGACCAACAGGACTTCCAGGGTAGAAGTCCTTCTGAGATACAAACTTCCCTTCATCAAATACTTGGGCTCTTCTACCTGACAAAGAGAGCTTTCACTTTTGAAAGCTTCTACCCTGGAAATCCTGTTGGTCTTTAAGGTTCTACTGGACTTGAATCTTGCTCTTGTATGTGCAGACTCCATGAAGAAGTCTGGAAGAATCTACAAACATCTGTATAGATCTCTCATATGTGGTAGGGGGGAAGTGTTGTCAAGTCCCAGCCGACCCCATAGGGTTTTCAAGGCAAGAGACGTTCAGAGGTGGTTTGCTATGGTATACTTCTGCATCACGACTTCTTTGGTGGTCTCCCATCCAAATGCTAACCAGGTCCGACCCTGCTTAGCTTCTGAGATCTGACAAGATCAGGCCAGCCTGGGCCATCTAAGGTCAAACCTACATTTGACATTCCCGCTGGAATCACTCTACTTTAAAAAAAAATCTATACCTGTTTCTAGTTTCAAACCATACTTATTCTAGTTTTAAAATTACTGTTTATAATTGCCCTCCTGTGGTCAAGCTAGCATTATTCTACTTTAAACAGATCAGTGCTCTTCAGACCCAGGGAGTGAAATTTGAAACCAGTGTGAAATGAGCATAGGAAAAGACAGCAGTCAAACTACTTCAGAGGGGAGGTGTAAATTGGGCCTAAGAGAGGGGTCTCTGCATAAGTACACATACATCATACCTTTGTGTTCACTTACCATGAATATGACATCTGAGTTTTAATTGCCTTACAACCCTGCAGATCTTAAGATTTGCACTGGGGGGGGGGGGGCTAAAGAAAACAGCTCTTTGAACTCGAAACAGAAGACCAGGAATGGTTCTACTCTGTGCTATACTGTGCATGGTAAAGAAATGGAAACCGACAGAAATCTGAATATTAGGCAGCTTGGCTCTGAAGTGTTTATTCTCCATCATTCATTTCTCCAGTTCAGGGTCTGTTCATACATGTAATTAAAAGGTAATGAAGTAGACAGAAGATGTATCTAGATGAATAACCGCATGCAGAATAAGGCAGAAGATTCTGGAAATTAGATGCCAGTGTTGTTCTCATGTCATTCTACCAGCCAGCTGCAACCCTATATATATAGATCCAAGAATAAGCCCCATGGAATAAATCCAAGTAAATATGCACAGGACTGGGATGCACATCAGGTTCAGATATTCACTGTCGTCATACTAAAATCCAGAAATACTAAGCAGGACCAAGTATGACTAACAGAATTTCTACCTGCATCAGACATAAAAATTCATAAAGGCAGATGCTATTTAAACCTGACCACGGACACAAGTATCTTTAGATCCAGGAGCGAGGTAACCAAGAGAAATATGGATGTTTCATAAGCATATAAAAACATACTCTCTCAATGGAGAAATCTTCAGTGCATGGTTCCCTCAGGACCTTCTCCTGGACAACATAGGCAAAACCATCTTTAAAAAAGCCATACTTCTTCCTGGTTCCTGTCCCTAGCAAATCCCCACTTGTTCGTTGGGAGTTGTCTTTCAAAAGCCAGAAGAACGGCAACTCTAGCGACTAAACCATGGTTTGTACAAAGGAGTTAACCAGAGTTTCAGGCTTGGATGCAACAGCAAGCACTGGTTCTGCAATTAATTATCAAGTCATGATGTGCAAGAAGAGAAGGGAGGGATGGAGAGATTTCTGCTTCATTTATCCTCCTCCTTTCTCCCCAGTGGGGAACTAAACCAGCTTACCTTATTCTTCTCTCCTCCATTTTATCCTCTCAACAACTCTGTAAGGTAGGTTAGGTTTGGGGTATGTGACTGTCCCAAGGCCACCCAGCGAGCTTCTGTGGCAGGGTGAGGGCTCAGACTTGGGCCTCCGAGATCTTAGTCCAACACTCTAACCAGGACACAGCAAAATAGCCAATGATGTGTGGATCTGGCTGCAGAGCTGGCAGGGCAGAAAGCCTGGTGCCAGAGCTTAGCTGCTGCTCAATATCTTGGTTCAAGAAACACATAGAACTAGGGAATCCTCTGGGAAAGTGGTGGGGGGAGGACTTACCCAACTGGCGCCCAGCGACACTGCAACATCATTTCTGGGCTGGTATGAGCATACCCCAAGGTGGGGCTTCTGGTGGGGCCCAGAGCTTCCGACAGGTGGGGCCTGGGGATCTCCCACTTTTACAACTGATCTCCAGCTGACAGAGGTCAGCTCCCCTGGAGAAAATGGCTGCTTTGAAGGGTGGACTGTATGGCATTGTACCATGCTGAGGCCCCTCCCCTCCCCAAACCCCACCCTCTCCTGGATCCACCCCCAAGCCTCCAGGTATTTTCCAACCCAGACCTGGTAACCCTACCAACAGAGCCCACTGCTGCCAACCCCCCAACCTGTCCTTCCCCTGCCCGCTCACTTGTGTGTGCTCTGCCACCCACGCTCCCACACTGCCCAAGAGGATCAGGGAAAGGGCTGCAGGCAGTGGGAGGGCTTGCAAGTGGAGCAGGGGAAGGGGGCACAGGCAGGACGTGAGGCCCAGGGCTAAGTGGGCATGAAGGGGGAGCCTGGGAACTCTCTGCCCAGGGCTCCCAAAATCTGCAACCACACCGTGGCATAACTGGAAGTGACATCACTGTGTTGCAGGGTGCAGTGACATCACTTCCAGTTACGCTTCTGGAAGTGACATCATGGTGTCACAGGATGGTATTTCGGCAATCCTTTTTTTTTCTCTCCACCCTCTCAAGCAGCAGTGGGAGAAGAAGATCAAGAATGGGAGATTCCCTGCGAAGCAGGCAACACGGCCAGCCTACAGTCAACACTTTCCAGGCTAAACACTTCTAAGGAGTTCCTGGCAATATCTGAGATCTAATCTATACAAGCAGTTAGGGTTGCCACCTAGCTAGGCTCCCCTGTTCTAGCCAGTTGCTAGATGAGAGCTTTTTCATATAATGCAAGGGATAGGAATCCGGGTGTTTTTTAACTGTTTAGTACCTTTTAAAGCACAGTGTTCAACATGTGACCCAAGGAAGGGACTAATGTGCCTGTCCTGACTCTTCAGTGTGGCCCGTCTGAGGCCTCTCCCCTTCCCAAACCCTGCCCTCTCCAGGTTCTACCCAAAATCTCCAGGAATTTCCCAACCTGGAGTTGACAAACTTACTAGTGCACACCTGCAAAGGTTTTTGGTAGCCACTCGACTTGGATGGTGGCAAGAATAAGAAGAGGAGGAGACTGGATTTATATCCCGTCCTTCACTCACTCGGAGTTACAGTTGCTTACAAACTCCTTTCCCTTCCCCTCCCCACAATAGACACCCTGTGGGGTAGGTGGGGCTGAGAGAGCTCTTTCCCAAGCTGTCCTTGAAAGAACAGCTGTGACAGAACTACAGCTTGCCCAAGGTCATCCAGCAGGTGCAAGTGGAGGAGTGGGGAATCAAACCTGGTTCTCCCAGATTAGAGTCCACGCACTTAACCACCACACCAAACTGGCTCTCAAGGAAGGCAAACAGAACTGAGGCGCCTACTCACAAGGGAACATGGGTACGATTGCCTGCTGACCATGATTGTTTGAAGCCTGCAGAATCCCTAGTTCCAACACTCCCTGCTGCACAAATGTCCGATTTTTTAAAAAATATATTTTTATTTTACCATTTAAGGGAATACAAAATGAAAAAAGGGAAAGGTGAGAAGCATAAAACATCATTTGTTAAAATGTCTGATCTTCAAAGAAGGTTTATGTATGAGTAGATGTTCATCTGAATAGCCCAGAATAGCCTAATCTTATCAGAACTCGGAAGCTAAGCTGGGTTGGCCCTGGTTAGTATTCGTGATGGAAAACCACCAAAGAGTACCAGGGCTGCTACGCAGAGGCAGGCAATGGCAAACCATCTTCTTAATGTCTCTTGCCTTGAAAACCCTATGGGATCGCCATAACTCAACTGTGACTTGAAGGCCAAAAAAAAAAAAAAAAAGATGTTAAATAGAATTTTGTTAGGGTTTTAGCAGGCTCTGTGTCATCTTAGCGGGATCTGCAGAGAAAATCAAAACGGGTTTTTTATAGAAAGAGGAAAAAGGAGGTTATTACATATTGTTGATAACTTGGGATATATGAAAGCAGTCCATCCCCAAAAAGCACTGGCACACGAACCTCTCCCCCACCCCCGCCGCCCCCATGTTACCCATCACTTGAATGTTACTAACATTAACACTTTCTGTCATCCTCCATTGCCTGAGGTTCAGGTGAAGCCTCCGGCAGGCTGGCCGTCCACTATCCGCTCTTAGCAAGATATGAGCATTTCTAATTGCTTCTGATGCCCTTCCAGGCCGTAAGGATGGCATGAGCATCCATAGAATCCAGTTATTGGCATATGTTCTGGGTTTTGCAAATTAATATGAGAAGGACTGGGGAGAAGTGCGGGCTTGGATGAAAAAAAAAACCAGATTTGATCCGAGATTCGGTTTGGCTCATCTGCATTATTGTCTTGTTATTCACTACGCTCTTGACATGATCAATGAGCGTTGTCAACCTAAATGGATGACCCCTGAGGCTTAAGAGGAGCATTTCCCCCCCCCCCTCCTAAGCATTTCTGACATTGCTTTCTTGCATCACTGGCATTCCCCACCCAGTGTGAACTTACAGAAAAATACATTTTAGGGCAACATTCTACACATTTGGCAGAGCGCTCTCGAAGATGGATAAGAGACCGTCTGAGCCAACTGGCATCTGTGCTAGAATCCCCATTCTGATTAGGATGCAAGCATTTCTATATTTCCATACTTCCTCAACATTAGGGTTGCCAGGTCCTCCCTTGGCTACTAGTGGGGGAGGGGAGGGAGGGTTGTCAGATCCGGGTTAGGATACTCCTGGAGATTTGGGGATGCAGCCTGGGGAGGACAGGGTCCTCTGTGAAGTACACTGCCACCTACAGTCCATCCTCCAAAGCATCCATTATCTCCCAGGGAACAGGTCTCTGTAGACTGGAGACGAACTTTAATTCCAGGGGATCCCCAGGCCCCACCTGGAGGCCGGCATCCCTACCCATGATCTGCATTAGTTCCCTGTGTAGAATGCCTGCCCTGGCTAACGCCCACAGGCCAAGGATTCATCAGTACTTCAGAGGGTGGAACCCGAAGGTTCCTCTGATTTTTAGCACTGGGCATTCAATGGATGAGAGACCACAGACATGAATCAGCTCTTAGAAAGGGCTTTATCTGGAGATAAATGCCTGCTGAAAGGTATTGTACGCAGCTTGTTATCTGCATCAAATGACTACATGCTGTACCATTTACATGCAAATATGTGTCTCCTTCTAAATTCACATTTGGTCCCTAACTGACCACAGAAATGGATGGTCCCGGTTTCCACGCATTCCCAGTATAGCAGGGGCGTCAAACATAACACCCATTCAGTGCTCTTACCCGGCCCACAAGCAACTGGTATGTGTGGAAATATGAGGTACTCCCCTTTTTATGGTATTCCTTGGAACAAACCTAGTCTTGCATATGACTAAATACACATATTGGGGCTTTTGTGGGCTCCCTAGTAAACCAGTTGCTTTCACGGCTAAAAATCAATTGCTTTTGTTTGTCTTTCGAGTAAAAAAAAATACTGCTAACTGGGTTTGCCTGTGTCCTTTATAAAGTTTATATCCCTGGTACCTGGCATTACGTTTTATGGCGCACATGGTCCAGCCCAACAAAGTGACATCTGGCCCTCGTAACAAATGAGTTTGACACCTCTGCAGTGTAGTGTTGGCCCAAGTTTACATTTACGGGACCTGGTTTAGTTTACACAAGTGGAAGACCAAATTCCAGCAGCATCCAGCATGTATTTGCATTCGGTGTTTGCATTCCTGGAGCAGGTCTTCTGTGTGCAGCGAACACCTAACTATGTACACAGGCTGACAATGGATTGTTGTGTTCCACGATCCAGAATGAAGACCTATTTATTCCAAACTCCTGATTCCCCCAAAATAATATTCCCAACTAGATGTAATGGAATCCTCACCAAATCTCCAGGACAGAGATAACAGTGGATAGGCCAGTAGAAACATCAATTATGTGACAGCAGGGGGCGAAAAGACACATTCCAGGTCAAGGATGGTTTGGAAAGAGAAGGAAAGTAAATAATTTGTGTCCATATAGTCAAAAGGAAGCACTTGTTAATTCAATGAACAATTTCTTTATTGAATTTGCTGTGACAATATATAGTAAAAGCCCTCACTTAAGTGGCTTTGGATAGGTTAGACAAATTAAGGGCGGATAGGTCTATCAATGGCTATTCTGTAGCTAAATGGAACATCCAGCCTAAGAGGCAGGATATCCCTGAATAACCAGTGTTGCAGGTGAAACTGCAGAGATCTGAGAGTCTTCATGCCCTTTTCGGGCTTCCCGGAGACAATAGGTTGGATTCAGCCAACTTTTTTACTCAGTCTCAGCCAACTGCCCTCCTTATTACAGCCCACATGTTTTTTGTCCATGCTGGTTCCATAATTCTCAGTATATCCTTTATGGTGGTTCTACCAGCAGGTTGGATCCAACTCACTGGCTGGCCAATCTTGGAAAGCAGCTGCCCCACTAGATGGATCCTCACCTGAGAGCCAGTTTGGTGTAGTGGTTAAGAGCAGTGGTCTTTAATTTGGAGAACTAGGTTTGATTCCCCACTCCTCCACATACAGCTGCTGGGTGACTTTTGGTCACTCCAAGTTCTCTGAGAACAGTTCTCTCAAGAGCAGTTTTCAAGAGAGCTCTCTCAGCCCCACCTACCTCACAGGGTGTCTGTTGTGGGGAAAGGAAGGGAAGGAGATTGTAAGCTGCTCTGAGACTCCTAGCTAAGGGCAAGGTATAAAGCCAATCTCTTCTCTTTCTTCTGATCCAGCAGAATAAAATGTATGCACCCCAGTTTCTGCTGCTCTTAAATCTTTTGGTTTTTCCCTAGTTCCTGTTCAAAAATAGAAACACCCACAGAAATACGCTCGCAGCTAGAAGGCAGACATCAAAGGATCTTGAGTGGGATCCAACCCAGCTGAGTTGGCAGCTGAATTAGAACCCCTTGGCTTCATCTAGGACGTCTCCTCCTTTTGTGGATCTCATGCTTAAGTATTTTAATTGCATTGGCATCTCAGTGTCCTGTCTGGACACTGGATTTGTTCGAACTCATGACCATGGCACTCAGCAGATGCACGAAAGGAAACTCTCAGACCTATTAGTTCTGCATCACACCTGTTTACTTGTGTCAGTAGGAATTACGAGCATGTTGGAAACGGTGACATTTTCCAGCTTCGTGTCAGATTAGCACAGGACCATATGTTTATATTGGTTCTGGCATGAACTAATCGTCAGGTGACGACTTTATGCAAAAGCCCCCCAACAAACTACCAGGGCTGGAAAGCAACAGAAATCCCACCACACTGCAGCTTCTGTGGCTTGAGTGAAATTAGTTCTCCAAAGCAGAAAATTAAATGGATTCATCACACCATTCCCCACGGATTCACACCCTGTACAGTTGGAGCCTGGTCCTGGCCCTTCAGCTGGATTACACTGCCAGACTGACAACACACAGAAGCATGAATGAGCATTACCTGGTATTTTGCCGGTACTTGCTACTACTAGCATGATTTGCAGTGTGTGCCAAGAGCCGCTGAAGGACCCCTCTTTTTAAAGAGCGTTTCAACAAACAAACAGCTCAGCTATGCAGAAATTTCATCTGTATTGGGGGCATAAAGGACACGGAGTTGATTAATCATCTGGTTTTAATTAACTACAAGATTGCTTTTATATAATTTTACATAAATTTGCATAAATCGGCAAACCCATCTTTTTGGAGCCACTGAAAAGTACAAGATGACAGGTATCAGTTTTTATTTTAAATGTCTAAGTCCCACCCCTCAACTGGATAGTTCTTCAGGGGTCGTGCAGTTAAAAGCAAACCCGAGTCACAATAAAACATAACAAACATTATCGATGAAATTAAAAACCGGCAGCATCAGAAAAAAATACAAGAACAGCAAATACTATCAAAAATTAAAAAGAGCACACCTAATAAAAGCAGTAAAAGACAAGACAGTGTCCTGGAACACAATAGGCACAGGGTAGGTCAGCCAAGCTGGAGCGCAAGTGAGATGAGACGTGGGCACAACTTGCATGGCATGGTCGGAGTTTAGCTCCCAGGTCGAACACGGCATAGGCAGTTAGGGAACAGCAACTGGTTCACAGGCAAATCCAGAAATGAGAGTCAAAACACAGTCCAAAGGTTCAGAGTCACGAGTCAGGGGCAGGGGCAGTGGCAGCAAGGTCGGGAGTCAAATGACACGTTGCTTCCACAGCCAGTCTCCCCCTTTCTCCGCCCTTTATAACAGAAACACTCCTCTTGTAGGTGGATTGCATCATGTGGGTACGCACGCGCTTATCATCACTGTCTGGATTCAGGTATCACTGGGCTGCCGCGTCTGTCTTTCAACATCTCATGTCGAACCCTCCTTTGTCTATGCACCAATGCTTCTGGAGACCGGGGGGCTGGGGGGCGAGGTGGATGGTGAGATGCTCCCTGATACTGAGCCATGGGGCTGAACAGCTGAAATGCTGCTATCAAGCTGCGAATTGTTGGTTGGCAGAGCAGAAGTAGCTTCCTCTAGCAGGCCGTCTGTAACTGGCTGTGGGCTGGGGCTTCCTTCACATGCCCATTCCTCTTCTGAAGAGTCCTCTGCCCCTTCAGGGTTAACCGTGCCTGGCTGACCCACAACAAATAGGTAGGTGGCCCAGGCTAGCCCTAATCTCATCAGATCTTGGAAGCTCAGCAGGGCCGTCCCTGGTTAGAACTTGGATAGAAGACCACCAAAGAAGTTCAGTATTGCTACGCTGAGGCAGGCAATAGAAAGCCACCTCTGAATGTCTCTTGCTTACAAGAACCATATTGGGTCACCAGAAGTTGGCTGTGACTTGGCGGAACTTTCCAGAGATGATAGGATAGATAGATAGATAGATAGATAGATAGATAGATAGATAGATAGATAGATAGATAGATAGATAGATAGATAGATAGATAGATGGATGGATGGATGGATGGATGGATGGATGGATGGATGGATGGATGGATGGATGGATGGATGGATGATAGGTCATTTCGAGCAGGAGCTCGGGGGAGCTCAGCTCCGGGAGTTGGTGCCAGCCCCCCGCCATGGGGGAAGGCCTGCTTGTGTCGCGGCTGCAGCAAAATGACCCCGTCCCCTGGAAAGGCCCTTGTTCCTCCAACCAGCCTTCAGATGGCATCAGCCACCACTGAAACTCTCCTCCCAGAATAGTGGTATTTTTGAGGCTTGGATTGGTAGCTGTCCCCTCTCTGCCAGCTCTTTCTTTCTTTCTTTCTTTCTTTCTTTCTTTCTTTCTTTCTTTCTTTCTTTCTTTCTTTCTTTCTTTCTTTCTTTCTTTCTTTCTTTCTTTCTCTCCCTCTCTCCCTCCCTCCCTCCCTCCCTCCCTCCCCTTTCTTGCCTTCTGAAATACTTCCGGTGATGTCAGGGGGTGTGGCATATGCAAATGAGATATGCTAATGAGCTCCTGCACCTCTTTTTCTACGGAATGACCCCTAGATGGATGGATGGATATGGATGGATGGATGGATGGATGGATGGATGGATGGATAGATAGATAGATAGATAGATAGATAGATAGATAGATAGATAGATAGATAGATAGATAGATAGACGGACAGACGGACGGATGGATGGACGGATGGACGGACGGATGGACGGATGGACGATTGATAGACAGACAGATGCAGAAATTTTAAAAAAATACACACATCAACATTACAAATCCAAAATCAGTGGGTCCGTGTTCCCCAGCAACATACAAAAAGAGGGGAAGAGGGAGCCCTGACCTGGATGGCCCAGGCAATCCCTCTCTCATCAGATCTCGGAAGCTAAGCAGGGCTGACCCCAGCCAGTACTTGAAAGAGTGACCCCCAAGGAATACCAGGCAAGCAAATATCAAGCCACCACTCTGAAAGGAATTTCCAAAATTAACAGAGCAATCCTGTGCAGACTTATTCCAGTCTAAACCAATTGATTTCAACGGGCTTAGACTGGTGTAACTCTGCACAGGATTGCGCAGTCAAACTCTTGGCATATTACATATTATTTGTGGCACAGCAGGTATTTGAATCTGGGTCTCCCATACCCTAGGCTTGACACTCTATCCACTACACCACACTGCCCCCACAAAAGAAAGGGGAACTCTCCTGGAAACACCAATATATGAGACCCAAAGAAGACAAAGAACAGAGTGTTAAGGATGTATCCTCATTCTGAGGGAGTGCTCCTTTTTGTTTGACGAAGCATCAGCCATATTGCTAGGTGGCTATGCAGGATGCCTTAGCGAAGGGGCTAGCACATTTTTTAGTGCTGCAGCAGATGCAATAGGCCAGGGGTCCCCACATTCGGAATTCTGACATGGCTCGGCAGACACAGCAACAAAATGTCTGCCATAAAATGGCTGTGGCAGGAGGTGGAGCCAGTCACGAAATGATTGCCACAGCTTAACTTCAGTCACACAGTGCAAATCCTTGTGCTGTGGTGGCAGCTCCTGTTGAAGCAACATTTTTTTTAAATATCTGCACAGCCAATCAGATCTTCAGTAGTCAGTCAGAAGCCTTGCTGGGCAAAAGCCCTATTTGGCCTTTCCCACTCCCTAAAAACACTTGGCAGGTGCCAGAAAAGGTCTCAGTGGGTGTCATGAGACCCATGGATCAGAGGTCCATCAGTGGCTATTAGCCACAAGGTATAGATAGGAACTCTCCATCTGGGGCAAGTGATGCTCTATATCCTTGGTGCTTGGGGGAGCAACAGTGGGAGGGCATCTAGTATATCCTGGCCCCACTGCTGGACCTCCTGAGGGCACCTGGTGTTTTTGGCCACTGTGTGACGGAGTGTTGGACTGGATGGGCCACTGGCCTGATCCAACATTGGCTTCTCTTATTTTTTTCTTATCGGCACCACACTGGGACCTCTCCAGTAGACTTCCAAACGTGGGATATGTGTTCTTTCTCAGGGAAAAAAAATAGGAAACAATGGAGGTGTTATGTATTGGGACTGAAACATTGCAGGACTGTGCTACTAGAAACTGGTTGAGCTTGGAGCCTAAGAACAATAGCCCACCAGGCCTCTGGCAGTAACCAATCAAGAAGTAATGTTAGGTAAATAGCCTATTGTTGGGAGTGGGGTGTGTTTGGATGTGGCAACTGCATGCTATTTAAACAGAGCTGAGGCTCTGGAGTCTTGTCTTGCTCTTGTTGAAACCGCTAATAAAGTAGAGCAGTTAACTAGTGGTGAGTCTGCTGATCCATGGAGCCCACTATTTATTTTATTTACTTATTTTTCGCATTTCTATTTCGACTTTCCAGCGAACTGGCTCAAGGCGGCTCACAAACAGGACACACCACCGAAGTGGTTTACAATTTAAAGGCATAAATAAACAACATTATAAAACGACTCACATAGCAGTACTGGCGGCATCTACGTGCTCCTGGAGAGCAGCGGCAACAGAAGGTTTGGCCTGTGGAACCAGGGCGATGTTGTCCTGCCATCTCCCCGGTGGCGGCTCCTATTCGAAAGCCTGGCGGAAGAGCTCCGTCTTGCGGGCCCTGCGGAACTGCAACAAATCCCGCAGGGCCCTGATGTCATCCAGGAGCTCAGGAGGGAAGGTGTAAGTTGGCTAATGGGAAGTAGGATAACGGGAAGGATCGTGAGGGGGGAAAGGGCGACCTAGGAGCGTAAGCAGAGAAAATCTGTTGGGTTTTGAAAAGCAAGGTGTTGAGAGAAGTGCTGAGATTGGAGGCTCGAGTCCAGTGGTTGGAGGCATACTTGGGGACACCAAATATATTTCCTAGTTGATGCTAAAAGGCCTAGGACTGCCCCTGTTAGACATATTCCATTGCCTTCCAAAACAATTATATTCAATTAAATTGAGCTCACATACCCAAGAACCACAGGTTTCCAGTCCAAATATGGCCCCACAGAGACAAAATCTTTGGTGTCAGACTACAACTATTTTTGAAGCAATCAAGGCATTTCCCAGAGTAAACTCAACTATTTCAGGTTATTTTCGTGCTCTCATCAATGAGATCTTTTGTACTTCATGCCTCAAGGTTGTGAAGCCTGATGTAGCAGCGTGTTTGACTTTGATCATGCAAAGCTGCTTTTTTTGATCGTACAACTGTTTTAATACTAGTGTGATCGTTGGCTCTGCTCAGCTTTTTGCTAAGTGTTCCAATGAAATGGAAATTGGGTTTGGTGGTGTGCAAGCATGAATTCGAGTTGTGGCTCAAACACACATGATTACTAGAACCTGTTTCCCAAGTTTATCCAACAAGCTCCGTAAGTAATGAATGTACAGGCTTGTAGCTCTGTTCCCCTGACCAAATTCCATGGATAATGAATAAATGGATATCAGAATTATGCCTGCTGGCTTTGCCCCTAACCCCTGCATGCTCACTTGAAGTTCTGTGCATGGAAGAACAAATGTATACCTCAAGAGGTATAGTTAGGTTTGATTTTATAATACTTTTAATTTTACAATAATTTTAATCATGTGGTTGTTCTTTGAAAAATAGGTGCCAGAACTCTCAAGGGAAATGAAGTTTTCAATCTGTATCCTGAAAACTCATGAACTTTTAAGCATTTTTGAAAGAATTTTCCTGAAGAGGTTCCGGAACTCCATTCTGGCACCTTCCTCCAGAAAAAAAAAGCCGTGGTTTTAATTTTATAATAAACAAATTGGAGCACCTTGAAAAATTATGTATAAAGGGGGGGGGGAAATCCAAACACATATACTTTTTACTAGTGTTGTAGATCACAGATTTGGGTTCAGAATGCAATTTTTGAAACCTCTGATATAGTATGTGGGAAAAGGCATATGGGGAGCCTCCCCCCCCCCCCCAAAATGTACAGGAAAGTTTGGGGAAAACTGGAATCAGCATCCTAAACAGGGATGCCAGCTACAGTGGGCTACCTCCCACCACCAGTCCATAGAGCAGCAGGAGCAAATAGGGGGCAAAATTTGGCATCAGTGATGACATGAAGACATATCCGGACCAGAAGTGCCATCATGGCGACAAGCAATGCCTCTCAGAATTTTCCAAATCTTGATGGTAAAAAAAATATGGAGAATTCCTAGAGCGTTGCACAATGCCATGACATCACTTTCAGTCCTGACATCACTTTCAGTCCAAATTGCAAGATGTCAGGGATGCTAGTCTGTTGATTTTGAAGTCTCTGTCCTCACTTTGTTCCTACACCTAACCACCATTTCGCCTGCCTGTATTACGCCCTATGTTTAAAGGAAGCAAGCAATTAGTCATTTGCATAATGGCTACCCCAGCACACTCATGGCTTACACCCAGGGTTGCCAGCCTCCAAGTGGAACCTGGAGATCTCCTGCGGTTACAGTTGATCTCCAGATGACCAAGATCAGTTCTCCTGGAGAAAATGGATGCTTTGGAGGGTGGACTCTATGGCACTGAAGTCCCTGTCCTCCCCAGGCTCCATCTCCAAATCTTCAGGCGTTTTCCAGTCTGGATCTGGCAACCTTACTCCTTCATCTCCCCTGCCGATAGCCAGGGGGGACCAGGCAATCCATCTTATACCTGCGTATCATTCTCTTGCTACCCATATTCCATTGAAGCATGAAAGAGCATGAATGTGCTGCTCTTGGTCTTTTTGCCTCAGGTTTTATTTAGTGACCGCATCAGAATTCATAAATGGTCAATATGTAATAGTGAACTCGTCTCCCTCTCTGTACAAACGAAGCTAAGCACTCAGTCCAAGAAAATTTAGGCCCATCTCATGGTCAGCTCACTGGTTCCATCAGAGGACCTTCCACCACTGTAGTTGCCCACCACTTCCACTTATCTGGTGGTGGCAGCAGGAACGAGACCTCATCGGAGGCCTCTTTGAAAAGCCTCCATTCTTCCCTCTTTCCCTGGTTCCTTCAACGCTGCATTTGCAGGATTCTGGGGAATAAAGGACGCTGGGAAATGTAGCTCTCCAGGTCAGCTGTGTTCTAAGTAGGGGATGTCAGGCAGCATGGAAACTACTAAGGCATTTTGCAACTGCACCTGTTTTGGTCAGTGTTAGGCCTCCCTCTTTACCATTAGAGGGATTGACTGTAATAGGGTTGCCAGGTCTGGGTTATATATTTATTTATTTATTTATTTATTTTTCGCATTTCTATCCCACCTTTCCAGCGAACTGGCTCAAGGCGGCTCACAACATAACATACCACCGAAGTGGTTTACAATTTAAAAGCATAAATAAACAACATTATAAAACGACTCACATAGCCGTACTGGCGGCATCTACATGCTCCTGGAGAGTAGCGGCAACAGAAGGTTTGGCCTGTGGAACCAGGGCGATGTTGTCCTGCCATCTCCCCGGTGGTGGCTCCTATTCGAAAGCCTGGCGGAAGAGCTCCGTCTTGCAGGCCCTGCGGAACTGCAACAAATCCTGCAGGTTGGAAAATACCTGGAGATTTTTGGGGTGGGATTTGGGGAGGGGAGGGTCTTCCAAAGTAACCATTCTTTCCAGGGGAACTGATCTCTATTGTCTTGAGACCAGTTGTAATTCTGGGAGATCTCCAGCCAGTACCTGGAGGCTGGCAACCCTAGACAATAATAATACTAATTTTAGCCATGGCTCTTGTGAGCCAGCAATAGTTTTAAAAAGTGTATTCAAGAAAATGTATTTGGTTTATCTCTACGTGAGAGGCAGGGGTAGAGTAAACTCTCCGTGCCGTTGCCCTAATCTACACTGTTATATTATCTTCCAGGCAGCTTCACTCATTAGCAGTGCCTGCTTCAGGGAAGGTCTTGGAAATGAGATGTAAAGCTCAGGGGGCTTGTGCTGGCAAAGTCTGAAAAATGAAAGCAACTCGAAAGGATTTGCCACAAAAGCCAGCGGCAGCCGTGCATCAGAACTGCTGCCAGTTCCAAATAGCTCTTTCCAGCTTCGTGGTTACACAGCAAAACATATGCCTAATGGAAGAAAGAGTCAACCAAGGCTATCAAGGTAAAGTGCAATAGAAATGCAGTTGTTGTTCATTTGTTGTGCAGGATCCCAGTCTGTTCCATCAAGGAAACACTTCAGTGGTGAAGACATCGTATAGTCCTAGTCCTCAAATCACAACACTTTGACACTGAAAAAGAAAACAGGATTATTCTCCACTTAGTAATGCTCCTTTCCTGTTCTAAAGGCTGTATGGAATGCAGTGAGCATAGGGTTGCCAGCTCCGGAACGGGAAATACCTGGAGATTTGGGGGGTGGAGTCTGAGGAAGGCGGGGTTTGGGGAGGGGAGAGGACTTCAGTGAGATATAGTGCCACAGAGTCTACCTTCCAAAGTAGCCATTTTCTCCAAGTGCCTTGATTTCTGTCACCTGGAGATCAGTTGTAATCCCAGGAGATCTCCAGATACCACCTGGAGGTTGGCAACCCTACTGACAACTCTGGATTGGGGATATTTGGGGGTGGAGTTTGCGGAAGGTGGAGTATTGGGAGTGGAGGTTGCTCGCTGGTGATGTGATGCCATAGAATCTGCCCTACAAAGCTGCCATTTCCTCTAGGGGAGCTCATCTCTGTAGCTCCCCAAATTGCCCTCCTCAAGCTTCAGCCCCCAAATATCCAGGAATTTCCAACCCAGAGTTGGCAACACTAGCTGTACCACAGATTTGGGAGGACTTTGCTTGCTGGGGGCAGGGTCAACAGCAGGAAATTCCCATACAGGGAGCACATGCTTTGAAGGTAGAGATATTATGAAGAAGAAGAAGAAGAGATTGGATTTATACCCTGCCCTTCACTTGTAGTCTCAGAGTGGTTTACAGACTCTTTTCCCTTCCCCTCCCCACAACAGACACCCTGTGAGGTAGGTGGGGCTGAGAGAACTCTTTCCCAAGCTGTCCTTGAGGGAACAGCTGGTACAGAGCTATGGCTTGCCCAAGGTCATCCAGCCAGGTGCAAGTGGAGGAGTGGGGAATCAAACCCGGTTCTCCCAGATTAGAGTCCGCGCACTTAATCACTACACCAAACTGGCTCCCAGTGACTAGTGACTCGATCACATCCTATGTTTTTATGGACATGGCACTTTGCAGAGACAAATGTGCCGTATTTTTCGCTCCATAAGACGCACCTGACCATAAGACGCACCTAGCTCTGCTCGGTGCCATGGCTTGGGAAAAGTGAGGGGGGTTTAAGACGCACACACTTTCCCCCCACTTTTTTTGGGAGAAAAAGTGAGTCATATGGAGCAAAAAATACAGTAGTTATAGTCTAATATGTTAAATGTGCATATTGGCAGTGTTTGGTTTTGCACTCCATGTTAACTGCGCTTTCCAGCACTTACGATAGATGCATTCCTCTGACGCATAAAATACATGTATGTTAGACAATAATTTACATGGAATTTCCATCTCATTATAAAACATTGTGTGTAATTTTGCATAACTAAAGGTAATGGACTGGAAAAGCGTGCCATAAAAATCCCCGTTTTATTTGCTCATAAATTAAGTCCTTTCTTTCTTTCATATTTGCATGGTGGCATAAGAGTTATAATTTGCTTTGTTTTAATTTAGTGCCAATAAAATTGATTCAGACATCTGTTTCCAAGATAGAAAAAAAGGGTTGTTTTTTCCCAACATGAATTTTTTAAAAAGGATCACATGCTTCTTTTTTTTAAAAAAATTGCCCCATAGATTTTACTTTAGGAGCATATACCTACAAGAAGCAAACCTGGTAACTTGTAGAGCCCCACTCCCTCCAGTTATCTAATTAAAGTTGGCCAGCCTTTTAATATTGCTGCTTGGTAATAAGACTGTAATTCCATCTAAGAATTGTACAAAAATTTTAAGTCAGCAGCCAGTATGGTACATCAGTTACAGCAATAGGCTAGAACTGAAGAGACATGAGTTCACAGGGTCACTGAGTGACGCTCTGCCAGTCACGCTCTTTCAGCCAAGCCCGCCTCACAGGAATGATGTGAAGATAGGGTTGCCAATCACCAGACAGGGGCTGGAAATCTCCCACAATTACAACTGATCCCTAGACTACAACTATCAGTTCCCGTGCAGAAAATGGCAGCTTCCAAGGGTTGACTATGGCATTATACCCCACTAAGGACTCTCCCCTTTCCAAATTCATGCCTTCCAGGCTCCACCCCAAATCTTTCAAGGTGAGCAGGAAGCAGAGTTCGTTTGCCATTGCTGTAGGTTTGCCAGGTCTGAATCGGAAAATACCTGGGGACTTTGGGGGTGGATCCAGGAAAAGGCAGGGTTTGGGGAGGGGAGGGGCCTCAGCATGGTACAATGCCATAGAGTCCACCCTTCAAACCAGACATTTTCTCCAGGGGAGCTGATCTCTGTCAGCTGGAGATCAGTTGTAAAAGCAGGAGATCCCCAGGCCCCACCTGGAGGCTGGCAACCCTACTGGTCTTCCTAAAAAGCCATGACATTTGGACTGAAACGAAAGTTAATACAGCCTTTCAAATACATTCACCCAACTTACTAGCATAACAGGATTCCTACTAGCCTGCTCATGAGGGTTGCTAGGTCCCCCAGGTCACCAGCAGGGGATGGGGGGCTCACTAAGGTTGCCAGATCCAGGTTGGGAAATTCCTGGAGATTTGGGGTTGGAGGCTGGGGAGGACAAGGACCTCAGTGGGCTGTAGTGCCATAGGCCCAATCTATACTTAGCATTTGCTCCTCTGTCTTAATAACCCCATGTTGGAGCAGAAATTCCCCTCTGCATTGCATGCTACTTTCACTTTGATTGATCGTTGGATTTTATGGCAGTGTGCTGACCGCATGCCGCTTTCACTTTGTCTGATCTCTTGGTTTTATGGAACTGTCTGCATAGATTTATGGCCATTTATGGCCCTTCAGGGGTGACTCTGCAGTCAGTATGGCGTTGGCCCCGGGAGTATTTGAATGTGTTTTTGAGCCGCATCTTTCCAGTGTGGGTTTGGTAAAACAACAGAGCAAATGCTAGGTGCAGATTGGGCCATAGAGTCCACCCTCCAAAGTATCCATTTTCTCCAGGGGAACTGATCTCTATAGCCTGGAGAGGAGCTGTAATTCCTGGGGATACCCAATTTCCGCCTGGAGGCTGGCATCCCTATTGGGAAGGAAGGAAGGAAGGACCGCAAAATTCTAATTTCAGACCTTCAAAAAGTCAATTAAATAACACAACTGTTCCAGGATTACATAAAAGATACTTGGGAAATGTTTTTTGTTTTTGCTTTACAGTAATTTAAGATACCAAAAACCTGCATAGCACACAAAAAGCAAGAAATAATTTATCCTCTAAGTGCCAGGATATTAAAACCACAGATGAACTGTTCTGGGATCAAACTGGTTTGAAAAGGAAAATATTTGCTATTCTGTGTTTATCTTTTGTAGCAATATGGCAATACTTTCCCTTTCTGCCATAGAAACGCTCTCCCCCCCCCCCCCCGTTACCCAATGAACCTCAATTGACAAGAGCATGGCTTTGAAATGGAAGTTGGACATTGACACACACACACACACACACACACACACACACACACGTTTTTGCAAAGTATGCTAATATATGGGCTTAATCTGTGGCAGGTTTCTTTCCTGGAGCAATCTGATTTCAATACCAAATTGTATCATTAATAATAAAGTCCCTCTGGATGCTGAAAGCATATTCAGAGGGCAGGCTTGCTCTCCCCCCCAACCCCCCAACAGAAACTGGCTGTAGACCTGTACATTAGCTTAATTTAAGCAGCAGGGTTTCCAGAAGAGATGGCATTAGCTTCAAGCAGCTTTACATTTCTGAGCCGTAGCATTTTCCTTGGGAATTAGGCCCTGCCCCCTTGAGCAGATACAGAATTCCCTTCCCATGCCATGCAGATGGTAACTGTAGGGTTGCCAGCCTCCAGGTGGTGGCTGGAGATCTCCCGCTATTACAATTGATCTCCAGGCGACAGAGATAAGTTCACCTGGAGAAAATGGCTGCTTTGGAAGCTGGACTCTGTGGCATTATACCCACTTGAAGTCCCTCCACTCTCCAAACCCTACCCTCCTCAGGCTCCACCTCCCAAAATTTCCAGGAATTTCCCAACCCGAAGCTGGCAACACTAAGGAGCTGTGACTCAAAGGGGTGGGGAGAGATGACAAGAACTCAGGAGGTGGGGTGGAATCATTTGGTTCCGGCCCACTTTTACAGATCAGATCACTTATTAGTCAAAAAGACAGTGCTAGTAAACTTACAGCTTGGGAAGATGAGCATCAGAAAGGCAAGTTCTGTGGTTACCAGAACTCCATGTAGGACCTGGAGATCTCCTCAAATTACAACTGATCTTCAGACAATCAAGGTTAATTCTCCTGGAGAAAATGGCTGCTTTGTGGGCCATGCTCCCTCTAAGCTGTGGAGTCTTGGTGAGCAAAATTCTACTTCGTGAGCTACTGGCATTAAAGCTGTGAGCGAACGATTTGGTTACTGCATGAATCAGTTTGCTCTGGAGCCATCCTTCATGAGCTAAGACAAAAATGTGTAAGCTGGAGGCTAAAAAACTGAGCTAGCTCACACTAATTCAGCGTAGAGGGAACACTGTTTGTGGGGTGGACTCTGTAGCATTATACCCGGTGAGGTCCCTCCCCAAACCTTGCCCTCCTCAGTCTCCATCCTCAAATCTTCAGGAATTTTCCAACCTGAATCTGGCAACCCCACACCTGACCAAGGAACTTTACCTTGGGGTAGAGAAGGGGGCTCAGGGGATTACTGTCCTGAAGCCCTCCAAAGCATCCTATGGGTGGCAATGGGACTGCTGTTCCATCACTGAAAGGACTGGGGTGGTGGAGGAATGGATTTAGGAGATTATGCCTTGTGCGTACACTCTCTGAGCCTAGTCTTGTTTTTCTATGGTCATCTCAGCAGAAGTTCATCTCAAAAGAATCCTGCTGACAGCCTGGACCAGGTGAGTAGTGTAGGAGAATGGCTGAAGATCCTGCCCTCCTATTTCCACCTAATCGTGCTTTAGCACTCCACTAGGGTTTCCAGTTCTGGGTTGGGAAATACTTGGACATTTGTGGGGTGGAACCTGAGGTGGGCGGGGTTTGGGGAGGGGAAGAACATCAGCAGGGTATAATGCCATAGAGTCCACCTTCCAAAGTGGCCATTTTCTCCAGGTGAACTGATCTCTGTCACCTGGATACCAGTTGTAATACCAGCAGATCTCCGGCCACCACCTGGAGATTGGCAACCCTGCTTAGAAATGAGAGGGGAAGGGGTTAGGATTTCTGTCCAGTCTTCCTCCTCTCCCCATTCCTCTTCCTTCCATGCTCAGGAGCAACCAGCATGTCCTCATCGGTGGGTTCCCGTTCCCCTTGTAAATACATCCTCACAGGCTGCATAGGCCTGCCCTATACATTAGGGTTGCCAGGTTCCCCTTCGCCATGGGCAGGGGACTGGGGGGTAGGATTGCCAGATCCAGGTTGGGATTCTCCTGGAGATTTGGGAATGGAGCCTGGGGAGGACAGGGGCCTCAGTGGTGTACAATGCCATAGCCCTCCAAAGCATCCATTTTCTCCAGGGGAACTGGTCTCAGTAGTCTGGAGATGATCTGTAGAGACAAAGGGAGCCAGTTTGGTGTAGTGGTTAAGAGCGCGGGCTCTAATCTGGGAGAACCGAGTTTGATTCCCCACTCCTCCACATGCAGCTGCTGGTGTGACCTTGGTTCAGTCAGATGTTATTTCAGAGCTGTTCTCTCATGAGCAGTTCTCGAAAGAGCTCTCTCAGCCCCACCTACATCACAGGGTGTAAAGTGTTGTGGGGAGGGGAAGGGAAAGGGATTGTAAGCCACTCTGAGACTCCTTTGGGTAGTGAAGGGTGGGATATAAATCCAATCTCTTCTTCTTCTTCTTCTTCTTCTTCTTCTGTAATTCCAGGGGATCCCCAGGACCTATATGGAGGTTGACATGCCTATACATGGCATAGATTTTTAAAGCTTCAGTTGAGCAAAAGGGAGACAGCTGATTCTCTAGCTTGTAGGCCCCATAACTTACTACAACTGCTTCCCAGTCCACAAGAGTAAAAGAAGTTAGGAGACTCGTTCGCTTATTTTATTTTATTTTTTGCGTAAACATGATGATTCCAGCTAGAATTATTTGCTGACTACTTCATTAAAGTGTATTAATGGGCTTGTCAATTTAATAACTACACAGAATGGATCATTTATAAAACCTCACCTGTGGACTACACCGAGCCAACTGGCACCGAATGATAAGTGAAAGCATTGCCAAGTGTCTGTTTTAAACTTTGTAATATAGCTATTTTTATACATGGTATATGACCAATGGTATTCCCCATTACTATGTATGGATGTGAAAGTTGGCCAGTGAACAAAGCTGACAGGAAGAACGCTGATTCATCTGAAATGTGGTGTTGGAAGAGAGTTCTGTGGATAGAGCACCTAAAAGACAAATAAGTGGGTTCTAGATCAAACCAAGCCTGAACTTTCTATTGAAGCTAAAATGACCAAGCTGAGGCTATCATACTTTGGTCAAATTATGAGAAGGCAAGAGGCATTGGAAAAGACAATAACGCTGGGAAAAGTTGAAGGCAGGAGGAAAAGAGGAAAACCCAATATAAGAGGGATTAACTTAATAAAGGAAGCTACAAACTTCAGCTTGCAAGACCTAAGCAAGGCTGTTATTGATAGAACGATCTGGAGATGGTTAGTTCATACGGTCGCCATAAATCGGAAGCAACTTGATGGCACATCACACACACACACACACGACCAATGCCAGTCTTGTAAATTCATTCCAGTGCCTCAAACACGGAATCCTCTTAAATGGCATCCTCACGCAACAGAGGACTTGGTGATCAGCAAGAGTCCTTTAGATTCTTGTTGCCTTTGAGCAAATAATTTTCAAGACAGTTTGTTGTCTCTTATTAAATGCTACCACTATAAACCAATAAAGAGAGCCCACTTTAGCCTGAGCTCTTCAGAGCTTGACAAGTAAATAGGGTCAGCCCTGGTTAGTATGTGAGTGGGAGACCACCACGGAAAAATAGGACTGCTACATAGAGGAAGGCAATGGCAAACCACATCTGCTTGTCTCTTGCACAGAACACCCCATGGATGGAGGTGCCACAAATTGGTTGTGAGTTGACAGCACATTCTCCTCCTCCGTATCTGAGGAAGTGTGCTTGCACACGAAAGTTCATACTTTGAATAAAACTTTGTTGGTCTTAAAGGCTACTGGACTCAAACTTTGTTCTGCTGCTTCAGACCAACCTGGCTATCCCCACCTGAATCTTTCTTCTTCTCCTGTTAGACTAAGGCTGCAGAACCATATATGCTCAGCTCAAAGCAGCTTTCATTGAACTCTGTGGGAGTTACACCTGAGTAAACACATCTAGGATCAGGCTATTAGGCACTGCTAGGTTTCGGGGGGGGGGGGGGGGGAGAGACAAGAATGGTGTTGCATGACACCACAGCATCATTTCCAGCTGGAAAACTGGAAGCCAGGTCACCATGCCTTGCCACACAACACTCATGGAATCCACCAGATGGTTTATCATAGAGTTATGGAGGACTCCTAGAGCGTCACACAACACCATGGCGTTGTTTCAACCAGGAACAATGAATTTACACCTGGAAATGATGTCACAGCATCACGTGATATTGTCTTCCTTTACCATTTCCCCCACCCACACACACACACACCCTACTTAGTGCTGGTGGGAAACAAAGGAGTGCCAGCAGGGTTCTCACACCTGCTGCCAGAAAATGACAAACCTAGAGCTGAGCTGCCCAATTTTGACCAAGTAAACAGCAGAGCAGGAGGAGGTGAGGTGACTAGGATTGTCACGGTGCTTAAATATGGCAGCAGCTCTCCAGGGAGGTCTCTCACATAACTTACTAACTGATCCTGTCACAGAGGATGCTGACGATTGAACTTGGGACCTCCTGCAGGCAAATCTGGTCTGCTGAGCCGTGGCCCCATCACCTATGGCAGCTCAGGTGAGGCTTTGAGGGCACTTTCTCTGAGTAGATTAAGGTTTGAGTCCAGAAGCACCTTACAGACTGACAAGATTTCCGGGATATAAGTTTTTGTAGGGCTGCCAGCTCCAGGTTGGGAAATACCTGGAGATTTTGGGGGTGGAGCCTGAGGAAGGCAGAGTTTGGGGAGGGGAAGGACTTCAATGGGGTATAATGTCGTACAGCCCACCTTCCAAAGCAGCCATTTTTCTCCAGGTGAATGGATCTCTGTCACCTGGAGATCAGTTGTAATCCCAGGAGGTCTCCAGCCACCACCCAGAGGATGGCAACCCTATGCTCCCACCACCTATGCCGTATTTTTTAATGCACCAAGTCAAAATTATTTCACTTTCTTCTGCCTTCCCTCTTTGATATTGTTGTCGTCTCTATGATCATAGTTGTTTTATTGGTAATCGTTTCAGTGAGTTTATGGCGGTTCTTTCTGTTTTATAGATGATAGGAAATTCTTATTGTTACGATTAGTATTATTGTGAGCTGCCTTGGGAAATTCATGAGGAGAGGCAGGATATAAATGTACTGAAGGGAAAAAGACGAAAAGAAAGAGCATTCCCCCCACCCCCTCCTTGTTGTGTTCAGACTCCTAGGCTGACAGTTACTGAAGTGAGCATATCCACCAATTAGAGAGGACAGTCAGGACTGGAAATCACCAGGCCTGAAAGGAAGAGCCACTGGTTAATAGTTTCAGGGCCTCTCTTTAAGCATGGGATAAGAAGCAGTGGCAGGATGAGAGAAATGAGCTGTCAGGTTGTCAATACCTCACACGTCACTGTAGTCAGTCCAATTTGCCAGCCTCCGTTCCCTCCGAGTCTCTGGGGCAGTGAAGCTGGTTGGTGGAAAGATGTCTTTGTGAGAGGGCAAGGATTCTCCTCAGGCGAGCACTAAACAGCATTGACAGTGCCCTATTTTGTAGGAAAATATGGATTATTCCAAGGCAAAACACCAGGCAGCCAGTGTCTGGTTAAGTAAGGAAGGAAGGAAGGAAGGAAGGAAGGAAGTCAGCTTGCTACTAAGACAGGTTGTGTTGTAGTGTGTGTGGGGGGGAGTGTCGTTTTCAAACGAGAACACCATACGTTCAAGGACAGCTGATGAAGTTTCAGGTTAAGCAAGAGGAAGACAGGAATAAAAATGTGGGGAAATGTCCCCAAACAGCAGGGATTTATAGTTTTGAATACTAAATCAAAGCACATTGGACAGTCTATTGTTACCCCAGCAGCCAGAAATGTCGAGTCTTTCACATTTTCCCTGCACAGTTAGAACTTCAAAAGGCTGCAGCTTTGTTTGAACAAATGAATCCTCACCCAGTTAACCTGATCTCAAAGCCATGAATTTCGATGGAATTAAGAGTGCAGGTTCAAGATAACTGGATATAGGATAATTCCAGAGGTGTAGGCATGATAGTCTGTTTGATCAAAAATAAATAAGAGTCTTGTGGCATGTCAAAGACTAACAGGATTTTATTTCAGCTTTGATAGACTAGAGAGCTCACTTTGTCAGACGCACGACATGGATATTCAATAGGCTGCTGTTCGTTTATTGTTCATAACCTCATATATAAATGTCTGCTACTGAGGAATCACAACACTCATCTGATGAAGTAGGCTGAAGTCCACAAAAGTTTATGTTGAAATAAAATCTTGTTGGTCTTTAAGGTACCACTAGACTATTACACGGATAGTCCAGGATAGCCTGATCTCATCAGATCTCAGAAGCTAAACCGGTTCAGCCCTGGTCAATATTTGGATGGGAGACCACGAAGGAATACCAGGGTCAATGGTAAACCACCTCTGAATGTCTCTTGACTTGAAAACCCTACAAGTCAGTTGCGACTTGACAGTAAAAAAAAAAAAGACTAGTTTTTAGTATGGAGTTGTTATTGTCTAACAGCCTCAACACAATAAGGATCAGCTCATATTGTTGCGGGTTTGGAGTCTGATGGCTGTGAATGGATCTATAGCATTTAGCCT
The DNA here is from genome assembly GCA_029233225.1 of Lepidodactylus listeri. Lineage (NCBI taxonomy): Eukaryota > Metazoa > Chordata > Lepidosauria > Squamata > Gekkonidae > Lepidodactylus > Lepidodactylus listeri. The sequence goes on from JARCFY010000009.1 coordinate 18,996,342, forward strand.
AAAATAGGACTCATGGGGGGAGCCAGAGCCTATGTGGTGTTTCATAAAGGCTGTGGATGTTTTCTCAGTGGGCTCCAATTACCAGGTGGAGCTTTGATGCTCTGTTGAAACATCCACCAGTGCTTGGAGGAGGTGCAGAAAACTGTGAGGAGGAGGCAGGCATGCAGCTGTGTGAAGAAACAGCTGTTGAGATCCCAGCAGACACAGGCTCCTGTGATGTGGCTGAAGCAACTTGGAGGTGGAGGATCTCTCTCTCTCTGTGGGGATCTGGTTGATTCAGGTGGGTGGCCATGTTGGTCTGAAGCAGCAGAGCAAAGTTTGGGTCCACCTTTGGGGCACCTTTAAGACCAACAAAGCTTTATTCACGGTCTGAGCTTTCATGTGCACGCACACTTCTTCCAATACAGATTCCGATGTGGGAATCTGATGTGGACTAGTAGATCAGCTGCCCTGAAGGAGTGCCCGATTGCCCCTACCTGTGCTCTACTTATATATTTGTAAATAAAGTCAATATTATAAAAATGCCATACGTACTCCCTCTCTTCCAAAAGGAACCAACCCAAATAGATACTGCCCCCGTCGAGGAAGTAACAGTATACTACTATCTGCCAGATTACTATCCTTCTTTTCCTCCCAGAAGCTGTATAGGGTTGCCAGGCTAAGCCAACCAGCAGGAGAGTGGACATGGACATGGTGGGGCTGCTGCCACCACCAGCACCATAATGCCACTTTCAGGGGATACCTAGAAATGAAGGCAGTGGCTCTAGGAATCACTGGAAACTTTATGGTAAAAACCACAGAGCTGGGGAAAAACATAGAACTGATTTAAAAAAAAACCCTCACTGGAGTTGCATGTATGATGATGGTACTTCTGGGGAATACCTGAAGTGTAGGGTTGCCAGCCTCCAGGTGGGGCCTGGAGATCTCTGGTTTTTACGACTGATCTCCAACAAAGACCAGCTCCCCTGGAGAAAATGGCTGTTTTAGAGGGTGGACTCTATGGCATTGTACATGCTGAGGTCCCTCCCCTCCCCAAACCTCAGCCTCTCCCAGATCCACCCCCAAAGTTTCCAGGTATTTTTCCAACCAAGACCTGGTAACCCTACGTGAAGTGACAGCAGTAGCTCTAGGAATCGCTGGAAGTTTCCAGCAATTCCTAGAGCTACCTCTCACTTCAGGTATTCCCCAGAAGTGCCACCATAGTACATACAACTCCAGTGAGGTTTGTTTTTTAAAAAATCAGTTTTTATTTATCCAGTTTTTAATTTTTCTGCCACCACTGCTCTAAGCCGTGGAGGGAAATGGGATCTCAGGGGCAGGGGATTCCTTGCCCCAGCTGGGGGCTTGTCAGCCCTACATAGGCAAAATCTATACAATCCCTCCTCTGTTTTATCTTTACAACTCTGTGAAGCAGGTTAAAGTTCAGAGACAGAGTGACTGGTCCAAGGCAGCATACTGAGCTTCATGGTGAACAGGCGTTTGAACCGTACTCTTCTTTAAACCTAGTCTGGTGATAACCAGTGGCTCAGGAACCCCGTGTGGCTTTTTGACATGCCACCAGTGGCTCTTCTGAGCACCAGTCCCCAGTGTGGTACCTGCCCCACATTTAATGAAAGTGAGAAAGTCTATTGGCCAGTAAGTGTTGGCAAGTGGTTCCCACTTTAGCTCAGAGAGAGGTTATAACTACCCCATCTCTTGCAGCACTAGAGTTCAACTTGAAGGACTCTTTTAACATTAAGGAAGCCTTTATCTTTTAACACACAGCCTAATAAAGTGTTCTGGAGAGCTTAAAAGCTTGCGTACTGTTTCATGTTCAAAGTCTGACTCCCAAGCCCTTCCACTGACTCCAGATACCCAAGGGCTGGCTGTAGTTCAGTGGGGTTAAGGAGATACAAGCTAACATGCCCAGAAGCACTCTGGAAACTAAAAAGGTTATCATTACACATTTAATAATAATACTTATATCTTTTTGTATGCATGTATTTGGTGGGGTGGCACACAGGGCATACAATAGTCGTGCAGCAATTTGGGTTGGTAATAATTGCAGATGAGGCTCGCCTCTTTCTAAGCTTCAGAGTGAGTACCACTGCCCTAGGCTGGCATTCTAGCCATAAACTACAGTGGCTCCTAGTGGCCTATCTTGTTCTCATGCACCACATGGAGGAACATCCGTAAACAGGAACCACAAGGAACTGGTGGATGGTATATGGTTATTTCCTATGGCTTCCCCATGTTGATGCTCTCAGGAGGAGTAGCCACAGCATTAACCAGAGCCATATGGTCCCTGTTTAGAAATGTTTCTAGTGTGGTGTGAGACCAAACCACACAGGACTGGATGCCCCTCTACACTGGTAGTGTACAATTGGTGAATTCACTGTTTGCTTATGGTAGAAGGAAGAAGAGGAAGAAGCAACAGCGGCAGCAGAGAAAGAGGAGGAGGAGGAGATTATTGGATTTATACCCCGCCCTTCACTGGGGGTCTCAGAGCGGCTTACAAACTCCTTTCCCTTCCCCTCCCCACAACAGACACCCTGGGAGGTAGGTGGGGCTGAGAGAGCTCTTTCGAGGACTGCTTTTTCATGGACTGCTCTGACAGAACTATGGCTTGCTCAAGGTCATCCAGCAGCTGCAAGTGGAGGGGTGGAGAATCAAACCTGGTTCTCCCAGATTAGAGTCCGCGCACTTAACCACTATACCAAACCTGCCAAAGAGGCAATTCTAATCCACTTTGATGGTTCTGGCAACACAGAACTATGCAATTTATTTTTCCATATTAATTAACACCCAGTAAAAAGGTGTGTGTGATAGAAGTGCACAAATCTTGGTGCAGGTGTGCAGCTTTGAATGGCCTGGAAACATCTCAGGGATTTAGACAAGTTGTTGGGTAAACACGGGCTATCTGAAGGGCTGGTTTTTCAGAGCTAGATGAAAGGAGGCAATTGAAAGATAAGTGCTGGAAGATGTAAACTGCAAGAGAAGAGTAAGACAGGAAACTGAGCAAATATTGTGCGGCTCCAATCAGACCTGTGCATGGGCGTAAGCTTTCGTGTTCAGAGCCAGTACAGATGTCTGAATGAACATCTGTATTATGATATCCATCCAAAGTCCATTGAAATGTCGGCATGTGCCTTCTGATATAGTTGGGGATGCAGATCACCTTCCAGGCAGGGCTGCTACCTATGTGCAGCTATTTATGCACAATCAGATGTAGATAAGAATCCGCATGTATGTTTGGCCTCTGCCTTTAGCCCTGACTAGCCTGAGCTCACCAAGAACTTGGAAGCTAAACAGAGTCGGCCATGGTCTCTACTAGGATGGGAGACCACCAGGGAAGTCCAGGATTGCTACACAGTGGAAAGCAAAGGCAAACCACCTCTGCTCATCTCTGGCCTTGAAACCCCCATGAGAGGTCGCCTTGAGTCAGTTGTGACTTGACAGCACTTTTTATTGTTATTGTTATTCACAGATATTTATTTCTCCCACCCAAGTAGTGGCCAGACTCAACAACTGCGAAGATCAGACTACGGCGGAGGCCAGGAACATTTGTCTCCTATTAAAATGATACTATATTTTAACGGCTTCTCAGACTATTTTGCCAATCCTCAAAATATGTTTGTTTTCAGACGGTTTGAGCCGAGAAATCTTTTAGGTTGTTAATGATCTTCGGTATGGTCAATTTTGCTTTACTTTGTTCTCAGAAGCGAGGAAGGGAAATGTGCATTTGGTTCATGGCGAGGATATCCCCCCCCCCCCCCCCCGCTTGTACAGCGAGCTTACAAACCAATAGGAGACAGAGTGGATTTGCATTTATATGGAACAGATAAGTACCTCCTTGAAGAATCTGGAATATTTAACCCAGTACTCACATGGAATCTATTGTGTAAGAATTCATTTCCTCTGCAAATTTACATAAACAAGCAAGGTAATCAGCAATGCCTGTTATCGGTGGACTGAATCTATTTTCAGTTCATGCCATTCAAAGCTGAAACACATTTTCTCTCTGACTGGTAACCTTCTGCCAGTCGGCTGTTTTCCTCTGACAGGGTTTTACATTCTCAGGGGCCAGGAAATCCTGGTATCTGATTCAGCTCTGCTGAAATCCTTGGCATGATGCATTTTTGTCTTCTGGGTTTCATGCATTAAGACATGGTGCAAGGAAATGAGAGAAACCACCTTAATTTCCTGTGTGGCAGGAGGCTTAATGGACAGGACAGGCGGTACCATGCTTTCAGCTGATGACAGTGGATTCAGGTTAGGCAGAAGGTGGTTTTAGATGAAAAGGTACCTTTTTCGGAACAGAGGCACCAGCTATGTTATAACCAACCCAGAAGGGGCTTTTGGAACTTATGACATCATGATTTTCTCCCCCCTCCCCCGTTAAAAAAACCCTAGGCTTACTGCAGTTGTGACAGAACAGAAGCCCATGAGCTGCGAAGCTGAACATTTGATCAACTGCTCATTTTTTCTGTTTTCAATGGGATACATCCTTTTTTGGTTTGTCTCTTCTTCTCAGCATGCCAGGGGCACAGTCTGGTAACTTGATTCTATACTTCATGCTCACAGACTAATGGGTCATAAGCAAACAAGTCTGATAATCCATATGGTACAAAATAGCAGTCTGGTACTAGCTGGCCACATCTTGTGTCCAGCTAAGCATTCTGCAAGGTGCAGACAAAGAGGCCTTAGATACCATGGTCCAAAATATATACTTTTCTACCCCCTCCCCCCATCTAGGCTTATTTTGATTTCCAGGTTGATGAAGAGTACTATAAAACTCAAAAAACTGTGCACAGTTTTGTATCATTTTGGTTGGTCCTAATAAAAAGGTATTACATTGGGGGGGGAAGGGTGTTCCTAAGTTGAACAGAGCCTGCATATTCCTTCCTTATCCCTTTTCAAGATCTCTTAGCACTTGACTCTCTTAACACTCCCTGCCTTTCAACTCTCTGCTTTATCATATTTAATACTCATTCTTTTCTCTTTCTTTCTCTGCCCTTCTTTTCCTTTTGAGTCTCTCTGTCCTTCACCCATACCCTACACTACTTCTGCAGTTGGCCTTAAGGTATTCTAAGGGCAACTGGAAGGAGAGTTAAACTATAATCCCTGTAATGTAAAACAAAAGCCACAAGGCCTTCTTGTTATTTATGTTTCAAATTTTATTCCCACCCAACTGTTGTACTCAAAACTCAATGTGACATCCATGGATCCCTCTTATTCCCCCCCCCCCCTCCCCACAACAACTTCATGAGGTAAATTAGGGTAAGGCCGAACTGCACAATATATTGGGAGTTCCAGGAACAGAATGCCCAACAACTATGTTACCAAGCATGTGGGGCCCAATTTGGGCTGGAACTGGGGTGAAAGGGAAGGGGACTTTCAAGTGATGCTCTGTATTCTTGGTGCTTGGGGAGGGGGGGCAGCAGTGGGAGGGCTTCTAGTGTCCTGGCCCCACTGGTGGACCTCCTGAGGGCACCTGCTGTTTTTGGCCATTGTGTGACAGAATGTTGGACTGGATGGGCCACTGGCCTGATCCAACATTGGCTTCTCTTATGTTCTTAAGCCTTCCCCTCACCCTGCCATTTTACCCAACAAAAATGGTTCCTGGGATTCCTATTTGCTTGGCCTGCTGGGTGCCTGCTTAGGGTGGGCAAGCTCCCATCAATTTCAGTCACTACCCACTGACACTCAGCTGGTCGGTGGATGGAAGCAGGCCAGCCTAATGGGGGGCAGCAGTGATCATCACTGCATAATGACGTCACTTCTGGTGCTTTTGGTCCAAGTGCTAGAGTGTTGCCCTGCTCTGATGCCAGTGCTTCCGGGTCACATGGGAAGTGACATCATCATACCACAGCAACAATCACAGTCCACCTGCAGTAAGTATCCTGCTGTTTGCCCCACTGTGAAAATAGGCATTTATTGATACCAGTAATACTGAGAGTCAGTGATTGGTCCAAGGTCACCTGCGGCTGAGTAGGGATTTGCTTACAGATCTCCCCATTCAAAGTCTGACATACTCTGTCCTGTTGCCTCTCTGTGCAGACCGAGTTATAATAAACTGATCAGGCAAGCAATTTATAGACAGGATTAAGGGAGGAAAACCCAGAGTTCTCATTACTTATTTTGCTTTAATTTTTCTGCCTTTACCTGGAATTTTTTTTTCCACTAGAATTTTAGTTAATTGAATTTCTTTTCTCCCTACATACACATTATTGGAATTTGCTCTCTTTCATTTTTCAGGCATTGATTTTTTTAAAAAAATTCCCCCTGAGCTTCACGTGAAGCTGAAATGAGTAAAATGATTAGGATGCACTGCCTTTTTATTGCCTGTACTCCATCTTCGGCTATTTATGGTAGGCAACCACCCAAGCATTAAAGTGCTTCCAGCCCCACTGAAATAAATGAGATTTAGCTTAGCAGAATGCTTTGAGGATTGGAATCCGAACTAAGAACGGGCTAACTAAAAAGACTAGATACTTAGGGTGCAGTCTGGAGAGATCACCCCACAGATTCAACTCTCAAGTGAACACATGAAGCTGTCTTACACTGAATCAGACTACTGACCCATCTATTGTCTGTTCTGACTGGCCATTGCTATCCAAGATCACAGGCAGAGGAATTTGTCAAGACTTCTCTGGGCTAGGAGGGATGCTGGTGTGGCATAGCCCGTTCTTGTCCAATCTCAGAAGCTAAGCAGGGTTGGTACTTGGATGGGAGACCACCAAGCACGGTTCTGCAGAGGAAGGTAATGGCAAACCATCTCTCATTCTCAATTGCTTGAAAGCCCATTGCTGGGGTCACCATAAGTCATTTAGACTTGACAGCACATAAGTACATCTTCCAGATATCCTTTCAATTAAGGATACCAGGGACTGAACCTGGCGTCTTCTGCATGCCCTCTACCCCTACAGTCCCTCTTTCATTTACACATGACCCCAGGGACCATTATGCGCTCTTCCATGACCTGTTAAAACAGTGCCTAAAGGCCAGGGCTATTTTTGGGCAGGAACGCACAGGAACGGAGTTCCGGCTGGCTTCCAAATTGGCCATACCTACAGTCTCCACCCCCCCCTAGGGTTCCCCCGGCACCTTGCAAGCCACGGTGCACCTGGAGAAGCCAAGCCAATCCAGGGAGGGAAGGCAGTTTAAACTGCCTTCCCCTCCTCGGGTTCCCCAGGCTTCCAAGCAGCTGCAGGATGCCTGGGGAAGTCGATCCAGAAACTGCTTCCCTTACCTTGGGTTTCCCATTTATTTATTTATTTGCTTCAATTTATACCCTGCCTAGCCAGCGCAAGCCGCGCGGCACCTGGGGAAGCTGATCCTGGGAGAGAGCTGCACTGTCAGGGGTGTGGCCTAGTATGCTAATGAGTTTCTGCTGTTGGGTGTGGCCTATTATGCTAATAAGTTCCTACTGGTCTTTTTCTACAAAAAAAGCCCTGCTGAAGGCCATTAGGATTATGCACTGGATAAAGATGAAATTAATTCATTGAAACTGATACGGTGATGTCCTGTATGACCAAGATGAAGTCAACATACTTCTTTTGACCAGGATCACAGAATGATCAGGTAGTACTCAAACATGCTCCTGGATCTACCCTTGCTCTTATGCACAGAAGTACCAGCACTGGCCAAATATATATGTATTTTTAACAGTCCCATCTGATGCGCCAGCTGGGATACTTCCTGAAGACTAAAGACCTGCCAATTGTCATTCATGCTTTATTAGCCCCAACGACTGGTGATTGCCCTGTGTTCTGTATAGGGCTGCCTTTGAAGATTGTCTGCAGCTGATGCAACATCCATAGGCCAGATACAGGTAACGCTGGATTGCCAACAGCATATAACATGTATTCTGCTAATTGCCACTAGCTGCTTGTCTAAGCACAATTAAAAATGCAGGCATTGCACTACTTTATTCATGTTCCTTTGTGCATTTGATACACTTAGTTATTTAATTTGTTTACTGCATTTACACTCCATCTTTCTTCCCAATGGGATCCCAAAGCAACTTAGGTCATTCTCCTCTCCTCAATTTTATCCTCACAACAACTGTGCAAGGTAGCTTAGGCTGAGAGTATGAGCCTGGCTCAGAGTCACCCAACATGCTGCCATGGCAGAGTGGGGGTTCTAACCTGGGTCTCCTAAACTCTAAGCACTACACAACACTGGCTCTGGAGTCAAAGACTCCAGGTATTTTCTGACCCAGACCTGGCAACCCTAGCTCAGTCTGTAGCATCTCCATCTAAGGATCTCCAGGAAGGGTTGCTAGCTGCAGGCTGGGAAATTCCTAGACATTTGGGGTAGAGTTGGGAGACTGGAGTTTGGGCAATGGCGGGCAATCAGCGGGGATGTGATGCCATGGAGTCTACCCTCCAAAACTGCCCTTTTCTCTAGGGGAAATTATGTCTGTCATCTGAAGATCAGTTGCAATTCCAGGAGTACTCTAGGCACACTCGGAATTTGGCAAACATAATTTTGGGGAACAAGAATGTGGAATCCACTTGAGATCCCCAGAGAGCTGCTGGGAGGAGGCAATACTGAACTGGCTGGACTGATCATCTTGACCTGGTTGCTCCATATTTCATACATATGGTCAATAACAGTCAATAAAATCCAATTGGATGCATTTCCCATCTCCCCCCTTGCTTTCTCTTCCCCTTCCTGCCACCAGAAAACACTGAGGACTCCAGGTTTTATACATGAGGTGGGCAATCTCCAGAAGGGTTTCTTCCCCCCCCCCCAAGCATCAAATACCAAGTGGGATGCTGCTGGCAGAGGGCATGAAGCCCTTTTGCAGATTTCCTGGCACAGGCTACACAAGTTGTAGGTCTCCGCGATGTCAGGTACGTTACCTTGGCAATACAAAATGGCACCCAAGATCTCACAATGTATTCCCATGAGATTTCAGTTATGAAGTACTTTTTTGTATATTCTCTCTAGTAGAAATTGCTGTCAGGTCACAGCTGATTTATGGCAACTTATGGCAAGAGTGGTGGTTTGCTGTCGCCTGCCCCTTCGTAGCAAACCTGGATTTTCTTGGTGGTTTCCCATCCAAGTACCAGCCAGGGCCAACCCTGCTTAGCTTCCGACATCTGGTGACATCAAGACAGACTGGGCCATTCAGGTCAGGGCTATTTTTTTTTCTAAACCCCCACTTTTTAAAATACACGCACACACTTATTTATTTATTTATTTATTTATTTCCCCAAACCTGAGGCTTCCTGTAGGTTTGCAGAAAGCTCAACATAACTCTGGGCGGCCTCATTGTGTGGAGTTTTTGATTCACTTGGGGAGGGGCAAACATGGCTCTAAGAAATATGGGCAGGGAAAACTCTGTTCAGTGTACCATCTGCCCATGTTAGGACAATTAATATGGCTTTTTCATTGGTGACACCCCAAGTGTAAAATGTGCCTACTACAAAAATCTGCAAATCCCCCGTATCATCTGCTTTTTGAAGGCAAATTAAATATTTTTGTTCAAGAAGCCTTTCCTGTGCAGTAATATCTGGCATATTTATGTATGTATGTATGTATGTATGTATGTATGTATGTATGTATGTATTTATTTATTTACTTACTTACTTACTTACTTACTTACTTAAATTTATATCCCGCTCTCCCCACCAAAAGGCAGGCTCAGAGCGGCTCCCATCATTTTAAAATAGCATATCAACATTAAAATAATACATCCACATTAAAATATTGTCCATACAAAATACAAAATACAAAATTGGCGGCATTCTGATTCAACCCACAGGTGGGTCCGAGAAGCATTCCCATACATCTCTGTAGGTAGATGTCAGTGCCACAAACGGGCGGCAGATGGCAATGCCAATAGACGGGCTGGTCAGATGGAACAGGAGCTGGGCCAGGGCTGAGATGTTTACCTTGGGCGGCCCCTACCCAAAGGCCTGGTGAAAGAGCTCCGTTTTGCAGGCCCTGCAGAACTGCATCAGATCCCGCAGGGCTCTGATGTTCTCCGGGAGCTCATTCCACCAGTGCGGGGCCGCCACTGAGAAAGCCCTGGCCCGTGTTGTAACCAGCCACGCCTCCTTCAATCCGGGGATAGTTAGGCGGTGCTGGGTCCCCGACCGTAGTGCTCGCTGGGGTATGTATGGGGAGAGGCGGTCCTTCAGGTAGACAGGTCCCAGGCCATATAGGGCTTTATAGGTAAGCACCAGCACCTTGAACCTTATCCGGTACGCTATCGGCAGCCAGTGCAGAGCCTTTAAGGCGGGCTGTATATGCTCCCCCCTCGGGAGGCCCAACAACAGCCGCGCCGCAGCATTCTGCACTAGCTGCAGCTTCCGGATTTGGCACAAGGGCAGCCCCATGTAGAGGGCATTGCAGTAGTCCAGTCTTGAGGTGACCAATGCATGGATCACTGTCGCCAGTTCATTGCGTTCAAGGAAAGGGACCAGCTGCTTGATCAGCCGCAGATGATAAAAGGCTGACCTCGCAGCTGTTGCAACCTGGGACTCCATCGTTAACGCGGAGTCCAGGCGCACTCCCAAACTCCTGACCTCCGCCGACGGCGCCAAAGGCACCCCCCCGAAGGCCAGAAGAGGGATCCCCAACCCTGGACCGCTCCGACTCAGGCATAGGATCTCCGTCTTTGTCGGATTCAACTTCATTCGGCTCTGTCTGAACCATCCAGCCACAGCCGACAGTGCCAGATCAAGATCACCCGGGCTGGAGGAGGACTGACCGCCCAATAACAGATAGAGCTGGGTATCATCTGCATATTGATGACAACCCAGCCCAAACCTCCGCGCGATCTGGGCAAGGGGGCGCATAAAGATGTTAAATAACATAGGGGAAAGAACTGCTCCCTGCGGAACACCGCAATCCAGCCGGTGTCTTTGGGAGAGTTGATCCCCTACCGCCACCCTTTGTCCCCGATTCTGGAGAAACGAGGAGAGCCACTGTAAGGCTAACCCCTGGATTCCAATATCGGCGAGACGACAGCGCAGCAACTGGTGGTCGACCGTGTCAAACGCCGCCAACAGGTCCAATAACACCAGCACCGCAGTGCCGCCTCGATCCATATTTATGCTTTAACGGGTATTTTATATAATTGGCTTTGAATACATAAGAGGCTGTGTTATATTATTGTCATATACAGTATTCTGTATGTCATTGTCATGTACAGTATTCTTTAACATTATTATATGTACTGTTAACCATTATGAATTTCCCTCTGGGAAAAGAAAAAGAGAAGATAAATTGTATTATAAACAAATTAAAATGAATTAAAATCTGTAGGATATATATATTTGAGACTACTGACAATTGCAGACAGCCATACTTTATTTTGTGCAGCAAATTGGAAAATGTATTACTGATGGACAAGATGTAGATGTGGTTTTTAAAAAAAAAAAAAAAAAATTCAATATATTCACTGGAAGAAAAATTGCCTAAAACATTAGAGGCTCACAGCACAGAGTATTGTCGCAAGACTCCAAACTGCTGCCACCTTCTGGTGCTAGAGAAAAATGATTGCCGGTCTGTATTAAACAATGAGATCTTCTGCTTTCTGGAAAAAGACGGGTGGGAAGTTATGGGTGTGGGGGAGAGAAATACAATTTCTTTCCAGAAATGTAAACATTGTGCACAAAAAGTCTTGAAACCTAGAACTGTTGGGTGACAAATATTGCTTCTGCTAACCTTTTAGAAAAATACCAGGCTTCATCTAATTTATATTCCACATAGTATTTAATACAGGGTTTTTTTAAAGTCAGCAAATATTGGAACTGATGATATTTTCAACATTAAGAAGTAATATGAAACTCCCTGAGTAGGCACAAGTAGTGAATGCTAATCTAGAAGAGCGCTGGCCCCTGGGCATTGCTGGAATATTCTATGTCTGCCCTAAGATTGCCAACCTCCAGGTAGGGGCTGGAGATCTTCTGGAATTACAACTGATCTTCAGATTATATGGATAGCTTTTTATTAATTAACTTAAACCATTTATTCCGCTTCTCCTGGATAAAATGTCTTCTTTGGAAGGTGGATTGCATAGTATTATACCCTACAGAGGCCCCTCTCCTCCCTAAACCCCACTCTCCAGGTGTTCCCAAATGTGGGGTTCTTGTTGTCAGTATCTTGTAAGAACTCTCTGGTTCTTGTTGTCAGTGGCCCCGATCACACGCAGAATTAGCCATGCGATAAGCACGACTCCCAGCCGGATTTTAAGGGCGCGATCACAGGAGCACATCTGTGAAGCGTTCCACATCCGTCAGCAAGCCATTTTGCTCCGCCAGAGGAGTGGAGTAAAAAACACTAGGGAAACTCTAGTATCAAAAGGGTTGCTGCGGGCCACAGACAGACTTTCCCCGTGAGATCGCTCCAGCATGCACTTGTGGTGTCAGGGATTGTGTGGTCAGGCTATTCCGATGCCATGCTGTTGTTCCCCCCCCTTCTCAGTATGCGCATCATCGCATACTGCCATTGGAAGCACTCAGGGTGGAGATGCAATTCATCGATCCCCCGTTTAAGCAAATCAGAAACAAATGACAACCCCCCCACCCCCCCAACTTGCCCGCAGCTGTGTCTAATCACGCAGTGGCGACTTGCACCCGCAGCTTCACAGACCTGTGTGATTGAGCAACTGCGGGTCACGTTGCTCTGGTGCAAATAGCCTCGCTTCCCCCCTGCTTTATCTCGCGAGTGTGGCTGCAGCCAGTATCTGGTAATAAGAGGCACAAACGATGGAACTTTGGGTGGGGGGAGGAAACAATTGGAAACCTTCCCCCACAAAACCTCCCTTCGCCTTCAGGATCCTCTATGTTCTCAGAGCTTGTGGTGCTGTTAGGAAATTTTAGACTCTGGTTGCAATGAGATTATAGGGGAGTCTAGGGTTGCCAGCCTCCAGGTGGGGCCTGGGGATCTCCCGCTTTTACAACTGATCCCCAGCTGGCAGAGATCAGCTCCCCTGGAGAAAATGGCTGCTTTGAAGTGTGGACTCTATGGCACTGTACTTTGCTGAGGCCCCTCCCCTCCCCTCCCCAACCCCCACCCACCTTCTCCTGGCTCCACCCCCAAAGTCCCCAGGTATTTTCCAACCTGGACTTGGCAACCCTAGGGGAGTCCCAGTGTGGAAATACAACCCATCTGGGGAGTGCTCAGCACAAGATATGGGGGCCCTGGACTTCAACCCCAAAGTCCAATTCTGATGGCTCCACTGGGCCTCAAGTTTTCCTCATGAGGCTGTTTTTTAAAAATTCTATTTCTTATTTATTTCTTGAGATTTATATTCTGCCCTCCCCGCCATACAGGAGTGTGTGTGTTTTGAGTTTTCCTTCTGATTAATTTATAGCAGCTTGAATAGCCCTGAACAGCCTAATCTCCTCGGAGCTGGGGAGCTAAGCAGAGCTGGCCACAGTTAGTACTTGGATGGGAGACCACCAAGGAAAACAGGAGTTGCTATACAGATTAAGGCAATGGCAAACCACCTCTGCTTATCTTTTGCCTGGAATGCCCCGTAGTCCTGGGCTCACCATGAGTCAGTTGCAATTGACAATACACAGCGGGGGGGGGGGGGGGGGGGGCTGGCCTCGATGCCTTTGTTGGCCTCCAGGGCAGCTGTTTGCCTGCTGTGTGAGACAGGAGACTGGACTAGATTGACCACTGATCTGATCCAGCAAGGCTCTTCTGTTCTTAATGTGGCTACTGATCTTGTACCCTTGTTGAAGGAACCCCAGAAGACTAACAGCTTCCCCTGAAGAAGCCTCCTGGAAAAACACATGGGGCATTTTTAGCTGAGTAATAAATATAACCAGGGGTCATTTCGAGCAGGAGCTCGGGGGAGCTCAGCTCCGGGAGTTGGTGCCAGCCCCCCCCCCCACGGGAAAATGCCTGCTTGTGTCATGGCTGCAGCAAAATGACCCCATCTCCTGGAAAGGTCCTTGTTCCTCCAACCAGCCTTCTGAAGGCTTCAGCCACCACTGAAGCTATCCTCCCAGAATAGTGGTATTTCTGAGGCTTGGATTAGTAGCTGTCCCCTCCCTGCCAGCTTTTTCTTTCTCTCTCTCTCTCTCTTCTTTCTTTCGGGCCTTATGACATACTTCTAGTGATGTCAGGTGGTGTAGCATATGCAAATAAGTTATGCTAATGAGCGCCTGCACCTCTTTTTCTACGAAATGACCCCTGAATATACTTTTTTTTTACTAACACCATAAACCAGGGCCTTTTTTTTTTTTTAGTGACTGTTGCAGCCCTTTTATTTTTTCCTTTATGTGGCTAAGCAATATTTGTCCTGGAACTATTGCTGGTCAGTTCTACAGGATGACCTAAAGGTTGCCTTTAGCTAAGGAGTAATGGCAATCCCTCCCTGTGTTTTAGACCACACACAATTTATTCCTCAGGAGGTTTTGTCTCTGACATTTAAGAGACATCTTCATAAAATACACCAGGGTTTTTGCAATTTAATCTTGAGCTTATTCAAGGACTTTGAACCTTTCTACCACCTCCCACTACCACCACCACTGAAGCCTGAAGTAGCACCTCTGGGATGACCCTTAATTCAAGCCGTGAACTTCTGAACTTTTTATTTATCGCATTCTGCGTTATATACCAAAAAAACCCTACCAAAATCTACAATGCAGAGAAGAAGAAGAGATTGTATTTATATCCCGCCCTCCACTACCCGAAGGTATCTCAGAGCAGCTTACAATCTCCTTTCCCTTCCCCTCCCCACAAAAGACACCCTGTGAGGTAGGTGGGGCTGAGAGTGAGCTCTCTCGAGAACTGCCCTTGAGAGAACAGCTCTGAGAGAACTTGTAACTGACCCAAAGTCACACCAGCAGCATGTGGAAGAGTGGGGAATCAAACCCGGTTCTCCCAGATTAGAGTCCATGCTCCTAACCACTACACCAAACTGGCTCTCAAGGTTATTCCTATGGTAGTCATGATCAAGCAAGTACGTAACACATGTTTCAAAATGTGTTTAAAGGCCAACTGAATTTTTTTATTTTCATACAATTTGATGTTCCTGCCTAAGCACATATGGGAAATAAAGACCTGTGTAACAACTGGATTCAAGAGCAGTGGTACCTTAGAGACCAACAAGATTTTCAGAATATAAACCTTCGAGCTCCCTTCATCAGATACAAGTTGGAATGGAGATCTCTGAGTCCTTATATCCTAGTCAGAAGGTGGGAGAGGTGTTGCAAAGAAGGAACTCAAGATGCAGATGTGCAATGCACACTGTAATCAGCTGGATTCGAACAGAGGATAAATGCTTAGAGACAGAGAATTGGCATCTGCAGTGAGATAAAAATCCTGTGTGCCTGCCAGGTCCATTTTGTAATTTTTGTAATTTTATTTTTAAATTTATGTTTACATTTATATCCCGCCCTCCCCGCCATCTGGCAGGCTCAGGGCAGCTAACAACATGTATAAATATTAACTGAAACACCAGTTAAAACAATCAAATCAATATAAAACCATAACTATACAGACAAAATATTATATTAAAAGATGGCCATCTTCTGCCTCCAAGCTCCCACCTAGCAGCTGAACCTCAGTTGGTGGTCCTGTCGGTTCTGTTGGTACTATTGGTAATCGGGCCAGGGCCATAATATCGAGGTGGCACCCTACTTGAAAGCCTGGTGGAAGAGCTCCATTTTACAGGCCCTGCGGAACTGTAAAAGGTCCCGCAGGGCCCTGATGTCCTCCGGGAGCTCATTCCACCAGTGAGGGGCCACCACAGAAAAGGCCTGAACTCAGATTCAGCAACCTCGTTGTGATCTCCTCCTGAAGCTTCTGTGTTTGAGGAATGCCACTCAGTGGAATTACCTGGAAGATTAAAATGTTCTCCCACTGGTTTTTGAGCATTGTGGTTCTTATGTCAGATTTATGTGCATTTATTGTTTTGCATAGGGACTGACCTTCTTGTCTGAAGTTGGGAGTGGAAGGCTATTGCTGACACTTGATGGTATATATAATGTTGGAAGATGTGCAAATAAATTCTAAAGAATGCTGGGCTCTGCTGAATCATAACCACTGCCTGTCCAAAAGTAAGAAGCATTGGGGAGCTCATTCTGTAAGCACATACTGTCTGTCAGTCAAAGATACTGGGTCTGGGATTAATTGCAGTTAATACTTTAAGATGGGTAGCCATGTCTGTCTGTAGCACTAGAAAAGAGCAAGAGTCCAGTCACACTTTAAAGACTAACAACTTTTGTGGCAGGGCAGGAGCTTTTGTGAGCAGTGACTCACAAAAGCTCCTACCCTGCCACAATTTTTATTAGCCTTTAAGGTGCTACTGGACTCTTGCTCTTTTCTAATGTTAATACTTGTTTATTTTTCTTTTATTTTTCTTTTTTGCAAGTTCTCCTATCTTTAACTAATTTTATAGAGATGATTTTGTAAGTTGCCCTATACTTGTTATTCTTCCCTCCTGAGGAGAATGGAGAAAGTAAGGGCCTTTTCTCACTAGCCTTGCCCCCAGTTTACGTTCCTGCCTGAGCCGGTGCTTCTCGTCAATTTCAGAACAGTTGTTCCCCGCTCTCACTTTGTTCGGGGGTATTGCAGAGCTGCATCGGAGTTTGCTCGGAGCAAGAAAAACCTGTTTTTTGAGGTTTTCCAAATTCCCTCCGGAGGCAAAGCTTGAAATGCGCCCGCCCATGCGCCCGCCCTCTAACAGGACCGCCCCATGGTGGGAGTGATTTTTTATCATTTACACTTTAATAACACTATTTCGTTATTACACCACAATAAAATATACTGTATTTTATACTTGTGAGAGTTTTTTTTAGCGATGGCACTGTTTTTAACCTATTCCTAAGGACCATTTAGTTTGTTGGGGGAAATCTTTTGGAAGGGGGAAGGGGGAGCGTTAAAAATCCGGCAGCAGGAAAAATAAAGCCGAGTTTGGCGAAAGGAGGGCGCCTGTGGTCTCTGCCGCTGACCGGCGCCAACGTCTCCCGTGCGTTTACACCCTCCGCCCCGGCCGCCCCCCCCCCCGTGGAAGGCGACCTTCTCTGGCCTTTGAGCAGATGCTCCCCGTCTCCCAGCTCTCCCCTCCATCCTCCCGCCCTCCCTGCCCCGTGCGCTCAGCCCTGCCTGCCCGGGGTGAGCACCTCTCGCTTCCCCTGTCTCCCTCGCTCCACCCCGGCTCCCTGGCTGCGCTCCCCCTCGGAGGGCGCCTGTGGTCTCTGCCGCTGACCACCGCCAACTTCTCCCGTGCGTTTATTCCCTCCGCCCCGGCCGCCCCCCCCCCCCCGTGGAAGGCGACCTTCTCTGGCCTTCGAGCGGACGCTCCCCGTCTCCTGGCTCTCCCCTCCGTCCTCCTGCCCTCCCTCCCCCGTGCGCTCAGTCCTGCCTGCCCGGGGCGAGCACCTCTCGCTTCCCCTGTCTCCCTCGCTCCACCTCGGCTCCCTGGCTGCGCTCCCCCTTGGAGGGCGCCTGTGGTCTCTGCCGCTGACCGGCGCCGACTTCTCCCATGCGTTTATTCCCTCCAACCCGGCCGCCCCCCTCCCTGTGGAAGGCGACCTTCTCTGGCCTTCGAGCGGACTCGAAGGAAATCTTGTGTGAACAGAAACATTCGGGGAGGAAACGAGGGTGTGTGAAACTGGGGGAAATGTTCCAGAGAATACTTAAAGGAGAAAACCAGACGCAATTTGGAAGAAACTAACATGTGCGAAAAGGCCCTAAATGTTGCTCAGAACTTCAGAGGTGAAATTTATATCCTTCCCATGACCGATTCGAGGCGGGAGGGAGTCTCTCTCTCTTCCTTTCTCTGTTTGTTCCCAGCTGGTAATGTCAGTTATCATCTTGGCCCCAAGTGCGCTCAGGATAAATAAATCCTTAATTAAAAATGAGGTTTTGAGTGCTCCGAATGATCGATCTAGGCTAGCAAATAATCACGACACCTTCACATTCCCATTTTCTCGTGAAAAGCCTTGGAGAAGTAATCGTACTCCCAATGGTTTTATAGTCGTTAGACCGGTGATAAGGTGTGCGTATTAAGGCATGGCAGTTCGCTTTCTGAAGATAAATTCTCCCACACACATATCAGAACAACACACCTCTTGAGAGAGAGAGAGCGCGCACAAAGGAGGGGGGAGGGTAAAAACAAACAGCCAATGCGGTGAAACTAAACACCATGAGGTATTTTTTGGCAGTAGTTTGCTTGATGTTTATTCCTTGAAACCTTCTGGCACATCACTAATATGTGTCAACATTACAGCACACATCTTGGAAACACACCCATAATCTCAGAGAAAAACATCAAGGGATGAATTGTGACTTTACCATGCATCAGCATCGTGTCAGAGTTTTCGAATGAGTGATCACCAACCCCACACATCTCAATCATCTTCAGCTGTGTTCATAAGAATCTATCCATTCTGCCATGGCTAACTGCTTCCCTTCAGTCATACTGTCCATCAGAATTCACCATTTTGAGTTGTTGTAGCCATTGCATATTGACCACTATCGGCACATGTGTGTGGGGGGGAACCATGACAAGCCCAGTTTTCATAGTAGCCGATTCTGCACTGGCTTTTCCCTCCATTGTTTTACCAAACCCATGTTGGAACAGAAAAGGTGCAGCTCAAAACCACATTCAAATACACCGGGGCAATGCTGTACTGACTGCCAAGTCACCCCTGAACGGCCATAAATCTATGCAGAAGGTACCATAAATCCAATGATCAAGGAAACTAAAAGCCGCGTGCAGTCTAGAGGGTACCATAAAATCCGATGATCAAAAAAGTGACAGCAGCATGCAATGCAGAGGGGAATTTCTGTTCCATCGTGGGTTTGGTATAACAACGGAGGGAATCAATCTGTCGTACACAGAGTCAGGCCATTGGTCTAGCTATATTGGTATTCCAAATGGCTGTGGAACTCAGAGATCTTAGTTAAAGTACTTTCCAGTTCTGCTGTCCATGATCCATTTACCTGGAGATGCCAGGGACTGAATGAGTGGCAGCACAGTGTAGTGGTTAAACTAGAATCTGAGAGAAATAGGTTCAGATCCCCACTCTGCCACGGAAACTTGCTGGTCAACTTTGGCTCAGTCACTCTAGGCACTTTCGCACACACTGAATAATGTACTTTCAATGCACTTTGCTTTTGCTGTGTGAAATGGCAAAATCCACTTGCAAACGGTCGCTGGATTGAAATCGCATTATTTAGCATGTGTGAAAGCGCCCTCTCAGCCTATACTCACTGGGTGGTGGGTGCAACAAGGATAAAAGAGAGGAAGGGAGAACAATACGATAAGCTGTATGGGTCTTCATCGGGGAGAAAAGTGGGACACAAATGTCTAAAATATATAAATGGACCAGGGACTTTCTGCACATAAAGAATGTATATGACCTAAGCTATGTCCTTCTTAACTTTTAGCAGATTGTAAACAAAGGGCCAGGAAATGCACCATGAAATACCAGTCCTCATGGTAAATGTAATATCTTGATGGGCCCTCTCTCACACCATGTAAACTATATACAACAACTACACCTACATAAACTACAATAGTAACTCTGGATTCCAATTCATGAATGGGTATGAGAGCAGCCCCACTAAATCAGGTCAAAGGCCCATCAGTCCTGTGTTTTCCCCAGGGGCCAAACAGATGCTCCCCAGAGCCAAGTCCAATAGCACCTTAGAGACCAACAAGACATTTGGGGTATGAGCTTTCAAAACTCCCTTCATTGTTGGTCTTGATGGTGCTACGGGACTTGAATCTAGCTGTTTTACTAAGACTAACATGGCTACCCTCTGAAACTATTGTCATGGAAGATGCTTCCCAGATGTTCATAAGCAAAGTAAGAAAGAAACAATCCTCAAGTCATGTTGCCCCCACCCTGGCAACTGGTGAACTGACTCCATTACATGGTAGCTCCACTGAGTCGTCATTACTAATGGCTACTAATAGACCCACCTTCCGTGAATTTGTCTAATTCCCCTTTAAACTCTCCTAAGCTAGTAGCCATAACCACATCTTGCAGCATAAATTCCATAAATTAATGATGTGTTGTATGATGAAGTACTTTCTTTCCTCAATTTATGGAGGGTGATCTCATCCGACTGTCTCTTGGTTATGTGTTATGGCTTAAGATCGCTTCTCCTGAAATGTTATGTGCTTTAGTACAGGTACTTGATCACATGTTAAGACATGAATATTTCAAAATACAGCTTTCCCCTTTGGAATACACAGAAGAGGCAAGCGGAAAAGAAGTGAACCCTTTCCCCAATGAATTTTGGGGAAAGTGCGTTTGAAACATATGGCCTTAATATTTTATATGTATATTTTATATTTACCAGTGTGTACCTGAGGTCAGGGGGGGAAGTCAACATAGTACAGCCCAGTCTTGTCAGATCTCAGAAGCTAGGCAGAGGTGGTACTTAGAAGAGAAGACTAACAAAGAAGACTTTGCAGAGGAAGGCAATGGCAAACCATCTCTGCTTCTCACTCACCTTGAAATCCGCTTTCTGGGGTTGCCATAAGTCAGGTGAGACTTGACGGCCCTTTATGCACACACATAAACTCAAAGTATCTTGTGAAAATCAACACTTAGGCATTCCTCTGGATCACAGCATGACCTGAGTTGATGTAGACCATGGGCAATGTGAAGAAAGTCACCTTGAGGCCACGTTTCTGTCTAAGGGAGCTCAACATTTCCGCAGCTACCTCAAGTCACCCTCTAGCAATGCCATTCCTTATGCCCTGGTAACCCCTATTTACTCAGTATATCTACCACCACGACCCAATCATAAGAGCCTTTCTCCCACTGGAGGATTGGGGTTTTGGTGCTCTGTTCTGCACATTCAGGGATGGAAGCATCAACCTTCCCCTTACTTTTTCTTAGACCAATGCAACTAAATGCATTGGTATGGGTGCAGAAATCAGAATTATAAAAGTTTGATTTTAAAAAAATAAAGTACATGTATAATTTCTGTATGCAACTAAGCAAAGATTAAAAGAAAAGTGAACGCAATCCCTCTGTTCTAAAATTGTTCCTTGTTTTTTTTTTTGCTGTCAAGTCACAGCTGACTTATGGTGATCCCATAGGATTTTCAAGGAAAGAGACATTCACAGATGGTTTGCCTGCCTGTGCATCACAACTCTGGGATTCCTCGGTGGTTTCCCATCCAAGTACTGGCCAGGGTCAAACCTGTTCAGCTTCCGAGATCTGACAAGATCAGGCTTGCCTGGGTTATTCCAGTCAAGGTTCAACTTGTTCCTATTCAATGTTAAAATAAAGATAGGTGCTTTCTCCTTGGAGGTACAAGACCTTAGAGGAGTTCCCATTACCTTGGTTTTCAGAACTGGGTCTTCTCCCATTGTCCCTCAACAAGTGGTCAAGATGGAGGTAAAGGCTTAGTCCTTTGAGTCAAAGCAGCATGACCAACTAACTACTTCCTACTTGTGGAATGGAGAATACAGAATCTCACCTTACCCACTCCTTTGTGGGTCATTCTTCGCTTCCTGTTCACAGAGAAGAGATATTATTTACCCTTTGGCTGTTTAAACTCTGTTTTCCAAGGTATGATTCTTCAGCTTCTCTGTGAGCTGGTATCTCGTTGTTCTTCCCAGCCTGGGTTATTTGCATCTGTAAGGTAACTGATCTGCGCCTTGTAAGATGAATCAAGCCTGAGCTACTTTTCCCTAATGCATCAACTAACCCTGAGAGATGTCCACTGCTTTCTCAAAACAACCCTGTAGCGTAGACACAATTACAGTGAAGTTTGAGTGGAAATTCTGGGATGCATGACATTTCTTCACAGGCAACAATGCCATCAATTGTTTTCTTTAGGGAGAAAAGAGCTGCTGAAACAGCCAGAAAACAAAAAAAGGGAAATGGAAGAAAGACAACTTTATTCAGAGAAAAAAAAAACACAAGTGGTTCTTCTGTTGCATATTGGTCAAAGGTAAGTCTTGGGCTGCGGCCACACGGGACTTAAATGCGGGAGGAAGGGCAATTTCCTCCCGCATTTAAAGGGGCCGACCAGACGGCCAGCCCCTTGTCCCGAGCCGAAGCGGGCTCCAATGCGGGTTCCTCCCGCATTTTCAAGACCCCGGGAAAATCAAGTATTTTCCTGGGTGTTGCGGGAGGAAACCGCATTGGGAGCTATCTGGACAGCCCTCTCTCGCATGCATTGCGAGAGCAGGGCTGTCCACATAGCCCCGCCGCAGGGCTGTCCACATAGCCCCATGGATAGCATGGCTATCCATGCGCCCAAGTGTAAAGGGTGAAAAAAAAAACAAACCCCAACTTACCCGGGCGGATGGCGGGTCGGAGGCCGCCACCGCCGCTTTAAGTGCTCCTGGGGCCGCCTCCGCCGCCTCCACCAACCTCTGAAGCCGGCTCTTCAGCGGCGGCGGCCGCCACCACCGTTTCCTCCGCCGCCGCTTCCGCCTCGGCTGCCCCCGCTTCTGCCGCTGATGCGGCCACCGCCGCCACCGCTCTTCCCGCTGTGGCCGCCTCTTCAGCAGCCGCAGCCGACGATCCCGAGGCCACAGGGGTTGGGATGTATAGACATCCCAACCCGCTGTTTAAAAAAGCGGCCCCTTTAAATCCGGGAGCCCTCCCGGATTTAAAGGGGCCGTGTGACCGTGGCCTTAGTCTTAGGTAAGTGTGAAAAATTTGAAGTTTACCCTGATGCTTATCTTGCATACATTCCAGTGTTACATAAATAGTATGTCCCTTGAATTTCATGGTTTTTCTGTCTCAGTGTTTACTATTTTTCCCTATAAACTCATGGATAAATTCATCTGCCAACTGAGGAAGCACTCCACTCATCTGAGGAGGTGGTTTCTAGTTCCCAATAAATATGTTCATCAGTAAAGGCACCACAAGATTCCTTTTGGTGTTTGCCCTAGCCGCAGTTATATTCGAATGCAGTAGCACCTTCGAGACCAACACAATTTTCAAGGTATACACTTTCAAAAGTCAAAGCCTACTCCATCAGAAACACTGCCGCAAGAAGTGGTGGCGGCTACAAGCATAGACAACTGCAAGGGGATTCGATAAACATATGGAGCAGAGGTCCATGAGTGGCTATTAGTCACAAGATATAAATGTTTGGGGCAGTGACGCTCGGTGTTCTTGGTGCTTGGGAGTCAACAGTGGGAGGGCTACCTTTTGGAGTTCTGGCCCTGCTGGTGGACCTCCTGATGGCACCTGGTCTTTTTTTCCACTGTGTGACACAGGGTGTTGGACTGGATGGGCAATTGGCCTGATCCAACATGGCTTCTCTTATGCTGTTATGTTTGGGGCAGTGTATTGGTATTTGGGGGCCATGGTGGGAAGACTTCTGGAGTTCTGGCCCTGCTGGTGGACCTCCTGATGGCACCTGGTTTTTGGCCACTGTGTGACACAGAGTGTTGGACTGGATGGGCCACTGGCCTGATCCAACATGGCTTCTCTTACATTCTTGTATTCTAAGTCAGAATGGAGTGATCTTTGAGTCCTTGTATCCAGGTCAGAAGGCAGAAAGGGTCTTGCAAAGAATGAACTCAGGATGCAGAGGTACAGTGCCAACCCAAGTTCCTTCCTTGCCACACCCCTCCCACCTTCTAACTGGGATATAAGGACTCAGAGATCTCTCCATTCCAGCTAATTTCTGATGAAGTGAGCTCTGACTTTCAAAAGAGTATCCTCTGAAAATCTTGCTGGTCTCTCAAGGGCTACTAGACTCGAATCTAACTGTCCTATTGCAGACCAATGTGGCTGCCCTCTGAAACTACCCTAGACAAGTATGTCTTATAGCCGCTTTCCCAAAGCCACGGGTAATTATATTTTATCTCTCTTGGGAACAATGGGTTGGATCCTGCACAAAATTCCCACTCATGGTAGAGCTCTTGCATAAGCCAAAACGCAAGGAAAAGACTATGGTAGCTGCTCACGCTAAGTCAATGTTATTGTTTCCCACTTGGGCAAGATCTTGTGCAACCAGTTTCTGGGCACGATAAAATGTAGGGTGGAAAGCGGTAAGCGTTGCACAAGATCTTGCACAAGCGGAGCTGTACCATTTATGTTTATGTTTCCTCTTGGGCATCGCTGGATCCAAGCCGATGATTCTTCTGCCACATACGAGAGAAAGGAGAAGAGTGCCAGAGCCTTCAGCCAGTTAGAAGGTTTACAGCAGGACAAAGGGAGGCACCAAGAAAGGGGAAGACTTGCTGCAGCACAGGACTGTAATAATAACTCCTTGGCTTTTGTGCCAGCCCACTGAGCTGCTGCTGTCAAGACTTCTTAAAACTTACTTCTGTCCGTTCTCTCCTCTGACAGGCACACACACAGAACCTCACACACAGCTGACACTCCAAGCTGTGCTGATGCAAGGCTTACTCTTGAAAACCAACTGACAAGTGCATATTGTGTTGAATGTATTTGTCAAACTCAGCTGTGTTCTACTTTGGCAGTCAGACTTCAGCCAGTCAACAGGTCTGTTCAGTTCAACAATACAACAACTGGAGTGCCTGCCAAAAAGCTTTGCATTGGGTTTTGGAAAAACCATCCAAGTGTGAAAACATGGCTGACCTAAACAGATATAGCAGGCATTAACATTGCTAAGAACAATCTAGATCGGAGGTCCGCAATGTGGTGTGCCTGGGTGCCGTGGTGTCCTTCAAAACCTTTCCTGGAGCCCACCAAATGTTTTTAGAAAGTGGGCAGAGCCAGGTGGGTGGTACTTGGGCTTAGGCAATAGACTAATTCTCAACTTCAGCCACTTGGGTTCGATTTACTGGAACATTTCTGCAGGCACCACAGTCCTTGTCCCAGCAGAAATACTAAAATTACTCCTGTCTGCTCGCACTAAGTGAAAACAATTGTTATCTCCGTTATGTTTCCCACACACACAAGACACAGCACAAGAGATTTCTTGGGCAATTCCCAAAGCAAATTAAATACTATTTTGTGACTCCATCTGTTGTACCATCTATTGCTCCATGTACACATTTGGTATTTTGTCAAAAAAAATATATTGAATTGCTATGGGTTGGATCCAATGCAAAATCTCCACTTACGCTACGGGTCTTGCGGAAGCAGAAACACAAGAAAAAGAGTGCAGCATCTGTTGCGCTTTTGTCAAAATTACTGTTTTCCAACTTGCGTTCCCACTTGTATAAGATGCTGTGCAGCCAATTTCTGGGCATTACAATACAGAGAGAGGAAAGTGATACACAAGATCTTGTGGAAGTGCAACTGTGCTAAGTCCGCTTATGTTTCCATTTGTGCATCGCTGGAGCCAAGCCCATGTGCTGCTGTATTTCCACAATTTCTTTCCACTATTTCTTGCACAAGCTCAACTCTGCTAAGTACCCATCCCTTTCTGCTCACGCATCACTGGATCCAGCCCTCCTTATCTGTAGTAGGAGGATTATAACATTGGCCTAACTTAGAAGGTTACAGGAAAGGTTATTGAGATAATAGCTCATGTGCTCTGAGCACTTAGGAAAAATATATACGTACTTAGTATAATAATTACCATAATCATTGCAACTGTGGATCAGCAGACCTCACTCCTGGCTCTACTAACGAGGCGGGTCATGGACAATGTCACAGTAGTGTGGTAGACGGCTGACAATGGACCATGCCCGTAGCTGTTGGGAAGCAATCTTTGTAAGAAGAACAAGAAGAGTTGGTTTTTATACCCCACTTTTCTCTACCCCAAGGAGTCTCAACGTGGCTTACGATCACCTTCCCTTCCCCTCCCCACAACAGGCACCTTCTGAGGTAGGTGGGGCTGAGAGAGTTGTGAGAGAACTGAGACTGGCTCAAGGTTACCCAGCAGGCTTCATTTGGAAAAGTGGGAATCAAACCTGGTTCTCCAGATTAGAGATTACACCACGATGGTTCTTCTCCCAAGATGACACTAATAACAAGGAGGCAGCAAAGGAAAGGAAGATGGTAGACACAGCTGAGGAAAGAAGAGGGTAGTGTGTGGCCTCTAGAGTAGTGACTCCCAACTTTTTTGGTATGGCGACCCACAGGTACAAATAACTAAATGGCAGCTCATCCAGGGCGACCAGGTTTTGGGGAACCTGAGGTGAATGATGACTTTGTTGCTGATCTAATCTAGCACTGCACTTTCTACAGTGGCAAACCAGATGTTGCGGAGAAACCCACAAACATCACTCAAAGGACACATCTGCCCCCAAGCAAGTGGCATTCTGTGTCCCCCTCTGTCCAGCTACTACTGTAAAGTTACTCGTTGCTGGATAATGTTTCCTCCTCATTGTTACAAAGGGAGGTGGAAGAGGAGAATGTGAACCGTTGTCAAGGAGGATGAGGAAAGAAAGATGGAAAGGACAGGAGCGACCATTAGAGAGAGAACTTTTAGATGTTTCACAAGCCACTTTTGGGTCCCAGCCCACAGGTTGAGAAACGCTGCTCTAGAGGGGCCAGATCAAGAAAGGGTGGACACAGCCAAGAGATTCCAGTCCCTACAGCATACCGAACTGGGGAAGAAACTCTTGCTGTTCCCACTACGTAACCAATTAGAATCTGACAATAAATAGGGCTTGTCTAGAACGTATAGTAATATCAATGAGCAACGAAAAAGGAGCTCGCTAATTTCTTGGGGGAACGTTTGGCCTTTTCTCATTACCACCAAGCTGCTTATAGCCAGAATAAGGACTTCTAAGGCCTGGTCCACGCATGCATCAAGATAAGGTGGTAGAGTCCTGAGATGGTAGGGGACTTGAGAAAGTTTAGTGTGGAGAACAGGAGATTGAGGGGGGACATGATTGCTCTCTTTAAGTATTTGAAGGGCTGTCACTTAGAGGATGGCAGGGAGCTGTTCCTGGTGGCAGTAGAGGATAGGACTCGCAATACTGGGTTTAAATTAAGGTCGGGAAGGTACCGGCTGGATATTTAAAAACTTTTTTACTGTAAGAGTTGTGCAACAGTGGAATCAGCTGCCTGGGGAGGTGGTGAGTTCCCCATCACTGGCAATCTTTAAGCGGCGGCTGGACAAACTTTTGTCAGGGATGCTCTAGGGCGGCTGATCCTGCATTGAGCAGGGGGTTGGACTAGATGGCCTGTATGGCCCCTTCCAACCCTGTGATTCTACAATTCTATGAAATCACATTTA
Organism: Lepidodactylus listeri; assembly: GCA_029233225.1. NCBI lineage: Eukaryota > Metazoa > Chordata > Lepidosauria > Squamata > Gekkonidae > Lepidodactylus > Lepidodactylus listeri. Next base: position 19,023,396 of record JARCFY010000009.1, read on the forward strand.
TGAATGACTCCCAGCCTAAAAAAAAATAACTCAGTGCAAAACTCTATCTTTGGTTTGCTAGTTTTGTTTTTACTTCCAGGGAGGTTTGTGTGTGCATGTGCGCGCTTGTGTGTGTGTATGTATTTAATGTGGGGAAGCATTCGGAGATAGCAACTCCACCCCCCCTTACAGCCTGAAGTGGTTCAGTTTTCTCTACACCGCTTTAATTCTGTTGCGTGTGGACAGCCCAGGTTAGGCTAATCTTGTCAGATCTCAGAAGCTAAGCAGGGTCAGTGCTCGGCAGTACTTGGATGGGAGACACAGACCCCCAAGGAAGTCCAGGGTTGCTACGCAGAGGCAGGCAATGGAAGACCACCGCTGAATGTCTCTTGCCTTGAAAACCCCATGGGGTCACCATAAATCAGCTGTGGCTTGATAAGCCAAAAAAACCCAACAACAACCATAGATCAGGCTGAAAGTTTGGAAGGGGCTGAACTTCCCAGGGAAGCAAACAACAGCCCCTGTCTGTCTTCCATCACTTGCAAATTAGTAGTTGATCTCAAGGATAATGGGAAAGTAAACAAATACTTCACCTTGTCATAAATTTATGCTAATTACTGTGCCATCCCATTATAACGTGTGATAGAACTCTAAGAGCTATTATTATGTAGGATCTGACATTGGGAATCCTGGTTGTTTGTGTTATACGGTTCCAAGGGGAGCAATGCAAATAGAAGCCCACTATAATGAGGGCATGCACATCAGCCAGTCAGCTGCCAAAATGGGCAGCTCGGCGATTTAACGACACTCCTTCCATATAAAGGCGTGACTTCTTTATAACTCTTACTTAGGGATGCCACTGTAATGAGGTCGATAAATCTGTGCTGTGCCATCCAGCATGCTAAACACTACGCCAGAGCAAGGACTGAGTCCGGCCCAGCATTACCGGCCTTAGTCTTTTAGAATTCCATGGCCAATACACAACAACTGCTCATCCAGATGGTAATCATTGCTAGGACGGGAAACAGGTTTTTATTTCTGCCTATTTTGTGTTGCTCTTAAAATTTTCCCCTAGGGGTAAGACTCGTGGCACCTGAGTAATGGGATGGCTACACAGTACCGTTTGCTCCTGCCAAGAGAGTAGGGACATATGTGGCACATTTAGAAAGTTTCTACATTCTGTTGTAGCAGACTGTTGCAAGGCAGTCTGTTTTGTAATTCTCTGCAGTGCCACCGTAACACAGAAGGCATGGGAGAGTCAGTGTGGTGTAGCGGTTTAGGAGCACGATCTGGGAGAGCTAGGTTCAAATCCCCACTCTGCCATGGATGCTGGCTGGGTGACCTTGGCCAGTTATTCCTTCTCCGTGTAACCTGTCTCACCAGTAGAAAACAGCAAGAGTCCAGAAGCACCTTAAAGACTAACGCAATTCGTGGCAAGGTATGAAGAAGTGAGCAGTGACTCACGAAAGCTCCTGCCCTGCCACAAATTTTGTTAGTCTTTAAGGTGCTACTGGACACTTGCTCTTTTCTACAGCCTCTCCTAGCCCGGCAGACCTCCTCCCATCTTCTTTTCCCCACAGAGACATCCCAAAAGCCCTTCATCACAGCTGAGGGGAGTATTCCTACTCTGCCGCCTGCTCCTGAGGAGATAAAGGAATGGGCTGGTGGATCTTCTGGTTACTTCTGGTGCCTGCTTTTTCCACAGTGGCGCCTTCAAGACTGATGAAATTTATTACAAGATCAAGATGGGTAGCCCTGTCAGTCCTTCTGTAGCAGTAGAAAAGAGCAAGAGTCCTGTAGCACCTTAAAGACTAACGACATTTGTGGCAGGGGATGAGCGTTCGTGAGGCACTGCTCACTGTATCTGAAGAAGTGAGTGGTGACTCAGGAAAGTTCATCCCCTGCCACAAATTGTGTTAGTCTTCAAGGTGCTACTGGACTCTTGCTCTTTTCTGCTGCTACGACAGACTGACAGAGCTACCCACCTCGATCTATCTCACCAGATTGTTATGAGGATAAAATGGAAGCGGGCAGGATGGTTATGTGAACCACTCTGGGTAGAAAAAGAGAAAAGCAGGGCATAAATATCTCAGCGGAGATGCTTGCATACAGTATGAGCACCTCAACTGTGCTGATGTCAGCTAAGATATGAACAAGGGGATTACAGTTTCCATTCAGTCATGACACCATAAGCAGGGCTATTTTGGGGCAGAAACGCACAGGAACAGAGTTCTGGCTGGCTTCCGAGCTGACCATGCCTACAGCCTCCCCCCCCCCTTAGGTTCTCCAGGCACCTCGCAAGCCAATCCAGGGAGGGAAGGCAGTTTAAATTGCCTCCCCTCCTTGAGGTTCCCCAGGCACTCCACAGCTGCGGGGTGCCTGGGGAAGCTGATCCAGAAACTGCCTTCCTTCCCTCGGGTTCCCCATGCGCCCCGCAAGCCGCGGGGTGCCTGGGGAAACCAATCTTGGGAGGGAGCTGCACTGTCCGGGGGTGTGGCCTAATATGCTAATGAGTTTCTGCTGTTGGGTGTGTCCTGTTATGCTAATGAGTTCCTGCTCATTAGCATAAGGATTACTGATAGTCATATGGACACAATCCTTATGCTCATTAGCATAAGGATTACTGATAGTCACATGGACACAACCTCACATTGTTTCTAGGCATTATCCAAACAGCCCATTTATACCTGTTAAACTTATACCCAAAACAGTTTCTGGAATCAAAGCTCTTCTCTATAGACCGCTGTCATCCCTTCATGGGAAAGGTACTGAACCATGTTATCTCACCAGACAGCCTGTGGATGAAATGGGTTTGCATTTACTGCTTGCATGGAGTCCCTCCCATTCAGTAGTTGGGTGTCATATTAAACAGGGAAAGACTGTTGTCTGATAGTGCTAAATGCGGCAGGCACAGCCAGCCTCACAGCTGCCAGCTGCCAGGTAAGACCTGGAAGTCTCCCACAATTACAGCTGAGCCTTGAGACTATAGAGATCAATTCTGCTGGAGAAAATGTCGTCTTTGGAGGGTGGACTCTAGGGCATCACCTCTGCTGAGCGCCGTCCCATCACTAAACTCTGCCCTCCCTAGGTACCACCCCCAAATCTCCAGAAATTTCCCAAGCTGAAGTTGGCACGGAGCAGTTACATCTGCCAGCTCGCATTTCCAGCACTGGGGGTTGCTAAGCAGGAAAACAGCAAGCATAGTCATAAGAACATAAGAGAAGCCAATGTTGGATCAGGCCAATGACCCATCCAACACTCCATCACATAGTGGCTAAAAACACCAGGTACCATCAGAAGGTCCACCAGTGGGGCCAGGACACTAGAAGCCCTTCCACTGTCCCCCCCCCCCCCCATCCACCAAGAATACAGAGCATCACTTGCCCCAGACCGAGAGTTCCTATCTATTTCTTGTGACTAATAGCCTTTCATGGACCTCTGCTCTATATGTTTATCCAATTCCCTCTTGGAAGTCCCACAGAGAATGCACGCCCATGTCCCTTCTATGGATCATTTATTTATCGTGTTTATTTATTTCATTATTTACCCTGCCTTTCTCCCCGATGGGGACCCAAAGAGGCTTCCATGGTTCTCCTTCATCTTCTCCTCATGACAGCACCGTGAGAAAGGTAAAGCTGAGTGTCTGTACCTGGCCCAAGGACGCCCAGCAAGCTTCCGGGGATTCGAAACTGGGTCTCCCTGATCCCATTTCAACACTTTAACCACTGCACTACACTGGGTCCTGGCCCAGGTGTTTGACATCCTGCTGAAACACAGCTAGGTGACTGACAACACCATCGGAAGCAGATCTATACCCTTCTAAGCCCTTTGACTTCAGTGGACTAGAACAAGGGCATAGACTTTCCAGTTTCCGGGGGGGGGGGGGGGGCTGGGGCTGGGCCAGAGACATCACAGGTCATTGTCTCTGGGGGAGGCTCAGCACTTCCTGGAAAAGTTCAGGGGGGGGGGGGGCTCCAGCTCCCCAGCCCCCCTGAAGTTGATGCCTATGGACTTGGAACACTACAATTTTGTTTTGAAGACTGCACTGCTGAACTAGCACTGGAAAGCACAATTTGCCTGAAGCCTTGATCGATCTGTAATCACAGTCGCTCCGGGGTGTGTCTGTATTCTGTACCTTGTAGTGAACATCTGAAGTCATATTGATGTCTCATTCTAATTAGACATGGGGGCTGGGGGGGGGGGGGGAACGCCATGTAAGAAGTCCGCTAGACAGGCAGGTGTATACGAGTTAATAATATGCGCAAGGCAGGTGAAATGCCTTCCACTAAGGATGACATTCATTTCTTGTAACTTGAGCAGCTATGCAACACCCACTTCTCCTGTCATCACATACTTGTTGCCGTGCGCAGCACAAAACCAAACCGCAAGGAGTGCACTCGACTTGTTTCCAAAAACACGGACTCCTCAAGAGTCTGCTTCAATCACTCGAATGCAGTTTGAACATGCAAGTAATGATTGCAGATCAGAAGCAAATTATAGAAAGTGTCACCATTTGCCTTGGTTGGGAAAGGCTGCACAGTGAGAGGTCTGCGGAGGTTCTAAATGGTCGGGTCCTGCCCTCACCCTCTTCACAGATGTGCATAGGCTCTCTGCCCATGAGCCAATGAATGAGCAGCGCTTGGGAGGTGGGGTATGTGTGTGGCAAGACCTGTTGCTGCTGACTGCTGCCCCCTTGGTGCTCCCTCGACCTGGTTTGACTGTGCAAACAGTGTTACCTGCAGCTCCAATATTGGAGGGGCATTTTTTTTTCAGAATACAAATATGGAGGCTGCAATTTCAATCAAAAGGGGGGAAGAGAGGCTTCTTCATGCTCTTGTGCCATTTTTCTACCTAAAAGAGCCAGTTTGGTGTAGTGGCTAGGAGCGCAGACTCTAATCTGGGAAAACCGGGTTTGATTCCTTGCTCCTCCACAAGCAGCTGCTGGTGTGACCTTGGGTCAGTCACAGTTCTCTCAGAGCTGTTCTCTCAGGAGCAGTTCTCGAAAGAGCTGTTCTCTCAGGAGCAGTCCTCAAAAGAGCTCTCTCAGCCCCACCTACCTCACAGGGTGTCTGTTGTGGGGAGGGGAAGGGGAAGGAGATTGTAAGCCACTCTGAGACTCCTTCAGGTAGTGAAGGGTGGGGTATAAATCCAATCTCATCTTCTTCTAAAATTGTTTCACATTAGGTTTTGTTTTGTTTTTTACTCCACAAGCAAAAAGATATGGTTACCAAGGCGGAGCAAGAACAGCTAGTGAGAGATGATTTTAGTAGAACAGCAGCACAGTAGGGAATATTTGCTCTGTCCGAGCTGTTTTTTAAAAAAATATTCTTATCTGCCTGTTCTTATTAAGCTTAAGGCAACTAACAGTAATTCACTAAAACTCTCTCTCTCTCTGTGTGTGTGTGTGTAAAGTGCTGTCAAAGTCTTGGTGGTCTTCATCCAAGGACCAACCCTGTTAGCTTCCAAAATTCGATGTGATTATATTGTACAGTTCCACTTCTCAAAATATAGCACTGCACTTACAAAATATAGCCCAGACTTTACTTCATCCTCACAGAAATTATCCTGAGACAGATGTTTTCTAAAATAGAAAACCTTTTCATGGTCCTCCTAAAAAACTAATGGCTGATAACCTTAAAAAGGGCTTTCTCAGTTTTGGCACCAAAACTTTGGACCCCCCCCCCCTCCTACTGTTGTCTCCTGCCAGCAGGCAAATAAATGTTTGTTTCATTTGACCTGCCCCTAATAATGGTTAGTGACCCTCTTCCCTGGTTCCAGGGCTTATGTGTTTTTATTGAATTATTTTATAATTTTAAATGTTGTTTTTAATTGTTCAAATGTTCAGATGTTTCTGTGTTAGTATGTGTGCCACCATGGGGATCCTGACTGGGTGGAAAGGTGGGATAGAAATTTTTTAAGTAGATAAATAAAAGAAAAATTTTAAGCAGATAAATAATGTGGAGTTCTGTTGGACCTCCAAAAGAAAGGAGCCAGTTTCGTGTAGTGGTTAAAAGCACGGACTCTAATCTGGGAGAATCGGGTCTGATTCCCCACTCCTCCACATGCAGCTGCTGGTGCGATCTTGGGTCAGTCACCAATTCTCTCAGAGCTGTTCTCTCAAGGGCAGTTCTCAGGAGAGCTCTCTCAGCCCCACCTGCCTCACAGGGTGTCTGTTGTGGGGAGGGGAAGGGAAAGGAGTTTGTAAGCTGCTCTGAGATACCTTGGGGTAGTGAAGGGCAGGGTATAAAGCCAATCTCTTCCTCCTCCTCCTCCTCCTCCTCCTTCTCTTCTTCTTCTTCTTCTTTCCTGTTACTAAAGAATTCCCACCTGGCCACCCGGAGGAAATTCTTTTATGAGAAGAGTCCACTCACTCTTCTCTACAATGACGGTTCGGTTCTCAGCAGGAAGACTGCATGAACTAGTCTTGTGTCGTCTCTCATGCAAGATATGAATCATGTACCTGTCTATCACATTTCCTAGGCGGATGAGGTTATCATTTTTTGTACGACAACTGTCTCCCGTCCTTCTGTCTGAAACCAGGTTCCTTCTTGCCACTTGCAGCTCTCACATCCGCAGCCTGAATAATCACCATCCCAAGTCAACAACTACGAATGTGACATTTTGAAACGGCCCGCAACAACCTTGCTTTGACCTCGCTAGGAGACAGTCTGATTTTTACTCAGCACGGTTATAAATGAACCAGTTTTATCTGGAGATGGTAATGAGAAGAGCCTATCAGGCAGAAGCCGTTCCAAAAGACTCCAAAACCAGAATCCAATTGGACACCAAGCTCCACGTTTTGAACTCATGGGGGAGAGGGGGGATAAATTTACATAAGGTTAATCCTCTTCCCTTCTGTCTCATCTACTTACAGTTCAGAGAGTGTCTGGATTTTAAATCAGCTTCTTATCCCGACAATGGGAGAAGCTAATTTCTTTTACAACTTTCAACAGACATAATTTTGTGATAGCAAACAGACGAACAACTCCAGCCGTCCAACTGTTCCATGAGTTCAGAGTGCGAAATGTCCTTGAGGTGGGATGAATGCCTACAAGACCTGTCTCATTGCAATGGGAGTTCCACTCAGTTTTGTTTTGTTTTTTTTTGCTGTCAAGTTGCAACCAATTTGTGGCAACCTCTTAGGGTTTTCAAGGCAAGAGACAGCCAGAGGTGGCTTGACATTGCCTGCCTCTGCGTAGCAACCCTGGATTTCCTTGGCGGTCTCCCCTCCAAATGCTGACCAGAGCTGACCCTGCTTAGTTTCCAAGATCTAACAAGATCAGACTAACCTGGCCTGTCCAGGTCAAGGCCCACTCAGTTTACCACTTTTCAAATCAAAATGAAGATTAGGACACTATTATTATGAAGCCTGTGTGCTGGGATTTGGGTTTAAGCAGTGCAAGGAAGGAGGCAAGGAGCCAACTCATCCTTCCCAGAGGTTACTCTGCAGCCCCTAGGGTTGCTGAATTAGTACATGGATGCTATTTTCAATTCTAATCTGGTCTGCAGTGTTGTGAGTCCAATTTTCAAGAAGATTAAATGGTGTTAGGAAATCTCTTTCTCATGAGAGTACTATCAGGTCAGTATGCTTGAGCTTTTTAAGTAAGGTATCTGGTACAGGCAGACAGTGGTTGTCTTGTGTACTAGTCACGAAATGGCGACCGCCATGCGGTCAGAGCACATGGCCCGATTCTAGCTGAGCTTCAGCCAGGTAGAACAATAGACAGTCGGATCCAAAACGACCACCAATAGCCAGCCTAGGTCTTCCGCGGGGGACCTATGAACTACAACTTAAGGCCCTATCAGAACTATGCGCATCTGCTAAGCCCCTATCAGGTATTTTGGGTGCGACCAGAGGTGTGGCTCCGGCCGGCATATAAACAGGGCCCTGGAGCCCTGGCGCCCTGGCAGCATGCTTGATCTGACCATCTCCTGAACATGCTGATTCACTTAATAAAGTCTTTGCTATGATCATCCTACAACTCGCCTCCCGACTCCAGTACTTTCCATGTTGGTTGGTTGTTTTGTTCATTCACTTACTTTATTGATACCCCGCTTTTTTGCCCCAGGGGGACGCAAACTGGCTTACAGCATTCTCCCCTGCTCCATTTTATCCTCACAGCAATCCTGTGAGGTAGGTTAGGCCCAAGGTCACCTAGCCAGGTTTCATGGCAGAGTGGGGATTCAAACTCAGTCTTCCAGATCTGAGTACAACAAGATTCTAACCACTGCAATATGCTGGCTCCGTCTCAGGCTACAGTCCCAAGGACTCTGGAAAACACAGGACTTACCTCTAAGTAGACTTGCTTAGAATTGCACCCTCAGTTCTGCCCTGGACCTGATCTCTTGGGTATGATCCCTCTAGGGTTGCCAGACTGCCCGGTGCGGGTGGGCGTCTCCTGGTTTCAGGCACTCCTTTCCCCCAAATCACCCCCTCTTACTGGCATAGGGTTGCCAGCCTCCAGGTGGGCCCTGGGGATCTCCCACTTTTACAACTGATCCCCAGCTGACAGAGATCAGCTCCCCTGGAGATAATGGCTGCTTTGGGGGGTGGGCTCTATGGCATTGTACCATGCTGAGGCCCCTCCCCTCCTCGAACCCCACCTTCTCCTGGCTCCACCCCCAAAGTCCCCAGGTATTTTCCAACCCGGACTTGGCAACCCTATACTGGCAGGAACCTGGAAATCATCGCAATGTGCCTATGAAAACTGAAAGTGGCGTAGGCACATTGGGTATATCAGAGGCGACGCTCTAGTTTGGGGGCAAAACTCTATGATTTGAAGCAAATTTGACCATATTGTTTTGCCCAAAAACCAGACCATCCCCCCCCCCCCAACATGCCTGACGTGCCTAGGCAAGTCACAACACCCCTACCCACTCCTGGAAAGTCCCTCTCCCACCCCCACTGGCACAACAATTGGACCTGGCAACCCTAGATCTAATAATTCCACAAAACAGGATGTACATTTGGGGCATTACACTTAGGCTAGAAGAGAAGAAGAGATTGGATTTATACCCCGCCCTCCACTCCCCAAGGGAGTCTCAGAGCGGCTTACAAACTCCTTTTCCCTTCCCCTCCCCACAACAGACACCCTGTGAGGTAGGTGGGGCTGAGAGAGCTCTTTCCCAAGCTGTCCTTGAGGGAACAGCTGGTACAGAGCTATGGCTTGCCCAAGGTCATCCAGCCAGGTGCAAGTAGAGGAGTGAGGAATCAAACCCAGTTCTCCCAGATTAGAGTCCGCGCACTTAACCACTACACCAAACTGGCTAGGCCTCATACCATCATTTCTGTCCAGGCTGTGTCTACCTCAAGTTGAACAGCCATGCTGCTCAAGAACTAAAAAAACACCCCTCACTAAACAGTACAGCATGGCTACTCCAGACAGAAGTAACTTAGGGGTCTGACTCCCCCAGTGGAGGATCTTGGCCTTCTGTTCCCACAACCCAACACTGCTCTGAATGATGGCAGGTGAATTTTTTTAAATAAAAAACCCATAATGCTGGCTGCATCATCATGTCACTTCCTGTTAAAAAACAGAAGTGACATAGGGTAGCTCTATGAATTTCTGGAAATGCCATGGTTTTACCATAGAGTTTACAGTGATTCCTAGAGCTATTTGTGTCACTTCTGTTTTTGTTTTGTTTTTTATTGGAATATGTTGCCACAGCTGGTAGCATGCTCCCCCCCCCATATCCTGGCCCACAGCCCTCCCTCTCATAAGGAATGAACACTCCTTATTTCCAGCCCTGACTTGGAAAGTCCAGGCTAGCCTGCTCTTGTCAGATCTCAGAAGCCAAGCAGGGTTGGCCCTGGCTAGTATTTGGATGGGAGACCTCCAAGGAATGCCAGGGTCTTGCCTTGAAAACCCTACGGGGTCACCGTAAGTCAGCTGTTACTTTACAGACTAGGGTTGCCAAGTCACTCATGTTTTGCAGCAGGAGAGAGTTGGTCCCATTCTGGGACATTTGTGCACACACAAAGTACGCAGGCAATGCAATGACATCACTTGGAAGTGACGTCATCACATTGGGCATGTCGCTGGCTGATGCTCTAGCAATCAGCCTGGAAATTCTATGGTACTATATAGTTTTCAGGCTGATTGCTAGAGTGTCAGCCTGCGATGTGCCCGGCACGATGACGTCACCTCCAGGTGATGTCATTGTGCCAGGTACGTTGGCCCGAACCGGGCACTTTGGGGGCAGCATTCCCCCGCTGGCCTGATCCAGACCATCAGATTGGGGGCCATTTCGGCGGGAACCCCCCCCCCCCCCCGGGGACCTGGCAGTCCTATTACACACACACTCTTTATTCCCAGCACATTTGTCCTCATAATTAATCACTTATTCATTACTTCCTACTGTTTTGATGATGACCCTGGGGTAAATCCCTGCTTGGTTGCACTTGGGGGAGGGGGCAGAATTCAACCAAGTGGCTCTCCAATTTTTTCTCCCTTGGACATTGTTACCTGGACATTAGTAAACAATGTTTCTAATGTAGAGACACTGAACACAGTTTTTGTTCTGTAAATAAAAATGTATTTGGATTACAAACTCCAGAAATATATCAATTTTTACATTTGGGGTGCTGTTTTATCTCAGTACACGAGACATCGTGAGGTACAAAGAAAACCATGAGATTTAAAAAAACAAAAACAAACACTGATCCAGGAAACCATTTTGGAGAGCTATAGTCCCTCCTGATAATCTGGTTATTTTTCCTGATAACCTAGTGAACATGTACCTCACCACAGAGAAATACGCTCTTGGGGTAGAAAAATACCCCAGGATACAAACTTTAGAAATTATTAATTTTAGATGTTTTCCTCAAGGTTCACTATTAAGGTTCACTAGTTTTCTAATATCCTATGTTTGAAACATAGCTCTTCATTTTTTTTCAAACTGAAAAGAAATATAGATTTATAAAGCAACAGTACTGGTATGAGTTATCCACTACGCACAAGGGGTAAAAATGACTGTACTCAAAAGAAACATTGTACCTCATGTGAAAGTGTATTTTGAGGCACCGAATGTTTGGATGCTGTAAAATAAAATGACTTCTGTCACTACAAGGGGAAAAAACCTGTAGGACATTTTTTACCTCAAGGCACATTTGGAACTTGGCATTGGATAGAAATATACCCCAAAACACAATTTTTTAAAATGTCTTTTCACAGATTTGATAGACGGATAAAGGCTCCTGAAATATTGTATACGCCAGTACTTCTTCAATTACTGTTTTCTCCAGGCACTAATTAATTGCATTGGCTCCCACAGAGATGCTATAGATGATAAAACCTGGAGAAAAGTGTGGTCCCCTGATTTATTTTGGCCTTTTATAAAAACATAGAATGGCATCTGCTCCAAAAAGATAAGATATGGCATTGATTCTGTATTTGATAAAAAAGACTTTTTGACAAGTCTAGAGAAATCAGAAGCTTATTTTACGGTTTTTTAAAAATTGCCCACACCTACCATCTCTTAGGCAGCTGTTTTTCTAACCTTGTGTTGCTCTCTTTGTTCCTGCTGTAGGTTTTATTTTACTTTCGGTATCAGCTACTAGAATTGGCGAGTATACGAAGACATTCTCGGTTGCAGAGGCCCAGTCCCCAGGGGACAGTAAGCCTTGTGCAGACAGCTGGGGTTAAAGTGTACAGTAGCCTGAGGCAATTCTCTGTCTTGGTTGGGCTGTCAAAACATTTAAATTTTTGTCTCCACTCCTTCGTCCCTGCTTCCTTCCTCTCAGGTGCTATTTGCCCTGAACTTCTGCAAGAGAAGCGGCACTGCTAGGTTAAAAAACCAGGTGCCATTTTCAAAAGGATATGGGCAGGGCTTTTTTTTGTAGAAAAAGCCCAGCAGGAACTCATTAGCATAATAGGCCACACCCAAAAACTTATTAGCATATTAGGCCAGACCCCTGACAGCTCAGCTCCCTCCCAGGATCGGTTTCCTCAGGGGCCCCTCGGCTTGCGGGGTGCATGGGGAACCCAAGGAAAGGAAGGCAGTTTCTGGATCGGCTTCTCCAGGCACCCCACAGCTGCAGGACACCTGGGGAACCAGAGGAGGGGAGGCAGTTTAAACTGCCTTCCCTCCCTGAATCGGCTTGGTTTCCCCAGGCACCCCACGGCGTGTGAGGCACCTGGGGAACCCAATGGGGGGGGGCTGTAGGTGTGGCCAACTCGGAAGCCAGCCGGAACTCCGTTCCTGTGCGTTCCTGCCTAAAAATAGCCCTGGATATGGGGACTTGTACAGTACTGATAGAGGGGACCCTACAGTGGTGACTCCCCATGCCCACAGTCACCTGTTCTGCCTGCAGCACTTTCCCTGGTTAGGTTACCAGGTCCCTTCTTGCGATCGGCAGGGGATGGGGGGACTTACCAGGAGCAGGAGGCCCAGGCTACATTGCTAGCAATGTGTCGCGATGCTACATTGTTAGCGACATTGTGATGTCACTCTGATATTTGGGCAAGAACTCTATGGTAAAAATGGCTTCTACCATAGAAATCTTGCCCAAATACTAGAGCATCGCCATGCCATCATCAATGTGATATTGCCACTTCTGGTACACCCCAGAAGTGACATCACCACATTGCCAGCAATGTAGCCTGGGCCTCCCTCCCGCTGCTGGTAAGTCCTCCCACCAGCCATCTGATTGGCAACGGGGGGCAGAGCCTGTGGTGGGGGATCCCATGCTTCGGGGGGGGTGGCAACCCTATTCCCTGGTGGCACTGGGAAGTGAGTGCAGCTGGGAACATGGGTGGTAGAGCACTAGCAAGTGGATAGGTGGGGGGTTAGCAGCAGCAATGGGCCTCCTAGAAGCCCGAGGCCCTGGCAGCTGCCCTACCTGTGTGCATGCTGCTGCTGGCCCTTAATGTCAGACTGGGGCTTGGGAGACATGGATTTGCATCCTCACTCTGCCATGAAGCTGGGCCAGCCTCTCTCTCTCAGCCCAACCCATAGGTTGTTGGGAAGGGAAGAATTGCATGTAGGGGGGAGAACATAACCATATATTCCATCTTCAGCTTCTTAGCGGAAGGGTGGGATAAAGGCAGATAGAACCAAAAACTGTTGCGCCTAAATTGCTCACAGTCATTTAGAGCCGGCTTTTGTGATCAAGTGCTGAAATGAATTGAGCTCAGTATGTAATTGTGTAGTTATGCAGCGAGAATGACGGTGGCTCATCTCTCCCTCCCCACGCCCACAAGTTATTCATGGCTGCATGGTTTTCAGATTTGCTTTTAGACCAGCATGGCTGGAAATGACTCCCCCCCCCCCCCGGCATTTTGTGAGCTATCACAGTGAGCGAAGCGCACTGGTCTGCCAGGAGACTCCCTAAACACTGGTTTTGCTTCCTTTCTAGAACTGCAAAATACAGAGAGCTGTGAAGCACCCACCATGATACACATTGCTTCTTAGTGGCTGCCTTCCCACTGGTGCTTTACATCCTATATAATAGTATTTCCCCTTTGTTTATAAGTTTTAACAAGATACAGATGTCCAGACAGGAAACTGACTACACTATTTAAATTATACATAAAACACTAAGTTCATCATATTCAATCTACTTGGCCAAGATTTTAAAATAAAAAATGCATTTAAAAAAAATCCTATTTGTTTTGTGTCAGGCAGTGTTTTTAAAGATGTTATTCAAAGAGACCTTCCACTTCAAGAAACATACTTTAATCAGAAATCTATTGTTAAACACACACAGTTTAATATTCAGTCCCTTTAAAACCACATGCAGTCCCCAATAATTGAATTCAACTGCAATCATTTGGAAAATGAATGCTCATTTTCCTCCAGTAGTTATTGCAAACCAATCTTCTTCTTTTTTTGGTATGTGCGCCTCTAGTGAGAAAAGTAAGGACACAAATAGAAAACCATTATCTAGCTGGTCAGATTCAGGTAATACAGACTTACAGGAATCAATCTGCTTTCTGGTAAATTGAGTATATTTCTACTGTGCAACACAACTGGGCTAAAAAATCAGCAACGAGATTGCTTCAGTTGTGTCACTCTTCTAAAGATTCGGCCACCTTGAGTACCTGTAGCAACAGAAAGGTGTTTCAGGTGGGTAGACGGGTTGCTCTACAGTGGAAGAATCAGGGCTCACTTCGTAGCAGGAGCCCTTTGCATATTAGGCCACACACCCCTGATGTAGCCAATCCTCCAAGAGCTTACAGAGCTCTTCTTACAGGGGCTACTGTAAGCTCTTGGAGGATTGGCTACATTAGGGGTGTGTGGCCTAATATGCAGAGGAGCTCCTGCTACAAAATGAGCCCTGGGAAGAATTATACTCTAGTTCAGTAGCACCTTAGAGACCAACAAGATTTTGGGGGTATGAGCTTTAGAGAGTCACCACTGATTAGAGACAGCATTACATTTCACTCTGTATTCCACCCATTTAATGCCCCCTTAGCCCTGTCGTTTCCCCCTTCCAAACCTCCCACATAAAACGACTGCATAGTGAGGATCTGCTCACAGCACCTCAAGAAGTGGGCTCTCAAGTCCATGAACAATTATGCTGGAATGTAATTTTGCAGGTTAATAAAGGGCCAGTAGTTTGCCAATTCCGCAGGGCCTGTTAGGCAGAGATGTTCCATCAGGCCTTTAAGTTGAGGGCAGCTGCAGGATGTTGAGACTGGCACACTCTCTGTTGCTCCTATGGCCCCCATGTACCCTGCCCTGCCCTGCCGTGCGGGACAGCGGTGTGGCCGGCAAAGGAGGATTACTATATTGCCATCTTGGATTCATTTTAGTTTATTGTCTACTGTTGGTAACTTTAATTATATATTAATGTATTTTAAATGCTTTATAAGGTTGTAAATCGCCCAGAGCCTGCTTGCAGGTGGGCGATTCATAAGTTCAATAAAATAAATAAATAAAATACTTATTATTCTGAAAACTGGGGGGGAAATGGCATGTTTACAAGATTTCAGTTCTCCAGATGCAACGATTTCGGTGCAAATCCCAGATTCACTGTAATCGAGTCCAATCCGACTCAGAAATGCTAGATGTCAACGCACTGCAAAGGCACAGCTTTATCTGGCTTTCACTAGCGGCTTTGGTCTGCATCTATCTTTGCAACATAACAAAGATTCTTTCCCTCCTGTGGCGGCAACCACAACTCCGTGGAATAAACAAAATCGCTGCAAAACCCTGCCTCTGCAAGCAACCTTTTCCTAGGTAATTGATTTCTGTTTTTAATATAGCATCAGTGAAGCATGGCAGAAATCTATTTTACATTTATTATACAGGCTGCAGTAGATCTAGCTGCAGAGACCTGACTGCCAATTAATATTTCCAGAATTTCTAAAGCATTCTGCCATTCTTTCCAAGTTAATAAGGGTAACTTCAGGATTGTGTGTCCTGAATGCAACTCACCAACCCCAGCCCTTTCTGCACCCATATTTTGCCTCGGTTTCTGAGTGCATCCTATTCTTCCATTCTGCATTCCCTCCTGCTTTCACTTCCGGTTTGTGTTGGGGCTTTCTCTTGTTTCTGCAATTGTTTTACAGGAATCTGCATTCAGACCGCTTCCAGCACACTGTTGTCCCACAGCTACCAAGACTCCTTTTGCTGCGATTCTTTGTTCTCATCCACTTTTGAATTGCTAATCCTTTCTAAAGTAGAATTGTTTCTGTGGGTATTTAAGTGCTGCCCACTGCCCTCCCCCGTTTCTACATCTCTTTCTCATTAGGTTGATGCTCCCTCCCTGTTTTGTTTTCTTTCCCTCCTTCTCCAAAGACAAAAGAGAATGTGTCCTCCCACTCAGGAAAACTTTTAAGAAGCCTGAGAGAGCATAAGAAGGAATGTAAATATGAAGGACGAGGGAATTCCCTGCTCCCAAATGTGTCAGTCTTGCATGTCTGGGTCTGGATATCCCCCTCCCTTCCCTTTCTTTGGTTGGCAGCCAGTTAGCTCAGAAAATGGGTTTTGCTTGTAGATGCCGAATGCATACAGAATACACAAATAAATAAACCAGAAAGGGGGGGGGGGGGGAACAGTGCAGAGGAAATGTGTGCAACTGTGAAGTCAACCCTTAAGGCTTGACTCCTCGGATTCTCCGGAGCAAGCTGTCAGTGCAGAAAGGGCCTCTGTTGGGTGGCCCACCAGGATTCAGTAACTGCTTAGTTTTGCTGCCTGACAAACAGAAGGATTGTCAAGCACTTGGCAGATCACAGTGCATAGCTGGCTGTAGATTTCTTGAAATGTCACCTAATCTCTTAGCCACATTACTAAATAGTAATATATTTGAGGGCAAAATTGGGGTTTAGGTATGTTAAGGAAAAGGTCCCAGACTCTTCCTTGTACTTCTTGTCTTCAGTCACGGGAGCACTTTATCAAAATATGAGCTTAGCTCAGACTGCAAAAGCCTCCATTGCATGCTGGCTCCAATTCATATTAGTATGAAGTCAATTTTTTACTGGCAGTGCTCCTTTCTATCGCCACCAGGAATTAGCATCTGCTGATGCAGTCATGCTAATTTAGACTGTATTCCAGTGTCACAATGAACACCAGTTTGTAAACTACAGTGGTTGCAACCAATTTATTATGATCCCACAGGATATTCGAGGCAAGAAACTGAGGTGGTTCACCATTGCCTGCCTCTGCATAGCAACCCTGGACTTCCTTGGTGGTCTCCCATGCAAGTACTACCCTGGCTGAAACTGCTTAGCTTCCGGGATCTAATAAGAGTAGGCTAATCCTGGGCCATCCAGGTCAGACTTTATAAACTATAGCTTGACCAAATCTCAGTTTATTGTGATGTCTGAAGGTAGACTATCCAACTAACTGATGTTTGTTGGTTGGCACAAAAACAGGATTTCAAACTAGGCTGTGTAGCTGATTTACTGATATCTATTGGTACCATGCTGAGGTCCCTCCCCAAACCCTGCCCTCTCCAGGCTCTACTCTCCAAATCTCCAGGTATTTCCCAATCCAGAGCTTGCAACCCTAACAATGAAAGAATGAGACTGTCTATGTGCATTGTACTATGTACTGTCTATGCAGAGATCTATCAGTGGCTATTAGCTGCAAGGTATAGATAGAAACTCTGGGGCAAGTGATGCTCTGCATTCTTGGTGCTGGGGGGGGCAACGGTGGGAATGCTTCTAGTGTCCTGGCCCCACTGCTGGACCTCCTGAGGGCACCTGGTATTTTTGGCCACTATGTAACAGAGTGTTGGACTGGATGGGCCATAGGCCTGATCCAGCATTGGTTTCTCTTACGTTCTTATTTGAAGACAGCCATGACAACACAGCTTAAGGAGTGTGTCCCAAAATGTCCAAGTCTGATAACTGGGTTTTTCAAATAAAGCCAGTTATTTGATTTTATGTGGTTTTGGACATCTAGGCCCCACCTGACCCCAGTGGAGTGAATTCTACTTCCTTACTGCATAGTCCCGTACCACAAGAACTATCCATATGGTAATTATGAGCTGGAATAATATATGGAAGATACCGGGGGGAAAACCCTGATTCCGAACCTTCAAGGCAATGGTCAGTGGTTCTGATGTTCAAATCAACATTAATGCTTGTAACAGCTTGCATATGGACAAACAAAGGAAGAAAAAAATAATCCTTTTTACAAAAGGTGAGCATTTTTTATAATCTGATTTGAATGCATTGTTAATAACAAAATGTAATAACATGAGGTCTAAACAAGGGATTAATTATAATTGGCATCATTTCAGCTCTTTTCCACTTTCATCCATTGGACTTAAAAGCATTTTGTTTTAATAGAACTGGGCCTAATATCTTTGTGCAGAGATAAATGTGATTCTTAAGAAGAAAAATTGTTGGAAGTAAAGAAACAGGCAATTATTAAATTCTTTGCAGAAGAACTTGGTCAAATGCTGGAAAACTGAGGGGGTTGCCAATCCCCAAAGAGAAGGATTAGACAGATTGTAACTGTTCTCTGGTTTAGCCTGGAGATTCTAGAATTTATCTTGGCAATAATTTAACAGAAAATCCAAGAACAAGATGTCAGCATTTCTCAAACAATAATAATAATTCCAGGTCATGGGGGTCTGCACATGTTATTTGCATGTAAAAATATAGCCAGACATTTGTATTATTGAATGGTTTTTGCATAACAACATTGTTTATTATGCACTTCCTTGCCTTGTAATGATTTTTTGTCTTGTTTTTCCTGTTGCAAATATTAAATGGTAAAACTTTTTATATATATGAAATTTTTTTTATTATTTTTTCAAAAAAGAGATACAAAACATCACAAAGAAAGACATAAAAAACATACACACTAAACATTAAACAGTGGAGCATATAGTATAATCTATATATAAATTTGTGTCTATATATTTGAATCAAGTTCTTATCCACTTATATACGTTATTTGTATTACCGTATTTTACGGACCATAGGACGCACCTGACCATAAGACGCGGGGGAGGCTCGCACCTTCCGCGCTGGTCAGTGGCGGCCTCGCGCCAGCCGGCAGCAGCCTTGCGCCAGCCGGCGGCAGCAGCAACAAGAGCAGCAGCGGCAGCAACCAGGTGGTGGCGGTGGCCTCGCGCGAGCCGGCGGCAACAAGAACAGCAGCGGTGGTGACCTTGCACAAGCCAGCAGCGACAAGAACGGCAGCGGCAGCAACAAGGCAGTGGCAGCCTCGCGCGAGCCGGCATTAACAACAACAGCAGTGGCAGCAACAAGGCGGCGGCCTCGTGCGAGCCGGCGGCAGCGGCAGCAACAAGGGCAAGAAGAACAGGGGCAGCAACAAGGCGGCGGCCTTGCGCGAGCCATCAGCAACAAGAAGGGCAAGAAGAACGGGCAGCAACAAGGCGGCGGCGGCCTCACGTGAGCCGCCAGCAACAAGCAGGGCAAGAAGAACAGGGGCAGCAACAAGGCGGCGGCGGCCTCGCGCGAGCCGCCAGCAACAAGAAGGGCAACAAGAACAAGGGCAGCAACAAGGCAGCCTCGCAGAAACTACAGGAGCCGGCCTCGCAGCAGCGGCCTCGAGGCAGCAACAGGTACCCCCCCCCCCCGGAATTTTTAAAGTCACTCCCCCGCCCCAACGTGCAGTCTTCGCTCCATAAGACGCACACACTTTTCTCCCCACTTTTTTGGGGAGAAAAAGTGCGTCTTATGGTCCGAAAAATACGGTAGTTACATTACATCCATTAAATTTAATGTTTACTTGATAGATTACCAAGATAAATTTCAATCCATTTATATAGTCTTGGGCCGCATTTTTCAACCGTGGGTTGGGATGTCCATACATCCCAACCCCTGCTGCAGCACCAACAACAAAAGCAGCAGCCGCGGCCGCTGAAGAGGCGGCCGTGGCAGGAACGACTGCTGCGGCGGCTGTGGCCGCGGCGGAAGCGGCGGTGGCCGCTGAAGAGGTGGCGGAAGCGGCGGCAGCCGCGGAGCGAACGGTGGCCGCGGCGGAGGCGGCCACCGGAAGCAGGAGAGGCGGCTGTGGCGGCCAAGGACCGCCAGCCGCCTGGGTAAGTTGTGGGGGTTTTTTTCCCCCCTTTTACACTTGGGCGCATGAATAGCCATGCGCCCAAGTGTAAAAAGGGGGAAAAAATGGAGGGGGGAGGCCATCTGGACAGCCCTGCTCTCGCAATGCTTGCGAGAGAGGGCTGTCCAGATAACCTCCAATGCGGGTTCCTCCCGCGACTCCCGGGAAAACACTAGTTTTTCCCGGGGTCGGTAAAAGCGGGAGCAACCCACATTGGAGCCCGCTTCGCTGCGGGACTCGCTGCGGGGCTATGTAGATGGCCCCTTTAAATGCGGGAGGAAGCAGCCCTTCCTCCCGCATTAAGGGGCCGTGTGACCGCGGCCTTGACCAGGTGTTTATAAATGTTTCATCCTTGTTGTCTTTTAGTTGTAAAGTAAGTTTATCAATTTCTGCTGTTTCTAAGTTTTTATATTATTTCTTCTTTTGTTGGTGTTTCTTCCTTCTTCCAGTATTTAGTGTACAGAATTCTAGCGGTCGTTGTAACAGGTACAATCAGATACATATCTTTTTTCTTAAAGTTCTGTGGTACAATATTTAATTTAAAAAGTTCTGGTATAAATGGAATATTCATGCCTAATATTTTCTGTAACATCTCATGCATCCATAACCAGTATTTTGCGGGGGGGGGGGGGGGTTAGTTTTGAAATATGTAATTCACCTAAGTTCCACCAGAGGGAAGTAAAGGTACATCTGAGAATTCCACGCTGAAGGATTGGGTTCCACTTTGAAGTCCTTTGTTTGCTTGGGCAGAGGATTATCCCCACAAGAACTGGAAATGTCTTTTGGGCTGCACAGAAACAGTGCATTAATACTCTTTAGAAACTCTCCCACAGTGCATTAGCAAGGTACTGTGCAAAAAAATGCAGAATTTATGGAACAGATATTCTGTAAGAAAGTACGGAAAGAGGAGGAGGAGATGGAAACCTAGCCATAAAAAGTCCTAATTCTAGGTAATGACTGCTGGTTGCTATGAAAAAATAAGAAATGCTGGCTCCCCCCCCCCCCCCCAAAAAAACCCCTTGAGTAATGAAGCAGCTGCAACCTCCCCACTGCGTTCTTCATTTTCTTGGTTCCATCTTGACTACTGCAGTGAGCAAGACTTCAGGTGTACTAGCCAGAAATGAGGCAGGGAATGGAGGAAAAAAATCAGGAATGAATTGGCAAGAAAGGCCACGGCTGTTGCATCTGCGGCTTCATAGCTGGCTTAAGCTAAGTGACAGAGCAAAGCTCTATGCAGCAACCTGGCAACATTTCCTGTTTTACAGATGGCATGAAAAAGGAGGGTATGTGAAGGACCTAATTCCAGTGATTTTCAGCATGTATACACACCACCAACTCATTGTACGCATGTTTGTGTGTGTGTGTGTGTGTGTATTAAACAAAACTTTCTCTGGGTTAGGACATTTTTGGAGATTTGAGGAGGTAAAGTGTGGAGAAGGTGTGGTTTGGGGAGAGAAGGGACCTCAGCGTATACAGTGCCATACATTGCACCCTCCAAAGCAGGCATTTTCTCCTGGGGAAGTTAAATCTCTACTGTGATGGTCAGTTGTGGTTCCAGAAGATCTCTAGCTCTCCACCCTAACTACAGTACAGCCGCACCAGTTCCTGGGTAGCTGTTGCTCTGCCAGAGAAGGCACTCCAAATAAGGCCCCTTGTAAGTATCTGGAAATCTCCCTCCCCCATTTCCTGTTTGTTCCTCTGTGTGTGTATGTGTGTGTGTGTGTGTGCGTCCGTGTGTGCACACAACCAGATGTGTGTGTGTCTACCAAATGAAAGTATCTGAGAGCACTGACTGAGCTTTAATATTCTTATTTTGTTGTTGATTTTCCCTTGTGCAATGGGGAGGGGAGGGGAAGGAAAATCAAGTAGAGGGGTTTCAGTTTAGAATAAGCTGAGATATGGTCTGAGAACACCCAGTTGCTTTAAATCCGTACAAATCCAGGGGACCTGATGAGCTGCAATCCTAGGGTGTTGAAAGAGGTGGCGAATGTCATCTTGGAACCTCTCTATTTTTTGAGAAATCCTGGCGGACAGGGGAGGTACCAGGAGATTGGAGAAGGGCTCGGGTTGCCAACTTCCAAGTGATGGCTTGACATCTCCTGGGACTATAACTGATCTCCAGGCAACAGATCAGTTCACCTGGAGAAAATGGCCGCTGCACTTATTGCTTCACTTCCTGCATCAACAGGGGGCTGGGCTAGATGTCCCTCGTGGCCCCTTCCGACTCTGAGATTAAATAAATATCCAGTACCAGCTGACCCACATGGATATGTCTTTCTCCTCTCTCCATACTGAGTGGAGATGTGTGTAAGCACATTGCACAAACACACGTGAAAAATGGGCATTATTCAGATTTTGCAGTTATGTATAGAATCCAGTATTCTGAGAATATCTGCTGTTGATGGGAACTCAGAATCCAATGTACCAAGAATCTCTGGTTTCATTAAAAAACAACACCACCAAAATACTATTTATAGCCTGTGATGGCGCCAAAGAATAGTAAGTTGAAAATGTGTAATCAAAGCCCAGTCGAATCTCAAAAAGCCAGAAGGGAAACGGATCAAGATTCCTAGCATTATGGGGGAAAGTGTCAGTCCCTCAGAGCTCTGCTATTTCTTGTGATTAGGAAAGCAGGTTCTAGTTAAGACTAAGCCGAATGTCTAAATTTGCATCACGCACCCTAGACTACACTGACTTCTGAAGAGCAAGGAACGGAAAAAATGGTAATGGGGGAGCTTGGTCAAACTGGTATGGAGAGTATAAGGTCCACCCCATCAAACGTATGCAATATTGCTGGCACGGTCTGTGAGCTACACAGCTGGCAAAAGCCTTGAAAAGTGCCCCAAAAATGAGAAAACACTTTGTACGTGTGCAGTTTTATTTTTCAGCTGCAGGACTTTGTTCATTCTTCTTTGGTTTAGCATTGGGAGGAAGGGAGCCAAGGGTGAAAAAAGGGGTTTCCTTTGTTTATTTTTCAGAGCAGAACAGATGTGCCTTCAAAGACAATCCATCATGTGTTCTGAACGCAGCTTGGACTTGCAGCACAGACAAGATTGCATTAGAAAAACCATCCTGAATTTCGCATTCGCCTTTTCTTTTGGAGCTAGAATTTTGCTCAGGTTGCAAAATGTGCCACTGCTGCCACCATTCAGAGAGAGAGAGGAGAGAGAGAGCAGTTCCTTCAAAACAGATAAGAAACATGGGCTCAAACAGAAATCTATGTAGACGATGCAAACTGCAGGCTTCTGCAGCCTCAATTTGCCTTGATGCCATGTAAAAAAGAGGAGGCTTAACCCTTGACTGGCACTCAGTTTCAGTGACTCCCCAATCAACTATGAGAGAGAGAGGGAGGGAGGGAGGGAGGGAGAAAGACTATGTCCTTTAAAAACCATATACTGGGCTGTTAAAACACTAATAATAAAGCTGGGTTTTGATTAGCAAAACTGAGAAGAATGTTTAAACTCCCTTCCCTGCATGTCCTTGAAGAAAAATGAGACTGCATGTGTCTGCAAATTGCATTTTATAGATGGGTGGCATTCATCTCATCTTCATCTCATCTGTTTTTGAACACTAAAAATTTGTAATTTTCAGTGTTCACGTACTGGAAACGGTCACTAGAAAGGTCAAATTCAAACAGAGGCTGTCAGATTGGCTAGTTTTCCAGGGCGCTATTCCGTAGAAAACACATAAATCAATATTTTAAAATGCTTTTACCTCACCTTTTCCCCACCAAGTGGGACCCAAGATGGCTGTCAGTAAATCACATCTGGAAGCCATGACAGTGCACTAAAAATTTCTCCTGTACAAGAAGCCTCAGTCCCTTTTCCCAGGTCGGAACACACTGTCACGGAGCTGCTTAATACTGAGTCAGGCTATTGTCCTATCTAAGTATTGCCTGCTCTGACTTGCAGTGGTTCTCCAGGATCTCAAGCAGAGGTCTCTTACACCATCTGTTATCTGACTGGAGATATGGGGTACTGAACCTGGGACCTGTTTCATGCCAAGCAAATGTTCTGCCACTGTGCTACATCTAGGGCCATCAACCTCCAACTGAGGCATTGGGGTTCTCCTGGAATTACAGCTAATATCCAGGCTAAAAGAATTCCCTTGGAAGAAATGACAGCTTTGGAAGGTGGATTCCATGGCACCACTGAACTCCCTTCTCATTCTGCCATCCCCAGCCAGTGCCTCAAAATCTCCAGAAATTCACCCACATTTGAGTTGGCAATCCTAGCTGCAGCCTGTCCCCGGGCAACCACAGCAGCAGCCCGGACCTGGATAGCCTAGGCTAGCCTGATCTTGTCAGATCTCGGAAGCTAAGCAGGGTCGGCCCTGGCAAGTATTTGGATGGGAGACCTCCAGGGAATACCAGGGGCGTGACACGGAGGCAGGCAATTGCAAACCACCTCTGAAACATCTCTTGTAGGGTTGCCAAGTAGGGTTGACTTACCGGTGGGGGGGAGTTGTTCTCCCCTCGGGAGCTCTTCTGGCGTGTGCGCTTTGCGCGCACACCACGGCGACGTGATGATGTCCCCCGGAGGTGACGTCATCACGTTGGGGGCGTTGCCAGGGCAACACTCTGGCAATCGCCCCAAAAACTCTATGGTATCATAGAGTTTTGGAGGTGATTGCCAGAGCGTCGCCCTGGCAACGCCCCCAACGTAATGACGTCACCTCCGGGTGACGTCATTACACGGGGGAAGTCGTCCTCACTGGACGACTTCTGGGGCGGGGTTCCCCCCGCTGGCCAAATGCCAGCTGGCGGATCGGGAACCCCTATAGCGGGGGATCCCCCGCCCCCCGGGCTGACTTGGCAGCCCTAATCTCTTGCCTTGAAAACAAGTCTAGCTCACCACCTAGTCATCATCTTACCATGGCCTATTGGGTTCGCCTTGCATTGTTATAACACCACCAGCACTTTTATTTGTAATGTATATGAGTTTTATGATGTTTATCATTTGTGTTTTAATGCTTTTTAACTTTTAATGTAAGCCGCCCTGTGCCTGCTTGGCAGGGAGGGTGGGATATTAAATTAAATAAAATAAAATAAATAACACTAAAAGAGCTAGACCTTCTGGCTGCCAGACAATCTTAGAATCTTCTGGTTATTCCACACAAAATGCCGTATAATCATAATCAGCAGCAGCAGCAGCAGCAATGTCCTAGGTGGAGGCTCTTTGTGGCTCAGGAATAAAGGGGCAGGGCTGGCGTCAGGATATGTCAAAGCAGGGCAGCTGCTGAGGCCCAGACTTCCCAGGAGGGCCCACTGGCCATTGCCACCCTGGTCTATATGTCTAGCCTGCCATCTGTCTGCCCAGCATGACTGGGGAAAGGGCATGCAGGTCATGCATGTGGCTGGGAGCACCAGTGGCAGGAGAGCTCACAGCGAAGGAAATATGGTTGGGCAATGGTGGAGATGCACATGCAGGGCAGCAGGTGTAAAGGGGTGCAATCAGGGGGTAGCATTAGGGAAGGGACCCCTTTCTGCCCAGCTCCCCCCTCCCCAATCTGGAACTGGCCCTGCATGGGAGAGTAGGAATGAGGAGCTGGTATTCATCAGCCCTGGCTGTAAACATTATCTCCCCCCCACCCCCAGCAGTTACTTTACAGTGGAATGAAATTTCCTTTTGGCATTTCTTTATTACAATGGTTAGATCAGTCAGTCTCAGAATAAACTACTGGCCAGAGTACAAAGAGGGGCATAGGCTTATGTAACTCAGCTGGCTGTTTCCACCACAAAAGGCCCCACTACTGAAGAAAAAGAACTTAAAAAAGAAAACCCTGAATAGCAGCTAGTCTCTTCCACAGTGGGAACTGCTGTGGAAAAACTGAGCGCCAGTCTACACATTACAAAAAGTGCTTGTGTCTGTTGTTGTTGGTGGTGGGGGGGGGGGGGTGACAGAAGGAGTTTGTAAAACACACGCCATGGGAATTTGTGCCTCCCGAATACACACCAGCCCTTTCCTGCTTGAGACTGTGGCCCACTGGGGAAAAGCAGCTTCAGCCTCCCCCCTGCACCAATTTTATCTCCTCAAACTGCCTACACCAGCGATCCCCAAACCTTTTTGAGCCTGTGGGAATCTTTTAGGGTTGCCAGACTCCAGGTGGGGCCTGGAGATCTCCCACTTTTACAACTGATCCCCAGCTGACAGAGATCAGCTCCCCCGGAGAAAATGGCTGCTTTGGAGGGTGGAGTCTATGGCCTTGTACCATGCTGAGGCCCCTCCCCTCCCCAAACCCCAATCTCTCCTGGATCCACCCCCAAAGTCTCCAGGTGTTTTCCAACCCAGACCTGGCAACCCTAGCACCTTTTGAATGCTGACACAGGGTGGTGGGCACAACTACAAAATGGCCCTGTGGGAGGTGAAGCCAACCACACACACAGAGGAAGTCCAAGTGCCAGGGACAAGAGGAGTGAAATTTTAAAAATACACTGGGAAAGAGTTGTCAGAGAGTGAATAAAACCAGCAGTGTAGTGACAGCTGTCATTGAAATGTTATTTTAATCTGCACAGCCAATTGGATCTCAAATGGGCATTGAGAAGCCCTAGTGGGCAGGAGCTCCGCCTGGCCTTGCCCACTTTCTAAAAACACTTGGTGGGCTACCAGGAAAGGTGGTTGGTGGGTGCCACAGTGCTCCCGGGCACCACGCTGGGGATCCCTAGCCTACACAGCTTCCCAGCATGCTTTGAGGATACGAAAATGGTGCTGGGGAAAAGGCTGAAGTTGCATCTCTCTAGTCTGAGCTTGCGTTCATATGGAATACACAAAACTCCCATCTCGTATCTGATAACAAAATTCTCATGTCACCTTCTCCCAACAAATACAAGGCCTTTTAGAAACAACAGGGACAAAAGTAGGGTTGCCAAGTCTTTAGTACTCACCGGCGGGGGGAGTCCTCCGTGTGCGCGCCCGGCGATGTCACCGGAAGTGACATCAGCACGTTGGGGGCGTTGCCAGGGCGACGCTCTGGAAATCGCCCAAAAACTCTATGGTATCATAGAGTTTTGGGGCGATTGCCAGAGTGTCGCCCTGGCAACACCCCCAACGTGCTGACGTCACTTCCGGGTGACATCATTACGTGGGGGAAGTTGTCCTGGCTGGACAACTTCGGGGGTGGGGTTCCCCCCGCTGGCCAAATGCTGGCCAGCGGATCAGGAACACCTTTAGCGGGGGATCCCCCGCCCCCCGGGCTGACTTGGCAGCCCTAGACAAAAGGGGGGGGGGGAATTGAACCTAAAACTAGGATCCAGAACCTGAAAAGGTTAGTCAAGTAGAATAGAGGGCCAACGATAAAAGCTTAATATATTATAGTGTATAAAAAGATACATGTATTTACTAACAAAGAATTTAAAAATATATAGAGGCCCAATCACACCTCGTGAAAATAACTGATTTTAACACAAGAGCTAATAGACTTGACCTGACACGTTTCGGCCTGTATAGGCCTTCTTCAGAGGTCAAACACAGTGAGGAACGTATTGGCTTAAATAATATTACAGTACAATCATACAATTATACAATATAAACCAGGAAAGAATTGTTCCAAAGTGGAACCACTAGGCACAGAATAAAAGTAAAAATGAGGCCTCCAAAGATGCAGCCACATGACAAGTGATATTTCACTGATAATTCCTGGTCCAGAAAGTGCCTTCCAATGATTGTTAAGCCAAAGTCTCCACAGTAGAATTGTCCTTAAGCAAAGAGCAGACTCCTATCTCGTATCTGATACAAAATCCTCACGTCACCTCATCCCAACAAATACAAGGCCTTTAAGAAACAATGCCAGCACTCTTCTGCGCACATATTTCTGTTCTCTGGATCCCACCCATAGGCCAGTAAGCCTGCACACTACACTTAATTTTAGAATACAGTAAGGGAGTATGTATATGGATGACAGAGAACATCTGTGGGCCACCTGTTCAGAGGTGAAAGCCCTGGCGCGTGTGACTGGGCCTGCAAGACATATATTACCTTGCCTTTGGCGCAGGGAAATCAAATATTCTTTGATTTCAGTTGAGTTATTGGCAGCATAAGATGCTAGGGATCTCAAACAGTCATTGCTTGTAGTGGGGGTGCCCACAAATGTCTTACACCCTGTGCATTTACAGCAGCTTGCAAGCAGGGGGGGGGGGGGGTCAGCAGCGCCACCACAGTTAGGGTTGCCAAGTCCAGGTTGGAAAATACCTGGGGACTTTGGGGGTGGAGCCAGAAGAAGGTGGGGTTTAGGGAGGAGAGGGGCCTCAGCATGGTGCAATGCCATAGAGTCCACCCTCCAAAGCAGCCATTTTCTCCGGGGGAGCTGATCTCTGTCAGCTGGAGATCAGTTGCAAAAGCGGGAGATCCCCAGGCCTCACCTGGAGGCTGGCAACCCTAACCACAGTGGAGGTCTGGAAGGAATACTGCAGGTTCCCCTTTAGCAGGATCAGGTGACCTGAGCCACTTATATGACTGTTGGCTCTGCCTGACATCCTCAGTTTGAGCTATTCGTACATTGCTGGCCTCTACAATGCCAGCCCTGACGAGCACTACAAAGGGATGAACCGCGTATTTAAAGTATGTCGCATGATCTTCAATTGAAAGTTATTAATTAGATCGCAGTCTTAGGGTTAAAGTAGTCGAGGATTCCCTCACGCAATGGTCCCTCTAAGCTGTGGGGTCCTGTGAGCATCCATCGTAATTCCAGGCCCCACCTAGAGGTTGGCAACCCTATGAGTTGGACTACATGACTCTTAAGGTCCTTGTATTAAGTGCACTTTTCTCAGCGGCCATTTTTCAGGTTCGGTTGGCCGTAACAGTTGCCCTTCTCACAGCAAATATAAGCAGAAGCTGCAGCTTTGCACACCAAGAGCCCAGCAGCTGCCTTCAGCGGGCCAACTTCGTGCACCAGCTTTTAGTCATCTGAATTCATTCAAAGCGTGAGTCACATCTCTATGTTATAACCCTGCTAGGAAATGAGACATTTCCAATTAGCAAAATGTGTAATTGGCGTTGTTATTTTTTAAAAAAAAGAAGAAGAAGAGCAGCCATTTCCCGGAATGTTATGAAAAAAACAGAACCTGAAAATTCATAACACATGATCCCATTTGGCAAAAATAGCACTAAGCAGGGAAAAGGAGAATTTCCATGAGAATGGAGCCAAGAAGGGGTGGGCAGTCAAGATGAGGCAGCCTGCCTTCTTTGTGATTCTTTGCAGGCTCTGGTGAGAACTGTCTACTCCTGTATTCCAGATATTAAGAGCACCTTCAGGAACCCTGCTCTGTGTGGTCCTACCAGGGGTCATTTCGAGCAGGAGCTCGGGGGAGCACAGCTCCGGGAGTTGGTGCCAGCCCTCCCCCCCGTGGGGGAATGCCTGCTTGTGTCCTGGCTGCAGCAAAATGACCCCGTCCCCTGGAAAGGTCCTTGTTCCTCCGACCAGCCTTCCGAAGGCTTCAGCCACCACGGAAGCTATCCTCCCAGAATAGTGGTATTTCTGAGGCTTGGATTAGTAGCTGTCCCCTCTCTGCCAGCTTGCTTGCTTGCTTCCTTTCTCTCTCTCTCTTCTTTCTTGCCTTCTGACATACTTCTAGTGATGTCAGGGAGTGTGGCAAATGCAAATAAGTTATGCTAATGAGTTATGCTAATGAGCTCCTGCACCTCTTTTTCTACGAAATGACCCCTGGGTGCTACCATAAGAGCTACCAGGCCTCCCACTATTGGCAGGAGGTTTTTCGCCAGCAGCCCTAGGTCCCCCCCCCCCATTTCTCTGAAAAATAATAATAAAAAATATATATATTGGCTGCATCATCACACCACTTCATTTTTAATTGACTTTTCATTAAATTATTAAATTAGTTTACACTATAACATTTACAAAGGGAAATGATTAAACAGAGATATTAACAAGTAGAGAGAGTTTATGTTCTATAAAATGCAGGAAAATGTTTTGCCGTCTAAAGATGCGGCTTTATTAACTATAACCAGGGCTCCTTTCGTTGAAAAAGAGGTGCAGGAGCTCATTAGCATGCCTATTAGCATAATTCATTAGCATAACTGGCCGAATGTCAGTTTCAGCCCTATTATACCCTATGGGCCATTGAAGTCAATGGCAAAAACTCATAAGGTATATGAGGGGATGGAGGAGAGGAGGTTTGAGGGAGAGGCTACAAACTTGCAGGGTACCTTCTGGGACCTCTCCCCGAAATACCCACCAAGTTTCAAGAAGATTGGACCACGGGGTCCAATTCTACGGGGACTCAAACAGGTTGCCCCATCCTCTTCATTGTTCTCTATGGTGGGGAAAAAGTTACTTTTTTCCCACCATAGAGAACAATGGAGGGAATGGGGGAAACCTGTTTGGAGGCCCATAAAATTGGACCCCCTGGTCCAATCTTTTTGAAACTTGGTGGGTATTTGGGGGAGAGGTTCCAGAAGCTACCCTGCAAGTTTGGAGCCTCTCCCTCAAACCCTTTCCCCTTAGCCACTTTTAAAGCTTCCGCCAAAATTCGGCGGAAATTCGGCGGCGGGCCGAATTAGATCAGAGAATCTGATTCAGCCCATGGCTGCCCTACTGCCCACTCCTGAGCTGGCGGAGCGGCGCTCCACCTCGCTCCAGCCCCAAAGGACCCCGACTATAAGTTATTCACACATCAGGTGAATTCACTTAAAATGAAAATTATGAGTGATTTATGTAAAAAACATCATTTCTTGGACAGACTTTCTCTCCCCCCACCTTAGGACCATCAGTGATTGACCTCAGAGATTACTATCTGGCCCCAGTGCTATTTGACAGTGGAGCCTGAAAATGTGAGGGTATATGATACGTCATCTGACCTTATTGAGCACTGAGCACTTTACTCAGATTGTTACTGTTGAATTGGGAAGGTTTTGTAATTGTTTTAACTGTTTTAAATTTTTTAATGTATTTGTGAATCTTGGCTTGCCAAGACCTGTTAGCCGCTCTGGGCCTGCAATAGCGGGGAGAGCGGCCTATAAATCGAACAAACTAACAAATAAATAAATAAAAATATGTGCATGTTACAGTGCTATCATTATTTGCCAGATATTAAATAAATGGAAACCATTCTTCCACAAAGTGAGAATGGAAATAACTATGTTCCAACTGTGTGAGTTTATCCGTTAATTTCCCCATCACGAAATAATCAACAATTTTGTTATACCATGAATTTAGAATAGGTTTTGATTCATCTTTCCATCTACAAGCTATTACTGTTCTGGCACATTCTAATAAAGTTGATATTTTTATGTTGAATCATTTAAAAAGGCATCAGTCCCATAATTTAGCAATAATACTTCAGGTTTTAAAGGTAACCCGCAATTAAAAAAAAATTGGGTTACAATCTTTCCCCAAAATTCAGTAATTACTTTGCAACTCAGCCACCAGTGGGTGTAGTTTCCAACTGAGTCACAATTCTTTCAACATAACAGACTAATGGCTTTATTAATATGAGAAATCTGTGAAAGTGTAAGATACCAATGGATTAATACCTTGGATGATTGCATCCTTGCATTAATAATATTAGATCTATAAATTGATAATGCTTGCAGTTTGTCCCATTGTTGCTCAGTTAAACTGATCATTCCATCTCTTAGCCATAATTTTTGATATTTTAAAGTTCCTTTACCCTTGATAGTAATTAGAATTTTGTATAATTTTGAAACCAATTGTTTTGTTTCTCCATCATAATTTTTAATAATGCATTCAAAATGTGTTGTCTTGCTGTCATTGGACCTTCTGTATGATGTTTCAGTTGTCAATAGTGAAACTACAGGATTGGACTAGCCATCAAATTTTCTATAATTTTTAAATCCATGATTGAGGTTTTTGTCCCCACTAAGTCTATTAATCGAGTTATTTTTGCCTGATACCATTTGTTTGCTATGTTTTGTTCTTCTCCAGGAAGAAACCATTTTTGATTTAAAAAAGACGATATGGGAGAAACCTCTGGTGCTAATTTATTCCTCAATTTATCCCAAATCTGTAATCGATTGCTGAGGAACCTATTATTTTGTATTTGCGAGGGTCTATCTCAAGATTTATTTCAAATTACATCTTGGAGCCTAAACAGCAGAGTAAAATTATGTTCTATATCTAACCAGTCTTCTCTCAATTCTATATATAGCAACTTCACTAATTTAGCCAAAATTGAAGGGTATATTTATTTCTAAATGATGCCAGGTAGATGTAATCCATTTATAGTTAAAATTATCTTTGATAAATGTGGATATTTGTGGAGTCAAATTGATTGGATATAGTTCTGATTTTGATTGGGTGACACCTAATCCCAAAATCAAACTAAAATTTTCATCAATTTTTGTAATGCTAGAAAAGAAGTGACCGGATCTGAAATATGTGCTACAAAATTGTCTGCATATAGACTTATTTTATGAGTTGTATCACCTGTTTTTAGACCCTACACCAAGTTATTATGCCATAAAGCACTGGCTAAAGGCTCTGTAGCAAGGGAAAATAACAAAGGTGACAATGAGCATTCTTACCTTGTGCTTCTGATAAGAAAGACCACTTTTGATTTCAAACCACTTGTTTTAATTTCTGCTATTGGTCGGGCATATACTGCTTGTACTGCAGTAAAAAAAAATTCTCACCAAAATTCATGTAAGCCGTTGTTTGAGATAGGGAATTTTCAAGCTATCTAAAGCTTTTTCTATATTTAATGACAATAATACCACATCTTGATACTTTAGCTTGATATAATTTCTTCTCTTCTTCTTCATGACATTTAAAGTTCTGTGAATATTATCTGTCATACTTCTACCCAATTGTAACTTTCTTACATGGCAAACAGATTCTTCCTGATAATCCTCAATATAAGACAATGATTTACTTTTAAGTCATCTGGTAGGTCTTCTTATTTTGTAACTTTAATAATTTTGTTATTCGTTGCAATATAACTAGATACAAATATATATATATATTATATAAATATTTTTCATTTGTATAACTAGATTGTTATTTTGGCTGATATTATAGTTAAAAAATACTATATGTTGTGCTATTATTACTTGATTGTTAAAAAATGTTCTTGTGGTATTGTTTTATTATCTTGCGGCCCGATATGGCTGTACTTTACGTTTTTATTTATGTTGTAAAAGTAAAAAGTCAATAAAGAGATAATTTAAAAAAAAAAAAATACTTCTCCCTGGTATAAATCTAGCTTGATTTATGTGTTTTGGAATAATTTGCTTTAACCTATTCACTAATATTGTTGTATATATTTTGGCATCCTGATTAATAAGCACAGTGGGTCTATAGGATGCAAGGACGATCAAATCTTTAATGTAAAGAAAATGTAAAGAAAATGCTTTATAAAATTCAGATGGGAGTCCATCATTATCCAGGGTTGTATTATTACAGTGATTTAATTGTGTCAATAGTTCAGGTTTGAACTGAACTGAAATTGGTTTGTCCATAAAGTTCTGATGTTCCATAAAGACCTTTTCAATGTAATTATTAGAAAGAAGGTAGTTTACTATTGATCCTTCTTTAGGATTCCTAGTCAAATATAATTGTTTAAAATATGTAGCCAATATTTTGATTATTTCTTGGGAGTTAGAACAAAGTTTTCCAGATGCTGATCTCTTAAGATGAATATTCCTGTTTGTCTTCTTTTCCTTGACCCTCCATGGTAGCAATTTTAGATTTTTTGAAGATTTTTGCCAAGATCTCGGCTTTAAAAACAAAAGGTTTCAATAAATTTGTGAAGTTTCCATTGATTCTAAGATTTTTCTCTCTGCTAGAAGTTTTTCATAATATATTAACTGCATGTCCTCTTGTGTTCAATTTCTAAACTGCGGATCCTAAATAATAAACAATTTCTTAACTGGTTTTTTTCTTTTTTCAGAAATGTGATATAAGTTGACCCCTTAGAACTGCCTTCATGGCGTCCCAAACAATTAACTGAGAGATTCCACAAGAAGCATTCTCTTCAAAATAACGTTGAATTGTATGAGTGGAGTTCAAGTGTCTGCCATATTCTCTGTCCCCACACCACTTCTAAGGAAAACCTGGAAGCGACACATGGTAGCTCTATGAATTGCTGGAAATGCTAAGGTTACCATAGAGTTACCAGTGATTCCTAGAGCTACTGTACATCACATCCAGGCTTTCCTCAGAAGAAGAAGAAGAAGAAGAAGAGATTGGATTTATACCCCGCCCTCCACTCCCCAAGGGAGTCTCAGAGCGGCTTACAAACTCCTTTCCCTTCCCCTCCCCACAACAGACACCCTGTGAGGTAGGTGGGGCTGAGAGAGCTCTTTCCCAAGCTGTCCTTGAGGGAACAGCTGGTACAGAGCTATGGCTTGCCCAAGGTCATCCAGCCAGGTGCAAGTGGAGGAGTGGGGAATCAAACCGGTTCTCCCAGATTAGAGTCCGCGCACTTAACCACTACACCAAACTGACATAGAAACACAGCTGATGGTGCACCCCCCAAACCCCTCCTCTGCTATTTGCCAAACTTGACCCAAAAACCAGAATCAAGAACCACAGGGGTAAGAAAGAAGTCCAGGGGAGGATTTAGATGTCACCCATGAAGCTGCAAATCCTCATAAGATTTTCCTCTCTTTTACCTATATCTTGAGGGGGTAATTATTTAACATGGTACCTGAAGACAAATGAGCTCAGTAAGATGAACTGATGAGCATGCATGCCAGTAGTTCCTGTTAAGGAGCCACAACCAAAAAGACTCTGTCTCCAGTGCTCACTGCACCACCCAAGAGCACACAAAGCAGGGCATCTGGAGAGATCTGGTAGGCTTATATGAGAGTAGGCAGCCATTCAGATAGCCTGGTTTCAAGCTGTTTAGGGCTTGATTTGGTAATACTCAGGATCTCCACTTGTTCCTTGGTAGTCTATGTAGACATTGGGAAGTACTAAATTGTTACGTTGTCCTTACACTTTGCGCAAGGTGAAGCTTCCAAACAGCCCTTGAAGGCAGCACACTGCACTAATCTATCCATGAAATGATCAAAGCATGACTAACTAAGGACACATCTCTAGGAAGGCTTGCATCAGGTATATCAGCCAAAGATGACTAAGACACATTCCACAGAGCAGACTATATCTATCTGTCTAGGCATCTACCCAAATATCAGTCTGTCCATTTTTATCCTGCCTTTTTCCTTCAGGGCAGCATACACAGTTCCTCTTCCTCCTCCATCTTGTGAGGTAAATTAAGCTGCTAGACAGAGTGAGCAAGTAGCCCAGGGTCAACCAGAAAGCATCAGGACATCCCAGTCCAACCTTGACACTTTAATCATTACAAGGATTACAAGGATTTTCTCTCTCTCTCCCCCCCTCATTTTCCTTCATGCAATTTTGGTATGTTTAGCCTGGAGAGGAGATGACTGAGAGGTGATATGATAACCATCTTCAAGTACTTGGAGGGCTGTCATACAGAGGATGGTACGGAGGTGTTTTCTGTTGCCCCAGAAGGTTGGACCAGAACCAACAGGCTGAAATTAAATCAGAAGAGTTTTCGACTAAATATTAGGAAGAACTTCCTGACAGTTAGAGCAGTTCCTCAGTGGGACAGGCTTCCTCTGGAGGTGGTGGGCTTTCCTTCTTTGGAGGTTTCTAAGCAGAGGCTAGATGGCCATCTGACAGCAATGCTGATTCTGTGAACTAGGCAGATCATGAGAGGGAGGGCAGGAAGGGTTGTATCAGTGCTTAGTTCTTGTGGCCCTTCTTATGTGTCCAGGGAAATGCTGAACACCAATTTGGGGGAAGCAATTATTCTCCAGGCCAGTTTGGCCAGGGATCCTGGAGGGATTTTTGCCATCTTCTGTGCATGGAGTAGGGAGTCATTGGGGCTGTGGAGGGAAGGTAGTTGTGAATTTCCTGCATTGTGCAGGGAGTTGGACTTGATGACCCTGGAGGTCCCTTCCAACTCTTTGATTCTATGTTGTTAAAGACCGAATAAGCTCTAGTGATTTTGATAGTTTACCATACACGTTATAACTTGACTTTTAACACAATTCTTTATTTAAATATATAATTTTAACTAAATAACCAGTATTTATGAGAACTCAGTAACATAATTGCTTATTATATATTGCAGATTCCTCCGAAGAAGGCTGTTGGCAAAACACGTTGAGAATTTTAAGAATTTTAACTGAGTAATAAAGTATATTTTTAGTTTATTTTGCACCATTGCCCTCGGCTTTGTTTTTTTTAACTCTGAGCATTACACCATGCTGCTCTGGTTTTTTGTGGCCCTTTAGATCATTAAAAAATGCCATCTTGACTGTCTGTTCCTACACCAACAGCAGAGGCACACAGAAAGTGGATACAAAGAGGTGCAAAATTATACATTTTTGTGGACATTTTATGCTATTTGGTTCTCAATTTGTGACCTGTCCCAGCACAGCTACTTGTAGGAAATCGGTCTCAGTTTTTTAGCCTCCAGCTCACACATTTTTGTCTTAGCTCATGAAGGATGGCTCCAGAGCAAACTAATGTATGCAGTAGCCAAACCGCTTGCTCAGAACTTTAATGCCACTAGCTCACAAAGTAGAATTTTTGCTCACAAGACTCCACAGGTTAGAGGGAGCATTGATGGGCAGTATATTCAGGATGGACAAAAGGAAATCATTCTTTACTCAATGGGTCTTTAAAAAGTGGAATTCGCTGCCAGAGGATGTAGTGATGGCTACAAGCATGTATGGGTTTATGGAGGATGTGTCCAAAAGTGGCTTAATGACTAAAAGGGTCTTGATGACTAAAGGGAACCTCCAAGTTCAGAAACAGAAAATACCAGTGCTAGGACATCAAACTGGGGGAAGACTTTGGCCTCTATGCCCTCTTGTTGGCCACTGTGCAAGACAGGATGCTGGACTAGATGGGCCACTGGTCTCATCTGGCAGGGTTCTTTTTCTGTCCTTATGTATGTTCATGCAGGTCTCCCATCCCTTTTATTCAATATGAGCTTTATGTGGGAGGGGTCAGGGTAGTAGGAAGTGAAACTGCATGCTAAAGCAAACAGACCTGGAATGGTTTCTTACAGTTATGAGGGGTGGGGTGGCCAGAGTTCAAGCACAGCTGGGTGGGTCTGAGAGGATACAAGACAGTCCCAACTGTGCAGAAAGGAAGCAGAGCCCGGACAAGCAGACTGAGTGGGTGAGGTTGTTTTGCAGGAGGGGTGGAATTACATCCACAGAGGGGGGGCGGGGATGAGTTAAAGACCGGACAAAAATAATAATAATAAAAAACATTAGCCAAGGAAGGGGGCAGCCTTTGTCTGTTTCTTAGAAGACAAGCTTGATTCAGCCTCAGATTTACACAGTAAGTGAAACAGAAGTTTAGAAAGTTTCTGATGATGCAGATATACTAAGACTAAGCTAGATATATCTACTATTAGAAGGAAGGAGGGAAGACGGCGTGGTATAGCTTGATCTTATCAGATTTTGGAAACTAAGCAGGGTCAGTACTTAGAAGGAAGATCACCAAGGAAGGCTCTGCAAAGGAAGGCCATGGCAAACCACCTCTGCTTCTCAGTTATCTCAAAAGCCCCTTGCAGGGGCTGCCATCAGTGTTCCCTCTAAGCTGTACACATATGTGGCTGCTCATTAACACAGGAAGCCCCAATCGGTAGCAATCTGGAACCAGCCAGGGTCTTGCAGTGCCCATGCCCATTTTAAGATTACAGCAGTTATATTCTACTCAGGATGTGAACTGCTCCACTCAGTGTGGGGAGGGATTAGAATAGGGTTGCCAGACTCCCCCCCCCCCGGTTTGGCGGGGGTTATCTACATTTGGGGGGGTTCAACCCGCCGCCAGCCAGCTGGCCGGTGGGGTAACCCCGCCCCCAAGCCCCAACACCTGCAGCCACCCCCTCTCCCTTCTCTCCTGAGTGAGAGGAGGGAGAGGGGCAGCTGCGGGTCACGCACCCAATCTCCGAACAACGTTGCTTCTTGGAGATCAAGTGCATAGGGGCCTCCGGCTGCGTGCACTTAAAGGGAGCCCTTTAAGTGCAGGCAGCCAGCAGGAAAGGGCCCCACATGTCTGATCTTGGCAGGACCATTCCTGCAGGGGTGGGGCTTGGAGCCGGGACATCATGTTGGGGATGCTCCGCCCCCTTCGGGAATGCCCCCAAAATCCCCCACTGGGGACGAAGATGGGCCTGGAATTCCTAAATTAGAAGGAACATTGGTTGCCATATGTGTTGGTTGCAAGTTGACAGCACTTATGCACATATTAGAAGGAAAGAAGTATTACAGACCCAGAAATGTGATTAAAATGTTTCCAATAAAAGTGATTGGATCTGTATACAATTCTGCAACATGTTGAGAGATTTAAAAAGGAGGCTAGTGGATGTCTCGCTCTATTGGAACAGATTGTAGCAACAGCAGGATTGCAACGAGGCACTCAGCACAAAGAAAAGCAACAACCTGGTTTCCCAGAGTCAGAACAGATAGAGAACAGGTTCACTAGACTTGCAACGTATACTTCGGAAGGAAAGAATTTGGAGTATTATGGTTTCAATAGAAATGTCAATCTGAACATTCGTGGACCTGTTCTGAAATCCACAATTCTTTTGAATGATTTTGAGTCTGCTTTACAAGTCATATTTACATAAACGAACACTATGATATGTAAATATTCCTGCATGATTCAAGGGATATTCTTTCTTGCAGCATACACATTGTGATAAATCATGTCTTCCATACTTTATCCTTTTTATGGCAAACCATCTTCATTCTTACAAACAGAACACACACATAAGAACAAGTAATCAAAAGATTGCAAAACTCATGATGCACAAAGACATATTTAGTACTCAAGCGAAACAAACAATTAAGGGTGGGGGTAGTACCAGAACTAACCAAAATTCAAACAGCAAGAAGACTTTGGAAATCCACTGATCAGGGCAGAGACAACTAAGCTGTAAACATAATTCCAACTACAGTTTTTGTTCAAGTTTATTTTTTACCTCTTGGCAGGGCTGGCCCATGGGCTGCTGGAAACCTAGGCTATTGCCACTCCCCCCAGGTTGTGGGAAAGCCACCACTGCCTGCCCACCTTCCTTCCTGCTCTACTAGGAGGCTTCCCCCACTCATGCTAACCTCACTGGGGCCAGGGCTGTGGCTTGCCTCACTACCACAACTAGGAGACAAAAGCCCTGGAAAAGGTCATATATCCTGGTCTGCCCACAACCCTGCCCTCTGACAAAGAGGGGAGGGAAGGTGGAAGAAGGCCGGCCCCCCTCATCCCCAATGGTGGCAAGGAAGGAGCAAGGCAGGCTCTCTAGGACTGATGGTGTTGCCAGGGGCTAATACTTGACTCAGCAGATCCCAATGCTGTGGGCAGGCAGGATGGCAACAGAGCTAGCTTTAGCACCCCTCCTCCTCTGGCGCCCTAGACCATTGCCCAGGCGCACCTAATGGATGAGCTGTCCCCGTCTATTGGACACACCCCATCAACTACATTACCAGTATAATGTGTCAAACAGGTCAGTCTTTTCTGCTGCTACAGACAGACTAACAAGGCTACCCTTCTTGATCTAAGTCGGGGCTTGTTCTTCTAGATGTGAGGTCAAGAGATCTCTGGTCAGTGATAAGGCTCAATGGCTATAAGAAGCAGTTATAAAAGTACA
Source organism: Lepidodactylus listeri (assembly GCA_029233225.1). Classification (NCBI taxonomy): domain Eukaryota; kingdom Metazoa; phylum Chordata; class Lepidosauria; order Squamata; family Gekkonidae; genus Lepidodactylus; species Lepidodactylus listeri. Next base: position 19,062,469 of record JARCFY010000009.1, read on the forward strand.
ACAAGTGCCAAGAACTTCACAGCAAACACATCTGGCAGTGAACGTACCATTGTCAACAGTTGCAAGTACTCATGATAATCACTCATGGCATGAGGTCCCCTTACCTCGCTGCCAAACTACTTTGTGGCTGTGCAGAAGCTATAATGGTTGGTGGAGTTTCATTTTCTTTGGCCTTGCAACATCTTTTGACATCTGCTCAGTAGGTGAAATCCATTCACAGAGTTTCAGGTCAGGTAATTAAATAATGCTGAGGGGGAAGTTATGACTTCCGAAAGGCTGTGCAAAAAAACAACAGGCATGTGTGAAATGAAGTCAATGGCATTGACTTAAAAGAACATTACAATGCAAGACTTTTTAAAAGACGATGTTTATTTATCGTTGCTGGCTCAGTGACTGGTTGCCAAGTGGCACGTAGCAGGCCTGTTTCTAGAGGGCAGATTCTAGGACTCCTGTCAGTCCCACTTACTGTACTATACTGTTTGAACAAGCAGAAAGTAACCCACTGAACAGGCTTCAACTGCTCATGAACAGCTAAACTGCTCAACAAAAACTCAGTTCCCTCCCTGCTCACAAATGTCTGGTGTTCAGCACAGAGAAGTACTAATCTTCTGGAACATTAATGCTTCAATAATAAATAATTATTTATTATATCTTTATTCTACCTTTCTTCCATTCTGGGACTCAAAGTCGCTTACAACAAACTTCTAGGAGGTCTTTAGTTCAGGCGCATTCATACCTGCTTAACTTTAGCATAGTTGCTGTATTACATGCTCCTGGGACCAATCATATTCCAGCACTGACATAAAAACTTCACTTACGTACACCCAATTCCTGTTTGCACTCCTCCCTTGCTTCCAGGTAGTCATAGAAGAGCACTGCTTGAAATGTCAGCGCATATTATAAGATATGGAGAACAGCACATTGAGCACTGTGCAAAATGTTTACAGGAAGTTCAAGATGAATGTGATTATTAGAACAAAATGAATGTTCCTATTCATTTCCCTAGAAAACAAGTTTCAAACTTGGGGACCTAGCACTGCACAGATCATCCTGCCAGCTAACTAGATTCACTTTTGGAGGGAGGATTTAGGAAGGATTTTGCCATGACTAATACACCTTAGTGGCACCTTAGTGGCTAGCAAAATTTATTGAAGCATCAGCTATCGTGAGTCAGAGCTCATTTCATCCAGTGCATATGACTGCATGTCCATTATGTCAGTGCTTTGACATTCACAGCAGAAAGGTGGGACTGTGAATATAAATGAATTGACCTAATGGATGTACACTCCTATGCATCTGATGAAGTGAACTCTGACTCACAAAAGCCACTAGACTCCTGTTTTATTTTGCTTCCACAAATTAACACAGCTACCCATTTAAAATGAATACAAAGAATGGTTCCCACCCCCCTTTCATGTTAACTAGCGCCAAATCTCAATTAAAATGGTTACAGTCCCATGTAATTTAGCTGTCGTGGCTCAAAAGCCAGGTTTGAATGATCAAATAGCTTGACAATTATTTGCTGTGGGTGTTCAGAAACAATTTACATAAATGATTACTAAAGAAGTGAGTCAATTCACTAAAATTACCATAACATGCTGACAGATTCCAAACAAAGAACAGGAAATTTCATCAAATCTGTTCTTCTCTAGACTCTAAGTTTATATATTTTTTATTTTTCAGAAATCTATGTACATGGTTATGATTCATCATACATATTATCGGAGTCATACATTTGCTTCGATCCATACATAAAATTTTGACCATATTTTAAGAAATTGCTCTTCATTTCTTCCGTGGATATGGTAGCTAGTTCTATCTATCGGATGTGAGGGCGATCTGGCTGCGACATCTGTCACTCCATTGATTGCCAGGGTTGATTCGGCTGATCTGGCTAGTTAGGCGGGTGTCCCCTACCTCCCTCACCGCTCCATGTGCGTCCCTCCCGAAGCTGCGCGCTCGGTCGAAGAGGATGACCATCCCAGATAGAAGGAGTGAACCGTTCTTCGGTCAAGGGTATACGATAGCTGCGCTCCCCTGCTAGAACCTCCAAACAAGCTCTAGACTCTAAGTTGAGCACATTCTCCTTTACTAGCTTTGCTTTAAATCCATCTCTTTTCCTACTATACATAGATACGTACACACTGTCAAGTCACAACGGACTTATGGCAATCCCAGCAAGGGGCTTCTAAGGCAAGTGAGAAGCAGAGGTGGTTTGCCATTGCCTTCCTCTGCAGAGTCTTTCTTGGTGGTCTCCCATCCAAGTACCAATCCTGCTTAGCTTCTGAGATCTGACAGGATTGGGCTATATACCATGCTGCCTTCCCTCCTTTACCTACTATAAAAAGAGGGGAAATAGGCCCCTCCATTTGGAAGACTGACAGCAATGGTGAGGAACCAAACATACAGACCTTGTTTGTTTCTTTAAAATTTTTAGACTCACAATTATCCTTAAAATGTAACCAAAAGAGCTTGATGGTGGAAAGTGCTGTCAAGCTGAGGTTAGGAAGCAATTTTTTCCAGGTCAATTTGGCCAGGGATCCTGGAGGGTTGGGGGGGGATTTTGGCCCTCTTCTGGGCATAGAGCAGGGGTCACCGGTGGTGTGTGTGGGAGAAGATATTTGAGAAATTCCTGCATTGTGCAGGGGTTTGGACTTGATGACCCTGGAGGTCCCATCCAACTCTACGATTCTATGTTCATCTACCTAGCTTCCATACGCAGGGGCTCACAACGGAAAGCCTCTGAGGATGACCTCAGTGGACAAGCAGGTCCGTATAAGAAAAAGTGCTCCTTCAGTTACCTTGTCCCAGTCATACAGGGTTTTATGACCTCTGACCTGGATAGCCCAGGCTAGCCTGATCCCGTCAGATCTCAGAAACTAAGCAGGATTGGCCCTGGCTAGTATTTGGATGGGAGACCTCCAAAGAGTACCAGGGCTGTGACATGGAGGCAGGCAGTGGCAAACCACCCCCGAATGTCTCTTGCCTTGAAAACCCTACAGGGTCACCAAAAATCAGCTGTGACTTGACAGAAGTTTCCACCACCACCACCACTCTGGATATGACTCAGAAATAAACCAGCAGACAGGGCAGCTTTTCTGAAACAGGCACCCTATGTTCCCTAACACAGCCTCGATAGCCCAGATAAGCCTGATCTCACCAAAGCCTGGAAGCTAAGCAGAGGCAGCCACGGTTAGATGGGAGACTATCAAAGAAGACCAGGGCTATGGTCACACACGCTAAATAATCTACTTTCAATCCACTTTCAATCACAGAAGTTTAGTTTACTATGTACAAACAAAGAAATCTGAATTTAAGAACTTTTAAAATGTGATTCCTGCAATCTAAGAATTAATGCACAGAACGCAGCAACTGAATGTGTAATCTCTGCACTCTTATCTGATAAACGGATTGAAAGTGGATTATTTAGTGTGTGTGACTACAGCCATAGCCTCCACTTAGCCAGGCCATACAAGCGCTCTAAGACTAGGAATATAGCGCTCTAAGGTTTTGGGTTTCCTCTGATTTGTGCATGGAACAACAGATAGCTTTGGTATTATTACGCACTCTTTTGTTGTTTGAATCACTGCTATTTACGCAATAGTGCCTATCCATTTTTCCTTCAGTCCTAACTTAGGTCTTACTTGAGAACCTAAAAAAGTCACCATGAGGAGATGATTTTAATTCATAGAGGAAACCTTCTGAACTTGCTCTCATGCTGAGAGACCTTGCACTTCCCTATGCCAGAACAAACGGTTGAAAACAAAGACAGGATCCTTCAGAGTCCAATAAAAAAAATCTATAAAATATTCAAATTGAAACCATGAGACTCTAATATAATAAATACCAGCATTCTGCACATCATTGTTACAGCAAAAAGAAACAGGCAAAGGTTTCCCTTGCTCAAAAGCTAGTCAAATCCAACTCTAGGGGGTGGTGCTCATCTCCGTTTCCAAGCCAAAGAGCCAGCATTGTCCGAAGACTTCTCTGTGGCCATGTGACCAGCATGACTAAACACCGAGACGCACAGAACGCTGTTACCTTCCCACCGCAGCGGTACCTATTTATCTACTTGCAATTTCTTGCTTTCGAACTGCTAGGCTGGCAGAAGCTGGGGCCAGAGACAGGAGCTCACTCCGTCACACGGCATTCGGGTCTTAAATTGCCTTGGGTAAGCAGTATTTCCTACCACTAAATGAGAAAGATTATCTGAATGACAGAACAAATTGAACATTTCTGTGGCTTCAACCAGATTTGCTTTCCTGTCTCTCCTTTCTACTAAGGCACTGAGACAATCAGGGCTATTTTGGGGCAGGAATGCACAGGAACGGAGTTCCGGCTGGCTCCTGAGTTGGCCACACCCAGCAGGAACTTATTAGCATAATAGGCCACACCCAACAGCAGAAACACATTAGGATTGGCTACATTAGGGGTATGTGGCCTAACATGCAAATTAATTCCTGCTGCAAAAAAAGTCCTGGGTTTTGACAACAAACAAGGTAAACACAATAAGATGCAAATGGTGGGTGTGGCTAGATGACCACTCTTCTGGTAACATGGGGGTGTGGCCTAATGTGCTAGTAAGCTGTGCTGTCAGTGGTGTGGCCTAATATGCAAATGAGTTTCTGCTGTTGGGTGTGGCCTATTATGCTAATGAGTTCCTGCTGGGCTTTTTCTACAAAAAAAGCCCTGGAGACATTAATTGCACTGACTGCTGCAAAGGAAGTTGTTGTGTTTATATTGCTTCCTCTGATGCCCAAAGTGCTGAACGAATGACCCTGCTTCAAGTTTAAAATAAAAAGTTTACTGCTGAGGAAATATGGAGCCTCTGTCTTTGTAAACAAAACTTTCTCCATGTTCCCTCTGGTGAACTGTTTCTTCATAACAAGTATCAACCACCCAAAAGCTGTACTTGAAACACTTTTGTTTGCCTTGGGGGGGTGGGGAAGGGGAGCATTCCTAAACCAAAGTACAGCACTCCTAAATCCTACTGATTTGCAATCTTTGGATCAGCTAGATCAAACCCCCAAATTGTCAGAAAGATATTAGACCAAAAAGAGCTACAGGCAGTATCTCAGAATATCAGTATATGTTTGAGCTTGGTTACTTGCAACTTACAACTGAAAATAATCAGAAACATTAAAATCTCACTATTAAAACCTACTGTCAGAATGGGTTACCAACCGGCACGGAGGGGGTGAAATGTCCTATTCCTTTCTTCGAGGCTTAATGTGTGAAAAAGCTTTCTGTGGCATGAAGGTAAATATTAAAGGGACAGCACCTTTTTTCCCCCCAGGCCAGCAACCCTATAGTGTCAAGAGCTGTCAAGAGTATAGCCAGGATGCCGCCACCCCCATCTTTGCTGTGCTGCATCACCAAGACTTCCTAGTCTATAATGTGCTTTTAGGCTCCAGGGCAGCTCTGCCCATCACTGTTCCTACTGAAGTGGAAAGATTATGAAAGTCAGGCTGGGATTTTGCTGGGGCAACAGCAGTCTTCTGTTTAGTCCTATACACTTTCATAAAAGTCTGCTTACCTAATTTTACAAAGGGTTAGATGGAATGACTCCCTTCTGAGATCTTATGACTCTGTTCTGTTCTTCAAATGAGAAAGATTTCCTCCAATGTGCTGGCTAGGCGGGATATAAATCCAAATAAATAAATAAAATAACCTTTTTTCTGAAACAGAAAGGCTTCCTCTGGTGAAAAAAACCCACCTTTCTTTGTTGAAAGAAGTCTCTCTGCTGGAGAAAGACTTGGTCAAAGGGAGTCATAGAGTCCAATTTTTCTGCACACTCAACTTAATCCTGATTTTCTTGGCAGGCAATCCACACTGTAATCTGCTGGACATGCTTCTGCCTCACATCTGTCCTCCCTGTGCATTTTCACAGCTGTGAAGTCAGTATATTTTCTTCAACAAGGAGGATTTTCTTCAATAATAAGGATTTTCAAGGGAGGGTGCTGTTTGTTATCAGTGGCATCATTGATAGCATCACAGCCCCCCTTTTTAAACAGCCCTAAAATATCAATATATTGTTATAGTGTTGCAATAATAGTTTAAGACAGTTCTCTGAATTCTCAGCATTCATTTTTTTAAAGTAAGTCTCTAGACTCTTCCACCTTTTCCCTTTTATCTTTGCAAAGGAAAGTGATACTTACTTTGTAAAAAATGAAAGCTGGGAATTCAGAGAACCGGGCTAACCTATCATTACAACACTATATTGATATATCAATGACAACAGTCCAACTACTGAAAAGTGGGCTGGAAATGTGTGGGAGTGGGCTGGAAGTGTGTGGGAGTGTATAACCAACAGAGAGAAAACCAACAGAAACATTACATATAAGAAAAAAGCTGATTCAAAAGTGGCTTCTGGAAAAGGATTAGGTAAAAGTGGTTTCAAAAGAAGCAGAAAAAAGTCTGGGGAATAACCAAATGAATAAGCAAAAAAAGTGATGCAAAAATAAAGGCAGAAAATGCATGCAGAAATTGGGGGATCAATTGCAGGACAAACCAAAGCTGTGTGGGGTCAGAACCAGTGGGAAAAAAACTCATTCAGAAAATCCTCAGTGGAAGAAACTCAAGGGTCTAATCCAATGTGTACAGATTTCCTTCTCTTTCACACAGCAGACATTACTGCATGTGACAACCTTCACTGTTGCAGGGCCTCATTCTGATGGCATGTTAGGTCTTGAAGGGTGGAAAGAGAAGAGAGTAGATAGCAATAGCTCATAGCCTTCCTGGTTTCAGAATCCTTCTTTTAATGGATTGTCATTTAGGACTACAGTATTGGAATTGTCTTTACACATATGGAATGTGAATTGTTTTTACGAAGGTGGGTTTCTGTCAGGGAGGTGGCAGGGATCAAAAACTATAAACACTGACTTGCCCACGTATATTAAATCCATTAAGGATAAACAATGAAGTTTAAAAAAATGAAGAATAAAGCTAAAAATGGGGCAAAGTTGACACAATGACCGGTATTTATCTCATGTAGCTTTTACTACTAGTTTACATAGGCTTCTAAACTGGAAACCAAACTGTGCCAAACTTATCGAGGATGTTTATTCTATTGCAGATGCAGTGTATTAAAACCAACCTATTGTTATGTTAGCCAGGTGCCAATATTTATACAAACATATACAAACCATAAAACCAGTAACTCACTTATGTTAGTAAGGTTTCAGAGTTCCCTGCCTACACACACTTTTCATCATCACTGCCTCAGCGATGTCTGTGTCCTAACTGATAATGGTTCTTCAGTCAACCTGAATCTGGTAATGGTTCTTCAGTCAACCTGAATCTGTCAGGAAGACGTCCAGAGACTCAAGAAAGGCGGGGCAGGAAAGAAGCTGCGCCATTGGTCTGTTCCCTGTAACTTTAGGAGTGGCACTATTTATCCACAAGAATCTGCCAGGTGAGATTCTGAATGCAATCAAGCGTGTGCTTCACAGTGATCATTTACCACCTGATTATTTTTTTTTACCACATGAGCCCGGAGACACCAGGAGAGCCCTCCTACATCCTGTAATGAGAATTCGGCCATGCATCCATATCAAATGAGAAATCTAAGGAACTAGGGGTATGGTGAAAATTGTCATTATAATTTGGGCTGGTGCTACAGATTACCAGCCTCCCAAAGGGCTGCCTACCCAGTGTCATACATTATGGCTCCGTGATTTATTATGTGCAGCTATCTTTAGACAGAAGATACCTCATCTTTATGTAAAATGAAGTCATCCTGATTCTACTAGACACTTGATTCTAGTAGTTCCTGAACCATTCTATGTGGAGATTATAATATGGCCAAATTAGATGTGACGGGGGATCCCCATGAATTTCCACATGTCCACTGATTTGCGTCTTAAGCAAAGAAAAGGGATGCCAGCCTCCAGGTGGGACCCAGAGATCCCCTAGAATTATAGCTCATCTCCAGACTACAGAGATCAGTTCTCCTGGAGAAAATGAATGATTTGGAGGGTGGACTCTATAGCATTATACCCCACTGAGGTCCCTGTCCTCCCCAGGCTCCTCCTCCAAATCTCCAGGAATTACCCAACCTGGAGCTGGCAACCATACCAGTATTCCCTCTAAGATGAGTTAGTGTGAGCTAGCTCACAGTTTTTTAGCCTCCATCTCACAGATGTTTGTCTTAGCTCAGGAAGGATGGCTCCAGAGCAAACTAATTTATGCAGTAGCCAAATAGCTCGCGCACAACTTTAATGCCAGTAGCTCACAAAGTTGAATTCTAGCTCACAAGACTCCACAGCTTAGAGGGAGCATTGGACCCTAACCCCCAACAGTGGCCAGGAGGGACCTGGCAACCCTAGCAAAGGGTAAGGTCTATTTTTTTTTTAAGTATAGTGTGTGGGTGAAGGGAGCTAAACTGTGCCCACCACCTAACGAACCATGCTATACTCGGTTGTTTCGGGGACTTTTGATCCAATCCACTTTATTTACATTTATTTATTTAAGTACTTATATCCTGCATCTCTCTTTGGAAGGACCCAACTGGCTTACAATAGAATGAAACCATATAACCAAACCATCAAACAAGCAAACAAAGAGGACCTGCCCAAGATTTAGTTGCTGAACTCACTGGCTGGCTCAGCTGAAGACATAGGCTGTGAGCCACTTAAATCTCTGGCCACACCCAAGCTATTCGCAAAGATGGTAAGCAGCTGATAAGATTTTCCTGCTACTCCTTTCTATCCTGCCTGAGTTTGGTATTAAAGCCAAGTTGGAAGAAAAACAATGAAAGCACTGGAATACAATGGGGTAAGGTGGGGAGGGTTGTAGGATTTAGTTTCCCTCACTGGCATTCTCCATTTTTGTTTTTTTTAAAGACACTTTAGATGTAAACATAGGGACATACATATAGACGTAGATACCTTATCACATCAGTTCGGCCCTGAGATGCTACATCAGTGTTCCACAAACATTTCCTACCATGGGCACAAGTTTTTCCTGGACTGAAACCAGAAGCCCATTTCACTCGTCCAATAAATACATAGATAAACAGGTTTGGGAACAACAAGCAGGTATGAGGGATTCCCCAAATAAAAACACCTCCCAGCATTCCGTCTTCCTGCATGCCCAGCCAATCAGGGAATGGACTATGTTTTGTGATAACGGGATTCCCCCGCACCTGTCATTTGTAGTAAGGAATTCCCTGCATTTTTCCTTTCTAGTACCACTAACCGTGTATCAGTAGAGTGAAAAGGAGGGGGAATCATTGTTACATAGGACCTGCCTGTCTCAGCAGGCACAGAGGAGTGGTAAGGTCCAAGATGGTGGTTTAATTGTTCAGGGCACTCTTTCCCAGTATACTAGTCCTTTTTTAAAAATTTTTTACTTCTTTAATACCTCACCCCAGCTCTGACTTGGATAGCCCAGGCAAGCCCAATCTTGTCAGATCTCAGAAGCTGAGCAGGGCTGACCCCAGTAGGAGTCACCAGAGATCGCCATGTCTTCCAGGCACACACACAAAATGCAAAAATACAAAAAAAAGCTCCCCCCCTCACCCTCACCCCCTACTGGGACCCAAAGCAGTTTACATCGTTCTCCTCTCCTCCATTTCATCCTCATAACAACCTTGTGAGGTAATTAGGTTGAAACTGTATGACAAGACCAAGGTCACCCAGAAAGCTTCCATGGCAGAGTGGGCATTTGAACCTGGGTCTCCCACATGAATGTAAGACAACCCCCCCCCCCCAAGAAAACGTTATACACAAGAGGTATTTTCTATTATTGGACATAACTGTAACTCATGTGCAAATTTAAAGTGACAGTACACGGGCAAGGGGGACAACTAATCTTCTTTTCAGGTAATAAAATAATAATAACCGTACGGCATTGTGTGTAGAACAGCCAGGAGATCCTAGGATTGTCTGGCAGTGGCAAGTTCTAGCTCTTAGGCCGTGATCACACACACTATATAATCCACTTTGAATCCACTTTCAGTCTACTTTCTAACTGGATTTTGCCAGTTCATACAGTAAAATCCAGTTGGAAAGTGGGTTGGAAGTGGATTATTTAGTTTGTGTGATCACAGCCTTTGTGTTGTCCTAGTGGCGAGCTAGACTTCTTTTTAAGGGCTGAGAAAATTCTGAAAGAACTGTGACTGGCCCAAGGTTACCCAGCTGGCTTCATGTGGAGAAGCAGGGAATCGAACCCAGTTCTCCAGATTAGAGTCCGCCACTCTCTACCACTACACCAAACTGGGCAAACAAGGTAAAGAAAAAAAGATCATCTCTAGCCATGCAGGCCATTGAGATATAGAAGGAAGATAGTGGGTTACACAGTGTTTGGCACCTGACACACCCTACAGCTAGGAATATGGTCTTATCTTTCTAGTACACCACACCTCTTTGCATTTAGATTTCTTCCTCACCTTTCTTTCGAGAGTCCAAGCTCTCCTAAAATCTTGCTCGTCTCTAAGGTGCTACTGGACTCAAATCTAGCCGATCTACTGCAGATACCCTCTGAAATTAATCACAACAGTTTCCTCTGCTGTTGGCTTGAGTCGAGCATGTGAAAACTACCTTACAGAGAGTCAGACCACTGGTCCACCTAGCTGAGTACTGTTTACTCTGACCACCAGCAATTTCCTGGGGCGCTCTGCCATTGAGACTCAGTCCCCCATTTCTAGCTGAAACGGGAATGTTTAATGCTGTAGTGATTTGGTCAGTGCTGCAGTCTGTCCAGGAAATCCAAACAACATCTCTCCAATCCACTCCCTGTTTTATCTGAATTAATCTGTGATGTATGGCCAAGTCACGCAACACAGAAACGACTTGGCCAGCAGAAAAATCTCAGGCCGCACCTCTTGATGGCAAGCAATATGCACCAGTTGTTGGTAGATTAGCTTTCAGCACATTACCACCGGCAGATGTAGCTGGGTGGTGGTGGGGATGAGCAGAAAGCCAATGCCTGCAGAGCTCGGAGCATGGTGACGGCAATCACACGACACCCTTGGGGTGCGCTGCTGGAGCTGGAACTCTGCACAGGCTGTTTTCTGGAGGGAACCCATGCTGACTGAGTTGTGTGTCTTGGCCTAACCTCTCAGAGATGACAACAGTACTGTTTGCCAACCAAATCAGTTCATTGGATTTACAACATTTTTTTCTGTACAATTATGGCTTTTCAAAGCTATTGGCAGCAATTTGGGGGATGACTGAGCAGCATTAGTGTTAAGAACTGGAGATTTATTGCTCCCTTTTAAAAACATGGCGTCTGTGATAAACAAAACGTTTTGAACATGTACACAAATGTTTTTGTCCCTGAGAAAGGGAGTCAAACAGAAAAGCCACAGCTGTGAAATGGAGGGGGAAATGAGGCAATGCATTTGTATGACTTTAAATCACTGCAGAGAACCAGCTCTAATTATTCTCCCCATTTCTCCAGGTCTGCAGAAGAATGTTATCTGAACCTGGCCCCAGTCTCTGGGTTTTTCTATCCACATGTGGGCCGGGTTCAGAATCAAATATAGGCTGCATAAGCCAAGGGCACAGCTGTAGTGAAATGAAGGACTCAGAGGACTATTTCACAGATTACACTATTTAGGAGAATACTTTAGATGTTTACCTAAAAACATCTAAGAGTGCACATCAAGATGGCGACCAGCATGGAGTCTTAAGTTGCGTTCCACTAGATTACAATAGATTTGGCAAATTTTCAACCCCAAAAAGTTAAAATTCAGTAGAAAGCAGGTGAGCGTGGACTGAATTTACCTGGTCCTGAGATTTTGGAGTAGGCTTGGTGCTGCTGGAGCTGTGAACCTGGCTGCGGTTCCGTGGGAGATCGGCTTTGCCACCATGGCTTTTCTTGTGCTGGCTGCAATGCCTCCCCCCCCACCTCCGGTGGCCAGCAGTGAGCGGCACGTCCATCGACCTATGGCCTGCGCCCACTGTCTTCATTTGGTTTCCAGCTCACTACGGCTCCTTGCAGGTCTTTGGTGGATGACTGGTTGTGGACTCAGCCACTGTGAGGGATTATCAGCCTGTGGATTCTGCAGACCATTTAGACCTACAGCTATGGCCTTGTCTGGAGCCTAACACCCCCCTCTGTGATACTATCTTCCTGCGGCTTGGAGCTGAGAGATGGTGAAGAGAGGTGGAGAGATGGAGGAACATCAACCTAGAGGAGGAAGCCGTGAGGCAAAGAGATGGAGGAGAGACGGAGGGACGTTGGTCTGCCATGCTATTTAGCCCCAGCTTGACTCTTTCTTTTTTGGAAGGAGGGTGTGCAGGGGTGAGCCCTGATGTGCCCTACACGTCCTGTCCTGCTCCAGTGCCCTCAGTTGGTTTCGTCCGACCCACGGAGTCTGGGCAAGGTTCATTTGTGCAGATGGGTGTGCTCCTGGAGGCAAGGACTGGCCAGCCTGAGGGGCTTGGGAGGTACTTGGATTCCATGTGGGGAGGACGGGGGGCGCCCCTGGACTTCCTCCCTCGGGTTCATCAATTTAGAGACCTTGCTGGGGCCTCCCTTATGCTGGGTGAGACAAGGTTTTTTTTTTAAATTTTGTTGCTGGTACCAGGTGGTACCATCCCATTGCACCTGCTTGAAACTGGACTGAACTGTTGAGGTGTCCTTATTTAAATAGATATTTAAGCCCTGCCCTTGATTGGAATTATGTAACCCTACTAGACGAATTGTCATAGCTAAATTGATTAAACTGATTAGATGCTTGAATTAATGGGATAGGATTGCATTATTGTTAATTCATTGAAAGTTTAGTGTGGTGGGGGTGGGTAGCTGAAGGGAGAGTGAGGGTAGTATATTAATTGTATTTGTTCCCTAGGCTAATTATATTGCATTTCCCCCACTACTGGAGTACACTATTATTAAAATTAATTGTTCAAATTGATTATTATAATATTAGGGCTGGTTGATTAACTGAGGGAGGGAGGAGTAAGGACGGTATAATTAATATATGAGATGTCAACTGAGTTTAGTAAATATTGATTAGCCATTCACCATCATGGCCTCTGGATGCCTAGTGGGACCAGTTCTGGACCGATAGGATCTGACCGGGGAGGCCATGTCTGGGTCAGGGATTCCAGTGATGATGGGGCAGGAGAAATATGGCAGTGGGAGAATGCAAATTATGGGAAGGAGACAGAGATACAGATACAGGAACACTCAATCTCCTTCCAACCTTCGTCCCATCTCAAGAGAAGCTGGCTGTGGGGATAGGAAGAGACACCTTTCTCCGACACTGGTGTTATGTAACACCAGGTCTATCAACAATGAGACTACCATTCTTCAGAATTAACTGGTGGAGCAGATAATTCACAGCTCTGTTCACTGATGCTTCCTCTCGTGATTTTATCCCAAACGGTGCCGTTCATTGTGTTTTGTCAAAAGTCTCTAGAGTCACATGTGCTGAATCACAAACCATATGCCAAGCCATGCCAAAAGTTATTCAGTAGAACAGGATGTAGCACCAGTGGACACAATGCTGTGCCCTACCACACCTTGACCCATGGCAAAGAGCAGCATGCATTCAGGTGGTTTGGGATGGACAATTAGGCCTTCCAATCACAGCAGGCTGCTTCCGCAAACATGAAGACTGTGTGAGTCAAAGATCAGGTCCAGAGGTCATGCCCAGCACTAGAACACATGCTTTACAAGCAGGATGCCTAGGAATGTCAACTCTGGGTTGGGAAATTCCTGGAGGGTTTGGTGGCAGAGCCATCAAAGAGTGGAGTGGAGGAAGGGGAGGCAGCTCAGCAGGGTTGTTATGCCGTAGAGTCCACCCTCCAAAGCTGCCATTTGCTCCAGATAAAATACAATCAACCTCATAAAATTATTACAATGCACTAATAAAACAAACAATCCAGATGGCGATCAATACCTTTTTTGCTGGCTACCGTGCTCTCTGTTCAGCAGGGTGGGGATGGGGACACGGGGCCAAAAGTAAAAAAGGAGCGTGCCAGTTATAACCATTGCTGTCCTCAACCAAAAGCCTGGTGGAACATCTCTGCCTTACAGGCACTGCAGAACTGCATCAGACCCGCAGGACCCTGATGGAATTTGGCAGAGAGTTCCACCAGGTTGGGGCCAAGACCAAAAAGGTCCTGGCCCTGGTCGAGGACAGCTGGACCTCCCTAGGACTGGGGATCGCCAGTAAGTTATCAGCTGATCTCAGGGCTCTTCTGGGGACATATTGGAGGAGGCGGTCTTGAAGGAACTCAATTAAGTGTGCTGACTGAGGTTGCAAGAATCCCTCTCTCTGTTATTCTGAAGTTTAAATAGCAGCCATTGGTTTCGATTGGTGATATGGCATAGGGGGAGGGTTAAACAAGTTTTTTTTAGATCTGAGCCACAAGGCTTTATGGAGCCTATATACCATACTCCCTCCTTCCCGAAACAGCAGCTCTGGAATGGAGAAGGGATGCAAAAAGAGATGGGGGAAATGGTCAATCCCCACCCAATCACAAGTGATTCCCCCCACCCCCAAGTTGGGCTGCTATTTAAACTTCTTCTTTTTTTAATCAGCAGGAGAATCCGCTCACGGATCTCCAACTGGAATGTCTAATATGGCTTTTAGCTTGATGGACTTGGAATGGGGCACCTTAGCATGTATCCTTATCTTTGGTTCCATTTTTAGACATTTCTAGTGTGTGACAGACTGTCGGAGCATTTTCATACTATCCCTCCGAATCACCCCAAAGTTCTTGAATTTCAAACTGTGTTTTTGTTCTTCCGACTGTTCTGAAACAGTCAGCCACTGAAAACTGAACTGCTGACAAACTGACATCTTGTAAACAAAACCTATGGAAAACTACACAATCGTGAGTCACATATCTCATTTTAGAACACTCCTGTATCATACATTCCTAGCTCTATAGTGTTATGGAAAAGACATGTCTAAACTCCACATCTTTCCCAATATGACCCCCCCAACACACTTTGAACCCCAGAGGTATCCACTAAGCATACCTTGTTTCCTGTTTCCTACAGAAAGTTGGATATTTCCACCTAATCCTCTCATTTTGAGGTGTTTTGCTCCTGATTGTCCCACATTTAGATAGCTTCCATCCATCTTTTTGAAATTCCAGGGGCTCCATAAATGAAATCCCATCTACTGTGACCAATCTGTTGAATTTGGACTGCAGAGTATGGTTTCTATCCAAAGACTCGCATATGCCTTTTTGACAGCACCAGTTACCTGTCATGGAAGGGGTCCAGATTCAGTATCTCTGCCTTCCAAACAGCTGAGCTGGCAACTGTTAAAAAGCTGCATATGACAACCTTTGGATTATCCTACGCAGGTTGGTGTGCCAGTGGTGAAATTTTACACTGCACACATGTTACCCTTTTGTGTATGTTGGACCCAATCCAGGAGGCAATCCTCATATGGAAGCCTATCTTTGGCCACAGAATCAGACAGGGTATTGAGACAAATGGTTGAAAATGTGGCTTTGAGAGGATTCTGGAAGCTCATTAGGGTGCTTGAGGGGAGATTTGTGAGAGGATAACTCAAGTTGTGGGTCTTCCATAGGGAACAAGCACAACAATTTTCCAAGTGAAGGGAATGAAGGCCATAAAACACAGACATATCCTGCATCATGTTTCCAGTAAAAGAGCTTACACAAACATACTCCTTATTAAAAAAAAAACTTCATACATAATGTTTCAGTTATGACACAATGACAATTCAAGGTGAGAAACTTGCTTCCTGAATTAAAATGCAAGGTGCAACCAAAGAATTGCAAATAAAGACAAGTAAGGGTTTTTGTACTGGAAGAGATATGCATATTTCAAAACCATATTACCATATTGACCTGAAAGGAAGATGATCCTCAATGTAAGATGATCCCCTTTAAAAAAGACTATACAAATAACTATAACTTGTATGCAAATCTAAGACAGCCCCCCTTTTTTGTGTGAGTATGCCTAGAAGTCATGGTAGACTTCTGGCAACCCCCTAGTGGGGCTTGAATATTTCAGAGAGGTGGCTAACTCTGTGTCCCAGCCCTGATATTCTTTGGAGGTCTCCCTTCCAAGTACTTACGAGGGTCGGCCCTGCTTAGCTTCCAAGATCTGATGAGATTGGGCTTGCCTGGGCTATCCAGGTCAGAGCACCCCCCTAGTTTTCTTGACACCATATGTGGAAAAAATCTTAAGTCTTCCTTTCATGTAAATAGGTATTATTTCCTACCAACTGTATCCATAACATTTATGGCAGGAAAATGAATTTTTATACAGTAGGCACCCTCACATTAAGATGGTCACTATTATTACCAACTATGAGAAACTGCCCAAAAATTATAGAGCAAAGTTAGTTTATACTGGTAATAATCCTTATTTCCAAAGACCTTTGGTCATTTTCACTGTTTTTCTCTGATGGAAGGAATTTTAATTATTATTTTAATGGCTGCTTGGGAAACCATGGCTAGGCCTCAGATATTTACCCACCACGCCTTCATCCTTTCCAAATACAGGCCTCACCATTAAGCTCTATCACCAACAAGGGCCCAGTTTTTTAATATTTTAAAACAAAAGATTATTCCTCTTGAATCGTATCCTTCCTCCAAGGCACATGGGAAGAAGACAGGAGAGGAATGCAGGATATGATCATCACAACAAGCCTGTCAGGCTGAGAAACAGCAACTCCCCCCCACCCCCCCAATTCTCCATCTTCCCTGCACCCACTGCTTATGAACCATGAGGAAAGACAGGGTATAAATGTTTCAATAAATAAAATTAACAAATTACAGTTGGAAAAATCCTCACAGGACAACAGAAAGGGGGGGGGGGTATGGAGGAGATAGATTTGAGGCTCTCTCTTTCTAAAGGCTAATTTTTTGTCTCCTGTTAATACTCTATATACCCTCAATCCAGCCTCCCCTGTACCGCAAAGGCATTTCCCCAAGGCTCTGGAGATCCATAATTCTTACCACAATTCTTCTAGCCCCAACACCAGGAGCCTGGGCCTTTAATTTTACCCAGACTTCCTCCCTCACCCTCAACAGGATGCTGAGAACCACTCTGGACGCCTAGACAAAGACTGCCTCTGGGCTTCCTCCCCTCACATTTCAGAAGAACACAAACACGTTATTTGTGTAGAGTAATTATTCTGCTGTTATGGCCCGTGGTAGGCTCCCAGAGTGACCTAGGCCCAGGAATTTGATACCCTTAGGCTGAATCCACACAACACTGGATATTGTGCTATCATTTTTCAACAATAGCAATAATTCGCTTCTTGGATTGGATTGTCATGATTATTCAAGCACAATGATACTGCAATATCCAGCAATGTCTGGGTTCAGCCCTATTCTTTTCCCTCAAACCCATGGGCCTATTTGTGCTTAATCATCCTCCCTTCCTCATACATGGCTACCCAGCAGGCCTGGTCCTTCCAGATGTCCCTCTGTCTCTGCACTGCTGAACTCCAAGAGCAGACCAATCTGTGCCAGCTGGTGGCAAGGGAAAGAGAAGACTTCTTTCCCTGAAGCTGCTGAAATAATAATTCACTTTCTAATAATAATAATTAAAAAAATGCTAGCCTATCTGACAGAGGGGGAAATAATTTACATTTTTACTGGTACTGTCTCCCTCAGGGGCTCGAAGCAGGAGATTTGGCCTCTTCCTTTCCAGCCTGCTTCCAACTCATACCTCAGGCCTGCATGTGAATAATAAAAAGGATGTGCTTGCCTTTCAGCAATGTTGAGTAGCAATGTTAAATATGGGGACTGCCCTGAGCCGTATGCCCCAGGCTAGCCCAGTCTTGTCAGATTTCGGAAGCTATGCAGGGTTGGACCTGGCTGATATTTTGATGGAAGAGCCAGTTGTGGTGTAATGGTTAAGAGCGGTGGACTCTAATCTGGAGAACCGGGTTTGATTCCCCACTCTTCCACATGAAGCCAGCTGGGTGACCTTGGGTCAGTCACAGTTCTCTCAGAGCTCTCTCAGCCCCACTTCACAGTTGTGGGGACAGAAAGAGAAGGTGATTGTAAGCTGCTCTGAGACTCCTTCCGGCAGTGAATGGCAGGGTATAAAAACCACCTCTTCTTCATCCAAGGAATACCAGCACTATGACGCAGAGGCCAGAGACAAATTCCTGACAGGAATTTTATTTACCATAAATGTGTATTCTGAAAATGAGAAGATTGTGTTTCTATTATCAGATACTGATAAGTTCATATCTTATAGAGTTCCCCGTTTTGCCTTTGCAGCCAAAAAGATTAGAGCCAAGGCAGCACCATAGGGGGTCATTCTTATAACCTGATGGCCATTTTTAACCCATTTCACTGTATAATTTTATAACTTGTGTATGCAGTTTTAGGTTTTATTCCTTATGTATTTTCTGTATTTTAATGCTATGTAACTTTGTTATGGCCTATGGCTAATACAATAAATCTCACTGACTGATACACACGCAGAGGCAGGCAATGGCAAACCATCCCTCTTGACTTGAAAACCCTGCAGGGTCGCCATATGTCAGCTGCGAAAGCGATGGCACTTTCCACCACCGAGTATCAGGGCCACACATCCTAGACATACCCACCTGGGAGTAATTCTAGACCTTCATATATAAAAGGCTGTTCAGTGAATACCCACCACCTGCCTCTGATAAAATGGGCTCCAATCTATAAAAAGTCATGCCTACAATAAAAATAAAAAAGGGTTAGGCAGGTTATGCCCAGAGCCAAAATTCAAAAGTGTTAGCCTGTTACAAAGCCTTTCGCTCAGGGGAGAGTCACTACTAACTTCATGGGGGGGGGGGGGGTTGTCTTCCTTCTGAGTGTAAATAAGAGGTTCCGCCGGCGAGCACCATCTTCTTTAATAAGAAAGCCTGCAGGAGCCGTGCAAACTGCAGGAGGGGGAATAGAAGCGCGCAGCTGGGCTCTTGCAAGAGGCTTTTCTGGCGAAGGCTGCTCTCCGCAGCAACAAGCGAGCAGGCCCGAAGGTTGGCTTAGTAACCAGAGACCTGCCAGGGCCCCAGAACGGGGCGGGACGGCGGGACGGGATCCCAACCCGCCTGTGTCAGCAGCTTCCCTGATGCCAGAGGGGCGTGAGTGGCTGAGTGGCAGGCGAGGGAGGCTTCGCGGCTGGTTGCAATGGTTACAGCCCTGGAGAGGCAGCGGGAGAGACGCGCGCGACGCTCCCGGGAGAGCTGCCTGGCCTGAGGCGGGGAGGGGGAGCGGGCGGGTGGACTAACCCCGCCGAGCCCCCTGCCTGCTCGCATCGACGACCCTCCCTGCCTGGGCTTATCGTTATTATTCTCGCGAAGCCGGGCAGCTTTTCCAAGCAAGGAGGCGAGGGAAAGAGAGAGAGAGAGGCTTGGAGCAAGAGCGAGTTTGGAGCTGCCTCACCTCCTCCTCCTGCCCCTTGCCAAACAAAAAGCAGGCGGCGGCGGCAGGCGGGCAGGCGATGGGGGATCCAGAGTTTGCAAAATAGCAGCCGCGAGGAGATGCTGTACTCCCCCCAGCCGGGGCTCCTTTGCAGATTCCGGGTCGCCCGGTGGTGGGGGAGAGAGGCGAGAGCTCCTTTGGCCAGCAGCGCGCCGGGATCGAGTCTCTAACTCAAGAGGCTGGTAAGTTCAGTCCGCACGGGAAGGGGGCTGGTTTCTCCCCTCCACCTTTCTTTGTACCTGACCATGAGCGTTGGGGGGGCAGGTCAGAAGGGTGGGTGCGGGGGGGACGTCTCGTAGCCCCCCTCCCCTCCACGCCGTGTGCTCGCCCCCTGCTTGCGTGGGGCTAATAGCCCCGAGGCGAGGAGACTTGGGTGCACGCTGGTATTGCTGACGGATGCAACTTAGGGAAACTTTGAGGGGGTTTTATGTTTGTGCTGGGTGGGGGTGGTGTGTGTGTGGTTTTTTTGCTCCTGAGATCTGAAGGAGGAGAAAGGGAAGAGCTGGGCTGGATTGGCTGTGGGAAATGGGGAACAAATGCCCTACAGCAGGGCTTGGAAGGAAGTCCTGGGGGCATCCTCTGTGGGGAAGTCAGGGCTGAGGGGGAGTGGGGGGCTGAGCTGGGATGCAACCCGCCAGAAGGGCTCTATTTGGAAGGTCAAGGTGTCCCAGGCGGTGTTATTTGGAGTTCTACAAAATCAATTTCCATCTTGGAGTGCCCTATAGGGATGAATGTAATAATTACGCCTCTTCGGCTTGGGAAAGTCTTGCAGGCCGGAGTGGAGAGAGAGGCACGTGTGGTTTTTCTTAGAGCCGAGAGGAGAGTTTGGATGAAGTTGTAAACGAGAGGTTTGGGGGACTGTAAAGAGACTTCCGTGCAGATGCGCCTGCTGGAGAGAGGAGGTTGGGGGTGGGGGATTGGGTACATCTTTCTCCCCCCCCCCCCCCCCCCCATGCTCCATTTTGTATCTCTGTTTCTTTCAAACAGCAGGCCTGTGTGTGTGTGTTTGTGTGTCCTCTCACTTTTTAATGGTTGTGGAAAAATCGGTGTCTCCTCAGAAGAATGCAAGGCAAGGGACGGAAAGTCTGCAATCTGATGCAAGCTGTTTTTCTGTTGTGATTATGGTACCCCGCTATTTCCTGCCCAGAATCCTCATCGCTGAAGTTCTGAGGCTGACAAAACAGTGAATGTAGAGAATTCCTTTCAAATAGTAATTAAACCTGAAAGTTAAGACACCCGGACTTTATTACAAGAAGAATTGTACCAACCTTTTTTCGGAAGGCTGTGGCACGCCACCTTTCAGTCTTAAATGTTAAGATGCAGGCTTACTCCAGTTAGACTAGAGTAACTTTGCAGGGGATTTGCACTGTAAATCATCTGACTCTGGAGTAATGCTGCTAAAGTCAGTGAAGAACTAGAGACAAGGGACAATTGTGGGAGAAGGAGGGGGGGAATCGAAGGAGAAATCTACTGGGGAGTGATGAGAAATTATACAGGTTTCATTTTTGATATTTATCTGCTTGTGATCAACACCTCCGCAAAACCACAGCGTAATCTCTCTCATATTGGCAAGTGTGTCATCCTCTCTAAATTGCATGTTTGAAACAACAAAGGCAGTGACTTCACAGAGAACTGCCAGGAGCTGCTCTGTACAGCTCTGGTTTGTTGGGAATTTAAAAAACGGGACAACCGGTTTTGGGTGATGGGTGGATCCAGAACTAATATGTAGGGCATCCAAAGCTGTGAGGCTGGAGCTGGTTGGCAGCTGTTGGTGCACTTAAAGCATCTTTATGGAGTGGTGTGAGCTTGATGTGTTTCCCCAACTCTAGGAACCTGGCGTGGTTATGGGTTGTGGTTGCAGCGCGACTGGATTAATCAGAGACACCGGATTGCTGCCAGACCCTCCGCTGGTGTTTTGACTGTTTGCATCTGGAGAAATTCAAGACATTTTTTCAAATGGAAAACAACAACAACCCCTCATTAGAGTTTTGCAGACTTAATTGACAAGGGAGTTGGGTGTATTTTTTTTGTTACTGGCGGTGTTCAGATCAATCCGTTGAATACATTTGGGTCTTGCCTTTTCTCCAGGAAGCGCAGAGCGGTGTGTGTGGTTCTTCTTTCCCCTGTTTTGTTCTTACAACAACCCTGTGAGGTAGGATAGGCTGAGAGTCCAACTGACTTGAGATCATCCAGCGAGTTACTTGGCAGTGTGGGGATCTGAACCCATGTCTGGACATGGCCATGAGTCTTCATCTCTAGGTATTTACTTTCTTATTTAAGAAATATTTATTTATTTAAAATATTTATCAGCCGCCTTTCTGCCTTATAGAAATTCAAGGAGGCTTACAATGTAAGCAATAAATAAAAAATAACTAGGTTTTTACAAACCTAGTTAAAATCAATACTTTAAAACTACCAGTAGGCAGAAGTACGAATCAAATTCCTTCATGAATAAAGCTGTCTTCTACTGCTTCCTAAAGATTGAGATTGTGGGAGCCAAGTGTATCTCCCTAGGACAGGGGTGGGCAATTGTTTTGGCTTGGGGGCCACTTTGTGGGAGCAGAGGTTAGCGGAGGGCCGCATCTTTTAAAATGATTGCATTCATTAGTTAACTTTGCATTTCAGAAAAGGTATAAATTGTATCATCAAAATCCATAAATATAAATTAAATAAAATAGTGGTAGTTTTATTCAATTTATTTATTGTGCTAATTTCATATCATCTATAGCTGCAAGCACATTTAATTTTAGAATCAATTTAATGAGACAAATGTACCCTATCACACTTTTCTACAATTTTTTGGAAATCAGGAGTGAGAGTGCTTGTTGAGATTCTCATCACAGCCTGCAAGTTAATGTCTTGAGAGAGAGAGAGAGACAGAGGGACACAGAGACACACACACATGCAGAGGGTCACAGAGAGAGTCAGAGAAAGAGAGGGACAGAGAGAGAGATCGCCGAAAGCAGCTGCCTGCCTGCTGCGCCTCCGTGCAACCCAGGGAAGGCGAGGGTGGGAGTGTGCAGGGCTTCCCCGGAGCGCTGCACTTTGGCGCGGCCCGGGAAAGGTGACAGTGGGGGCGGGCAGGGCTTCCCCGGAGCGCTGCAGCCCCGGGAAGAGGAGGATGGGGGAGGGAAGGTAACTTACCTTCCTTCTTCTGCCTCCTCGTCGCCCAACAGGGCTTCTGGGAGCAGGGGTGGGGCTTGGTAATGTGCCCGCCCCCTGGACACTTCATTCCCGGAGCGCCGCTTCTCAGCGCACTGGGCCCAGCAGAGGCCTGACTGAAACCACGTGGCTGACTGTCTTGGCGGGCCGCAAAAAACTCGGTGGCGGGCCGCAATTTGCCTGCCCCTGCCCTAGGAAGGTTCTTCCATAAACATGGGGCTGCCCCTGAAAAGGCCCTCTCTTGTGTACCCTCTAGACAAATGTGGCGTTGGGGCAAAAAAGACTGAAATTTGGGCTTCTTGGGCTGTGATCACACACTAAATAATCCACTTTCAACCCACTTTCAATGCACTGTGTGAACTGGTGAAATCCATTTGGAAAGTGCATTGAAAGTGGATTATTTAGTGTCTGTGGCTGTGGTCACATGGCCCCTTTAAATCCGAGAGCCCTCCCATATTAAAGGGGCCGCATTTTTTTACCTCGGGTTGGGATGTCTACACATCCCAACCCCTGTGGAGGGCGGCGGCGGCAGGGGCAGCAGAGTGGCAGCGGTAGAAGCTGCAGCAGAAGCCGCGGCGGTGGCGGCAGAAGCTGGAAAGGTGGCGGCGGCAGAAGAACCGGCGGCGGCGGCAGAAGAACCGGCGGTGGCGGCAGAAGTGGGAAGGTGGCGGAAGCAGCAGCAAAGGACCCGCTAGCCGCCTGGTAAGTTTGGGGGGTTTTTCCCCCCTTTTTACACTTGGGCGCTTGATTGACTAAGCGCACAAGCGCCCATGTGTAAAGGGGGGGAAAATGGCTGACGGGACCATCTGGACAGCCCTGTTCTCGCAATGATTGCGAGAGAGGGCTGTCCAGATAGCTTAAATGCGGGTTCCTCGTGCGGCTCCCGAGAAAACTGTTGATTTTCCCGGGGTCGGAAAATGCAGGAGGAACCCGCATTTGAGCCCGCTTCGGCACGGGACTAGCCCCGACCTTTGTAGACGGTCCCTTTAAATGCGGGAGGAAACAGCCCTTCCTCCCGCATTAAAGGGCTGTGTGACCGCGGCCTGTGATTGCAACCTTGGAAACCAATGCCGGAAGCCTTGTCCCCATGTACCTCTTGTAGCCATTGGGAGCCAGTTGTATGATAGAAGCATTCTGTCCATGCTCAGCAAGACTATCCTCTTCGTTGTTTCTTTGGAGACAAGCTTTGGTGTGCACTGCCACAGAATTCCTCGCATACCCTTTGCTACTGCAGGGTTCCACTCATCTTGCGTGGCCTACCTTTGACTGTTACCCACCAACCCTTAAAGTCTAGCCCATCACAGGATGGGTGGGGGGCTAACATGGGACACAACTGTCCTGATACCTTTGAAAAGAAAACCTGCTTCCAAAGGGAGAAACTGGAAGTGAGGAAGCAAAATGTGGACAGGAAATACTTAATTTATTCCCCACCTGAAGGCTCTCTGTCCCAACCCTTCTTCCCTTAGGTACTTCCTTCCCCCTTCCTTCCCCTTTCAGGGTTCAAAGTCTGTGTTTTCCCCTCACGAGACAGAGGTTTTGAGCTTTGGAACAGCAGCTTCAGGTTTGGTGGAGGGAAAGAAACAGTTAAGGGCCTCCTTCCAACTTGCTGGTTCTCTGCTCCAAATTTTCCCCTCCCAAAGTTGGTGTGTGTGTGTAAGTGTGTTTTTTAAGGAAAGCTGTTGGCTGTTTTGGGGTGCATTTGTGGGTCAAGAAGAGAAGGCTCAGTAGCAGGGCAGATGTCTTTCATTCAGAAGGAACCAGGTGCAATCAGGTGTTAGGGAAGACCTTTCCCTGCCTGAGATCCTGGCTAGCCACTGCCAGTCGGAGTAGATAGTACTAAATGGACCAGTGTTCTGACTCAGAGTAAGGTAGTTTCACTTGTGGAGTTAGCCCCGAGCACACTCACACTGCCTCAGAAGCAGGGAGGGGCTGTGGCTCAGTGGTAGAGCATCTGCTTGATATGCAAAAAGGTCCCAAGTTCAATCCCCAGCATCTCCAGTTAGAAGAAACAGATTATAGGTGATGTAAAAGACGTCTGCCTGAGTCCCTGGAGTGGTGCTTCCAGTCTGAGTAGACAATACTGACCTTGATGGACCTGTGTTTTTTTCCCCAGTATAAGGCAACTGATAAGTATTGGAGTCGGGAGTCCATGGAATAGTGAAACAGCTAGATCTTTATTGCTGGTCCGGATGAAGCATACAACCCAGGGCTCGAAGCTATCCTTTTATGCTGGTCAGGGACAATCCCCTGACCTCACCCAACTGGCCTGATAGGCTGTTAGAAGTCTATTTACATTTCATAGGTTCCCTGGGAGAAACCTAGGTACATGATTGGTGGCCGGTTTGAATCCACCTGGCCTTTGTTCTACCTGGCTGAAGCTCAGGTAGTTTCTTGGCCATGTGCTCTGGCCATGCTCTGGCCATGTGCTCTGGCCATGCGGTCGCAATTATGGGAGCACATGGCGACCGCATGGTCAATACATAACAGCAACCTCATGCTGTGATGGGAAAACTAGACATTAGTCCTTACTGCTGTGGAACATATACATATTTCCAGATGTGAGGGTCCCAAGGTAGGTCACAGGAAAGATTTGCAGGGAGTAGTGGCAGGCAAAAGAAACATTTTACCCCTGCCGTGCCTGCTGATTTCTTCTTCTTCTGTGTATATTCTCCAGTTCACTCCTGGTCCATGCAGTTCACTCCTGGCTGTCAACATTGGAGTTTGGCTCATTTTTTTTTTAGTTTTTGGAGCCGGCTGAAGGAAGGCATCTAAAAGAGCTGGGGTGGGGGACTTCCAGGGCAGAATTACCTAGCGAGGAAAAGGGTTAAGCACTCGGTAATTGTCCCTGCAGATGCCCCACTCCTGTATTAGGAGAAGGAACACAAGGTCAGAAAACTAGCATTTCCCTTTGTAAAGAAATCAGGCCAATTTGCACTGTATAAAAACCTTGGGTGCATTTGATGAGACCTGTGCTGAGAGTTCCCCTTTGAGAATTAATTCCCAGGCACATGAGGGCAGAATCAAGATTGGGACTGTGGGGAAAAGGGGCTAACTCCCACCCCCACCGCACTGATTTTTTTCTGACCTGAAACGACTCCAGGGACTCACTGCTTGCATCATTATGGAAACTTAAGTGTGGCCATCGGTGGTGGCCACATGGAAGAAGAGATTGGATTTATACCCTGCCTTTCACTCGGAGTCTCAGAGTGGTTTACAATCTCCTTTCCCTTCCCCTCCCCACAACAGACACTCTGTGAGGCTGAGAGAGCTCTGACAGAAACTGCTCTTTTCAAGAACACCTCTGACAGAACTATGGCTTGCCCAAGGTCATCCAGCAGCTGCAATTGGAAAAGTGGGGAATCAAACCCAGTTCTCCCAGATTAGAGTCTGCACACTTAACCACGACACCAAACTGGATTATCACCACACTGAATTGTCACGTGTGGATTGGCCCGTAGTTTGGGCTTATGCTGACTAAAGCTAGGGCTGTTCTTGCAATCGTTGAAGGTGTGCAAGCACATTTTAGCTGTTGTATGATGCTCTGCGTGATATTCCGCATGATACTCCTGCAAGCATTTTTTTAATCGGTGGAGGGGAGAGATTTTGTATATAGAAGACAGGGGGCAGATCTCTTTGCCTCTGTGACTAGGGACAGGGATGTTTATCCCTTAAACAAATGTCTAAATGCATGTTGTCATGCAGGGTTTGAACCACAGGGGAGAATGCAGTCTCTGAAGAATTTAAAAAAATAAAAATAAACAGAATGAAAACAAAAAGTTCATCCAGTGGTAATTTCCTGTCTTCACAATAAGAAATCCTGCTGAATGTGCTTGTGCAGCAGAGGAAACTGGATTGAAACTAGATTGAAACAAAAGTGGTGTGTATGTGTGGGTGCGTGTGTGTAAGGGGGGTAAACTTGAGGTCAGTTGTTCGCTAGGAATTCTGTCCCAAGCAGTGTTTAGTGGTGGATGTCTGCGGCGCTTGGCACTTCATGCAGCAATCACAGTAACTGTCGGGAGAAGAAACACTTTTTCTCTAACCTGCAGCTGCCTCTGATTATTTCCTGCATCAAAAAGGTAGGAAAGAAGTGTAGAGACTGTGTGGAACAGATGTGCTTTTCCTGAGAAAGAAGCTGATTGTGCTGGAAGGTTAGCAGAAGAGGAGTGAATTGTGGGCCCAGCTGAACCCGGGAAGGGACAGAGACTTCCTAAGCTTTCTTTCTAATTTTAATGTTATTAGTGGGGGGGGATGGTAACCCAGTGGGAGTTATTAGCAGGGCAGTGCTGCGCTTAGAAGGGATGAAGCATGCCTCCCAAATCACCCCATTCCCACTACTCTGACGGATTCCATATTGAGGCCAAGCATTAATTGTGGTACTCAGTCCATTGATAGTTTGAATCCCTGGTTGGTTGGTTTTAAGTGTAGTTCATATGATTATCTAACTGCAGGGTACTGTGCTCTGGATGGCTCAGGCTAGCCTGACCTTGTCAGATCTTGAAAGCTAAACAGGGTTGGCCCTGGTTAGTATTTGGATGGGAGACCACCACGGAAGTCCGGGGATGCCGTGCAGAGGCAGGTGATGGCAAACCATCTCTAAACATCTCTTGCCTTGAAAACCCTGTGGGGTTGCCATAAGTTGTCTGCGACTTGATGGCACTTTCCACCACTAAGGTCCATCGAACCATAGTTTGAAGGCTGGTTTGTGAACCACAGTCATCTGTCTTTAACTATAGCCTTGTGTGATGTGTAGACAAACCTGGCTTCATTCTGGCTTGTTCCTTCACATTACCTGTTTGTACTCATATGAGAAGCCTGGCCAGGGCAAAGATAACAATGCCAGAAGCACCCTAGGATTTGAGCAATTGTCTGTGGGTTGACTCCTGGCCTGCACACACATGTTGTTGGATACTGTGTTATTGTGGGACTGCGGCCAATATTTGCACTTGTGTGGACAAGGCAGTGTGAAGTACTTGCCTTGTGCAGTGATAACCCAATAACCAGCCACCTGTGAATGCTGCACAAACAAACCATAATTAAAATAAACCATGGATTTCATATTAATTTCTGAACTGAGCCAATATCTAGTTCTGCCTTGTGTTAACGAGCCCAGCCTGTCTTCTGGCCCCTTGCTATGGAATTGGCACAATGACAAAAAGTGTAAATATTTCAGTAATTATTTTAGTGGTTTGTCTGCTGACGTAGCGTTGATAGATGCGATTTGACATGTCTTCCCATTCAGTGCAAAGGTTTGGATTGGGGAAGAACAAAAGCTTCCAGAATTAAAGAGCCTGGTATTAGGACTGGAAAATGAGCTAGCTGGCAAGAAGCACTGCATTTAAAGGTCTAGAAATGTCTTCATTGACTTTGGCCCCTTTCGCATGTAATTCTTTGACTTGCGGCTTAATGCTGTGTTGTTCAAGACCAACTGTTATGGAACCACAAATACACTGTTTACCTATTGCCAAAGCCGGTGGTTTCTTTTTATGAAGCAGTTTTCCTTCAAAACAGGACAAAAAAGAGGCAGTTGAGTCATACACTTGGGCAGTTACAGAAATAATATGAGACACCCCCCACGAACAAATCTCAATAATTGTTATTATCTCTTCCCGTAACAAACTAGGTAAATGTACATTTGCAGAGTTCCTATTGTGCCCTCTCTTCTAGACTCAGGGAAAAAGACGTTGAGACTCAAGGAACACTGTTTCTTACTGTCTTGGTATCCGATAAGATCTGCTTGTGGAGTAGAACTTTCCTACTCCCCAGTTTGGAGCAGTGGTTAAGAGCGGCAGACTCTAACTGGTTTTGATTCTCCCCTTTACATGCAGCCAGCTGGTGACCTTGGGTCAGTCTCAAATTCTCTCAGAGATGTTCCCTCAAAAGGAGTTCTCTCAGAGTTCTCTCAGCCCCACGTACCTCACAGGGTGTCTGTTGTGGGGAGAGGAAGGGAAGGAGATTGCAAGTGAGGGGCATGGTATAAATCCAACTCTTCTTCTGCTTCAGCCCACTGAAATTTTGTTTCTGGGGGAGTCAGTGGTCCGTGAGGAGTAGTATGAGGGGTAATGTGGTGGTCTTCAGTGAGAAGGGAGGCTCAGTGGAAATTGACATCCCTTCTTCTTTTGAAGGGAATGCCTTTCCATCTTCAGAACATAGCGGTTAGATTTAACAGGCTCTGCCAAAAAATAAAAATTCAGCTTTAGGAGGAGCACTCCAAATTTAGAAGACAGACTTATTTTTCAGTCTTCAGGATTTTATGTTGTAACAGTGATGCTTTCTAATCATTGCTACTACCAAACTTAACCCTAAACCCTTCACAGTTGCTTGTCATTATACCCCCCCCCCTAAAAAAAAGTGTATATAAATAAATACAGGTAACCTGGGTTGTTATCACGACAAAAAAGCTAACCTCTATCTCTCGCCTACATAAGTTTTGTACTGCTATTGAGAATCCCTAAGAGGCAATTACAGTCAATGGCTGATGAAAATACTAGGTGCCACAATGAAATTTCTAAATGCTGTGGTGTCTGAAATTTGTCAAACCCTGAGATAGAAGCTACTTCTTCCTTGCTTGAGCTTCCTCATTTTGCAAGTATGAGCCGGGTTGTTTATTTTTTTTGCCCAGAGCAGAATTTTTCACAGTGATCAATATGGCATCCATAAAAAGTATGCAGTGTATTCTTGGTGCTTGGGGGGAGGGGGGCAACAGTGGGAGGGCTTCTAGTGTCCTGGCCCCACTGCTGGACCTCCTGAGGGCACCTGGTGTTTTTGGCCACTGTGTGACACAGTGTTGGGCTGGATGGGCCACTGGCCTGATCCAACATAGGCTTCTCTTATGTTGTGTCTCGAAGAGCCAAACCATAAGAAACCGCCTTGTTTTGTTTTGTCGGCATTCCCTCAAAGATCCCTCCTTCCTAACCTAATTACTGGTTTTATGCGATGTATGTATTTTAACTATATTTTTCAATTGTTTTAATGATGTGCATTTGAGGGGGTTAATTTTAATGGTTGTAAAATGTGATTTTATCATTATATGATTTTATAAGAACATAAGAGAAGCCAGTGTTGGATCAGGCCAATAGCCCATCCAGTCCAACACCCTGTCACACAGTGGCCAAAAACACCAGGTGCCATCAGGAGGTCCACCAGCGGGGCCAGGACACTAGAAGCCCTCCCACTAGTGACCCTCCCAAGCACAAAGAATACAGAGCATCACTTGCCCCAGACCTTGTGGCTAATAGCCACTGATGGACCTCTGCATAAGAACATTATCATGTATGTTGTACAAAGGTTGGTAGCCTTTGTACAAGCAGAAAGGAGGGATACAGATTTTTAAACAGACTATAGAGTAGAAATGCAGGAATATCTGTGATTCACTTTCCAGCATGTGTTTTATTGTTCAATAAAAGCTGGGGAGGGGAGGCTTTTCAGATCAGGTCAACATTGTGGGCAGCTCTCTAACTTCTTCTATTTCCCCTACTTCTGTCTATCTAGTGTACTTTTCTCCTGTCCTTTCCCTATGGAGCTCATGGCTGCGCACATGGTGGTCCCTGCCTTATTTTATCCTCACAACAACCCTGTTAGGTAGGTTAGGCTGAGGTAGAAATTACTGGCCCAAGGTCATACAGTGAGCATTGTGGCAGAGAAGGGATTTGAGTGCAGGGAGATTAAATCAGTCAGTCCTAAAAGAAATCAACCCTGACTGTTCCCTAGGAGGCCAGATACTGAAGCTGAAGCTCAAATACTTTGGCCACCAAATGAGAAGGGAGCACTCACTGGAGAAGACCCTGATGCTGGGGAAGACTGAAGGTCAAAGAAGAAGGGGACAAGATGGTTAGACAGTGTTATCGATGCAACGAGCCTGGCATGAGGTGGTCCATGGGGTCGCAAAGAGTCGGACTTGACTGAGTGACTGAACAACAACAGCAACAACCATCTGGAAAGTGGCTGGAATCCCTCCTCTTTGCCCACTACTCATGACTACTTTGACTAAATGCTTCTTTGTTGCAAGTCCTTAGTACTCGGGGAGAGTGGTCTTCCCTTAATCTATATGTTTACTTCAGGAGGCACTTATTTGTTTATTTATCAAACTTATATGCCACCCTACCCCACGAGTGGGCTCAGGGCAGCCCACAACATATAAAATAACAACAAAACTGGCAATATGAAAACAATTTAACAATTTAAACAATGTACATGGTGCCAGTTCATTTATTCATTTGCTTATTTAAAATATTTCTAACCCTTTTGGAACCGCAGTCAAGTGTGGCAGATGTAATAGCAACTTAAAAGATGAAGGAAAGCAACCATGGTGAGAAGATAGGTGGAAGCCCAATCTTATGTGTGTTTATTTGGAAGGCCCACCAAGTTTAGCTGTTTTATTCATAAATAATTGCCTAGAATTGCATCATAAATGTGGATCAGGGCTATTTTTGGGCAGAAATGTACAGGAACTGAGTTCTGGCTGGCTTCGGAGTTGGCCACGCCCTACAGCCTCCCCCCCCCCCCCCGAGTTCCCCAGGCGCTTCGCAAGTTGTGGGGTGCCTGGGGAAGCCAATCCAATCCAGAGAGGGAAGACAGTTTAAACTGCCTCTAGCCCCCTCGGGTTCCCCAGGCACCTTGCAAACCACGGGGCACCTGGAGAAGCCAAGCCAATCCAGGGAGGGAAGGTAGTCCTGCAGCTGCAGGGTGCCTGGGGAAGCCGATCCAGAAACTGCTTTCCTTCCCTCGGGTTCCCCATGGCAGGGCACCTGAGAAAGCTGCTCCTGGGAGGGAGCTGCGCTATCGTGGTGTGTGGCCTAATATGCTAATGTGTTTCTGCTGTTGGGTGTGGTCTATTATGCTAATGAGTGCCCGCTGGGCTTTTTCTGCAAAAAAAGCCCTGGTGAGCATCATGGAGAGAGAAATTCTGCTCCCTTAATACTAGTATTTGTTTCCCTACCTGCATGAAATTGATCACGATTATGAGAAATGGAAACCTGATTTGTAGGGGGGGGGACATATTTAGAAAAGATCTAAGGCTGTTTGCAAACTTGTTTTCACTAAGGTTGCCTTTGTGGATCAGTTTCAGAGCAAGTCTTGCTGGTGACTATCCGATCCAAACACCTTCCTGGTATTCCAGGAATGTCCTAGGGATCTTGGACAGCTCCTCGTGAGAGGATGCCAGAATGTGCTGACGGTGCTTTTTGTGGGAATGCCACCTCGGGAAAGTATCCAGAAACTCCTGCATGGAAGCAAAAGTTATAAGGGAATTGGCCTCCTCTTTTACTTTCAACACAATTTTTTGGACTCCCATTGTGTTTTCAAAAACCAGTCTGCCTCATTTAGGAAAAAGCGATAAGGAAATATGAAAAACTCATTTTGCAGTTGCTCGCATGCTGTTAAGCAATCCAAGTTATCTTTCATGCAAGCAAATGCATCAATTTATCTAGAGTGAATTGCATCCCATGAAGAATTTTCCTCCCCCACTTCTAGACAGCAGTCTGTATTTTTTACACATTAGATGTATTTTAAGATAAGCTCTTAAGTAAGAAGTTAAAGGAAGGCATGTGCCTGTTGTGAAACTTGTATAAATCAGTGCTCTCTCAACAGATCTGCTTTTTTCTGTTTTCACACATTATATGGAAGCAAATCCGGGTTTGCCACAGAAAGGAGGAGTGAAATATTCTACCAGATCTGGGTTCCTTACAATTGTATCTGATGCTTGCAGTTACAAACCCAAATTTGTCCTTACTTGGTGTTCATATTTATGCTAACACCTGAAATACCTTACATGTACTTCAAAGAAACCCGTATATGAATCTGCAGTGGTTAGTGCAGACTCCATTCCTTCAAAGGAATTCAACATGCGCCCCTCTCTGTCCAGTCACCAAACTC
Organism: Lepidodactylus listeri; assembly: GCA_029233225.1. Classification (NCBI taxonomy): domain Eukaryota; kingdom Metazoa; phylum Chordata; class Lepidosauria; order Squamata; family Gekkonidae; genus Lepidodactylus; species Lepidodactylus listeri. Next base: position 19,094,862 of record JARCFY010000009.1, read on the forward strand.
TATTTGGTAAGTTTTTGTCAGGCACATAGGAACTAGCCAGCCTAAGAACATAAGAGAAGCCATGCTGGAGCAGGCCAGTGGCCCATCCAGTCCAACACTGTGTCACACAGTGGCCAAAGCCCAGGTGCCGCATAATGAACAATTCACTTTAAGACACTTTGCATTAAAGTGTGTACATTATTATTTCATTTGTTCCTCAAACTGGTATTTCTTCCTTTTTCTAAGCAACTCAGGGTAGCATGTGAGGATGGGAAGAGGAATCCCATTGCTTATTCCTTGCAATCACTTTGTAAGGTAGGATGAGAGAAATTGTCTGATCCAAGGTCACCTATTGGAGTTGCTGAGCTCCAGGCTGGGCCCAGAGTTCTCCCAGAATTCCCACTGGTCTTCAGACTACAGAGATCAGTTCCCCTAAGAAAACAGCCATTTAGGAGGGTGGACTCGATGGGATCACATCTTCTGCAGGCTTCAGCCCAAATCTCCAGGAATTTCCCAACCCAGAGGTGTCAACCCAGTGATCTTCATGGTCCAAATGAAGTCTTGAACCCAGTTGTCTCTGGTAGCCATCTAACCCTTAAATCATGATGCCACATTGGTTCTCAGTCACTTTCATGTGAGAAGAAAATGGTGCCAGTTTCAATTATTATTATTACGATCCAAGATCAGCAGTCAAGAATATCAACAATATATAATACATATTGGGTGCGTAAAATAGATATTCTGTACAGAAAATGCCTTTTGCAAGCTGTGCTGCAAGTCAACTCCAAAGCAGCAAGTTCACCTGGAAAGTATTTAAAGGGAAGGCAATCTTCCATATTGTCTTCCATTGAAACATCTTCTGAGTGAACTCGCCACTTCGGAGTTCACTCACAATGTGGCTTGCAAAAGGCAAATTTAAAGGGACCATGTTCCCTTTAAATGCCTTTTCCCTCCATTGGAAGTAATGGAAGATGGGGGCATCTTCTTTTGGAACTCATAAAACTGGATCCCCTGGTCCAATCTTTTTAAAACTTGGGGAGGTTGAGGAGAGGCATCAGCAGCTATGGCTGCAAATTTAGTGCCTCTACCTCAAAAAATAGCCCCCACAGAGCCCCAGATAGCCTCAGATCAATTCTTCATTATGTCCTATGAAGACCATTGACTCTAACGGTTTCCATAGGGTATAACGGAGAAAAAAAAATTGGGAATCCCAAATATTTACAAAACTTGAATATCATACTGGTTTTGGGATTCGGAAATATCAGGAAATACCAATATTTGTTGGGTTCAATATACCTGAACTTGAAAAATATTGGTTTTCTTTTTCTTTTCTTTTCTTTGCACACCATGAGAGGCACTTGGCTCCAGGTCTGTTGAATAATAGCAATGTCAAACAAAGATAGGTATTCCAGAAAGGAAAGTTCTGTTCTCTTCGATGGCCATGAGACCTAGGGAGGGGAAAACAAACTCGACCCAAAAACCAGAATCAAGAACCACAAGGGTAAGAGAGAGGTCCAGGGGAGGATTTAGATGTCACCATGAAGCTGCAAATGCTCATAAGATTTTCCTTTCTTTTAACTATATAAATGTTTTAAATAATTAATGCTGTTCTACCTTTCAGGGTTTTTGTAAGGGTTACTGAGCGAATGGGTGTGGAATGTTTTCAGTTGCTTGGTATCTACTGAAAATTAAGCCTTTCCCAAAAAGTAGTGTGCCTTAACATTACATTATTAAATGTCCTGCCTATGTGGACATAGGAATTCATTGCTGGTTAAGAAATGGTGTTAGAGTTTGCTCTACTGGCTTTTTTTTGATTGACCTACAGTCTCTGGTCATTTAGAAGTATTACACAATTATGTTAGAAAACCTCTGACCCAGAGAATTCACATATTAAACTTTGGACCCTAATCATCATCTTCTTAAGTGGAGTGTGCCAGTGAGTACAGAATAGATTTCTAGGGTTTTAATTCTTTGTGTTTTAATGTTTAAAAAATTATTTGTGTGCTCTCTGTGTTAATTATTTGCTATGTTAGTTTTAAATTGTGTTCATGTATGCAGAGTCTTTGAGGGTATGGTAGCACTGGAAGAGGTTCGGAAAAGGACTACCCAGGACAATTAAGGGACTGCAGCACATTCCATATGAGGAGCAGTTAAAGTAGTGATACTCACTCGCTCATGGAGAACCACATTTGCACTTGCCTTCAACCAAAACAGCCACATTGACTTCCATTCCTTGCACGAAGCCTGTTCCTCAGGGAGACTTGCTGATTACCCGTTCCTCTGGCGGCAGCTGTTTCAAGATGGGAACCACAAGCTCCATCAGGCAAGGCCCTTGCCCACTTTCCTAATACATGGGGGGGGGGGTGCCACATTGTGGAACGGTGTGCAGAAGAGCCACAGGTGGCTTGTGAAAGAGCCAGACATGGCTTGCGAGCTGCTGAGTGAGTATCGCTGAACTAAGGAGTTCAGGTCAGGCTGAGAGTGTGTGAGTGGCCCAAGGTCACCCACCAAGCTTCGGTGGAAGAGAGAGGATTCAAGACATGCATCTCCTAGATCCTGGTCTGATATTCTTATCATTAAAAATGATATTTTCTCCCTTTGCAATTATGATAGTGATTTTGATGAGCACTGGATTCAGGGCAGACAAAAGGAAGTACTTCCTCACTGAAAGAGTAATTAACTTGTGGAATTCACTGCTGCAGGATGTAGTAACGGCTTCTAGTTTTGCTGGCTGTAAATGAGGCTTAGACACGTTCATGGAGACTTGTTTGTCAGTGGATATTATCAGCAGCAGTATCCTTCTGAATATCAGCACTGGGGAGGTTAATAACAATGGGAGCTCTCTGTCTTGCTTGCAGGCCTTCTGAGGGCATCTTGCTTTATAGCCTGCCTTACTGAGTCTTATGGTTGATATGGGATGTTGGACTAGATGGACTGTTGGTCTGGTGTACCACAGCTGATTTTATGTTCTTATGAGACACTCCTCGTACTTTTTCCTGTACTACTTGACCCACTGCACAGGTCTGTGAAATGGGGTGCACATTGTTCAAGCAAGACCTACTTTACCTGTTTGGCGTAGTGGTTAAGTGCGTGGACTCTAATCTGGGAGAATCGGGTTTGATTCCCCACGCCTCCACTTGCAGCTGCTGGATGACCGTGGGCAAGCCATAGCTCTGGCACAGCTGTTCTCTCAAGGACAGTTCTGGAAAGAGCTCTCTCAGCCCCACCTACCTCACAGGGTGTCTGTTGTGGGGAGTGGAAGGGAAAGGAGTTTGTAAGCCGCTCTGAGACTCAGAGTGAAGGGCGAGGTATAAATTCAATCTCCTCTCCTATTACAGGTGAGGGTAAATTTTACAAATTTGCTCATTCCATTCAAATATCTCTACTTCACTGTTATTTATTTCTTGTGAGAGATGAACAAATTTTTTTTTAAACCTTCACAGTGTTTTCTGTTTCCTTGAGTGGAATTCTTTCTGTTAACACATTTTTCAATGCTGTTTTTGCATGGGGTTTTCTGTAAATTTATTTGATAAACTTCTACAGCACCTGTCAGCCCTGAGGGTCTTGAGATGGTTTACAACCTAAGCCAGTATAAAAAGGTTGTACAAGGTTTTTTTCCTTTTTTTTTTTAATCCATCCTACTTATACCCACATCTTGGAAAGAACAACAGAAACAAAAATAATTAACAGTTGCAATGAAAATGAGGTGGTCCAAAACTCTGGAAATTAAGTCTCTCCCCCAAAGCCCAAAACAAACGTGGCCGTATGAGCTTGTTCTTAATCTGTATGTGTTGCTGAAAATGTGTTTCATGTCCTATAGGCCTGTGGTCTTCAGCCTTTCCTGTCATGGGACCCACCAAGTTGCATGCATGTGATAGATAGTCACATGACAGGAAGATCTCTCCACATGTATGCAAAGAGAGGCAGGAGGCATGATGCTCTTATGCTTTGTGCACATTCACTGGCAAGAGGTTCTTTCTCAAAATTCTGTGGGTGTGTAGAGGCTTGTGACCCAGAAGGTGGGGCTCCACCGTGTACCTAAGGATTCTGACCCTGGGGTCAACATTGGATTACTGGAACATTGGAATAACTGGAACCTCTATGGTAAGCCCAGAAGTGACATAGGGATGCAGCCAATGCTGTGCGCTCTCCTGTATTCTCACTCCCAAACTTCCTGCTGATTGCCAGGCAACTCTGGTTGACAGCCACTTCACAATTCTGAAGTCTTCCAGTGTGCCTACAGCTGTTCTTACTTTGTAGTAGTAGATTACAACCAGGTTAAAGAAGAGTCAGACTTTTCTGCTAAGTGTTCTATTCATACATACATACATACATACACATACCTTTACTGGCATAAATCAGGTTACAGAAGGAGACGTAAACAGAAAGAGAGGTAACAAGGGAAAAATGAGTTAATTATATGTAGCTATGCATTGCGCAATCGATCCTTAATTACCAAACTTAGAAATAAAGCAACCTTTTCAGTTAATTCAGGTGACAGGTCATTCAGGAGACGGCGCACTTTCAAAGCATCTGAGCAACCTATCATTTAGATAGAATTGGGTCTAAAAGAGTAAAACATATATCGTCATAACGGGGACAGTATAGAAGAATATGGAAAACTGAATCGACCTGGTTTAGACTACACACACAGAGTCTTGCTGAGTATGGAATCCCTTTGTATCGACCATGAGTGACGGCAGATGGAACGGCATTACATCTAGCAAGTGCAAATGCTCAGCGTAAGTGAGAGGCATGGAGGGTTGATAAGTAAGAAGGCAGATGGCCAGTGGGTGGAAGAATTCCAAAGTTCAAGGGGGAGCAGGATTTATTTGCATCTAAGTGTTCTATTCATGAACCATCCTTATTTCCCCACCCTCTTCTACCCTGAGAGGTGTAAACCCACAATCATACCGTTTAAAACACCAAACCAGGATCGGCTCTGTTCCCAGACTCGCATCTCTGTTGACATATACAAGCTTTTGGCCAGTTTTGTGGTTCTACAGGAAAGACAGCTGTAATTTCAACTTGCCCATTCTCAGCTCTCACATTTATGTTCCCGTTTACATTAAGTCAGTTTGCATAATTAATGTTGCATAATTTTTGCTACTGCTGTGCATAGCATCGTAGCGCACCATTCTCCCTCCTTCCCACAAACAGTGATCTGACCATCAGACATTGCCGAAGCCTGTTTTTGCAGCCTTGAGGGCTAGAAACTTGGTGTCTTTTTTTTGAAGTTAACATTCTAAGGATGCTAAATTAAACCTGATACTAATTTCTGCACTGAGTGGTAGAGGAGCTCAACGTCCCTTTTGGATAGTCTGTTTTCTCCATGGTTGCTTCCACATGAAGCTTTGCTCCAGTTCAGCAACCAAACTTGTGGTGGTGGAAAGCGCTGTCTAGTTGCAACCCACTTATGGTGACTGTGTTGGGTAGGGGTGTCGAACTCATTTGTTATGGGGGGCTGGATTTGACATAAATTGGACTTTGTCGGGCTGGGCTATGTGTGTCATAGTAGAGCAGGTAGAGAAAGAAGTACTTTTCTCCCTTTCTCACAATACAAGAACTTGTGGGCACTCCATGAAATTGCTGAGCAGTTGGGTTAGAACAGATAAAAGGAAGTACTTCTTCACCCAAAGAGTGATGAATATGTGGAATTCACTGCCACAGGAGGTGGTGGTGGCTACAAGCATGGACGGCTTCAAGAGGGAATTGGATAAACATATGGAGCAGAGGTCCATCAGTGGCTATTGGCCACAAAGTACAGATAGGAACTCTCAGTCTGGGGCAAGTGATGCTCTGTCTTCTTGGTGCTTGGTGGTGGGGGGCAACAGTGGGAGGGCTTCTAGTGTCCTGGCCCTACTGGTGGACCTCCTGATGGCACCTGACTTTTGTTTTACAGGAGAAAAAACATCGGTCTCTTTGAGGAAATATAAGTGAAAAGCAGTGTTCCCTCTAAGCTAAGTTAGAGTGAGCTAGCTCACAGTTTTTTTAGCCTCCGGCTCACACAGTTTTGTCTCCGCTCAGGAAGGATGGCTCCAGAGCAAATTAGGTTATGCAGTAGCCAAACCGCTCGCTCACAACTTTAAGGCCAGCAGCTCACAAAGTAGAATTTCTGCTCAGAAGACTCCATAGCTTAGAGGGAGCATTGGGAAAAGGCACATATTTGCAATGGAAGCACCTAGAGACCGGCCTTTTTTAAAAAAAGGGAAGCTGGGAGTTCAGAGAGCCATTGTTACAACAGTATATTGATATTCTAGGGCTGATTTGTAAAAGAACTGCAAAAGCCCCAGGGCCCAAAGGAAGGCAGCAGCCACTGGAGTACTGAGCTATAATAATTGTGGGGAAACCTGCCAGGAAGCCCTGTTTGCCACTTTCCTTTATCTGCAGCCGTATCAGCAATGGGAAAACCACACAAACCCTCCCCGTGTCGAAAGCACCTGTTGTCAAAGCAAAATCTGAACTGGGCTGTCAGAAGTAACAGAATTTTTAAGGGGATATATGCAAACTGGTTTCACAGATGTGAAATCATGTGTCGGGACCCGCCCTAGCCCAGCCTCAACCTGGGAGGAAGATGGCTTGCACCGCCACCGATGCTTTGGAGTACCAAAGCCTCAAACACATGTGAACTTGCATCTCCATCAGTGTGACAGAAACAAGACGAGCAACCTTATTAAAAAAAAAATCACGCTCTGTTGCCTTTGAACTATGGGAGAAGAACACACACTTCTGACAAGTTCTAACTAAAAAAAAGAATTAGACAGCTGTGTTAATTATTAGTTCTCTCACTTTCTTTCCCTCTTTCTCTCTCTCGCACACACAGATCATTAAATTAGGAAGACCTACACAGAAAGCCAAATTGTTTTTCCAGCTCTTAGCTTTCATGGTGGGAAAGACAGAATACCTCATTTTTGGGAGGCCTTGACTGTCTGTGGGGTTTTGGAGTCACCAGTCCAGCCCCTTGTTTTTCCCCAACCTTGTAGATGGGGAAAGGGATTCCCCCTTGGCCCCTCAGTCAGGGAAGGGCAGGGGTTTGCAGCCATGCAGTTCCTCAGTAAGCTGCTCCTACATACCCCCCCCCCCTCCTGGGGGCATGATGCCCCAGCCACTCAGCTCTTCAGTGGTGCCATCTGCAACCACCTGGGAGGCCATAGCAACAGGTGGAGCTGACCTGGACTTTTAAAAAACAATTCAGATAAACAATCATGTGAGAGTCACAAGGTTTGCTTCTATTCAGTGATCCTTCCCCACTGTGCAATCATTGCGGCTGTCTGCATGGTATTTTTCTCTGTGCCACCTTGAAACATGAGGAAAAGTGGAGCATAAACATTTAAATAAAATAAATTAATCAAATAAGAACGTAAGAGAAGCCAATGTTGGATCAGGCCTATGGCCCATCCAGTCCAACACTCTGTTACAGTGGCCAAAAATAGCAGGTGCCCTGAGGAGGTCCACCAGTAGGGGCAGGACACTAGAAGCCCTCCCACTGTTGCCCCCCCCCAACCACCAAGAATACAGAGCATCACTTGCCCCAGACTGAGAGTTCCTTTCTATACTTTGCGGCCAGTAGCCACTGATGGACCTCTGCTCCATATGTTTATCCAATTCCCTCTTGAAGCCGTCCATGCTTGTAGCCACCACCACCTCCTGTGGCAGTGAATTCCACGTGTCAATCACTCTTTGGGTGAAGAAGTACTTCCTTTCATCTGTTCTTTTATCTGTTTTTGTATTGTGAGAAAGGGAGAAAAAGACTTTTTTCTCTGCCTGTTCTATCCCATGCATAATCTTATAAACCTCGGTCATGTCACCCCTCAGCTGTCTATTCTCCAAGCTGAAGAGCCCCAAGTGCTTCAACCTTTCTTCATAGGGAAAGTGTTCCAATCCTTTTATCATTCTAGTTGCCCTCCTCTGCACCCAAGGTTCTAGAATCCTGGAGCTTTCTATTCACTCTCAGGAGAAGTGACATTTAAATAAGCCCGGTCACGTAAAAGGTAAAAACCAAACTTGACCAATTAGAAACCATGTCCAATCAAAATGCAGCTGATATCTTGCTCTTTGAAATGGGGAAGTGCTGCTTTCCAATAAGCAAAAGAAAGACTAAGTGAAAACAACGAAGTGTATTTTCTGGGGAACTGGGAAAAACTCATGTTAATCAGAACAATGACTTTGTGGCAGTAAGCTGAACTGGGCACTGAATCATTTCTGACATGTAATGAGTCAGTTTCCAAAGTCCATGTGTGCATCCTGCCTGCTTCCGGGAGAGAAAGAATGAGAGAGAAAGAGGCATGTCCGAACCTGTCTAGGTGTTTGTATAAAAATTTCCTGCATTGAAAGACATTCTGGGTAGCTAGGCCGCTTGTGCACAATTACAGGTGACCTGATGATATACTATAAACTGAAAATGGGATGCAGCAGTTTTAATGGAATACACACCTGTTTTCTCTCCTTGTTAATTCTGTTTCCCAGCTCTATTAAAAAGTTGGGTTGGGTGCAGTGTACAGTGAGGTGCATTTATGCAGTCTTCATCTACCACCAAAAGGTCTGGAGTTTATGTGACACGCAATTTCTCTTTTTCTCTTTCTTTCCCTCCCCCCCCCCCCATCTCCAATAATGGAGGTGGTGGAATGTGCCCTCAAGTCACAGCTGATTTATGGCAATCCTATGTGGTTTTCAAGGCATGAGACGTTTGGAGGTGGTTTGCCATGGCCTGCCTTCACATCATGACCCTGGTATTCCTTGGAGGTCTCCCATCCAAATACTAACCAGAGCTGATCCTGCTTAGCTTTCAAGATCTGATGAGATTGAGCTCACATGGGCCGTCCAGGTCAGGGACGTCTTCAATAATAAATCCATGATTTTCTGTTGATCAAGAGAATGCCTTAAAAAGATGCTGCTTTAATCTAAAAGGACTACTACATTCCTAAGAAAAACAGCACTTCCTCAAAAATAAAAAATTAAGCACATGTAAAGTTTAATGCTAAAGGAAGAAGCAGACTGTTGTAACCAGGGGTCCTTTCGTAGAAAAAGAGCTGCAGGAGCTTATTAGCATAACTCATTAACATAACTCATTAGCATATGCCACGTCCCTTGACATCACTGGAAGTGTGTCAGAAAGGGAATGTCAGTTTCAGCCCCATTATACCCTATGGGCCATTGAAATCAATGGCAAAAACTCATAGGGTATATGAGGGGCTGAAGGAAAGGGGGTTTGAGGGAGAGGCTCCAAACTTGCAGGGTAGCTGCTGGGGCCTCTCCTTGAAATACCCACCAAGTTTCAAGAAGATTGGACTATGGGGTCCAATTCTATGGGCCCCCAAACAGGTTGTTCCATCCCCTCCATTGTTCTCTATGGTGGGAAAAAATGTTACCTTTTTTCCTACATTGAGAACAATGGAGGGAATGGGGGCAACCTGTTTGGGGGCCCGTAGAATTGGACCCCCTGGTCCAATCTTCTTGAAACTTGGTGGGTATTTCAAGGAGAGGCCCCAGCAGTTGCCGCCGAATTTCGGCAGCAATTCGGCAGCAGGCTGAATCAGATCAGAGAATCTGATTTGGCCCATGGCTGCCCTAGTGGCCACTCCTGAGCAGGTGGAGCTTTGCTCCGCCTCACTCCGGCCCCAGCGGACCCCTGGTTGTAACTTTGAATAAGCAAGAATTTAGGAAGCCTTGTGTGAACAGTAAGGGATAGGTGGTTTTTACACCAAGCTTTTGTAAGTTTCTCTTGCAGCCTGTGGTATAGGGTCTTTATGCTGCATGTGGATGGTCAAGTGTAAAGCTGGAAGAAGAGAACATGAGATGGTTTTTACATGCTCTAGTATGAATTCTATTTTCATATACTTTCAGTGCAGTCCTAAGCAGAGTTATATTTCTGTGCCAGTTGAGTTCAGTGGTCTTAGAAAGGTGTAACAGTTCTCAGCCCTGACCCTGGGTGGCCCAGGCTAACCCAGTCTCATCAGATCTTGGAGGGTAAGCAGGGTCAGCCCTGGTTACTACTAATATGGGAGGCTGCCACAGAAGTCCAGGGTATCTACACAGAGGCAGGCAGTGGCAAGCCACCATCTGTTGTCTGACCCTGGATGGATGAAATGGGTGGAAAGTCTATTATGAAAAACATCTACATTTACATAGAAGAAATACAAACATCAAGAACAAGAATATCTACCAGCTACTTGCAAGAAAACACAAATGAGAAAATTACAGAAGAACTGAATGACATCATTGAAAAGTCAGCCACCAATTAAAAAGCTGGAAGCCTAATAAATATCAAGTATTATAGCTGCTAGCAAGATGTTCTGAATTATCTTCTTCAGATAAATGTCATTTTTCTTCTTCAAATATGAAGTAAGCTTATTGCTTTCTTGAGTGAAGCCACCTGAAACAATTAAACACTTGCTAGTACACTACCCTTCCTACCACCAAAAAATACAATAATTGCCTTATGATCTAGAAAATCATCATCTAAACCAGAGGCTCCCAAACTACTTGGCCTACCGCCCCCTTTTCAGAAAAAAAATTACTCAGCACCCCCCTGGAAATCTGCCTTCAACAAATGGACGAAAAGATGCAGTGACAAATTTGCACCCAGGGCTCCTACCACTCGCCTGGATTGTTCCAGTGCCGCCGAGGGGGTGGTATTGCCCACTTTGGGATCTAGTGATCTAAACAGTGAGACAACACTGGCATGTTTGGTGGTGAACATAACGTAAGAAGAGCCCTGGTGGATTAGACCAGTGGTCCATCTAGTCCAGCCTCCTCTCTCACACAGTGGCCGACCAGTTCCTCTGGAGGGCCAACAACAGGGCATAGAGGCCAACGCCTTTCCCTAATGTTGCCTCCTGGCTCAGGGATTCAGAGGCTTAATGCCTTTGAATGGGGAGGTTCCCCCTCAGTCATCTTGGCTTGTAGCCATTGATAGACTTGTACTCCATGAAGCTGCATCTACGTCACAAGCTTGGTGGTCTCCCATCCAAATGTTAACCAAGGCTGACCTTGCTTAACTTCTGAAATCTGGTGAGACCAGGCTAGCCTGGGCTATCCAGGTTAGGGCACTGGCATATTTAGTCCGTATCAAATTCATAAAAATAAATAGCAAGCTAGAAAACCACATCATTACCAATTGCACAAAGAGTGGATTTTTATACATATTTCCTTATTAGCTGGTAGTTGTCTCCCTCCCTCCCAAGAACTTATATGAACATATGAAACTGCCATGTCTTGACCATTACTCCATCTTGCTCCATGTTAGCTGTTCTGACAGTCACTCTTCACAATCTAAAGCCCAAGTGCTGCTACCAGAAATCCTAGAGAGTGAACCTGGGCCTTCTGACTTGCAAACCTATCCTGAGTTCCCATGGTTCCTGGCTACACTGAAACACCTTTGACTGTACTCAGAGCATCTGTTGCTGACAGGAGATCTGGAAGCTTAGCAGGAGTCATTAGCTTTGGCCAGTCCCTTCTTTCCTCCTTTGCCTCATTAAATTTGGGAATGGGGAAAGAGGGAAGCCAACGACATAGAAAGCTGCTGCTGTTGAAGGGCTGAGGCTACAGACCTGTTATGTATTGGGATTAAATCATCCCTGATTGAATCACCCTGAATGAATCACCCTAGAGACTGGCTGAGCTTGGAGCACAAGAACAATAGCCGACCAGGGCTCTGGAGTAAACCAGTCAAGTAGTAATGTTTTGTAAATAGCCTATCGTGGGGAGTGTGTGTGGGGGGGTGTAGAGTGTTTTGCATGCATATAAGCAGGGCTTCGGCCCTGCTCGTGTTGTCTTGTTCTGGCTGAACTCACTTAATAAACTATGAGCTGATCATTCTACATATCTGAACCTAGTATATTTCAAGACCCATTACAATCTAAGCCAAAACTCAGAGATGATGAGTCTGCAGTTCCTGACTTAGGAGCGTGTAGTTCTGAACTTTGGCGCCATTGTGACTTCAGCTGTTTTCAGAAAGCGGGCAACAAGATTTTTAATTAATTCTGATCTACTGTTATCAGCACCGGGGGCTCTGGCAAAATGTCCCTGTGTGCATCTTAGTTCTTCATTCCTCTTTGACTGTATCTGGATTTGAGTATAGGAGTGTATGCATAATGAGCCCTTTGGGTGTTTCCTGGAGTAAGCAGCCAGCAGTGCCTTCCTGAGGAGGCATATACCCTTCTAAGCGCATTGACTTCAACTCTGCCTAGGATGGTGATGTAAGATCCGTAATATGGGAAATGCTCCGTCCAGATTTCTGTTCTTCACTTTGGGGAAGTGAGCTAACAAATCTTATATTTCAGCTCACGTGGAAGAGAATAGTTGAGAAACATGGTGATGGTGGTGAAGACCTTGAGCTGGGGACTTCTGTGGGTACCAAACTGATACCTAATTAGTACTTCCTGGAGGATAGTTGAGTACCCAGGCTGCTAATTGTCTGTTCCTGGAGTATACTGGTGGGTAGCCGTGTTGGTCTGAAGCAATAGAATAAAGTTTGAGTCCAGTGAAACCTTTAAGACCAATAAAGTTTATTTCTAGGTATAAGCTTTCATGTGTGTAATGTCCTGGGTTTTATTGTACAGTATCGCCGCCACATGCTCCTTTAATGGTGACTGCCATGTGACCAGAGCACATGGTCAGGCAGCGACCTGAGCTTCGGTCTAGGTAAACAATAGACACCTGGATCCTAAGTGGCCACCAATAAGGAGCCTGGGTTCTCCCCGGGGAACCTATGACAATTCAGGTAAATGTAAGACATTATCAGGTCAGTTGCGTGCAGCCGGAGGTGTGGCTCCAGCCAGCATAAAAGCAGGGGCCTGAAGCCCCATATGCATGCTTGAGCTGAAACACCAAATAAAAGAGCTATGCTTGAAATCACTCCAACGGCCTCCCAACTCCAGTACTTTTCAACGTGCATGCACACTTCATCAGATGCACACAAAAGCGCATACTCAAAATTAAACTTTGTTGGTCTTAAAGGTGCCACTGGTCTCAAACTTTATCCTGGTGTATACTGTTATGTTTAGGGTTGGGTAACTCTCTTAACGTTGCCTGAGGAAAAAAAAGATGTACCGGCATTTGGGTATGAGGCTCTTAGTACCTTGAGCAAACGTAAAGTGACTTATCTCGTTATCGTCAAGATTTATAAGGTACTCTAATTTGCAATTTCTTGTTTTTGCGGCAGAACCTGTTCTAGCTATTAAATGTTGTGGTTTTCCCTCCCCCACTTTTTAATGTAATTAGGGAAATTCTTGCCTGGGCAGAAGGATAAATGTAGCCCTACCCCAGTCCCTACAGATTATTTAGACTAGCATTGACAGCAGTGATTGATGCATAGAAAGATTAACTGATAAATTTATTAAGTTTCCCAGCACTTTGATACAGGTGGAAAGCTAATGAATAATAAATACAACCTGGGGGATCCAGGGCCTCTCGTTTGCTGTTTGCAATACAGTATTTTTGTGACATTTTTGTGTTCATGTTGTTTGGTTAAGGCTGCTGCTGTTTGAAGGAGAAAGTGAAAATGGGCAACCTGATTCATGCCGTACTTACGCTAAGCTACTTTTAGTTAAGGCAGGGTGGCTAGAAACAGTGTGATGGAGTAGGTACATATTTACCTTCTCTCTGTGTGTGTCCTGTCATATGCTACTTTTGGAAGTTGTTTGAGACTTCTAGCTAGAATTATAACTGCTTGCTGTGTAGTATCCCTGTGAGAATATGTTGCTTCCATAGTTAGTTGTTAAGTGCTGGTATGATTATTGCATTGTAGGATTTTGTTTAATAACAGAATAAAGATGTCAAGCGGTGTTGTATTTCAGCACCCTTTAGATGCATTTAACCCACTTTTGTTGAACACGTGTAGCTTCCTGCTGCGCATGTGTGAAGGGGTTCATTCCAGCTACTCCTGATAACGTGTGGATACACAACTGATTTGTTGCCAGCACCTGAAAAGGAGAAATACTTGTTACCAATTACATTGTGTTTATATCATTCTTGCAATGGTTAAAGTAGTTTGCATATTTGTTTTAATTTTATTTTACTTCATTTATACCAGGGATGACCAAACTGTGGCTCGGGAGGTTGGCTGGAGAAGTGATGAGGAGGCATGCCTCCCTGATCGGTCTTCCCTTCCCCAGCCAGTATTCCTCACTCGGGTTGGGTTGAGGTGGGGGAGAGAAGGGGAGCAGAGGAAGAAAGCATTTCTTGGAGAAGGCATTTGTCTCTTTAAATCCCATCTCCAAGCCAAGCTAGATGGCATGGAGGCAGGGGGGAGCTTAGAGAATGCATTTAAAGTTAAAGCTGCTTTCTTTCCACCTCTCCCTCCCTCCCCCCCTGTATTTGCTTTCTTTCCACCTTCCTTTCTTTCTCTGTCTCTTTCTCCCCGCCATCCCCATCTAAAGTTCTCAGTTTAATGTTAATAAAAACCAAATTTGCATATTTTTCAATAAAACCATGTGTGTAATATTTGTTCATGTCTTGCGGCTCTCAAAAACATCTGATGTTTATTCTATGTGGCTCTGTATATTAAGCAAGTTTGGCCTCCCCTGATTTATACTCTGCCTTTCTCCCCAGTGGGGATCCAAAGTGTCTTACAACATTTTCCTCTCCTCTCCTCCATTTTATCCACGCAACAACCCTGTGTGGTAGGTTAGGCTGAAAGTGTGTGACTGGCCCAAACAAGCTGCCATGGCAGAGTGGCAGTCTCAACCTGGGCCTCCCAGGTCCTAGTCCAACCCTCTGACCCAGAGGATTCCCAACCTTTTTGAACCTGCAGTCACATTTGGAATTCTTGACATGGCACAGTGGATGCAGCAACAAAATGGCTGCCGCAGGAGGCAGAGCCAACCACAAAATGGCTTCCACAGCTTAATTTCAGTAACACAGTGTTGAACTTTGTTCTGTGGTGGCAGTGGCTGCCAAAGCAACATTTTTAAAATCTGCACAGCCAATCAGATCTCCAGTAGTCAGTTGGAAGCCTTGCTGTGCAAAAGCTCTAACTGGCCCCACCCACTTCCTAAAAGCACTTGGTAGTCACCAGAAAAGGTGTCAGCAGGCATCGTGGCACCCATGAGCACAATGCTGGGGAGCCCTGCTCTAACCACTACACTCTACTGACAGTGCTATTGGTGTCTTGTTGTAATTGTTAAAAGAACCCAGTGTCACTGTTACTGCCTCTGATATTGCCGGGGGAGGGGGGGGGCTTGCCATCTCTTAATGCCCAGGATTTTTTTCAAATTAGTATAGCTGTAGTCCTGTTTGTGTTGAAATATAAAGTTCCCAGGAATTTTGAAGCCAGGGGGGAAACTTGTGGAGAGAAATACATGCAATACTTATTTTCTTATCAGTCCTAAACTTAATGCATCACTTTAACTACATTAAATGCCTCATTTATCACTTTGCATGTAAAATTGAACTACTTGGCATTTGGATTTCTAACTTGTTTAGCATGTAAAATTGCATTGCTCAGCATATGAAATCCAGAACTGCAAACACCTTATAAATGTGCCCAGGATTAGAGAACAAGCAAGCTGTTACATCCTATGATGCTTTAGCACATGCATGATAGGCTTTGTGGAGAGATAGGTAAAGAAATGTAGCTGTATGCCACAGGAGGTGGTGGCGGCTACAAGCATGGACAGCTTCAAGAGGGAACTGGATAAACATATGGAGCAGAGGTCCATCAGTGGCTATTAGCCACAAGGTATAGATAGGAACTCTCAGTCTGAGGCAAGTGATGCTCTATATTCTTGGTGCTTGGGAAGGGGGAGCAACAGTGGGAAGGCTTCTAGTGTCCTGGCCCCACTGCTGGACCACCTGAGGGCACCTGGTGTTTTTGGCCACTGTGTGACAGAGTGTTGGACTGGATGGGCCATTGGCCTGATACAACATTGGCTTCTCTTATGTTCTTACGTTCTTAACTTGAGTTACAATGTAATGAGTTACAATAAATACATAATAGGATTCATTTTTGTAAATAAGACACCAATGACTGTTGCGTTGTTGGGCAGTTTCATGATGAGAAATTCCTCTCCCCATTTTTTCACTTCAGCTGCTGCTCTTTAAAGTTTCTGCCTATAGTCTTGAGGCAAATAACTGTGTAGCAATCCAGGAGAGGTAGCGCTAGATACTTTTGTCCTAAGAGGAAGAGGTTTTCCTTCATTTTAGTGGTGTTGACGTACAACCATGTCACGTTTATTTACCAACTCATCTGCTTTTATGCCCCCAACTATTAAAATAGTTTAAAAATGCAGTCTTGAAATTCCTAGAAAGTGATGGATGCACATGGAGGGAGTGGCACTTGCTGTACTTTGATTTCTGATTCAGTAAACAATCTAATCCACCAAAATTTGCTGGTTTCTCTTGCTGGATTGCACAACCACTGAAATCCTTTATGATGAATTTAAAGATTATCTTCTTTTTAAAGTTCATTTTGTCACAGTAGAGATTCGTAGTCTCTTATTGAGCGGCTGTGGGACTAGCCTGTTGCATGTCCTGTTTGAAAAATTAGCATAGAGCGTTTGAGGAATATAAATGGTGAAAAAAGTAAGGTAATATTTGATGCATTGGTTTTCTCATATATATTTATGATGCCTCCTCAGAATTAGGGGTTCCAACTCCAAGTTAGGATATTCCTGAGGATTTGGGGGTTGAGACTGGGGACAGTGGGCTTTGGTGAAGAGAGCAACTTCTGTGGAGTATAATGCCATAGTGTCCACCTTCCAAAGCAGACATTTTCTCCAGGGGAACTGGAGATCAGTTGTAATTCTAGGAGGTCACCAAGTCCCACCTGGAGGTTGGTACTTGGCAACCCTATTGAAATATTCCCCCACCCATTGCCATCACCCCCACTACAAAATCTCCTGGAATACGGCCTGCTTTACTTTTAGTTGTCCTGCCTTTCATAGCTTTTGTTTTCTGAAGTGTGTTTAAATAAACTGGATTATTTTAACAGTATGTCACGCAGCTTCTCTCGCTCTTTTTTTGCTGCTCTACTTCAGAGTGAAGTTCTGTTTTGGTTGGCTGGGTGCCTCTTAGTAAATGGGAGTTCCCAATGGGTGCCAGAAGAAAAGAAGAGGAAGTAGGGAGGCTCAGATCTTCAAGACATATTGGGCCCACCACTAAATTTGTCTGTCATCTTGATCAAAATTAGAAACCTTTGTATGGCAGAGTTTTACATGGCGTGTGTGTGTATTAGATCATGAAGAAGAAGAAGAAGAAGAAGAAGAAGAGATTGGATTTATATCCCGCCCTTCACTCACTTAAGAGTCTCAGAGCAGCTTACAAACTCCTTTCCCCTCCCCACAACAGACACCCTGTGAGGTAGGTGGGGCTGAGAGAACTCTTTCCCAAGCTGTCCTTGAGGGAACAGCTGGTCCAGAGCTATGGCTTGCCCAAGGTCATCCAGCCAGGTGCAAGTGGAGGAGTGGGGAATCAAACCCGGTTCTCCCAGATTAGACTCCGCGCACTTAACCGCTACACCAGACTGGCTCTCTACAAGTGAATAGCGGTGGAGAGATGCAAGAGTTTGCCCTAGGTTACAAGGAATTATGGAAGAGCACCAAAGAGAGTCGGTTCAACAGGAAGACTCTGGTTCAACTCTGTCATGAAGCTCTTTGGGTATCTGTGAGTCAGTCTTTCTCTCTTTGTCCAGTCTACTTCCACGGGAGATAAAATTGGGAAAGAGAAGAAGAAGAAGAGAAGAAGAGATTGGATTTATACCCCGCCCTTCACTTGTAGTTTCAGAGCAGCTTACAAACTCCTTTCCCTTCCCCTCCCCACAACAGGCACCTTGTGAGGTAGGTGGGGCTGAGAGAGCTTTGAGACAACTGTCCTTGAAAGAACAGCTGGTACAGAGCTATGGCTTGCCCAAGGTCATCCAGCAGGTGCAAGTGGGGGAATGGGGAATCAAACCCGGTTCTCCCAGATTAGAGTCTGCGCACTTAACCACTACACCAGACCACATCCATTTCTCTGAGCTCCTTGGGGGAAGGGTAGGATTAAAATAAACTAGTTAGGTGGAACTCTGAGATTCTTGAATGTAACCATTTGGAGAGATCTTCATTGTCAGGAAATGTTGGAGGAGAGAAGGCTATTTAGACTCCTACGCAAATAAAATGTACTAGCCCACAAAAATATGAGTGGTGTGTTCCTGTGTTCTGCGGCATCTGCCTTTTCGTTAGCATGCAAATATTTAATAATGGTAGGGACTTCTTCATATTAAAGTATATTTTGCGGCATTTCTTTAACTTATTTACTGTTCCTTTTCAGTTCTTCTGTGGTGACAATAGCCCTGGCTAGCAAACTCACCACATACTCTTCTTTTCCATGACCACAGTTGCCACATATTGGCTGTACCACAGCACTTTCTCTTCCACTTAAATACACGTTTCCCAACTCTTAGATAATTGGCTGGAGAAGCTTATGAAAGAGGAAGAAGATGATCTGTTGTTTCTTTTTCCCCCCTGTAAGAATTTGGAGGTTCATTTGGAAACAAGATTCTGCTATTTTATGTCCCCGCTGTGCAACCAAGGGTATAATGTGTCCCTTTGTCCAGTAATTCTAATAATATGAAAGAGTTTATCGTCTGCACATTGTGAAAGTTCCATGAACTCTGGTTTCTGGCTGCAGCACACTTGGCTTTCCATCATAAGAGGAGGCTCTGCTGTCTTATTTCCCCCCTCACTTTCTGACAATACACTTTCTTTTTTGCTGGCCATACAGTGTTTAAAGGGCATTCTGTTATTCTAGACGTTTGAAATATCCTGGATGCATGCAAGCGCATTCTGTTTTCTCAGATATTTGATTTGGCCATTTGATCATTGGAATAACATAATTCTTAATCCAGTGTCAGTTCAGATATTATAGTTTTTTTGACATAGGCTAGCCCTTGCAGCTTGCTGTCATGTCCAGGTGCTTAAATAAAATGTGTGAATAAGTCATTCATTGGTATTAAAAGTGGGTGTGCTGTGAAGCTTTGATCATCCATCAATGGGTCATTGTGAAGGATAGAGTGGGATAACCCTGTATACTTTATCCGGAACTCACTGGAGAAAAAGTAAGTTAGTCTTCCTATAAACCAAGACGTTCCTAAGAGTCTGGGAATAGCAATAATATAACTGTGGACTTCAACCTTTCCACTGAGTTGCAAACACATGTTAGGAAGTCATGTGAAGGGATAAAATATATTTGATCGCTATCTTACTGTGTTTTAATGGCATTTTCATCTCCACAGCCTTGATATAATCATCCTAGACAAGCTGTGTTTTAAAAATAAAACTCTTGATCTTGGGCCCATATTAATGATGGAATTATTCCAATTTCTAGTGTGTTTCCTTAACTTCCCTCCCTAGCGTTGGTCACACAGATCAGGGGAGGTTACAGCTATCCCTTCCTACATCTGCAGCTGTTTGAAGATGGTAACCACCTGTCAGCCAGAAGCCACACCAGGTGGTGGCCTTCCCCACTTTCTTAGAATATAGGGCCGATGCCACTTTGGGGGGCTGTGCTCAGGAAAGCCACAGGCCAAGAAACAACATGTGGTTCCTCCTGAACTACCAAATGAGAGTCACGGAATTACTGTTTTAAATGCGAAGTCTGACTGTATTGCAGCATTGCTTGAAGTCAATCAAGGCAATATGAATCACCATGAAAAGTGATATTAGTAACTGACTTATTGGGAAACAATATAATATAGCCTTGATAAGTATCTAGGAACTTAATTCACAACCTCTGGTAATGCAGCCTATGTGCCTGTGGCAGAATACAATTATGTTTTTACTTAACGAGAAGCCAGACAATTGTGACATTAATGGCCTTCTGTTATGCTCTCTGTACACTTATGAGCAGACTAACCAAGACTTCTTTTGTACAGAAGCACCATCCAGAATACAGTTTGGTATAGAGGATGATGGGCTAAGTTCAAATGGGGTATTTTCCAGGGAATTAAGTGTCCATGATGTTTAGATGGTGGTCATAAATATTTTTAATTTAAATGGTAATAAATAACCTGTGGTATCAGTATTATCTAATTCTCAACATAGTCCAATCTGTGAATACTTACAGAAGTGCCTGCAGCTTTAAGAAATTAATGCCTTCAGTGGCCATTGCTAGGCAACCGCAACAGTATTGCCAGCCTTCAAGGCTTGATTCCTATCAATAAAAGGCACAGAGAGGGCGATTTTGGCCTTTGGGGGAGGACATATCAGGACCAGTCCAGACAGCATCCACCAAGCAACTTGATACAACATGACTGATTCACCCAGGCATGGCTGCTTGTTACTATTCAACAATATGAGGATAGCTGCAAGGACGCTTGATATATTGCAAAAACAGTATAGATTTAATTAAAAGTGCAAAAACATTATTTCATACAAATGTACATATATAAGTACATTTATATATGTACTTATTATAGCATTAATGACCATCCGGTAATATTTTTTGTTTCAAGGTGATTCTTCATTAAAAGAGGACCATCACATGGTGCTTAATACAAAACATACAGAGTTACGATAAATATTCTGTACCTATGTATAATAAAAAGCCTTCATATCATTGCTACATATTGAAATTCTATTGTTCAATACCTGTGCATCTACACTGCAAAAAACTTTCTCCAGTAGGTCAGGCCATTCCACTAAAGTCACAATTTCTACAACAAATAATCACAACAATTAATTCATACATTGCAGTGTAGCATAAACATTACAAATTTAGTACAAGATTACAGAGATTGCAACTACAAATTAAGTAAAGGCTACAAGGATTACAACTCACCAAATACAAAGGACGTCATGAATTCTAGGAGTTTTAAGAGTTTTCAAATACGACCATACAGTCTAAACATTCATTATAGTTGTTTGCCATACTGAGACTGTGGTGCAATTAAATACATGCTGTGCTGTAGAGCATTTGGCTCTTAAGGGAACGTAAGCAATATCAAAATGAAACCTACCTACTAGCAGTAATAACCCTGAAATACTTAGAAATGTGGTGAGAAAGGGGAAGAGAAATTAATGTCACCTCATAAAAGCCAGTGTTGTGTAGTAACTAGATTTTCAGACTTCAGCCACCTCATAAAAGCCAGTGTTGTGTAGTGATTAGATTTTCAGACTTCAGTCTGGGAGACCTAGCTTCATTGGGTGACCTTGGGCCGGTCACACATTCTTGGCCTAACCTCCCTCACAGGGTTGTTGTGAGGATAAAGTGGTGGAAAGGAGAATGATGTAAGCTGCTTTGGGTCCCCATTGTGGAGAAAGCCAGGGTATAAGTGAAGTAAACAAATAATGAATATAGCTGTATTTGGTTGGTTGGTGGGAGGGAAGGAAGCAGCAAAAGCTGAGGATATGGGAGTTGCCAGGAGGAGGGACTAAGGAAGTAGTGTGGGGAGGGGAATACAGGGGATTGAGCCCACTCCAAGGCCTTGCAGATTCCCCACCGTGCAAGTGGGCCTGGCTGCTGGCACCACACAACTTGGCCAGAGCATTTTCTGAGTGGAGACTGAAGGGGGAGGAAAGGAGGGAAGTCTGAATACAGGGTCAGATAAATGTAGGTTGGGTAATGGGTGGGAAGGAGAGAAAGAAGCAGAAAAAGGGGAGAGGTTATGGGAGTTTTCATGGAAGGCAAGGAGGAAATAGTTGGGGAGGGGGAAGTGAGGTGCCCCCTGCAAATCCTTGCGTGTCTCTCACTTGTCATCATTTCATAGAAAAAGAGGTGCAGGAGCTCATTAGCATAACTCATTAGCATAGCTTATTTGCATATGCCACACCCCCTATCATCTCTGGAGGTGTGTCAGAAGGCAAGACCCACCGCTCAGGCTCCACCCCCCAAATCACCAGGTATTCCCAACTCAGAGCTGGCGAGCCAACCTGGAGAAAAACTGCTTCAAAAGCACAAAGAAAATAGGCATGGAGGGACGACGCAAATGACAGCAAAAACAAGCAGCAGAACCCCCATGTGTTGCCACAAGTGAGGGCTGCTGTGAGTGGGGTGCCCTATAGCCAGGACTCGGAGCTGGAGACCTGGGTGTGCTGGAGCTGCACCGACAGCAGGGGAAATTATTGCTGTGTGCCAGCATGCACCATAGAGGGAACTGGGCTCTGAAGTGAGTCTGTGATGCTCTAGCCCTGGGTTTGTTACTCCCGGAATGCTTTTCCTGCTCATTTCCCCTCAAATAGACCCCTGATAATGCTTAACTTTTAACATCAGGGTATTTTCTTTTAATTCACTGTGTCACGGTGGTCATGAATTAAGCTGAATTTGTAAACCAATCTATTTATAAAAAGTGACAATATAATCAAAACTTTTTAAAAATTATGCTTTCCCCCTGTTTAACCGCCCCCCAAAACTATTTCTAATGCCTCCAGCTTCCTTGCCATAGTCATACAGAGTCCCCAAGTAGCTTTCTCAACTAATCTGGCGTTAAACCCTCCTAATTGCAAGATTTAAGCTAGACAGCATAAGCCTCTGATAAAGGCATTGTGTCTATAGGAGATATTACTGAAGCCAGATATGGACTTTATACCCCAGCGGCCCAGCAACAGACATTCTTAATGATGCATCTGTCTCTCCACAGTGCTATTTACTATCCCTCTAATGCTGGTATAAATGGGATGCAAATGTATCCTTTGAGGCATGCTAGTCTTACAGCTTACGCTCTGGTTCAGTAATTCTGGTGGTAGATATCGCTGTTAAGTCACAGGTGACTTATGGCAACTCTTTAGGGGTTTCAAGGCAGGAGACAAAACAGGTTTGCCATTACTGGCCTCTGCATAGCAGCCTTGCACTTCCCTTGGTGTTCTGCCATCCCAGTACTAACCAGTGTTCCCTCTAAGTTGAGTTAGGCCCCGTCCACACTGTCACTTTTGTAGCTCATTTCTCCCTATTGCTTTGGGTTCCTCCCCCTTTTCCACATGTGTTTTGCTCCCTCTGGGACTACTAGAGAGAACAAAACATATGGGGGGTGGGGGAACCTGAAGCAATAGGGAGAAATGAGCGACAAAAGTGACAGTGTGGACGGGGCCTTAGTGTGCGCTGGCTCACAGTGTTTTAGCCTCCAGCTCACCCATTTTTGCCTTAGCTCAGGAAGGATGGCTCCAGAGCAAACTAATTTATGCAGTAGCCAAATCGCTCGCTCTCAACTTTAATTCCACTAGCTCACAAAGTAGAATTTTTGCTCACAAGACTCCACCTCTTAGAGGGAGTATTGGTACTAACCGGGAGGGACATTGCTTATCTTCCAGGATCTTACAAGACTGGGCTAGCGTGGGCCATCTAGGTCAGGGCTGAGTAATTTTGAGATCCTATTATAGAGACAACTTGTCACATTTCACTGCTAAACACTAATGACCATGTACAGTTACAACAGAGCATGCTCAGTAGCCTTTGCCCTTTTGTTGCCCACAGTGGGTGTGGGGTTAATAGAGTTTTGCTGCATTATATGTATGTAAGCCTTTTAATAGACAGATATTGTATTAGACTGTTTGTAACCTGTTTTTCCTGGATAGTGGGTCCTGTTCTGGAAACACTGCTCTCTAAAGCAAGGTGATTTTTGCATAGACAAGGGGTTGTCTGGTGACGGTGAATACCAAGAGGGGAAAGAATGAGCTAAGGTGTTTTTCCTGAGGTTAGTGAGGATTTTTCTAAGGAAGGAGTTCCAGAGAAGATAGCCTGTGGAGCAGTGGGAAGATCAGTTGGCGGAACAGCGGCCATCTTCTGGCGTGGGCCTCTTGGTCTGGAATGTGTAGAGGACTTCTCCTGCTGCTATAAGGGAAAGTTGCTTCTCAGAACTGGTAAAGAAGAGCCAGACTGCACAATACATTTTTTAACGAGATGGGCTGGGCTTCCCCAATCTGACTTACTTTCTGATCAGCCAAATGGCAGCTGTAGGGAACTGGATTTCCCAAGCACTGCAGGGCCTGATTTGGATTGGGACTGTGATATAGGGGGAGGATGGGCCTTTGTCTTACCCCTATGCTGTTTTCCTGAGCCAAAATGGCTGTGAGAAGCACTTTTTGCTGCATTGTGGGGCTGCATATGTGCTGGGTACTGTACATGCAGCTCTGCAACCAGGCCAATAACGCCCCCCCCCCCCATCCAACTCAGTAAAAATTGTTTCACGTAATTCAGGATGGAGAGAGAGACCTCACAGAGAGAGACCTCATGGTGAGTTAGAGCCTAGAGGTTAAACTGGCTTACTTCGCTTCACCCTGACTTTGGGATGATTCCGTATATTTTATTAACACTGTTTTGTTCAAAACTCTCCAGTTTTATACACCTTGTCTTCCCCACCTTTAGCAGTTCAGGGTTTATATGGGGCATCCACAGCTTTTTCACCACTGAGCTGGCCCTGTTAAGACTGAAAGGGTTTCTGGTGTTTTTTAGCTTGGAATTGTAAGCTGCCTTGAGCCTCAAAGGATAGAAATGTTTTCGTAAATAAATAAAATACAATTCATTGAAGTCCCTCCCCAAATCCTGCCCTTCTTAGGCTCCACCCCAAAACCTTCTGGTATTTCCCAACCCAGAGCTGACAACCCTGTGGCTGAGAAGGAGAAGTTATATAGAAAATGGACAAGAACTGGAATCATTTGGGGGCACTGTCTGGGGAAAATGGAGTTTGGGTAGAGGAGGGAGCTCAGCAGGGATATGAGGCCATAGAGTCCACCTTCCAAAAATGTTATTTCCTCCAGAGGAATTGATCTCCATAGTCTGGAGATCAGTTGTAATTCTGGGAGAACTTCAGGCCCAACATGGAGGTTGGTAACCCTATTTATCCAAAGACTATGTTGCTTAATCCCAAGGATGAAAGGAAGCAATTAAAATATAAAGCTCTCTTTTAAGTTAAGGAGAGCTTTGTTTGTTTTTCCCCCCCAATATGCATTCTAAAAAGGTCACACCCTTACATATGCTTGGCGGTTTTGGCCCAATCTGTAGTATCAAGGCAATATAGGAGACCTGGAAGAAAGCAAGAATGGTGTGATACAGAGCCAGTACTAGGTAGGAAGTCTTATATGGAGTTGAAATCAAATGCAAATGTACAAAACCTTCAGAATGAATTTGGGGGTTGAGATCATGTTTGAGGTCATGTTTTGCCTTTATAGCACGGAAGACAGTGCTGCAATTAATTATGTAATGAAGTGTCTTTAGCATTGATGCATCGGAATCAAAGGAACCAAGTCAAGCCAAGGAGGTCAACTAGCATAGGTTGTTTCGCCATATAGAGTCCCAAGTACATCTTTCCTGGGCTCATTGTGTTCTGGATCATAGATGGTGCTGAGATTAGCTTCAGTGTATGGCAAGAAGCTAGCACTTGTGATGCTACCTCTGTTTTAGAATGGAGGAGCATCTTTCCCTCTCCCACCTTTGACTTGCAGTGTCCCAGTGCATTCATTCTTCTGCCTCTGATTCTTGGATATGAAAGATCCAGTGTGGTGTAGTGGTTAGAGTGTTGGACCAGGACAGGAAAGACTCAGATTCAAGTCCTTGCTTGCCATGAAACTTTGGCTGCATCTGCATGTTACTTGGGTATCATACTATCAATGCTATGACACAAATCCATAACTGGATTGGCTTCTCCACCTAGGAAAATCCAGTTGTGAATGTTTAATGTAGCACATATCCAACTATGTATGGATGCAGCTATGGCAATCTCGCCCTCTTCCATCTCTCACATGCATGATTTTTTCCTCCGTTTTCCTTCCTTTCTGGCTGAGCAGCCCCTTTTATCTGTTCTTATGTGAAGGTTTATTGCTGTCTCACCCTGTCACGTTATTATATTTTGATGCTGGCTCAGCCCAGGGACTTCAGGGAAGAGACAAGATCACTTCTTTAATTTATACTTCTGAAAATGGCACACGAGAGGCTTTTGAAAATTCAAAAATAAACAAAATACTTTATTCAACATAGAGGGGAAAAGGTCAGATGAAATCAGGGGTAAAAATGTATGAGGTGTTTCAATAATAACTTTGAGGTCACTTAGTAATTTCACAAACTCCAGATATGTTTCCGGCAAGTAAAAGTTTTACGCTTTTCACAAAGAATCTTTGAGAAGACAGGCTTTGGTTTCAGTGTCTTGCTAAACTCTCTAGTATATGTTCTTGAGTTTAACTGACTCTTCAGATTTCAGAAGGCAGGGATATACTACCAAGTACCCCAAATCCTCTAAACTCACCAGGGATCACTCCATTCTTTAAAGCTATCTCCCTTTTCAACGGGACAGGGAATTTTCTCTAAACTAGAAGCACTACCCCCTTTTCTGGCCTGAATGGGGGTCTTCAGCAATCTTCCCACTCCTCCTTGCCAACCTTCCCAGTCCTTAGTCAGTGTTAAACTTTTCTCAGATAGTGCTAAACTGAGTTCTCTTCAGCAGTCAGTTCCCAACTCTTTCTTCTCAACTGACGCTATCCAATCAAATCTGCTTCAGCAGTCTGTCACTCAAAGGCTCTCTGGCTGTGTGAGGCATTAACCCTTCACAGTCCATCACATGTTCATACAGGACTTATGAGCTTCTAAAGCACAGTCCTTACTGGGTGACCTTGGGACAGGCAGTCTCTCTTGTCCTAATCTACCTCACAGAGTTAACAGAGGATAACACATAGGAGTGGCTAACCGTGTATGGCACTTGAAGCTTCTTAGAGGAAAGATGGAATAAGAATGCAACAAATATAAAAATAATTAGTGGAAATGACAGAGAACGGACTATAAAGTAGGCAAACCATTTAAGCATAGTAAACAGTTCCAGTTGTTTTCTTGAAGCTTGAATTTCTGTGTCACTTTGTATGCATAAGGTTGAAAACTAGCCTCTCCATATACCTCTTCAGGATCAGCAACACATATTTTTAAATGCAAACACAGGCATGGTATAGTGGTTAGAATGTCAGACTAAGATCTGGAAGACCCAGTTTTGAGTTACCACTCAGCCATGGATGCTTGCTGGGTGACCCTGGGTCAATCACACATTCTTGTCATTACCTACCTCACAGGGTTGATGTGAAGATAAAAATGGAGGAAGGGAGGCCACTTTGGGTCCCTGCTGGGAAAAAAAGTGGAGTATAAATGAAGTCCATTAATAAATAAAGCAGCTTGCTTGGTCACCTGTGACAGATAGGTCTTCTATGGGAGACTGTACAAAGGAGCTTAAGAAATGTTGCTTAATTTTGTAATTGGAACACATAATTAGCACAGTTGTGTTTGGCTGTGTGTAGCCCTGATCAGAGTTACAGTGTTTGCATTCTATTGAAATTTGTCGGCTTCAAAGTATGTAACTCTGATCTTTATGACACTGCAAGTAACTGGATTTATTTTCGGGACCATGTAAGGATTTTGTCTACTACAGCAGTAACTTCAATCTGATTTCAAAACCAGGTTTGTCTGTAAAAGAATATTGTACTTAACAATGTGGAAATCAGGCAGTGTGGAAATCATTCTTTTCAGCAAAGGGAAAGCTGAACCCACCTTCATTCCATATGGTGTTTCCCTACAAGTTACTTTAAAAGGTACAGTTTCCTGCTGTAAATCTGTCTTTGTTCCAAGGCCTTAATAAGATTTCTAGGATCCCCTTTATTGACAGTGGCAAACCCTTCCTTAACAGGCCCTAAAATAGTTGCACAATCCGGGCAGATTAAAATTCCACCTGTCCTTCAGGAAATCTCTGTTCTTATTCTGCTGAAGAAAGGAAAGCTTTTCTTACCAGGTAGAAACAGTTTGTAGAGTGAGTGGCTACAATTTGCTTCAATAAGATGAAGGGGAATGGTTTTGTGAGGTAATTTGTAAGAATCAGCATCTTGTCTATAGTTCTTGTTTTTTGTCAGTGTGGGCAAGAAAGATCCAGTCAGTGCTTGCCTGTGTGCTTAATCTTCCTTGGAGGCATACAGGCTTCTGAGACATGCCTATTGATTTATCACAGGTCACCCACAGGAGAAACTTAGACTCTTCAGGAAAACAAGAATTTTCCTTGTAAAAGATATTACTTGCTGTCTGGCAGCTGCTCTAGGCACCTTGTTCTCTGCACAACCAATGCTGATGTTTGAAGGGTGGTACGCAAAGGAAAATCCGATTGCAAACAATTGCTAAGGTGTGTTGAAAGTGCATTATCCAACGTGTGTGAAACAGTTTCCAGTGGAGCAGTTGTCAAGTGATATGTAAGAAGATTAATACTGTTCTAGTAGGAGAATACATGTACGAGAGGGGTGGTGGGCGGTGGGAGAAAGATGGGAACAAGTAGGTCAACAGACGTTGGTTATTTGAAATGGGTATGAGTTCTCATTTCTGGGAACAGAGCTGTATACTCACTTCTGATGTAAATGTAATAGAGCTCATAGTTTCTAAAGGATGAAAAGCTTACGATATTGGTCTTCCTCTTCCCATCCATCCCCTGTTTAATGTTATGCTTACCTCACGGCCACTGCCATCTTGGATTCTTTTATAATCTATAGAGCAGCTAAGTTTTATTACATACATATCCAGACGCGTTAAAAAATGATAGTGTCGAGATTGCAACTATGGGTTGTACCATTTAGGGTTTGGATGAAAGTGCTTTCACACATGCTGAGGCCAGTCCGAAAGAACACCAGTGATTTTTTTGA
The DNA here is from genome assembly GCA_029233225.1 of Lepidodactylus listeri. NCBI lineage: Eukaryota > Metazoa > Chordata > Lepidosauria > Squamata > Gekkonidae > Lepidodactylus > Lepidodactylus listeri. The sequence continues at coordinate 19,123,400 of JARCFY010000009.1, forward strand.
GCAGAGATGTGGAAGCATCCTACAATGGTACGCTATGGCAAGAAATTTAAAAATGCCTCTAGAATTTGCCCTACTGTTCCTACAAGGAATCTCTCTATATTGTGTGTGTGTGTGTGTGTACACACACACACAACCCTATTGTTCCTACAAGGAATCTCTCTATATTATATTTGAAATTTGGGGTGGCCACGTAAAATGTGCTCCCTCAGGCGTAGGCTGCACGAACCTCCACTCAGCACAGGGACCCAGGCCACTGGTTGAAGCGGAGCCAGGGCAAACGTGCCCAGCAGTTCCGCCCACCCGCCCAGAGAGCTGCCACCACAGGCTGGGACACCAAGCCCAAGGGAAGAGCTGGCCAAAAGAGGCGGCTGGAAGGACGGAAGACGGAGCTCAGGCCGGGGAGTGAGGAGGGGATGAGGACCGGTGCAGCCAACAACAAAGGCGCAGGGGGGGAAGCCAGGCAGCCTGGTGCGCTGTAGCCTTGAACAGAGCCAGGGGGAGGCCGGGTGGCCTGGGATGCTGTGACCGGAGCCAGGGGGAGGGATGAGGCTGGGCAGTGGGGGGGCGGGAAGAAGCCAGGTGGCCTCGGCAGCCACGCCCTCTAACGGGGCCGGGTACAGTGGGCATGAGACCTCCAGCGGCCATGGGGTGGAACGACAGTTGGGGTGGGGAAAGAGATGAGGGTAGCTGCACCACGCAGGCCTGGCTAGAGCCCATTGTATTTATTGTCACAATGGACCTTGCTCCTAGTACACTTAATAAAACAGAGATCAGTTGATTAACAGGCAGGCACATATCTTTAAAATAAATTTAAATCAAATTCTGTAAGAATTTGTCTAGCTAGTCCTGCATTTAAGGAAAAGGTGGAAAATCCCTTGAATCAGTTATAAGACTCACCCAGCAGAAGCCTCTTTCCTTAACATGATCCAACTGTTGTGATAGACTTGATCAAGTTCATAAGAATATAAGAAGAGCCCTGCTGGATCAGACCAGCGGTCCATGCATGGGCGTCAACTATGGGGGGGCTCGAGGGCTCGAGCCCCCCCCCCCCGAAATTTCCCGGGGGGGGGCTCAGCCTCCCCCGGCAAAATGAACGCCCGCCGGTGGCCAGTCAGCCGGCCGTCGCCGCCTCTCCTTCCCCCCCACCCCCGGCCTGCCCTCCTGCCTCCCTGGGGCGGGGCGGGGGGGGGAGAGAGGCTGCGACGGCCAGCTGACTGGCCACCGGCGGGCGTTCATTTTGCCGGGGGTGGCTGAGCCCCCCCGGGAAATGCGAGGCGGAGCGGGAGCCGGGGGCTCACAAGGGCGACGCGCCGGCCCCCGGCTGCAGGCAGCAGCAGCGATCCTACGCCACCCGAGGTGAGCGGGGAGAGGGAGAGAGGGGGGCGGGGAGCACGGCGGGCGGGCATGGCCCGGGGGAGGGAAGTGGCGGCGGTGGCTCCCTGGGGCGGGGGGGGGAGAGCGGCGGGGACCAGCGCGCACGCACAAGAGAGCCCCCGCCCCCCCGGGGATTGAAAAAGTCTACGCCCTTGGGTCCATCTATCTAGTCCAACATCCTGTCTTACACAGTGGCCAGCTGGTTCCTCCAGAGGTCCAACAGCAGGACACAGAGGCCGAGGCCTTTGCCCAATGTTGCCTCCTGGCTCTGGTAATCAGAGGTTTACTGCCTCTGTACATGGAAGTTCTGTTTAGTCCCCATGGCTTGTAGCTACTGATAGACCTGTCTTCCACAAAGTTCTCTCTCTGCATATTATTGGACTGGATCCTGTGAACTATGAATGAAAGAAGTTGTAGCCATTCCCACCCCCCAGAGTTGCTCCTGTAGGTCTTTGGGAGCAGAGCCGGAAAGCCCTGTAGTGGAGTGCAGCTTGAGGGGAAAGTGGTAGAAGTCACCTCTTTCTTTTGTAAGCTCTTCCACTTGCGTAAGAAATATATGTCTGTTCGGGGTGTTTCTGTTAGCCCCACCTTGTTAGAGTGGTCTCCAGCACCCCACGAGTTGGAGGAATTATGCTGTCACTTTGTGCTGGTCCGTGAAGGTGGTCAGGTGCAGAGACAGCCATGTTGTTTCTCACTGTGTTCAATGCCTGACATGGAGGTAATTTGTGTCGAGCTCTGAGAAGCCTTAGAAGAAATTCTTGCTACTTCTGAAAGCTCTCACGGCTCAGCACGAAGGGAGAGAATCACCTCTTCCCTCCCTGAGTCCTCTGCTAGAACTCACCAAAAAGTCCAAAGCCATTCACTCGCCTACCCTCATGTTTTGGAGGCATTCAGAAGCAGCAACAAAGATTTTCGCTTCTGAGAATTTCCCAGCCTGGCTCAAAGCAAGAGGCTGAAAGTCTTCTATGCATGATGGGAAAACTTGGGGGAGGGAAGAGGTCTGAGTGATCACAGTCTCATCAAATCTTGGAAGCTAAGCAGGGTCAGCCCTGGTTGGTACTTGGATGGGAGACCGCTAGGGCTGCCAAGTCCAACTTGGGAAATATCTGGGGACTTTGGGGGTGGAGCCAGGAGACTTTGGGGATGGAGCCAGGAGAAAGGAAGTGACATCATTTTGTGAAGTCACATCCTGTGATGTTGCTTCCACATGCTTCCACATGAACTCATGAAGTTTCCTAATACTGAATCAGGCCATTGGTCCATCAAGGTCAGTATTGACTACTCAGACTGGTAGTGGCTCTCCAGGGTCTCAGGCTGAGATCTTTAATGTCACCTATTACCTGATCCTTTTTTAGCTGAAGAGGCTGATACCTCCTGCATGTCAAGCAGATGCTCTATCACTGAGCAACGGCCCTACTGAATCCTTCCTCATCTCGGCAGAATATGAAGCCCTAAGTGCTACACAAGTGCTAAATATGATTTTCATATCATAAGAACAGGAGAGAAGCCACAGTGGATCGGCCCATCCAGTACAGCCCATCCAGTACAACACTCTGTGTCACAACAGTGGCCAAAAATACCAGGTGCCCTCAGGAGGTCCAGCAGCGGGGCCAGAACTCCAGAAGCCCTCCCACTGTTGCCCCCCCCCCAAGCACCAAGAATTCAGAGCATCACTGCCCCAGACAAAGGGTTCCATTTAGACCTTGTGGCTCATAATAGCCACTGATAGACCTCTGCTGGATGGGGACAGAGAGAGAGAGAGAGACAGACAGACAGCTTTTTCACTTACTCTTGCACAATTCCCAGGTTTTATTTCTGGCCCTTGTTTCACCCAGCTGTTGTCCATGTAAGTCCCATAACTTCTCCCCCCCCCCCCCCCAGCATAGGCTTTTTGGTGGCTAAAGAGGACCTTTGTCCTCCCCTTTTCGCCAGCAGAAAAGCTAGTTGGATCCATCCCTAATTTAAAATACCGGTTACTTGATGTACAAATGCTTTTAAAAATGCAGATTTTTACTGCTGGAGGGGGGGACACGGTTGAAAGAAACAGAAAATTGGCATAAAAATGAGGAATCCCAAGTTTTATTTGCAGAAGGGAAATGAGGATTGGTGGGACCCAAGCAGCCACGACAAGACATTTTAAACAATCCCACTCCCAGACCTTCTACAGGCAACCTCTCCTTGTGATGTTTACCTCTTTGGAAGTGACAGTTTATTCCTTTGACAAAACCACAGTGGACAGACAGACAGCAAAAAGAAAGAGGGGGAGGGGGAGAGACAGAGAAGGAAAAGAGCTCGCAGACCCCAGCTTACCGGAGCAGTTTACTTAGCAGCAACCTTGCACGCAGTAGAAAGAGCTTAGTCCCTCCTTAATCTCTGGGCGGGGCTCTCTAGCTGGCTCAGCTCTTAAAGGGGAAATTTCCCTTTTAAGAAGTTCAAGAGGCTGGCCAGGGCAGGCTCCGAGGTTCCCCTGCTGGCAGCCATTTTGTCCCCCCGGTGGCCAATCTTGGAAAAGCGGGGGAAAGCTTTCAAAATCGGTGTTTCCCCCGCTCTTCCGGGGGACTTGGCAGCCCTAGAGACCGCCAAGGATGGCCAGGGTTGCTACACAGAGGCAGTCAATGGCAACCCCCCTCTGTTCCCTTCTTGCCTTGAAAGCCATAAGTTACCATGACTCGGCTGTGACATAATGGAAAAAGAAGAAAGGAAAAGAAAACCCCCCAAACCCAGCAGCATCCAACATTTTGTGGACACCAGATCAAGAAGAATCTTCTGCTCGTACTGTGGATTTGATCTTGTGCTCTTTTTGCCTTTCCTTGTATCCCATAGTGTGGCTGTCAGGATCAGATCTTAAAACCTATTGAGACACTCAGCATTTGAGGGATTCAATTAAATATATTATGTGGCAACTATAGACCACTGTGTGCTTGGGTTGGGATTTATTCTGCTTTTTAGATACAATTTGTTTCTGATCAGCTGCATTATGGTGTTGAATTTCAGATGTCATGGATTAGAAAGGAAGTTAAGAATAATTCTTTCTGCAGTTTCTGGCTTCTGTTTCTCGCTTTTTAATGTACAGAAATAAATATATATACACACACACCATGAAATACATAGTTGCAAGAGAAGTGCTGGTACAATTAGTTAACCATTCAAGATGATCTCAACTAGCAAGCTGTTAAAGGTGATCACAGCTAGTGGCACTACAGAAAAAACACAAATGTACTTTTGTGCTTTGGAATAGTTTTTTTAGGAGTCCTCAAGGAAGTCTTTCAGTAGTTTTACTGATAAGTTCATCTGATGCTAGTTGTCCATTTTTTGTCTGTAGTTTTATTAGTCATGGTTTTTCCTGCTTAAACGATTGTAAGCTTCTGCAAGCATATTTTTGTAGGGAAGCAGGCAGTGTGTAAATATTATAAATAAAAAATCTGAAGCACTTTTCAGTCATTATTTTCTTGGCAATCCTAACTCATATCCCAGGAGAGCATGCCCCCCACAATCCTCCCCAATATGCATGCTTGCTATTTTGTGTAAATAGTATAACACATAACTTCTCTAGCTTTAGCACACCCAAATGCATACCTACAACTAATCTGTGTTTCTGACTGTGGGCCAAAGGTGGAAAATGCACACGTTGCCCTATTGATATAAAATGGCGACTGTATGTAACAAGAGGATTTCACATAGCACATGCTCCCAGTGTTTGAATTAGGAGCTCCAGAAACGTAATAACCAAAAAGATCTTGCAGGAAGGCTTCCTTCTTTTAATGGAGATTCCATTGGCGCACAGATTGATTATTTTTCCTTCTTTAAGGCTAAGTATTTTTCCTGCTTTAAGACTAAACATTATGTCGCAGAACTAAGACAGCCAGTTTAGGGCTAGTTCATACATCTAAGTGCCAATTTTTTATTTATGTTTAAGGTGATGGGAGTGAGCGAGAGTTTTGGAATACAACTTCCTGCTGCAACCCTTAACTGTGAAGTTCAGCATTATTTTAAGCGCAAGCATTGAACCCCAGTTCAAACAAACTGATTCCTATTTATAGCTGGGCAATTATTTTGGGCTCTTGTAAATGTCCTCCCTCACGGAGCTATTGTCAGAATGAGCAAAATAAGGATTATACACCACATTGTAAAAGGAAAATATTTTATAAATTAACAATAATTGACACATTTTAAAAAAACACACTAATTTTTGTTGTTATGTCATATGTGGTCAGCAAAGTTACAGTTAAGTTGTTAATGGAAGTAAATTATTGGATCTAATGGGCTCACCTGCCTATTTAAATTGGGTTAACCAGAGCTAACCAGCTCTCTGAAATGCCGGTTAGTCACTTTCTTTTATTGGATTAGCCTCAGTGGCAGTTGCTTGGACATGCAAATTAGAAATGAAAGTAGTGAGAAGGGGAGCATACACATCTAAGAATACATGCCCCACAGCCATGCTAATGGGGTAGAGTAAGATCTCCTGAAAAACAAGGGTTTTGCCTCAGGTTCTCTATGCTGAAGATTAAATCTAGGACTGTATACAAGAATTATGTCACCATTTTGAAGGGTCATTTACATTTTCTAGGATTAAATTTGCTCCATCATTGTAATTGTGACCCTGGTCGAATACTTCCAGAGAACAAGGCATGATTTTATTTTATTTTTGCTTAGCTGAGACTTGCTTAAAACAACTGTTTCATGGTCGTGTTAAAAACAACACACATTCAAAATTTATTTGTTTGTTTGTTTATTTCGATTTTTACCTCGCCCTCCCTGCCGTGGCAGGCTCAGGGCGGCTTACATAAAATGCATATATAAATACGATTACAATCCATCATAAAACAACCAAAAACTATCATGAGAGCAAAAAAGACTATCACGGGAGCAATATGAAGTGTTGATCAATGCGTGCCATTTGGTTTTACATGACATGTCAAAGAAACCGGCTTGTGTGGTTCCTGGGCAACTCCAAAGGTGAAGAGGATAAGAGTATTGTTAGGAAAGGATTGTCATCTCCTGTTGTGAACTTGGTTCTGCACCAGTGGACTGACCCACCTGTTGGAGAAACACATACACATGAACGTATGAAGCTGCCTTATACCAAATCAGACCAATGGCTCACCAAGGTCTTATTGTTTACTCAGACTGTCAGGTATTCACCAAAGTCTTGAAGGTCTTTCATGTCAACTACTATCGTCCCCCCCCCTGTTTTTTTCAGTTGGAGATGCCAGGGATTGAACCTGGGATCTTCTGCACACCAATCAAAAGCTCTGCCTGAGCATGGCCATTGTGGTTTTAGTTAGTATGAATAAGTGGACAGTGGTGATTTTATGTAGGTAGTACGTACTGGACTAGAATGCCATGTGCATTGAGGGCAGCACAGTGATTGATGCCCTGACCGGGATAGCCCAGACTAGCCCAGTCTCATAGGGTTGCCAAGTCACTTACCTTTTTTTAGTGGGGGAGAGTTGGTCCCGGTCCGGGACATTGGCGCACGCACTGCGATGACATCACCTGGAAGTGACATCATCATGTTGGGCACGTTGCTGGCCGACACTTCTGGGTGACATCATTGGGCCAGGCACATTGGCCCGAACCAAGCACTTAGGGGGTGGGGTTCCCCCCACCAGCCTGATCCGGACCGGCAGATTGGGGGCCCTTTCGGTTGGAAAACCCTCGCCCCCCAGGGGACCTGGCAGCCCTACAGTCTCATCAGATCTTGAAAGCTAAGCAGGGTAGGCCTTGGATACTATTTGGCTGGAAGACCATCAAGGAAGTCCAGGGTCATAACTCAGAGGCAGGCAATAGCAAACCACCTCTGAACATTTCTTGCCTTGAAAACCCTACAGGGTCTCCATAGGTTGGCTATGACTTGACACCACTTTCCATCAGCACCACAGTGGATGGCAATAAGATTTGAGGGGCATATCTTAGGAGAGAGTAAGGCTGCAAACAGGACATTACATACCTTGGGTTGTGAATCCACTGTGAATTGCAAAGAATTTTACACTGACAGAGATGACAGCTCGACTTCTTTAAATGAAAGCTTGGATTTCTAAGACTAAGGCATTTCTAAGGCATCCTGAGTGGGCCTTTTGTGTTGCCCTCCATTTTTATAAAGGCAACTTCAACACTAAATCTGGATGATTTGGAACAGAATTAAAATGCTTGGAGCATTTATTGTATAGAAATTCGTTTTCTCATGCGTCATTTTCTCATATATTTTTTTATATCTAAGAGGGGAAAACATTATCAGAACAGTTCTGTGGCTGAAATGAGGGACCATTAATTGTCAGGCTGGTGATTTTCATGTCTTCTAGCACACATAGGCAACTACACAGTTCTTTCTCCAAAAACACATCTGTTGCACATAGTTCTTGGCAGGACAAGCTGATGGGATTACAAGCAACCATGAAGTGGCTCCAGGCATTTAAGTGAACTCAGGCCATTAAGCTTGAGCATTTGCGTCTCTTTATTATTCAGACTTTCATACCAGGACAGGAAGAGAAAACCCAGACTTGGACTAAAATCTCCTGTGCTACACACTGAAATCCCTCACCCACTATTGCCAAACAGAAATCAGTTTTGCATAGGGTTTTTTTTAAAAAAAAAAAATTAGTAGTCCAGCAGGAATGTGAATTTACAATCACCTTTCAACTTGCCTGAACTCTTTGTGACACCCGTGAACAGATTCCTTCCACCCGAAGTACATTTTTACATCATCCACCCACCAGTCTTTTCCTTATAATAGTACACATTTGGGAACAGCTTTTTCCACATGCAGAAGAATGTGTGTTTTGCGAGGGGGGGGGGAGTGTTAGTAAAACTGAGAAATCACCTTTTCCATCCTCTTTTTTTTTTTTGCTGCCTGTTGCTGCTGTTTTTTAAGGTTCGGAGGAGAGTTATTTTTCTGTGGGTGGGCAAGGGTGGTGAAATCTCAGAGCAGTGGTGGAATCGTATCTCCAGTAATCGGGGTCAACAAAGCTTCAGTGCCCTGTCCGGCACCTTTAGCATCTCTTTAGTTAGCATAAATAGAGTACAGGACTCAGTAATATTTCATCATGCAAATATTCTTCATTTGAATGATTTATTCAAAGATTAGAATTTTGTTATTGCAGTACTTAATGTTGTTAATGGAATTGGGTGGGTCGCCATATCGGTCTGAAGCAGCGGAACAAAGTTTGAGTCCAGTGGGACCTTTAAGACCAACAAGTTCAATTCTGGGTATAAGCTCTCGCGTGCATGCACACAAATGCTTATACCTAGAATTGAACTTGTTGGTCTTAGAGGTGCCACTGGACTCAAACTTTGTTCTGTGTTGTTAATGGTGCTGATTTTTTATAGAGTGCCCGTAACTCCAGCTATAATTTGAAGAAGCTGTTGAAACGTCTGGGTTTAGAACTTTTAAGAAGATCTTGTCCATAAAATCTCTTGCCGATAAAGTAATTGTGTTTTGTAATAAGATTTAGCGCTGCCCTGCATGGTCCAAGCTGGCCCAATCTTACCAGATTTTGGAAACTAAGCCAGGTCGGCCCTGATACTTGGATGGGAGACCACCAAGGAAGCCCAGGGTTGCTACTCAGAGGCAGGCAATAGCAAACCACCTCTGTCCCCCTCTTGCCTTGAAAACCCTCTGGGGTCACCATAACTTGCCTGTGATTTGACAGAACTTTACACATACACACACACACACACACACATAGAGAGAGAGTTAGATTTATGCAGTGAGCTACTCTTGTTACGCTTCTGGAAGGTTGGTGAAACAGTCCAGAAACATTTTTTCAGCAACACCCCAGCACTATGCTGCAAGGCCACCACTGAACATGGATGGAAAGTGCTACTGTAGCTTTGAGCCTGGATGCATAAGAACATAAGAGAAGCCAATGTTGGATCAGGCCAATGGCTCATCCAGTCCAACACTCTGTGTCATACAGTGGCCAAAAATACCAGGTGCCCTCAGTAGGTCCACCAGTGGGGCCAGGACACTAGAAGCCCACCCACTGTTCCCCACCCCCCTGTCAAGCACCAAGAATACAGAGCATCACTTGCCCCAGACTGAGAGTTCCTATCTATACTTTATGGCTAATAGCCATTGATGGACCTCTGCTCCATATGTTTATCTAATTCCCTCTTGAAGCCATCCATGCTTGTAGCTGCCACCACCTCCTGTGGCAGTGAATTCCATGTGTTAATCACTCTTTGGGTGCTGCTGGTGTGACCTTGGGACAGTCACAAATTCTTTCAGAGCTGTTCTCTCAAGAGCAGTTCTCAAAAGAGCTCTCTCAGCCCTACCAACCTCACAGGGTGTCTGTTGTGGGGAAGAGAAGGAAAAGGAGATTGTAAGCTGCTCTGAGACTCCAAGTTAAGGGCAGGGTATAAATCTAGTCTCCTTCTTCTCCTCCTCTTCTTCTCGACTTGATGACAAACAAAAACTGAACCAGACCTTTGGTCCTTTTAGTTGTAGTTAGTTTGTCAGTTCTGACTAGCAGTAATTTCCAATAATCCCTGTATGACTGTGATGTTTTCAGGAATGTGAATGATGATTTTTTTTAAGGCAAGTTGGAACAGGTGTTCAACGAGGCAGTCATTTGCCTTGAGAGCAAAATTTCACCCAAATTCTATGGAAATGCTGCCCCTGAGAAATAAATTGAGCAAAGTATGAGTGCACATTCTTAAAACAAGTTATTTCTTGTTTTCTTAGGTAACATGCATGTATCACTAGCTGAAGCCCTGGAGGTTCGGGGAGGACCACTGCATGAAGAAGAAATATGGGCTGTATTGAATCAAAGTGCCGAAAGCCTTCAAGAATTGTTCCGTAAAGGTAAGGCAGAATAATTGGTCTTGTAGCCAGAAATGTTGGGCTAAGGTGGGCCTCAGGGTTTACCTGTGGAGAGGGGAGAGTACTATCTTGGGCTTATACAAAAGAACAAACATTTTAATACAAGCAGTCTTGATATGTTGAAAGTTATTCACTATTAAATCATATCTATGGGTTTCCAGTGTTCCCTCTAAGCTGAGTTAGTGTGAGCTAGATCACAGTTCTATAGCCTCTGGCTCATACATTTTTGTCTTGGAAGGATGGCTCCAGAGCAAACTAATTTAGGCAGTAATTGCTTGCTCACAACTTTAATGCCAGGAGCTCACAAAGTAGGATTTTTGCTCACAAGACTCCACAGCTTAAGAGGGAGCACTTGTTGGGATCCGTTGACTCCCTTTCTGCTAAGTCGTCTTTCTCTGTTACAGAAGGGTGTCATAGAACCCAATAACTGAAGGGAGTCGTTGGATCCTAGCGATTAAAATTAAGGTTTCATTTTAATGCAGTGGAAGCAAAATGACAGGATGTTTTTTAGATAATCTTAGTGCTTATTGACTAGACTGCTTATTGGGCTGCTGTTAGAATGCTGTCACGTTTTTATCCCACCCTTCCACCAAGCAGCTCAGGGTTGGGTGTTAATGATGTGTTGCGAGCATTGATGATGTCACTTCCAGGAGTGATGGTGAGAGTCCTAGGAATTGCCAGGAATTCTATGGTTCTACCATAGAGTTCCCAGTGATTCCTAGAGCTACCGCTATCCCTTCTGGTTTTTTCACAGAAGTGATGTCATCACACTCACAATGACAGTTTGGAGCTGAGCTCAGGAGATCCACCTACCCAGTAGTGGGCTTGGCAACCCTATTCTCTTCTCCCACATTTTATCTTCACGACAGTCCTGTGAGGTGGGCTAGGAGAGAGTGACAGGCACGGCAATGTATCCTGCATGTCTTCTCCTTTATACTTCCACCAGTAAAAAGTTAAGAGATTTTCCCCCCCAAAGAAAGCTGAGCATATACAGAGATCTGGAATAACCGTAGAGGGGTCTGGTTTCCACGACCTCCTCCATTCCCCCACCCCAGCTACAAAACTTTACGACATTAGTAAGAGTTGACATTTACATCAATAAGTCTGATTTATCAGCATTGTGAGAAGTTGAACTGCATAAACAGTAGTACTAAAAAGTTCTTGTCCATTGCATTTGGAACTCTGGCTTTGCCGTGACATATTTGGGGCAGATTCAGGGAGTAGAGCCTGGAGCATATTCTCCTCCTACTCCCAACTTCTTGAAACAAAGAGTAGTCTCAAAGGTCAAAGTCTTTTGCAGTTCCAAAACCATTCTCTGCTGGAGTGCTTAGATGAGAAGGTTCGGGGGCGGTGGGGGGGGGGGCGGGTTCAGCTACAGTTTATCTGAATAAACACAATTGTGCATCTATGGTTTTCCATTTTGCTTTGAGAAACAAAGTTCTCTACTGTTTCTTCTTCTTTCCTTCTTCATTTCCTTCTGACATTTTCCCTCTCACTGAAGTCAATTCCATGTAGTCTGATGCAGTATTGTATTCTTAGAGGCAGGGAAACTTTGTGCTGGGCCCTTCACCTGCTTTAGGATTACTCTTGTACACTGTGGAAAGGACTGTCTAAAGAGGAGGACGCATGTTATTACTGTATATCAGTCTTCATTGCGGTAGTAAAATCGCTTAGCATTTATATTATGCTGCTGAGTATTCAGAGGTAGTGATGCTTACAAAATCCAGCTGAATCTTTTCCCAGGTCCTGGAATTTTGCATTTATACCAAGGGGAATGTTGGAATCTGTAGTTCTTCTGGAGTTGTATGCTCAGAATGCATACGCACACAGCAGAAATAATTTTTAAAAGGTGCCTTCCACAGCAGTCATTCTAAAATTGAACTATTATTTAACTTTTGTTTTTATGTTTCCAAAGAGCACAAACAGGGGCTTTGTTTGAAGGCCTTTTCTTTCCCTTGCTGTTCTTTCTGCTTCTGAGGCAAGACAATTTAAAAAGTCAGCTTTTTTTCTTCCAGGAAAGTTGGCTGAGATACAGGGAAGACTTTTTTTCTTGTGTGAAATCAATCATCAGCTTTCTGAAATTCTCCTTTTCTTGTTTGATGAAAACCAGAAAAGAACCCAAAGCGCAGTAGAAACCATGGAACTGGTGGATTCTGCTCACCTCTATTTAAAATGCTTTACATGCATTATCACAGTAATTATCATAACATAAGAAGAGCTCTGCTGGATCAGACCAGTGGTCCCAGGGGCGTAGACTTTTCTAAAGTCCGAGGGGGGGGGGCAGGGGCTCTTTAACGTGTGCGCAAAGCGCGCGTGTGCTCGCTGGGGCGATGTTTCCGCCCCCCCCGGAAAACCTACCGCCAGCCGCCACGCCTCCCTGGCCCTTCCGAGGCTCACCAGCCGGTGCTGCTGGTGCCTTTCCCTCCCCCTCCGCCCTGGCCACTCCCTCCCTCACCCCTAAAAGAGGAAGAGGGAGAGATAAGGAGGGAGGAATGGCCAGGCCGGGGGGGGGGGGGAGAGGCACCAGCTGGCGAGCCTCAAAGGGCCCGGGAGGCGCGGTGGTAAGGCACCGGTGGCAGGTGCGATGTTTTCCCGGGGGGGGCTCAGTCCCCCCCGGGAAATTTCGGGGGTGGCTTGAGCCCCCCCGTAGTTTACGCCGGTGAGTGGTCCATCTAGGCCAGCATCCTGTCTCACACAGAGGCCAACCAGATCCTCTGGAGTTTCAACAACAGGACTCCTAGCACTGGTATTCAGAGACTGCCTTCCTCTGAACGTGGAGGATCTCTTTAGTCACTGCGACCAGTAGCCACTGATAGACCTATCCTCAATGCATCTGACTGATCCTTCTTTACTGGGCCTGTGGCCCCATAAAATAGTAGTATCAACCCCATATTATGTATAAATCTTGAAGCATAGTGGCTTGTCTAGGGAGATGTACAAAGATCATGACAGAAGCAAGATTTGAACCCGGGATTTGCTATTTTGTGGCTGGTTGTCTTATAGTGCAATCCTAAATAAAGTTATATCCTCCTAAGCCCACTGAATTCAGTGCATCTAGAAGGGTGTAACTCTGTCTAGGCCTGCACTGTAAGTTACTGTCCTCCATTGGCATAGACGGAAATAATTCCGCATAGGATTGCATTAAATGTTAACAGTACCCCTATGTGTGTGGTGGAGTGATGCCCAGATCTGAACCCTAGTTTGCTGGCAGTACATCTGAGGGTTCCTTTCCTTGCATCTCCACCCATCCTTTGGATAGGGGGAGAAATGCTTTGCGCACTGCACAGTTGTGCTCTGCCAGGGAATTGAAAAGCAGTGCCAATTAGAAAAACCTGTTTCCTTTCGCTAGCACTGGGAGTCTCCTCCTGCAAATAACAGCCACGGCAAAGCAGCTAATTGGATAGAACCATTAGTATCTAATCTGAGATAAGGGCGGCAGAGGCTTGCTGCTAGGCAGAAGGCAGCCCACACAATGACCTGCAGGTAGAACTTTGGGATCATCCAGCAAGGCAGGTCTTGATTCTATGAGAACCCCATCAATGGGAGAGTCCCAGCTTCAGTCAGCTTACCAACAGGTGGCAGGGCCACTAACATCTATTTTAAAAAGCAGGGCCTTCTGAGTTGCTACTCCAGAGGTCTGAATGGCCTGCTACAGATTGGTTCTTATGGTTCCCTTACAATACACGATACACAACCTTTATTGGCGTACACATCATGGTTCCCTTCAGTGCTCCTTCTAAGCCGTGGAGCCTTGCGAGCAAAAACTCTACAATGTGAGCTACCGGCATTAAAGTTGCGAGCGAGCGATTTGGCTGCTGCATAAAAGAGTTTGCTCTGGAGCCATCCTTCCTGAGCTAAGACAAAAATGTGTGAGCCGGGGCGGTAAAAAACTGTGAGCTAATTCACACTAACTCAGCTTAGAGGGAACACTGGTTCTGCAGACATCTTGCAGAAAAGTGAACCTTCTCCCCCCCCCTCAATTAACTCTTGGCAATTAACCCCAGGTTTGGGAAAAGCAAGGATCTGTGCCATGTTTGTTTATTTTTAAATGTTACAGACCCATGTTTGCGATGAATCATGCTTGAAAAGTTTGAAAGGTGAGAATAAGGCACAATTTGTGGCATGCGTTCTCTCTTTATATGTATAGATAGGGTTGTTTGACTAAGCTTTGTCACTGCTTCTCTGCTTTGTTCTGGGGTTTAATGGACTGTACATTTAACTGCTATTTTAAAAATACGTACTTCTATGAATTAGGCAGCGTTTGAACATATTTTGAAATGCAGGATGTAAACTTTGCAGGACAATAAATGAAATCTTGGGTTCTTAAAAAAGCCTTCCCAATTAAAGCTAGGTAAGCAGTTCTGTGCCCTGACTTGGATGGCCTAGACTGGTCTGATTTCATCAGGTCTTTGAAGCTAAGCAGGGTCGAACCTGGTTAGTACCTGGATGAAATACCACCAGGGAAGTCCAGGGTTGCCACACAGAGGCAGGCAATAGCAAACCACCTACGAACGTCTTTTGCCTTGAAAACTTTGCAGGGTCTCCATAAGCCAGCTGACACGATTGCACTTTCTACCACCACCACTAAGCAATTCTGTGCTGCGTGCCCCGGAAACTCCTGTATTGCTTTGCACAATCTGTGGGTCAGTTCAGATTTAATGCAGTGCCATAGCATATTTTAGCTGTGGTTAGTTCATGCACTGGGATGGAAAGTGGCATATAAGAGCCCAGATCTTGGAAGCTAAGTAGGGTCGGTACTTGGAGGAGCAATCCCCAAGGAAGGCTCTGCAGGGGAAGGCACTGGCAGATGGGGTTGCTAGCTCTGGCAGGGGTATTGGGGGGGGGGGCATTTCAGGGGTGAGTGGAGGGGCCCTCAAGCCCCATGGTGACCTATAGCTACCCCTCTCCCTCCTTTTGTGCAGAGATTTATAGGGCTTCAGCTGATCAGTGGGGAGCATGTGGCCCGTCGATCAGCTGAAGGGCCCTTTAAATCTTCCAGCAGGGAGGGAGAGGGGCGTAGGTAGTTAATGTAATCAGGGTTTAGGAGCCAAGTGGATCATTTAATCCCAGCCCCTCCCCAAAATCCTGGCTTTTAGTGTTGTCGCTCTTTTTCCTGCCTTCCCATAATATCCCAGCCTGCTAACTTAAATAGATTCAGCGTAAAGGAAAAAGGATATATCTGCGGTGAGAAATGCTGGGGTAGGGAGTTTGCATTCCGTCCATCTAGTTCCCCCACCTCCACCAGTATTCAGTCTAATAAATGCAAATAGGGTGCTTGTGAAAGCTAACTTTGCTGCTGAAACACAGGCCGTCAAGCCAGCCAGAGTTCAATTGGCATTACTGTTCATTAGGGATGCACAGAAGGCGAATGTCCCACTGTTGGGTCCTTTAGAGAGCAGAGCTGCATATGGAGTGAAGAGTTTATTGCAGGGCAGACCTGGAACAGAGGGAAGGGAGATTTGGCTGCTAGTGGGAGGTGGCTTGATAGCAAGAGCTGTTTAGTTTTTGACCTGCTCTTTCCAGGTAATTCTGTGGACAGGACAGGCACAGAGTGTCTGTGGGAAGATAAACCAGGATTAAGTCAGGGTACCATGTAGATCTGTAATACAAAGTTATAGTTAAGACTGTGGTCAATAAAACCACCTTCAGCTCTTGGCTGGAGGTGCCCAACTATCCATACTGATCCTTTGTGATTGAATAAACTGGCTTCTGTATGTGCTGCTACTGAGATTGGGTCCCACTGCAGCCTATTAATTTTGAAGAATTATTTGAAATGCGGCAGCTTGTATCCAGCTACGCACCTCTATGGCTTATGGATTTCAAGACTATATGGATTTTCCAGGAACTATATGAGTCCACCCTATGATGAATGTATGTTAAATTGGATTATGGAGCAACAGGAGTGAAACACATTGAATACTTTGGGGGCTTTCTTTCTTGCAATAACACCGTGACTTTATCTAGTTATATGGTTACTGTGTTATTGAACTTGGTATTAAAATATTAATTTTATACATCTTTCCTTAACCTTAGTTATTTCAGCCAGCGTTTTTTTGTGCTTTGTGCTAATTATGCAGACAGCCCAAGCTAACCTGATCTTATCAGATTTTGGAAGCTAAGCTGGGTCAGTCCTGGTTAGTATTTGGAAGGGGAACCACCAAGGAATACCAGGGTTGTGATGCAGAGGCAGGCAATGGTAAACCACCTCTGAACGTCTCTTGCCTTGAAAACCCCGTGGGTTGCCATAAGTCAGCCGTGACATGCCAGCAAAAAAAAAAAAAAGTGACGTAGAGGCTGGCAATGGCAAACCACTTCTGAATATCTCTTGCTTTGAAAACTCTACGAGGTCGCCCTAAGCTGGGTGTGACTTGATAGCACTTTCCATCAGATCATGTTTTCCTGTTGCATCTAAAACAGCCCTGTAAAGAAAACTTTTTTTTATTTTAATTTTTCTTCAATTTTTTTTGTAACTATATTTTTTATTAATTTTTCAATTTTAACAACAAACAATACTTTTCATCAACAAAATTGAACACGTTCAAACATTAAACATCAAACATCAACTTAACATAACCAAAATCAAAAACTTGGCAATTAATCAAATTACAAAATTTTCAATATAATAACAGCTTCCTATATATATATACATATACATATATAAACGCACATATATATCAATAAAAGACAAAATCTTTATATTTTTCCGGGAGAACATTGGTTTCATTTGTTTCAGTTTCAATATAATGAAAGAAGGAATACCATTTTTCCAAAAAAACAGATTGTAAGGTCGGTTGTTCTATTGTCAACAACTGATGTGCAATTTTGTTGTTAACAATTACTTCCCAGATCTTTAAAAACCATTGTCTAACAGTTGGAACTCTTGTTGTTTTCCAGCATTGTGCCAAGAGAGTCTTTGCTGCTATCATCAACAAAGCTATAAGTTCCATCTTTGTTTTGGTCAAAGATTCGTGCTCCCAATGGTTTAATAATACTGATTCAGAAGTAAATGGAACCTCAGTACCAACTATTTTCCCTATTATAGGAATAACCTGGTCCCAAAATGATTTAACTATGGGACACATCCACCAACAACGTAAAAAGGATCCAATTTCCTTACCACATTTCCAACATAGTGGTGACTTTAAAATTTTACTATAAAATAATCTCTGTGGGGTTAAACACCATCGTGAATTTTCTTCAATTTTTAAAGAACCAAAATACAAGCATAAACAGTGTATCCAAGATTGATCAGTTGTGAAATCAGCCATAACAAACATATATCATAACATGCAAAAAACCATCGAATTCAGAAATAACATTTAAATCTTTAGAAAGGGTAACAAGTTTTTAGAAAAAGAGGTTTTTAGGAATTATACCACTTCCTGCTAAGTATCCTATGATAGGAAACCAGACTGCCTAAAACAATTCTATAAAGAAAACTTGACCCTACTTCTGCTTATTCCAAACTGAGTCCCCCTACTTACCTCAAGTGGCTGCAAGTGAATATGCAAAGGACGACAGCCTGTTCAGAAATTGTGTTTGAACTGCTTGGGAATGAGTTGCATTGGAATACTAGAAGTCTACAATTATCTGCAAGCCAACTTGATTTTTTTTTTTTTGCACACCTAAAGCCCTATGTTAATTCGGACATCTGTTTATAAACTTACTTTCCAGTTTTGAAATATCAGAGCTGTCTCTGGATTTCTTTGATTGTGCTGCACTGATATGGAAAGAATTTGCTGCGCTTTCATCTTCTGTAAATAGGGTTTTTATTATTAAATTTTTAAAAATCAAATGATCTTAAAGTGCAACAGGTAGTGACTCTCCCCCCCCTTTTCCCTGCACATGTGTTACTGGAAAAGAGTTACAGATTTTGTGAAATGTTGTTGGTGTTGATTAGTCACTCTGGAGAGTTTCCACCACATCAAACGGAAGCCTGCAGCTATGCATCTTCATTAACAACATGGGATCAGGAAATATTGTTATCCATCCACTTCCCTTCCCTTCAACCATAGGATGGATTTTGGTTTGTATGATCTTGATTAATAATTTTCCTGACATGTACCCTTCCTTCCTTCCTTCCTTCCTTCCTTCCTTCCTTTCTTTCTTTCTTTCTTTCTTTCTTTCTTTCTTTCTTTCTTTCTTTCTTTCTTTCTTTCTTTCTTTCTTTCTTTCTTTCTTTCTTTCTTTCTCCCACCTAACCAGCACAGCCAACTCAAGGCGGCTAACAACACTTAAAATCAACAGCATACAGAAGTTAAAATTAGATCCAAATACATAAATAACAATATAAAACCACAAAAGATGGCGACAATACAGTAATCCAACACAGGGAGCAGCGGCCTAAGTATCCCAGGCCTGGAGGCTTCCACCAGCAAATGTACCAGGCCAGTCATTTCAACCAGCCACTTTTCCAGTGGCCATTTCCCCCAGTGGCGGCTCCTAATTAAAGTCCTGGCAGAAAAGCTCTGCTTTGCAGGCCCTGCGGAACTGCAAAAGGTCCCACAGGGCCCTGATGTGTTTTGGGAGCTCGTTCCACCTGTGAGGAGCTGCCACCGAGAAGGCCCTGGTCCTGGTGGTCGCCAACCTGGCCTCTCTAGGACCAGGGAGTGTCAGGTGATGTTGGGTGCCTGACTGCAGTGCTCTCTGGGGTATATACGGGGAAAGGTGGTCCCTTAAGCATTTGGACCAGGAGTTTTGTAGCACTGGGCATAGAGGAATCTACATGGCGCATACATTTAAGTGGTTCAGTTTGCACTTAGCAGCTCTTCTTTATGATTAGATGTGGCCTGCCACATCAACGCATCAAGGTGGCTAGCAAGTGCCAGGGGCTGTCTGTACCAGCTCTTATTGATCAAGATGGGTAGCTGTGGTAGTCTGTGTGTAGTGGTAGAAAAGAGCAAGAGTCCAGTAGCACCTGAAAGACTAACAAAACTTGTGGCAGGGGATGATCTTTTGTGAGTCACTGCTGAAGAAGTTAGCTTTTAAGGTGCTGCTGGACTCTTGCTCTTTTCTACAGCTCTTATTGATTTTCCCACGTTTGGCACAAATAATACCCAGGCGGTACAGTTCATGGCACGCATGGCAGATGGCAAGAGTTATAATGATCCCAGCGCTTGTGAGTGAAATATGATTGTTCTTGGCTTTCATTCTCTCCATTCTGTCACTTCTTCCTGGATAGGGAAGAGAAAATCAGTGGTAGCATAAACTTCTGGGAGCTAATGCCCACTTATTCAGATGCAGTTTTATTATGTCTGAAAGCTTTTGTTTTCCTCCCCGTCAAGGGTTTCAAAGCAAAAGATATTCACAGGTGGTTTTCCATTGCTTGCTTCTGCATTGCAACCCTAGATTTCACTTGTCCAAGTGCTAACCAGGGCTGACGCTGCGTAGTTTCTGAGATCTGACAAGATTGGGCTAGCCTCATCCATCCAGTTCAGGATATAAAAAGTACTGCCGCCCTTCAAATGGATTTCCTGCAAGGAAAAGTATAGTTTACCCCTCTGCTATGGTTCCAAATTAGCATCCTGCACACTAGCTATTTAAAAGGGGGGAAATGGGGCACTGCATATACAGAACTCCCAGCATTTTGTTCAGTTTGGCCCATAACTTCTTAGTTATTTAACATAATATTTTTACTGTTTTACAGAATGATATACCATATCCTTGCTCATTTTTAGGTAGCTTTATGCTTATTGTCCCTAATGGGTTCTCTTTTACCACTTACAGCCATGATATAAAAAGTACTGCCGCCCTTCAAATGGATTTCCTGCAAGGAAAAGTATAGTTTACCCCTCTGCTATGGTTCCAAATTAGCATCCTGCACACTAGCTATTTAAAAGGGGGGAAATGGGGCACTGCATATACAGAACTCCCAGCATTTTGTTCAGTTTGGCCCTTAACTTCTTAGTTATTTAACATAATATTTTTACTGTTTTACAGAATGATATACCATATCCTTGCTCATTTTTAGGTAGCTTTATGCTTATTGTCCCTAATGGGTTCTCTTTTACCACTTACAGCCATGATAGGTGTTTGTAGGTTCTCCTTCCCAGAATTCCTTTCTCCTTTAGTTTTCCCTTTCTTCAACGTCATCAAGGTTAGCTGTTCTGCCATAACCCTTTCCACAAAAGTAAACAATCTCAACCAGAAGAAGTAGTTTCTGGGCTCATCAGAAGTCGAAGGTAGTGATGGCCATAGGAATAACCAGCTTTAAAGGAGATTAGACAGATTTGTGGCGGATAAGTCTGTCAATGGCTACTAAGGTTCTGGACTAGGTGGACCACTGGTCTGATCCATCAGGGCTCTTCTTGTGTTTTTGTCGGGAAAGGCCTCGGCCTCTAGGCCCTGTTGTTGGCCATCCAGAGGAACTGGTTGGCAACTGTGTGAGACAGGATGATGGACTAGAACCATTGGTCTGATCCAGCAGGGCTCTTCTTATGTTCTTAAGGTAACCCAGATAGATCATTGGACAATACCGCTGATGACTTGCCGGCCCATTGCCCTCTGATTAAAGCAACAACAGCCTCAGCTGCATAATGACTTTAAATTGTCAGTTTTCCCCCA
This sequence comes from Lepidodactylus listeri, assembly GCA_029233225.1. Lineage (NCBI taxonomy): Eukaryota > Metazoa > Chordata > Lepidosauria > Squamata > Gekkonidae > Lepidodactylus > Lepidodactylus listeri. The sequence goes on from JARCFY010000009.1 coordinate 19,144,158, forward strand.
CGCCTTTCTTTAAAAGAAAAACATCTTGTCCTTCATTTATAAATAAGTTCCGGTTTAAGATATTACATCTGTGTTCAGATTCCATTTTAAGCCCAGATAATTTAGAAGATAAACTGACTATAGCAGAAGCTTTAATCTAAAATACAAAAATCTGTTGTTGTTGTGTGATTTTTTTTTTAAAAAATAGATTTTTCATCCACCCTGGTTTGGGTACCTGTATTGTAAGCTCTCTAGCAAGTTTCAAGTGGCAAGTAATGTAGAGGAGAGAATGATGCTAATTCTTCAGAATTTTTATGTGAGAATGCCCTTAAGCTAGCCAAGTACTTGCTTAATTCTCGTTTCTGGGATCTGGGAGATAAGAACAAAGGCACCTATTGCACCTGCTGTGGTTCCCAGGCAACACCTGTGAACAATAGTGTCACACGTATCCCAATGTTCACAGCTACAGCATGACTCCTGTCCCAATATTGATTTTGTATTCATTTTTCTGTGTGTTCATCCACTTGTAGTCTCATTTTTTTCTGGCACTAGAATATACTGAATGTCCTGTTGCTGGCTAGGATGGCAATCGGTAAGCCTACTCTAATCCATGTTGGATTGAAGTAAATTCTGAGAGCTACATTTCAAAAAATAATATCCTGGTTTGAATGGTTTGAGAGCTAGTGTTCAGGTTGTTAGGGATCACGAAGCTCATTGTGTGTTCATTCAGTATCAGTTCATTCATCTGTACAGTAGAACTAATAACGCCCTGCCTCAAAAGATGGTTTAGAGTTACGGATCTCTTCATGATACAAAACCAGAGACTTGACATTCTGTACATCTTTGAAGCTTGCCGTAAAGTGATCCAACAGAGCATACCTTCCAACCTGTTGAAATTGGGGTGGGGGGTAGGGGAGAGATCAGTATGGCTGAGGAGATTGCTCAGAGCTGGGGTCTCCTGCTTTTTTGGTGTATAGGCACCTCGGGAATTTTGAGACGGGTAGTGAGCGCCACACCGAAATGGCTGATTTGAGAGGTGGAGCCAAACCCATAATGGAGGCAGAACCCAAACACAATACTTTTCTCCTTGGTTTGCAAAACAATCATACGGCAGCCGTGTTGAATGTATGGAGTGGCCTTATTCAGAGCCCAGCCTTTGGTCTGTCAAGGTTAGTATTATCTGCACTTTGGTTGGAAGCATGGCCCAGCCACTGAGAGGACAGCAAACCTGGAAAAGTAAGGGGTGATCTTCTATTCTTGAACACTTTTCTCTTCCCGCAGGCAACAGCCCAGCTCCCTGAACTCTAAGACTAGAACAAATCTCCCTCTCTGCTTTGCAAAAGAAGTGCATGGCAACAGTGTGTGAGGCCTGAAGGGAAATGGAACCACACAGTGGCTAAGGAAAGCCCGGGTACTTAACAATCCTAACCCTCAAATGGCTGTGGCTACAATAGCAGCCATGGAAAAAACCCTTCATTTGAATAAAGGCAGCCAATAGCAAGCCCTGCCTTACAGTGGCCCCACCCACTTTTGAAAAAGCTTGTTTGGTGCCAGGGGAAGTAATCATAGATGACACGGTGCCCACGGGCATCACACTGGGGAACCTTGGCTCAGCATGTGAGCGCACTCTAAACAAAGCATTCAAGGTTTGGCTCCAATATCTCCAGTAAAGAATCTCAGCGAGCTGAGCTAGGAAAACTCCTTCTTGAGACCTTGGAGACTAAGGTTGCCAGGTCTTGCCTGGCTGCTGGCGGTGTGTGTGTATGTGTTCTTCCTCTTCAGAAGATCTTTGGTGCGCACGTGAAGCGCATATGCCACGTTGACATCACCTGGAAGTGATGTCATTGCACAGGGCACATTGTGGGCAGGGCTTCTATCATTCGAGGAAAAACCGTAGAGTTTTTCCTCAAATGATAGAGTGTCCTCCTGCAATGTGCCCTGCACGACGACGTCACCTCTGGGTGACATCATCACGCCAGGCATATTAGCCCGAACTTGGCACTTTGCCACTTGGCCACTAGTCAGATCCGGGCTGGCAGATCAGGGGCCCTAAAAGCGCCCCCCCCCAGGGAATGGCAAGCCTATTGGAGACTCACTGTTAATCAGAGTGGTTGGTAAATGAGTTGGTGATCTGTAAGGCACCTTCATATTTCAGAGGAATCTAAACCAAAGCTTGTTCTGCTAGATAAAATAAAAATGTTCACATAATCCTGGATGTTCAGTAATAGGCAGGCATTTTGGCCCAGAACTGTCCCCATTAGTTATCCCAACACCTGTTAATCAGAGGAATACTGTCTCTGTACATAGGGGCTATACTTTTATATGTCTTTCCTGGATCACAAATTAACTAGGTGTCGTGCAGGCCCTAGACAATAGGTTTTGATTTCTAATTTATAAGAATATTGCCGCAGTTAGATTTTAGTCCAGTAGCACCTTAGAAACCAACAAGATTTTGGAGGTATAAGCTTTCAAGAGTCAAAGTGTCAGATAATAGCTGCGATTACACACATTAAATAACCCACTTTCAATCTACTTTCCAACTGAATTTTGCCAGATCACACAGTAAAATCCAGATGGAAAGTGCATTGAAAGTGGATTATTTAGTGTGTGTGATTGCAGCCAGTAAAGAGTATTAGCAGGTATTGCCCTGGGTTAGTACAGGGAAGAAAAGGTTGGTGGTTGCTAGCCGCCATTTCAGCATCTAAAAGGAGGGTTGTGTGTACTTGGTTAATCTGTGCAGAGATAATGCGGCCGTGAAAATGCCGGTCCTAGGCTGGTCTTATTCCACCTGTTTTAATTACTCATGTTAGCACTTGTCATTTGGAGGGTGTATCAGCTGTTCATGCATGCTGTATCTTGCATTATTGTACTGTGTGAAGTCAGAAGCAACAAGTCTTTCCAGTGATTTGTGGGTATATGGGCATGTCGAAAAGCAAATCTATGCCTTTCATTCTCCAGGGAAAAAATATAAATCTGGTGTCAACTATTTCAATGGAATAGCTTACAGAAATGAGGGAAGCTAAAAATAGAAGACATCTCTACATGTCATGCAACTTTGTCTTCATGATGTATTGTAGGCTCTTACAAGGACAGTATGGTGCATCACTCAGGTTCATAAAAGCAGAGCAGAAAGCAAACAAACCAGTACCTTAAAACCAAGACAGGTAACACAGGAGAGGCCAGTGTGGGAGATGCAGCATATATTTGACTAATCCAATTACAGCACTTTCCACTTGGGAAAATGAGATGGAAGTAACGTGGTCTGATAAAATTCACAGGCAATAAGCCTTTTGATAAATGATGAAGCTTCTCTTACTCATTGGCTTAGTGTACATGATAGTTTCGATTACAGAGCCAGTCGTATTGTACTTATACGTGCAACCAGTCCTGCCCAACCTTACCTAAAATGTTTAAGAGTGCACATCCAATCAGTGTTTAGTTAGGATGTGATTAGGCATCGATCCTACTTTGATAGTTGCACGAGAAGCATGATTATACCTCTGCGGCGAAAGCTCACCAGGTGACCTTGGGCCAGTCACATACTCTTAGCTTAACCTAGAAGGAGGAGGAGGAGGAGACTGGATTTATACCCCGCTCTTCACTCGGAGTCTCAAAGTGGCTTACAAACTACTTCCCCTTCTCCTCCCCACAACAGATACCCTACCATATGGGGTTGTTGTGAGGAAAACGCAGGGGAGAGGAGAATGATTCAGGGCTCATTTCATAGCAGGAGCTCCTTTGCATATTAGGCCACACACCCCTAATGTAGCCAATCCTCCAAGAGTTTACAGAGCTCTTCTTACAGGGGCTACTGTAAGCTCTTGGAGGATTGGCTACATCAGGGGTGTGTGGCCTAATATGCAAAGGAGCTCCTGCTATGAAATGAGCCCTGAAATGATGTAAACTGTTTTGGGTTTCCATTGGGAAGAAAGGCAGGGCATAAACACAGTAAAATTTAAAAGATATTGTTTTTCTAAGGAAGTCCAGTTTTCATTTTATGGAACGGAGGGGTTTATGCAAACAATAGAGTCTTAGTTGTGGAATGTAATAATAAAGAAATACAAGACAACTTGGCTTATCCTTTGCAGTACAAGCCTTGCCCTTCAGGTCGTACCAAGGAATGTAAGCTTTATAGTGCAGTCCTAAGTAGAGTTCACTTCATTGGATTTAGGTATAAATAACTCTGCTTTGGATTGCACTGTTAGTCTGTTTCATGCTTGCACTGATTCCAAAGTAGCTTCTACTGATGTATATGAACATCTGTGCAGGCGTATGAGGAATCAGGTCGATGAGATTCAGTAATCACAGAATGCCAGCTGACAAATATATTTTATCTTGGAAAGGCAGCATTCTCCTCCATCTCCTGGTAATTAAAGAGCTTGAAGATTTGATTAACGGATCCCAGACCAACGCATGCATAATCTAGTTGCATTGGAATAAACTAATAAATACAGAGGTTCCCCCCCCCCCCCCCCAATACATGAAGTAGCAGGCCTCCAGAACTCAAAAACAAGAATACCAAGTTCTTGTATACAGGGGTTATAGTACTTCAGCTTGCTGTAAATGGTGGGACGGCCTTTGAAGATAACTTGGTAACTTCAGTTAGTGCAAAACACGATGGTCTGCTTTTTAATAAGTATGGGTCACCGTGGGCACATACTGCGTTAGATCCCGACTAGGCATTTCCATGGGTGCAATAATTTCTGCTTGGGGAGTGCAGTCTTTCCCACCTTCCCCCTCTTGGGAAAGCTCCAGATGTCCCCACGATCCCCTGTTGTTGGTGGAGAGGGAACCCCTAGGAACAAGATTTCAGGGTATGTTTTGGGCTGCTGAGGGAGGGGGGAAATCATACCCTGTGAGCAAACATCTTTGCCCCTGTGGAAATATTAGACTAACCCTTTGGATATTTTAAAACAATTTGCTTTCTTACTGGTTTCAGGTCTCAGTTCAAGGTGCAAGAGCTTGCCTCTGTCCTTCAGAATCAAGGACCATATTTGAAGGACCGTCTCATCCTGTTTAAACCTACATGCTTGCTTAGGGTGGTGGAACATCTCCCGTCTTCTTTGCCCTCTGCTCTCTTTCCCACATTGGGAGCATTTTCTGTCCTGTTGGAGGGGAGTGGCAGAAAATTCCATTTTTGCCACGGGAAAATGTTGTCTGGATCCAGCCTGAGATCCAGAGACCGTTCTCCTTGTTAATGTTTTGAATCCCTAGTAAGGCATTCCCCTCCCCCGCTTTTTTGTGGAGAGAACATTCTCATAAAGACCTCTGAGACCGATTTCCCACAAGCCGCTCCTCCACCCTTGCTCTTCCCTTTCCCCTGATTGTATGCATCAGTTTCCCACTACTTGCTGCGCAGCCGCATTTTGACCCACAGCTTCGCCCGATTTCCTGCGCATCTTCTCAATCCTCAAAAAACAGGATTGTCAAGATGCAGGGGAAATTGGGCGAAACTGCGGGTCAAAATGTGGCTGTGCAGGTGAGCTTTCACAGCAGAGGCCACAAAATGCGGCCGCGCAGCAAATAGTGAGAAATTGACGCATACAATTGAGGGAAAGGAAGAGCAAGCGGCTTGTGAGAAACTGTCTGCGTTGCAGCTATGTTAAGTAATTTGTGGATGGTAGACGTGGGCTGTAGCTTTGTTTTTGGCCAGTTCAGTTTTATTAGGATGGTTCTTCTAAGGAATTGATAGTTAACCTCCTCCCGGTACATTCAAGTTGGGAAATACAATGTGCTAATTCCATTTCCCATCCCATCCATATACAAATTGTGCAAACGGCATGCATATCTTCCTTCCTGGCATCAGCATGTGGCATTCCCTGAAGAAAATGTGCTCAGGTGAAAGCACTGGGTTTAGGAATACTCCCAGGACCTGTAGCGAGGGATGACAGCACTGCCACAAAGGGTGGAACAATTGGTTGTTGTAGAATTCTGGTGTGGCTGGAATGTAAGGAGATTAAGGCCAACAAACAGGATTAAAGGCCAACAAACAGATGTTTACAATACTGAAGGTTAGCAACATCCACAATGGTGTTTGTACTTTAAGGACTCACAGTAATTACAAGTTGTCTTGGATATTTCAGTGTTATTGTTACTGCAGGACTGATTAACACCTCACCAGGTTTTTTCCCCCTTTATAATATTTGCCAGAACAATGTGGCTGTATTGCCTTCACAAGAATGTGTCGCATAGGAGCAAAACAAACCAGACCCCTTAGCTGTTTTCTGGCAATGGTTATAAAACTCCCAAAGTTTCTTTAACCAGGCTGCATAGTTCTGCAGTTAGCTCACCAAATCTGGTGGCGGGACTGCTGAAAATGACACACAACTGACCAGGAGCTATCCCAAAAATTCCAGTGATCCTGGAAAGTAGTTTAAACTTCTGTTTTTCTGGAAACATCCCACCCCCAAATTTTGAGTAGAGCTAAGGGAAATCTTTGGTCTTCCGTTTAAGCAGTGGCAAGATTTACTCTGGAGGAGACAAACAAGGGACTGGTGTGCTCAAAAGCAACTGTGCAAAGGATTAGACAGAAGTGATTATTATCCCCAAAGAGGACCCACCGTACACTTCCTGTATTGGCATGGTGTGTCCAGGGCATCAAAAGGATATTTTGAGCAGGAGGATCCAAATGCTAAACCCATTTTATTTTTCCTCTGTTGCTTTTAAGGATGCAAAGTATAAAGAAAAGCGGAGGTGTCTTTGGGCGTGTTATGTAGCTGTGTCCAGCTGAGTTACAGAGTACAATCTGTCCTCAGCCTTAGCACAGAGCAACAGTGGGTGGTTTTGACAAGCATGGGGCAGGCCTACTTCTCCTTCAGGAGACGGACCTGTGTCTTGGCTGCACCATTTCAGACATGCAGGGATCATTTCGAGCAGGAGCGCACAGGAACGCTGTTCCAGGAGTAACAAGCCCAGGAGCGGGCACATATGGTGATGTGCTGTGGAAAGAAGCAAAAGCACACTAACTTGATCTGTCTTTTCATGCTTGTTGTAGGGTAGCTCCCCTGCAAGAGCAAAGGAAACCTAAAGTGTCTTTAGTCAAAGTGTAAAGCTGGCTTGCCAGCTCTGAGTTGGGAAATACTTGGAGATTTTTTGGGGTGGAGCCTGAGCGGTGGGTGTTGCCTTCTGACACACTTCCGGTGATGTCAGGGGGTGTGGCACATGCAAATAAATTATGCTAATGAGTTATGCTAATGAGCTTCTGCACCTCTTTTTCTACAAAATGATCCCTGCAGATGTGAATGAATGTTCCTCCATGAAGAAAAGTAGCACGTCTAAAAAACTAGTTTCTTCTCAATGTGCTAAGTTGCCATAATAAGGGATTTTTTTCAAAATGAAAGGAGCATCTGAATTTGGGAGCACCTGTTTGCAGTGGTGCATTTCAGAAATAATTCAGGTGGGGTAGCCATGTTGGTCTGAAGCAGCAGAACAAAGTTGGAGTCCAGTGGCACCTTTCAGGCCAACAAAGTTTTATTCATGGTATAAGCTTTCGTGTGCAAGCACACTTCCTCAGATACAGTGGAACAGAAGCGTACGTACTAAGTCTCTCAGTTCTTGCTTGTGCCCAGAACTGAATTTTATTTGTCTTGTAGGTGCCACTAGACTTAAACCTCATTCCCTCATCTGTTCGTTAACTCTTGTATTTGTATGCTAATTTACTGCCATTCACAGATCTTTCTTGCATCCAGTCTCCTCTATCATCACCCAGTACTTACGCATCTTGATTCTAAATGGTCATTCTTGACAACATCCCACCCCATAAGTAATGGTTGGGCAGGTTCTTTTCCATCGGAACTGAGGAAGTGTGCTTGCACATAAAAGCTTATAGTGTGAATAAAACTTTGTTGGTCTTAAAGGTGCCACTGGGCTCAAACTTTGTTCCAGACGTAAGTTTGTCACTTCAGCGAAAAGTAGTTCAGTCCAGTAACATAGGAGTGTATCAAGAATCGTGGACTGGGCTAAAGATCAAGTGCAGAAGCTCATACAGAACCAGGAACATAGGATAGTCAGAATGCAGGAGGTCTTAGGATCCGAAGGAATATGTACCGATCACATCCTTTCAACATTTGGTTAGTAGGTAAACTGCATGGCATGTTCTAGTAAAAGGGGAAAGTCTCAGTACAAGGTCAGGTGAGTAGCTCCAAGGAAGACTTGTTGTCCAGCTGACCTGTAGTCTCTTCCTGATTTCTTTTGTGAATCGTCAGAAGAGCACCCAGCTGGACAAATGCAGATTGGTCCAGGTCTGTTGGATCCATATTGAGGAATGATCCTGGATAGCGTGAGGAGCCCTAGGAAGTAGTGAATGACACATAAGGAGATCCTAGCGAACAGCAATATTCTCAGAGCCCATCAGACATTAAGAAAAAGCATGCAATATATCCTTCAGGGGTTTGTACAGTTTTGAACGTATCTGAACAAGAACTGTTTGTTTTCCTTCCTGTGTGCTGAAAACTAGAGTGCTAGGAATAAAGGCTTTGACCTAATCTTTCTCTCTGGTATGAGAGCTATGTGCAGGGAGGACTGTACCACGCAGGTAGATGGATGGAGATACATATATTCTGTATGTTGGAACTGGCTCTTCGTGACCAGCTTTTGTGATTTCTCCCTGTGAATCGCACATACTGGCTGCCCTTCAGAATTTTTGAGTGAATGAGAGAGAAGGGATTTTCATAGTTGCTTCCCGGCTTCCCCTCCTACGCTCTGTCATTCTGGCCCCTCTCTCTCCTCATTTCTCAAAACATTCGGCGCATAATTGTGTCTGTTTACTTGATTTCCCATTGCAGTATTGAAAAGCTTTTGCAGTACCACTTTTAAGACGTCTCTGGCCCAGAAAAAGACGCACTGCTATTCCTCCCCCCCAGTCTTTGAAATTTAATTCAGACAAATGTCTGTCTTGGCATTCTTGTTTGATCCTTGTGTGGAGTGGCCTTATCTGGCTTGTCTTGTGTACAGAGATAATATTTTAAGGTGGCAGTAGCCAACCTGTGGCTCTGTTAGGGGTTTGTGGCACTTCTGGATTAGAAGAAGGTGGGCCTGCAGTCTTAGGGACAAACTAGACGTTATAGTGTCCACAGGTCAGACTAGAGTTTCCAGCTCTAGGTTGGGAAATATCTGGAGATTTGAGGGGTGGAGCCTGAGGAGGATGGGGTTTGGGGAGGGGAGGGACTTCAATGGGGTCTAGTGCCCATGTGCCCATGCACAATGAACACATGCAGGCAAGAATGAAGTTCAGCTGTGAGTGGGGGTAGGACTAGCATAATTGCTCCCACTCTTTCTATGTGCAGATTGACCCTTTATGACACATCATTTATGACACTGGCTCACAGTTGCTTGTGTCACAATATATACATTACTTTTTAAGGTACCATAAGTCTCTTTGTTGCTTCCTGGCTCTGGGATTCAGAGGTTTAGTGCCTCTGAATGTGGAGGTTCCCCTCAGCCACCATGGCTAGCAGCCATTGATGGACTTTCAGCGTGGAACTTCCAGCACACATGTAGTTTGGCAAGACTCAGGGTGAACCTGGAAACAGGGTAATATATAGTTAGGCCTTTAGCATAGCTACCTTACTGACAATAATCAGCCATGGTTTTCACTCCCGATCTGTCAGCTACACAGCTGCATGATGCTACAGGTCTTAAAAATGGTTAGAAAATCTTTTTGTTTTTCATGTGAAAAGAGATTTTTTGAAAAAGTGTTATGTGTGTTTTTCCACATTTTGCTGTGCCATAGAAAATGGGTTTATGGGCTCCATGCCTAGAAAGATGTGTTTTGCTAACAACTGGTACAATAGTGCTTTGAACTTTTGTGTGTTTTGCATGTATTTGGTTGTTATGCTCAATCAGTAGTCTGTTGCCTTAATATTTCTTTACTCCCTTGTGTAATCTTCCTCTCCCTTTGTCACCATTTGTTTTCTTGGAAATTGGTTAGGATGAATTTATTGAGCTCAATATAAAACAAAGTCACAGCTCAGCTGAAGCTCCACTTGTAATGAGTATATGGGCACTGTTCTATGGAAACTGTGTGATTGCAGTTTGGTGTAGTGGTTTAAGTGCACAGACTCTAATATGGGAGAACTGGGTTTGATTCCCCACTCCTCCACTTGCTGCTGCTGGGTGATCTTGGGCAAGTCATAGTTCTGCCAGAGCTGTTCTTGAAAAGAGCAGTTTCTGTCAGAGCTCTCTCAGCCCCACCTACCTCACAGGGTGTCTGTTGTGGGGAGGGGAAGGGTAAGGAGTTTGTAAGCCACTCATAGAGACTTTGAGTGAAGAGCAGGGTATAAAACCAATCTCCTCCTCCTCCTCCTCTTCTTCTTCTTCTTCTTCTTCTTCCTGTCTCTTGAATACAACAAGTAGTTAAGCCCAAAACACTCACAATGAATCAAACAGTTTGACCTTGCCTGTCAAAATCCAGCACAAACCCAGCTCAAGCTTGGACTTCGCCATGCCTCTGGGTAAAAGACATATTTCCAAAGTAAAGGTTAGATCCAATGGAGTAATTTTGCGCATGATTTCTCCTTTCCTGCAGTAGACCTATAATTCCCCAAGTTATGTTCCTTCAGCATTTTTTAGTTGCAGAGGGAAGGAGAGGCTCCATGGGCAGAAATCTTCGGTCGTCAGAAATCTCTGGTGGATCCAAGTCCAGCAGTTTTTACTGTCCAGCATGATAAACTGTGAATACCACAGCCATTCACTACAGTTGTAGAGCAAATATGAATGTCTCCATCAAAGGGCCTTCTGACACTAGCTGCAATCATGTTGATGAGATAGTATTGCTGTAATTTCATCACTAAATACAGAATTAGGAACAGGTCACTAGTCATTAGAACCCTTGTTATCCACAAGTAGCAGTTTTCGTTTTCAGAGTAGGGATGACAGAATAATTTACCCTTTAGTAGTCCTCTTTTTAACAGACTTCCCCCCCCCCCCACCTACCTGCATCTTTTTGAAACCACAGGCACAACTGATTGGAGTTGATTCCAACATAAATCCCCTTCTTCTCAGAACCTATGGACAGATTCCATCCAGAATAGTTTTTCCTACTTTCTATGAAGAAAGCTCCCAAAAAATGAACATAGAAATTATGAATGGCTGGCATGTAACAGCATTAATGTAAAGCTGCATTTGGAATTCAACCCACCAATTTCATCCTTAATTCCATCATGGGCCTTACTTCTGTCTCTTAGTTCTGCACTTGAATGCTTGAAACTGCATCATACTGAGGGTCCACCTAGATGTGATGGTATGCCTGGGTTTCCCTGGGGACCCACCACCATTAACTTTTAAACTGTGCTGCAGAGGCCCAATTCTGTTTGGGACCATTACAATGCAGGGGGAGGAGAGGATCTTGGCTTTTCTGTAGCGTTGCCCCCCCCCATTGTTTTGGTGAAGAAAAACATACAGAGGGGGAGATTACCTTCTCTTCCTCCCACAGTACGGTGGTCCTAACCAGAATTGTGCCCCTGTAGCCCAGTTTAAAGTCAATTCCCAGCTGGGAACTTGCTTTTCAAAATGGCGGTGTCATGTCCAGATGGGCCTTAGTCAGATCCTTGGCAGTGTTCCCTCTAAGCAGAGTTAGTGTGAGCTACCTCACAGTTTTTTAGCCTCTAGCGCACAAATTTTTGTTTTAGCTCAGGAAGGATGGCTCCAGAGCAAACTAATTTGTGCAATAGTCAGATGGCTTGCTCACAACTTTAATGCCAGTAGCTCAGAAAGTAGAATTTTTGCTCACAACAGCTTAGAGGGAGCATTGGTCAAGGTCCGTATTGTCTACTTGGACTTGCAGTGGCTCTTCAGGGTCATAGGCAGAGGTCTTTCATACCATCTATTGCATTGTCTTTTAACTGGGGTTTGACCTAAGACCTTCTGCATATGAGGCAGATGCTCTACCACAGAGCCACAGCTGTACCCCTCAGGTTTCCCCCCCAAAAAAGTATACTGCCCTCCAGATTGCAAATCCAGGTTTCTTCTAGATTTGAGTCTGCACCTCTAGCACCACGCAAGCTGCCCACCTGTGTCTTTAGCTCTTCCATTGAAGCCCGGGTCTGTTGAGTGTGCAGTGATAGAATTAAGGAGAGCAGGAATGCAGGACTGCTCTTTCTCAGTGATTGTGCTCAGGTGGTGGAACCCCCTTCTTCAGGATAAGTATTTGATTCACTTCATTATTAATTCAGGACATTTGGTTAAGATGTTTTATTTTGAAGTGTGTTTGGATTTGTGTGTTGTTGAGTCTTGTTGAATCTACAGAAGTTTGCTGTGCTGAAGTTTGTTGTACTGGCTTATGGTTTTATGCAGGCTTCCTTTGTCGTGATATTTGTGCCATTTTGTCACTTTTAGTTGTTTAGTTTTTATGAACTGTGTTATTGTTGGTTTTTTAGAGACTGGGCACTTAAAAATTCATCTAATGAAAAGTTGCCTTTCTCCCCTATGTGGACCCAAAGCAATTTATCATCCGTGTCCTCACTGAACTGTGCTAGCATGCACTGGCACACAAATTTTTAGCCATAGGAAAGAGTTAAAGACACCTTAAAGACTAACAAAAATTTTGGTATTGTATGAGCTTTCATGAGTCACTGCTCACTTCTTCAGATACAGCTAGAGTGTGAGTGCATCTATACTATATCTTGGAGAGTGGAATGATTTCAGATGCCAAATGACATCAGCAGGCAAATGGCAATAGAAGGTGTGTTTGGATTATGTGTGATATGCAGAGAGGTAGTAGGTGTGGAGAAATCAGCACTGGTAATTAGGCATGAAACCTAGGCCTCGATTCAGTCCAGGAGGATGCATTGTCTTGAGCTTCATTATCTGTTGCAATTCAGCAGTCTCTCTTTCTAATCTCCCTTTGAAATTCCTTTGTAAGAGAACTGCTACTCTTAGGTCAGCAACTGTATGTCCTGGAAGGTTAAAATGTTTCCCCACTGGTTTTTGGATGTTGTGGTTTCTGATGTCAGACTCATGTCCATTAATTTCTTTGCTGAAAGGACTGGCCTGTTTGTCCAATGTAGAGAATGGTAGGGCAAATACTGATGCGCGATGGCATAAATCACATTAGAGGATGAGCAGGAGTAGGAACCTGAGATGGTATGGCTGATGTTGCTGGGTCTCCTGATGGTGTTGCTAGGACCCATATGAGAGCAAAGTTGGCACGTTGGTTTGTTGCAGGCCTTGGTACCAGAGTCCCATGTTACTGTTAAGTAGTTTATCATTGCAGGTGAGAAGTTGTTGCAGGTTGGCAGGCTGTCTGGAAGCAAGAAAAGGTCCTGTCCCCCCAAGCTGTCCCTGGGTATCATTCCGGCTTTTCCAATCATCTTTCTCACCATATCAGGGGAATCTTGTAGTTGCAGAAATGCCTGTTGCAGATCCTTCAAGTGAGTATCTCTGTCTGAGGGGTTGGAGCAGATGTGGGCTTGGCTATACATAATGGAATGTTTGATATGATTAGGGTGATTGCTGGAAGCATGTAGATATGTTTGCCGATCTATCAGTTTCCGGTATAATGTGGTACTTATGTGTCCCTCGTGTATCCATACTGTGGTGTCCAGGAAGTTTATTTCCTGTGTAGAGTAATTAGGCTAGATGGATGGTGGGATGGAAGTTGTGGAAAGCCTGTTGAAATGTCTTGAGGGCTTCTTTGCCATGGGTCCAGACAATTTTTAACCATTAGTGTGCTGGTTTTCTGCTCAGCACAGGGTGGCGTATTTCTCTCCTTTCTTCTCTAGGGCTGCTGCTGTGTTGTGGCTTGCTTTTGCCTGTCTCCCTCAATCGTGCTGGAGGGATATAAAGCCAAGCCTCCCTTCCCTCTGTTGGCTGAGGTCTCCTCCCGCCTCCTCGGGTAGGGAGGGAAAAAGTGAGAGAGAATGCCCATGTGTGAGAGGGGACAAATTCGGGGTCCCATGACACAACAAAGACCAACAAAGTTTTATTCGCAGTGTAAGCTTTCATGTGCATGCACACTTCAGACAGAGGGAGGGGGGATTCCTCTGACAAGCACAATTTACAGTAGATCAAACTGCTCTGCTGTTTTCTTTGAGACTTGATCTCTCTTTCTCTCATTCACGCACAAATGTACGTGTGTTAAAAGGAAGGGGCATGGCAAAGAGATACATTGGGATAAGGGGAAAGGACAATTTAAAGGAAATTATTTTGGCTCATTCTGGAAAAAAATAATTAGATTTCTCTGTGCCTATCTGGGATTTTATTTTCTTTCAAAAATACTCTGATTAGGAATTAGAACACTTGGATTGGATTCCATATCAGTTCACCAAAGCCAAAAGCAGGCAAATTAGATCATTACCTCCCTGCCCATTTCCCCACATTAAGCCTGTTAAAGAAGGCAGGTTTTTCCCTTCTAGGTTATTGGCAATTCTACCAGCTCCACCAAAACTTTGTTCCCATTTTAAAAAGTTTCCTCTACAGTATATAAAACATGCCCAGTGTGGCTGTACTTTACAATTCCCCATTCTGATTCCCCACTTCTCCACATGAAGCCCACCGGGTGACCTTGGGTCAGTCACAGTTCTCTCAGAACTCTCTCAGCCCCACATACCTCACAGGTCTGTTGTGGGGAGAGGAAGGGAAGGTGATTGTAAACCACTCTGAGAATCCTTCAGGTAATGAAGAGTGCAGTATTAAACCAACCCTTCTTCAGTAAGCTGTGGGCGAGGGACCACTCCAAGGGCAAAATGGATAGAGAAAAACCAGGAGAAGTGAAGGGGGGAGGCAGGGTTTTCTGTGCTTAGAGAAGAGAAGTGATTCATGGTATAGAGTTAAAACACATGCCTGCCTGTTTGTGTCCTCCACATTTCCCTCCCTTCTCATCATTAAGAAACATCAGGAAAACATTGGGTTGGCATGCAGGCTTAATGCTAGAAAGGGAGCGGAGAATCAATCGCACATCCAGTGTCACTGCAACATGGGTTACAAAACACGAGAGGAAAAGACATCGAGTTGATTATATAAAAAGAAGAAGCTCCTCCAGAGTTCCAGTCGTAATCCACGTTCCCAAAGTTTCATTCGCCACCAAATCAATCCACTCCCGTCCCTCACAGCCACTCAAGACTCAACATTCAAATAAAAGAGTGTGCTTAACCAATTAAAATGAAGCTGGTGGATGTGGCCTTCCTTCGTCTCCCTGGGGGAAGTTCATATTCACTGTTTTTAAAAAAAAAAAAAAGGAAAGAAGGCAGCGGTGGGAGCTTTCCGAAGCTAGAGCAGTATTTTGGTAGTGTAGCATGAAAGGCGTGTATTTGTGTGACTTTGGGGGGTGGGGCAGTTGTTTTCTACTTCTTGATGTGTTCTTGATAAATGATAGTTTTCCGGGCTTTGAGCTAAATTGGTAGAATTTATATAGTTCAAAAATGGACCAAAGACCTTGTGCTTGTTAAAACACAAAGATGAGAGTGGTGTCACCTCATTTATAGGCAGAACCTGAATTATAAGAGCCAGTTTGGTGTAGTGGTTAAGTGCGCGGACTCTAGTCTTGGAGAACCAGGTTTGATTCCCCACTCCTCCACTTGCACCTGGCTGGATGACCTTGGGCAAGCCATAGCTCTGTACCAGCTGTTCCCTCAAGGACAGCTTGGGAAAGAGCTCTCTCAGCCCCACCTACCTCACAGGGTGTCTGTTGTGGGGAGGGGAAGGGAAAGGAGTTTGTAAGCCGCTCTGAGACTCTTAAGTGAGTGAAGGGTGGGGTATAAATCCAACCTCTTCTTCTTCTTCTATAAATTGTTTTTGGCTTCCCCAAGTGATGCAGTAGATTTAGTAAAATCCTGTTTTTGTCATTGAGTCCTTAAGTAGTTGTAAATCGTTCTGTTTCCTTTAAATGTATCCCCAGTTATGTTGTAAGGTAATTAAAAACAGCAGCTGAAGTCATGCAAGTCTGAGAGGGAAGATGCTGTAAAACAACAGCTGAAGTCATGCAAGTCTGAGAGGCGAAGAGGCTGTAAGGCACGTGTGGAGTATGAGAACTTGTTTCTGTCCCTAGGAAAGAAGTAGTGCAGCCAAACTGATTTCAGTCCGCTTTTAAAAGTGCGGATTTGAAGCAGCAATCCTAAACACACTTAGAAGGGGGTAAGCACCATCAGTTCAGTGGGGCTTACTTCTGAGTATGCATGGTTAGGCTTGCACTTTTAGGAACTGAGGAACTTCTTAATAACTTGGGTCTCTCTAATTGATGAGAGGGCGGGTTGAAGGTAAAGGCTTACATTTGTGCATATGTTGCTAAGGAAGGTAATGTAAAAGGTGCTGTCACCCATTTTTCTTCTGTATAGGATCACAGAGTTGAGAATCAGGAACCCAGGCCACCCTGGGTTGTTTATGCAATGCGTAAGCATCTTGTTCTGAAAGTCAGGTAGTAACATTATTTCGAGTGAGAATTTTACACTGCTTTTTGGCTGCCTAGAAGAGAGGGCTCACCCCACCAAAGCTCCCTGCTACAGTGGATATCGATGCCATTCTCCGTTTTATTAGGCAAACTTGTGACCACATGGATAAAAGATTTCCAGAGAATGAATTACAGGATTGGTATGTATTTAACAAGGACTGCCTATCAACCCCCTCCAACCTGGGTGAGTTTTCCTTTGGGAATCAAGAGCTTTCAAGATTAGCTAAGTGAGACTCCGACTATCTGCTCAGCCTCCAGTAGCTGCCCGGCCTCGACTACCTGCATGCCCCACTGCCCCTCAGCTGGCCTGCTGCTCTGTGCCTGTCCTGCGCATGCCCACCATCCTCTACTTCCAGTCCCACTGTGACATTCCCTCTGACCGCAACCACTATGTTCAGGAGCTGATGAAGCACGTCCAGGTGGACTCGTGCCTGAACAACTGAGAGCTTCCCAGTATGAGGCTGAGGGACACCTGTACAGCAACCACAGAAGATTCTGAATTCATGGCTTTTATCTCCAACTACAAGTTTCATTTGGCCATGGAGAATGCCGTATGCCATGACTATATGACAGAGAAACTTCGGCGGCCGATGCACGTTGGAGCTGTCCCTGTGTATCGAGGCTCACCGTCAGGATGAGACTGGATGCCCAATAATCATTCTCATTGATGACTTTGGGAGCCCCAAAGAACTAGCAGAATATCTCAGCTTCCTGGACAGGAACCCGGATGAGTACATGAAGTACCTAAAATATAAGGATCTCGGTGGCATTACGAACCAGTTCTTACTAGAGAACCTGGAGAGACATGAATGGGAAGTGAATGACATGACTTGGCCTAATTACCTAAATGGATTTGAATGTTTTGTCTGCAACAGAGAGAATGAGAGACTTGCAGCAGAGAGGGAACATAAGAGGACCGGTGGGAAAATGCCAGCTCCAGAACCTCACATTGCCCAGTTTGCGCACATGTGATGTCCTCCACCAGCACCTGGATATGGGAACATCAAAGACATTCCTGCAGGAGACAGAGCTGGCCGCATGGGATCTTTCCCCCTGAGAAGCTCTCTGGACTTAGCACAACCTGCTTGAAAAAGTTTTATTTCATTTATTTTTATTTATTTGTATATTTTGTATATTCATGCCCTTCTTTTCTCTCCTGTCGTAACCCCTTGGGCTTATGATAACTTTCTTGCTTCCTCTGTTCATGGCTTTCCACAGCTATATAGAAATATTTCAGATGCTACAAACTTTTCTTAATAAACCATTGACGTGTTGGCAAAAAGAAAAAAAAATTAGCTAAGTGTTACTGCCTTTTGTTCCAGAAAGATGAACAATCATATGATAAAGAACTTCATAAAGAGTATTCAGACTTCAGATTAATCATTGCAGAGAAGATAAAAGCTGGAGCAATGAAAACCTTTCAGGACATACCAACATTTACACAACAGGAAGAATTATTCAGTGAACTAAATCTCTTAGATGTTTGTGGAATTTGTCAAGTCTCAAGTGCTGATTGAGAGAGAGTTTTTAGTTGATGAATGCCATTAAAACTAAGATTAGAAATTGGCTAGATACAGAACACCTGGACAACTTAATGAGAATTAAACAGCATATGTCTAATGGGATTATATTAATAATGACGGTGTTTACAAGTACTGGAAAACAGAGAAAGGAGAAAGAGAAAAGTTAAATTAAAATGTTTTCAATAATGAAATTTGTCTTGATTCTGTTTTCATTTATAATGTTTAAATCATTCTTAAAATGTAGTTTAAAAGAATTCATTCTGAGATTTTTACAAGGTTATGGTAATAATCTACCAAAAAAACTAATTTACATGATAGTAAAATGTAGGCTCGCTCACAACTGTTATGCTAGTAAGTTCTTTTGGCTCACGAAGTAGAATGTCTGCTCACAATACTCCACAGCTTCAAGGGAACATTGCTTATCATTGTTCCCTCCTCCCTTATGGCAGTATACCTCAGTGAAGTCCCTCCTCTCCCTAGTCTCTACCCCCAAATCTCCAGGAATTTCCCAATCCAGACCTAGCAACCCTACTCTCAAGCCAAGAATCTGTCTGGTAAACCCATCATGACTGAACCTGAAATAGTTAACTTCAAAGTAAGTGTGCCTATTCCCCTTTCCCTACTCTTTCATGTGGGCTGTTTAACCCTCCTTGGCTTCCGAAGCCAAACAGATTTTTATAAAGATTTCACACACCTTAATGGTAAATTGTTGTCCTCTTGCAGTTCGTGAAGCCTTAATCCAGGTTCTTCAAAACCTGTTTTACTCTGAGGGTGTTTTTTCTTTGCTGTTGCTCTGTTGAGTTGTGGCACACTGTCAATTAGAAAATCAGTCAGGCTCTGCCTTCCTTTCTCCCGTCGTCCCCCCCCCGTCCCCCCGCTTCTGCCATTTTTCTTTGGCTGTAGAAAGGGATGATCTTCTTCGTGGTCTCTGTGCATCACACCTCTGGGGATAATATGTGCCTGCGCCGATCCCGATCGGTAACTTCAAAGCCAACGGATTTTCGCGCCAACTCCCCGATCGCGCGCCGGCTCCACTGCGCATGATTGGGGAGGGGCACGAGGATCCCGCCAGTTCTCTTCTGACCGCCGCGTCGTGAGGATCCTTTCTCTCTTGCTCCGGTCGGTAGTTTACTTCTCCAAACTTGGAAAAAGCCTTCGGACTGATTTCTCTCCTCCTTTTGAACTCGGATTGTCTACAGGACTTGATTTTAGAATTTCCCTTCATTTCATCGTTCGGCCTATGGCCCAGCGGTGGGGGTTCTTTAAGAGGTGCCTGCAGTGCGGCAGCAAGATAGCCCCACCGGACAAACACTCTCTGTGTCTTCTTTGTCTGGGTGAGTCCCACCGAGTCGACTCCTGCGCTAGCTGCGCGGCTTTCTCTAAACAGACTCGTAAGAACCGAGCGGCGAGGCTCCGGGTTGCTCTCCTCGAGTCTGCCTTGTCTCCGAAGATGTCCTCCTCCGAAGTTCCGGCCTCTTCACCGACGGGACCGACGCCGTCTCCATCCCAAAGCATCGGTACCGACAGACCGGCACCGAAGAGATCACTCCCCTTGCCCGATACTCCCGCTAAAAAGCGTAGGGAGGGCAAGGAGGAGAAGGGCAAGCTGAAGCACAAGAAGTCCTCGAGTGCTTCGTTGACGCGCGGGGCGCTCGACTCAGCCCAGCCCGGGCTCGGCCAGCTTGACTCGATAGATCGTGAGCGACCCAGAGGTAGATCGATCTCCCCGATGCCGCGACCGATCACCTTGACGGACTCCGACCTCGACATAGACCTTACACAGGTCCCTCAGGATACCCCCGACGCCGAGGCGAAGCCACCATCGGCACTGAGAGGGGATAAGGACTACCGCTCCCCGGCTCCACCAGTGCTGTGGGACATCCAGCAGTGGAGATACCTCTACGGCTCCTACCCACCTCCACCCCAGTGGTACCCCACCGAATGGGATCGACAATCCACCTCTTCCAGAGTGTCTCGGTACCGAGAGCCTGCATCAGTACCGACACCGACACCTACATCAGCATCTCCAAAACGGACGCCCGACATCGATCCTCGTCCGTTGCCGACAATACAAGACCTGTCAAGTCCGACCCCTCTCATGCCATCCGAGCACCAGGGTCCCCGGCATCTTCCGTGTCAGGAGACGAATCACTCCCGCACCCGTCTCCGGACACGCAGGTCACCAAAAACCTCCCAATCTCCCCCTTCGAGGATGTGAAACCCTACGGGGAATTAATCAAGAGGATGGCACATTCACTGGCCTTGGCCACGGCCCAACCGACTCCGACAGCCACAGACTCCATCTTCGACATAGTACAGATGGATACGTCCACACCGGTGGCCCTCCCACTCATATCGGTCCTGATTACTACGGCCAAAGAATCCTGGCCTCATCCCTCATCCACCCCCATCTCCAGCAAACGCCTAGATCACATGTATAGGATCCAGGAGCCTGGGGCAGAATTTTTGTTCGTCCATCCCAAACCCAATTCAGTGGTTGTGACACCCTCCACCAAGGGTCGTAGTGGCCACTCCTCCCCATTGGACAAAGAAGGACGCAGAATAGATTCCTTTGGAAGACGTATTTATTCAGCAGGCGCACTGGGCCTAAAGATTGCAAATTACACCGCCTGCATGAGCAGGTACCAGTATTCGCTCTGGGAGCAGATGGCTGCACTCATCGCCCATCTCCCAGAGGACAAGCTGCGCAATGCTAGAAAGATCCAGAAGGAAGGTATGTCTTTGGCCAAGCTCCAACTCTCGGCCTCTAAGCATTCGGCAGAAGTAACCTCCAAGACGCTCACTTCAGCAGTGTCCATCAGACGCCATGCCTGGTTGAGATCCACCTCTCTTCCTCAGGACACCAAGACCTTGGTAGAAGATCTTCCGTTTGAAGGAGACGGTCTCTTCAGCTCAACAACAGACACAGTGCTTCACGAGCTTGATAAGAGTATGAAGACTTCCCGCAATCTGGGAGTATCTCAACCTAAACAGCAAAAACAGAGAACATGGCAGAGATCATGGTCCAAGAAACAGCCACAAAGGCCTCCCTCTGAACCCCAATGGCAGAGGTCGTCGCCATCTACCTACCAACATAAACCTTACAATAACAAGCCTCGCTTCCCAACCGCTCCGGCGTCTAAGGCGAAACCCCCCAAACCGAGCAAACAGAGTTTTTGACTCCCACCCCCGCTCCGACATCTCCACCCGTCTATCACCCTTCCTGACAGCATGGCAGCGCATCACTTCAGACAAATGGGCGCTCTCGGTCATATCCGAGGGATACAGAATAGAATTCTTCGAGATACCAATGGAACACTACTTCGTGGTCACTCCCCCATCCGACACTCTAACATCTGAGGTCGAGACTCTGCTGAGCAAGGATGCAATAGAACCAGTAGCGACCCAGCATTTTCAACAGGGATTCTATTCCCGCTACTTTACAGTGCCAAAGAGAGACGGGGGCCTTCGACCCATCCTGGATCTTCGGAACCTCAACGCGTTCATAACATACAAAAAGTTCCGAATGACCACCCTCCAGATCATTCTACCTTTGCTGGAAGCGGGTTCTTGGATGGTGACGCTGGACCTGAAGGATGCATACTTCCATGTGACCATTCATCCTTCCCACAGACCCTTTCTACGCTTTGCGATCGGTCCACGTCACTTCCAGTACAAGGCACTCCCATTCGGTCTCTCGACGGCACCCCGTGTCTTCACAAAACTAATGGCAACAGTAGCGGCCCACCTCTGCCTGCAGGGCATCCACCTATACCCCTACCTGGACGACTGGCTTCTGATCGCATCCTCAGCATCAGACCTGCAAGACCACGTCTCCCTAACACTCCACACCCTGGAGACTCTGGGGTTGACAATAAATACGAAAAAGTCCATGCTCACCCCCACCAGACGGGTGCAATTCATCGGAGTTCTTCTCGACTCCCTACAGTGCAGGGCGTTCCTACCTCCCAGCAGGGTCTCGGACATCGTTTCCCTCCTCAGAAATCTGAGAAGGAACTGGGAGGCGACAGCTCGTCAGATACTGCGACTCTTGGGGCTCATGGCGGCGACCACCATGGTCATTCCCTTTGCACGGTTACGCATGAGACCCTTGCAGCTGTGGTTCCTCCGTCGGTTCTGGCCAAGCCTACACCCTCTGTCCAAGAGATTCCGCCTCTCGGACTCGGTGGTTCAAGCCCTGGAGTGGTGGCAGGTGCCACAGAATCTCCAGACGGGCGCCCCCTTTCGCCACCCTCCCCCGTCAGTCACTATTACCACGGACGCATCCCTATGGGGCTGGGGAGCCCACCTAGGCGATCTATGCGTAGGCGACAAGTGGGATCCATCAGTAGCCTCCAATCACATCAACTTTCTGGAGCTACTAGCGGTCCGCTACGCAATCCGGTCCTTTCAACACCTTCTGTCGGGAAAGACGGTGGCTATCTTCACGGACAACACGACCACGATGTACTACATCAACAGACAGGGTGGTACGGTTTCCTGCAGTCTTTGCCGATTAGCAATAGAACTCTGGATGGAATGCCAATCGCTGGATATCTATCTGGTAGCGAATCATCTTCCCGATCAGCTCAACATGCAAGCAGACTTCTTGAGCAAAGGGGGTGCATCCTTACACGATTGGGAACTCAATCCGCTATACTTGACCCCAATCTTCAGCCTCTGGGGTCAGCCTTCTGTGGATGTCTTTGCTTCCAGAGACAACAAGAAATGTTCCCTCTTCTGCTCCAGGGCAGGTACAGACCCGACGTCCCTGGGGGACGGTCTTCTCCTCTCCTGGTCGGGATTACACATTTACCTGTTCCCTCCAATCCCACTGATACTGAGGGTAGTACAGAAGCTACTTGCGGAACAACCACTAGCAATCCTGATCACACCCTGGTGGCCAAGGCAACTGTGGTTCCCCACCCTCCTTCGTCTCTCCGACGGGTTGTACACTCACCTCCCGATGAACCCAGACCTCCTATGGATGTACAAGGGTCTGGTGCTGCATCACGACATACCCAGACTGAAGTTGACAGCTTGGCTAATTCGTCCTCCGAAATAGACCCTCGCATAGCGGATGTCCTCCTCAATGCCCGTAAGCCATCTACCCGTCGTCTTTACGAGGCAAAATGGAATAAGTTCCTGTCTTTCCTTGCTTCAATAGGACGACCTTCCATTCCATCTACACTAAATGACATCTTTGGGTTCCTCTTGTCTTGTAAGGACAGAGGATTGTGCCACGCATCCCTTCGTGTCTACCTTTCAGCTGTTTCGGTTAACCATCCAACGATAGATGGCTATTCTGTTTTCTCTCATCCCACTACGAAGCAATTCCTGAAGGGAATGTGCCGTCTCTTCCCAACAGTTAAAACCCCTGTTCCAGCATGGGACCTGCCTCTCGCGCTGCACAAGCTAATGGGCAAGCCATTTGAGCCTATGGCTTCTTGTAGCCTGCAGCTTCTTTCGTGGAAAGTAGCGTTTCTTGTGGCTCTCACTTCGGTTCGACGGGTGAGTGAGCTGTCGGCTCTTCGATGTGACCCGCCATACCTTACCTTTCATCAGGACGCAGTGACCCTGACTCCTGATATTACTTTCTTGCCGAAGATAGTTTCGGACTTCCACATTAAAGCGGACATCACCCTGCCGGTGTTTTATCCTGAACCCAAGGACCAGACACAACGTTGCCTGCATTCCCTCGACGTTAAGAGGGCCCTGTCATTTTACTTGGATCGGACTAAATCCTTTCGCAAGTCTCCAGCTCTCTTTGTCGCTCATGCCCTTCCCAGACAGGGACAGAAGCTGTCGTCTCAGAGACTGTCTAAATGGATTGTTGAGACGATAAAACTCGCCTACCTCCTGGCCAAGCGGCCATTACCGGCGTCCCTGCGGGCTCACTCTACTCGAGCAGTGGCTGCCTCGACAGCTTTTCTCAAGGGCATCCCCCTGGGAGATATCTGCAATGCTGCTACATGGACGTCTCCTCACACGTTTGTGAGGCACTACGCTTTGGACGTCCGTACCCATCAGCGGTCGGCGGTGGGCCGTGCAGTTCTGCAGACAGCTCAGATGTGAGACCTTCAGCACCCACCTCCAGGTATGTGGTGTAATTATTGCTCGCTATTCTCCCAGAGGTGTGATGCACAGAGACCACGAAGAAGATATACAGGTTGCTTACCTGTAATTGGAGATCTTCGAGTGGTCATCTGTGCATTCACACCACCCGCCCTCCTTCCCCTCTGCTTTCGGTCTCCCTTGTACTTTCTTGGAGGCTGCTTGCAGCGGTCAGAAGGAACTGGCGGGATCCTCGTGCCCCTCCCCGGTCATGCGCAGTGGAGCCGGCGCGCGATCGGGGAGTTGGCGCGAAAATCCGTTGGCTTTGAAGTTACCGATCGGGATCGGCGCAGGCGCATATTATCCCCAGAGGTGTGAATGCACAGATGACCACTCGAAGATCTCCAATTACAGGTAAGCAACCTGTATTTTCTACACAATGACAAATGGGCTAATCAATAACTAAATTCCAGTCACAGTGGGTATCTTGTAGTCTGTCTCCTGAGAAGAAAAGGATTTCTTCAAGCTGAATGGGCGAAGGGGAAAACCCTTTACCTATTAGCAATATGGGGTGAGGAGAAAACCACCATGACTTTCACTCAGGCTGCACTGCAGTCGGAAAAGGAAAACGGCAATTTACAGCCACTTACAAAATGGATTTAAATGCTGTCTGAAATCACCATTCCCACCTCATATCAGACAAATATAAGGCAGCAGTGGATAAAAACAGGATAAAATGCAAGGTGTTAGTAAAGGGCCAAACTAGACATTACAGTAATCGTGCCGCTGCCACTGAAAACAGCCAATGCTAATCTAACTTTCCTCCCTCCCTTCCCCATAAGTGTAGAATTTACTATTCCTCATGATATCATAATGTTCCATGTTTACGTGGCATTGGCAACTGGAGATGGTGATGGTGCCAGGAAATGCAAAATGTGACAAAAGAAATCCTACTAGACTTTCTGGGGAAAGTAGATGCATGACCGGCCAGTATGGGTAGTTGCTATGCATATCTGCAGTTAAAATACCTTTCTTTACCTAGCTGATTACTGTACTGTATCAAGAGTCTTCTGGCATGCCCCAACAATGGGCAATATCTTTTACCCAAGAAGTGGTGGGTAACTCCTGCATTGTGAAACACTTCATAGTGGTATGACTGATGGTTTTGTTATATTGCTTCCAGAAAGTTTTTTGTGTTTTCTAAGGGTAGGAGGTTTCCTGTCTTAAAATGTCAAATGTAGGCTGAATCATCTCGGTGTTTGTTTTTCTTTATGGCAATATTATTCACAGAGCATGAATGGAGGTTCTTACGTAGAACACAAATGGTTTTCTCTCCACATATTTCCATTGCTACACCAATTAACTGTAGAGTTTTCTGCAAAAAAAAAAATTAGTCTTGATAATCAGACAGTTGTAATTGGTTTTTGAGGAGATAATGGGGGGGGGGGGTTTCAAGTGAAAGAGAGAACCTGAGTGAGGGAAGGTCTTCCAGTTTACAAAACTGTGTACTTCCATTGATGCTTGGAGTAATTGCACCAAAATGACTGGAAAATAGTTAATTTGTCATTGGAAGGTGGCATTGGATCCCACTGGGCAAAATATACTACATGGACTATTAACAGCCTTCTTAGTGTTGGAAATGTGCACCACACTACAAGCCCTGTAAATCTAGTTTGGGGCTATTTGCAAAGTAATAGGAACTCAGTTGGCAGAAGAAACAGACACCCAGCCTTATCGCTGCTCAGAGGTTTGGCGTCTTTCCAGATACCCCCCCACACACATACTCCATCTTCATTATATGTAGTACACCTTAAGCTTTTTTTTTAGGTTGTGTGAATGTGTGTGTAGCCATGGTGCATTTAGTCTGAGCATTCTCATGTTGGGTACTATACATGTGCTTGATATTGTTCTGACTGTGGCTGAGTTCACACCGGCAGTTTGGCCTGATACAGGCACGTTTCTCAAGCGGATTAAGTGGGCCAGTTCACATAGCCACAGCTGTCTGGTGTTCCCGTGCTGTACTCACCCTGTCCTGAAGCGTTTTGATCCTGCTTTTAAAAAGTACCAGGTGAAAGCTGTGGCAAGCCGTTTGGGTGCACGTTGAACCCGCTTCCTGGAAGTGTGGATGCAAATAAGCCGCAATCAAGCGGCACCAGTAATGTGAACCTGCTGATCCGGTATAACCGCCCATGCGTGCTGTGCACTTGAGCGCACAACCGCCTGCGGGGATGCTTCCGGCTCACAGAGTTAAAGCTCCCAGCCATGGGATCCTGCCCCAATTGCTGCTGCGCCTATGCAGCCATGCGCCTATGCGCAGTTCAGCGAAATGGACCAAATCTGTGCACAACTGGGGTGCCGCCGCCAGAGGTCACCCCACAGTTTGAATGCTCCATTCAGCCTCCTCCCCGGTACGGTCCTGCATCAGTCCACACAGTGCGACTGGAAAGCCCCACAACAACTTGGCCCCGATCTTTTTGCCCCACTTCCCTTGCGCTTCATTCTGCCAGTCTGTCCTCTGCCTGTGTAAGTGTATTTTGATATTCCACTCAAGCTATCTATTTTTCTACTCTACCACATCTCAGTTTTTGTTCCAGTCTTGCTTAGGAATCATTTGAACACAGTCCTCTAGCCAGGTATTGAAATTTAAAAATCCAAAGCTCCTTTTGAGAGAAGAGTGAAGGGTTGGCAATCTACGCTTGGCTCTTATGTGATTCTGGGTCCAGTTTCGGAGGCAGGCTCATTCACACAGAACACTTGCCTAACATACATGTGTAGAGACTGTGCATAATAACAGAATTTTTACATGACTGCAGAAGCTACATCACTTGGGGACACACAAAACAAGAGAGAGAGTCCTCATTCTTTGTAAAGGAATATTGCAGGATGGATGCCTTAACATTGAGAAATACTGAGACCAGCTTGATAGAATCCTGAAGTATATCTTATCTTATTTGGTTATTACATGTGTTATTTGTACGAAATGAGTCACGTTGCCAAGGAACTTGGCATCAGAGTCCTATTAATTGTTCAGTAATATTTATAATATTCATATTTAGTGTTCAATATGACATCACTGGGGGAAGCATATTATTGCGAAACCATCCTTCACTGTGATTTTGTGCCCTGACCTGGATAGCCCAGGCTAGCCCGATCCTGTCAGATCTCGGAAGCTAAGCAGGGTTGGCATTGACTAGTTTTTGGATGAGTGACCTCCAAGGACTACCAGGGTCATGATGCAGGGGCAGGCAATGGCCAATCACCTCTGAAACACCTCTTGCCTTTAAAAAGTCTAGTTCGCCACCTAGTGGTGCATAACACTAAAAGAGCTAGAACTTTTGGCTGCCAGACAATCTTAGGATCTTCTGGCTGTTCAATACACAGTGCCCTATCATAATAATAACTGTGACCTTAAAGAATGTTTTTCATTTGTGCAATTCACCAATCTTTCATTTCAGTTTTGTTGCTTGATAGTTAAAATGAGGGTCATTTGAGGCTTTTTAAATGGGCGTGTTCTTTCTATTGGAAAATCTCCTTTTCACTCTTGTATACATTCCTTTTTCTTAGTCGAATGAATATATGCCATGCCCTTTTGATTTGCTATTTAACGGATTCTTGGTTTCCACCCCCTCTCAAATACAGCTGACCCCGCCTCAGTGGGCTTCATCATTTCTCCTTGGTCTCTGCTGCTGCTTCCATCTGGAAGTGTATCGTTTACAGATGAAAATGTTTCTAACCAAGACCTGCGAGCATTCACAGCACCAGAAGTGCTCCAGAATCAGCCACTTTCCTCTCTCTCTGATGTTGAAAAGGTACGATCATTTCTCTGCAGGACTTTCTTAGGAATATATATATATATATCATAAATTACGTTTTTTGCAAAGCAGCAGATGCATGTGTTATCACACATCCCATCCCATAGATACAACTGATGAATCATGGAAGAAATTCCTTCTTTCTGTCATGACAAAACTAGACCGTAGCATTGGAGAGCCAATGTGGTGCAGTGATTAAAATGTCAGGCTAGGATCTGGAAGAGCCAGATTTGAATCCCCACTTTGCTGTGAAAGCTCACTGGGTGTTCTTGAGCCAGTCATACACTCTCACTCTGTCTGGTTGTTGTGAGGATAAAATGGAGGACAGGAAAACGATGGAAGCCACTTTGAGTCCTTATTGGATTTGGCATTATTCAGCCCACCAAAAGCCGAATCAGATTCTCTAATCTGATTCAGTTGGCTGAACAGGGATTCCCCAAATGGATGCCATATATTCAGCATCCATTCAGGGAATCCCTTTGCTGGGCAAGGGGAAGGCCACACCCTCCTGGGTCCTTCCTGGCTCACCCACCTTGGCGGGCAAGCTAGGAAAGATGGGGGGGTTCTGCTGGACTTCTCAAGCTCACTCACTTCAGCGGATGGCCTGGGGAAGCCACCATTTAAATGCTTCCCCGCACCTTCCCGGGTCCTTCCTGGCTCATGCACCTCGGTGGCGGGGGCCTCTTCTGGGCTTCTCCGGCGGGCCAGGGAAGGTGGGGGAGGGCTAGCTTGGAGGGGCAGCAGGCTCCCTTCACTGAATGGAAGGCCATTCCCTTCAATGAAGGGAGCGTGCTGCCTCTGGTGCAATTCCAGGGGAGGGATTTAAACTTTAAAACTCAAGTTGCGTGTAAACTTTAAAACTCAAATTTGCCTTCCCTTCAGTAATAGGAAAACCCCCCTTCAAAGGGGCGATTATTATACCCTATAGGGACAATCCCCTTATGGTATAATTGAGCTGAATGTGATTTGGCCGGCCGAATGCCACCCCAGTCAGCTTGAATTGCCGAAAGTGGCATTTGGGGGTCATTCGGCTGGCTGAATCACATTCGACCTGATTTGGCTGAATCCGAATGGGCCGAATTTTTTTTATTTGGAAATCCCTACTGCTGTCCCCTGTAAAAGTAGTGCTACCCCTTCCCCAAATGCTTACACCTTGCCTACCTTATGCATTTTTTGTGTCAAGAAAAGAGCACTTCACGTCCAGTCTGTTTGCACTGCATCCAAGCATTGCATACGTGGCTGGACATGAATGAGCTTCCAGTTCATTGGACCTTCCTTCTGTGCGTATGCTAGTATGAACGTGCATGAATACATTCATGTGCAAATAGTTCCATCCACTCCTCTAATGTTCTCATGAATGAAAATTTGCACTTAGGATTTTGTTGACACCAAACATTCCACTAAATCTAGGAGATTTTGCACATCCATTTGTCATAAGTAATGCTGCTGAGGAAGGCTTAAACTGTGCTTTAAAGATGCACTGTGAGTTAATCTCTGGGCCTTCTGTTTTAAAAAAAACAACTTGTGATACTTCTGTTAATAAGCTTTGGACTGTATCTAGATAAAACTATCCATAGTTTCATGTGTGCTTACGCTGAAGATTCTACATGAAATAGGCAGTGGGCATGCAGATCTCAATGTCTGTCTCATATTTATTGACATAAATCATTTATAACCTGCTTTTCTCCCCCAGTGGTGACCCAAGGCAGCTTACATTCGCCTCTCCTTCATTTAATCCTCAAAAGAGCCCTGTTATATATATTAGGCTGAGACAGTATGACCACAACAAGGTCACCAAGCAAATTTCCATGGCCAAGTGGGTCTTCAGTCTGGTTCGCCAAGATCCCAGTCCAACACTACAGTGACGTACCCCCAACATACATGGAATCTCCTGTACACAGGAAATGCTGCTCCTGAAGGACAGGGTACCTCAAGACATAACAGGAGATTCTGAGGTCTCCAGTGGCAGGGGTAATTGGCAAAAATCACCTTCCATTTGTGGAAATCACCTTCCATTTGTGGATACAACCCAGTGAGTGGTAACCCTTGGATCAGTTACCCCCTATAACAGTGCTTTCTACTGATACCAATATTGAGCCAACATAGCCAATACTGAGGTTTTTTTCATTCTTTGAATAAGAATTGTTATGGAGCCATAGAGTGACAGCTGTTTCATATTAATGGAAACATGTGATCTTGTATGTGCTCACTCTGACTTTCTCTCAGCTAATGCAGGCCATTTGGCAGCAATTTGAGCTGTACCAAGCAAACGCCCCTATACAAACCTGGGTCACTGTTGGAGTGTGGAGCCACACCTTAGTGTTGCTGTCCTCTGTGTTTTAAGAGTGACAACCAAACTTTGTTCACATTTGCATGCTTGTTTTATGTTCACGCCACTGTTGATGAAGAAAAAGAGAAGAACTGGGAAAGAAAGGAGCCCTGCAATATTCAAGGCATTTCCCCACTCATATTTTAGCTGCTTATTAAGTTTTTCTTGAGAGTAAAGAATTCAGACCAAATTGAGAGTTCAAAGCAAAGACAAAAAAGAAAGAAAGGAAAGAAAAGAACAATTTCTAAGTTACAAGGGCTGCCAATTTAAGGTAAACATACTCTCCAAAGTGCCAAGATTATTATTTTAATTACAAATCAAGTCCATCTCTTAATATTTCACAATTAAGTATGCCGTGTGCCTGCTAACTTTTTCTGGTTTTCAGTGCTTTTATTCAACCATAAGGCGCCAAGAGAACTTCTGAGTGGGAATCTACTTTCATTTCTAGCTCTTGCTCCTGAAAGCTGAGTGTATCCCGCAAAAGTGCTGAAATCAAAACAAATGCGCATTTTATAATGACCTCTTCTTAAAACACAATGACAGGCTTACATTGAGACTCTGGGTTATGACTTTATTCCTAGCCCGGAGAAATGATGCACTCAGTGATAAATTTCTGGCAAACCTCTAGGACAGATAAAAATAACGCCTTGTTGGTCACTCGTTAAATTTGAACTTCTTTTTTTTATTTAAGTAACTGTATTAACTCTGATGTTGCCAGAGCTACAATTTTGGCTCATTTAACGAAATCAGCTTGGTTGCTTTGGGGTGGAGTGGGGGCGTTAAAAAGCACCAGAAATGTTTTAATAAACCACAACGAGCCAAGTGATCAATCCTTTGTATGCTCATTCTGAAGAGATTCATATACACTTGCCAATTCTGCAACTGTTTACATAAGAAATGACTTCCTGCAGCAGCTGTTTCCCATAACCAGATCCTTGGGAGGCTGAAAGTCTGACTGGGATCTTTCCTGTGGGTCCAGCAGGGTTCCATCTCGTATCACTCCCCCTCTCATCATAAACATCATTCTAGCCAGATGATTTGTTACTCCATCAAGTCCACGAGTGTCTCTTGTTGCATTGCAGATCCATGTTTATTCTCTCGGGATGACGCTTTACTGGGGAGCCGACTATGAAGTTCCACAAAGCCAAGTAAGTAGTAAAGCTTCATTACTGGCTTATGTTACTGTGGCAAGGGCAGGAGCTGTACATTACCGATCCCCTTGCACTGGTCACTGCTTCTCTGCTGTAATATGGAATTGGGCGTCAGGCAGACTGTAGAAGAGAAGTGGTGGTGGTTAGAACAATTCCCTTCCCAAGCCACTTCCCCACAGATCAGATTTCAAATATGCAAAACACACATGTAGGCACACACAACAACACTAAGCAAACACACAGCATGAGCTTGACTGTGGATACTGCTGTTCAAGGAATTGCAGTTGTGAAACACAGAGTGGGGAGATTAAGTATCCTTCCTCCTGTCCAGCATATGGAGAGGGGCCTTGGTTCAGTGGTGGAGCATCTGCTTTGCATGTAGAAGGTCCCAGGTTCAATCCTTGGACTCTCCAGTTGAAAGGATCTGGTAGTAGGTGATGGGAAAGACCTCTACCTGAAACCCTGGAGTGGTGCTACACATCAGATTTAGATGGTACTGACCTTGATGGACCAATGGTCTGATTCAGTGTAGGGCAGCTTCATGTGTGAATTGTTTTGCTGTTTTCAAACATGTTTGTTGTGGGAATGTGACCAGAGAGTCAGGAGTCTTTGTAACACTGTTGTTGCAGAGGAAGTTGTCATTTTTTTCTGTAGTACACTGTGGCACCAAGGGAGGGAGTAGAGGAATTCTGTTTCACACACATGTTCTTAGTAACCAGTCGTTCAGACGTGTAAGTTAAAGACATTGTCTTCACTGTGACCTTCTCTAGTGTGTCTGGAGAGTCTACAAATCAAATTATAACAAGGAGGACCCAAGAGGTGTATAACATTATAATTATAACAAGAGGACCCATTCCCCTGCCACGACCCCTCTGGGTCTAGCACCATTCACCCCTGCTCTCCACCAGTTCTGGCACTGCTTCTCTCACTTCCTCCTCCCCTGGGCACCATTTTGGTTGCTGTGAAAATCCAGTATGTTGCCTGAAGTCCACGGTTTGGCACATGCACAAACATTGTTCTTGACGTGGGCAGTTTACCAACCAATTTTGTTTAACAGAAACTTCAGCAGACCTTGAGGTTTGCCCCAAGTGTCTAGAACTGTGAATTATAGCCACGGCTGGCCCCACGGTGTGAACAGCCCTTGGCTAGCAAAGGATGCAAGACAACATGGCATACAGATACATATATATGGAAGACTGATGTGCAGAAAGCTCCTCCTTCCAAAAATAACTACCCCAGACTCCAGCATTCTGGTGTTCTGAGTGCATGGGTATATTTTGCACAGTGGAACATTCAGTCGTGTCCCAGCCCTGCCTGTAATCAGACACCTTGGACGCACATGAAGCTGCCTTATACTGAATCAGAGCCTTGGTCCATCAAAGTCAGTATTGTCTGGAAGTGGATCTACTGGGTCTCAGGCAGCGGTCTTTCACATCATCTACTGCTTGATCTTTTAACTGGAGATGCCGGGGAATGAACCTGGGACCTTCTGCAAGCCGAGCAGATGCTCTACCATTAAGCCACAACCTCTCCACCTTTGTGAAGTATTAGTCTCTGTTGAATCAGGTTGATGAACCGTGTTGAAAGTGACTGGACATGGTCAGGTATAGTGCAGTGGCATAAATTTTAGCACAAGTCTAGAAACAACATCAAAAGTTATGAGCTTTAAAACATTCACAAAAGCTTTTAGACTCAAAATGTTGTCTAGAGAAGTGGGGGGTTGCTTGAAGTGATGGTTTAACGCTCTGCCAAAGGATGTGCATAAAGCTTCATCACGGTTGATGTTCAGGAAAGCTCTTAATAAAAGAGTTTCAACTAAACTGTGAATAAAACTCTTCTAATGATACCATTGTAATCCTCCTTAGACAGTCTATAGCTGTGATCACACACACTAAATAACCTGCTTTCAATGCACTTTCCAAGTGGATTTTACTGAGTGAACTGGCAAAATCCAATTCGAAAGTGCATCAAAAGTGGATTGAAGGTGGATTATTTAGTGTATGTGATTGCATCCTACGGTGAGTTGGGATGTCAGTGTTTTAATTCATAAATAAATGAATCTCTAAAAACAACATTTGTGGACCTCAGACTGGCGTAGGAGCTCTGACAGAACATCTGCCATAAAAGGAAACCCTGAGTCTAAATCCTAAGAGTATGAGAAAAAACGCTAAAATGGAGGTGACGAGACTTTTAGTTGAAGATAGGTGCACAAAAACCGGATAGCAAAAAGGAAAGTTCAGATTGCTCAAAGTTACTCACAGTGTAAAAGGCAAGTTGCAGTAGGATTCTTCAAGGAGTACAGGTCCGTGGAAAAACAGCCGCTCTCGTCTATGGCTGCCATAGACACTCCCTCTCAGGTCCTTGCTTCAGAACAACTTGAGGTCTAAATGCTGCCCACCGCCCGCAAAAATCCTCAAGTCAAACTATGCTAGAATTTCCCTCTGAGGGACTCTATGGGAGACCGAAGCCCCAGGTCCTCCCGCTGGGACCTGGAGGTTTCAGTAGCTCCTGAGGAGCTCGCCTGGGAGCGACTGAAAGCAAATGAGAGACAGACTGGAAGCCTTGAAAGCAGGGTAGGGAGGCCAAAGTCTCTACCTGTTGCTTCTCAGCACTAGTATTCAGAAGGTGATCATGCCTGCCTCTGAACATGAAGGTCCTGTTTGGTCGTCATGGGTAACAGCCATTGATGGACTGCCATGAATTTATTGAATCCTCCCTTAAAAGCTGCTAAGCTACTGGAAAAGAAATTCCTTGATTAGACTTATTACTTAATGAAGACATCAGGAAAGTTGATTCTCTATGGTGCCCTTTTATGTGCTGGATGGAGATAAATGTTTTCTGACCTTTTTTTTCCCCTGTTGATGGTTTAATCAAGGTAATTTAAAGATTGTCTACCCGGTGTAATTTCTGTAATTCTGTTGACTTGTTTTTGTACTTCCAAAGGTAGCCTACTGTGTTTTTTGAATGCTGCCCCTGCCCTTTAAGATGTTTTTGAAAATATTTTGTAGGTTGTAATTTAAAAAATATATATATATCTGTCAGAAAATAATAAAGGCAGCTGACCTAATGGCCGTTACTATATCCTGCGGCAGTGATTTTCAGAAGCTAACTAGTAGTTAATAACAGTGCCATCCCAAGAACACGGCGTCATTTTCGGAGTAGGCCTGTTTTGGATTGCTAAGTATTTCTTTTCGTCTGTTCTGAATCTATCGTGCATCTACTTCGTTGGGTGAGATAGAGAGAGTGTTTTCTCCCCTCTTCCTGCATAATTGTATAAAGCTCTATCATGTCTCCCCTTAAATCTGATATAAAAAATTACAGACCTGTGGAGGAACACTTTAATCCCCCAGTATCTGAAGCTTACTGTTCTCCTACCAAAAAAACTTGAAAAGGGAGAATCCAGTGCCAAAGTGCTGGATTAGAATTCATCAAGCGATTCAATCCTACTTCTCCTCCAGGCTTGAACAAAGACAGGAGTTCCCTCACTTACAGGTGTTAATCACTCAGCGTGATCCACCTTTTACATATGTTAATCAGTTCTGCTTATCGTATTTTAGACTGCACTTTCCTTGATTAGAGTTTATTATGTTTATCTTACTCTGTGCATCGTCTACAAGCAATCCACTCAGGACAGATAGGTTCCTGCCTGATTGGTTGTTGTTTCAAACTGGACCTGTATTTGTAACATCTCCCTTCCCCTGCCTCTTATATAAATAATAGTTATGCACCTGATGAGGTGAGTTCTGACCAATGCTCCCTCTAAGCTGTGGCGTGTTGTGAGCAGAAAATGCTACTTTGTGAGCTACTGTCATTAAAGTTGTGAGCGAGCCATTTGGCTACTGTATAAATTAGTTTGCTCTGGAGCCATCCTTCCTGAGCTAAAACAACATGTGTGAGCCGGAGGCTAAAAAAACGATGAGGTAGCTCACAGTAACTCAACTTAGAGGGAACACTGGTTCTGACCCTTGAAAGCTTTTGCTGGAATATTTAAGGAGCCACTGGACTTCTGTTTTATTTTACTAAACTACACCCCCTCCCTCTGGAGTCCTTAGTAATTTCTTGTAGGATCAATTCTTTGACCCCTTTGGCTGCCCTTTTCCGCGCCTTTCCCCATGCTACAATATCCTTTTTGAGACGTAGTCACCTGAACTATACATAGTACCTTTTAATGTAGTATTGTAATATTACTTGCTGCCAAGTGAGTATATAAAAGGAGGAACAGTAGGGCTATGAGATTAAAATCAACAATACTGGAAAGACTAGGTTCTCTTTTCTTTTTTTCCCTGACTTTTTAGTTTATGCGACTGCTGGTGAGCAAACAGAGTAAAAAAAAAAAAGTCAAATAATTTAACTGCTAAAAGATGCGAGCAGTACACGACAGGGCATGTCATCAGAAGATAACCACCCACTATGAAAGCTGACGATAAACTGCACAAGCTGAAATCCAAATGCCTATGGGAACTGGAAAGTAGCAGTTCCACAGAGTGTGCACACCCCGGAGTATGTGTGTTTTTCAAGCAGACTATACAACGTGATTGACTAGTAATACAGGAAAAAAGAGAGAAGTTCCCAGCTGTATGGGTGTTGTCGGATATTTGCAAGACAGGGCTGGCTCTTGCTGTCCAGTCAGTTTGCTTACTTCTTTTTTTTTTTTTTGCCATCAAGTCAAAGCTGACTTATGGCGGCCCTGTACGGTTTTCAGGGCAAGGGATGTTCAGAAGTGGTTTGCCGTTGTCTGCCGCTGTGTTGTGACTTTGGTTTTCCGTGGTGGTCTGTCATCTAAATACTAGCCAGGGCCAACCCCCCTTAGCTTCCAAGATCTGGCGAGATCAGCTTCCAGGCTTCCTTCCTTAGTCCTGATTTTTTATTATTAGTGTTTCTACATTGTGCAGAAGCTCATCCTGACGGGACTCATTTATACGGACACGTCCATTAACTTTGACTGTTGTGATGACATGCATGTCCGCCACAGTTAATTGCCAAAGGTAGAACTTCTGTACCACCCTTGATTCTTTGGACTAAACAAGACGTGGCACTGTCCTCGTGTCTGACGCAGGAACACCGCTGCCATTTTAAAGCCTAAAATAGGCCATTTAAAAATGCCATGAGGGGGCAGCATGGTGGGATAAGACACTCATGCTCCCCACCCACATACCTTTTCAAGTACTGAAATGGCCGGGAAGGGGGGACTTGAACAGGCACCGCGGAAATGTGTACTGGCTGGCAGGCTCCGAATATCTGGTTACCATACCCTGGTCTGTTTGTCAAAGGAGGCGTGGCTAGAAGTGGGTTCTGAAGTCCGGTGTTGTTCAATCCAGGTTCAGGGCTCCAGAGATCAAGCAGTGTCTTCAGTCCGAGATCTCAGGGTCCAAGATTGAGCAGCAGTGTTGTTCAGTCCAGGGTCAGAGTATCCGAGTATCAGAGATTAATCAGGCAAGGCAGCGGCAGCAGGTCAGTGTATAGCATACACATTGCCTCCACGCCCAACAGCCTTCCTTGGGTGACTTTATAGCCACATGCCTAGTTGTCAGGCCTTCAGCCAGCTACTCAGGGTCAGTCCCCCATCTATAACAAGCTGTTGGCTGTGAATCCTGACAAGCCTGCAGTTCATTTTCCTGCTGGTAAGCTTCTGTTGACTTGGGGCTGGCTACACAGGACTCCTCTTCTCCTGAGGAGTCTTTGCTGTCGCTGAGCCATGGCTGACTCATGACAAGAGTGCTTTGTCCTGCTGAACTGCAGGAAATAGCCCTTTTTAGGCTTTAAAATGGCAGCAGCATTTGGACAAGCAATAAATAAATCCTATAACTCAACGAATGGCTGTCTAAAAAAAGTGATGGTTTCAGAACGAGGAACCAAAAAAATCGTCAATCCTCTTTCAGTTGTTCTGTCTGGGGCTGAATGAAGGCTCCTAAAATCAGTCCGCTGTCACGTTTTCAACCATCTGTTAATTTCTTTGGGGGTAGGAGAGGATACTCTTAAGCAGCTCATATTGTTATTATGTTTTGCGAGTGGTACAGATATTAACTGCACCTTCCTGCACTTTTCTTTCTGAAAATCAGCCTATCCAACTCGGAGACCATTTAAACAGCATCCTCCTTGGCATGTGTGAAGATGTCGTTTACGCCCGCTTGTCTGCCCGAACCGTTCTGGACGCTTGCAGTGCTCATGTACGGAATAGTAACTGCTCACCTTCCTTCTCATATGTGAAGCAGTTGGTGAAACTGGTCCTGGGAAGTTTATCTGGGGTAAGTGTTTAAAAACAAGCTGGGCAATAATTCAAATTGTCGAAGCTGTTGGGAAGAAACAAATGAATTTATGCTATTTTCTCTGCCTTCCTTAAAGAAACATTTCTGGGGGGAAATGGACGTGTCTTTTCTGCCATGCAGAAGATTATTTCTCTTGGAGGATAGGTGGAATATTTTCACAGTCATTTTGACTATGGCTTTTTACAGACTGCTTAGTTATTGTAATTGTGGGCCTCCTGTGCAAACTGAAGAATGAGTGGCTCAGATTTATTTGCAGGATTCGGTCTTTCTGCGAATGGACCAAATTTGTATAGAGAATTTTTACCCCATCCCATTGCACTTCTGTGTGACCCCTGAAAAGCCATTCTTAAGGATCATCGTGGGAGGTGATGGGAACTGGCTTTAGTCACACGCATACACCCTCTCTTGTGTGAGAGTTTGCTCTGACTGTGGTTGTATTCTGGTCATGGACTGTAAATAAAATATAGTAAGGAAAGTAAGGCTCCAGTTGTGGCATTTAGACCAGTTGCATAAGAGCTTGAGGTGAGTGGGGCTTGTGCTGACCCTCCCCTTCTAGCTTCAGACTCCTGTGCTGCATCAAATGGTGACCCTGAAAGTTGGAGTGTTCTTGAATCTAACCCACTGTATATAATAGCATTTTGCCCCATTCATTATTCCACAGAAGATTAAATATGTGTTTGCGTCACCAGGTTCCTGTCTCCCAGAGCAGAATCTCAGCTAGAACTATCTAGATTTGAGTCCAGTAGCAACAAGATTTTAAAGGTTGGTTCGAGACCAACAATATTTTCAGAGTATAATCTTCGAGAATCAGAGTTTCTTTGACTCTCAAAAGCGTATACCTCGAAAACCTGAGCCACTGCCCTGACCTGGATTGCCCAGGCAAGCCCGATCTCATCAGATCTCAGAAGCTAAGCAGGGCCAACCCTGGCAAGTACTTGGATGGGAGACCTCCAGAGAATGCCAGAGCCGGGGAGGTCAGAGGCAAGCTATCAAGCCACTTCTCTGAACGTTCTCCATGCCCCAGTAGGAGTCACCAGAGATCTCCATGACTTCCAGGCACAGGCTCACACACACACTCAAATGCAAAAGAGGGGTGGAATCTGAGGCACTGAGTATCACTGGTCTAACCAATCAGATATTCTAAGGTGCTAATGGACTTGAATCTATCTCTTTTATTGCAGACCACCATGGCCACTAACTGAAACTATCAGCCAGAATTTGTGATTCATTAGACCAGTGATACTCAGTGGCTCAGGAGCCATATGTGCTTTTTTGACATGCCCTTTGGCTCTTCTGAGCACTGTTTCCCATTGTGGCACCTGCCCCTTGTTTCTGGAAAGTGAGCAGGGCCCTTCCTGGAGGGGCTTGTGGTTTACAGGTAGTTCTCATTTTGAAAGAGCTCCCTCCAGAGAAACAGGGAAGTCGAGAGTCTTCCTGAGACATAGGCCTCATGCTAGATATGGAAGTAAACAAGGCTGTTTTGCTTGGTGTCAGGTGCAATTGAGGTTGTGTGAACACAACTGGGTTAGGCAATATTTGTCACAAGCAAAATGGTGTTTTCCAAACTGCCCCTTTGTTGTCCAGTGTTGTTGTGGGGGGGGGGGGGACTAGGAAGGGGAGTGGACTCCCTTGGTGCCCTTAAATGTCAGTGGCAGACAAGATAAAAGTGCTTTTTAGGGGAATGGGCTTGACTCAGCACTTGCTTTGCACACTTGAAGGTATCAGCTTCAATTCCTCCTGTCTCAGTCAGTGTTCCCTCTAAGCTGAGTTAGTATGAGCTCGCTCATAGTTCTTTAGCCTCCGGCTCACATATTTTTGCCTTAGCCCTGGAAGGATGGCTCCAGAGCAAACTAATTTATGCAGCAGCCAAACCGCTCGTTCACAACTTTAATGCCAGTAAAGCTCACAAAGTAGAATTTTTGCTCACAACTCTCCACAGCTTAGAGTGAGTATTGGTCTCAGTGTAAGGAGTCTCACCTGGCAGGAATTATGAAAGACATTGCTCTGCCAGAGATGCTGGAGAGCCAACACCTGTCAAAGTAGACAGTGCTGAAGTAGGTGTTCTGACAGATCAGTTGCCTGATTCAGAAGGCAACCTGGTACTTTTCTTTATATTCTTGACTGACCAGACAATACCTTTTCCCTTCCAGCCAATAGACGACATTTGGCTATTTACTACAGCTCTGTAGGAGTAGAGAAAAATGGTTAGAATGTGGATATTGGGTGCGGAATTCAGTTTCCTAGGAATCATAGCCTTCTTTCTGTCCCCCCCCCAATCTATTACAGACTAGAACATTCTCAACGGATTACAGCATATCAAAGGAAGCATAAGGATAAGATCTTTTTATTATTCTAAAATGATAACAAAAAAATAATAGCCCAACTTCCTACAAATTTATCCATAAAGTAAGATTTGCATCTTCGAGCTCTTTGATAATATGTAAGAACGTAAGAAGAGCCCTGCTGGATTAGACCAGAAAAGGAATCCAAACCACAATAGAAACCATGGAATAACAGCACAGTAGAGTGAATGCTCACCTCTGCTTACAACACATTACATGGATTATCTCATAAATTATAACATATGAACATAAGAAGAGCCCTGCTGAATCAGACCAGTGGTCCATCTAGTCTAGCATCTTGTCCTACACAGCGGCCAATCTGGAGGTCCAACAACAAGACATACAGGCCATAAAGGACATAGAGTCACCATGGCTAGTAGCCACTGATAGACCTATCCTCCATGGATCTATCCAATCCCCTTTTAAAGCTGTTTTTTCTTGTGGCCGTCACTACATCCCCTGGCAGCAGATTCCACATTTTAATCACTCTCTGTGTAAAGAAGTATTTCCTCCATCCGGAATCTACTGCCCATCAGCTTCATTGGATGGCCTTGAATTCTAGTATTTTGGGAGAGGGAGAAAAAGTTATCTTTGTCAACTCTCTTCACCCAAAGCATAACTGTATCGACCATAATTTTATAAACCTCTACAAGTCAGTGTTCTATACTCAGTTAAACCATTCATGTATAGGAGGTGGATCAGGTTGCCTCCAGCCTGCAGCAGTGGTCGTTTGGGCAGCTGTGAAATGATTTAGCACTATTTCCATTAGCCCACATAACTGTGAAGATACTCTAGACCAGGGGTGTCAAACATGCGGTCTGGGGGCCAGTTCAGGCCCCCGGAGGGCTTCTTTCAGGCCCACACTGGAATTGGCCACATCCTGCTTCCAGTTCTGTTGCTGCTGCTGCTGCATCATAGCTTGTATTAGCAAGAGTGCTAATGTTTTAAGCATGTTTTTATTTTAAATTAAAAAACCCTTTGTGTTTGTGTCCTTTATAAAGTTTATATCTCCACTACCTGGCATTACATGTTATGACACACATGGCCCGGCCCAACAAGGTCTCATTTATGTCAGATCTGGCCCTCGTAACAAATGAGTTTCACACCCCTGCTCTAGACAGTGGGTGGCCAATGACTGCCGGTGGTTGGGTGTGTTGATTTGAGTGTCAGTTAACTGTGTCCTTACTCTTCCTCATAACTTCCCAAACCAAAATAAATTATGCAAAACAGTAAACCCGGTAGAACTGTTTAGGCAAAATAGGAGAAACTGCACATTTGTATCATACGTATAAGTTCCCAAATTCAGCTTTTCTTGACAGTGACAGCGCTAAAATTTTGATCCCAACAAACCGCTTGGTTGAGTCTCGCCTATTTGTGTAAGCTGCCTGCCACCCCCCCCCCCAGCTCGGATGAATTTGTTTTGCAGATAAATGGACTGTGGTATTTTGCTTAAAGCCCTGAGAAAAATGTTGCTTCATGCTCCAGTCACTGGTTTACCTGAGCATACCAAGAGGGGCTTGTTGGCACAAGTCCACGCATTCTGCAGGCAGCTCACACCAATTTGATATGTGACTTTTTCCATTATGTAAATTTCCCATATCTTCTGATATCATAAAGTGAGAGTTGGAGGATATGAACATTTCCAGGTAGTAGCTGTAGCAGATTTTGCTGCCTCTAAAAGAATGGAGATAAGTTTTTTCCTAACCTGCGGGATTGAGGCATCCGGCCAGTAGTTTAAAAATAGTACCTCAGGGGAACAGGGCACTTACATAGCCTGTCATTGTAAATATTTCATCTAAGACTACCTGCCAGAATTGCTTGATTTTTCTCACATTGCCATCAACAGTGTGCATAGGTCCCTGTCTGCCCACATTTTTTCCAACAGAGTGAAGAGAATGCTGCTAAGATATGCGAGAGGGTTTTTTTGAGTCTGCGAAGAAAACATGTGATCTCTAGACCTGTCCTACACTCTTAACCACTACACCACTGGTATCTAGGCGATGAGGTCTAGAGAGAGAGGAAGAAGAGATTGGATTTATACCCCGCCCTCCACTCCCCAAGGGAGTCTCAGAGCGGCTTACAAACTCCTTTCCCTTCCCCTCCCCACAACAGACACCCTGTGAGGTAGGTGGGGCTGAGAGAGCTCTTTCCCAAGCTGTCCTTGAAGGAACAGCTGGTACAGAGCTATGGCTTGCCCAGGGTCATCCAGCCAGGTGCAAGTGGAGGAGTGGGGAATCAAACCCGGTTCTCCGAGATTAGAGTCTGCGCACTTAACCACTACACCAAACTGGCTCTCATTGGCTGCTGCCTCTTCTATCTTTTCTCCTTACCAGCTGGGCTTGAGTCCTACTGATGTTGCTGGTTTCCACTCTTTCTAGTCATCAGTATTAGACTGGGGTTTTTAATAGAATGCCTTCCTCCTGACAGTTGTTTTGATGGATTCTGCTTTTTGAGGGCTTCACTTGCTTTTCCTTTCAGCAAATCCTGACTGGAAGCCGACAGAAATCTTTGGCTGTCTAGACTGTAAATTGCTTCCTCATCCCTTCTGTCCCTCTCGGAACTTCCCAGAGTGGCTTCAAGTGGGCATGCTCAGAATTTTTGCCACTTATTTTGATCAATTGAAGCCAGGATTGTAGCAATCACCTTAAAGGGAGGACCTTTCCCTCTAGAGTAGACAAGCGATGACCGTCTGCTTCTTTTCCTTTTGTCTGCTGTTTTCACCCTTGAACCAAGTCAGTGCCTTGACCTCATAACTGCACAGTTGTAGGATATAGATCTTCCTAACAGATTAATAATGAGCAATACTTTGGCCCACATCCTTCTTTTTATAGATGAATTCTATCCAATAAATATATGCAGGTAATTCATTTGATACCATCAGAGGGCTGTTCTCATTCCATCACACTGCCCCCAGACTTAACGTTGGCAGCAATTCACTGAAGACAAACTGGATTGAAATTTTGCCTGCAGCATCTTGCCTTTTAAAATTACACGCTGGAGACATGCTGCTGATAAGATCAAATAATTGCACTACTTACTGTTCTGTTTGTTTAAATTAGGGAATGATAGATTCCTGAGTACAGTTAGCGGCCCAGGACATCAAGCTGGTAGACATCTGCACAAAGATGCGTGTCATGTGTATGTTGATACAGCCATGAGTCATCGTAATGTATAGCTCTGCCACAGCCTCCACAGTGTTTCAGCTCATCTTGACTTCTGAACAACATAATACAACTTTTGTTGAACAAATACTAGCCGGGTGAAAAAAGGCTGAGTGTCGTGGCTCAAATAGGAGAACAGTCCTAAGCAGGCCTACTCATTTTTAAAATTTATTTTAAAAATTTTACATTTACGTATCATAGAGCAATACAAGGACCATGAGAAGTAGAAGTCGAGTAGAGACTATACACTGAAATAACCTTAACGTTATCATTAGAAGAGACAGAAATTTTAAATATCGGATGCTGTGAGAATCACCTAAAACGAGGTACCCAGATATAAACACGTTTCGTTCTCTAGGAAATGATGGAAGGTATACCAGCTTCACAGGAAAAAAAACAAAACAATCAAAGAGAGAACCAAAGTCTATAATCTTTTTTAGCAGGTCTACTCGTGATGCTCCTCAGGTCTGTTTGATGGGGCTTACTCCTAGCAAAACATTCTTAGATTGCACTGCAAGGGCCTCTGCCACTTGTTTAGTTGTAAGGTCAATTACAATTTGATGGTAGCTCTGTATTTTTGCTACCACCCACCTGTGGCCTGCTGCTGCGGTTTCATATGTATGTGGGAACAACTGTTAGGCATACACAAAATCCCCCTGCTTGTGAGGGATGGGAAAGAAGCAAAGGATGGTTGGTTTATGCAGATAACGCTGTTTTCCTTTGGAATTAATGAATAAAAGATTTGGGAAGACCCTGGCTATATCCAGCCAGTAATACTAATGGTTTCATATAAACAAGGTGGGCAGAAAGATGAAAGGTGTAATCTAAAATTGCAATGACTGGCTGTGATAGATCCA
This sequence comes from Lepidodactylus listeri, assembly GCA_029233225.1. Classification (NCBI taxonomy): domain Eukaryota; kingdom Metazoa; phylum Chordata; class Lepidosauria; order Squamata; family Gekkonidae; genus Lepidodactylus; species Lepidodactylus listeri. The sequence continues at coordinate 19,188,013 of JARCFY010000009.1, forward strand.
GGGCAGGTAAGTACATGGAGATGTGGTTCTTCAGATACATAGGACCTTGGCCAAGACTATATATAGACTCTATCGTTTCAAAATTAGAATGATACAAGCAGAGAGACCCGCGATACTCACGGGGGGGAGGACCTTACGGCTGAGAAGGAAGCAGCCACAGGTAAGCTTCCCCCCCCCCCGGGAGCACCGGCAGTGAGGCCTGGATGCCTCCCAGCCACTGAGCCCACCAGTGATCTCCCCCCAGGCTCTGGCGGCGAGGCCTGGACGCCTCCCAGCTGTTGAGCCCATTGCTGATCTCCTCCCTGGGCTCCGGCAGTGAAGCCTGGATGCCTCCCAGGTGCCGAGCCCACTGCGGATCTCCCCCCCCGGGCTCTAGCAGTGAGGCCTGGATGCCTCCCAGCCGCTGAGCCCACCGCTGATTTCCCCCTGGGCTCCGGCGGTGAGGCCTGGACGCTTCCAAGCTGCCAGGCGCACCACGGATCTCCCCCCCCCCCCGACTCTGGTGGCAAGGCCTGGCCGCCTACCAGCCACTGGGCCCGCCACAGAGTTCCCAGAGTATTATCTGCATGTGCAGCGAACCATCTTTTACTTTGGGGGGGGGATTTAAATATCCCCCATATAGTTTTTTAAAGTTTAGGATTTTTCTGCACACCTGGGGAGTCCCCCAAGTGTGCAGGAGAATCTCTCTGTCCCCCAAGTGCCCCCAATGTGCAGATTTAGATATCTGCATGCACAGGGGGTACTTGGCTATTAGTATACAGATAAGAAGGGGGACCCACAATACTCACAGGGGGGGAGTATTCCCCACAGCTCCCAGCCTGCAGAAGCAGTAGGAGCTCCACAGGAGGAGGAAGCGGCACCAGATAAGCCTTTTCCCATCCCCTCCCCCTCCCTCCCCGGCAGCGGCGGCGAGGCCTGCGGCCCACCGAGCCTTCTCCCACCCCCTTCCCGACAGCAGCGGCGGCAAGGCCCATGCCCGCCGAGCCTTCTCTCACCCTTCCCTCCCCAATAGCAGTGATGGTGAGGCCTGCGGCCCGCCGAGCCTTCTCTCCCCTCCCCTCCTCGACAGCAGTGGCAGCGGCGAGGCCTGCTGAGCCTTCTCCCCCCCAACTGGTGGCGGCAGCTGTGAGGCCCACAGCCCACCGAGCCGAGCCTCCAACTGCCAAAACGTTCTCTGCGCATGCGCAGGGAACGCTTTTACTTTTCGGGAGATTTAAATATCCCCTGAAAGTTTTTTTAAATTTTTAGATTTTTCTGCACATGTGGGGAGTCCCACATGTGTGCAGAAAAACCTTCCTGGCCCCCAAGTGCCCCCTCCGCGTGGATTTAGATATCTGCACGGAGGGGGCGACTTGGCTGTTAGATATATAGACGTTCACAACGGCCATTGTAAATGCGCTGCTGCATTTGTACCCAAATATCTTCAAGGGCAGACCCACACAGAAAAGTAGGGGGGCAATTTGATGTGGAAAGTGAGAGTGGGAGGAAGAGGAGGAGTTGGCGATCCTGGCGGGCTACCCTTCTTTGGTGCAATGAAAGGCAGTTAACAAAATATGGGGAAGGCAAGAAGCAAACCTAAGAGACAGCAAAAGGAGGATGCAAGTGGAAAAGTGAAAAAGAAAGAAAATTACAGTCAAAAGGTACTTGAGGAAACAGGGAAGTGAGAGACAGACCTGGAATGGATTGGCTGGAACTATGCAAATGGGAGAGGGGGATGAGAGCATCAAGTCTTAGAAGATGATTCCCTGTCTTGATAAGAAGGGGCAGAAAGACATGGAATTTGGGGAGGGGGAAGAAGAAAGAAAAAGAAACTGAAGCCACCTGATGACTGAATGTGTAAAGAGGGTGATGGCGGTTTCTGTTGGCTGTCTCGTTGTGTCCTACACATTAAGACAAAAGGGATGAGAGGAGCACAGGCATTCCACACCCCTTTCAAAACACTCATCCGTCCATTTTTGCTCCTTATCAACCCCACTCACTGGTACAAAGATTCTGCCACACCCACTTTACTCCTCCTCCCCTCACAGGCCATTGCTAGGTGGCCATCCTTCCTGAAGGAGATCAGTCAAGTAGATCAGATGATCTCATGGGCCTGCCAGGTGTGCTGCCGCCCTCGGGTCTTTGGGGATATCCAGTCCTTTCCTGCTGTCCATCCCCACCCCTGCCAGTTACCAGAGTGACAAAATAGTCTTTCCGTTGGCTTAGCTGGGGGAGTGTATTTGTGTATGAAGAACATTTGCTTTGAATGTGCTGACCTCCCCCACCCCCAGTACTTTCCTGTGAACTCGTTAGCACACAGATGCTTCAGGTGTGTTTGATCTGCCCTTTCTACAGGTGGATCAACTTTCCTGTACAGGGGACAGAAAGCTGCAGACGGATAGGAGCCAGGCCATCCGGGAGAGGCTGAGAGGAAAAGGTCTTCCCACAGGTAAATGTTTGGCAATGAAGGGAGTATTCGTGTTTGTGAAAATTCAGTCTGTTTTTTAATCTTCTGCCTCCCAGACAAGTATGGCAAAGGAGGTAGGAGCTCCTCCTTAGTTCCCGACTAGACTGACAGGTTTTTGCCTCAGAAGGCAGATTACTGTACCTCTTTGCCGGATGCTACAGATTTATAAATAATATATTTAGAGCATTTATAACCCACCTTTCTCTAAAATTGGGCTCAACAAGTTTTGTTGTTTTTTTTTTGAAAATGTTTGATTTTATTGGAATAAACCAAATTACAAACATAATCATAATTTCACCATATAAAAACATTACATCATTAGGTTCGATTATATTTACATTTTTGGAATATATTCATAATATTGTGTCTTTGAGTCTGTACACATAACCTAATATCCATCCAACTGTATAATTTATTACATCTTTTCCGGAACATACCTTCTCTTTTATTTTACCAAATTATATTTAACTTGTCCTTTTCTGCCATCTCCAACATTTTATATTTTAACTCTTCTCTTGTTGGGAGTTTCTCCGATTTCCAATTTTTTGCTAGTAGAATTCTAGCCAAAGTCAAAATATAAGATATTACATAGTTATCTGTTTTAAGGTTGTCTGGTAGCATGTTTAGCAGAAATATCTCTGGTAACATTGAAATGTTAATGTTAAATATTTCCATAATCATATTACATACTTTATACGGGCTTAACAAGTTGAGAGGGCAGTCTCGCAAGCCAATTTATGGAATTTCAACAATATGGAATTCTTCCTAACAACTTCAGGAAGGCTGTTCCTTAAAAATAAGAGTAGCCACTGGAAAAAAACTTATAGATCTAACTGTGATGTCCCTCCAGGAGGGAGTAACCAACTGGTATTAGTCTGAGGTGTGAAGCTGTTACACTGGTTGGTACTGAGGGCCCTTCTAGAAGTGACTAGTGTCTCCAGGTTTGCCCTGAGGATACAGCACCATTCTAAAATGTGATTTTCCAGAGAGGAAATTACTCTAAACTATGTTTGGGGGTTTTAGTTCTGGTTGGGACCACCAAAGCATGGGAGAAGAGGGGATCCTGCCTTCCCCCAGTGCCGTTTTTCCTCCCTGAAATAACGCTGGGGGTATGCGGACAGTACAGGCAGGGGAGGCATGATCCCCGCCCCCCGATCCACAGTGGTCCCTACCAGAACTGGATGCTGTTGCGGCAGTTTATAGTGCATTCCTGGCAGGGAACTCAATTTTTAAAATGGCAGCGCATCCCTGGGTTGAACCGAGGGGATGATCATCATGACTGGATGGGCCCTGAGAGAGCTGCAAGCAACCATTTACTCAAAAGGAAGAATTGTCTTCAAGGGCAGCACTGTGTAAAGTGCATTGTAGTAGGACTGCGATTACTGTTGCATGGAAATCTGGCCAGATTTTCTGGGAGGAAGAAAGGGGTCAGCCTCCAGACTAGATGTATCTACTAGAAGGCACTTTTTGCTACACCCTCATCCTTTTTCTCCAATAAAAGAGATGAGTCTAAACCCAGCCCCAAGCTCTTTCCCTATCAGATTTGTCTGACAGAGAATATCTTAACTGACCAGAGCTCTAGTTGATGGTAAGAACGTATGAATGTAAGAGAAGCCGTGTTGGATCAGGCCAGTGGCCCATCCAGTCCAACACTCTGTGTCACACAGTAGCTTAAACCCAGGTGCCATCAGGAGGTCCACCAGCAGGGCCAGATCTGAACACATATTGGGGGGTGTAACCCAACTCATGGTGAAGCAGTTTCTTGGCTCCTTCAACACAGTGGGGGTGTGTGGACTTTTATTTGCCAAATTAGCAAAGTTCTTAGACATAATGGCAAACCAAAGCAGTACATTACACAAATGAGCCTCAAGCTCATGTGGTCCCTCTTCTCCTTGTGCATTACAGTTCTTTCCTACACTGCCTTGTTCTCAGCAAACCATATTTGCCATTATATCTAAAGTGGGCCAGATGGGTTGGATCTTGCACAGAATTTCCACTTGGGGGAACTGGCGTCATAAGTATGGTTTTGTGTGCCATCTGACTTCTTCAACCAAGTATTATGAAGATGGAATATCCCATAAAAGCAGAATATATTTGGCTGTTAAAGATAGTGCCGTGCTCAAAACATTGAGATTTACATTGAGCAGTTATAGGCTTATGACAAGTTGCTTAGACAAATATTCAATATTAAGAACATTTTTACCTCTTTTTCTTTCCTTCCAGAGGCAAGCCATGTTAAAATATTTAGCTAATTATTTATAGCACGCTCACTACAGTAGCGCCTACATGCCTGAATGATAGGACTATTGTGAGAGCGGCACTGTTAAAATGACTATAAATAATGTAAATACCACTTAATAATTTAATTGTTCAGATATCCAGTATTATGAAAGTAGTGTGAGAAACTCCGTAAATAAATTCCCTCAAACCATAGTCATAAAACAAACAAACCAGGGAACTAAAGAATTAAGGGTGAGCATTAAAAAAAATAGCCGCATCAGGCAATGAGGAGAGTGTGACTTACTAAAGTGTAAATCCATTGACACTGCTGAAACTACTCTGAAGAAACTGGTTTGATTTTTGAGGCCGTTGCTGCCTGCTAACAGTGCAGTAGTGTTAGCGAAGGCAATTGATTAGGTGTTATGTAACTGCATGCCCATCAGTGTGCTTTATCTTTGACAGTTTGGGAATAATAGCTATATTTATCTCCCTGAGAGAATTGTGTTCCATCCCTTTAATGCACCTCCTGACCCCTGGCATTTGTTTCCACGTAGAAACAAAACACATTTCCATGCTCATGCATTTGATCTTCCCTCAAAGTTTCCATCTCTGCAAGCCGTAATTGGAACGCTGCATCGGAACAAAGTTCGAGGAATGCCTAAAGATTCTCAGTATTGCTTGGCTGAATCGATGCAGATGAATCCGTTGGGTCACTTTGTTAGGGGCGTGGGCAGGGTTCTATGGAGAAGTTGCATTTTTTAATCCCGTGAGAGGAACTCTGGAGAGCGAAAGATGGGACAGCAGATGCAGCCCGTGGGCTGGTGTTCAGAGTCAGTTCCGTGTTGTTGTGCTTTTGAGAAGCAATCTGAACTGGATGTTGTGATTTTTCAAAAGCAAACAAAGGCTCCTTTGAAAGATTCTGAGTCAAAAGAAGGCACTGTTTTACATGCTCCTGATAACGGGAGGCAATATAGTACCTTTCAGTGGCACACGTGTACTTTTAGCATGCAGAAATTTGTATCTTTCTTACAGGACTAATGTATATAGCTGTAAGAGTGTCTGAATATCCAGTAGTGAAGATTTTTTTTCCTGCGTTATATTTTTCTTGTGCTCTGAGCATTTTAAGACTGGACTTTTACATCCTGTTTGGCTTCAGAGAGACACTTGATCATCTATTGGTGGTTTTATTTTTCAATTGGATGCCTCCCCCCCCCTTTTTTTTTTTGGCTCCTTGTTCCCAGCATACCAAAGGTACGTCCTGATACCAAGCAGCCACATTCTGTGTCTAGTGAAGCCAGCGAAAGAACTCTGCACAGTGTAGTGACAAAGAGGCCTTAAGACTGTGGCCTGAAAGGGTTTTTTTTCCAAACCCCCCCCCCCCCCCCCCTGTTTTTTAGCATCTAGCCTGGTGAACAGTTCTGAAGAACTGGAAAGAAACTTGCACGCTATGTTGTGTTATTTTGGCTGGACTTAATGAAAGTCATTGCACGACTTGTTTTCAGACTATTATGGTAGAGACCCAGGTTCTAATTCCCACCTTAGGTAATTTAGGAATTAAACTTCAAGATACGTGTAATTCCCTGGACCCAACTTACTTTCCCTGCATCTGCTGTTCATTTAAAAAATTGGCGGGAGCCCAAATATGACTTGGAACTGTGGTATGGGGGAAGGAGGGGCTCCTGCCTCCCCCCCCCCATCCTATTCTGAAGCCAAAACTGCCCAAGCAGAGAGAGAGTTCATGCAGTTCTAAAATGCAGGAGGTAACCCCAGAGCCATTTTGCCTTGGGAAAATGGCACCGGGGTGGGGGATGGGGGGAGCAGACACTCTGCTTCATAATTATCCTTCAGTGCAGACAAGAAAATCCGGAAGATCAGTGGTCACAATTAGCACACCATTCAGTGATGTGTGTGAATCCAGATTCTAGCTGCATAGCGCTTTCCTGGGTTTTGTTTCTTGGTTATGCTGGATGGAACCTTGGAAAACTGGCTTTGGTCTAATAAAAATAGTTTCCCTGACATTCCTTCCACCTAGGGTTACCAACCTCCTGACGGCACCTGAAGATCTCCTGCTATCACAGTTGATCTCCAGACTACCAGGTTCAGTTCCCCTGGAGAAAACGGCTGCTTTGGAGGATGAATTCTATGGCATAATAACCAGCTGAGGCCCTTCACCCCACCCCTCAAACCCCGCCCTCCCCAGACTCCACCCCCAAAATGTCCAGGTATTTCTCAACCCAGAGCTAGCAGCCCTCCTTCAAAGCCCCCTTCCCCGGCATCGTGACCAAGAACAGAACCTGGGATGGTGTAGTAGAGAGAGGATCTGATCAGCGTAATTCACAGGGCTGTGCCTGCCCCCCCAGTTGGATTAGCACTGCAGTTTATTGTATCTTCCATCACATGTTTGCATTCTTTCCTGGGCCCAAAGTGGCTATCAGCTTTAATCTGGGCATGTAAGAAAGGGCCACAAGAGCCAATTACTAGCTTATCCCTTCCTGCCCTCCCTCTCATGATCTGCCTAAATTCATAGTGAGTCACGGAATCAGCACTGCGGTCAGATGGCCATCTATCCTCTGCTTAAAAACCTCCAAGGAAGGAGAGCCCACCACCTTCCGAGGAAGCCTGAAATTGCTTAGAATCGTATTTGCCTGCAAGTATGTGCCAAAAAATAAAATAAATCAGAGCTCATTTTCAAATTGTATGCTTTCCACAGCTAACAACACTGATGTATCTGCCATGTATAAAACTGTACATCTTCAAGAGAAATTCTTCTCTTTCCAGGTAGAAGTTCAGCACTTGATACTCCAGACTTTCACAAGAGGCAGGTCTCTCAACTGGCCTCATTTAACAAAGGGCTCAGCAAATCGATGGGGGTTTTGTCCATCAGAGGCTCACAAGACGAAGAAGAATTTTGCCAAGGCCTTTCCTCCAATCACCACTCTGGCCAGGAAGATGCCACAAATACTTGCTGCCCATACCGGTGTAGAGCCGCGGACTTGGAGAGGAAAGGCAGTGGAGCTGACGTCCGTCCCAAACGAAAAGTTTGGGCTTCCTCCTCAGACTTGCTGTCCACGGCTGATTCAGTGACTGAGAGAGACCACGTTGGGGATTCTCACAGGCGGCACTACCATCACGCTGAAACGGTTGCGGCGCGGACTTCAGCGGCCACTAGAAGCAAGGAGGGAAGATATTCTGATGGGAACATAGCCCTTGATCTGTTTGGTCCTCAGAAACCAGATCAGGTGCGCCACGTGCCAGAGTTTTCAACATCTGTGGCCATTTCGAGTGCCTTTGACCGGATCCGAGAGAGGCAGAAAAAACTGCAGCAGTTGAGACAAGCCATGGATGCTGAAGGTCAGTGGGTTTTCTGATATGCCATGTTCAGTTTTATTTATTTCAATTTGTTAGTTCAGTTTTATTTACTTAAACCTGTTAGCCTGTTCTCAAAATTTCAAAGCAGCATACAACAGAGTTTTCAAAACTCCGGTATTAAATACTTATCAAACAGTGATTTCTTTTATTCAGCTCAGAACACAGCAGCTCAGAATGCAACGATCCCCACTTATATACAGTCAAGAGCAGTCAAAACCACACCTCCTGACACAGTAATAACCAACCATAGTGAACACTGTAGCAGACCTTATTTGCATTTCCTGTTTCATTCTAGACTTCCCTGATTGGTCTGTTATTTGGGCAGCCAATCAGAACAAGTGCTCAGTCATACTAGCAAGTAATGCTATCTAACGCAAGACTCAGGCATTAGCTGCTTCAGTATAACTACCTCTATATGCTAAGAGCCAATAGCAATGATTCCCTCCAAAATATACCCTGCTCTGATTGGCTGACAAAGAGACTCTCAGGATCCTTGAGTCTGTGAAGCTTGGCATGAAGCTCAGTCACAGTAACAATACATAACACCCAGAATTACAGAGTTCAATAATCCTAAAATTGTCAAAATGTGACAATTAAATGGACAAATAATTAAAGGGCCAAAGGTCACCCACTGAACTCCATGGGAGAGGGGGTGTTTGAACCCTGGTCTCCACAGCCTGGTCGCCAGTCCTTTAACCACAATACTGTATTGGTCATGGTTTTCTGGTAGTTGCTTGACTTGAAATGCATCCATACATAATATCATCAGATCTTAGTTTGATCTAGCCAATTTTGTCTTTACATTCACATTACAAAGCAATTTAGCTTCTCCCCACCGTGAGACTTGTATGTGAAAGTGCTCAAGAATGTGAGCCAGAAGTCCTCAGTTCAAATCATGGCTCCTGTATGAACTCATTAGGTGGCTTTGAACAACAAGAAGAAGAAGATATTGGATTTATATCCTGCCCTTCACTCACTTGGAGTCTCAGAGTGGCTTACAAACTCCTTTCCCTTCCCCTCCCCACAACAGATACCCTGTGAGGTGGGTGGGGCTGAGAGAGCTCTGAGACAACTGTCCTTGAGAGAACAGAGCTATGGCTTGCCCAAGGTCATCCAGCAGGTGCAAGTAGAGGAGTGGGGAATCAAACCCGGTTCTCCCAGATTAGAGTCAGCGCACTTAACCACTACACCAAACTGGCAGGTGTTCTTTGCTCCCTGTCTATAATATGGAGGTGATGGTATTGACTGAACTTACAGGGATGTTGTAAAGGTTACTGAGAGAACATGTGCAAAGTGATTTGAATACGCAAAGGTGTTATAGAAAGGCTGGGTATCATTCAAGTCTCTAATTTACAATACCAGGCCTGTCTGGCCAACTCCTCCCTTTCCCCCCTCCCCTGAGCTGAGCGGGCACTGGTGAGCTAGAATTAGAATGACTAGGAGCAGCGGCCACTGTCCACTTTACTGCCCTTTCTATACATATTGTGGCAGTAGACCATTGGGGATATGGTCCTTCTGCATAAAAAATGAGGAAAATGGTTTTCTTTTTTTCTTTCGTTGTATCTAAGGAAGTGAGCTCTGACTCACCAAAAACTCATCCTTTATCTTTAAGGACTTCTGCTTTGTTTTGCTACAGTAGACTAACCCCTCTGGAACTGAATATTGTTCTACCTAGGTCAAGTTTCAAAACAAGATTATTCCTATGAACTGAAAGCAAATAGGGCCGGCGTCGGGAGTCGGCACTGTTAAGCAGCCTTTGGAGGGACGGCCACTGTACAGCAGCAGCAGCAGCGATCTCACCTTGAATCTGGGTTGGTGGCACTGGGTCACTCCAAAATGATTGCCACCCTGGATTCCTATCCCTTTGTCTTCCCTCAGCATGCATGTGCAACTATAGGTAGAGGCGGGGTGTCTGTTATTCCTTCCATCCTTCTGTGCTGGAGGACAGACAGACAGAGTAAGATTATTCTCCTGCCCTCTCTCTCTATATTTTGGCAGCACAGTACTGGGAAGATGGGCCATTGCATGGCAATCTTACTGTGGTTTACCCATCTCTCAAGACAGCTATAAATGTAACCTTCTCCCTCTTTTGTGCACATGCAGTTTGTGAAACTAAGGAGAAAACCACTCCCGGTATTTAGGGCGAGGCAGGAGAATAATCTTACTCTTAAAATGTTTGGCATGTGTGTGTGATTGTACTTACAAAGGCTTAGCCCAACCTTCCAATGAGCAACAATTTGATCATTCCTAACTCACACAAGTTTTGGAATGCCAACAACACATGGTCGCATCTTTTACCCCCCAAACCCTTCCAGATTTTTCCAAGTGCCTGGAACTGCAAACGGAAATCAGGCCTAGATCTGCTGGCTCTTCCTGTCTGAGGTGCTCGTTGACAGGTTTGCTGTGAGCATGCAGCTGTGGTTATAGAGTTAGGCCCTTTCCACATTTGCCTGCCACTCCAGGTATTTTCAGTGTCTGAGTCGAGGTGATTTAAGTCTGCAGCAAAACAGCATCCAAAAAACCAGGGGCAATAGCAGGCTGAAACCGGGCCGGCTACTGAAGGGAGATAACATAATGCAGAGCTGGGGGAACATCCACAATAAAAAGAAGGTTGAATTTGATTTTAGTGCAGAATTGCTTGGAGGACACCATGGTGAAGATGGATTAAAAGGAAAGGGAGGAAAGAGCCTTAGTGTACATTGTCCACAATTAAATCTCTGCCTCCAGTTCCATTGTAAATACGTTGCTTGAGATATTTAACATAACATTCTAGCGTTTAAAAAAATATCCTTTCCGTTTATCACTGTGCAGGGCTCATTTTGTAGCAGGAGCTCCTTTGCATATTAGGCCACACACCCCTAATGTAGCCAATCCTCCAAGAGTTTACAGAGCTCTTCTTACAGGGGCTACTGTAAGCTCTTGGAGGATTGGCTACATCAGGGGTGTGTGGCCTAATATGCAAAGGAGCTCCTGCTAGAAAAAGAGCCCTGTCATTGTGTAATGTTTTGTATACTCTTCCTGGTGTGATGCATTAGCAAGAGAGGGAAGAATGTGTACATGACAGGGATACCCAGTGTTACGATTTTAATTTTGCTAACCCTAGAAAGATACCCCCAGCCTCTCTCCTTAACTACCTTTCAGCTGATGAGGTAGTCATGCCTTAGAGGACTCCTTCAAACTGCAGAAAGAACCGTGGAAAAAGACGCTAGGAACTTCTCAAAATATTATATTATAGACTCATATCTAAACATATTAATAAAGAATCTCTTTTACAGATTAGGATATCAGAACAAGGCTCTCAAATAGTATACAGTGTATCGAATATGTATAATGCAAACACTGTTTCCAAACCATGTACAATGTGTAGTCTACAATATGATACGAAATTATATTTTCACGAAGATTCCGGATAAAACTTAGCTTTGTAACATTCTAGAGTGATCTCTTCTTGAATATGGTAACTGGTAGCCCAGCTTAAGAATCTTTTCAATCTTTAATCAATGTTGATTGAATCTCGATGATGTAAGACTGATTTTGGTGGTGTAAATGAGCAAACACAGATTTATGATATGAATTCTTCTCTGAAGAAGACATCCGAAATGAAGTTCTGTCCGGAATATTCATAAAAATATCATTTTGTATCATATTGTAGACTACACATTGTACACGGTTTGGAAATAGTGTTTGCATTATATACATTATATACACTGTATACTATTTGAGAGCCTTATTTTGATATCCTAATCTGTAAAAGAGATTCTTTATTAATATGTTTGACTATGAGTCTATAATATAATGTTTTGAGAAGTTCCCGTATCTCTTTTCACAGTTCTTTTTGCAGTTTGTGCTATTTTTGAACCATGAATCTTCTTTTTGCTCTATTAGAAGACTCCTTCATTATGGCGGCTACCTGAACCCAATCTCCTTCCTCTCTCAGTATATTCGCTACATGGGGAGAGTTAACTCCCCATCCTCAGACCAGATAAGACATGGTATGACATTTAGAACTATTATATGTCTTATGGCATATATCTAGAGGATGTGATCTGTTCTTATGACTTGAGTAATGGTTTGGGCCTCCATTTGAATGCCATGGCCAGTTGGAGCTTGATCAAACCGGAAAGTGTTCAGTGAAGCTCTGCAGGCAAGAGGAGAAGGGAGGGGACCTCGGAAGCACAGCAAACAGTGTTTGTGCCGATGCCAACGAGCCTTTGTTTAATTAGAGCTTGTTGTGATGTCTGAGTGCAGCTAGCAGCCGAAGCAAGAAGCTTCTTTTTCACAAATATGTTTGGCTGGACGCTTCTGCTTGATGTGGAGTTAGGCGCTCTGACACTCCCATCAAAACTTGGCTCTCATCCCAGTTTCTGGAGCAGACTTCATCCCTTTGTATCACGCCATCTTGTGCATTCTAATGTGTTGTGAGAGCCAGATTGGACCAGTGAATACTGTCAGACTGGGCCCCATGGAGGGCATGGACTTTGTGTTTGGACTTGGGCAATCTCGGCTTCTCTTCTGCAAAATGATCTTGTGGTATGTGCCATGCTGAAACCAAAACAATACCCTGCATGGAGGAAAGTGAAGTCCCTTATCTTGCCTATTGCATACAGATAACATTGCTTAGAAAGCTTTCTAAGCAATATATAGCTTCATGTAAAATACTCCTTGTATGATGCCAGTATGAGAAAAAATTGAAATTGTCGGACTAGCCTGACCTTATAGGATTTGTTCTTTTGGATGTTGTTCCATTAGTTTCATACAAAGTTGTATGATGGTCCTCACCTGATGAAGATTGTCAGAAACGGATATACTTACTGGATGCTTTGTTGTTGACCTAATTTTGGACCTCTATTTATTGTCTACTCTACTAAATTGAGAATTTTTTTTTAATTTATTTATTTTCATTTATAAGTTATAACATTCAACATTATATTACTAAACCATCTCATTTTGAGCCTTAACAATTAGTTTTTTTCCATCCAACGGTACAATTTTAACTAAATGTCTTTGTCTTTGTACATTACTCCTTGTTCATTTCTTTGAAATATATGTCCCATGTTGTCACATTCTGCTGTCTCCAACAGTTTTTCCAAAATTTCTGAGTAGGTTGGTACATTTTCTACTTTCCATTGTCTTGCCAATAGTATTCGCGCTGTCGTCGTTATATATATAATTAAGTTCATATCATTTATGTTCGTCTTTACAGGTAACATATTTAATAGAAAAATTTCCGGTTTTAAATCTAATCTAACTCCCACAATATCTGAAATCAATTTTTTAATCATAACCCAAAACTTTTTAACTTTTTTGCATTGATACCACATGTGAAATTTTGCATTATTTCATGTTTCCACCAAATTGTTTCATTATTGCAGTGTGCTTTCAGCTATAAGTTTTTTCCGCTTGTTTCATTGTATAGCTGTTGTTCTTTCCTTTGCTTGATCTACTGCTTCACACCAACACGGCTACCCACCAGGATCAATATTTGCCCTTGTGTGGTACTGGAATGGAACTGTGGCCTGCGCACAACCTTGCCTAATTTCTACAAAGATGGAAATTTTGTAAAACTCTACTTGGGACCAAAGTAAAACATGATGAGAGATCCAGGATCTGTCGTTCATGAGGGACCTGCTTTGAAGAGAGGGGAAGGGAGAGAGGGTTTTTATCCCTTTCTTTCTCCATCTCTTCCATAATTTAATGTGCGTAAGAGAAAAAAAGAGGTATATGTGTGTGAAGCTGACTTGCTTTGCATCTCCCTGCTTATCCAATTGCAGCTTTGAATGGCGTTTTTAAATTATGGGGAAAGCATGGGAAGAAAAGACCAAACCCAGTTGACCTTTCACCTATCTTGAAAGTTGCTGCCTGAGGCTACTAATTAGTTTTTTTTTCTTTTTTAGAAAAAAATCCGCTGAAGGACCTAAGAATGGATCTTTTCACTGTTGTTCATTTTGGTCCTTTGATTATATTGCCATATAAATGATGCTAGGGGTGTGGTCTCTGTACCAGTCTGGCCTCGTGTGGGGGGGGTGTTTCCTGGTTGAAAAACACCTCCCAAATAAGGGCCGACTTTGAGGACTCTGTGTCTCAAATGTGATAACTGCTCTCACTATGTTATAATTCAGTTCTGTAAATCTGTGGTTTTTGGTTAGGTCTAACAGGCAGAGCTTTCTTGCATTTGGGTCTGCAGTGGGATTATGAGTTGTCCTTTACAGTCTCAGCAACTTATGTGAATTTAGCCCCAAATCATACCCAAATCACCTTCATAGATGCATTTATGTTTGCCCTTGCTCTTTGTGTTCCTTGCAAGTTTAAGAATAAGTCATCAGTAGTTAGGGTTTCCAGGTCCCCTCTGGTCACCGGTAAGGGATAGGATGTAGGGTTGCCAGATCCAGGCTGGGAAATTCCTGGAGATCTGGGCATTGAGCCTGATGAGGACAGGGACTTCAGTGGGTACGGTGCCACAAAGTACATCCTCCGAAGCATCCATTTTCTCCAGGGGAGCTGATCTATGTAGCCTGGAGGTGAGCTGTAATTCTGGGAGATCTCCAGGTCACAACTGGTGACTGGCATCCATATTTAGTGGAGAAAATCACCTTCCCTGGGATGGAAGTCCACCACCACCATGTATCTAAAAGGTTCAGTGGTGGAGTATATACCTTGTATGCAGAGGGTTCTTGGTTCAAGCACTGGCACCTCCAGTTTCTGTGTCTAGGTTTTTATTTATTTATTTATTTAATTTTATCTGTGCCTAGTTCGGTGAGTGGTTAAAGAACTTCTCCTGACTGTGTATAGCATTGGTTCTAGTGTGTCCTTTTCCTTCTGTTTAAAGGATGGGCCATTGCTTAGTGGATGGGCACCATCTTTTCATACAGAAGGTCCCAGGTTTGATTCCTGGCATCTCCAACTTAAGTAAGGGGGCGGGGGGGGGGGAATCTTTACCTAAGATCCTGCAGTCAGAGTTGAAAAATGTGCTAGAACAATGGTTTGACTGCGGCTTTTTTTCAGGGATGGCTCTCCCCGCACTTCCATCTGTATTCTTCTGCTGCTTTTCCTTGTTTCCACAAATGTTTTTACAATCCCAGGAGCAAAAACACAGTTTGCCCCCTCTTGTGGGGCAGCACGGGAATTCCCGGAAACAGAGAAGTCTGACACTGTGGTGCAAGAGCGGGAAAGTTGCGTGTTTGCTCCTGGGACTGCAAAAACATTTGCGGAAATGAGGGGAAGCGGTGGAGGAATACAGGTGCAGGTGCGGGGAGAGACGTCCCTGCAGAAAAAGTCTCAGTAGAAGGAAGCCTCTCTTGTTCAAGGGGTTTATTTTGTTACTCTCTCGACGCTTCTTGATGGTTGCCTGGGCACCAGCCATTAATAGCTTTGATCAAGGTCCTTTTCTGCCCCACAAGACCAATTCTCTGTCTTCCGAGAATTATTATAAAACTTGTCTTTTAGGTTCCAGCTTTGGCAATGGAGCATGTTTGGATGTCATCCCAGCACCTTTACCCGCTCCTTGATTGCCACCTTTTTCGTCATATAAACATGGCACATGGTCCAGCCAGTTTTTGTAATCATTCCTTCTTTTTAGTAAGAATACATACATTTGAATCTGTGTTGTGCAAGGTTAGACGTTTGGTCTACCTAGCCCCAGGATTTTCTGCTCTGAATTGCAGTAGCTTTCCAGGGTCTCAGGGCAGAGATGGGTGTTCCCCAGCACTTGCTGCAGAGATCCTATTAACTGTAGATGGCAGAGACTTAACACGATATCCCATGCATGCAAACCAGGGCTCAGGAGGGCAGTGTGGAGAAATGAGTAAACAAAAAATCGCCATTACATTGATGGCATGAGATCGGTTCCACTGGGTTTGCCTCCAGAAATGCTGCCATGCCATCAGTAGAATAATAGAATCTATCACAAGAGTTGGAAGGGGCCATACAGGCCATCTCAATACAGCATCAGCCTAAAGCAGGGGTGGGCAATTGTTTTGGCTCGGGGGCCACTTTGTGGGAGCGGAGGTTAGCGGAGGGCCGCACCTTTTAAAATGATTGCATTCATGAGTTAACTTTGCATTTCAGAAAAGGTATAAATTGTATCATAAAAATCAATAAATATAAATTAAATAAAATAGCGGTAGTTTTATTCAATTTATTTATTGTGCTAATTTCATATCATCTATAGCTGCAAGCACATTTAATTTTAGAATCAGTTTAATGAGACAAATGTACCCTATCACACTTTTCTACAATTTTTTTAAAATCAGGAGTGAGATTGCTTGTTGAGATTCTCATCACAGCCTGCAAGTTAATGTCTGTTAAAGAGTATCTATATTTACTCTTGTTGATCTTCATGCAAGAAAAACTTTGCTCACAAATATATGTAGACCCAAATATAGAGAACATTTTCCCAGCAAATTTCTTCATACATGGAAATTTTTTCAGCAGAGAAAGATTTGTAAAAGTCAACTAATGTCACAGCATTAAACATTTCTTTCACAGTGTGATCTGACTGCATGTCAATAAGTTCAAGCTGCAGCTCCTCAGGTGCTTTATCAATATCAGCAGTGATGGGGTAAGAGAGCAAATTGAATTTAGGCTCAATTTTCTTGAAGTCCTGAAATGTTCTTGGCGGGCCGCAAAAAACTCTGTGGCGGGCCGCATGTGGCCCCCGGCTGCAATTTGCCCACCCCTGGCCTAGAGCATTCCTGACAAGTATTTGTCCAGCTGCTGCTTAAACACTGCCAGTGATTCCTTAAGCAGCGGCTGGATTAGTTGCACTCTAAGCAGTGCAACAAAGCCCCCTCAGTCCCCTGCTGGCTGGCAACTCTAATGCAACCAAGTGCCCCTCCACCAATCGTTGCAGCTATTAATGTCATTTGTGAATGCGTCTACCATTTCCCCACAATAACTTTCCTTTCAGGGCCTCATTTAGACCCACTAAGGCCTTAAGCTATGTCAGGTTTAAGAGGCCCCCCGGCATTACAAAACAAAATGGTATTTTAATCATTCTTAGTATTTTTTTTTATTTTGAGTCCCCTCATAATCTGAAGTGTTAAACTGTACTTTATTTGACTTGTGCATAAATCCAGCTGTTTCATTCCCATTACTAATTTGCTGCTTTTCAGTGTCGTTTTAGAAAGGAAGCCTTGGTTCTTTTCATGCTTACGTGTGGTTTCTTGCAAGAACAAACACAGCACCATGCACACAGCCCTTTTGTTGCTTGACATAATCTCTGTGCTTCAGATATATACTTTTATAAATCCAGTGTTCTCCGGATCAGGTTTTCATGTGGTTTGCGTGGTGTTTGGTCAGGCTATGTCAATACCAAGAACACTGTATTTTGTTGAATTTGAACAGACTTGACAGCACAGATCACTGTTGCAAGAGAGGCTTTGGAAGAACATGTGCAAATTGGTTTTCAGGGAAAACCTCTTGCTGTTCCAGGCTGCAGGATTTCTGCGTAATTTTGGCTTGGGTGACAGTCAATGCCTACTTTAATTTGATATTTGAACTAGCTAATAATGTGTTTGTGTTTATTGATGTATAGACATCGATTAACACTGCTGTAAGGTAAAAGGGAATCAGTCTTTATTAATCTGTTTTATAAAAGATAAGAACATAAGAGAAGCCAGTGTTGGATCAGGCCAATGGCCCATCCAGTCCAACACTGTTATATCTGTTTGAGGCAGCAAGCAAATAAGTGTCAAGATTTTATGCTTAATAAATGTCACCTCCTTGCTCAACCGTATGCTTCATCTTTGCTTTTTGTACAAGAAAGCTCTCCTGAACAATTCTGTTCAGGTGATTCTGTTCAGGTGACGTTGTTGCAGTAGCACCTGCACAACGCTTTGACTGTTCCAAACAAAAATGCTTCCATACGAGGCTCTAATCTAGGTGATGGCTTGGTCAGGTGTCTGTTTCCTTGTGAGTTCCCTTTTCATATTCCATATAGTGAAAACCTGTCTCAGATCAAATGAATATACCTTTGCAGTCTTCCAGTGCAGTCGTGTTCTCCCCTCCCCACCCCTCAAGTTAGTCCCACATTGCTGAAACCCGATAATTATGGTCAGGACCAGTGTTCCCTCTAAGCTGAGTTACTGTGAGCTAGCTCACAGTTTTTTTAGCCTCTAGCCAGCTCGCACGTTTCTGTCTTAGCTTGGGAAGGATGGCTCCAGAGCAAACTAATTTAGGCAGTAGCCAAACTGCTCACTCACAACTTTAATGCCAGTAGCTCAGAAAGTAGAATTTTTGCTCACAAGTCTCCACAGCTTAGAGAGGCATTGGTCAGGACCCATCTTCGTTTGCCTGCAGCTGGATCAATGTTTTGTAACAAGTTGTCTGCTGGTGCCATGTTGGTCATGTAATCAGTTTGATGCCTTCCTTTGGTCCTCAAAAATTTGTTGAGAATTTTAAAAAAGACTTGTAAAATATTTCCATTATTGTTCCTTTTTGGGAAATTAGGATGGCTGATTTTTTTTCCATTTTAAAAATTGAAATATAAGACCCTGACCTGGATAGTCCAGGCAAGCCTGATCTTGTCAGATCTTGGAAGCTAAGCAGGGCCGACCATGGCAAGTACTTGGAAGGGAGACCTCCAAGGAATACCAGGGCTGGGACACAGAGGCAGGCAATAGTAAGCCACCTCTCTGAAACGTCCAAGCCCCACTAGGGGTCGCCAGAAGTCAGTCATGACTTCCAGGCATACACACACACACACCCCTCACTGAAAAAAAGAGAAAGAAATTAAAATATAAGGAATAGAAGTTTAGCATTTCTTTTTTTTTAACATATTATTGTATTCCACTGTAGGTATGACAATTAACGTTTTGTTGCTTCTTCAGTAGCACTAAAGAAATCTTGCAATATTGTCAAGTTCCAACACTCAAAATTAATTTTAATCTTTTAAAGAGCCATATACACTAGTGGCAATCAACACATCCTATGGCAAATAAATTCCAGAACAGAATAAAGGTTTGGATAAAGGTTTCCCGTCACTAAGTGGGAGATGTTCTGCGTATGGAAGGATGCTTTTCCTTGAATGGCAGATTCCTCACTTAGCAGGAAGGTCCAGAGAAAGAGGAGTATTTTTTGCTGCATCTCAAAATGGTGTAATTGAGGTGATATTTAAATTGCTATTGATATTGTTTGGGTTAACCCTGCTTCTTTTTTGCTTTAAATGACTTGCAGAACATGGGCGAAGATTCAGATCTTACCATAATGACATGTACAGTACAGACAGTGAAAGCCCATCCTTCATTTCTTCTGACGCCGATTTTAGACAAGGTACAAACTGCTTGGTTTTCAAATTTCAAATGCACAATGTTGGGCTCTCTAGAGTGCAAGTTCTCAGCTAGTGGGCTGTGAACTTACTGAAGGTGAGTTGCATCAGCAATATTGATTCCATTTTTATTTTTAAAGGTTTTTGTTTTCCTTGGCTGCCTTTATTTGCCACATTTCCATACCGCCTGTCACACTCAAAAATACTGAAAGACACACTAACAAAGAGGAAACTCTTTGTAGGGAAGCATAATGGTTAGAGTATCAGATTGCAGAGATTTGGGCTCAAATCCTTCTTTGGCTGTCATATTTACTGGGTGAGTATGTACCAGTAGCTTCCACCCAGTTGAAATCACCTCACAGAAGGGTAGCCATGTTGGACTGAAGCCACAGAACAAAGTTTGAGTGCAGCGCCACCTTTAAGACCAACAAAGTTTTATTCAAGGTATGAGCCTTCGTGTTCAAGCACACTTCCTCAGATACATTGAAATGGAAGTTACCAGTCGATACATATAGGTGCAGGGTGAGCAGCAAATTTGCATATAGCATAGTAAAGATGTTTAACAGATGCAATAATAAGCTTAGTTTATATGGTTACAATTTGGTTGTGTTTAATTGGGGGGGGGGGACATAGTGAAGGAAATACATATGTCAGAATTGGAGATTGATGTGCAGAGCTATCAACTGTGGAATGCTGAGAGTAATTAACTGAGACCCTGTCATTATGCTCCATGTACCTCCTCTCAAGCATGCAGGCAACCTTACAGCATCTTCTTCTTTGGGGTGATTGGCTGTGTAGAGTTATCTCCCCTGTCCCCAGACCAGAGAAATAACAGCCCAATCTACCATTCCAAATTACATTACATTCTACTATTCATTATGTCATGTTACGTTACAGTCTACTATTCTATTATTCCAAATAAGAAATAAAATAAAGAAGGACGCATGGCCCTTCTGGAGAATTGGTAAGAATACAGATGTAAGGGCTGAATGAGGTTAGCATATGTAGTGAGATAAGAAACCAATATCCTTGTTAAGTCCTGGGGATTCCATTGTTCTGAGTGTCGTAATAACTTGCAACTCAGCAATTTCCCTTGGACTCAAACTTTGTTCTCACAATGTTATTGTGAGGGTTAAAATGGAGGAAGGAAGGAATCATGTAAGCCGTCCTGAGCTCCATTAGAAGTGATGTAGTGAGCTCTGACTTTTGTTAGTCTTTAAGTTGCTACTGGATTTCTTTCTTATTTTGCTTCTGTAAACTAACACAGCTACCAGTATACCATTATCATCATGGAAGGCTCCTAAATCACCACTTTTCTGTAGGTCTCTTTTTCAAGCAAATAGTTTCCCTCTGTCTTCAACCTGCACTCACCTTCAGCGTCAGTCTTCAGCACTGGGTCTGATTTTAATTTTAGGAGGTGCTTTGATACCTGGATGTCGTCCTGGGAGGGAGCAGTTCAAAGAAATTAGAAACTTGGCAAATGTTTGCAATTGGATGTTGTATTCAGCCTGGAGCAACTGCAGTTGCATGAAAGGGAACGTGTTATTTATCACATCTTAGAACTGCCTTTAATGCTTTAGCTACATAATCAATGGCAACATTTGGTAAACTGACCCAACATGCACAAATTTGCTGCGGATCTAAGACAAGGAATTTCACGCACACAGACATAGACTAGCATCTATAGCTCCACGGGTTTTGCAGGTTTTTAAAGTGATGCAAAATCCCGAAAAACCTGTTTGACCAAGGATGATACAGGAATATACAATGGGCAACAACAGTTCTATCGTAACAACTTCAGCGACATGAAAAAGTCATATTTTTTTTCCGTTCCTTGTTCAAGCAAGAAATTAATCAGTGGCTTCTGTCAAATGGGAAGAAACAGATCTCTCCAAATTCTCTGGAGAGGCAGCATAGACATTTTCTAGACAAATTAATAAAATATTAGCAGTATAAATATATCCCAGTCTTATCCCAACTTAGCTATCATGGTTTGCCCCGTAGAATCCTGGAACGTACAGTTTGATGAAAATGCTGAGAATGTTCTGTTGAAGACCTCTAGGTAACTGTTTCAGAATCAGCTTTTCGAGGGTCCTGTAGGAAAAGAGAATGAACATTAAACAAATTTAATCCTGAAGTAGAAATACCATTAGGAATGTGACCACTGTTCCCTCTAAGCTGAGTCAGTGTGAGCTAGCTCACAGTTTTTTAGCCTCCGGCTCACACATTTTTGCCTTCGCTCAGGAAGGATGGCTCCAGAGCAAGCTAATTTATGCAGGAGCCAAATTGCTCGCTCACAACTTTAATGCCAGTAGCTCACAAAGTAGAATTTCTGCTCACAAGACTCTATAGCTTAGAGGGAGTATTGAATGTGACTCCTACCCCCCCCCCCAAAATACTGCTGTGCCATTACTGATTTTTTTTAAAGATAGCTTTCTGTGTCCAAAATGCTTTGACAATATTTTTGTTTATGTAATCTAAAGGCCGTTTTATCTTGGGTTTTTTTTTCATATTCCAGTGAAAAGAATGGAAGGTTTAAAGAGAGATGACTCCAGCGGCCCAAGTTCCGACGATGTTTCTCCATCGAATCAAATCCAGGGACAAAGATCAAGGTAAAACATGAGAAATCATTCTCTTAACTGGTTTCTTACAAATCCTGATCCTCAGTCACAGAAATTTGCTTTCTGTCACTCCTTAGTATATGTATCCGTGTATTGAACATATGCATGAACATATACATGGCTGCATACACATATATACATATTCTCAGGGCTTCTTTTCTGCAGGATCACACCGGAATAGAGTTCCGGAACCTCTTTGACAAAATTCTTTTTTAAAAGTTTCAAAGTTCCATGAGTTTTCAGTATACAGATTGAAAACTTCATTTCCCTCTTGAGAGTTCCGTCACCTCTTTTTCAAAAATAAAAGCCATGCATATTCATATATTATAAGCAAACCACCAAATTGTACTAAACAGAGCTACTTATAGGCTTGGCAAGTCTCACCATTTTCACATTCTCATGAAAGAAGGCCTACAGGTCAGGGGCTTTTTGTGGAACGTGCCCATTCAAAAACACATGGCACTGTTATTTACCGTATTTTTTGCTCCATAAGACTCACTTGTTCTCCCAAAAAAAGTGGGGGGAAAAGTGTGTGCGTCTTAAACCCCCCTCACTTTTCCCAAGCCACATCTTATGGTCAGGTGCGTCTTATGGAGCGAAAAATTCGGCACTTTATTTCTATCCCACCCTTTTCCCCAGTGGGGACCCAAAGTGGCTTACATCGTTTTCCTCTCCTCTGTTTTATTCTCACATAGGGTTGCCAAGTCCAGGTTGGAAATTACCTGGAGACTTTGGGGGTGGAGCCAGGAGAAGGTGGGGTTTGGGGAGGGGAGGGGCCTCAGCATGGTAGAACGCCATAGAGTCCACTCTTCAAAGGAACCATTTTCTCCAGGGAAGCTGATTTCTGTCAGCTGGAGATCAGTTATAAAAGCAGGAGATCCCCAGGCCCACCTGGAGGTTGGCAACCCTATTACAAATGCCTTGCATTTCCTGTGCATGTTTTGTGATAGAATGCTTGTGTCTCTCCCTGTGCCGATTTCCTGGGGGGGGGGGGCAGCTAGTGGATTTCTTTGCAGGACAGAAGATGCAGAGGTCTTATGATGAGAAATATGGAGGAGTACAGGAAACAGAATGTATGTGTTTCTCATTGTCCCCATATTCCCTAATGTCCACACTCAGTGCTGGTTTAAGCCAAACCCAGTTAGGTGTGCTTGCCAGTAAGAAGGGGTGGAGGGATTCCCCAATTTCATTGAGGAATCTGCTGCATTGCCTAACTACTTAAGAGGGGTTTTTTGGTTACAATTAGGAAATGTTTCCTGATATCCCACCTAGATCTGCTTTGCTCCAGCTTGAACATCTCAGGGCTTCATCAGTTTGAGGTTGAATTCTGAGGCAGAAGTATTTCTGACTCATTCCCCAAGATGTGTGTGGGTGTGCCTAAACCAAAATGTGACTCTTGTATTTGACGTGTTGTTTTAAAACACACAGACAATTGATCGTTATCATATATACAGGGGGAAAAGATAAGTGTCTGGAAAATTAGAGGGAGGACTTGCACACAAATAAGCTGTATCCAGTCATGAACGAGTTGCTTCATTGCCAGGATCCCAGCCTGGAGTGCATCTTGGACTGACAGCTTTGCCCCTCCCTTCCCATGATGGCATTGGGGGGGGGGGAGTGTCCACAGATATGACAAGAGAAAAGAGGGAGGAGCTGTGTGGGGGTGGCAGCAGCAACATAAGAACGAACACCCTTCCCATCCGCTTCTGCAGTGTTGGCTGCTGTGGCAGGGGCGCATTTTTACACCCCATCCTGGAAGCAGCCGCTGTTAATACTCACAACACACAGTTTCATGTACATTTGCTCAGACCTATGCTTCGGTTTGTCTGCAAAAGTGCACCTTGTTATTTTCCAATACTGCAGTTTGTTTTCAGAGAAGAACCAGTCTTTTTAACATCTAACAGGAGAATTACCAGCGTAGTAAGTTTTCAGCTACTAAAAAATCAGTGCCAACTAAAATAGCTGTGAGCCAAATAGACTGGAGGGCTGTAATTTTTTTTTCTTTCAAGAAGCTGCGCCCTATTCTGCTTGAAACCAGCCCCTCCCTTTTTTTCCTCCCACAAGAATTTGTCCTATTGGCTGCAACCTTTCCTCCAATTCCTAATCATTTCTTCACTGCTCAGTTTCCAGGCGACTCCGGCTGGTGGCTTAGTCAGCCTTTAAGTGTCCTGAGAGTGTATTTTTCCTTTTCCGGTTCATAAACCTCTGAGATAAAGATCAGTTACTCTGAGATTCCAGCACAATGTTCCTGTGCTTCATAAAGCTTTCTGCTCTTGGGAGCCTTTCCCTGGACCCATCCTGCTTAATAATCTTACCCTGTGGAGTCTTGTGAGCAAAAATTCTACTTGGTGAGCTACTGGCATTAAAGCTGTGAGCAAGCGATTTGGCTACAGTATCAATTACTTTGCTCTGGAGCCTTCCTTCCTGAGCTGAGACAAAAAAGTGTGAGCCGGAGGCTAAAAAACTGTGAGCTGGCTCATACTAACTCAGCTTAGAGGGAACACTGCTTACTGCCAGTGTTAATTCAAAGTTTTTAACTGGTTTTTAACTCTATATTCACTGTGTTTTGTTTCTGTTGTGGGCTACCCTGAGCCCATCATGGCACAGGGCAAGATACAAGTGCAATGAATAAAAAATAAAATAAATAAAAGTGTTGTATAGGCAGTACTAGGAAAGTTAAGAAATACCAAATGAGCAAGCCGTAAAGTCTGAATCCAGTGTTTGACATTTGCCAAGTCAATGCTCAGCTTTTTATACTTGCTTTTTCTGCAGTTTTTTGTTTTAAATGAATCAGCCTGTTGGGGGAAGGCCCTGCATAGATGCCAATATTTAGAAACAAATAGGTTTTAATCCTCCGCATGAAAATTTTTTGTTTGTTCCTGGCTTTAAAATGGTAAAACAAATAAAAAAGACTCTGCATTGTTTGTAGAAGAAATTTAGGCAATAGAATTTTAAGATCTCCAGAGGAAGGGGGAGGATTATTTTATGGCTATAGCAGCTTCGTTCACTATTCTTTTATGGCAGCTCTCTATAAGTTGGGAAAGAAGCCCATTTTTGGACTAATTATAAAGTACTAAAAATGCATAGAGATTTTCTTTCTCAAATGTTTATTGTGCCTCTTGTGTTAACTTCTGCATCTCCTCCACACACACAGGCACACAAACCTGGGAACATCATTGGACATGCCTGCCTGGCTCCTTGAATACAGGGGTCCTTGTTCTTCACCCAACCCCACCATACATACACTGTCCCCCCACTGCACCCCATCATTCTGTTCATATGCACATTTCATCTGCAGCCTAAAATGCTCTGCAACCTTAATAGACTCCAGAGGGGCTGTGGCTCAGTGGTAGAGCATCTGCTTGGTATGCAAAAGATCCCAGGTTCGAAAGCTAAAAGGATCAAGTAGTAGGTGATGGGAAAGACTTCCATATGAGACTCTGGAGAGCTGCTGCCAGTCTGAGTAGACAATACTGATCTTGATGGACCAAGAGTCTGATTCAGCATAAGGCAGCCCCCATGCACTCAAAGACTGATATCTTGCCTCCCCCATTGAAGGGTTCTTGGTTGGCTCGTGACTCATACTTGGAAAACCTGCCCAAAACTGATTATAGACTTGCAAACATTGAGATGTGCCATAGTTATTAGCACCACAGACACTGGCCACACTTTGTCCTTAGAGCATTCCCACAACTACCCATACCTCCTTTTCATTTGAGAAATATTAGTATGCGTATTTATGGGCTCTGCCAAGTTCCTTCACCTCTTGCTTCTCTCTGTCCTCTAATCTGGTTTGTACTGTGAGCAACTATTAGGGACGTGCAGGTACCAAAGTCCCAACTCCCCCCCCCCCCCCCGCCATGCAAAGTAGCCTTATGGGCTGAACCAAGGAGTGGCAAGGAAAGGAGTGCTTGGAAACGTGTCTCTGAATTTGAGTTTGGGAGGCCACAACTGAGAGAGAATGGGGGTTGAGTAGGAAACATTGGAGGGAGATTTAGCACATATGTACTTTTTTCTGCCCATATATCCCGATCTGGTGGCTCCTTCAAGAGGAATAATACAATAATAGAAGGCAATAACAAGTGTAGTAAACAGACTCTTGCTACTTACAAATTGCCAAAATGCTAGAGAACATACAGTAGCAAGTAGCAAATACAAAGTAGCCACATGAGAAAAATACAAAACAGAAACAATGAAGAACTTGTGTAATAATACGCTACAATAGAAAAATCTACAGAATAATGGAGAACTAATATAATAATGCGACGTTGTGTCCAGATGTCTGATGACAACGTTTCAGAGTTCATCCTTCATCAGGCTGTTCCCTTTAAGTTGCTGTGGTTTCCATACTTTCACTCACATTCACTGGGAACAATAGCAATTCAATACAAAAAGGGACGCAAATCTCCAGTGTGTAATCAGCTTCAGCAGCTTCAGACTTCCAGCGGGACTGCCAGCGTCTCTTGGAACCTGCAACAGATGGGGCCAGAGGTGCTGATGGGGACATGGGTGTGCGTTCCGTCTGAGAAAGTGACGGAGTGAGTAATGCAAAAGATCATGCCTCCTCCCATCACGTTATAGTTTGCTCCCGTAGGAAGCAGCTGATGTGTTGTGAAGGGCAAAAACAGGTATAATGGAGATTATTGTAATCCGCCCTGAGCCTGCTTGTGGGGAGGGCAGGGTATAAATGTAATAATAAATAAATGTCTATACCAGGGGTGGGCAAACTTTCTCAGGGTAAGAGCCACCTAGAACAGGGGTGGCCAAACTTGCTTAACATAAGAGCCGCATAGAATAAACGTCAGATGTTTGAGAGCCACAAGACATGAACAAATATTACCTGCTTTTATTGGAAAATAAGCAAATTTGCTTTTTATTAACATTAAATGAGACTGCCAAAAATAATAACAAAAGGGGTAAAAGCAGATATTGATAATGATATTAATTTGTCCAATGATATTTGTTTGCTAATGATACAAATATCATTAGCCGGGAGCCACATAATATATGTGAAAGAGCCGCATGCGGCTCCCGAGCCACAGTTTGCCCACCCCTGGTCTATACTATGCAGAGCTGTGGAGCCTCAGTTTGCACTGGGACCATGCAGGAGAGGGAGGGGAGGTTTTACCCTTAAGGTTCCATGCTTTTTTGTTAGCATTTTAAAGTGTGTGTGTGTGTGTGTGTGTTTTAAAGGACATGTCTTTTTTCCATTAAAATGCCAACAGCAGTGCCGGGTAGCTGGTTTAAGTTATCAAAACCAGGTGCAGGTTGAAAGGCTAAACCTCCTCTCTCTTCCCCGCAAATTGAAGCTCTGCTAGTCTGCAATTTACGTTTTATGGATGGATGGAGATGCATGATCTTCCTTACGTCTGCCTTAAGTAGCTCCCTCCATTCACACAGATTATACTGCCTCTTATTTGGATGGTCTGGAGACTATCCAAAACACCCAGGTTCACAAAAGTTCAGATCAAGTGGAGCCCTATGCGGTTAGTTTGCCATGTGGCCTTCAGGGAAGAAATCTGCAAGGCAGACAGTAAATTTCGGTAATAGAAGCCAGTGTCTGTTCTAGAAGTGAGAGAGCTCTGAAGCAGATGCAGATTTCAGTTGCTGTCAGTTGTCCCTTGACTGCCGCATTGTGGTGGCAGAACCAGCCCCTGCACAATTTCCTCTGAGCTCGTAAAGGGGCAGAGACTCTTATTTCCCCTTCTGCAGAACAGTCGCTCCAGTTCTGTAACATCTGATAGGTTAAATTTGCGCATCTTCCCTTCACAGTGTCTGGTCCTTTCCCCATCAGCTGTACACCTGAACCTTCTGCTTCACTTCTTATTCTGCATTCCCTAAACTTTCTTTACCCTGGCTTCTTTCTCTCGACCCTGGTATTCAGCATCCCTCAGGTAAGTGCAGCTAACGAAACTTTTCCGTGGCCCTTGCCTTCACCCCAATCCATTTTCCAGCCGACTGGTTACCATAGCAGCATTAAGTTAATAAGTAATTCCTGTAGCCTGACTTAAGAACAGAAGTCAAGAAGCTCAGGGGCAGAAGTGACCTTGAGGCTTTTAGACCATGTTGTTAAAAGGCATGTGTGTGCATCTCTTACAGTTAAGACTGTGCACTTATACAGAAGGTTCCTTTACATATTCCAAAATTCCTAGGCCAGAGGTGTTTGTGAGTAATTATCAATGTGCAGCCCAGGTGTAAGTCATTTGCAGATGGTGATTATCCATTCTGAGGTTTGTTTTTGATGTGTGCATATGTGCTGGAAAGCCATAATTAACTTCAGTTTCCTTGAACATGTCCACTGCTCGTACCATGTGGTGAAAAGCAAGGGTTTGCTGTCTTGGCAGAAAACAGGCTCACTTTACATGTTGAAAAAATTTATTCCTGTGTTTGATTTTAGAACATTTAAAACCAAACCTGTGCGTTTCTACCTCTCCTTCTTTGGTTGGGAAATACATTGCTCTTCTTCAGTATGCAGAATGTGCACATCTTCCTACATGGGAAGATATTCGAGTGCAGAACGGAGGAGGGGGGGGGGACAGAAAATACAAGCTACTTTTTCTTCCTTTCTGTTCACTCGTTTGGACTGGCAAAGCTGCTCTTGGTTGTTAAAGAGGTTCTGTAAGACTAGATCTTGGATTTTGCATTGTCTTCTGCTGGGGCCACTTCAGGATGGGTGTTTTGCCCCACCTGGGATGTAGAGACGCACCTTTTTATTGGCGCATCCACACAACATTGTCCTCCCAGTCATCACTTCCACGGTTTGCCCTGTTGTTCCTGAAACCTATTTTGGTACAGTCTTTCGGGAAAGGTTGTGTTCCAAACAGGTTTGCCCACCACGTGGATGGGCAACTTCCCCGCTCAAATCAGCACCATTTTGCCCTGTGCCTCCCACCCTCCCACCCCAGTAGTTTTTTTTGCTGGTTTTTGTATTTAAAAAGGGAGCAGCTGTACTGATATAGCGTCATTGCATAAAGTGCCATCGTGTTGCAGCCAGTTTTTGGTGACCTCATAGGGTTTTCTTCATGGCCAGAGACAAAGAGGGATTGTTCTCCATTGCCCACATCTGCATAATGACCCTGGACTTTATTTATTTATTTATATTATTCTGCCCTCCCAGCCAAGGCTGATCCTGTCTAGCTTCCGAGATCTGAAGAGATTTGGCCAGCCAGGTCAAAGCATAGTGTCATTACACTATAGCACTATAGCTACCACTTTAACAAAAAAGCTGGCAGCAAAAGGGGTGGGAGAAATGGCAGGTGGAAAGTGAAATTGCCGGAAAGCACAGAGCCCTTCCAAATGTATATTCTCGATTGCTGTAGCAACTGAGAGCCAGTTTGGTGTAGTGGTTAAGTGCGTGGACTCTAATCTGGGAGAACCGGGTTTGATTCCCCACTCCTCCACTTGCACCTGGCTGGATGACCTTGGGGAAGCCATAGCTCTGTACCAGCTGTTCTCTCAAGGACAGCTTGGGAAAGAGTTCTCTCAGCCCCACCTACCTCACAGGGTGTCTGTTGTGGGGAGGGGAAGGGAAAGGAGTTTGTAAGCCACTCTGAGACTCCAAGTGAGTGAAGGGCGGGTTATAAATCCAATCTCCTCTTCTTCTTCTTCCTCTTCCTCTTCCTCCTCCTCCTCTTTCCCAGCAGCAATACTTACACAATGGGGAATTGTTGCAGTGTGGAAGCAACCTAGGATGTACTGTTTTTTGCCAGACAGTGTGCCTAATAACTTTTCATTCATGGCAATGACATCCCCCCCCCCCCATCTCACTTTTACCTCCTCAGTAACAGGCAATACGAAGCATCGCTTGACGGCAGCCTAGTAAGCCAAGAAGTAATGCTCAAGCGGCAGGAAGAGGAGATGATACAGCTGCAGGCGAAAAGAGCCCTCCGGCAGTCTCGGCTAAGCCTCTATCCTGGAGACATGGTGAAGACACCCATTCTGGATATGTCCAGAGATCCCCTAAGAGAAATTGCATTGGAAACAGCCATGACCCAAAGGAAACTAAGGGTAATGTTCAGACATATTTTGGCATCTGTACTGTCAGGGACAACCAGTGAATCTATCATTACCAGAATCTCTCCTCCTCCTCCTCCTCCTCTGTTCTACCCCACTAAAGAACACCTGTCTGAAAATAATTTGCCTTAAAGTATTTTGCTATGGCCATTTCTCAGCCAGTTTGGTGCAGTGGTTAGGAGCATGGACTCTAATTTGGGAGAACTGGGTTTGATTCCCTACTCCTCCACATGCAGCTGCAGGTGTGACCTTGGGTCAGTCACAAGTTCTTTCACAGCTGTTCTCTCAAGGGTTGTTCTCGAGAGAGCTCCCTCAGCCTCACCTACCTCACAGGGTGTCTGTTGTGGGGAGGGGAAGGCAAAGGGATTGTAAGCTGCTCTGAGACTCCTTCGGGTAGAGAAGGGCAGGGTATAAATCCAATCTCTTCCTCCTCCTCCTCCTCCTCCTCCTAAGATAGTAATGTGCAAATACTGGCATGAACAGCTGCTTATATTTTATGAAGATTGAGGACCATTCCCAATTATGGCTGTGTCTAACTTTTCTACACATTCCTGCTCTGAATACAGTGTGTGCCCTGTATCTGAGAGAGCACCATGCCTTGTCTTTAAAGGTGATAACCAAATGGCTGGCACCCTTATCAGCAGCCCTGGGGCTTGTCTCTTTAAAGTGTAATTCTTGTTGACTTGCCCTGTACTTTTAGGAGGAGGCCTGCGTGTCCCAACAGCAACAGAAACGATTAAGCAAACGGGTTGGGACGACCTGTTTTGACGCAAGCCAGCTGCAGCCATTTTGGTGGCAGATGGCAGGCTTTCCCTCAAGTACACTTTTGCAACTTATACCTGTGAGAAATGCTGGTTGTCAGTGTGATGCACTGAACAAACAGGCGTTACTTTCCTTTTCTTCCTGGTAAGATCCTTTCACCCTTCACAGGGAGGCTTAGAACAGCTAACCTTTAAAGGGCTTCTGTGGCCACAACAGCTGATAAGCAGCCTGCTGGTTCTGTGTAGCAGGAAGCTGAGGCTGGGTGGAGTTGTGGTGGCAGACAGGATGGCTGTCAGCCTTCCGTGAGAGGGTAAACCCTGACAAAAGGTTGGGCGTGGCAAGAGGGGATACGTGGTACGCTGTGCCTTCTTCAAAAGGGCCAGGGAAGGGGCAGGCAAGGAGGCTTCAGGCTATGCAAGAGGGGAGCTGGTGAGGAAAAGATGCTTACTAAGGCCTGCCCTTCCTGAGCTGAGGCTGCTGGGAGGGTTAGGTCAGGACCAGGGAGGTGGAGCCTGGCTGAGGGGGCAGGACCCCAACCAAATGAGGTTTATGATCCAGGTTTATAGGATTATGCATGGGACAGAGCAGGTAGAGAAAGAAGTGCTTTCCTCCCTTTCTCACAAGACAAGAACTCGTGGGCACTCCATGAAATTGCTGAGCAGTCAGGTTAGAACAGATAAAAGGAAGTACTTCTTCAACCAAAGAGTGATTGACACGTGGGATTCACTGCCACAGGAGGTGGTGGCGGCTACAAGCATGGTCGGCTTCAAGAGGGAATTAGATAAACATATGGAGCAGAAGTTCATCAGTAGCCACAAGGTATAGACAGGAACTCTCAGTCTGGGGCAAGTGATGCTCTGTATTCTTGGTGCTTGAGTGGGGGGGGCTACAGTGGGAGGGCTTCTAGTGTCCTGGCCCCACTGCTTGACCTCCAGAGGGCACCTGGTGTTTTTGGCCACTGTGGGACAGAGTGTTGGACTGGATGGGCCACTGGCCTCATCCAACATTGGCTTCTCTTATGAACCCTCGCAAACAGAGGCCCCTACCGCTGAACCACAGCCCCCCCATCTTAGCAGAAGGTACACAGAATCCAACACTGTGTATGTGAAGTGTTGTGGACTCCTGAAAACGCTGCACTAGTGCTATTATTTAAAAATGCCCCTTAGAAACCAAATTCTGCAGAGTCCCTGGTAGGAAAAATTATACTGTGTACTGCCAAAAGAGTGTTTAAATCTTTCACTTGGCAATGAAATTACTGGGTGAATGGGCATGCAGAAGGGGTACCGGAGGCTATGCAACAGAGGACACCTTGTCTCCGAAGGTGGGAACACGCTGAGAGTAGATCCTAGGAAGAAGAACTTGGCAATGGGTCAGGGTTATGTGAGAGAAGGTGGTCCTTCAGATACTTTGACCTCAGCCTGTTTAGGTCTTTATAGATAAAAACCACTGCTTGAGAAGTCTTATATCTGAATCGTGGGGTTTCTGTTTTGGGCCCCAGTGTGACTTCTGAGACAACCACAGCCTCTGAGCTCAGTTAGTCTGTCGGCCGTGGCCAGTTCAGAGCATTCTCACGCATTGCTTGAAGCAGCTGTGTTCATATTTTAACACCCTAGGATGCAGTCCAACCTATTGAGAAATGGGGAGCAACTTAGGCAATGCTTTCCTAGAGTGTCTTCAAGCTGCTGCCTATTTATGGCTGCTGGAAATTCTCTCAGCCATGGCACTTCAGGACTGCTGGGAAATCTGTTTTAAGCGGCTTCCCAGCATATACCAGGTATGATTGCTGGTAGCTGTGATTTTTCAAAACCCTGTTCCTGGAAACTCTGGGATTTATCAGTGGTTCTTCATTGTAAAAGAAAAGTAATCCTAGACAAGCTTCCCTGAAAGGCAGGTTGCCCAATGATTTTCACAGGACACCTTCCCCCATAGGGGCGAGTGTTGGGTGTGTTCCA
The DNA here is from genome assembly GCA_029233225.1 of Lepidodactylus listeri. Taxonomy (NCBI): domain Eukaryota; kingdom Metazoa; phylum Chordata; class Lepidosauria; order Squamata; family Gekkonidae; genus Lepidodactylus; species Lepidodactylus listeri. The sequence continues at coordinate 19,220,659 of JARCFY010000009.1, forward strand.
AGAAAGGTGTAAGTGTCAGGAAGCCCATGTAGCACTAGCACTTGAAATGATGAACAAGAGAAGAAGAAGAGATTGGATTTATACCCTGCCCTTCACTCCCCAAGGGAGTCTCAGAGCGGCTTACAAACTCCTTTCCCTTCCCCTCCCCACAACAGACACCCTGTGAGGTAGGTGGGGCCGAGAGAGCGCTTTCCCAAGCTGTCCTTGAGGGAACAGCTGGTACAGAGCTATGGCTTGCCCAAGGTCATCCAGCCAGGTACAAGTGGAGGAGTGGGGAATCAAACCCGGTTCTCCCAGATCTACGCACTTAACCACTAAGTCTACGCACTTAACCACTACACCAAACTGGCTCTCTACATCCTAGAACATGCCCCCAGATCCTTTGCAAAGTACTGGATTCCACAACCAGTATGTCAGTGTGGAAAAGCTTTCCCTAGCTAGAATGGTTTAAAACCTCTGAAATACAGGTTAGTTTAATCAGGGTGCAGCTATTCTCCAAAGACTGGCCTGATCTGGATAGCCCAGAAGTTAGCAGGGTCAACCTTGGCTAGTATTTGGAAGGGCGACCCACAAGGAATGCCAGGGCTGTGACACAGAGGTATGCAATGGCAAAACCACCTCTGAATCATTCAAAGAGTGATTAACACATGGAATTCACTGCCACAGGAGGTGGTGGTGGCTACAAGCGTGGACGGCTTCAAGAGGTAATTAGATAAACATATGGAGCAGAGGTCCATCAGTGGCTATTAGCCACCAAGTATAGATAGGAACTCTCAGTCTGGGGCAAGTGATGCTCTGTCTTCTTGGTGCTTGATGGGGGACACAGTGGGAGGGCTTCTAGTCTCCTGGCCCCACTTCTGGACCTCCTGATGGCACCTGGTGTTTTTGGCCACTGTGGGACAGAGTGTTGGACTGGATGGGCCACTGGCCTGATCCAATATTGGCTTCTCTTCTGTTCTTATCTCTTGCCTTAAAAAAACCAAGTCTAGCTCCCCACCTAGTGGTGCATAACACCAAAAGAGCTAGAACTCCTCACGATCAGAACATCTTAGACTCTCCTGACTATTCTACATACAGTGCCATACGATAATTATTATTATTTTGCATATAAAGCGTGAATGTTTTTCTTAGGAGAATCACAAGGCTGTGACTTCCACAAAGGTTCATAGCAGCATTTTCTCCTTTTGTTTCAGAAGTTAAAGGGAGGCCTTTGTCTTCCCTCTTACAGGCTTTTACCATGCACTACAGTCCAGTTGGAGGGAGATCGACAAATGTTGTCCTGTACAATTTTGTATTGATTCCCTCACCCCTTGTGGCACCTACATATTTTTCTTTCTCTGTGCTATTTCAGGCAGTGTTTTTGTGGCATTAAGAAGGATAACTATTGGAAATGGAGATGGGAAAAAAGATGCATTAATTATTCTTTCAGCTCTGCATTAGCATTAAGTCAACAAATCTATCAATAGTAAACTGAACAGGGGAACAGAAACAAGCAGTTACCTGAATCATTGGATTACTTGAAAATTTGGTTACTATTGTTAGAAATCATGCAGTGGCCACTGTTGCTGCCTCTGTGTTTGTTTATCCATCCATGCATGGATGCATATGGATGAAAATAATTAATTGATTGGTATATGCAGGGGTCCTTTGGGGCCGGAGCAAGGCGGAGCGCCACTCCGCCAGCTCAGGAGTGGGCAGTAGGGCAGCCACAGGCCGAATCAGATTCTCTGATCTGATTCGGCCTGCCGCTGAATTGCCGCCAAAATTCGGCAGTGGCTTTAAAAGCAGCTGTAGGGGAGTGGGTTTGAGGGAGAGGCTCCAAACTTGCAGGGTAGCTTCTGCTACCCCAAATACCCACCAAGTTTCAAGAAGATTGGACCAGGGGGTCCATTCTACGGGCCTCCAAACAGGTTGCCCCTATTCCCTCCATTGTTTTCTATGGTGGGAAGAAAGTAACGTTTTTCCCACCATAAAGAACAATGGAGGGGATGGGGCAACCTGTTTGAGGCCCCGTAGAATTGGACCCCATGGTCCAATCTTATTGAAACTTGGTGGGTATTTCGGGGAGAGGTCCCAGAAGGTATCCTGCAAGTTTGGAGCCTCTCCCTCAAACCCCCTCTCCTCCAGCCCCTCATATACCCTATGAGTTTTTGCCATTGACTTCAATGGCCCACAGGGTATAATAGGGCTAAAACTGACATTCGGCCGGTTATGCTAATGAGTTATGCTAATAGGTATGCTAATGAGCTCCTGCACCTCTTTTTCTACGAAATGACCCCTGGGTATATGTATATGATAAGCTAATGCAAGTAACAGAGTCTCAGTTAGGGGGGCAGAAACCGGAGTTTGGTTACAGAATGTGGCCTTTAATCATATGTTTGGAAACTGATAGAAGAAACATAATAAATATATAGATGAGGATGTCTGCTTATTAATTACCTTATCTTAGCTGCAAATAATTGAATTAAGTTACATTATGTTACAAAATAAAGAAAGTTGTATGGTGGGGAGGGAAGAGTTTGAATCGGTTGGTGTTTCTGTCTGTTGTTATAATTGACGTTTTTATGTCTAGTTTTTTAAAAAAACTTTTCAAAGGACGAGCTGGCAGCTTTCATAGCCCACGATGCATCCAGTGGCCACCATCACCACTGCTGCGAGTCTTTTGTTGCTTGAAAATCAAACACTAATGTGAGCATCTGTGTTTTGCAGAATTTCTTTGGTCCTGAATTTGCGAAAACAACCATCGAGCCATTCACCTCCCTGGACCTGCCAAAGTCGATTTTGGTAAGATACTGACTTAGTTAATGTTCATTTAATCCTAGCAGTGTATTCGTATGATGGGCTATATGTGCATCTCCTCTAACTTGTTTACTCGTGCAGTCTCCTCTTGAGAGCCAGTTTGGTGTCGTGGTTAAGTGCGCGGACTCTAATCTGGGAGAACCGGGTTTGATTCCCCACTCCTCCACTTGCACCTGGCTGGATGACCTTGGGCAAGCCATAGCTCTGTACCAGCTGTTCCCTCAAGGACAGCTTGGGAAAGCGCTCTCTCAACCCCACCTACCTCACAGGGTGTCTGTTGTGGGGAGGGGAAGGGAAAGGAGTTTGTAAGCCGCTCTGAGACTCCCTTGGGAAGTGGAGGGCGGGGTATAAATCCAATCTCTTATTCCCCTTCTCCTCGGCTTCTGTCCTGTCTAAAATGCCCTACATCTATTAATGTCATTGGCTGACCTGCTGTGATGTCACAGTGGAATATTTCGGAGAGAGAGTTCTTCTGCCTACCATTGGTTTAGATTCTTTGACATCAAGCAAGCCCAGGACCAGACAGGTTAAGGGAAGTTTTAGGGCTTGAATTTTAAACTCCACGAGGAGCAGCTTCTATTAAATGAAATCTTACGCTTAGAGAGAGGCTCATGAACGACACCTTGTTGGTACAGATCAGTTGAGCAGTGTCAGGCTTCCGCACCAGGAACACCAGCCACGCCCTGTCAGTGGAGGTGCTGCTCTGGCACTACAGGTGGTTCATCCTGCTGCAGCCATATAAAGTAAAGGCAAAGGTTTCCCTTGCTCGAAAGCCAGTCGAATCCGACTCTTGGGGGCGGTACTCATCTCCGTTTCCAAGCAGAAGAGCCAGCGCTATCCGAAGACTTTTTCCGTGGTCATGTGGCTGGCATGACTAGATGCTGAGGCATACGGAACACTGTTACCTTCTCACCGAAGCGGTCGTTGTTATTGTTATAATTATTATTATTAAAATTTAAATTTCTACCCTGCACTCCTGGCCAAAGCCAGCTCAGTTTATCTACTTGCAATTTATCTACTTGCAATTTCTTGCTTTTGAACTGCTAGGCTGGCAGGAGCTGGGGCCAGAGATGGGAGCTCACTCTGTCCCGCACCACTAGGGTCTTGAACTGCCAAACAACCAATCTTCCAATCTGCAGCTCAGCGTCTTAACCACTAAGCCACCTTATCCCCTTGCAGCCATATAAGAAGCAACAAACGTGAAACTGCAGGAGTAAGGACATTGGTCCATTCAGCTCTACTCTGATAGGCAGGCACTCTCCAAAGTCTCAAACCAGGAAAAGTCTGTCTGCGATCCCTTTAACCAGCATGCCAACGACTGAATCTGGGGACTTCTGCATATAAAACATCTCTGGCAGCCAGTAATAACTTCTATCTGCAGTCTCAGTCTATGTGTTTGCTTTGGGGTTTTTTTGTTTTATCTTATCAGTGGTTTTTATTGTAAAACTGCGTGGTGGAAAGTGCCATCAAGTGACAGCTGACTTATGGCAACCCTGTACGGTTTTCACAGCAAGAGACGCTCAGAGGTGGTTTGCCCTTGCCTGCCACTGCATAGCAACCCTGGACTTCCTTGGTGATCTCCAAGCACTAAATAGAGCTTTCTCTCCGTGGAGATATCTGAACCAGTGACTCACGAAATTTGGCTCCCAGTGGAGTACCTAGTCAGGTTCAAGGTTTTGGTGTTGATCTTTAAGGCCTTGAGTGGTCTGGGACCTGCGTGTCTTCAGGACTGTCTCCTCTGGTACGTCCCCAGAAGAGTGTTACTCTCTGCTGACGGCAGTCTGCTGGCGATCCCTCGCCCCAGAGATATTCTGCTGTCCTTGACTGGGGCCAGGGCCTTTTCGGCTCTGGCTCTGACCTCTGCCAGCTACAACCAGGGCCCTGCGGGATCTAATGCAATTCCACAGGGCCTGTAAGGCAGAGCTGTTCCGCCAGGCTTTTAGTTGAGGACAGCGACGGTTTTCCGCCATAGCTGGCACCCTCCTCTTTTCTTCCATCTGACCCACTTCAGCCTCCTCCTTGACTGCCTGCAAGATGGAACAACAGTCCAGAGCAGATTTTAGATTAAATTATGGATGCCATCTGGAGACTACCAAACTGGGATTGGTTGATTGATTGATGATTTTAAAATTTTAATATTGCTTTTTATGTAATGTTATGATGATGTCTTTAACCTGTTGTAAATCGCCAAGAGCCCTGTGCACTCAAGGAGGGGGCGATTCAGAAATTTAAAATATAAATAAAATAAAAAATTTGTTAGTCTTTTAGGTGCTCTTGGACTTTTGTTCTTTCCTAGAGCTGACGCTGCGTCGCTTCCGAAATCAGGCTAGCCTTAGTCATCCAGGTCAGGGGTTGTAAAATCACTGTGTAGCTTTTTTAAAAGTTGCTTTGATTATAAGTTGTCTTCCATTTTTGTAGAGATAGCCAGGCTCTATAAATTTTAAAAAGAGATAAAAAGATGGATGAGACAGTATTTGGTGCTTACGATATGCAGTCCTTGGCACGTTGCTATGGGGATGGACTGTGACTCAGTGGTAGGTTACGCCATTGGTATGCAGAAGGTCTCAGGTTCTCTCCTCTGTATCTCCAGTGAAAGGGTGTTAGGTAGTTAGGTGATGTGAAAGATTCCTCTCTGAAATCCAAGAGAGATGTTGTTTGCCAAAGTAGGCAACACAGAGGCCGATAGGCCAATGAATCCATTTGGTATAATAAAGGTTCATGTGATAACAGACAGCATTTCGTCTCGTGAAACACAGAACAAGAAAGGGAAGAGTGAAGAGAGCCGTCGGAAAGTAATTGTCTTGCTCCTAACTGGGCAGAGGCTGGAGGTGACCTGCGACACCAAGACAATATGCAAGGATGTGTTTGATATGGTGGTGGCCCACGTTGGCTTAGTGGAGCACCACTTGTTCGGCTTGGCTACATTAAAAGGTAAGGATGCTTGTGCAGTTCACACATGGACTGTCACTGATGGGTGACGGAAGCAGGAATTGGTGTGAATGAGACAGTTTGCAAATCAGTTGTTACAAAAATCACTTCTACCTTGCTTCCAATTCAGAGAGTCACCGTGTGCTGGCTCTTCAAAAGATGGTGTGCAGGTCTGAACCAGCTCTTGCGATGTGGGAGGGCTTCTAGTGTCCTGGCCCCACTGCTGGACCTCCTGAGGGCACCTGGTGTTTTTGGCCACTGTGTGACAGAGTGTTGGACTGCATGGGCCACTGGCCTGATCCAACATTGGCTTCTCTTATGTTCTTATGTTTTCGGAATTATTTTTCATTATTTTGTTAAATGCAAAAAAGGCCGAAATAAATATAATTGCAATATAGAAAGCAAGACCCTATACAAAAATAAAGACAACTGTGTCGATAATTAACATTTTATATATGAGAACAGGTTTTTGCTGCCAGGTCATGGCTGACTTATGGCAACCCCATAGGGTTTTCAAGGCAAGAGCTGTTCAGAGGCGGAAAAAGATAGACTAATCTTCCTCTAATCTGAACCCATTTTTAGATGAATGCAAGACTCTTAGTAACTTTTCAGGTGAGTGCGTGTAGCTTTATCCTGCTAGCTGAAGACAGCAAAAGGGGGCAAATAGATTATAAATCCATCATATAATATAGCTGTATAAAACATCCTGTATTGTTTGTTAACTCTCCTGGGCAACTGGTTGTCTGCTGCGCAAAACAGGATGCTGGACCAGATGAACCACTGGCCTGGTCCAGCAGAGCTCTTCTTATGTTCCTATTCCCAAGGCATTTTGAGAGTCATTCCTTTTCAAGGGGTAAAACTTTTTGTATATAAATCCAAGAGGGGTGGATCACCTAGCAAATTCATAATGGGTGAGACTTGAACCCAGGGGTCTCCTGGGTCCCAGCTTGTTCTCATACATGCACCACGCTATGCCGGTTCCCAAAGCTGTCAGAAGGGTTTTGTTCTGCCCGCGTATGATAGCAACTGTGGGAGACTGTGGCTGTCGCTGCCCCCTCCAGTTTTCTCACTCATGGGCTCAGGTGTTCAGTTTGTAGGGCTTTGTGTCCTTTGAGCCTCCCAGATTTAATGAGAACAGTTAAGGGTCACGTACAGGAAATGGTCGCTGATCAGATATAAATGGTGCATAAATCCCACCGTAGTTCAGTGCAATGAATCACCTGATTGATTGGTGCTTTGTTAATTATCGTATGTTTTTCTTCCCCTCTCTTCATGACAGAGAATGAATTTTTCTTCATCGATCCCGAACTAAAACTAACAAAAGTAGCTCCTGAGGGCTGGAAAGAAGAGCCAAAGAAAAAGAGCAAGAACACCGTCGGCTTCTCCTTGTTCTTCCGCATTAAGTTCTTTGTGGACGATAGCAGCTTGATACAGTGAGTGCCTGACGTGTTTCTTTTCATTACACACGAACACACGCGAAGTCTCCTTATACCGGATCAGACCATCGGCCCATCAAAGGCCGTGGTCACGCAGTCGTTTTGATCGGGTTTCACCGCTGTTCCCTCGCGCATTTCAAATTGCTGATCACACGCCCGCATCTGCCTCCTGCACCAAAGTGGGCTCACTTGTGCAATCCTCCCGGTTCCCTAGTGAGTTTTCCTGCACCTGGAAAATTAAGTACTTTCCAGATATTTGCGCTTTGAAGCCACAGTTTCGCCTATCTAGACAGCCATCTCTCGCAGTGATCGCGATTAGGTCGCCTGAACGTCCTTCTCGCAATGGTGTATCCACCCCCCCCAGCTTCTGCCGTTGTGTGTGTGAGCAATCCTGCGCTAAATAAATTCAATGTATAAACGTTCAAGCGCACATATAGACTCCAGTGCTCGGTTGTACATCGCTGGTTAATTTTGTTTGCTGTTGGGGGGGGGGGGGGCTGCAAAAAGAAGGGAGTACAGTGAGTCCCAGTGGGAGCAGTGATTCGGCCATGTGTATATGTGCATGTGCAAAGCTTGGGTGGCGCGGCTATCTGGACAGTGCCCAGAGCCATGTCGCGTGGTGCAACAGTTCTGGGAGGGATGTGTGATCATCCCAACCCAGAAAGAAAAATATTCCCAATCAAATCTATAGCGTGAACCAATCGGGATAAGCTTGCCGTGTGACCACACCCAGAGTCTGTATGGTCTACTCAAACTGGCAGTGGCTGTCTGGGGCCTAGGCAGAGGTCTTTCACATCCCCTACTGCCTGGTCCTTTTTCACTGGAGATGCCAGGGTTGAATCTAGGACCTTCTGAAAGCAAAGCAGAGGATGTTGCACTGAGCCACAGCCCTTTGTCTCCCTGCCCAGAAGGGGAATGGGAGCGAAAGGTACTGCAGCATGAAGTCTGAGGAGGTAAGATGTACACAGCCTCAATTCCCATTGTGAACATTTGTTAGCACTCCAGGGGGTTTGAAGAGTACTAAGCAACAGCATTTGTTTAAAGCAGTATAATGCTAGCTTGACCACAGGAGGGCAATTAACGAATGTAAACAGTAATTTATAAACTAGAACAAGTATGGTTTGAAACTAGAAACAGGTATAGACAGTTTTTTTTAAAACTAGAATGATTGCAGCGGGAAAGTCAGATGTAAATTTGACCTTACACATTCAAGGGAAAGAGAGGGTCAATAGAGTGGTAAACTGGCCTGCACTACTTCAGACTGCAAGTGAAGGAGCACGTTTTGTGGTGCACCGCTCTGCTTCACTCCCTGGAAACTGCAAACCAGCACTGCAAGCAAAGAGAGTGGAGTCTGAAGCTTCCTCCCTTCTTTGCCAGCTTTCTGTTTGCAAGGAGTTTTCTCCGAAGGAACGTTCAAAGCTTCAGTCCTCCCTGTCAGTGGGTGCAGCCTTACCTATCATATCAGGCCTCCGCCACCTCATTCTCCTATATTTGTGAACCGGTCCTCATTATTATCAACGCGGACTGTGCTGTCCACACTCGCCCACGTGCAGTGTCCGTGCATAGCTTCCACGTGCCTTGTGCTCTTTTAGGAAATTCCTCTCTGAATCATGCAGTTTTGCAAATTTTGCACTAAAGTCTGCGTGCACAGGCTTCACAGACCATGCAGAAGATGTAACCCGCTTAGCGTTGTATAAAAACACTGCAAGTGCTACATAACTGCCAAGTATGATTAATTGGCACAGGAAACCAGTTTTAGTGAAAAAAGAACTACCACCATGCTTAATCCATGTATAATTGCTATCTCCACACCGCATATTCATCATTGTGCTTTGTTCTTCTTCCCAGGCATACGCTGACGTGTCATCAGTATTACCTGCAGTTAAGGAAAGATCTCCTGGAAGAGCGGATGCACTGTGACGATGAAACGGCCCTGTTGCTAGCGTCGCTGGCTCTCCAGGCTGAATATGGAGATTACCAGGCAGAGGTAAGGGTGGCGTTTCTTGAATGACCTCCAGTTCTGTTCTTCAGTGTCGCCCTTTTTGGATGCTCAGCAGGTCTGCCATTCTAAAGCAGAGCAGGCAGAATAGCAATGTGACTTCCTATGGAGTTGGTTTTCAGAACCAAGGTTGGGAGCAGGAAACGGGGGGAAATCTTCACCGTTCGGTGTCCTGAAGCTAAAGTCATCTCTTAAAATAAAAATCTGAATGCATCCCCAAGAAAGTGGAAGATTTTTCTTCAAGGTAGTAGAGAGATGAACAGGAGTCCAGTCCTAATTATTAGGGCAGTATTTTCCAAAGTTACAATATGTGAAGCATCTTTTTTTCTGAAGGCACAATTCATTATAAAATCTGAAAATAGAAGTGTGCCCCAGAGCAGTAACTCATGCAGAAACCAATGCTCCCTCTAAGCTAGGGTTGCCAAGTCTTCCTTACTTACCGGCAGGGGGGAGTCCTCTGTCATCCAGGAGCTTCACGCGCGCGCCTGGCAACGTCACCCAGAAGTGACGTCAGCACGTTGGGGGTGTTGCCAGGGAGACGCTCTGGCAATCGCCCCAAAACTCTATGGCCCTGGCAACGCCTCCAACGTGATGACGTCACTTCCGGGTGACGTCATTATGTTGGGGAAGGGGGGTGGGGTTCCCCCCGCCGGCCGAATGCTGGCCGGCGGATCGGGAACCCCTGTAGCTGGGGATCCCCTGCCCCCCGGGCTGACTTGGTAGCCCTACTCTAAGCTGTGGAGTCTTGTGAGCAAAAATTGTACTTTGTGAGCTACTAGCATTAAAGTTGTGAGCAAGCGATTTGGCTGCTGCATAAATTAGTTTGCTCTGGAGCCATCCTTCCTCCTGAGCTAAGACAAAAATGTGTGAGCTGGAGGCTAAAAAACTGTGAGCTAGCTCACACTAACTCAGCTTAGAGGGAACACGGGCAGAAACCCAGGGCATCCTCCTCTGAGGGCAAGTGATGCTACTACATATGTTTCGGAACTGCCTGATCTGATCCCTCCAGGTGCCGGAGAGGTGTCCAAATTTCCTATGCCCCAAAAGAGTGCAATTGTTAAAAGGCATAATCTGAACATTAAAGCATTTAGAGTTGCAGTGGGCAGCCTCTTTTATGGATGATGACTTCAGGTCCACAGGAGCCTTTATTTATTTTTCGTTTAAAAACTTTTTATTTAAGATCAATGTAAGGTTACATTAACAAACGACAACAGTGTACAAAAGATCCAGAGCGATAGTTACATCTAGAACAAACAAAAATACAGCCCAGCCCTGTAACCAATATCAGACCGTCGTTACAAAAATAAAACAGCCAAGATAGACTTTGGCATTAATTTAACAAAATAAAAGATTCCATCTACTGTAACTCAGGGAAGGAGCTCGTATTACTGTTGCTATAGGCATGTCTAACAAAAGGCAGCCATTTTTAAACAAAGTATAACTTAAAGCCTATAGAATGACTAGTGTCCAGATCATATGAAATCTTATCTAAAATAAAATATTCCCAAACCTTAGATGACCAGGCAGCGCAACTTGGGGGATCACTATCTGTCCCATTTTTGTGCTAAGGCAGGGGTGGGCAACTGTTTTGGCTCGGGGGCCACTTTGTGGGAACGGAGGTTAGCGGAGGGCCGCATCTTTTAAAATGATTGCATTTATTAGTTAACTTTGCATTTCAGAAAAGGTATAAATTGTATCATAAAAATCAATAAATATAAATTAAATAAAATAGTGGTAGTTTATTCAATTTATTTATTGTGCTAATTTCATATCATCTATAACTGCAAGCACATTTAATTTTAGAATCAGTTTAATGAGACAAATGTACCCTATCATACTTTTCTACAATTTTTTTTGAAATCAGGAGTGAGATTGCTTGTTGAGATTCCCAACGGAGGCCTGACTGAAACCACGTGGCCGACTGTCTTGGTGGGCCGCAAAAAACTCTGTGGTGGGCCACATGTGGCCCGCGGGCCGCTATTTGCCCACCCCTGTGCTAAGGCATTCTTAGCTGCTGTAAGCACGAGAAAAATCAAATCCTGTGTATGTTTTGGTAACTCACAAGCCTTCCCACAAATTCAACAAAATTATTTCGGGATCCCGAGGAACTTGGACACCTAATACTTCTCTAATTTCCTGTAATATCTGGTCACAGGAGCCTTTAATTATTTAATTGACTTTATTTCTTGTGGCATGCTGTCATTTCATTCATAGTCTTCTTATGGCTTGCAGTTTTTGATATTATTGCAATTAGACTGTCCGTGTACCGCTTGGATTTTTTTGAGGTTCACTTTGTTTATTAACAGAATGGTATAATTGTGCTCGGAGGAGGTGGATTACTTACTGTCCTAGTGACATTTTAACAGAAGAATCACATGTGACAAGGGATTTATATGGAGCATTACCAGTGGTGACTCCTGGAGGTGTGTCACTTGTTTGGTGGCCTCTCCCACTGTGTAGAATCCTGCTGTTCAGACATTATCAGGCATTGGAAAGAGGCAACCATAGCATCCCACTAATCAGTGGAGACTGATACCCTTTTTCCTCTCAGACCTCTTTGTACCCTCACTCCTGTACTTGAGTCCCATCCACAAACGGGGTTGGATCCAGCAGTCCACCATCAGTACAAGAAGTTGGCAGTCATGGGTCTCCCCTGCTTTCCCCTCCCTCCAATAGCCATTTCCAACCCAGGGAAAGCTGTGGAGGGGCTGTGGGTCAATGGAAGAGCATCTGCTTTGCATGCAGAAGGTCCCAGGTTCAATCCCAGGCCTCTCTAGTTAAAAGGACCAGACTGTAGGTCATGTAAAAGACATCTTCTTGAGACCCTGGAAAGTGACTGCCAGTCTGAGTGGACAGTACTGACCTTGATGGACCAATGGTCTGATTCAGTAGAAGGCAGCTTCCTGTGTATTTGTTTGTGTGTGCGTGTGTGATTCCCAGAGGGTCACAGGACCTATGTGGAATAATAGCCACATAGGTCAGGAGGCTGCAGTGGGGAACGAGAAGAGGAACGGAACTGCCCTTTCTCCCCCGTCTAGCAGTGCAGCTCCCACTCTGGGCACATGTACCACAATGCTGTACGTGGTTTGCACCTTCCTATTTTATTCTCATGGCGATTTTGTAAGGTAGGCACGACAGAGACATTGGCCCAAGGTCACAGGTCATGGCAGAGTGGTGGTTAGAACCTAGGTGTCTCAGATCCTAATTCAGCACTCCTTCCATGACACCACTGCAGCTTTCTGGGAGTTTGATGCATCCCCATAGATCAAGTCTGGGCAAGATGCTGGACTGGCTATGGAACAGAAAGGTCCCCACTTGTGTCCACCATTTCAGTAATGGTCCCAGCATAATGATGCATGCATAGACATGGAGAGGGGGGGGAGAAGAAGGCGGCAATGCACCAGTCTTTCTGCACATGAGTCTTGCATCCACACTGAGATACATTGTGCTCAGACCACTTATTTTACCCTGATGATGCTTCTCCCCGCAGGTGCATGGCCTGTCCTATTTCAGACTGGAGCACTACCTACCACCTAGAGTGGTGGAGAACCTGGACCTCTCTCACGTCAAAGAAGAACTGCCGAAACTGCATAGCACTTACGTCGGAGCTTCTGAAAAAGAAGCCGAGTTGGAATTTCTGAAGGTTAGTGTGGATGGTTTTGTGTGCCATTCATGTGCTTTCCCCAGTGTGTCCCATCTAAGTGAATGGGTGGAAGGAATCCCAGTTGTAAGCTGGGAAGAGTCCATTAAAAGCAGAAAATCTGGATCCCCCCCACCCCACTTTGACAGCATGTTGACTGCACATTTCTAAGATGAGACACGGGTATGGCAACCAGTGTTCCCTCTAAGCTGAGTTAGTGTGAGCTAGCTCTCAGTTTTTAAGCCTCTGGTTCACACATTTTTGTCTTAGCTCAGCAAGGATGGCTCCAGAGCAAACTAATTTATGTAGTAGCCAAATCGCTCGCTCACAACTTTAAGGCCAGTCGCTTACAAAGTAGAATTTTTGCTCACAACACTCCACAGCTTAGAGGGAGCTTTGGCCACATTCCCTGAGACTTGAGATGTAACTCTCCCTTTCGGACACTGAGGAAGATGTACAGCATGTTAAGAGAAGGGGGACCCTCCCCGCCGCCCTTGGGTTTCAACTTTGGTTCTAGTGAATTGTCTGTATCCACTATTTAGGCACATTCCTTTGGCTATATCTAACAGCCCAAATAGCCCGGCTTATTCCAGGCTTGTCAGAGCTTGGGAGCTAAGCAGAGTTGGCTGTGGTCAGTACTTGGATGGGAGACCACCAAGGGAGACGGGGATTGCTATGCAGAGGAAGGCAAATGGCAAACCACCCTTGCTTTTCTCTTGTCTGGAATGCTCCTGTGGATGGGATCACCACGAGTCAGTGGCGACTGGGCGACACGTTCTTCTTCTTGGCCACCCCTAGAAAACTAGAGCACTTACAATGCTAAGCCCACTCACTCTGGAGTAAGTCCCAATGAACTCAATGGGATTTATTTCTAAGCGTTTACAGCTGCATTGCTAGTTTAGCAGAACAACCACCAAGAAATAAAAGGTGTGCACGCCTCACTGTAGCTTGGCTCAGTTGTGTTTTTAGCCATCAAGCAGAGCATAGAAGGAAGTTATGCTGCGATCGAGCAGCTCGGTATGAATGGTTTCTCTTTTGATGAGCATGTAGTTCCCAGCTTTGGTTACACACCATTGGAAATACGGGGTTTTTAGGGTATGTGCTTGCAGGAGCCAAAGCTGAAGAATTTGTCCTTTGCTCTGTTGGTACAAGATGGCGACTGGGCATATTGGGGGTGGCATTGCTCTCTTGTTATTGAAGGTTGGAGCAACAAAATTATGATGAATTAGCAGGGCTTATAACGTAGACTGTTCAGGGGCAGTCTGTGAATAGGGGAAAGCCCTGACTGTAGTCACATTTTTTGTCTTTTTTGTAAATGCTACACTGTCATTTAAGGTTTCTCATTCGTTGTCTCTTTAGCTTTATGCTTCTCACAAATGCATCTCTCTCTCTGTCTCTGTCTTTTTAGATTTGCCAGAGGCTAACAGAGTATGGTGTTCACTTCCATCGTGTATTGCCAGAGAAGAAATCTCAGACTGGAATTCTGTTGGGTGTCTGCCCTAAAGGAGTTCTTATTTTTGAAGTTCACAACGGCATTCGTACTCCTGTCCTCCGCTTCCCATGGAGAGAGACGAAGAAAATATCATTTAGTGTATGTTGGTAACATTTACCATAAAGGCAGAGATTGCACAGGTTTTTCCGACAACCTTGACACCCACTTCTCCTAAGTTGAGTAACCCACATCCTTTGAATTACGCTGTTCCAAGAGCAAAGAACAGGACGAGGTGCTCTGCTGTGTGCAGCAGAAGCTTTTCGTAAAGAAATCCAGGTGGCTCGAGGAGCGAGCCAGGTTGCGCAATACAAGAGAACGAGAAGGGGAGAGCAAGGAGGAACTCAAGAGCTGCTGACAAAACTTCCTTTCTGAATGTGGGAGAAGTTTTCATCCACTGTAAATGGATCTGCACATCCAGAAAAGAGATCTGGGGCAATCCTCCTGGGTCCGCGGCACTTCAGAAGGCAGGTGGGGGGATTGCACGACTGAGAGCTTCTAGTGTCCTGGCCCCACTGCTGGACCTCCTGAGGGCACCTGGTGTTTTTGGCCACTGTGTGACAGAGTGTTGGACGGGATGGGCCACTGGCCTGATCCAGCATTGGCTTCTCTTATGTTCTTACCCACACCTGCCTACTTCCCATGTCAAAAGCTCCTTGCTTAGGGAAAGCTATCGTGTCAGGGATCTGGAAGGCTGGGGTAAAAGTTTAATAAATAAATAAAATTAAATTGTAAGACTTTTTTTTTTACTATAGAAAAAGGCTTTCAAGCACATAAGAACATAAGAAGAGCCCTACTGGATCACACCAATGAGCCATCTAATCCAGCATCATCTTGTCTCACACAGCAGCCAGCCAGTTGCTCTGGAGGACCAACAACAGGGCATAGAGGGCGAGGCCTTCCCCTGATGTTGCCTTCCTCCTTCCTGGCACTGGGATTCAGAGGTTTAATGCCTCTGAATGTGGATGTTCCCCTGTTGTTATTTAAAATAGAGTGAGGTGTGCAGAAAAGGAGGACGGAAGCCTCTGAATTGGGGTATCATTGCTAAGCTCTGATATGGATGGCCCAGGCTACCCTGATCGCATCAGATCTTGAAAGCTAAGCAGGGTCAGCCGTGGTTAATACTTGGATGGGAGACCACCAAGCAAATCCAGGGTTGCTGCACAGAGGCAGGCAAATGGCGAACCAGCTCTTCCTTCTCTTGCCTTGTAAACCCGCCATGGTTCAGCTGCAGCTCGATGGCACTTCCCACCATCCATAATTATTCAGTTCTTTCTGACTTCATGTGCTGAATAATGAAAAATGTTTTGGTTTATAGTACATAGAGAGCCAGTTTGGTGTAGTGGTTAAGTGTCGGACTCTAATCTGGGCGAACCAGGTTTGATTCCCCACTCCTCCACTTGCACCTGCTGGATGACCTTGGGCAAGCCATAGTTCTAGCACAGCTGTTCTTGAAAAAGAGCAGTTTCTGACAGAGCTCTCTCAGCCCCACCCACCTCACAGGGTGTCTGTTGTGGGGAGGGGAAGGGAAAGGAGTTTGTAAGCTGCTCTGAGACTCCCTTGGGTAGTGAAGGGCAGGGTATAAATCCAATCTCTTCTTCTTCTTCTTCTTCTTCTTCTTCTACATAGCCACTAGATGAGTTCTAAATTTCATTCTTTAAAATTAGATTTATAGGGATCAATATCCTCAATACTTATTAAAGTCCATCTAATCCATTGTTTGGTTTTCCTATATTAGGAATATTGATTAGAGTGCTTTCCAAGCTGGAAGGCTCATCCTTTAAAAAAAAAACAACAACAACAACCCCAAACCCTCTTTATATGGTTTTCACATTACAGAAGAGGAAAGTCACTCTGCAGAACACATCTGACGGTATAAAGCATGCATTCCAAACTGACACAAGCAAGACCTGCCAGTACTTGCTGCAGCTGTGCTCTTCGCAACATAAATTCCAGCTGCAGATGAGAGCCCGGCAAAGTAACCAAGATACTCAAGAGATCGGTAAGTACGGACAGTCGCCACTTCTCCTTCCATGGGTTGTTCTACGGCAGGGCCCGCCGACCTTTTTGAGCCTGTGGGCATCTTTGGAATTCTGACACGGGGTGGTTGGGGCAACCGCAAAATGGCTGCCGGAGGAGGCGGAGCCAACCACAAAACGTCAGAGAGTGAAGCTACGTATAACTTCCAATAGTAGCTCTTCAGCATTTCGGACAGAAGCTCTGCTGAACAGGATGCCTTATAATCTGCGCAGCCCATCGGAAAACCTGCTGGGGGCAAAAGCCCCCACATGGCCCTTCCAAGTTTCTAAATAATACCCTTGGCAGGCGCCATGATGCCCATGGGCACAGTATTAGGGACCCCTGTTCTATGGACATTGGCAGCTTCATCGTCCTCCTAACTTGCGTTGTGCAAATGTGCTGAAGTTTAAATTGAAAGGGAGATGCTAAATCACCCTGGAAACGACAAAAGGCAGAAGGCTATAGGATGTTCGTGGCTGCCACTCAAAATGTCAGGCCTGTGTTTCTTCCTGACCCTGTCCCTTGCAAGACTGATGAAGGAAAAACACGTGGGATGTTATTTGATCATGCAACTTGTTTTCCCCAGCTCCCACAAATGGCCGCCAGTGAAGTGGAGTAAGGGCAGGAAAACTAGATGTGCAGTGGCGACACGTCACGTGTAGTTACTTACTATGTGTTACAAGGGAGGAAGGGGCAGGGGGCTGATGCTTTGAGCGGCAGCCATGCTCCTCTTGCATCCCCTGCTCCCAGAACTGCTTTCGGCTAGCTTTTGTGCAAATAATTGCCTCGAGCAGTATCATATTGTTGTGGGGGACTTGTGAGAGCTTGCAGCTCCTCTTCCCTGGCTATAAATACCAGTTACCTCTTCGTGGTAGGAGAGCTGTGGTCTTGTTCAGATTCTTTACCCCTGACACTGCTCTGCTTAAGCAGAGGAAGCTTCTCTTCCTGGAGAGTTTTTGTGTATTTTGGGGGGGGGGGGGGGAGATAAATCATTTGGCTCTCTTCTCGGACTTGTTGACGGCTGCTTCACTCCTTTCACAACTTCTTTCATCTCTGATAATGTTTTTCACCTTCAAGGCTTAGAGGAGTGAGGAGAGGAGACTTGGGGGAAGTTGGGTTCTAGATAAGCACTCACAGGGGTCATTTCGAGCAGGAGCTCGGGGGAACGCAGCTCTGGGAGTTGGTGCCAGCCCCCCCCCCCCCCCCGCGGGGGAAGGCCTGCTTGTGTCGCGGCTGCAGCAAAATGACCCCATCCCCTGGAAAGGCCCTTGTTCCTCCGACCAGCCTTCTGAAGGCTTCAGCCACCACTGAAGCTATCCTCCCAGAATAGTGGTATTTCTGAGGCTTGGATTAGTAGCTGTCCCCTTTCTTTCTTTCTTTCTTTCTTTCTTTCTTTCTTTCTTTCTTTCTTTCTTTCTTTCTTTCTTTCTTTCTCTCTCTCTCTCTCTCTCTCTCTCTCTCTCTCTCTCTCTCTCTCTCTCTCTCTCTCTCTCTCTTTCTTTTCTTCCTCCCTTCATTCCTCCATCTCTCTCTCTCTTTCTCTCTCCTTTCTTTCTTGCCTTTTGACATACTTCCGGTGATGTCAGGTGGTGTAGCATATGCTAATGAGTTATGCTAATGAGCTCCTGCATCACTTTTTCTACAAATTGACCCCTGAGCACTCACATTTATCGGCACGTACCTGAGTAATGCCGCTGAATGATTATTTTGAGGGGATCCTTTCTGCTACGCGTGAGTGGTGGTCCCGATGCAGAGTTTCCGCAGACCTACGGTGAGATAAAAATCACTTGAAATGGCAGACCGAGGTTACCTCTTCTGTGCCTGTTCGTAGTCCTTGAACTGGGTGGCTGACAGGGGACTGCAGTACGAATGCACCTTAAGCTGTTGATCTAACCCTACTGAAAACAATGTGGGTAGGGACTGTGGCTCCGTGGTAGAGCCTCTGGTTGTAATGCAGAAGGTCTCAGGTTCAATCCCTGGCTTCTCCAGTTTAAAGGATCTGGCAGGAGGTGGTTTGAAAGACCTCTGCCTGAGACCCTGCAGAGCCTCTGCCAGTCTGAATAGATGATACTGATTTGATGGTTCAGGGGTCTGATTTAGTATAAGGCAGCTTCATGTGTATATGTAATGGTATATGTAACGGTAATGTGTAATGGTTAAATTTGACGACTATAGAGCATGGGGGCAAAATGTTGTCCATGGCATTTGGCCATTGCCACATGTAGGTAAATGATGCCTCTGTGCACAATGTCGGCATACCCTGCTGGTGGACTTCCTGAGGGCAGCTGGGGTTTTGGCCACTGTGTGACACAGAGTGTGGGACTGGCTGGGCCGTTGGCCTGATCCAACATGGCTCCTCCTATGCTTCTGCAGAGAAAGCCGGCGTGGTGCAACGGTTAGCAAATCTGACTAGTACCTGAGAGACCCAGCTTCAGATACCCCTCAGCCATGAAGCACATTGGGTGACCTTTGAGGAAGTTTCTCTCTCTGAGGCAAACAACATGTTAACAGTTTTTAAAGAGCTCGGTCTGAGACTTGGCTCATCCTTCCCAGCAGCCACATAGAAGCTGCAAGGGAACAGCTTCTTCTTCTTCTTCTTTTTTTAAAATGAGAGCCTGAACAGGCTCAGAATGGCAACATGGGAGAAGAGAAGAGATTGGATTTATACCCCGCCCTTCACTACCCAAGGGAGAACGGTTTACAAACTCCTTTCCCTTCCCGTCCCCACAACAGACACCCTCTGAGGTGGGTGGGGCTGAGAGAGCTCTGACAGAAACTGCTCTTTTTCAAGAACAGCTGTGCCAGAACTATGGCTTGCCCAAGGTCATCCAGCCAGGTGCAAGTGGAGGAGTGGGGAATCAAACCCGGTTCTCCCAGGTTAGAGTCTGCGCACTTAACCACTACACCAAACTGGCTCTCCACCAAACTGGCTTTTTCCTCCCCCCCCCCCCCCCCAAGCTGCTTTCCTGTGCAAAAAACTACACTGAGGTGCGTTATTTTGCAGCTTCATGTTCACAGAGACTCCAGGTGGAGCAGCAAAATTAGTGGATTTATTTAGATGGAATCATTGTTGCTGATGCAGTAAAGTCTTTTTAGGTTTCTTGAACACACGAAACTTCCTTTATACTGAATCAAACCCTTGGTCCATCAAAGTCAGTATTGTTTACTCAGACTGGCTGTAGCTCTCCAGGGTCTCCGGCTGAGGTCTTTCACATCACCTGCAACTTTATCTTTAATGGAGATTCCAGGGACTGAACCTGGGACCTTCTGTATGCCACGCAGATGCTCTACCACTGAGCCACAGCCCCTCCTCTTCAAGGAAGGCATTTCACTCTCTTTATAACTTGCATAAACCAATCTCCTTTACCTGCAGAAAGAGCATCGTTTAGGAGCCTCAACCTCCACACGGACTCTGTGAAAGGGTTTAACATGGGCCGGGCCATCAGCACAGGCAGCCTGGCCAGCAACACGCTGAGCCGCCTGGCTGTCCGGCCACTGTCGGTTCAAGCAGAAATCCTGAAGAGACTGTCCTGCTCCGAGTTGTCCCTCTTCCAACCCCTCCAGGGTTCCTCCAGAGACAAGAACGAGAAGCAGTCATGGGAAGAAAGACCCAAGATCATGAGCAAATCCTTCCACGATCTGAGCCAGAGTCAGATCTCGGTCAGCCCTTTCCGGAAAAACGTCATCGGAGCCACAGACTCTTCTTTGCGGAGGATGGAAGAATTAATGGGGAAGATCTTCCAGCCAGTGCCAAAAACTGATGCCGAAACAATGTCTGGAGCAGCGAAGCTGAATAAGTAAGAATCCTTCTTATGGCCTCTTCCCAGCACTTCCCAGTGGAGGATGTGTTCAGGGAGTGTCACGTTTAAAACCTACTGTCTGGTTCAAGCCCTGACCTGGAATGGCCCAGGCTAGCCTTTATCTTGTCGAATCTCAGAAGCAAAGCAGGGTCGGCCCTAGTTAGGATGGGAGACCACCAGGGAAGCCCAGGGTCACTACAGAAAGGCAGGCCATGGCAAACCACCTCTGAACATCTCTTGCCTTGAAAACCCCATGGGGCCACCATAAGTTGGCCGCACCTTGACGACACTTTCCATCGCCACCTGGTTTAAACAGGCAGAGCCTCCAAATTGCCACAGGTCACCCTAGATCAGGATGGTCAGCAGGCCTGGGAAAAATATGTCCTGACCCTTTAAGAGAGGTTTAATGTGTGGAAATCGGCTGCCGAATCTTGTCATGGCATGGGCGTAAATAACCTCCCCCTGGGAAATGACTTCCCATTAAGCCCCTGTTAAAGTGGCTGAGTTGTTTTTTCACCACGCTGTTTGCAACCCTACCATAGATGCTGGTATAGAGAATGCTGTATATATATACAGGGAAGTGTTTTCCTGCAACTTCCATCAGAGTGCCTGTAGCATTTAAATTGGTTCAATACCTATCTTTGTACTAATAACAAGCTCAGGTTAGAGTGTACATATGTATGCATATACTGTCTTAGAATGGCATTGCCATGGATCTGAAAGCACAAGTTCCCTTCTTCAGGTTTTTGGTTGTTGTTTTTATGTTCTACATTCAAAATGCTTTCCGATGTGCTACAGTGGACATCAGGTTAGAGTGTACATATGTATGCATATACTGTCTTAGAATGGCATTGCCACGGATCTGAAAGCACAAGTTCCCTTCTTCAGGTTTTTGGTTGTTGTTTTTATGTTCTACATTCAAAATGCTTTCCGATGTGCTACAGTGGACATCAGGTTAGAGTGTACATATGTATGCACATACTGTCTTAGAATGGCGTTGCCACGGATCTGAAAGCACAAGTTCCCTTCTTCAGGTTTTTGGTTGTTGTCTTTATGTTCTACATTCAGAATGCTTTCCGATCTGCTACAGTAGACATCGGGAGCAGACAATATTAAATGGCTGGCAGAATGACTAAGCTGAGGCTGTTGTCCTTTGGCCATGTTATGAGAAGGCGAGAGTCACCGGAAAAGACAATAATGCTAGGAAAAGTTGTAGGCGGCAGGAAGGAGGCAGACCCAACATGAAATGGATTGACTCAGTCAAGGAAGCCACAGCCTTCAGGTTGTAAGACGTGAGAATGGCTGTTAAGGATAGAATGTTTTGGAGGTCGTCAGTTCACAGGGTCGCCATAAGTCGGGAGTGACTTGGGCACTTAACACACATTTGACTTTTTAATGAGTGAAGAGCTGGAAGCTCTGGAGCATTCTATGGTAGCTCAATGTGCAGGAGCACCTGACCATGCCAGCAATGCTGTTGAGTCTTGTGAGCAAAAATTCTACTTTGTGAGCTACGGGCACTAAAGTTGTGAGTGAGCAATTTGGCTACTGCATCAATTAGTTTGCTCTGGAGCCATCCTTCCTCCTGAGCTAAGACAAAAGTGTGTGAGCTCACACTAACTCAGTTTAGAGGGAACACTTGCATGCCGGTAGTCAGTCACGCAGGGACCACTGTGTTGAAGCAAGTGCTGCAATTCCGTAGACCCACAGTGTTCGTTTTCATCCCATCGTACTAAAATCTCTTTATGACCAGCTATTTCACATTAATTTCCCTGTGCTCTGTTTCTGTGCCGGATAGAATGAACTTCTCCATGTCCCGTGTATTTCCACTGGTGTATTTCTAGTGCAGGGCCCCCCCCCCCCAGCCTTTTGAGCCCCTGGGCACCTTTGGAATCCTGAGATGAGGTGGTTGGGAGCAACCCCAACATGGCTGCCACGAGAGGCGGGGCCAGGCACACGCAGAGAGAAAGTCCAAGGGCAGGGGAGAAGAAGGGTGATTTTAAAGGGTAATTTTATACTGGGAAGGAGGACTGAGAGAGAAAGAACAAAACCAAAACTGTGGTGATAGCTGCCACTGGAATGTTTTTAAAAATCTGTGCAGCCAATCAGATCTCCAGTGGCCAGTCAGATGCCCTGCTGGGGGAAAGCCCTATCTGGTCCCACTTTCTAAAAACACTTGGCGGGTGCCAGGAAAGGTGTTAGCAAGCACGTGGTGCCCATGCGCGCTGTGTTGGGGACCCCTGTCCTAGTACAAAACCGCATGCTTTTTATACCAGCTTTCATTCATGCGTCATATTTATTTATACCATTATCACTTCTTCCCCCCTTTGTCCCCTCCTGCTTTCCCTTTCTCCATCTCCACTTTCCCCTCCATTCTTTCTCCAACCACTCTTTAGTTTACAGTCTCATGCAGGTTTAAATGCCAGCCTAGAAAGAAAGAAAAATGAATCAGACTCATCCTCCACTGAAGACACTGGCCAAGCCTATGTTCTAGGTCAGCATTGTTTGATTCAGTTTCTTTAAAAAAGAAAAAAGAAAAGAAAACCTAAGACGCTCTGAGTTTTCCACTGATTGTCGGTGATTAGCCTGTACTCTCTTGCCGCTTTTATGAAAATCATTTGAGCCTGCTCCCAGTCTGCTGGATATCACCAAAAGAGTTCCTGCAACCTAGTGGTTAAGGAGTGAGCTATAATTTGGTAGTACTCTGTTCAGAGCTCACTGCAGTTGTGAATCTGTTTTAAGAACATAGATGGGGGACTGACTTTGCCACCCCAAATCCACTTCCTTCCTCCCTTAAATGCATTCATTCAATCCTCATGGAATGGCTGAAAAGGGGAGGAGCCTGTATACAGTCAGGCATTCACAGGGAGGCCCAGTTTATACGTTACATCATAAGAACGTAACTTAAGAAGAACCCTGCTGGATCCATCTTGTCCGGCATCCTGCTCCACACATTGGCCAGCCCTGTACCCTGGAGGGGCAACAGACAGGGCACAGAGACCATGGCCTGCTTGCATTGATACATACAGGTTTACTGCCCTGGGATGTGAGGGGTCCCTTTAGTCACTGTAGCTAATGTATCATCTGCATTCCACAGGGGCCGTTAATAATGTATGAAGTGAAGGCGGCATGGTATAGCTGGACCTGCTGAGCTCTCGGAAGTTAAGCAGTGTTGGTTCTTGGATGGGAGACCACCAAGGCAGACTCTGCAGAGGAAAGCAATGGCAAACCACCTCTCATTCTCACTTGCCTCGAAAGCCCCTTGCCAGAGTCACCATAAGCTGCTTGTGACTTGAGGGCTCTTACGTACATAATGTACAAAATGGGCCACCTTTGTTGTCTGAGGAAAGACGATGTCTTGCTGAAGAGGCTTCTGCAAAATCATTGAGCTGTTTAGACTTCAAGCTGATAGATCAGTGTACATTTTCAGAATAGATTTGATCCCATACCTTCCTGTGCTTTCCTCAGATTGGGGGTTGGTATGTTGTTTTAAATGCTTATCTGATTGTACATCCCAAAGAAGTTATTTTGCATAGGAGAAAGAAGAGCGTTCAATCTTAGTAAATGACTAGAACATCTAAATAGTGATTAGGCTTACCATTAATGCCCTTTTGAGTTGCGGGGAAGAGTCCTTTTTAATTGCACAGTGAGTCTAAACAAAAGTTGACTTAAAAGCCTTTGAGTCGGGTTGTGGCATGCTAGAAAGAAATTCACCCCATCTTATCTTCTGAGTCAGTGTTTTCTTTTCCCCCCTCAGCAGATGTTGTACAAACAAAACAGAATGTGATTTCATTGCCAGAGAGAGAGATCAATTTGGTAAAGTTGAAAAAAGATGAAAAGCACGGCTTAGGTAAGTGTGTGTTGTTTTTAAAAGTCCTAAGTGAATGGAAGCAAAACAAAGACGAAGCACTCAGTATGGTAGGTGAGGTCTACCAGGAACTTGCCTTTTGTTCTGTAGAATAAATGGCCCGATACTTGAGGTGCCTCAAGAACTGAAGAGCCAGTTTGGTGTCGGGATTAAGAGCGTGGACTCTAATCTGAGAGAACCGGGTTTGATTCCCCACTCCTCCACATGCAGCTGCTGGTGTGACCTTGGGCCAGTCATAAGTTCTTTCAGAGCTGTTCTCTCAAGGACAGTTGTCTCAGAGCTCTCTCAGCCCCACCTATCTCACAGGGTGTCTGTTGTGGGGAAGGGAAAGGGATTGTAAGCTGCTCTGAGACTCCTTCGGGTAGTGAAGGGCGGGGTATAAATCCAATCTCTTCATCTCTTCTTCGTCTCTCTAAAATGCAATGCTAAGGTCACTCTGATTCTGCTCCCAAAATGGCTGCCAAGATTCTCCTGGAACTCGTAAGCAGGGCACTGTGGTTATGGACATCCCCTTCTTGGCCAACAGCAACAGAGACGTCTGTTTCTAAATCCGAGGGTTCTAGTTAGCTATAATGACAAACAGCCAGTGAAAATAAGACCTATCCCTTAATAACTTGGTCTAAGTTATTTTGAAACCTGTTTAAACACCCTGTCTTGTGGTGGCGTATTCCATGCAGTAATTATGCATTGTGTGACGATGGGATGGAGAAATCCAGTAGCTTGAAATCGGCGGATCCCGCTACTCCACTGAGCAAAATGTATTCATTGATTCGTTCAGTCATTTATTAAAATATTTATACCCCACCTTTCATTTTGACTCAAGGTCTTCCCCAGTCTATATAATCTTCCTCTAACTTAAATGGCTCTTGTGTTGTAGGAAGAGCTACCTAAATTGGACGGAGGCTACTTAGAGGGTGGTTGGGTCCACCCTGAATCCAAGTCTCCCATTTTGGAATCTAACCTCCTTGATCTGGGAGGGAAGGTTCTCCGTTGGGGTAATTTGTGTGTAATTCACATATAAGGTTTTGGGGGATATTATTTTACAGTCTTCGTAACCAGGTCTGCATTCAGCTGCCTTGGTAAACTGTGGTATATTTAAAATGTGATTTCAGCTATAGCCTGCCAGATGTAGATCCGTTGCACGTGGGTTATTTGCTGTGGTTTGGATGCTGTTGGGTATAATTTTTTTGTCTTGTTTCACCACAGCATTGTGGTGCTTCTGTGTGCCTCCTGGGTTTTCCCTGTATCTCCTGCAGTCTTCCCCAAATCTGCTTGCTGCAGTGTTTTGGGAAAGACTGCTGCTTGGCCAGGACTGTATCAATATGGACAGGAAAGCCTAGTTCTTCCCGGTCCCACCCATATAGGTTCCATTGTCCCTGCTCCGGTCCCTCACAGTGCCGGGACCTCCCACCAAGAGGGCTTTGTAAAAGAATTGTCACAATCTCTGTGTTTAGGTTTGCTGAATTCCCAGCTTTCATTAAAAAAGAAATAAGCATACATCCCCTTGCACTGCAGAGATACACATATCCCCTTGTATCTCCACAAAAAAGAGGGTGAGAGAGAAAATGAAAGCTGGAAATTCAGACAACCTGAAAGACAGGTTGTTATAACATTATAATGATATGTCAGTTCCCAATTTTAAAAGGCCCTCCAGTGGCGGGGTTTATGTGTGGCTGCCATCGGGGACGAGGGCAGGGGAAAATGTAAGGAAACCTGCCATGTATGCATGAACACATGAAGCTGCCTTATACTGAATGAGACCTTTGGTCCATCAAGGTCAGTATTGTCTACTCAGACTGGCAGCGGCTCTCCAGGGCCTTAGGCAGAGGTCTTTCACATCCCCTGCTGCCAAATCCTTTCACTGGAGATGCCCAGGGTTGAACCTGGGGCCATCTGTACGCCAAGCGTACCACTGAGCTATAGCCCCATGTAGAGGTTTCATTGCTGTTGCACTGAGAAGCCATAACATCAGTGCAGAAACAACAAAAGCCGGTCCCTGTGTGGAAAACACTATAACTAATAAATCCCAGTTTGTGCTTTTTGCCTCCTCTCCTGCCCCCCCAACAGGGAGGAAATCCTACCACTGTCTTTGTTGCCAGGTGGACATGAGTGATTATAATTATCAACAAATTGTGGTTTGTGAATCCAAATGTCACAGAAAACCACCATTATGACTGTGGTGAACGAATTAGCTACAACTCCCAAAATCTCAGTTTGGTGCCCAGTCTGGGTTTATTGGACTGCCTGTATTGAGACATTACCCATTAACTAGGACTTGATCAAGCTGTAATTTATAAACCATAGTTTACTGTACTGTCAGCCTTTGAAAATCACTTGGATTCATCCAAAATATATATTTAAAAATGTCAATCTTTACACTTTGGCCAAATGCAATAAAATCTACACCTTTGAAAATCAGCTTACAGACAATTGCTGTGAATGTTGAGAGTTCCTGAACTGGTGTTTTCAATAGGGTTCCAGATCACTGGTGGGGAGAAGACTGGAAAACTCGATCTTGGAATTTTTATTCGTTCCATAACTCCCGGAGGACCGGCTGATCTGCAGGGGTCATTGAAACCAGGTATATTTTCAAGCTACCTTATCTAAGGACAGTGATAGAGAAAAGAAATTCCTAAATTCTGTTTTCACGTTAGTAAGTCAATGCCTTCCTGTCCATTATGGTTGATTAAAAATTTTTGTTGGTGATTCCTTTGAGAAACGTTTGGCTTAGGAAATGCAATGCTGTGAACAGACCTGTCGTTCAAAAACACAGGCCAATAGTTTAACGTAAGGAAGCGCTTTCGATGCCGTCTTCAATTGGTGACTGGAAAAATTATTCTATTTTTAAAACCTCAACAGTTCATCTTGGAAAACTGAAGCTCCAGTGCTTTTATCGAAGGCGTAACATTACAGGAAATGTAATGGAGTGTTCCCAAGAGTGCTGCAGGGCTCTGTTGTTTGATTCATTGCAAAAGTAAATAGGGTCCCTTCTGAGCGGGAGTTTCCCTTGTTCTCACTGGACTTCCCTCTCCCTTAACAACAGCCACATTCATTATAGAAGAATACACATCCAGAGAATTGTGCTACTGATTGCATCTTTTGTGTTGAACATCCGATCCGGTGTCAAGTTGAGGGTGTTCTTTTGAACTTTGGTAGCTGATCCTTGAGGGGGAGCAGTTAGCCAGTGTGATTGTGGTCATGAGAATTTCGCAGGTGGCATAGTATTTGAAGAGCATGCTAAAGGGTGCTTGAAGATAGCTGCCCCCCTTTGATACAGTAGAACCCTGCTCTTCAGTGGGCGAGTTGCGACCCGCACTTGGTCCTCAGGGAAGTGGGGGGGGGGGGGCACACCAGCAGCATGACGAGAGGTGGTGGGAAAAGGCAGGGAGTTCATAAGATAAAGAGATACAAAATGAAACAAGTACAGTAGATCCCAGCCCTGATGTGGATGGCCCAGGCTAGCCTGATCTCATTAGATCTCGGAAGCTAAAAGCAGAGTCAGCCCTAGTTAGTACTTGGATGGGAGACCACCAAGAAAGTCAAGCGGTTGCTACACAGAGGTAGGCAATGGGAAACCACCTTTATTTCTTTCCTTGAAAATCCTGTGGAGTCTCCCTAAGTCAATTGTGACTTGATGGCACTTTTCCTCCACCACAGTGGATCCCATGCTGCATTTTGGATCACAGGATGCATCTGAGTCCAAGATCTAAAAAAGGGCCTTAATACCCCTTACCCAGACTCTGGTGCAAGGGAGTGAGAGGAGCTTTTAAAGAGCTTGTTTTCGTAGTTCCGGGTCCCATGTCTGAATTCAGTCCCAAGGATAGTGGGAGTGTCCTTGAAGAGCTCCAAAATAAGAAACACATTCTGAGACTGTAAAAAAACAATGTGTTACATGTGTCAGAATTTTAGCATATACCATCCTTGTAAATTAAAGCTGCTTTTTGGAGCTGTGGTTCATCTTTTCCACAAGTATTTCTTGGGGGGGCTTTCTTGACTGTTCATGTCTGCACTTCTTTGCCAGTGACATGAAAAACCCTTCACAGAAAGTTCCAATTCATTCATTTTAGGGGAGGGGCTGTGGCTCAGTGGAAGAGTATTTGCTTTGCATGCAAAAGGTCCCAAGTTCAATCCCTGACCTCTTCAGTTAAAACGGACCAAGTAGTAGGTGATGGGAAAGACCTCTACCTGAGACCCTGGAGAGCCACTGCTAGTCTGAGTAGACACTACTGACCTTGATGGAATCATAGAATCACAGCGTTGGACGGGGCCATACAGGCCATCTAGTCCAACCCCCTGCTCAGTGTACGATCAGCCTAGAGCATCCCTGACAAGGGTTTGTCCAGCCACTGCTTAAAGACTGCCAGGGAGGGGGAGCTCACCACCTCCCTAGGCAGCTGATTCCACTGTTGAACAACTCTTATTGTAAAAAGGATTTCCCTAATAGCCAGCCGGTACCTTCCCGCCCTTAATTCAAACCCATGATTGCGAGTCCTCTCCTCTGCTGCCAACAGGAACAGCTCCCTGCCCTCCTCTAAGTGACAGCCCTTCAAATACTTAAAGAGAGCAATCATGTCCCCCCTCAACCTCCTCTTCTCCGGACTGAACATCCCCAAGCCCCTCAGCCTTTCCTCATAGGGCTTGGTCTCCAGTGGTCTGATTCAATATAACCAACCGTCTGATTCAATATAAGGTAGTTTCACCTATTACATTCCTCTTGCTATTCCGAATGGGCATTGTCCAGAGGTCCAGGTGCAGTTTACCAGGAATTGGTACCATGCAGCTGTTATTCATATCAGCAAGGCTTATGTTAGGAAGATTTCCACACACAACATGTCGGCAAGCTGCATATCCTCAGTGTTTGGTGAAATTCTTTTAATAAAGCCTTTCATTATAAATGTTGGGTTCAGGGCTCATTTCGTAGCAGGAGTGCATATTAGGCCACGCACCCCTGATGTAGCCAATCCTCCAAGAGCTTACAGTAGCCCCTGTAAGAAGAGATCTGTAAACTCTTGGAGGATTGGCTACATTGTGGGGGGGGGTGACCTAATATGCAGAGGAGCTCCTGCTACAAAATGAGCCCTGGAAGGTGTCCTTCTAAGCTTTCTTGCCCTGAGGAAGGGAAGTCAAAGGGTATTTAAATGCCTTCTGAAGACAATTAAATGCCTTTCGAGCTGTTTTTTCCTAGGAAGTGATGAGCTTGCTGCCCTGTTCCTTGAAAGGAAGGGCTAGCAACAGGCTTAGCATTCAGGTTAATTTAATTAACTGTAATTTAACTGCCCTTTTAAAAATGTAAATGGCACCTGGGGAAAAAATTCCTCGTTGGGTTGTTGATCCTTGCGTTAATCTCTCTGCACAGGAGATCGCCTGATATCGGTGAACAGCATGAGCTTGGAAGGAGTCAGCCACCACGCGGCGCTCGAAATCCTTGAGAGGGCTCCCAGCTATGTGACCCTCGTCATTTCCCAGCCTAAAGAGAGGCCTGCCAAAGGTGCTCTCAAATTATTGCATGGGAAAAAAAAGAATTAGATAGCTTATCAGTGATATATTCTGTAACTTTTTCTCAGCCAATAATGGGCAGTGTAGAAAAAGTTTATTTCCCCCCTTTGAGGCACTGCTGTATAAATGTGATTTATATGCCCCCTTTCAAAGCCTGCTGAGAGCCCTGACCTGGATAGCCCAGGCAAGCCCAATCTCAGAAGCTAAGCAGAGCTGGCCATGGCAAGTATTTGGAGGGGAGACTTCCAAGGAATGCCAGGGCTGGGGCGCAGAGGCAGGCACTGGCAAGCCACTTCTCTGAAACATCCAATCCCCACTAGGGGCTGCCAGAAGTCAAGCATGACTTCCAGGCATGTGTGTGCACATGCACACAAACAAATACTCACCAAAAAAAAAGCCCTCTTAGAGACAAGGTTTTAGCAGGACTGGGCTAAGTATTTGGTGACTCAGAAGGTCCACATATACCAAGTTCATCTTCAGCTATCATTGTTTCATTAATCAAAGGAATTAAAATCAAGTTAATTTGGGGAAAGAGGTAGAAGGGTAGGGTCTAGACTGGGTGTGAGCAGGGGGACGGATACGGGCCACTAAACGAGATGTTAACCTCAAAAGTCTCTCACTCTTTTAGGATGGAAGCTAGGTCTGGGACCGTTTCACATTACAAAGACCATATGGTGGACATATCATTGCTATGAGGACTTTGGGTCAGACATATGCCTAGAGTTCATTGCTGGGAACTCAGTTCCCAAGTGTGTTTTGGACCAGTTTAGGTCAAGATGGTGGCGCTTGAGGGAAAAAGGGCTCCCCTCCTGTTTTCCTCACCTGAAACAGCCTTGGGGGAGCCACTGTTTGCCCCACTGGGGGGATTACATGTAGCTATTAATACATATGCCCTCATCTGGGTGGCCCAGGCTAGCCAGATCTCATCACATCTCAGAAGCTAAGCAGGGTTGGCCATGGTCAGTATTTGGAAGAGAGACCACCAAGGAATGCCAGGGTCATGAAGTGGAGGCAGGCAATGGCAAACCACCTCTGTTCATCTCTTGGCTTCAAAACCCAGCAGGGTCACCATAAGTCAGCTAAGTTAAGTTTCCCTACTGGGCAAAGAGTGGCTACCAGAGGCCATTTCTTGTCAGGAAAACAGCATGAGATGGGAGGAAAGCTGAAGCCATGCTATGGTCCCAGTCCATTTTGGGTCCTTCATTGTCTGGGAATTAGGTTCCCAGCTGGTAACTCCTAGAACATGGGTGTACAGAGTTCACGAGGGGGACGGGTGGACTTTGTAACGTGTGAATTGGTCCTTAGGCTAGTACTTTATCCTGCAAATCCCCTCAGCAATCTGCTCTTTCATAATTACTGTTTCAAGCTCTGAAGGAATAAAAAACCAGAAGGGCCGCTTAAATGTTGGATGTTTTCATTTGTTCTTAGAATTACTGAGTCTCTTCAGTGGTTCGAGAGACTATTTAAAGGGGCCTTCATGGATGCAAGACAATGAGGCGGAGTCATCTTCTGAGGAGCACAGCAGGCCTTCTAGCCACCAGAGGCCCCCTTCTGGGAGTTCACCCGGCCTTCACACAGGAAAACGGGACGGGAGCCTGAGCTCTCAGGATTCCAGGACAGAGAGCGCCACCCTGTCCCAAAGTCAGTCCAACAGTGTCTTTGGCAACCATGTCAGCGACAGGATACAGCAGGAAATGCAGCACTGCCACAACTCCCAGCTTGTCTTTTCCGGTTGCAATGAGAAGAGCAGAACCTCCTCTGAGACGAACCAGGCAAAAACGAAACGGGCTGGAATGGTGGAGAATGCGGAATATTCTGACCGAGGGGATTCTGATATGGATGAAGCGACTTACTCCAGCAGCCAAGAGCAGATGCCAGCTAAAAAGGCAAAGTCCATTTGTGTTCCATATTTTTTTTGTCTGAGACATGCCCTTTATTAATTATAGTTTATTTAGAAGTTAAGACTGTGGAGGACAATGGATAGGATGGGGGTCAGACCAGCAGTGCTTCTGTTGCTGTAATTGCTTGTGCAATTTTGTACTAACATTTTGGGCACTGGTTTTTCCCAGGCAAAATTCTCTGCAAGTGTCTCAGTATAGGACCAAGAGAGGAACTGGTCAGGTACCCTGGTTTTGCTTCTAAGAAGTCATTTAAGCTTGCTTTCCATGACTAGTCAGTCTGAGAGCCAGTTTGATGTAGTGGGGAGGAGCGCGGACTCTAATCTGGGAGAACCCGGTTTGATTCCACACTCTTTCATATGCAGCTGCTGGTGTGACCTTGGGTCAGTCATAAGCTTTCAGAACTGTTATCTCAAGGGCAGTTCTTAAAAGAGCTGTCTCAACCCCACCTATCCCACAGGGTGTCTGTTGTGGAGAGGGGAAGGGAAAGGGATTGTAAACTGCTCTGAGACTCCTTTGGGCAATGAAGAGCAGGGTATAAATCCAATCTCTTTCCCACCTGCCTGAAGAAGTCACTTAATGCCATGTGTTCTCTGCATGGATGTGAATTGTTCTAATAGGAGCTTGGCACAGCACACTAAACATCATTTTTGGAAGTAATCATGCTCTTGTGAAGAATTCAGCTCACAGATGCTAGAATTGTTTATCTATATAGTAATTCCAAGAGTTTTTTTTTTCTGTGTGGATACTTATATCTGCCAAAAGAGAGCTCACTCTCCCCCAACAGCTTTTCCTACATAGTCAGGGGCCTTCCTCAGGCTGCAGAAAAATCCAAAAAGTTAAAAAGAAAACTTCAGGAACTATTGAATTTCCCCCAATACCTTCTGAGATGGCATCAGCTCCAGGTGTCAACTGTGAGAGATTAGAATGTTCGGGGGAGTGGGAGGCTTCTAACGGTTTCTGTCAGTAAAAGGCAGGGTTTTTACTGGCAGCAGTCTAGGGTTGCCATGTACCCCCCCCCCCCCCGGCCACGGGCAGCGGATCCAGATCCAGACTGGGAAACTCCTGGAGATTTGGGGGTGGAGCCTGGGGAGGTCAGGGACCTCAGTGAGGTACAGTGCCATAAACTTCACCCTCCAAAGCATCCATTTTCTCCATGGAAAGTTATCTCTGTAGTCTGGAGATGAGCAGTAATTCCAGGGGATCCCCAGGTCCCATGTGGAGGCTGGCATCCCTAGGCAGCACCCTCTGTGTGACTTGATACCACCTGATTTGCAGGACTTAATTAGGCCCAGCTGCTTTGCTACTGTTTATCAGCAGCCACTCTATGAAAGCCATTGTGATGTAACAGTTAGAGCTTCAGATTGGGATCTGTGAGACCCAGGTTCAGATCCCCATCTTGCAGTGGAAGCTGACTGGGAGATTTTGGACCAGTCACATACTTTCAGCCTAACCAACTTCACAGGGTTGTTGTGCAGATAACAAGGAGGAAATAATAATGTAAACTGCTTTAGTCCCCACTGTGGAGAAAGACTGTAATTTTCTTAGGTAGAGGCTGCGGGGGAGGGGGGTGGAGATGGAAAGTTGAAGACAGATAAAGGTAGGTTGGCTGTTGGGTGGGAAGGAAATAGGGTTGCCAGCTCCAGGTTGGGGAATTCCTGGACATTTGAGAGGTAGAGCCTGGGGAGGATGGGATTTGAGGAGGGACTACAGACCAGTATAATGCCATAGACTCCACCCTCCAAACCAGCCATTTCCTTCACTTAAACTACCATTTCCAGCCTCCAGAGAAGGGCTGGAGAGCACCCAGAATTACAACTGTTGTCCAGGTGACAGAGATCAGTTCCCCTGGATAAAATGTCTGCTTTGGAGGGTTGCTAAGGCTGTTTGACTCCCCAATCCTCACTGTCCCAAGGCTCCACCCCCAGATCTCCAGGAATTTCCCTACCTGGAGCTGGCAGCCCTGAGGTGAATTGATCTTTGCAGCTGGGAGATCCACTGTGATTCCCACAGCGCTGCCACTGCTGCTGTGGGGGGAGAGGAAGCAGGCAGGAGGCTGGGAGAGTGATGGGGGCAGAAAGAGAGAGTAATGGAGTGGGGGGGGGGGGAAGAGTGATAGAGTGGGGGGGGCAGAAAGAGAGAGAAAGAGTGATGAGGTGGGGAGGCAGAAAAACAAAGAGAATGATGACGGGTCAGAAGGAGAGAGGAAGTAACATACATGGAGGAGAGAGAGAGAGTAAGAAAGTGGGGGAGAAGGGAGAAAGAGTGTGAGAGAGGTAGGGGGAGAAGGGTGGAAGCAGGACTTTCACAACCTGGAGCTGGCATCCCTATCCCTCCCACTCCCTGCCTGTGACCAGTGGCAATCGGAATTACCCTGGGCCACCAGATCTGAGCACTGGCTAATAATTCCTTCCTGCCCTCCCTCTCACAGTCTGATTGGAAAGCTGAGGAATAGGATAAGGGATTGGAGCCCGCCACATTTCCTGCTGTTGAAATAGGTGCAGTCGTGCGGGGGGGGGGGGTGTCTCCTTTCACCATCTGCGAAGGTTTTCCTGGTAATCGTAGGATTTGCATGGACAAAAGCTATATGGAGACAGGGGCTGTGGTACAGAAAAGGGAAAAGTTGGCTGGATCCAACCCACTGTGGCAGTTTTGCATTTGAGTATCAGCTAAACTTAAAACACAGTTTAAATTCCATCCCCCCCCCTCCCGTAGGAGAAATGTCAGCATGCTCCGAGTGAAATCTGTGGGATTTTAACAAGTTTAACATTGGGCGTGCTTTGCAGACAAGGGGCTCCTCAGATTCATTCCCCTGGGCAGCTGGCTTAAGTGGATGTAGCTGTTTGATTACTAACAGCGACATGGAGCGCGATACACGCTCCGGAAACCTCCCTGCTTATCAGTCTCACCTCCCTCTGAGGCAACTTCAGTGACCCTCAGAGCTGAAAAGCCAGTTACAGTTGGCAGAGTGAGTTTTTGTACATAAAGAATTGAGCCAGCAGGGGCGTGGCCATTGAGCTACTCCAGCAAACATTCTGTCCCGTGGAGTTATTAGCCTATCGATCCTTTCATTGGGGAAAGCGGTTGATGCATGTGCATTGACCCATGAGAGACCTGGGTTTATTTTAAAACACTGTGCTAAATGCTAATTGCACTAGGATACATGTGCTTATGTTTTGATACAAGTTTCTGCCTTCCTCTTTTAAAAATGTATGCATGCATCATCTCCTTTTTGAAACCTCTGGCTGTCCCTATAAATATATGCTGTGATCCTAATCACCAGTTACGTCTCTAACAGGATGGCATTTTCTTTCTTTCTTTCTTTCTTTCTTTCTTTCTTTCTTTCTTTCTTTCTTTCTTTCTTTCTTTCTTTCTCTCTCTCTCTCTCTCTCTCTCTCTCTCTCTCTCTCTCTCTCTCTCTCTCTCTTTCTCTCTTTCTCTCTCTCTTCCTCCCTCCCTCCCTCTCTCCCTTTTTTTGTCTCATCCTTTTTTCTTTTTCTTTTTGCATAAAGGAGCTTTATTCCATGAATTCGGCCAGCTCAGTGAATTCTAAAAAGCTTCCTGCGCCGCCTCTTAAACCAGGAGATGTCTTTGAGGTTGAACTAGTCAAAAACGAGAACGGCTTGGGAATAAGTGTCACGGTACTGTTCGACAAGGTTTTTAGCTGTTTTCTCTTCTTCTCCACTCCGGATGACCTGTTGACATTTCTGGTTTACAGGAAAGCAGTGGACCTTAAAGAGGCATTGTCAAGTAACCTTTTTGCAGTTAATCTCTCAGCCCTTCAATAAGCAGCCCCTCCACAACAGATCTGTGTGTAACTTCGGGGCAGCTCTCACACTGCGCCTACTGTGAGAAAATACCTGCCTGTTGGGCACATTCTGCTGCCGTTGCTGGTCATCCTACATGCATGATTTTCTGGCTTTAAACACCTGGACACATGCGTCTGGTAAAATTAGTTGGGTTCTCAAACATCATTTTGGTATCTGTACTTCCGTACCCCCAAACATTTGCTGGAGGAAGCAGCAGTATTCTTCTTCGCAACCTGAATGAAATCCACCCCAATTCACACATAAATTAGCATTGGATCCCAGCCCACAAAGATTACCGTATCAAAAATGTTAGAATAGGCTTTCCCCAGCTGGATAGCTTGCCTGTGCAGCGAGGCCTCTGAAACCAGTGTACAAAGGTCAACACTGGCTTGATTCAGACCTAATGCAAAACTTTGGTTTATTTTAACATTGATTAGTTTGTGAAAGCAAGCTTCAGTTTGCAGATAAATCCTTTAACATCCCCTCTTTGGCCTCAACGGATGCTGGTTTCATCACCTTCACTGTGTCCATGCATGTCTGGAGCTGGGGAACACACAAGGAGAGCACCAGGGAATAAACCAAGCATTCTGTCATCATGATTAAGACTGGGGTCGATAAACCAGCTTTAGATCCTGGTTTGCTGGATGCTAACTAGCCATAAGGGGCCATGGTGGCTCAGAGGTTAAGACGCTGAGCTGCAGACCGAAAGATCAGTAGTTCGGCAGTTTGAGACCTGAGTGCTGCATGACGGAGTGAGCTCCCGTCTCTGGACCCAGCCCCTCCCAACCTAGGAGTTCAAAAGCAAGTGGATAAACAGGTACCACTTCGGTGGGAAAGTAACAGCGTTCTGTGCACCTCGGTGTTTAGTCATGCCGGCCACATCACAGAGAAGTCTTCGGACAGCGCTGGCTCTTCGGCTTGGAAACTGAGATGAGCACTGCCCCCTAGAGTCGGATTCGACTGGCTTTCGAGCAAGGGAAACCTTTACTTTTACCTTAACCAGCCATAATTAGTGGAGCAGTTCCCATTCAGGCACATCAAGTATCAGTTTAATTAAACTGTGTTTTCACATTGGCTATCTCTGTAGGGATTATTTGCATCAAGCTGAACGCTCTTGGGAACTGGGCAGGGGGAAACCTGCCTTCCCCACAGCATCGCTGCACTTCAAGGCATCTCTCGGGAGTTCTCTGGCTTTTCTCCAGTCTTTCTCAAACCTGCTTTGCTCAGAGTTCTGAGAAAGATGGCGGCAACGCCAGGGTGGCTGTCGTGTGGGTGGGAAAGTGTGGGTTTCCCCAGTCCCACTTGCGTGGCAGCCATTTTCTCTATGGTAGCCATTTCTTCTCCCAGCTGCAGAGGGTTTTCCTTTTAAAAAAGAAACTTAAAAATATACCATTATTTCTTGCAGAGTCATATGAGGGGGAAACAACCAGATGGGCTAGAGCAGGAGTCCCCGGCATGGTGCCCGTGGGGGTTGTACTGCCTGTTTGCATCTTTTCTGGTGTCCGCCAAGGGCTTTTAGAAAGTGGGTGGAGCCAGGTTGTTCTCTTGCATAGCAAGGCTCCTGATTGGCCACTGGAGTTGTGATTGGCAGTGCAGGTTTAAATAATGTTTCAGCGGAAGCAGTCACAATAGTGTTGCTTTTCTGCTCTCACTCTCTCCTTTTTCCCAGTGTAAGTTACCTCTCCCCCCACCTAAGCTCTGGCCTCGTGTGTGTCTGTGTGTCTGTGGCTCCACTTCCTGTGGCAGCCATTCTGTGCTTCTGCCCACCAATGCTCCCTCTAAGCTGTGGAGTCCTGTGAGCAAAAATTCTACTTTGTAAGCTACTGCCATTAAAGCTGTGAGTGAGCCCAAAATGTGTGAGCTGGTGGCTAAAAACCTGTGATCTAGCTCCCGCTAACTCAGCTTAGAGGGAACACTGGTGCCCACCACCCTCTCTCAGAATTCCAGAGGTGCCCACAAACTCAAAAAGGTTGGTGGCTGCTGAGCTAGAGACTTGACTTAAAAAGGAAGAAAGCTGGAATCTCCAAGAACCTAATGCTGGTTTTAGTATAGGTATATTGATACAACAGTATTAAATCGCCAATTTTAAAAAAGGCTAACCAGGAAAACCTGCTATGGGGAAGCCGTGTTGCCGAGGTGCTGTATTCACAAACGCAGCAACAACATGATAACAACACAAGCCTGTCCCTGTGTGGGAAACACACCCTTGCTGCTGAAGCGAGGCTGTGGCTTTGTTGCCACTGCCTTTCTGCTTTTGCCATAAACACTTCAGCCCTAAAAACCAGAGTGGGAAGACTGCCCCATGTCTGAAACACTGAGAACAGAAATTCAGAGGAAGTGTACAGGTCTTCCATTCTCCTGGGGTAGGGATTGGGCATTCTAGAATAGGTAATTCCTGTCTTTAGGAAGAATGTCTGAAAGAGGCTCAAGCATCACTGAAGGGGGTTTGGCCTCTCATCTTGTGTGCTCCCTCTTCTGGCTGTAAAGCAGAATGCCACCGAATATCTACTTGAACTTTTTTTGCTGTCTAGTCAGCTAATTTATGGTAAACACCCCCCCCCCCCCCTGTTTTTCAAGGCAATTCACTGGTGGCTTGTGTAGCGACTTCCTTGTGGTTTCCCAAGTACTAATTAGGGCCAGCCTTGCTTAACTGCCAAGACCTGATAAAATCAGGCTAGCCTGATTAGCTCAGGGTGTTTGTGCATACTCCGATTTAACTTCATTTATGTAAAAGATTTCTGTGCCATTCCCGTCCCCCCGCCCCCAAAATAGTGTCCTCATAATGGCAAACATCAAACATTTCAGATTGCCAGACTTCAATGCAGAGGTGATTTACATATTTACAGTTCCACAGAGATAGAAGAGAGACACCTGTGCCTCTCCGGTGTAGAGGTTAGGAGCACAGACTCTAATCTGGGAGAACTGGGTTTGGTTCCCCACTCCTCCACATGCAGCTGCTGGTGTGACCTTGGGCAAGCCACAGTTCACTCAGAGCTGTTCTCTCAAGAGCAGTTTTCTCAGAGCTCTCTCAGCCCCATCTACCTTACAGGGTGTCTGTTGTGGGGAGAGGAAAGGAAGGAGAATGTAAGTCAAGTGAAGGGTGTGGTATAAATCCAGTCTTCTCCTCCTCCTCCTTCCCCAGTTCCTTCCGTCATCTTCCTGCCCTGCCTGCTATTCCAAGCAATATTTTAATTTCACTCCACAGCCAGTTAGGCGGTAGGGCAAGCATAGGAACTGGAGAAGGAAATGAATGAGGACAGCCACGTCTGTTTCAGCTCCCAGATCCTTAGCTCGTTTAAAGTGAAATGTGGCATTTCTAGGTTGCATCTGAGCAACTGTGAGTCCTCTTTCTTTTGCATGTGTTTTAAATTATAGGAAAATACAGTCTGGCTTTATAAGATCACATGTATTTCTGGGCTGTAGCTACTTGGCAACGTCACTTTAATGACAAATTCCAAATGTGGATATCTGACTTGGCGCCCTTTCCATTTATTGCTCTTTGTGGGGGTGTCAGAAACTGCTCAAAAGGCAATCTTTGGTTCGCAAGCCAAAGATTGGACTGCATTTCACAGTGATCGGAGAGCCATTTCATTGGGCAGTGCCAATGCCAGTGGCGTAGAGTGCCATCCAGTTGCAGCCGGACTATGGCGACCCCTCATGGAGGGGGGAGACAAGCAGAGGAGGTTTGCCATTGTCCGCCTCTGCATAGCAACCCTGGATGTCCTTGATGGTCTCCCATCCAAACGTTAACCAGGGCTAACACTGCTTGGCTTCTGAAACATGACAGGGTGCTGCTAGCTAGAAAAGATGGTTCGCCAAAGACACGACACTAATTTTGGCCTGTTGCACAGCTGTTCACAAGCAACAGGCCCTTGCCAAGAAAACAAAATGGCCGTGTCTCTGGGACTTCAAATGTTAAAAGAAACCGGCATCTAGCTAAGAGAAAAAGATGCATCTTACTTTCCTTCCCCCTGTATCTCTTTTCTCTATGGCTAAAGGCACATGATAGCACTCACACAAGTATTTCCCATAGCGCTGCCCAGGGCTCATTTCGTAGCAGGAGCTCCTTTGCATATTAGGCCACACACCCCTGATGGAGCCAATCCTCCAAGAGCTTACAGTAGCCCCTGTAAGAAGAGCTCTGTAAGCTCTTGGAGGATTGGCTCCATCAGGGGTGTGTGGCCTAATATGCAAAGGAGCTCCTGCTACAAAATGAGCCCTGGTGCCGCTGCCTACACAACTGGAACTGCAGGTTTGCACTCCTTCTGAGAAGTCCTGGGTCTCACCTCTGCATTGGCTCCTGTTTGCATGGGGGCTCTGGAACGCAGCTTTCAAAAGGTTTGGGGCGGTTTTGCTTGTGGCTTCTGCTTTCACTTGCTGATGGCCTGCTTTGAAAGGGGGGGGGGGCTGTTTCCATAAAGGTTGGTTAGTATTCTGGCTTTAGACGTCTGGCTTCTTTTCTCACATACGTATTTTAAATTTGTTTGATCCACAGGGGGGTGTCAACACCAACGTGAGACACGGAGGCCTGTATGTGAAGGCTGTTATTCCTAAGGGAGCGGCAGAAGCAGACGGCAGGATTCAAAAAGGCACGTCATCTTCTTCTTTCCATATGACAGTTTTTGTGGAATTGTGTGCAATACTGATTTTTCGTATCTTTAGGGTCAAATCTATGTGTGGCATAGGAAATTCCTTAAGAACATAAGAGAAGCCAATGTTGGATCAGGCCAGTGGCCCATCCAGTCCAACACTCTGTCACACAGTGGCCAAAAATACCAGGTGCCATCAGAAGGTCCAGCAGTGGGGCCAGGACACTAGAAGCCCTCCCACTGTTGCGCGCCCCCCCCCCCCCAAGCACCAAGAATACAGTGCATCACTTGCTCTTAATCTGGGGCTTTCAGCTGAGGTGATTTAGTTGAGGGGACTGTGTGGGGGACTATGTTTGGGAGTGTGTGAGTGAGTTTTGAGTTGTATCAGAGTACTGGCTGCTTGAGATAGGGTGAGAAAGGGTCATTGTTGGACTGTAACTGAGTGCCTGGATGAATCTGAATAGCTGCTAGCTACACCCTCTGCTGGGGGAGGCTCTGTTTAAGGCAGCACGTGGCCAGAGGCTCTTGGCCTGTAGCTCCTAGCCTAGGGACTCTTAGACCTTGGTGGTCTCCCATCCAAGTACTGTGGCAGACCCTGCTTAGGTCCCAAGTTTTTATGAGACTGAGATAGTCAGGGCTATTCAGGCTGCTGAAAATATGGACCTGTTAATAAAAGGTGCATTCAGTAAATATTATTAGGCATCTTTGCAAAGGACAGATCTATTGACACCTATTAGTCATGATCGTTACTGAGAAACTCTATGTTCAGAAGCAGTATATCTTAATATCAGATACTGGCAGCAAATGACTATAATCACCAAACCCAGCTTGTGAGTTTTCCAGGAGCATTTGGCTGGTCCTAGTTGGTACCCTTGATCCAGTGTAATTTGTGTGTGTGTTTTCTCATTCCACTTGGAAGTTTCTTTCTGCACTAGCTGTTCTGAAATGAATGGCTGCTTAGTGGAGCCTTGTGCAGGAGAAGTTTCCAGTGAATGAAGCCATCATCTGTAGATAGCTATTCCATGTAATTGATGCTCCCCTTTCCTTCCTAATTGTCCATTGTTGGATTTTAGGTGACCGAGTTCTGTCCGTCAATGGTGTTTCTTTGGAAGGAGCTACCCATAAACAAGCTGTAGAAATCCTGAGGAATACTGGCCAGGTAGGAGGCGAGAGCTGCTCTTTCTCTCTTTGCAGTCACTTTGTGTTACCTTTTTGTCAAAGAAACTCCAGATCCCATCATTCACCAACCTCAGCAGCAGCAGAGCCTTGCTCTTTCTGGCAGCAGCTGCTCTCCCCTATTAGGCAAAAGCAATCACTGCCAGAGTAAGTGAGACACTCTCCCTGTCTTCATTCATGACATATGTGTGTTTGGGGCAGACATGCACTGAGCAGAAGCGGGAGCAAGTGCGGTCCCCTACTGAAAAGTACTGGAGTCAGGAGGCCGGTAACAGTGAAATCAGCAGGTAGTTTATTACGGGTCAGATGGAACAAGCATGGGGGACTGTGGTTGGGAGGCCTGCTTATATTTACAGGTAAGCCGCACCCCCGACCTCGCCCCCCACAGGGGATTGGGTAAATAGGGATTAGGTTCCCGTCAGAGGCTATCATAGGTCCATTTGAATATCCTAAGCCTCTGATAGGGGGACAATCAGGATCCTAGGATCTATTGTCCTTTGAGACTGAAGCTCAGGTCTGTGTCTCGGCCAGGTGCTCCTGGTTGGTCTCAATACCATTACAGGAGCACTTGGCGAACATGTCCAGACATGTAGCAGGGTACATTACACCTACCCACTCACAATCAAGTGCTTTGGTCCCACCTCCCATTCCATGTATTCATCCCGTGTGCACACGGTTCCCTACCTGTATGCAACTTTGGTGTCTTTAAGCAGACTGAGTGTCTGCAGTACAGCTTGAATGCATGGAGGTGCTGTGCTCACACTGGGAGGAATGCTTATAGGCGAAGGGAAATGTGTTGGGTCCCAGCTGGGTCCCGCTTCCCTTTGTGTATCTTGGCTCACACCCGCAATGTCCTGTCTTCTGAACAGAGAACTGCTGCTGCTGCTGCTGCTGCTGCTGCAGGGATGAGGACAGGGAAGTGTGTGAGGATGGAGAAATCGTGTGGCAGGCCGTTGCTACACACTCCTTTTGAGCAGGTGTTTGTAGGATAGGAGGTTCTCGCTTTACATGGCTTTCCAGAATGGGCGGAGGTGAGCTCTGATACATTTGCTGAGAGAGCGCTGTTTGAATCAGCTCCATGATTTTGCCTTATATTGAGTCAGACCCTTGGAGCATCAGAGTCAGACTGGCTGTAGCTCTCCAGAGTCCTTGGTAGAGGTCTCACAATCGTTGTGTCTGAAGAAGTGTGCCTTGCACACGAAAGCTCATACCTTGAATAAAACTTTGTTCGTCTTAAAGGTGCCACTGGACTCGAACTTTGTTCTACAGTAATCGTGTGTGGGTGTGTGTTAAATGCCGTCAAGTCACTGCTGACTTAAGGCGACCCTATGAATTAATGACCTCCAAAACTTCCTGTCCTTGACAGCCTTGCTCAGGTCTTGCAAACTGAGGGCCTTTGAGGCTCCCTTGATGGAGTCCATCCACCTCATGT
Source organism: Lepidodactylus listeri (assembly GCA_029233225.1). Taxonomy (NCBI): domain Eukaryota; kingdom Metazoa; phylum Chordata; class Lepidosauria; order Squamata; family Gekkonidae; genus Lepidodactylus; species Lepidodactylus listeri. The sequence goes on from JARCFY010000009.1 coordinate 19,263,034, forward strand.
TGGGCCTTCCTCTTTTCCTGCTGCCTTCAGCTTTTCCCAGCATTATCGTCTTCTCCAGTGACTCTTGTCTTCTCGTAATGTGACCAAAGCACGATAGCCTCAGTTGAGTCATTTTAGCTTCTAGGGCAGGGGTCCCCAATGTGCTGCCTGTGGGTGTGACTGTGCCCGCTGACACCTTTTTTTGGTACCCACCAAGTGTTTTCAGAAGGTGGTTGGGGCTCTATAGGGCATCTGCCCATCACAGTTTCTGATTGGCTATTGGAGATTTGATTGGCTGTGCAGTTTGGGGGATTTTTTAAGTTCCTTCGGCAGCAGCTTCCACCGCAGCACAAGGATCTGCACCGTGTCCCTGAAGTTGAGCTGTGGCAATTGTTTTGGGGCTGGCTTCGTCTCCTGCAGCAGCCATTTTGGGGCTGCACACATCGTGCCGTGTCAGAATTCCAAATGTCCCCTGAGAGCCAGTTTGGCGCAGTGGTTAAGAGTGGTGGGCTCTAATCTGGAGAACCAGGTTTGGTCACCTTTCTCTCAGAGCCGTTTGCTCAGGAGCAGTTCTCAAAAGAGCTCTCTCAGCCCCGCCTACCTCACAGGGTGTCTGTTGTGGGGAGGGGAAGGGAAAGGAGTTTGTAAGCTGCTCTGAGACTCTGAGTGAAGGGCAGGGTATAAATCCAAGTCTTTGTCTTCTTCTTTGGGCTCAAAAAGGTTGGGGGCCCTGTTCTAGGAAGAGCTCAGACTTGATCTAGACCCCACTAATTTGTCATTTTTGGCAGTCCACAGTGTCCGTAAAACTCTCCTCCGCCACCACGTTTCAAACGAAATCACCGGCTACCTGATCTTTTCACCTGGAGATGCCACACCAGGGCTTGAACCTGGGACTTTCTGCAGGCCAAAAAATACACTCTGCCACTGAACAACAGCCCTTTTTATTTTTGCAGCAAAGTGGTTGTCGTTTTCCCGTAATTCTAGTTTTGACTAAATGTGTGTTTGTTTCTGCAGGAGGTCCACCTTGTACTGGAAAAAGGGCAGCTTCCAGCCGCCAAAGCCCCTGCTCCCGTGACCTCACAGTGCACACCTCCAGCCCAGTCCAGTCCAGGTGTCCCTCCGGAGAGACCTATAAAGAAGACTTTAAGTGCCAGAGACTATAACTTTGTCACTGATGGTAAGTTTCCGGTTGAATTGCCAGATAAGCTTGAACCATTTCAAGGATTTCAAGGAATCCTCACGTTTTATGTCTAGAATGCCAGGCGTTTTGGGTTGGTAAAGTTCTACATCAAACCTCTTGAATAGAATAGAAATCCTCTGCCTGTCTGCCACGTCCCACCCTTCCTCTAAGAAACATAAGAACATAAGAGAAGCCAATGTTGGATCAGGCCAGTGGCCCATCCAGTCCAACACTCTGTCACACAGTGGCCAAAAACATCAGGTGCCCTCAGGAGGTCCAGCAGTGGGGCCAGGACACTAGAAGCCCTTTCCTGGGCTATTCGGTTGCCATCCCCCCGATGGGGGTGGGGTGTTCACTACTTTCGTGGCCCCTAATCTGCTGCTGCTGAGATGGCCAGTGGGGGGGAGCCTCGCCACTGAGCATCCCCATCCATGCCGATGTGCCCGGCACAATGATATCACTCTAGCATTTGAGAAAAAACTCTGTGGTTACCATAGAATACCAAAAGTCAGGGTAGCAGACGTCGTTTTTTCCTGTGTATTAATCCTTACAACAACCCTGTGACGTAGGTTAGGCTAAGAGAGAGTGGCTGGCACAATGTCATGTTGCAGTCCTAGGCCAACACTCTAAGCACTGCGCCTCACTGGCTGTCCTTCTCTGCGTTTCTTAATGCCTGGCTTTCTTGACCAACTTCGTTCTGTTTTTTCATCACTTCTTGTTCACCTTTCTCCCCATTCCCGAAACCAGCCATTTTTTTAGGCCTTGGTTTTGGTTTAATCACAAAAAGTCCCCTCTTTTCCCACTCACCATTACAAATGTACAATTTCCTTCTGGCTGTCTCATTGGGCAAGCTAAACCACTCTGCTGTTCTACTTGAGGGCAAGTCCTTTGACAGTGTTGGAGTGAGAAGTAATTGTTGAACCTGCCCCTTTTTTGTGTAAATAAAAAGAACTTTTTTACTTGTACATAGAGAAGGACTGGGAGAGGAGCCAGCTCTGCTCTGCCCCCCACCCCCACTCAGGAGGGCAAGAGGGAAGAGGTGGCCTTTCCCCACAAGTACCCCAGAGGACGCTGCGATCAGGGACTCAGAATCGACTGCCCCCCCCCCCCCCCCCGAGTCTCAAGGAGACCAGGCTAGCAACAACCAGGGCTTTCTCAGTGGTGGCTCCACTCTGGTGGAATGAGCTCCCGGAAGACACCAGGGCCCTGCGGGACCTTTTGTAGTTCCACAGGGCCTGTAAAATGGAGCTCTCCCACCAGGCTTTTGGAGTCACCACCACTACTAACAACTGACGGCCTATGGTTGGAGAGCCCTGTTTCCCTGGGACTTCTAACTACAGCCTGAGCTAACCGCCTGAAATAATCTAAGAAGAACAAGGAGCCGGCTGTGAGATGAGAGAATTAAGTAACAACACCACTGTGAAACCATCGATACTAGCACTTTCTTATGTCTTATGGTTTTAGAATTGCTTACTTATATTAATTGATGTTGTTTAATTTTTGATCTATACTATTATAAATTTTATGCTGTTTTTATGTAAGCCGCCCTGAGCCGGCCTCGGCTGGGAGAGTGGGGTAGAAATTTAATAAATCAAATCATACCACCTCTTTTTAAGCCCTGTGTAGGCCTCAGGTGTACAGGGAGTGCCTCTTGGCCTCAGGTGAGCCAGGAACACTTTCTTGGGCTGTAGGGTTGCCATCCCCCCAATGGGGGCGGGGTTTGCTGCTGCCAAGCTAGCCGGTGGGGGGAGCCCCACCCCTGAGCACCTCATCCGCACTGACATGCCCGGCACAGTGATGTCACCCAGAGGTGATGTCATTGCACAAGGCATATTGTGAGAGGGGGACGCTCTAGCATTTGAGAAAAAACTCTGTGGTTACCATAGAGTACCGGAGGAAGGAGAAACCCCCCCCCACACACACACACACCGGAACATGGTAGAAACCTGGCAGCCCTACAGGGCTGTTAACTGCCTCCTCCAGGCCTCTGCTGGGCTGTGCAGGGCTTGGGTGGGCTGGGCATCACCACTCCCAGTCACACCCTTTTCACCACTGGGCTGGCCTCCTGCAGGGCAGGTGAGAGGTCATCAGCCCACCAGGAGAAGTCCCAGTGACTATAATCGCCAGTCCTCCCCTGCTTGTATGTTTAAACGTTTGTGTTTTACTTAATTTTTACAAGTTTCCAGTTCATTAGTGTAGGATAACGGAAATGAAACCATGTAAACCGGGCGTTTGTGCATGTGTATAGTGTGTATATATAAAGCTAAAAGATGCACACGTCCTTCCCTAATTCAGTGATGGTTAGCACACAGGGTATGTCCCATTTTTAGGCTTTTAAGCGTCTGGCTGTAAAACTTTTCTTCCATATTCTAATTTGGAGATGTAGCAAGGACTAATAAGAGTGAGCTATGATCCAGGAAGTCTCCAGTTCAGATTTTGCCTCTTCCACAGATCTATTAGGTAGCCTTAGGCAACTCACTCCTTCCCACCTTCACTGCTCCCCCCAAATCTGCAATACGGGGATGATAATACTGGCCTTCCTTACCAGTCTGCTGTAAGGGGGCAGATCCAGTCAGCTTTTCTTTTCTTTTTTGCTCAGAATCACTCCGTTTTCTTCCTTACTACAGCCTCTGTTCTATATAAGTTTTGTCCAAGTAAGTCTCGTGATCTCTAGCAAAGATTTTTGGGTGGTCCTACTTTTCTTAACCAGTGGAAAAGCTGACTGGGATCCAACATCGAATATGTGAAGTGGTCTGAACACTGAAAACCTTGTGTATTATCTGAAGCTGGCTGAACATTTGGATATTTTGGGTTGGATCCTATCTTTTCAGCTAACACCAGTGCCTTCCCTGACTGAAGAGCCAAGGAAAGTAACTGCTGTTCACCAAACTGATCCGCATGTCTGAACACCTTATTTGGTGTGATGGGGCAACTTCCTCATTCTACTGCCTAAGGCCTGTTTTCTGAAATGCTGGCTGCTGTTCTCAGGTAGACCACCTCCTGAATTTTTTGTGAGGGGATTCAGGATATCCCATTTGCAGACCTCAGTGGTAATCAGGATGTCTTGGCCTGTTGTGGAAGAATTAACCATTTTGATTCCTTACCTTTAGATATAGAATACCTTGGTTGATAATTCTCGGTTATTATTTTTTTGCAGACAACACCTTTGAGGTGAAGCTAATGAAAAATAGTTCAGGCCTGGGCTTCAGTTTTTGCCGTGAAGACAGTGTTTCTCCAGAACAGCCAGGTTCCAGCATAGTCAGGGTCAAAAAACTCTTCCCCGGGCAACCCGCAGCAGAAAGTAGCCAGATTGAAGTTGGTGATGTCATTCTGAAAGTGAATGGTGCTTCATTGAAAGGACTGTCCCAACAGGTTAGTGCGCCTCTGCATGGCCAACTCTGCTGTGAAGTGTGATGAGGTGGTGGCCTCGGGGGATGAATTGAGGAAGGGGGCAACAGCCACCACCAGTATTCCCTCGAAGCTGAGTTAGTGTGAGCTACCTCGCAGATTTTTAGCCTCCAGCGCGCAGATTTTTGTCTTAGCTCAGGAAGGATGGCTCCAGAGCAAACTGATTTATGCAGTAGCCAAATCGCGCGCTCACAACTTTAATGCCAGTAGCTCACAAAGGAGGATTTTTGCCCACAAGACTCCGCAGCTTAGAGGGAGCATTGGGCACCGCCATCATTTCCACCCACCCACCCTACAGAGCAGGAATAGTTGATGTTCCATCCATCCAAGAAGAAGAAGAATTGGTTTTTATACCCCGCTTTTCTTTACCCTGAGGAGTCTCAAAGCGGCTTACAATCGCCTCCCCTTCCTCTCCCCACAAAAGGCACCTTTTGAGGCAGGTGAGGCTGAGAGAGCTCTGAGAGAGCTGTGACTGGTCCAAGGTCACCCAGCAGGCTTCCTGTGGAGGAGGACGGGGGACTCGAATCCTGCTCTCCTGATTACAGTCCACCGCTCTTAACCACCACACCACGCTGGCTCCAAGCATATATAAATACAGCAGGGCACATCGCGTGTGCTTAATAGTGCTTCTGGAGCTCTTGTGAGATTAAAAGGCCCTGCTGGGCGCACACAGCTTGCACAAATGTATTTAAACATGCTTGGAGGAACAGAACGAATGGGACACTAGGTACTCTAGGCAACACTGTATTGTACTGTAGTTTGCGCACGGCATTTTTTTTTTACACATGTGGTAGCAATATCCTTGATCAGGTAAATTTTGGGGAAACGTTCATGAAAAGTTGGAATTTGGATGTGAAATGATGATGCCTCTAAGACCAGAAGTTTTCCAGTTATGTTACAGGGTTCCCTAAGAGATTGCAGGTAGTTCTTTTATGTTTAATTTCTGCAGCCAGGATTGTTCCAGCCAGGTGTTAGAATCAGAACAATGCTTCAAATATCCAAGAATAGGTAGAGAAAACTAAGGACGTGCGTGTTACTTTAAAGCTTACTTATCCACAAAGAGGAAGGTATTTTCTTCAAGTGGAATTGTTATGGGTCCCTTTAAATAACTGGATAACTCGGTAATGCATAAAAATAGCTTATATTTTATGCTGTCTTCTATTTTGCTGAATAAACATAAATTATGTAATAACAAAAATTAGGAACTCTGTCTCCTAGGTGGGGGAGATGGTAAGAGGTGAGGGAGGTGGCCGGGGGTGGGGGTGGCAGAACGGGACTAGTAGCCTTGGGTAGAACCTCTTATTGAATCACCTCTGCAAGTCTGGCTTTGTTTATTTGAATTCATGTGTTTTATTTTGAATTGCCCATACCTGCAGGAAGTCATCTCGGCTCTCAGGGGAACATCCCCCGAAGTTACCCTTCTCCTCTGCAGACCTCTTCCTGGAATCCTACCAGAAATTGATCCTTCTTTATTGGTAAGGCTTCTTATGAAATAGTGGCATGTTTAGGAAGACTTGGGGAACATTTTCGTTTCTCAACTGTTTAAGTAGAGGGTTTTCTTATAGGATTTCTTTTCTCTAATCTTTAAATTAAGGATTATTTTCCCTTGCATTCCAAATTGAAGACCAGCAAATAGTTTTCATTTCCTGTAGTTTCCCTTAGCAATAAGAAATGCAGGCAACTGAATCTAGCAATGGTCAGATGAAATCAGGGCCAATTTGCCTTTTAAATCGTGGTCTTCTGAAATATTGAGGAGATTTGAACTTCCTTCTTTTTTAAAAAAACAAAAACATTTTGATTCTGGCATGTTGCTATGTTCAGCAGTGTTTCAGATTCTCGAATGGATGAGATAAAAAAATGATTAAAATAGAAAACTATGCCTTTTCTTTGTTATTTTCAAAAAAGAGGTCTGTATTGAGATTTTGGTAACACAAGCATTTATTGAATGGCAGTTAGTTAAAAGAAAGATGATTAATCAGCTACACAGATCTAGGGCTGTTACAGGTTTCACCCTGAATGTGTTCTACAGTTGAACTTGCTATGTTCAAAGGTGTCATTCAGATATAAGCCAATCATGCCAGCCTGCTTGGTTTATGCTACACAGCTGCAACTGAACATAAGAAGCCAGTGTTGGATCAGGCCAATGGCCCATCCAGTCCAGTAATGGCTTCTCTTATGTTCCTTTGCTCTTATTTTAGTTGCTCTGAGCCCCTTAAAGGAACAGGGGAATAAAGAATAGAATGTTAGTATGTATGTGTTGTCAAGTCGTAAGTGGTTTACAGCAGGGGTCCTCAAACTTTTTAAACGGGGCCAGTTCACTGTCCCTCAGACCGTTGGAGGGCCGGACTATAGTTTAAAAAAAAAAACTATGAACAAATTCCTATGCACACTGCACATATCTTATTTTGAAGTAAAAAAAACAAAATGGGAACAAATACAATATTTAAAATGAAGAACAAGTAAAGTTAAATCAACAAACTTACCAGTATTTCAATGGGAACTATGGGCCTGCTTTTGGCTAATGAGATGGTCAATGTCCGGTTCCATATTTGTCACTGCTAGTCGTAACAAGTGATGCAAGTGTGCATCAGTTAGTCTAGATCTGGTTGGAGATTGCAGATGTTTCATTCTGGAAAACATCCCCACCCGGCTCCTGGGCACCCAGGACTGGTGCAGGTCTTTAGTCCTCTGAGCTGGCTAGGGGACTTGGGGCCGGCTGGAGCGCCTGCCCTTGTACACTTAATCTCTTCCTTCTGCCTCCTCCTGGCCAACTGGGGGGAGGGGGTGGGGCTTGATCATGTGTCCTCCCCCCAGGCTCGTCACTCCCGGAGCGGCACTCCGGTGAGCTCCCCCTCCAACAGACCCCTGGTGGCACACCCGGTGGGCCAGAAAAATGCCCTCGGCGGGCCACATGTGGCCCGCGGGCCGTAGTTTGAGGACCCCTGGTTTACAGTGACCACAGCAAGGGGCTTTCGTGGCAGGCGAGAAGTGGGGGTGGTTTGGCATTGCCTTCTTCTGAAGAGTCTGCCTTGGTGGCTCCCCCTTCCAAGTATCAGTCCTGCTTAGCTTCTGAGATCTGACAAGATCAGGCAATACCGTACCATCCCACATCCCCAAAATCAGAATAGATATACATAAATACCTTGCCATCCTAAAGTTACTGTCAATATAATTTATTTCTCTCTGTTGACTCTTTTTAAAAAAAACTTTGTTACAGACACCAATCCATTCCCCACCGCAGATTTTCCCAGATACTCGTAAAGGTAACTCCCAGCCCTTGAATGGAGAACAAGACGACAGTTCAGATGAAAACGAAGCCACTGACCAGGGCAAGAAGTGGGTCAAGTCCGCCGCTCGGAGAGACAGCTACAGCGATAGCAGCGGAAGTGGAGGGGAGGAGCCTGCCACGAACACAGCCCAGATCGCAAGCACCAGGTGGACCTCTGCTCTGTACCAGACTCCAGGCAAATCAACAGCTCGAGCACATAGCCCTTACCAGACTCCCTGCAGTCAGGAGGAGGCTATTCGCACAATATATTACTCCCCTCACGAGTTGTCTAGGAAACTAGAACTCGAGGAAGGGTACGTTTCCTGCATATGTTTGGGTAGAACTGTCACCTGTGTTGGCATACTTTTTAGTTTTATTGTTCCACGGAAAAGAAAATGGAGCCTAATCCTTGCAGAATGCTACCTCTTGCAAACGCCATATAACCAGGAATTTTTTTTCAGAAGGCTGCAAATATCATTTGATTTCAGGAGCCCGTTTTACTGATTGACTTGAGATTTTTAGGATGTTAATGGTGGCCTACTTACACTGCGAGGGCTGCCAGGGGAAATTTATTCGCTCTTTTAACAGATTGTTTTGATTCATTTGATCTTGTTAATCTAATTAGCAAACGTATGGTGTGACTCTTGGCCAAACCAAACACGACAGAGTGGGCATGTTTGTGGAGCCTCAGAGAATGGGGAAGTAAGGAGGGAAAGGGTTTGGCTCTCCTTTAACTACCTGTTACTTTGGAGGTAAACATTAGGCTCACACATATTTTGGTCAAGTTCAGACTGGTAGTTTGGCCCGATATAGCCCCGCTTTGCAAGCGGATTAAGAGAGCCCATTCACACAGCCACAGCTGCTTGGCGTTGCCGTGCCGCACTCACCCCATCCTGAAGCACTTTCATCCCGCTTTAAAAAGGTACCTGGTGAAACTCGTGTCAAGCCGCCTGGGTGTGCATTCATCCCGCTTCCTGGCAGTGTGGATGCAAATAAGCTGCACATCAAGCGGTGCTGGTAATGTGCACCCACTGATCCAGCTGCTGCGCCCTGGCGCCTATGCGCCCAGGCGTAGATCAACAAAACAGACTAAAGCCGTGCACCACTGCGCCACCGCCACCAGGGGCCACCCCACAGTGCGAATGCTCCGTTCCGCCTCCTCCCCAGTATGATCCCGCATCAGTCTACACAGTGTGAATGGAAAGCCCTGCGACAATTCGGCCCGGGTCTTTTTGCCCTGCTTCCCTTGTGCTTCATTTTGCCAGTCTGTCCTCAGCCCTTATGTGTGAACAGGGCAGATGAGTGAATGTGTCTGTCCTGGTCACGTCTAGGTTGGTCTGAGGAATAGTATTTTAAGTTGCAGTGAGCCATCTTCATTTATTTTCTTCATATACTTCTATTCTGCCTTCCTCCTAAAGTAGGACTCAACAGGCTTATAAAAGAGTCAAAAACAGCAATTTTAAAAAGCTGTAGTAAAACTAAAGCAATCAATAACATGCATAGATATAAACTGTCTAGCAATCAATGAAATATTCTCAAGTATGCTTAAAAAGTTCAGATTCAAGCCAGATGTCTGCCAGGAGGTTTGTGTTAAGAACTTTTGGCATTTAAAAAAAAAAATCCACTGAATTCTAAAGTGTGTGAAGGCCCAGTTCACATTGCAAGCAGGGTACAAGGAGGGATTCGTGCTTTCGCTCCATGCTGTTTTCCTGACCTGAAACAGCTCTCTAGGGTCCTTTCAGTTCAGGGCAACAGCACGGGGTGAAGGGTTAACCTCCATGCCTCGTACTCTTGTCCCTATTTGAATGGTGCCCCCCACTCACCTGAGAACTGAGTTGAAAAATGGCTGGGAGCTCTAGAACCCCTAGTTGCCTGTCTGCTTTGGGCCCTCAGTCTTATGGCACTTTCTGAAAATCAAGAGGGTAGGCATCTTCCTGACCACCTCCAGAAGGCTGTTCCATAATAAGGAGCATTGGAGAGATCCAAAAGTGAGCAGTGCAATTGTTCAAGTTTCTAGTTGGGAACAAATATTGAATGAACGGAGATACTGCAGGGGTTGACTTTGGTGGCCACTTTTCTTTAAAACGTAACCAAGAATACATCTCATGTTTCTGCTGCTTCAACTGATAAAAGCTGGACCTCAGGATACCATCTCACTTTGCTTTTCATTGCCCCCATGTAGTAGCCCTCCATCTTCGCTCCTGCTGGATTTGCCGCTGATACCAAACTGCAGAACCGTCACACCTGGCTCAATAGATGAAAACTACGCTTCTTCCATCTCAGAGTTCACAGCTCCCCAAGGAGGGCTGGCCTCGCTTTTCAATCAACTGGAGAAAAATGCTGACGAATACGAACCGGTAATTTTTTTTCAGTTCCTTCTGAATCGCCGTGTTGTGTTTGGTTTTCTTCATCTATGCAAATCTGCAAAACAGCAAGGCTAAAAGGATGCTCTCAGTTGGCTTTTTGGGCTGTATGCTAGAGCTGCTTTTAGTGTGAACAGTTAATGTGTCTGATTAGGATTAGGAAGACCCAGCTGATCCTGGGCTGTCTTTAAGAGAAGCTGTCCCCAAGCTGAGCCAGCATGGAGCTCTCAGCCAGCCAGCTCCCCCAGACAGCTGATCCTCGGGTTGCCTTCTGTAGTCCCTTAAAACTTTAAAGGGACTGCAGTTGAAGCCCAAGAAACGCCTCTCCACTGTCTTTGGATCTGCCCGGTAATTCCTAAATATATCTGGAATGTTTTCGGGATTATTTTTTTTTTGTTTTCCCAAGAAAACCCGGATACATTTGGGGTGCCGAAATATACCTGAGAAATGCCAATAAGGTGTTTTTTTAGGTATATTTTCGGCTTGAGTAGATCCAAAGGCACACTCCTAATGGACACCATGGGGAATTTATTGAAGCAGCCAAATGTTATCACCCATTCCATCATTCACTTAAAAATCTGGAAGCGGACAACCATAGATTGCATAAGTATGGTGGTTAAAGTATTGATTAGAATCTGGCAGACTCAAGTTCAAATCCTCACTCTGCCATGGATGCTTGCTAGGTGACCTTGGGCCAGTCACGCCCTCTCAGCCTAACCTACTTCACAGGGCTGTTGTGAGGATAAAATGGAGGAGAGGAGAACGATGTAAGCTGTTTGGGGTTCCTATTGGGGAGAAAGGCAGGGTATAAAAATCAAGTGGGTAAGTAAATAAGCTTATTTGTACCACATCCACGTGCAAATAATATGAAAAACAATTGAGGCAAGAAGGTACTCTGAAATTTCCTTCCTTGCATCATATTGGCTTGGACCATGCTTTGCCAGTTCCTAAACAATTCGACACTGAAATGCTTACTTCTTTTTCCAGGAGGTGGAGCTCAATGTGACCCTGACAAAATCAGAAAAGGGTAGCCTTGGTTTCACAGTGACGAAAGGGCACGACAGTGTTGGCTGCTACATCCACGATGTTCTTCAGGACCCTGCCAAAAGTGACGGGCGATTACGACCCGGAGATCGCCTCATCAAGGTGCAGCAGAATTCAGATATGGAAACATTGGGGCCAAAGTGATCACATACATCTTCCCCATTCGCATATAAAGCATGCATCTGATTTTTGACGTTACAAGGGAAGACTCTCTCTGTATGTGTGTGTGTCTGCATGTGTGCGTGTGTGCTTATGTTTATCTGGGGCCCCTGCAGTCCGGCGATCAGTGTAGCCTGGTGAATTCTCTCGTCTTGATCATGAGTGGCCAGATGGAGGATCTAAAGTAGATCTGTGAGCTTTGTACCCAGTAGTGTCAGCAGCTTGGCTCTTGGCGGTCATGTGATTCTTGGGAGCAAAGGATTCTGGGCTCCAGAGGGCCTCACAGTTTCTGACCACTGCTCCTCTCCCTTAGATCCTAGTATTATGGTAGTTTGCTAATCAATAACTGTTTTTCTATCTGGGAATGTTGGTTTGCCGGTCTGAATCAGTGCCACAGCTAAGAATTCTTTCCTGCGGGCTCTTTCACTTTTACAGGTTAACGACACAGATGTGACAAACATGAGCCACACAGATGCCGTCAGTTTTCTTCGATCAGCCCCAAAGAATGTCAGGCTGGTGCTCGGACGTGTTCTGGAGTTACCCAAGATACCCGTGTTGCCACACTTGCTGCCTGACATTAGCCTGGCGTGCCATAAGGAAGAACTGGGTAATCCAAAATTCCATCACCCTCTGCCCTTGCATGCAAACCAGGGATGCTTGGAACTTGGATGCATCCACCTGCTAAGTTCAGACTCTGATTGAAGTCCTTGCTTGCAAGCGAGTCAAGCCCCCTTGCGGGTTGCTTTGATGTTGCTGTTCAATTCAGGTGGGGAGCATTTTTGCGCCTGCACAGTAAACACTGGTGCTACAGGGTCATGGATTTTCACACCTTTGTAGATGGCTTTTGGTTGCTGCTGTGTTGCATTTCGCAGTCACTTCTGCACCTGCGCAGTCAGTAAACTTGTCTTGTTCCTTTTTTTTTTTGCAAATTACTGTCTTAGAACATAAGAACATAAGAGAAGCCAATGTTGGATCAGGCCAGTGGCCCATCCAGTCCAACACTCTGTGTCACACAGTGGCCAAAAACACCAGGTGCCCTCAGGAGGTCCAGCAGTGGGGCCAGGACACTAGAAGCCCTCCCACTGTTGCCCCCCCCCCCTAAGCACCAAGAAGACAGAGCATCGCTTGCCTCAGACTGAGAGTTCCTATCTATACTTTGTGGCTAATAGCCACTGATGGACCTCAGCTCCATATGTTTATCTAATTCCCTCTTGAAGCCGTCCATGCTTGTAGCCGCCACCACCTCCTGTGGCAGTGAATTCCACGTGTTAATCACTCTTTGGGTGAAGAGGTACTTCCTTTTATCTGTTCAGGTCTTCCAGAGTGATAGGTAGTCAAGTCATTAAAGTGACCTGTTTTTTGAGAGCCCTGACCTGGATGGCCCAGGCTAGGCCAATCTCTTAAGATCTCAGAAGCTAAGCAGGGTTGGCCCTGGTTAGTATTTGGATGGGAGACCTCCATGGAAATCGAGGGTTGCTACACAGGAGCAAGGCAATGGCAAACCGCCTCTGAACGTCTCTTGCCTTGGAAACTGTATGGGGTTGCCATAAACTGGCTGCAACTTGAAAGCACTTTCCACCGTTGCTTTTCAAGTACAGAACTCTCCCAGTTTGCTCCCTCTCTGAACAAATTAATCCCCTGTTGGGGACAGTTCAGCTCCCTTCCGCCTTAGCTGTCAGCACAGCCTCTGTGTGCCAGGGACACTTGAGTTGTAACAAGCTTCAAGATGCATCCCTTTTAATAGGTTTAAAGTTTTAGAAACAAGGTTTTCGCCCCACATGTGATAGGGAGGGAAAGGGAAATAAATTACAGCTCCTGTGAGGAAAAGCAACGGTGAGCATGCACAAATGGATGTGGGTCTGGATGCCTCTGTTGCTGCAGGTGGATAATGAATACTGTTGTCGTAATAAGGCACACAGAGACACTAAAGGAGTAAGTCTCAGCACAAAATGTTAAACCCCTCCCCCATTTGCAGGGAGGTGGCAGCTGTGTGACAGAAGCATGTAATTGCATGCACACAATTCCCCACAATTGTCAGAGTTTTTCTGATGCAGATGAACAGTCCGTTAAATGTTTGGCTCCTGTGATCACTACCTCTGAGCAGAATGAACTGAACTAGCAAATAAATCAAATATCCTTGATGCCGGCCCCATTTTCGACCCTGCAGTTGTGGCAGAATCAGTACTTGGTACATAAAAAGGACAGAACGATGGAAATGTATGCGGCTCTTTGTTTCGCTTTCCTTTCCACCAGGTGTCTCTCTCGCAGGCGGTCATGACAGCCTTTATCAAGCGGTCTATATTAGTGATATCAGCCCAAAGTCTACTGCAGCCATGGAAGGAACTCTCCGCACATTAGACATCATCCATTACATTAATGGGATCAGCACTCAGGGAATGACTTTGAAAGAAGCCAAGAGGACATTGGAGATGTCAGTTCCAGTGGTGGTACTGAAGGCAACGAGGTAATTTCCTGGGTAAATAGGATAACTAGTGCTCTGGTTTCACAGATCTGCAAAGCACAGACAAGGTTAACAAATGCTTGCATTTGCGTCCTGTGTTGAATGTGCTGAATGTAGATCTTCTTCTTGTTGCAGGGATGCTCATCCAGTGTTTCCAAAGAATAAAAGCACAATGAACTCAAGTCCGAAGTCAATCAAACCTAATGGTAAGAAATGTAATTTTACTACCACCGGAGAGGTATCTGTTACTGTGAAAGGAAATAAAAACTTCCAAATGCTATTTGCGTTTTCTCAAAAGTAAGTCCTACTGAGTTTCCAGGAGGAATATTTAATAAGCTAGTTGGGCACCTTTTAAGTAATTGCACGTTGAATTATAAGTGGGTTTTGTGTGCCACAACCTTCTCTCCCACATGGGCTTTTTCAGCCCTACCAAGCTGTAGTGTGCATCACAGCCATGTTTTATCTTGGAAGATACAAAACTGATAGGTGTTATTGGACATATATTGATTCACTGACAAGCAACAGCCTGTTCCTCTCCTCCCCTCTTTCTTTAAGGTCATCTCATAGGTGAGCCTTATGGCAGAGCAGAAACAGGACATGATGCGCATGTGCCCAAGGTAAGTGCCCAGGACAAATCAGGCTATGTTTGCACTTGCAGCCACAGTGGAAGGCATTGCACCACATTGAAATGTTCCTGTTTTTTGGTTGCGCATGTTTTTCGGCGGGGAGGGTGGGATATAAGTCAAATAAACTAAACTTAAGAATAATTTTACCCAGGACAAGTTTGCTCACATGTGCTCTTATCATGCACTCATGATCCTCCATCTACAACTTGGTGGATGAAAGTTGTGTGCAGCACGTTGTGAATGTGATGCATCATGTGTAGAGATAGGCACGAACCGAACCACAAAACAAAAGTAGTCATGAATTTTGCCAGGTTGTGGTTCGTGAACAGAAGTTCATGACGGGTCTACCCTCATGGAATTCCACAAACTTACAAAGCAGTTTGTGGCAGTTTGTGGATGGAGCAGAAAGCAAGAGTTTGAAGGAAGTCCCAGTCCCTTTAAACCCCTGCTTTCTGTTCCCTGTGAAAGCCACAAGAACAGCTGAGTGGTGTGGAAGCTCTCTCCACAGCTATTTCGGGCAGTCTAGTGCAGTCCCTTTAAAGTTTAAAGGGACTGCAGAAGACAGCCCAATAACAGCTCTTTCAGGCTGTCTAGTACAGTCCCTTTAAACTTTAAAAGGACTGCAGGAGACAGCCAGGAAAACAGCTGCAGGGCAGGGAGGCGTGAACAAACCTCCTGGTTTGATTCGGTTCATGGTTCCACCTTTTCCTGGTTTGTGCCCATCCCTAGCCGTGTGTCCAAGAGAAGTTATCACTCCTGAGTAAATCTGCCAACAGTATTTTGTATGCCACTTCAGCATGAGAGATTTTGTGCCTGCTGTTAAAGTCTGAAGGCTTGACTTATAAGCAGAGTAACGTCTTAAACAGAAAGATAATTCAGACTTCTTGGTTTCCTTAGGTTAATGGTGACCTGAACAACAGTCACCAGAAAAAAGGGCCAGGGAATGTCACCGTATCTAAAGAGACATCCCCGAGTGATGCTACTAGTCTGGCCTCAGATTTTTCCAGCTACAATAACAACACTGGTAAGGACAGCGATTCATGTACTTCTCTTACGAAAGATTTTACCAAGTGACCTGGGATTAACATCAACCAGCCAGTTAAACTGAACGAAGGTATTGCCATTGTTATTGTTGTCTTGTGTTCTGTTTTAAGTTGTAGGCTTGGCACCAGCAATGTGCATGATGCAAGTACATAATGTGCAAGTACATAATGTGCAGTGGGGAGGCTGTGTCACAGCCCCTTCTCTCAGTGGGGACTTCTTTCTGACCCATCCCAGTGTGTGGCTCAAGGAGATCATGCACAATTTTCCTGTTTCCAGGTGGTCTTCTGGAACTAGCTCAGGAGACTTCTTCCTCTCTAACTTCTTGCTCTTTCTGCCTGTTAACCCATTGTAAAAAGTCAAAAGAGAGAACCACAGCCCCAAGTAAACCATGAAAGAGAAAATAAAGCTGTGTGATACACGAATCAAGTGCATATATTTCAATTATAATAAACAAAATGATAATAAAGCATCCAACATTTTCGTAATAATAATGATGACGAGGTTCTCCGGAATGTTATTCTTGTTTCATTGGCAGACTTCATCCAGAATAGAAACAGTTTTGAAGACAAAAATTCATACATAGAGGATGATACTAATTCAGTGACATACAAGTCCCGTCTAATATCAGATTCCAGTAGTTGAAAAGTCACTCATATATGAGACATATAGAAAGGTGAAGGCTGGCCATATTGTGTATTCCTAGGTAGCCTGGAATTTTCATTATTATTATGAAAATGTTGGATGCTTTATTATCGCTCTGTTTATTATAATTGAAATATATGCACTCGATTAGCGTATTACACAGCTTTTATTTTCTCTTTCATGTTAACCCGTCATGCCACGTATATTTTTTGCTTCACCCCGACACTTCCTTCTTACTGATCAGTCAGGCCACACAAGATAAACAAGGGTATCAACCCATCGTGTTGGAAGGGATGTGGCCAAGTTGGCACATTCTGACATTGCTGGTGGGATTGCCCGGTCATCCAGGGATTCTGGCAAGACGTTTTAGCTAGGACCGGTAAAATGGTAGGTTGAGTCAATCTCTCCTACCTTAGATCTAGTCCTACTAGAACTCTGGTCTGACTGCACACCAAGAAAAGGGTAAGAAGGCTATGACTGCAATGTCACACACTCAATAATCCACTTTCAATCTACTTTCAGTGCACTTTTCAACTGGATTTTGTCAGTTCACGCAGTAAAAATCCATTTGGAAAATGTATTGAAAGTGTATTGAAACTAGATTATTGAGTGTGTGTGATCACAGCCTATGAAAGCCAAGGAAGCACCAACTATAGAGCTATGGTTTGACTAAACTATGGACACGATTTGTGATGGGAAAGATCACTGATGGTCTAAACCCTTACTCCTGTGATGATACGAATAGCACCTTTGGAGTTCCCTGGTTCCCGATGTTACAATATCTTGCTGAGAATGAGATTATTCCATCTAATGTACACTGTCAGGACTGGATTCATTTCTGTGCGTTTGGTTGTTAACTCTCTCTTGATCTGGCTTAATGCCCTTTAAAAGTATGAATATGTTAATTAACTTTCTATCACTGTATATGTTTTAACTTTCTATCACCTGTTTTTTTTGTGACAATATATGTATTTTTGCATTATATTTAATAAATTTTATTTTAAAAAAATCAGGCCACACTTGCAAGCAGGTCTTTGCTTACAAACTGTCTATAGTTGCTGGCTTCTCACTGGGGGAGAGAGGTGGGCTGAAATGCCGGGAATCTTATATTTCCCCTTCTCCAGGGCAAGGCGCCAGTAAGACATCACCAGCTCCCACCTCTGGCCAACCTGCTACTCCCACCTTTGGTGTTTCACCGATCCCGTGGGATCCCCTCCATCTGTCTGTCTCTCTCTCATACACAAATAACATAGGTCCATTCTTTGCCAAGTTTACAAGCTATTAGTTTTGAATTAAGTGAGGCAACAAAGAAAATGGGAGGAACCATGGAGGAAAGATGACAGTTATCTAGATGTATGTTAAGCAAACACAGTCAAAAGTCCAGTTGATGTCAGATTAGATTTGGTATCCTGTGATGCATGTATTTCATACTATCATAATTTTTTTTCTTTTTCTAGCAAAGGAAGGAATGGACCTGGTTTTTTTTAAAGGATTGCCTAGCAGTAAGAAATAAATAAAAGAAAATCCCAAATAAATACTATTAGGGGTCTTTGAAACTTTGCTTTTTTTGTGAGCTCTAATTTTTTGTGTTTTCCTTTTTTTCAAAGCAGTAATGGGACTTTGTAACTCTCTTGTAGCAGAAGCCCAAGACGATGATGAATCTTATGATGAGGATGATCACAACGACGTCATTCAGTACCTTTTGGATGTTGTAGATGAAGAAGCCCAGAACTTGTTAAACCGGAGCAATGCCAAATCTGGGAATCATCTGCCAGGTACCGTTACCACCAGAGAATCTGACATGTGGGCCAGGGAAGCCCCATAAAAAGCTAGTGGAAAGTGTGCCAGAATTGATGCAGTTTTGCAGGTTTTTATATAATGGATGCAGCGGCCACAGCACATCTTCAGCAGAGCACTCAGCCAGCATATCTCTGAGATATGTGGGCATAGCAGCTGGCCAGCTCCTTGAGTGCTTTTGTGCCCCCCACTCCACCTCTTGATTGTGGTGTCAGAGGCCCTCTGAACGCTGATTTAGCCTGGATCTACTTGAATGCTTTTAATTAACTTCCCCCCCCCCCAAAATTGCTGACACAGTACTCTGTTTCACTGGGGCTTTACTGTAGCTTGGCTTCTTAAACACATCATGTTTTTCCCCTCCCTTGTACACAGAAAACTGATGCAGTTAAGAAGCCAAGTGACAGCAAAAACCCTCTGTAGAAAAGCCCACGTAGGGATTGGGATATCTGGTTAATATAGCAGAGTTTTGCCCAGTCATAGACGTGTGATACTGAGTGCAGTAAATAAATCTCCTGAAAAATATATTGCACACACACAAAAGGGTAAACTTAACATTTATTCAAGTAGACCCAGTTCACATTCAGGATGCAGTCGAAAGAAAACTTATCTTAAGATTACTTTCCCCATCACAAATGGCTGTCTTGTCCGGCATCATGTGTGTGGGAGTATGAGGACATTGTCTCTACAGGAGAGACCTGCAAGAGACATCTGTCTCTGTGGAAGGCCATGTGTAGAATGTGAGAGGACAAAGATAGAGAGGAGGGATCAGAGGGTAGTTCCCAGGTTAGAACAAAGAGAGGCAGCCTATCCAATAGACCCTTAGAGTGATTTAGTTCCCCCCAATGTCCAGAAATGCTGAGTTGCTCACTCCAATAGTAGGACCAATGCCTAAAGTTAGTGGTCACTTGGAGCACAAATCAGTGACACCAGACATTAGGATTGCCAACTCTGGGTTGGGAAATATCTGGAGATTTGGGGGGGGGGGGGCTGGAGCCTGAGGGAGGGCAGGGTTTGGGGTGGGGAGAGACTTCCATGGGGTATAATGCCATAAGTCCACCTTCCAAAGCAGATTCAGACCATGAGGCTCAGTTTAGTAATATCTGGTTTGAACTGCTTTTAGCAGATACAGATATATTTGATTCAGGAGGTTTCGTTTCTTAAAACTTAACCCAGTGTTCTTGAAAGCAACAGTTGTTCACCTTTCAGTGTTGGCAACCAACATGGCCAAGTTTATATTTCAGTAATGCCCACTCAGAAATGTCATGAATTGGAGGAGGCTGGGCAAAACCAAACATGACATGGAAAATTCCATGAACAAAGCTCCCAGCATGGTCTCCCCCCCGCCCCCAACAGCATGCCAGTCCAATTTGTGTCGGGACTGTGGCCAGAAGCAAGGGGAAAGGTTTAGGGCCTCTTCACCCCACCCACTGATCTACTCTGAACCTGGGGATATGCTGTTCTATCCCTTACCCAAAACAAAAATGCCGAAGCAGACATTGATCCAGAGGAATTAGCTAGCCAACACTGTAAAAGCAGACATTGTAACTGGAAAAATGATGACAATTCACAGTGTGTATTGTATCATAAAGCCACAAACTACATACAGAAATCCGGAATATCGTCCACATAGAAAAGAAATTCAGAGTACAAATGAATCTTACATGCAGAGCAGTTTAGCTGAATTTCTGTGTGTACTTTGCGGCTTTATAATACAATACACACACTAAATGTTCATTTTTTTTCATTACAGTGCGTGCCTTGGCATTTTTGTTTTGGGTATCTTACACTATGGTTCCTTCTTTATTTCCTGATTTTCTCCATTGTGGTAGATGTACGGGTATCCCATGTCAGTCCTGTATGACACCCCAGTGGGGCAAATGAATCGTTACACTGGGCCATTGAAGGCTAGGTTTGGTGCCAGCCAGCTTCTGTCTTGGCAGAGATAGAAAAAAGAGTCATATAAGGGCATGCAGTACTAACAGCTGGCTAGATGGGAATCAGATGTACCCTGAGTTTCCCTAACAGCTGCAGCTACTACTGAGCCGGCAAGACACGCAGGCTGGTATTGGAATTTTTATGAGATCATTTTTGAAAGCTTAGGTGCGAAGAAATCTGGTGCACACTTCTCACCCCCGAGTGTATGATTTACTGAAAAAACAGGCCGTGTTCTTTCTTTTTCTCTTCAGCATTTGAATTTTAACTGTTGGCAGCTGTTGCTTTTTCTATTGAACCTTGAACCATCTGATGCTGTTGTCAAGTAACGCATACAAGGACACAGGCTTTCCAAAGGCTTTGTGTCCCACAGTGCGCGAGTGAGGGATGTCTCCCTTTTTTCTGGCAGGGCACCTGTGCCTTTATTAGTGACAGGCAGCTATTCAACAAGGAAAGGTTTTTTTTATCATGGCGATAGTATGGTTGGAAAAGGCTTCTTCAAGCACACTGTCATTTTAAATATTTATACAAATGATTATAAACCGTTTTTACCTCAAAAGTGTTTGAAAAGTGTAGAAAGTAGGCTAAAATTTGACCAGAACTTGTTTTCACTCATGCTTTACAAGATGGCCGTATCCTGGGAAGCTACCCTTTCTGTCCTCTCTTTGGTGTAGTGGTTAAGTGTGCAGACTCTAATCTGGGAGAACCGGGTTTGATTCCTCACTTGCATCTGCTGGATGACCTTGGACAAGCCATAGTTCTGGCACAGCAGTTCTTGAAAAAGAGCAGTTTCTGTCAGAGTTCTCTCAGCCCCACCTACCTCACAGGGTGTCTGTTGTGGGGAAGGGAAGGGAAAGGAGTTTGTAAGCTGCTCTGAGACTCCTTTGGGTACTGAAGGGCAGGGTATAAATCCAATCTCCTCCTCCTCCTCCTCCTCCTCCTCCTCTTCTTCTTCTTTTTCTTCCCTCCTCAACTGTTTAAAACACTGCGTTTTATAACAAATTAGGACTTAGGTTCCCTGGACCCAACTTGCTTTCCCCACAGCCACAAAGGAGCTGCTAGGCATGGCGTTTTAAAGGTCCACAGTGGCCCAGTTTGGTTCAGGATTGCGGTGAGGAGCTGGCAGGAGCCCCTCCTACCCCCCCCCCCCCCGCATTCCTGAGCTGAATCAGGCCCACAGCGGCTGTGTGGCAGCAAAGCATAATATGCACTTTAGCTGTAGGTCTCTCTTTCAGTTAAATGTAACACTTCATGCATCAGACAGTGGCTCACAATCTGGAACTGTCCCAGTATTTGTGTGTGTGGTTGCATCAGACTAATATGGCTGCCCCTCTGGAATTCGATAAGAGGACAAAGTTTTTCTTCTTCTTTAGGATGGTGGCAATCCTACCCTCCCTCCCTCCCTCCCTTCCTTCCATCCATCCATCGCAACACCACTCAGGGTTGCCACCCCACCGGTGGGAGCAGGGGAAACCCCACTTTTGCAAGCCATTGCCTGCGAAATCCCATTGCAACTGACGATTTCAGGTCTACTTCCAGGTGGGGGTGATGCTCTGGTTTTGGGGCAAAACTCTATGGTTTGAGGCCAAATTTACCATAGAGTTTTGCCCAAAAACTAGAGTGTCACCCCCTGACTGGAAGTAGGCCCCAAAATCCCCACCATCACTTCCGGTTTCCCGGAAGGACATCAGGAGACCCTCGTTGGCCAGGTAAGTCAACCTGGTAACCCTAATAACACTTGATGCTCTCTGCCTCCATTCTGTGCAAACCACCACCCATGTCTGTTTAATAGTTTTCTCTGTAATCTTTTTGATAGCAGAGGGATGGCCATGTTAGTCAGTGGTAGCAAAAACAAAGCAAAAAAAGTCCAGGAGCATTAAAGACTCACAACTTTTATTTCAGTGTGCATTGTAGGATAATCACGGTCTACTCTGTGAATGGGGTTTATTATGGCATTGTTTAAAGCACGACCAGAAGCTTGTGTTGTGCAAGCAAGTAAGTGAATGAGAGACTCTGGGGATGATAGTTCAAGGTTTTTGTTGCAACCAGCAAGCTGTGTCCATCCCTTCCTGGGCCCACACCACGACCAGCCAGGTCCAAGCCAGCAAGTGGTGGAATGCCAGGCAGTGATGACCATCATTTCTCATGTGACTGATAGCTGAGTGCGAACTTGAACTCCTTCCCCATGCCTGCACTGCCCTTGTTCCACCCAAGCCATCATTTGGGTAGCTTATCTGGAGAGCTGGGCCTAGTGATCTCATGATTTCCCCCTCCCCCCACTTTCTTCCATTGTAATTTCTTTCCCTGTAGAGGCAAACGGGAAACTTACAGAAGAAAAATCGGAAGACACAGACTGTGATGGATCATCTTTACCTGAAGACTTTCCAGAGGTAAAATGAATTTGATGCTAGGGGTAGCCTTTTTTAAAAGATTTCAACAAATTTAGTGCCAGTTTTTTTGAAACATTCCAGCTCTTTGGCATACGCCAGCCGTGTTCTTCGGAAGCTTTACACTTCCTCCTTTTCTGTCTGATTTTATTTTACAGGAAAAGGATAGCATGACTATGTTTGTCCACTTGCTGAAAGACCGTTCCTTCTACCCTTATAGGGTTGCCAGGCCCTTCCTGGCTGCCAGCGGGGCAAAAGTTTGGGGGCAAAACTCTATGGTTTTGAAGCAAGAAACCATAGAGTTTGCCCAAAAACTAGAGCATCACCCTCTGACATCCCCAACACGATGATGTCACTTCCGGGCTGTTTGGAGGTGGGGCTTTCTCCACTGGCCGGCAGCAGATCAGAGCCCCCCAAATCAGGGGAACCTCTGCTGGGAACAGGGGGATGGCAACTCTATACCCTTAACCCCAAACTCGGATGCTGCCTGCTGATTAGAAGTTCCCCTGTAGGATTATTGTATTGTGCAGAGGCTAAAAATGAGGGGTGGATGGACACTGTTATTCTAATCTGGGAGAACCGGGTTTGATTCCCCACTCCTCCACTTGCACCTGGCTGGATGACCTTGGGCAAGCCATAGCTCTGTACCAGCTGTTCCCTCAAGGACAGCTTGGGAAAGAGTTCTCTCAGCCCCACCTACCTCACAGGGTGTTTGTTGTGGGGAGGGGAGGGGAAAGGAGTTTGTAAACTGCTCTGAGACTCTTAAGTGAGTGAAGGGCGGGATATAAATCCAATCTCTTCTTCTTCTTCTTCTTCTTATCTACCATAAATAAGCCCCAAATATCCCTGATTATTATGTGAATAAACCCTGAAGCCAGCTAATCATGTTGGGAATTTGCCAGTCTTCCGAAGCTGCTGCTGTTGAGATGCCCCTCTTTTGTTAAAACTAATCTACTGCAGAAAATCAGGATACTCTGATTTTTCATTAGCGCCCCCCCCCCCCCCCCCGGCCCAATACCTTTCACAATTCATACCAAACTGTGCTAACTTGTTTTTCTTCTTTAGCCACCGCAGATAAACGGCTGTGAAGATCATTGTAATGACAGAGGGATTTCTGAAAGGTGAGACCCTTTTCACAGAGATGTTTTTCTAACACCAGGAATGAAGGAAAATAAAGTACAGGCAACCTGCACATAGTGCATGTATATCTTTAAAAACTATGTTCCTTTTATCAGTGTATGAGGATGAATGCTTGTCATGCTTGTCATGGGGGGTGGGGGGTGACACATAAGGGATGACACAGTCACGGATTTCACCCGAGACATGATGAATTTTTCAATAACGTCATAAAATGCAGTGATGGGATCAAGTTGTGAGCAGGTTATGTTTGGGTAACTCAAACAGGTGAAGCTGCCTTAGCCCAAGTCAGACCATTAGTCCACCTAGCCCAGTATCATTTCTGCTAACCGGCAGTCACTTTCCAGAGATGTGGGAAGAGAAACCCCCCAAAAACCTGCTGCCTGAAATCCTCTTAACTAGGCTGAGCTGTGAGCCTTCTGTATACAAAATGTATGCACCGCCACTGAACTGTGTCCCCTCACAGTATGGGTCCTCTGGGCAATGAATAGGGTTGCCAAGTCCTACCTATAGCTGCGGTGGGAGAGTCCTGGCTGTCCCCGGGATTTCTTCAGCGCGCACACCATGATGATGTCACCCAGAAATGATGTTATCACATCAGGCAGGTTAGGGGCGGGACCACTATCATTCGAGTTTCCCCTCAAATGATAGAAACCTGCACGCGCAACGTGCCCAGGATGAGGATGTCGCCTTCTGGGGACGTCCTCACCCCAGCACGTCTCTGCGATCCCAGCACTTTGGGGGTAGGGGGTCCATCAAGCGGACAAACCCCCACCCCTGGGAGACCTGGCAATGAATATAAGTCAGTGAATGCCGTCAACCAGATGTAGGGTTGTTGTCTCTTGTGTTGCTAGGCTTGTTAACAGGTGGCTGTCAAACCACGTTCCAAGGATTCATGTGATTCCTTGAAGGCTCATCTTGGGGTTCCTTAGAAGACAAAAGAATGGAGGGCCTTCCCTGAAAGATATTTTGCCCACCATATACCAAAGCTTCCCTGTGGTGTGCAACCACGGGGGCGAGGGTTCGGTGTGTTCTAGGGAATTCTCTCGATTCGTTTGCTGAGGTCCAGCAGACCTGTGTGAAATGCTGTTCATGCAGCAGCTAACCAATTGCCTCTGGGAAGCCCGCAAGTAGGATGACTGCAACAGCATCCATAAGAGCATGAGAGAAGCCATGTTGGATTGGGCCAATGGCCCATCCAGTCCAACACTCTGTGTCACATGGTGGCCGAAAACCAGGTGCCATCAGGAGGTCCACCAGAAGCCCTCCCACTGTTGCCCTCCCCAAGTACCAAGGACACAGAGCATCACTGCCCCAGACATTTTTGTTGCTAGCCACTCATTCATGCTCTATGGGCCAGCTCTTTCCACCTTTTCTGATCTTCTACTATTTCTTTTGAGTTGTTCCATGCTTGGGCTGGGGTCGACTTTTATGGTGTCTAGCCACTGCATTCGTTGGCAGCCAGGTTTCCTTTTGCCGCCAACCAATCCAAGCATAATTGCTTTTTCTAGTGAGTTTTCCCACATGACGTGGCCAAAATAAGTCAGTCTCAGTTTTGTGATTTTTTCTTTCCAATGGCATATCTGGTTTTATGTGCCTCAATACGCACTTGTTTGTCACCTTTGCTGTCCAAGGAATGGGCTGGAGTATTCATTTATACCAGGGGTGGCCAAACTGTGGTTCGGGAGCCACATGCGGCTCTTTCACACATATCGTGTGGTTCCCGGCTGGGCAGCTGGGGAAGCAAAAGGGAGGCATGCCTCCCCGATTGGTCTTCCATTCCCCAGCTAGTGTTCCCCTCCCTGGGTAGGCTTGAGGCGAGAGGGGAGCAGAGAAAGAAAGCAACTTTTACTTTAAAAGCATTCTCAACACCTCCCCCCCCCCCCGACTAACAAATATTATTGGACAAATAATTATCATTATCAATATCTATTCTTACTCCTTTTATTTTTATTTTTGGCAGTCTCATTTAATGTTAATAAAAAGCAGATTTGCATATTTTTCAATAAAAATGTGCGTAATATTTGTGCATGTCCTGCAGCTCTCAAACGTCTGGTGTTTGTTCTATGTGGCTGTTACATTAAGCAAGTTAGGCCACCCCTGATTTATACCTTACAGCTAATAGCCACTGATGGACCCGGGTGGTCTCTCCTGCCGATGTTCCCCCACCACCGATATAATTAGGCACACTGGCTCTGGTACTGAAAGGAGTAGATACCCATCATGACTAGTATCTATTGATGGCCCTGTCGTCCATGAACTCCCCTTTTAAAGCCTTCCAAGCTGGTAGCCATCGCTGTGTCCTGTGGCAGTGAGTTCCACGATTCAACTATGCACTGTGCAAAGAAGTAGTTCCTTTGTCTGTCCTGAGTCTCCCACCCTTTCACTTCTGTGGATGACCCCCAGTTCTAGTATCATGTGCGAGGGCTTTGCACCTGCACAGAACTCTGATTTGGAAACTGACAGAGCTGTCTTTTAGGCATGAACATCCTCTCCCCTGCCCATTGCACAACTGCCTCTGGAATCTTCTGCAGACTGTCGGGCCCAGGGCTATTTTTGGTCAGGAACGCTCAGGAACGGAGTTCCGGCTGGCTTCCGAGTTGGCCACGCCTACAGCCCCACCCCCTGGGTTCCCCAGGCATCTCGCAAGCCACAGGGCGCCTGGGGAAGCCAAGCCAATCCAGGGAGAGAAGGCAGTTTAAACTATGAAAAAGCTATGAAGGAAGCTATGCTTCCAGGGGTGTGGCCTAATGTGCTAATAAGTTTCTGCTGCTGGGTGTGGTCTATTATGCTGATGAGTTCCTGCTGGGGTTTTTCTACAAAAAAAGCCCTGGTCGGGCCAATTCAAAGACCGCTTGGTCTCCCACATTTTAACTCATGGTGTTAGTTGCCAGTCTGGTCAGGGCAGCTAACAAAGGCAGTGCAGAGAAGGTGAAAAACATGTGTCCACCAGGCCAATCTAGGCGGGGTCACAGGGGAAAACTCCTTCTTGGCTCCAAATTTAGGCAACCAGCTCGCAGCCTGCTCTGTCTGATTAAAATGGAGGGCAGAGGTCACTATTTATTCTTTTATCATATGGCAGAGTCACACACAGGAAGTATATAATACTCTGAAATATGTAACCAAGTTGATACAATGGGTATGCAGACTGATTACACAAAATCCAATAAACTTTCATAATTTAACAATCTTTTTAAAAAGACCACTTGGCCTCGTGGCAGCCTTCATTGCAATGGTGTGGCTCTTGCCAGACTGAAAACAAGGCCTCTCCAGTGCTGGTTCAGCTCTTTTTCATTGCCAACAGTTCTGCAAGCGATCCTCGCAATATATCCCAGTTTTTGGAATTTTGCCTAATATTGGCCATCCACCATACAGTTAGGTGTGCTTAAGAGAGCGAGCTGAAGTATGCCTAACACAGTTGGACTGGGACTTTTTGTCTGTTGAAAGCTCCTACTTTGTGTTTTGAGTTTTACAAGAGGAGTGTGCACTGTTTAGATTCTTGGAAAAGAGAAGCAATAATTTATTGCTTTCATTTGTTGAACTGACAGCAGATGCAGTGGCTCTGTGCCACCTGATTTGACGCGGTGTGCCGTAGAGATCTCGTTTAATTTGCCATCTGTTGGCTGTATTATTTTTGTTACATACTCTCAAATAATTTGACCGTCAAAGTATGAATAATAGCTGTCTGTTGTTCAGGAATCATTATGACCATGGAGACTTAGCCAAAATCTCTTTTTAAGGAGGACTCTGGCTGTGCTCCAGGGCGCTCCAGCAGCTATTCTGTAGGCCTAACTTGGTTTCCCCGAAGTTGGGCCTGCATGCGTGTTGCCTTGATTAACTGTTTGCAAAAGCAAAGGAGTATTCCGACTGGCTGGTTCTCAAGGCCTTATCTTACTGCAGAGAGCTCCTACCTGGGTTGCAGGCTACAACCAAGTCCTTTGTTGCTGTCCTTTACCAGCTAATTCTCAGGATGTTACCACTGCTCCCTCTAAGTTGTGGAGTCTTGTGA
Source organism: Lepidodactylus listeri (assembly GCA_029233225.1). Lineage (NCBI taxonomy): Eukaryota > Metazoa > Chordata > Lepidosauria > Squamata > Gekkonidae > Lepidodactylus > Lepidodactylus listeri. The sequence goes on from JARCFY010000009.1 coordinate 19,290,470, forward strand.
GAAAAAATTCTGCTTTGTGAGCTATTGGCATTAGAGTTGTGAGCGAGCGATTTGGCTGCTGCATAAATTAGTTTGCTCTGGAGCCGTCCTTCCTGAGCTAAAAAGACAAAAAGTGTGTGAGCCGGCAGCTAAAAAACTGTGAGCTAGCTCACACTAACGCAGCTTAAAGGGAACACTGGACGTTACGTCAGGTGGTTCCAAACTTCATGATTTGCGTTTTCAACCCTGATGCTGCATTTGAGGGCCATTCCTTATTTAGCTCCAAATTTCCGCCCTGGTTTGGATTGATCAAAGGGGATCACAACAGAACCTCTTACCTTCCTAATATTATTTTTCATAAACACACAGCCATCAGCTTTCTAACTGTGCCATGTGACTGGTTGTTACTCCCAAAACCTTTCTGCCCAGTGCCCGTGTCCCCATGCAGCCCAGAAGTGGAGAATCTTCCTCACTTTTCCTTTCCTTTAATGGTCGACTTATTTGATCAGAGGTCTCAAGTCAGGATCTCCCTCACTATGTTTGTCCTGACTTCTCTATCAGGAACCCAGATCTAATTTTCTTGTGGTAGTCTTAACCAGCCTTCACCTGGGTCCAGCAGTGGATAAAATTGTTTTTTTTCTTCCCGCCCATGTAGGCTCACATGTCACTTCCGTGGCTTTATTGTTTGCATTGTCTGCTATGAAAATTCAAGCTAAAATCACAGCCTGATAAGTGTTTTGGGGCCACCCTATCTATTTGCTTCTTATTAATTTTCATCTAATCTGCTCATGTTGTTCTCTTGTGAACTCTTGTAACAGCCTTTGGCCGTATGCAGTCAATTTTATTACTACTGTTACTATTCTATCGGAGTCTTAGTAAGACAAAGATTCTTATTAGGAAGACTTGTCCTCTTTGCTTTAAATGATCACCTTATTTGCAATGCTTGTCTTTTCAAATACTTTTCTTTGTGACCACCGGCGTCAATTGCGGGGGGGGGGGGGGGCTCAGGGGCTCAGGCCACCCCAGAAATTTCTTGGGGGGGGACTGAGCCCCCCCGGGAAATGGAGCGCCCACATGCCCAGCTGCCGCGCCTCGCTGCTTTGCGCCATTGCCGCTGCCAGAGCCGCTCTCCCCACCCACTTCCCACCCTGGCTTGCTCTGGGAGAGCAGCGGCGGTGGCCAGGGGCAGCGGTGGCCTGGGGCAGCGGTGGCCTGGGGCGGGGGTAGCCCGGCACAGCTGCCTGGCAGCCCAGCGCAAGGGTGGCCCGGCACAGCCACCTGGCGGCCTGGCACAGGGGCGGCCTGGCGTTGCCCGGTGCAGCCACCCAGCGCAAGGGTGTGCGCAGAAGCCCCCGCCCCCCCGGCACTTTCAAAACTCTACACCCCTGTTTGTGACTGTGTCTAAGGAAGTGCTTGTCTCTTTAAGATTACCTCAGCAGTCTTCAGCAAGCCAAGGGGATGACGATGAGATTACGTGGGGGAGTGATGAGCTCCCAATTGAATCAATCAACCAAAAGCAGCCTGTTGAAGGTAAGCAGCCACTTGGACCTATCCACAGTACATATGAACATATACTTGAACATATGAAACTGCCTTCTACTGAATCAGACCCTTGGTCCATCAGGGTCAGAATTGTCTACTCAGACAGGCAGCGGTTCTCCAGGGTCTCAGGCTGAGGTCTTTCACATCATCTCCTACCTGGTGCTTTTAACTGGAGATTCCGGGGATTGAACCTGGGACCTTCTACATACAAAGCGGATGCTCTTCCGCTGAGCCACGGCCCCTCCACAACATCGAGCTTTGTGCCTTGGGCAAGAAATGTAGAATTGATGCAGCTACGCAGAGGACTTCAGAGGTGACTCAGTGGCCTGGCCAAACACAGCCTTAGAAGGGCCCTCTCCCATTCCCCCCAAATCATCACAACTAGATGCCATAAATAAAATAGTTAAGTACACAGAAGATCGACATAATAATTGTATTACGTAGTTTAACCATGACTGCTGATTCGCGACAGAGGGCAAGCAGGCTTCCTGTTTGACTCTGTAAGCCACTGCCTTGAAGATCGGAAGGCAGACTGGTATGTACGTGCCCTGGATAGCCCAGGCTAGCCTGATCTCGTCGGACCTCAGAAGTTAAGCAGGGTTGGCCCTGGTCAGTTTTTGCATAGGAGACCAGCAAAGAATACTGGGTCACAATGCAGAGCCAGGCAATGGCAAACCTGAACGTCTCTTGCCTTGATAGCAAAACCCCCAAAACGTCTATGTCAGGCTGCAACCAACTTATGGCGCTCCCCGCAAGGGGCTTTCAAGGCAAGCGAGATGCAGAGGTGGTTTGCCTTAGCCTTCCTCTGCAGAGTCTTCCTCGGAGGTCTTCCCATCCAAGCATCCACCCTGCTTAGCTTTCAAGAGCTGATGAGATCAGGCTACACCGTACCATTCCACGCCCTGTTTGTCCACTTCCCAGGCCCGTAGCTATGGTGAGGCATCTCGGGGCCCTGCCCCCTTAATTAAAAGCCCTGCCCCACAAATAGCCATGCCAGAAACCTTATTTTTGACCATGACTTAGGAGGTGGTAGTGGGCTAGCAAAAAGGGGGATTGTTGGAGATGTACTGAAGGTGTCAGGGCTCATTTCGTACCAGGAGCTCCTCTGCATATTAGGCCAGACCCCCCTGATGTAGCCAATCCTCCAAGAGCTTACAGTAGCCCCTGTAAGAAGAGCACTGTAACCTCTTGGAGGATTGGCTACATTGGGGGGGGGGGGTGACCTAATATGCAAAGGAGCTCCTGCTACGCAATGAGCCCTGGAAGGTGTCCTTCTAAGCTTTCTTGCCCTGAGGAAGGGAAGTCAAAGGGTATTTAAATGCCTTCTGAAGACAATTAAATGCCCTTTGAGCTGTTTTCCCCCCCTAGGAAGTGAAGAGCTTGCTGCCCTGTTCCTTGAAAGGAAGGGCTAGCAACAGGCTCAGCATTCAGATTAACTTAATTAACTGTAATTTAACTGCCCTTTTAAAAATGTAAATGGCACCCGGGAAAAAAAATCCTGGCTATGGGCATGCCACTACCCTTAAGCAATATGAACCTTGGGGCAGCTTGCCACCCCTCTCCGCTGCACCCCTGGCTATGATGATGGCGGTGGTGGTGGTGAAGGAGGAGGAGGAGATTGAGACTGAATTTCTCTCCCCATATGTTCCCCAGCGGGCACTTCGGTCTAGGTCCCAAAACCGTCTGGTCCTTCCAGGGCCGAAAGAGGCTTGGCTGGCGGTGACAAGGGCCAGGGCCTTTTCTGTGGCAGCCCCGCACTGGTGGAATGAGCTCCCAGATAACATCAGGGCCCTGTGGGATCTTTTACAATTCCGCAGGGCCTGTAAAACGGAGCTCTTCCACCAGGCGTTCAAGTAAGGGCCGCCCACACTTCCATCCTGGCCCTGGCCCAATCACTTGATTCAATAATTTGATCTTATCCGCCAGCCACTGTGACCGTCCATAAGGTTTACATCTGGATACTGCTATGATATACTGAGCTGAAGATACGCCATTTGTATAGTGGTAATTGTTTTACATTTTAATATTTTATGATATTACTTGTTTTTAGACTTCTTGTGAGCCGCCCTGAGCCGCCGTACGGCGGGGAGGGCAGGGTATAAATCTCAAAAATAAAATAAATAAAATAAATTCATACCCCACCCTTCACTCGGAGTCTCAGAGCGGCTTACAAACTCCTTTCCCTTCCCCTCCCCACAACAGACACCTTGTGAGGTAGGTGGGGCTGAGAGAGCTCTTTTCAGAACTGTCCCTTGAGAGAACAGCTGTGATAGAACTATGGCTTGCCCGCTTCTCCCAGATTAGAGTCCGCACACTTAACCACTACACCAAACTAGCTCTGAGAGTATAACACACTTGGCTTTAAGTAAGTGAGTGCCATGAGAAGAAGCGGGTTTATTCCCCTGCCTTAGTGGTGTCTGCCTAGTTCCCCCCTCTACAGTATAGCTGCTGCACTTGGAATCCTCCTTCCAGTGTGAGCAAAACCTGCCCCATCACACCTGACACTGAGCAGCCCAAGCCACACTGAGAAGGGTGTCCTCAGTGGGGCGGGTTGTTGCAGTGCATCTCCGGGCACAAAGGTCTTTGCAGTGTACGGACCCTTCCTCCACAGACACTGGCCCATCCAAAGGCTGGTCGTCTTCCTAGTAATAAATAAGATCAGTGTTCACGTGGCGCTTCAGAGCAGTGGTCTTCAGCCCATGGGCCGAGACCTTCAAGTGAGTTATGATGCCCCATCTGCTGGGTCGCAAGGTCCACACACCCCCAAGCCACCATTTTGTTGCCTCCTTTTGAAAGGGCCTGCGGCTAGGGCACCCGTGTAGCGAGCAATGCCGCCATAGCTCCTGTTTCTCTGAGAGGAGCAGGGGGACAGAAAGATAAGGCAGCTCAGGAAGGGGATTCCTTCATGTCTCTGAACCCTTGACTTCTTCCTCACGATAGTACACCTCCTGGTGTTCAGCTGTCTCGGTTGTAGCCTTGATGCCAGTGAGGTCATAACTGTGGTCCCTCCTCTTCCTGGCACATGATTCTGATATCATACGCTTGCAGCTTGATGTGGGGAGGGACTATGGCTCAGTGTCGTGGTTCTGCTTGGCAGGCAGAAGGTCCCAAGTTCAGTTCCTGGCATCCCCAGCTAAAAGGGTCAGGTCAGTGGTGATGTGAAAGAGGTGGTCTGAAAGAATTCTACTTGAGAGCCAGCATGGTGTAGTGGTTATGAGCGACGGACTCTAGTCGTCTTCCACATGAAGCCTGCTGGGTGGCCCTGGGCCAGTCACAGTCCTCTCAGAACTCTTTCAGCCTCACCTACCTCACAAGGTGCCTGTTGTGAGGAGAGGAAGGAAAGGCAACTGTAAGCCACTTTGAGACTCCTTTGAGCAGAGAAAAGCAGGGTCTAAAAACCACCTCTTCTTCTTCTGCCTAAGGCCCTGGAGAACCACAGCCAGTGTGAGTAGACAATGCTGACTCAGATGGACCAATGGCCTGATTCAGTACGAGGCGGCTTCATGTCCGTTCACGTGTGCCCCAGGTCTGGAAGGGCTAAAGACAACTGCTCTAGAGCATTCAAAACACTTTAGTCATTAGTCACAGATTGCCACGGAAAGAACTGCAGATGAGAAACTGGTTCACCTAAGACCACTTAGTGGCTTTGCAGCTGAAGAGAGATTTGACCTGGGACATTATTCCTTCACTGATTAATATTATTTATATACCACTTTTACCGGGAAAAGTGGACTCAAGGACTTCCTTTCTCACACTCTGGGCCACTGAAAAAGAAATGTAATGGTTAATACAAAAACAGGATTCCTAAACAGTTGGGGGAGGGAATAGTGCTAGGATTTTAAATGAAGGTACAGAAAATTAGAGATGCTGCTCAAGCGATCCAAACAATGTTATGTTTCTGACGGTCCCCTGAACTTTGTCAACTTTATTAAGTGAAATGGTACCTAGAGGAAGGTACCGCTGGCCATGTTTTTACCATTTTTAGTACGCGCATGCGCAGAGAAACAAGTATATGGTGAGGTGCCTATGCGCATGCGCAGACAGGATTTTTTTTTTTTAAAGCCGACCCCACAGCTCCTCATGGTGGATGCCATCCACCGTGGGAGTCACGCACGGTGAAGTGCTTCACAGTGTAGTTGTGCAATGCTGGATCGAAAAGATCTAGCTCAAATTACAGCCGGGCCAATGGCAGGATTAGCTGCCTGTCTGAACACACTCACAGTGATCAAAACCCAGGTGCCGCTTTGAAGAGACATTTCCCCCAAAACAGTTATGTGTGCTTTAAGTCAACAGTTAGCATCTCAGCTTGCTTTTCTGTTTGATTCCCATGGAATTCAAGTATGACTGGTTTTCTCTGACCTGGCGTTTTCTGGCATGCAGAACCCAGAGCTTTCAGCTCGTCATCCGGCCTACCTTTTCCCGACTCACTCCTTCTACTTTGTATAAGAAGCTTGCAGCAAAATTAACAATGCATGCAGTTATTTAGATTATTAACTGACATTTGCAAAGGCCTGGGGGGGGGGGGGCGAAGGCACTTTCAGGTAGCTGATAGGAAGAAACGGAGGTGTGGCGGTGGGGGAGGGATGGTTTACCCTTGCGATTATTTATGGTGGGTCATTTTGAAAGCTATAATTGTCATCTTTTTAATTAGATTGTGGCGACCTGAAAACTGGGTATGCTGCTGTGTGGGAAACCTCGGCCATTTGTCATGGGTCTGCACAGCAGGAGAGGCTGGCCTTTTTGGATTTTTATAGCCGCCAGTAAGTCCACTTTTTTCCTCTGCCAGATCGCCCATTGGTAACAGATGAAGAGCTTGAGGCGCTTCCTGTGGTCCAAGTGCTTCCTTCCGGCAAATATACAGGGTCCAAGTTGAAGTCCACGGTGCGAATGCTGCGAGGTCTGTTGGAACAGGGCGTCCCTTCTAAGGAGGTTGAGGTAAGCAAGGTCACTTCTTCCTGCTGGAAAGTTAGTTAGGGAAGGTTCAGTTCCCAATTAAGAGAGCCACTTTGGTGTTGTGGTTAAGTGCGCGGACTCTAATCTCGGAGAACCAGGTTTGATTCCTCACTCCTCCACTTGCAGCTGCTGGGTGACCTTGGGCAAGCCATAGTTCTGTCAGAGCTGTTCTCTCAAGACCAGTTCTCTCAGAGCTCTCTCAGCCCCACCTGCCTCACAGAGTGTCTGTTGTGGAGAAGGGAAGGGAAAAGAGTTTGTAAGTTCCTCTGAGACGCTGAGTGAAGGGCAGGGTATAAATCCAATCTCTTCTTCTTCTCTTTACCAGAAGGGGGGGACTATCATGTCTTTATTCAGCCCTTCCTTCAGGGACCCTAGAGGTGATCTTCTTTAATCCTTCCTAGAAAATTGTGAGATAGAGACGGAGACTTGCCCAAGTTCACCGAATTTGCTTCATGGCTGAGTGAAGGCTGTGAACACAAGACTCCCGGGGCCTAGTCCAAAGCTCCTTCCACGACACCTTCTCCCCCACTGCTACTGTTTTGCTCTTGGAGGAAACAGTCAACTAGAGCTTACTGTCAGGGTATTCAGCCTGGCTTTCGATGCCCACGCTTCTCATTTTAGGCAGATGTGGATCATTTTGTAGGCAGAAGGAGAGGGCCTGCATCAGCAGCAACACATTGCTTGGAAAATAAAGAAGGGCTTTGAGCCTTACCAGATAAATTAATCAACTAGAGTTGCAGTGGATTAATCCGTGGAGGCCGTTTCAGTCAGTTGAAGACAAATTATAACCAGGAGGGTTGGAAGTTCTCTCTTCGTATATCTCCAGCAAAGGCACCTGCGATGCCGTTTTTTGTGATGCACAAATTCATTTTGGTTTTATTAATCAGTTCAGATGTCAACAATTAATGCACTAAAAATCAGCTGACGGAGTAGCAATCTGTTGACAGATGCAGCCTTTTCTGGGATGGGGCGTTCTTGTCTTCTGTTGCCCCAGAAGGTCGGACCAGAACCAACAGGTTGAAATTAAGTCAGAAGAGTTTTTGGCTAAACATTAGGAAGAACTTCCTGACCGTTAAGAGTGGTTCCTTAGTGGAACAGGCTTCCTCGGGAAGTGGTGGGCTCTCCTTCTTCAAAGGTTTTCAAACAGAGGCTAGATGGCCATCTGACAGCAGTGCTGATGCTCTGAACTTAGGCAGATCCTGAGAGGGAGGGCAGGGAGGGTCTCATCGGTGCTTAGTTCTCATGGCCCTTTCTTACACGCCCAGGGAAATGCTGATTGCGACTTTGGAGTCAAGAAGCAATTTTTCTCCAGGCCTGATTGCTCAGGGATCCTGGAGGTTTTTTGTCATCTTCTGGGCATGGAACATCGGTCACTGGGGGTATGTGGGTGGGTGGGGGGGGGGGAGTATTTGTGAACTTCCTGCATTGTGTAGGGGGTTGAACTAGATGGTCCTGGAGGTCCCTTCCAAAGCTATGATTCTTTCAGTTTGCGCACTCCTAAGTTTGGCATGGGCCTAGTGAAATTTAAAATTCCCTGTGCTGATATTATTGTTATTATTTATTCGATTTCGATCCCTCTCTCCAAAGAGCTGACAATTACTCTGTGAAGCAGGTTAGACAGAGAGCTAGTGACTGGACAGAGGTCATCCAGTGAGTGTAATGGCAGAGTAGGAATTCGAACCCGGATCTTGCTTGTTAATCAGTTACCCCTTCCAGCAAATCTTATAGTGTCTGTCTGCTTGTTTACAGGATCTTCAGGACTTAAAGCCTTTGGATCAGTGCTTGATTGGCCAAACGAAAGAAAACAGGAGGAAGAACAGATATAAGAACATACTACCCTGTAAGTCCCAACGGCCAAAATATCGTGTATAATTTTGTTTCTCGTTACCGTGATTTATTTAAGCTTGGCCACCACCTGCAGATTCTCTGTGCCAGGAGATAACTGTATTGATGCAGTCTGGAAGGTTGCAGGATGAGATTAATCATGTCGAAGGGGTGGGGGGAGATACCTTTTTATGGCACGAGGGCCTTGAACCAGTGTCATGCTGTACGCATTGTGACCCACCACGCTAAAACACCCCCATCAGCCATGTATGGTGGCTTACCGTGGGTTCAATAACCCCGTTTTTGTTTCTTCTGCTTGGGTAGTTGTCAAATCCTTTGGCCCAGCCATAAGTTGTGTCTAGTGGGCTGCACTCAGCTTTGTGAGCCAGGGGGTTTGCAGGAATGATCACCGTTCTGTCTGCACCAGCTGCCTTTTGGGTAATTTGTATTGTTGAGCCACTGAGACAGTCTAAGCTTGGAGAGCCATGCAAGGGAATCACAGGGGGTCAGTAGTAGACTTGCCCTGAGAGCGCAGTGGTGGTGGAAGGTGTTGGATCACAACTGAGTGGCAGCAGCCCCATAGGGTTTTCAAGGCAAGAGATGCTCAGAGGTGGTTTGCCATTGCCTTCCTCTGTGCATCAACCCTGGACTTCCTTGGTGGTCTCCCATCCAAATACTAACTGGGGCCGACCCTGCTTAGCTTCCATGATCTGATGAGATTATCCAGGTCAGGGCTGAGCACGGTTATACCCTTGTAAGTCAGGGCAAAAGTGCAGTACCAGATCTAAAAAGCTGAACTTGAGAGGTAAGACCATGAAACAGAAAGGTGAGCTAGAAGAAGAGGAGGAGGAGGAGGAGATTTGATTTATACCCCACCCTTCACTACCCAAAGGAGTCTCAGGCTTTCCCTTTCCCTCCCCACAACAGAGACCCTGTGCGGTAGGTGGGGCTGAGAGAGCTCTTTCAAGAACAACTCTGACAGAACTATGGCTTGCCCAAGGTCATCCAGCAGCTGCAAGTGGAGGAGTGGGGGAATCAAACCCGGTTCTCCCAGATTAGAGTCCGTGCACTTAACCACTACACAAAACTGGTGTACTCGTAACCCTGCATGTTTCTAGAGGGCCAAATCAGAAGTAACAAGATCAGCCACGTGAATAACATCCACATTTACCTCTGGTAAAAAGCACGAAGTTCCTGAATGCCTGGTGTTGATTTTGGATGGTGGTTGCATTCAAGCAAATACCGGAAGTGCCAGTTGGACCGCAGAGTGACTGGAACCCCTTGCTCAGACTTGTTAAGTCTCGCTCAGCAGTAACAGTGCCTCGCCCAATCAGTGACATTCCCATGAGATCCTTCATCTGAAAAACGACCCACGTTAAGCATTGAGCTGGTCACCCTGACATATCTTCCCAAATGATCCGTGAGCAGTTTAGCACCTTGCCCCTGATTTGCATTCTACTTCCAGGGTTTTTAGCACAAACATGAGTTGCTCATTAAACAGGCACTAACCTTTGCTTCCCCCCCCCCCCACACACACACGTTTGCTTGGAAAGAAAGCTCATAATGTCACTAACTTTGGCTCATCCTCCGCTGTCTGTCAACCCCACCCATCCCCACCAAGAGGCACATCCTTATTGGGCGGGGGGGGGGGGGTAGGTTCCCATCCATTTCTAAATCACTCTGAGTCAGAGGATGTCTCTCCTTTTTGTTTTCTGCGCTGACAAAGCTCTTGGTCTATGTGCAGAACAGCCATCTGCGCCCACGTTTAATCTCTGTGCGTTTCTTTTTCGTATTCATCGACACTCCTTCGACTCTTCACAGATGGGAAAAGCGGAAGTGGGCACTATTTAAGAGCAAAAGAAGGGCACAGAAGCTGCTTAGGGCCTCACCAAAAAATGTAAAGAGCAGGCGGATGCATCCTTTCTAATGCATCCTGCAAGCGACAGTTCAGTTTTTAAGCTGAGGTTCCAAGAAGTTTGCATTTTGAGACTGAATCATGCACACTTGAGTCCATTTAATGTGGCTTTCTCTGTGAGGGTGTTTTTAAAAGCATTTAATACCAAATTGGGGGGACGGGCAAGATTCTCAGCATCCAGAAACGTTTCTCATTTTGGCTCCTCCTCTGCTGTCTTTCAACCCCACCCATCCCCACCAAGAGACACATCTTTGTTGGGAGGGAGGGGGTAGATTTCCAACTATTTCTAAATCGCTCTGATCACTTTCCAATTTCTAAATCGCTCTGATTTCTTTCCTATTTCTAGATTGCTCTAAATCACTTTCCAGAGGCATATGGAGAGTCAGTTTGGTGTAGTGGTTAAGTGCGTGGACTCTGACCTGGGAGTTTGAACCAGGTTTGATTTCCCACTCCTCCACTTGCAGCTGCTGGTGTGACCTTGGGCAAGCCATAGCTCTGTACCAGCTGTTCTCTCAAGGACAGCTTCTTCTCTTCTTCCTCTCTCAGGGCTGCTCTCAAGGGCAGTTCTCTCAGAGCTCTCTCAGCCCCACCTACCTCACAGCGTGTCTGTTGAGGGGAGGGAAAGGGGAAGGAGACTGTAAGCCGCTCTGAGAATCTTTCAGGTGTTGAAGGGCGGGGTATAAATCGAGTCTCTTTCTCTTCCTCCTGCTGCTGCTTCTGTGCTATTCTTGTGCTATACCATGTCTCAGGAATTATGATCCATCTATCCATTTTTCTCCTGCCCTTCAAACAGCTCAAACATGGTTCTTCTTTCTGCCTCAATTTTGCCCTCACAACAACCCACTGGAACTGGTTAGGCTGGGAGCCCCTAAGGTTAACACACTGAGCTTCGTAGCTAAGTGGGGATTTGAACCTGGGCCTTCCGGGTTCTGTGTCACACACACTTAACCATAATACCACACTGACACTGTTTTTACCATGTGATCAAGCAAATGCTGGGGACAAGCAACAGAGAATGGCTGCTGTGAACTTTCCAGAGGTCTGTGGCTGACCTCTGCTGGGGACAATCACTGGGTTAGCTGGACTTGGAAAATACACTCGCATGTGGGCAGTTTAAGAGCCTCAAATGTTGCAGAAAAGTGGAGAAAACAGAAGCATAAATATCTTGTCTCTGTCATCAACAGGGTTTTGGAGTAACTGCTTGAGAAAGAACTGGCACATCAGCCAGGCCCCACCATAAAAAATCATGAGCTGTCTTTGCATTTCAGTATCTGGAAGATGTATATGTAGGGATTAGGGTTTCCAGCCTCCAGGTGGGGCCTGGGGATCTCCCACTTTTACAACTGACCTCCAGCTGGCAGAGATCAGCTCCCCTGGAGAAAATGGCTGCTTTGAAGGGTGGACTCTATAGCATTGTACCATGCTGAGGCCCTTTCCCTCCCCAAACCCCACCTTCTCCTGGCTCCACCCCCAAAGTCCTCAGGTATTTTCCAACCCGGACTTGGCAACCCTAGTAGGGATGCCAGCCTTCAGGTGGAACCTGGGATCCCCCCCAAATTACAGCTCATCCCCAGACTATAGAAAACAGTTTCCCTGGAGAAAAGTGGATGCTTAGGAAGGCAGACTCTCTGGCATTGTACCCCACTGAGGTCCCTGTCCTCCCCAGGCTCCATCCCCAAATCTTCAGGCGTTCCCAACCTGGATCTGGCAAACCTACTGCCCCCCTTCCTGGTTGAGAGCCAGTTTGGTGTAGTGGTTAAGTGCATGGACTCTATCCTGGGAGAACCGAGTTTGATTCTCCACTCCTCCACTTGCAGCTGCTGGATGAACTTGGGCAAACCATAGTTCTGTCTGAGCTGTTTTCTCAAGGACAGCTCGGGAAAGAGCTCTCTCAGCCCCACCTACCTCACAGGGTGTCTGTTGCGGGGAAGGGAAGGGAAAGGAGTTTGTAAGCCGCTCTGAGACTCCCAAGTGAAAGGCGGGGTATAAATCCAATCTCCTCCTCTTCCTCTTCCTCCAGTCCCTCACCGGTGACCTGGGGGCGGGGACCTGGCAACACGCTGCATATGCCTTTGAACTTGATCCTGAAAGTGCTTATGGATCTTCTTGCTTAGCTGCCCTGTACCATGCACAGCTGTTTGGAGCCATTTTGCAGAGGCAGTGAAATAGGTTGTGCGCAAGTTTATGATGCAGAGAACCCGGTTCTGTGTTTGGGGTTGCAGATGACACCACGAGAGTGCCTCTAGGGACTGAAGGCGGTTACATCAATGCCAGCTTCATCCGGATGCAAGTGGGGAGCAAAGAGTATGTTTATATCGCGTGCCAAGGACCCCTCCCTACTACTGTGGCGGACTTCTGGCAGATGGCCTGGGAACAAAACTGCACCGTCATAGCCATGATGACCCAGGAAATAGAAGGAGAGAAGATCAAATGCCAGCGGTATTGGCCCGATGAACTGGGCAAGACCGCGATGATCAACGACAGGCTCCGGCTCGCCCTTGTGAGACTGCAGGAGCTCAAAGGCTTTGTTATAAGAGTCATGGAGCTGGAAGATATTCATGTAAGTGAGCCTGGCTTCCTCATGCACATAATGGCTTTGTAGGAGATAGGAAGGGGCTGGGGGGGGGGGTTGACTGTGTTATTCTTCTGGCTTGCTTCATTGCAGGGATTCCCAAATCGACTGGTGTCACACAGTGGTTGAATTTCACAAAGTTAGAGACCAGTAGCACCTTTAAGACCCGGCAAAGTTTTATTCAAGGTGTGAGCTTTCGTGTGCAAAAAAAAGCACACTTCGTCAGACAATGAAATGCAAATCACAGAACGTAGTTGTTAATATAGAGAGAGTGGCTTGTTAAATTAGCATGCAAGATAATGGAGCTGTTTTTTTAAACAGATGAAAAGAATGACAAGCTTGGTTTCTGGTTAACATCTGTTTGGGTTCAACTGGGGGGGGGAATAGCATAGGTAATAAATATGTTAGGAGATTGATGTTCCCTAAATTGTGAGAACCCATGGGACATCAATCTCCAGTTCTAACATATTTATTACCTGTGTTGTTCCTCCCCCCCCCCCCAGTTGCTTTGCACACGAAAGCTCACACCTTGAATAAAACTTAGTTGGTCTTAGAGGTGCCACTGGACTCTAACTTTGTTCTGTTGCTTCAGACCAATATGGCTGCCCACCTTGACCAGTCATTTTCACAGGGTGCTGCTGTGAAGCCAGTGCTCCCTCTAAGCCGTGGAGTCTTGTGAGCAAAAATTCTGCCTTGTGAGCTACTGGCATTAAAGTTGTGAGTGCGTGATTCAGCTAACTGCGTAAATTAGTTTGCTCTGGAGCCATCCTTCCTGAGCTAAGACAAACATCTGTGAGCTGGAGGCTAAAAAAACTGTGAGCTAGCCCACACTAACTCAGCTTAGAGGGAACACCGGTTCTAATTCCACCCTTCCACTTGAGCGGCTTGGAGGGAGCAGGGTTCGGTTCCGTTTGAGAGCCAATGTGATGTAGCAGAAAGTGGGCAGGCTGGTGAGATGACTGTTGAAATGAGAACAGAAATGCAAAGAGGCAGTGTATATAGCATGAACAATCCATAATAAGACTTACCTGCCTAGCTTAGGCCAATTAAATTTCTTCCTTCTTTTTTTAAAGCTTGTGTTGAATAGGGTGTGATAGATTCTTGTAGGGGCAATGGAGTCCAGGGGGGCGGGGGGACAACAACAGTGGGTCCGGGGTCATGTATCATCACTAGAAAGAAGGCTCCAGTTGTGTACAGTGACGTATGGCTTTTCCGCATTCTCCTTGCAAGTTCTTGTTTCTTGGGGGGGGGGGTGTCTGTTCCGCATGTGTTTTGCTCCGTCTAGTGGTTGAGTCCACATCATACAGTTTAATCTGCAACGAGATTGGCCGGACATAAAACTGTGTCATATCAAATCAGCCACTAGAGGGAGCAAAACACATGTGGGCCAGGAAACCCACCCTGAAGAAACAGGAACTTACAAATGAGGAAAATCAAGCCACTCTTCAAATCCTGGCTTGTATCCAGCCATTTGTTCCTGGGTAAAAGCTGCTTCAAGCCATCATTCCCCATCTGTAGAGGAAGGGAAGAACAGTGCACGTGATGGCTACCTGTTGGGTCTAAGAAGGATGCCGACAAAAGCTGCCAGAGGACACAATCCTACATCTGCTGAATTATTCCTGTGTCTGTTTAAAACTGTAGACAGGCGAACTCCGGCGTGTGTCCCATTTGAACTTCACCGCCTGGCCGGATCATGACACGCCCTCCCAGCCAGACGATTTGCTCACTTTTATATCCTACATGAGGCACATCCACAAATCAGGACCAATCATCACTCACTGCAGCGCAGGCATTGGACGATCGGGGACGCTCATTTGCATTGATGTGGTCTTGGGACTCATCGGCCAAGATCTAGAGGTGAGATTGGACAGAGGAATTGGGGGGGGGGGCTCTGTTTATGGGCATTTGAGCTGGCTTTTTGCTAGGTGACTCCATGTTTGTCCTGTTTTATTCAGGACGTTTTTTTCACACTTCCAGTAGATCTGGGCCAGACGTTTTCTTTTGCAGAACATCTCCCAACCTCAAGGCCTTCCTGTGAGGCTGTAAAGTGGAACTTATGGGGCAGTTTAAAAGCCGTGGCTCTAGGCTCTGGCTTGTTTTTTTTTAACAAATTCGATAAGCCATTGTTTTTGTATTGCATTTATTCATACCCGCCTTGGTTCCTGACTGTGTCAGGAAAAAGGCGGGTTGCATAAATACCCAAAATAAATACTTCTGAAAGATGCCAAGGGAGGCAGCGTTTCCACACTCATGATGCACAAGGGAAGGGCTCTGGCTCAGGGGTAGAGCATCTGCTCGGCACGCAGAAGGTCCCAGGTTCAGCCCCCGGCATCTCCAGTTAATAGGACCAGGCAGTAGGTGATGGGAAAGACCTCTGCCTGAGACCCTGGAGAGCTGTCGCCAATCTGAGTAGACAATATTGGCCTTGATGGACCAAAGGCAGCTTCATGTGTATAAGAGTCGATTGACCAGGGTTACTGCTGCAACATCTGCTGATTTTTGCCTCTGCCTCCAAGTTCTTTAAGGAACGGGATTCTTGTCTACCAGCTCTAGAAGTAGGCACAGCCGCCACCCTCTTCCCCTTTTATAGTAGGAAATACACCTGCGTTCACATGTTTTTTCTCTCTCTGAGAACAACACAACAACATCTGCCTGTATCTAGCAATATTTCTCCGAAGGGACTTCTCTTAAGGTCTTCGTTTGAGCCCAGAACTACTCATGGGACAGCAAACCCAGGGCCAGAACCCCAGGTCTCCACTGAACAGCATGAAAGTGGCAGGATGAAAGGGTGATGTGGAGACATGCGCAGCAGGGGAGTGCTTCACCCTTCCCTCATGTGCTGCCTTTCTCTACTGCAACCTCCCCTCAGATACTTTCCCTCCATGTTTGCACTGTCACGGGGGGAAAAGAAGGGCTTCTTTACAGAGGACAAGTTGCAGATGAGGAAGGGCTACGTGCCCCCTCCCCCCCACCTCGCTGCGCTTCTCCGATACAAATGATCTTCTCGCCTTGCTGCGGTGCCTGGAAAAAACCCAGGACTACTGCTAAACATATTAGTCCTAGCCTTTCAAAGCTGATGTTCTTTGCATTGGTACAGCGCTCTCTCTTTTTTGTAACGCTTCAGTATGTGCATCCTTCACTGATGTTCTCTGTGTGTTCCCCCCCCCCCCCCCCCCCCAGTTTGACATCTCAGAGATAGTGCGCAGCATGCGTCTGCAGAGACATGGAATGGTGCAGACTGAGGTATGTGTATCCAGACTGCTGGAGCATGGAGTTCTGCTTCTGCTGTTCTTCGTTTTCTAGGAAAGACGGTGTAGTGTGGTGGTTAGAGAGACTGGGATGTGGGAGACTGGAGTTTGAATCCCCAGTCTGCTGTGGAGGCTTGCTGGGTGGCCTTGGGCCAGTCACATACTCTCAGCTTAACCCACCTCACAGGGTTGTTGTGAGGATAAGATGGAGGAGGGGAGAACAACGTTAAGGGACGTTGGGTTCCCATTAGGGAGAAAGGCGGGGTATAAATGAAAGAAAGAAATGCAGCCATCTGCTAAGCCACGAAAAAGGAGTCTCCCGGCACCATCTTTAAACTCTGTTTTCAGAAGTGAAATCAAATAATAATTGCCTGTGTGTGTAAAGTGCTGTCCCTTTGCAGCTGACGTACGGCAAAGCCATCGGGTTTTCAAGGCCAGAGACATTCAGAGGCGGTTTGCCATTGCCTTCCTCTGCACAGCAACCCTGGTATTCCTTGGGGGGGTCTCCCATCCAAATAGTAACCGGGGCCGACCCTGCTTAGGGTCAGTTTGGTGTAGTGGTTAGGAGCACAGACTCTAATCTGGGAGGACCAGGTTTGATTCCCCACTCCTCCACATGCAGCTGCTGGCAGGACCTTGGGTCAGTCACAGTTCTCTTGGAGCTGTTCTGGAAAAAGCAGTTCTTCAGAGAGCTCTCTCAGCCCCACCTGCCTCACAGAGTGTCTGTTGTGGAGAGGGGAAGAGGAAGAAGATTGTAAGCCGCTCTGAGACTCCTTCGGGTACTGTAAGGGTGGGGCAGAAATCCAATCTCCTCTTCTTCTTAGCTTCCAAGGACTAACAAGATAGAGCTAGCCTAGGGATGAGGAAATTTTAAAACAGGAAACGTGTGTGCAGCATGGTACACGTGGCCCCAACCACCTGGTTTCTCTGCAAATGGGTTTTGTGGGTAGTGATCAGTCTGCACATTGACAGCAGCTGTGTGCGATCTGCCTACAGCCTCCCCCCTCCCGGGTTCACAAGCCACAGGGTGCGCCTGGGGAAGCCAAGCTGATTCAGGGAGGGAAGGCAGTTTAAACTGCCTCCCCTCCTCAGGTTCCCCAGGCACCCCTCAGCTGTGGGGCCCCTGGGGAAGCCGATCCAGAAACTGCCTTCCTTCTCTCGGGTTCCCCATGTGCCCCGCAAGCCTCAGGACACCTGGAGAAGCCGATCCTGGGAGGGAGCTGTGCTGTCAGGGGTGTGGCCTAATATGCTAATATGTTTCTGCGGTTGGGTGTGGCCTATTATGCTAATGAGTCCCTGCTGGGCTTTTTCTACAAAAAAAGCCCTGGGGCTACCTAAACAGAGTAAGTTCTCTCCCCCCCCCATGTCCAAAGGTATAAGTCCTGCTGAGCGCACATCCCATGCTGATCTTGTGATCAGCCCCTGTCAGTGGCACAGATGTGCAGAGTCTGGGGAAGGGGCCGTTACAGGCTGAATTTTCTGGCAGGCATTCCCTGGGTCTAGATGAGTGCTGGATTCATATTCACCTCTCTCCAGAACTGCCATGCAGACATTCCCTGGAGTTTACAGGAACAGATGAAATGAGAAGAAGGATTTAAACAGCAGAATGGAGTGGGGGGAGGGGTTGTATCAGTGTTGTGTGTCTTAAACAGCAACTACCAAGTCGAATCTTCTCCGTCCCCAGCCATTAAATTCTGTTGTTAAGCGGCAGTTGTGCCTGCAGACTTACGTACGCTTTCCTTTTCCCCCAGGACCAATATATTTTCTGCTATCAAGTTATCCTCTATGTCCTAAAACGTCTTCAAGTAGAAGAACAGCAGAGAAACAACTAAACTGGGAAGCCAAGTATGCTTTAAATAGGGGTGGTGGGGTTCGACAGAGGAAAAAGAGGTTCCCGAATAATTCGGGCGCCATCTACACTACCGAACCGGTTTGACGTTCGTTCTGTCCGCCACAAGGGATTCCTGTCTCAGAATTCTCAGCAAATCACAGTTCACAGAAATCTTTGGGGGAAACCATGACAGCTGATCTGGTATAAAGCTGATATGCATTTGTGGCACAGGCATGCCAGGGGTTCAGCCTTGCCAATACGGTCTCAGTGTCTGTTGGGCATCAGGTACCCCTGTACTCCCCCCCCCCCCCCACTTCTGGATGGTCCAGAGCCTTGCCCACTATTGAACAGTGCTGCGGTTCGTGCAGTTTTTTGACACTATGATAAGCAATTGACATTTTTAAACAGCTTTCTATTTTTCCAAGAAGTATTAATGTCTCCTACATGTTTTTTTTCCCCCTCCCCAGCTCTTTTATAGTATACTCTAATGCTGGGGACAAGGGGCGGGGTGGGGGGAGAGATACAAACAGTATTTTATCCTGGTGGACTTCCTTACAGGGACATTTGTATTAGTCCATTTTTAAAATGTTTGTTTATAGCAGAGCTGTCTTTTTTCCAGCATTTTTAAAAAGATACAGTAGAGCTTTTTATAGGAAATACTTGAAATCAGTATTTAAGCTTTACGTCATATTAGTATAGGGGAAAGTAGCGAACCTTGAACTGTAAGTATCACATGTTATATTGTTTACTTTATAGAGACGTGTATATATTTATATACTTTTACAAAAAAAAAAAGCTGAAATATCAGGTGTCTGAGTATGTAACTACCGAGACACCTCCGCAGTGTAAATAAAAATACAAGTAAAATATGAAAAGTGGCTATCTTGTTTTTCTGTCCATTTATATATTCTGTTTTCTTCCTGGTCTCAGGACCCTTTTTCTTTGCCTTCTGCCATCCCAAACATTTTCACCTATATCTGAGTTCTGTAACAACTTAGATGTTGCGGTGGAATCAGACGGTTCCATTTTTTTTTGCACATGATTGTAAGTATAAAAGTGATGTCCCATTTCTGCTGTGAACAGTAGCTCCTGTTTCTTCATAATTCCGAAAAGGTCAGGATGGGATGCAGGAAAGCAGCCCCTTCTCTGGAATCTGTGTCATTTTGCTTCTTGGTAAGATGGGTCATGAATTCAAATTGGTTGTATATTTAAGGGCAAAACGAGGCACATTCAAGCAGGCAAATATAAAAGTAACCATACATCAGGCACACTGCAGAAAAGAAAAGGGCTGTCAGAATGGACAGAAAATGGCTGTCAGTATTTTAAGTAGCACAAATTGACGTAATTGACATTGTGAGTTACTCTTGGCCAGTTCAGAAATGCATTGTTTCCCGTAAGTGCCTTGATACATGATCTGAACGCATGGTTTTGCTTGGGCTCATTCAGATTGTCCATGACTTGGAATATGTCTTTGCCTGTGTGCAAAATACCATCGTCACACCCATATTATGGTGACTTCAACAAAGGGCTTCCAAGGCAAGCGAGCAGCAGAAGTGCTTTGCCATTGCCTGCCTCTGCAGAGTCTTCCTTGGTGGTCTCCCTTCCAAGTACCAGCCCTGCTTGGCTTCTAAGTTCAGATGAGATTGGGCTATACCGTGCTGCCTTCCCCCCTGGGGATATGACCTTAACACAAGCTATCCCAGCCGTGAGACAAAGGTCACGGCATTCATAAAAATGTACACAGAAGGCTAGACCTAACAGTAAGAGACTATTAACGGGGCTAGACCTTAACAATGACAGCCTGTCTCTTGTTTATTAAATCTTTTGCACCTTGTGGATGAAGTCACAGAATTCCTTCAAGGGAAGTCATGTCATGCCCGGCCACCTTTTGAAACTGGCCAGGTTTGGAACCATTTTTCATCTTGGAACACAGTGCCATCCTCTTCCTTTTCAAAACCCATGTTGATCTTGCTGCCCAAAACGTCCAAAGTATTAACGCAGGGTTCCGGTGCTTTCTCTTCTCTTTTCGCCGAACATTTCTTATAAATCTGATACACTGCATGCAACACAAGCGCATATTAAGTGATGAGGGTCCCTCAAGGCCGTTTTCTTATAGGACAGGCTCTTGAGTAGCTCTTGGAAGCCATCAACATCTAAAGGAAGCCCAGGACCTACCAAGACAAGCACAGCCCACAGGCTCCATAATCAGACTTGCCAGGGTCTTGGAATACCCTCACACCCAGGGCAGGAGAGGAAACAGGCAGCTAATTTAGCTGCCAGTGGTCTGCTCTGTCTGGCTAGCAGACAGTATTCAGCTAGGTGGATCACAAGTTCTGCAGCCCTGGGGTGTGTGTGTGTGCATGGGCCATCAAGTCACAACCAACTCATGGGGACCCCATGATGATGGGGTTTCCAAGGCAAGAGATGAGAAGAAAGTGTTTGCCATTTCTTTCCTCCGCATAGCAACCCAGGTCTTCCTGGCGGTCTCCCTTCCAAGTACTGACTGTGTTCAACCCTGCTTAGCTTCCAAGCTGGATTTGTTACTAAGGGTGTTTTGAAATAAATAGAAACAGCCTCCCCCCCGCCCCCAGATACCAGAATTCTAAATGGAGGGCTTTTCCGCCCTCTCCCCTTGTTACTTGTGTGCTCCTATTGCTTCCCCGGGGGGGGGGGTTCTTTCACATATTTGTTTTCCTCCCTCTAGTGGTAGCTTCAATATTACATTGTTGTGTCTCCAGCTTATTTCCCTCCACTTTAAATGTGCAAGGAAATGCTCCAGAAATACAGTGATGTGACCACTAGACTGAGCGAGATACAGTGATGTAATATTGAAGTGACCACTAGACAGAGCAAAAAATGTGTGGAAAAGGGGGGGGGGTGGCCAAAGCAGTACAAGCATGCATGCGACAAAAGAAGAGTGTGGAAAAGCTCAGAAGAATCTGGAGTTTAATCCATGCTTAGAATCTTGGAGTGGGAAGGTGGACTGAGTCTTGGACTCGCTGATAAATCTCTGCTGATTGTAGGAATTCCTGTCAGGGAAACAGATTTCCTCACTTTTCCTTTCCAACTGCATCCCAGAATAGTCCCTGAAAGGTGGTTTCTGGGAGGCAGTCCCTCACCCAAATGGGGGGGGAGTTGGAGATCTGCAGTGGGGGGAGGAGAACTGGCAAAAACAAAGAGCACCCAAACTTTTCCGTTAGAAGAAATTTTCTGCAGCATCCAAGTCAATCTCAAGTTCACCCGTGCAACAGTATTTGAGTGTAATAGGTCAGTTTCTAACCAGGATTTTCTGAGCGAGTTGCGTGCACAAGCCCAGGTTAAACATCACCTTTAAAGGAGGTCTGAATACAGCCTAAACGTACACTCAAGGAAGAGTATCCGATTCTCCAGGTTTTCTCATAAACGGTTGGAGCATTTCTTGCATTCCCATTTTAAAAGTGTGCGCCTGAATATGTATTGCGTGAAGAAGCTCTTAGGGATTTAGTGAAAGAGACTCAGATGAAGAAAAGCCTAATCCAACCATGATGCTGGCTGGGGCAGGTGCTCTCTCGGGGGTGGGGGCGTTCACTGAAGAGCATCTTCTTTCAACCAGGCAGCTGCTCACACAAAGTGATCAAGTCTCAAGGAGTTGCCATGCCACTGCAAAGCTCTCCAGGGGACAGTCCTGTTACCTCGCCAACATCACATTTAAATCGAGCCGGAGAGATCTTAATGTAAAAATCAGGAGAGGAAAAGAATGTGTGGACTCCAGCAAATGAGTAACAGCTGCCTGTGTCAGTATGCTGGAAATTATCCTCTCTGATCACCCGTGGCTACCTTTGTTTCTGGCCTGTTTTTCCCACCTCCTCAGAACATACGTTTAAACGGAATGACCTACCGGCAATTATGAGTAATCCATTCAGCAGCTGAAAGGCACCGTAGAACATCGGAAGAGTGATTATCTGGGAGAAATGCTGAGAGCTCAAAGATAACTGGAGCAAAGCAAAGTATAATGCTATGTTCTGTGACCCTGTCTCCAAAGCAATTGTTCGAGACCTGGAAATACCAACATTTTGTGATGCTTTAAAGGCTTGTTTCAATAGGCACCGAGTTCAGGTCCAAAAAACAAACAAACCTAGTGCATAAAATTGTCAATGAAACTGAATTCTGGGAAGCGATGGCTCTCCGTGGCTACTGGCAACTTACTCAGAGGTACCTTGTTTATGTATACTTGTCACTGAAGACAAGGTACAACGGTATTTTCATCTGTTCTGTCAGGTTTAGCCACCTACTGTCTTTCCCTAGATGCCACCACATTCTCCCCCGGGATTAAGGAATACCAAGAATTTCTCAAATACCTTGGCCAAGACTGGCAGGTGATAAGAGCCAATAGAAAGCTACCCATGTAGCCAGTGAACGATAAAACTGCACAAGTCGTCACAATAGAGAGTTCCAGATTCAAAGAATCTTTGGACACTAGGATGTCAGTTACTGATAAAACCATGAGGACAGAAATTCCCAAAATACCTCCAACCTAGTGCAAAAGAAAAAGAAAGAACAAGAAGCAGCAGCAGCAAGGTGGATTGTGTCCTCCCCTCCAGTGGATTCTAGATTAATGCATAAGACTAGTGACCAATGTTCCCTTTAAGCTGAGTTAATGTAAGCTAGCTCACAGTTTTTTAGCCTCCGGCTTACACATTTTTGGCTCCAGAACAAACTAATGTATGCAGTAGCTGAACAGCTCACTCACAACTTTAATGCCAGTAGCTCACAAAGTAGAATTTTTGCTCACAAGACTCCTCAGCATAGAGAGAGCATTGCTAGTGACCCCTCTGGAATTCCAGTGTGACCTTTCAAGAGTGACCTGCTTCAACAGGTTGATTAGGTCTCTAATTGTAGGGTTCCGTGAGGCTCTGATTTGCCACCCTGGAGAAGCACCACGGGTATAAGCAGACCAGTCACAAGGTTATTGATGTTGACTGACGTTTGCTCACACATTATAACACGGTGCTAGAATACCCAATGGTTTCACCAGCCTCACATTATGCTCATACCTCTTGGCATGTAATGATATTAAATGCCGAAGAGGAGGAGAATTGACTGCAGGTCACAAAAAAAACTACATTGTACCCTCCCAAAATCTCCACTCGATCTCCCCTTATTTCCCTCCTCATAGCTGCTCCTGTCCCACATGGCTTTTGTTCTCGTGGGTCCCATGATTCCCAGCATAACCTTTTATGTGGTGTTAAGGATGCCTTCCTCCCTCTTACTGGTGGCAGTACAAATAGTATGGAGGGAGGGGTATGACAGACCCCGTCCACTTCCCTCCCTCAGATTTTCCCTCTGTTTTTCTTTTGTGTCCCTTCACCATCTGAGCAACCCTGGTAATATGTATTCTTCTCTTTAAAGTAGCTTTAGCAGTCCCAGCCCTGTGTCAGTAGTATGTCATGGCTATTTTCTCAGCCCAGGACCTGAGGGAAGAGTTAGGGTGTCTCTTTAACTTAAATGACAGAAAATGGCACTTGAGATGCTTTTAAAATTTAAAAAAAAATAGAAGGTTTTATTTAAAGTCAACGGGAAGGGTTAGGTGAAGTCAGGGGTTGAAAACAGGTAAATTAGTATAAGCACAAACTCTAATTCTTATAGATCAGGCTAGTGAGAGTTTCTTGAATTACTGGCAGTTACTATACTTCTTTATTTTGAGAGGCTTTTGTTTCTGGTTTTTCCCAAGCCACTCCAGTTCACTTTATTTGTATAATAGCAGGCTCTTTTGGTGCCCAGATGGCTGGTACCCTCTTCCCAGTACCCAAATCCCTTCTCTTAGAACACCAGGAGTCTTCTTGAGTTGTTGACTGACTTTTAAAGTCTCCACAGACAGTTTCCAATCACACTAGACCAGGGAATCTCTAATCCCCAGAGATTACTTTTCCTGTAGGGATTGTTCTTCTCTCCCTAGATTTATCCCCTTTCCTTTGGCCTGAATGGGAGACTTCTTATGCTACCCAAACTTCCTTGCCAAACTTTCCCCCAGTTGGCTGTCTGTGTTCCAACTGCTCTCAGCTAATGCTGAATTAAGACTATATTCAGCCACAGATGAATTATGACTTTGCCAGCACTAAACCGTTTTCCGTCAGGGCTAGTCTAAGACGATCTCCACACACATCTTGTCACAGTTAAGGAAGGAATCTGAATCTCTTCTCCTCAGCATCCAGTTCTTACAAGACTTTCTTTGCTCAGCTTATGCCAACCAGATTGCCTGGAGCAGCTCTTCACTCAAGGCTCTCCGGCTCTGTGAAATATTAACCCTTCAGAGTCCTGTAGTTTTATGTACAGCACTTTTAAGCCTCTTCAAAAGGTGCAGTCCATCACAAAGGGGTATAAAAGGGGCTCTCATGCTTATCCAGCTTTAATTGTATGTACCCATACTGAAGCATTTACAGTCACTGTCTCAACTGGCATCTAGCCATTTATAAAACAAAGTATTAAACTGTGAGCTCGCATTTTAAACTTTAAACCAGCTTGAATGCATGGGCAGAAAAGTAGTGCATAAATAAAGTTATACATAAATTTGCTTCCCCCCCCCCTTTTTTTCCTTGCTGTCATTTCCTTGCTGTCATTGCCCCGTTTTAAATAATAGGAACTAGCTTTGACATTTACCTTGGAAATGATTTTGGATTGTTTAGGCCATCTATAGTTTGCAAAGGTCCCACAAGCAACTGGTATGATTAAGCTGAGAAGGCTTGTTCCTAGAAAGGTGAAGCGGGGAAAAGAGCTTAAATTACCTGTGAGTCAAATCTGGGTCAACTGTGGTTCATCCCCAGAATCTTGCCTTTCCAATTCAGATCAAAACCGGTTTGGATGATACAGCGTTTCCAGAGCTTTTGAGGTCATCCTCGTTCTTACCTTCCCTCAGCCGTCTCCTCCAGTGACCGTTTTACCTGGTAGCTACGTAACTAGTGTATAAGTGATTTATTGGCACTCTAGTTTATTTGTTTTTCTTGTCCTTTATTGATGATTTATCCTTTTGTGTCGTGTAGGCTGGTGGACCCAAAGCTGTGCCCATTAAACATTGGAACCCTCTGATGTGTTTCCTGGTGCAACCACTTGCTTCTTCCCAAAACTTCCTCTCCATCGAGAGACCCAACTTTGACCGCCCTCTTCTCAGTGAAGCAGGAGGTCCTTCAGAAGACTCCGGGAAGCATAGGGTTGCCAACCTGCAGGTGGTAGCTGGAGATCTCCCACTATTACAACTGATTTCCAGGAGACAGAGATCAGCTCACCAGTGTTCCCTCTAAGCTGAGTGGGTGTGAGCTAGCTCATAGTTCTTTAGTCTCGGCCTCACACGTTTTTGTCTTAGCTCGGGAAGGATGGCTCCAGAGCAAACTAATTTATGCGGCAGCCAAATCGCTTGCTCACAACTCTTAATGCCAGTAGGTCACAAAGTAGAATTTTTGTTCACAGGGCTCCACAGCTTAGAGGGAGCACTGCAGCTTATCTGGAGAAAATGACTGCTTTGGAAGGGGTACTCTATGGCATTGTACTCCATTGAACTCCCTCCCATCCCCAAATCCCACCTTCCTCAGGCTCCACCCCCCCCCCAAATCTCCAGGTATTTCCTAGCCCAGAGCTGGCAACTCTAAGGAAGCATCAGGTTTGCATCTGCAGGGAACTCTGTTCACAAATAAGTAGCCCCTTCATAGAAGGAAGCTTGGCTTAGAACCTCTAAACGTTTTGTGATGATGCTCTCCACGGCCTCCATTTTGTAAATGGTCCCGCTTTCTGCAGATGCTATATTTGGTGGTGCACACCGCTCTTTCTCAAAATTCTGAAAGTGCCCAGAGGTGCAACAGAATTGGGGAACCCTGAGGTAGACAATATTTTGAACTTTTCAGTCACCAGGAACATGGTGGCAGAAAGCCAGAATATAAAAGTACAGGCATAATGCCGAAATAATATCTTACTGGCCCACTGATTCAGATCCTGCCAATACCTTGAACTTCTGAAACAGATGGTGATTAACTATACTAGTATTCAGGGGTCATTTTGTAGGAAAAGGGGTGCAGAGCTCATTAGCATGACATTAGCATAATTCATTAGCATAACTTATTTGCATATGCCACACCCCCTGACATCACCTAAAGTGTGTCAGAAGTCAACACCCACCGCTCAGGCTCCACCCCAAAAATCTCCAGGTATTTCCCAACTCAGAGCTGGTGAGCCAGCTTTACACTTTGACTAAAGACACTTTAGGTTTCTTTTGCTCTTGCAGGGAAGCCACCCTACAACAAGCATGAAGATACAGATCAAGTTAGTTTGCTTTTGCTTTTTTCCACAGCACATCACCATATGTGCCCACTCCTGGGCTTGTTAGGCCCAATTTACACCTCCTCTCTGAAGTAGTTTGTCTGCTGTCTTTTCCTACATGCATTTCACGCTGGTTTCAAATTTCACTCCCTGGGTCTGAAGAGTACTAAGCAGCAGGATCTGTTTAAAGCAGTAAAATGCTAGCTTGACCACAGGAGGGCAATTAACGAATGTAAACAGTAATTTTTAAACTAGGACAAGTATGGTTTGAAACTAGAAACAGATATAGACGGTTTTTTTGAAACTAGAATGATTCCAGTGGGAAAGTCAGATGTAGATTTGACCTTACTCCCGGAATGGCATTCCTGCGTGTTCCTGCTCGAAATGACCCATGCTAGTATTTATGTGTTTTATATACAGAGAGAGAGTAAGCGAATGTCAAAGAAATCAGATTCCCAAATACTAGACATCCCTCCCACACATACTAAGTTTATAGAAAGCAAGCAGAAATGATACCTATGGTCTGGTACGGAACTGGGATGCCATCTGCAAGTTCCCAGGAATAGGAATAGACGTACAGGCAAAGTGGCATCATTCCCAGGGCAGCCATAGTAGAACAGGCTGTCATAGTGATGCTGGAAATAAGTGACATTAGAGATGATTGAAAAAGATTGGTTTTTGTGTGTGTTCAAGTTGACAATGGTCACCTGCAATGCACTTCCTGAAGAGCACTAGTTGACCACCTCTTCTGCTCCCCCCTTTCATCCCTTGAACTGATGAATTTCCTCCCCAGAAATAGCTTTCATGTAGGCACGAAATGCCCCAGTTCATCACACTGATGACAAAAGCCCAACATCTGCTTAACTGTGTAACTGAGCTGCGAGATCAAATCAAGGGCCCATCGAATCCAGCATGCCCTCACCAACTGTATCTGGCCTGATGAATCTAGGTGTCTAAAAGTTAAAATTTCACCCTGACCTGGATAGCCCAGGCAAGCTCAGTCTCGTCAGATCTCAGAAGCTAAGCTGGGCTGACCCTGGCAAGTACTTGGAAGGGAGAACTCCAAGGAATACCAGGGCTAAGATTCAGAGGTAGGCAATACCTAAATGCCTAAGTCCAACTAGGGGTCACCAGAAGTCAACCATGACTTCCAGGCATATACACACACACAAAATACTCACCCAAAAAATTAAAAAATAAAAGCCAAAAGATAACCATCATCCCGTTCTTTGTCCTCAGTACCCAGAATTCAGAGGGGGCTCCCTGTGCTGCCCCAGGAAGCCACCATTTATAGCAAAATCCCACCCAGTGGTGAAACTGAGACAACTGCATTCAGCATATGTGAAGAAATGCATATCGGGTTTGCCCAGTTTTCCCAGAGGTGAAAGCACTGTTCCAAGTGTATGACTAGATTTCATGGCACTTTACGTTTAAAAAATTGGGAATATTTTATTTATGCGCATCAGTAAAAATCCTTCCAATGCTGCAATAACATAACACCTTTCTTGAAGATAGATTTCAGGTCTCACACAAGGGCGAACCAGGTGGGTAGCTGTGTTGGTCTGAGGGAGCAGAACAAAGCTTGAGTCCAGTGGCACCTTTAAGACCAACAAAGTTTAATTCTGGGTATCAGCTTTCGTGTGCAGGCACACTCTCTGAAGAAGTTACCTGAAGAAGATAATGAAGAAGGTATCTGAAGAAGTGTACATGTACATGAAAACTTATACCCAGAATAAAAACTTTGCTGGTCTTAAAGGTCCCAAGTGGACTCAAGCTTTGTCTTGTCCCTTTCTGTTCGCACACCGTGTAACACAACCACATACAGCTGAATTAGTCTTGTATATCGTTCAAGCTTCACACTCCCCTGAATGATGAGGAATTCTAAGAGCAGCACTGTTTAATTTTCTTTGGTGGAGAGAACGTTGTAACGTATGCTCTAGAAATATACATGTGGAGCAAAAAGTCATCCCTAGAAGGCAGAACCTTCCCCAGATAGCAACTTGGATTACCCCCTTCCCCAAGGCTTCCTCCTTACTTTTGGCTGTCTCCAGCTGGAAACTCATCTCTGTCTTCCAGAATGCCAATTGCCTTCTCTCTCTCACACACACACACACGCACCTTCAAACACCTCTCATCTGCCCCAGAAAACCTAAGAAATAGTCTCTGACCCCATCAGTAACCAGACCATTCTTCCTGCCCAATATAGCAAGGGTTTTACCCATCCACAGTGGAATGACTAGGACTGCAATGCTATTCAAAGCCAATATGTACCATCACAAACCAGGTCTGAAAAAAAGATGGGAGGACAACAAGGAAAACACTGCACTGCAATGGTCTGGCTGTAAATTCATATGGGTTCTCGATAACAAGTGCTCAGCAGAATTTGATTCAAGACCAAATAGCAGGTATGGAAGCAGCTAGGTGCTACGGCCGTCCTACCTGAGATCCACCTCTCCATCAGTCCAGTAAGTAAAAATATTGGATAATGTTCCTCCAGGACAACAGCCAAGGATAAGGATGGCAACACTTTGGGTTGTGTTTGTGGCAAGGCTAATGGCCAAGATATAGGCCACCAAAGGCATCAGTCCAAATTGGCACGTCATCCCCACAGCAACCCCCCAAGGTCGCTTGATGTTGTCCCACAATTTTTTCACCTCAGTAGTGCAACCTATGGAGAACATTAGCAGAGCCATCACGAGCGTCACCATCACTGACAAACCCACTTTGTATGCGATGTTTTCTTCCTGTTGCTTGCACCAGTCACTTGTTCCATTGGAAGATGCCAAGGAGTTGTTGGCCATCCTCTTTCTCTTTAACTCCTGACTTTCTCTTTGAGCCTGCTTTGGCACTGAGAGCATCAGGAATGGCAGACGACTATCCCGTCGGGTTCTTTTAACTGGATATCCTTAATCACTAACACAACACAAACTCACAGAACGGAAAGGAATGGTTGTTGCTATGGGTTACCTCAGCAATCTTTACTAACGGGATTAGGCAACAGTGATTTGGGAATGATCATTGGAAGATGTGGGTATGTGGGAGGGGCTTCAGACATTTATGTTAGATACCAGTTTATTTTTCACTTCCCCACCCCCAGTATTTTGTTCAAGTTTCCTGTAACTACAAAAAGCACAATAATAGGAAATCTATGCAATCTTTTCAAAAGCACAGCTCAGCTGATGAAGGGCTGGTGATAGGGTTATAAACCATGAAGTGTTGAGAGGAGAACTTAATTTAATTTAATTTATTAGATGTTATTAGAGCTGCGATGTTATTAATGTTACTGTATTGTCATGTTATAAGCCATCCCGAGCCCCATTCTGGGGGAGGGGTAGGATAAGAATTTAATATAAATAATGTCACAATAAATGCATAGTTTCACCCCAAGCAAGCTTTCCACCTGTGAATCCAGTCCAGTTTGGTTTAGTGGTTAAGTGCGCGGACTCTAATCTGGGAGAACTGGGTTTGATTCCCCATTTCTCCACGTGAAGCTGCTGGATGACCTTGGGCAAGCCATAGTTCTGACAAGAGCTGTCCTTGAAAGGGTAGTTTCTGTCAGAGCTCTCTCAGCCCCACCTACCCCACAGGGTGTCTGTGGTGCGGAGGGGAAGGGAAAGGAGTTTGTAAGCCGCTCTGAGATTCCAAGTGAAGGGCGGGATATAAATCCAATTTCTTTTTCTTCTCCTGCACAATCTTCTACTTAAAAATTGCATGGAGAGTCAAGCATTCTGCATGCTTTGTTTTCACCACTTTTGGCCATTTTTAATGGTCAACTTCCAGGTTCGTCCTCCACAGGGAAGTTTGTCTCTCACTAACAAGATAAAACTTTCCTGCAAAACCTCTGGGCAGATATTGCAGGGGGAGGGAGTGATAAAACTGCATGTCATTTATTGTTGATTGTATTGATCACAGATGCACGCAGCTGTAGTGTTGTTGTTTACCCATTCATATATTTTTTTACAGTTTGTTTACATTTGGGGGCATTCTGTCTATATTGGCTCAAACGGCTGTTTAAGGAGGGGAGGGAGGGAAATCAACCCTTCCACCTAATTCTCTCCTAAGCATTTGCTCAGTTGATGATTTTGTAAATGGGGTCAGCAAATGCAATGGCAGAAGCTAGACTGGGGGGGCGGGGGAGAGGACTGCCTCTACATCTCCTAACGAAGCCAGAGATGCATTTCCACACCTGTATGTTCCCCACTGCAAAAATCCACATTTGAACAAAAAGGGTTTCCAGAGATACCAAAAGGTGATCAGCCATCTGTTCAGCTTCTACTCCAGACTGTGCTTTTGGAGGGAGGAAAGTTGTTTTGTAGACATTGAATGCCTCATGCTGCTTGTTGCGTTGCTCTGGAAACTCAAATTGCT
This sequence comes from Lepidodactylus listeri, assembly GCA_029233225.1. Lineage (NCBI taxonomy): Eukaryota > Metazoa > Chordata > Lepidosauria > Squamata > Gekkonidae > Lepidodactylus > Lepidodactylus listeri. Next base: position 19,320,985 of record JARCFY010000009.1, read on the forward strand.
ACAGAGGACGGTCAAAGGCAATGTTGGCCAAAGGGCCTTCGTAGCTTGTTTCCCAACTCTGTGTTTAATCATTATAATGACAGAGCAGATCCGCATCATCGTACCATCACTACAGAAACCCCCCATTTCCCCACGGCTGTTGTGAATGCCAGGCCTGGCCAGAACGTTGTTAATGGGCGATCGCGATTAATACCACAATGAACCAGCGCAGAGCATCCTGGAGACGCTGAGTGGCAGAGGTCTTCTGGCCAAAAATGCCCCACTTTTCAGTTTGGGTTCTATTTGCCGCGCAAGCTTGCTTTGAAAGTCAATGTTCTCCAGTCTTTGGCGTTCCAAAATCCTTTCATTCTGTAATGCTGTTAGGTAGAAAACCAAAAGAGCATATGATACTGGGATATTAATAAAAGCACAACTATGCCGCACAGAGCTGTCCAACTTTGGTATCATTAGGAGAGTTCCCCAGATGGCAAACTGCTGGGAGGTCTGGAAATCTTCTTTCCTCAACTGGTCAGGCGCCATAATCAAACTGGTGACTGTGACAGACAGGAGAATATCCTGCCCTGTTTTCATCCCCATTCAGCATGGGCCAATCAGATTTGAAATGCAGAATGGAATGGGGGGGAAACCTGAGGCAGTTTAACATCCTACAACCGAGTGAAGGGGAAAAAACAAACAAACAGGAGTTGGGTTTTGGAGGGGGAAGGGATAGGAGGCATCCTGGAATACACAGGGTTGGTTAGACAAGCAGTGTTTAATGTTGCCAACCTCCAGATGCTGGCTGGAGATCTCCTGGGATGACAGGTAACAGAGATCAGCCCCCCGGACAAAATGGCCGCTTTGGAAGGTGAATTCTATGGCACTGTACCCCATTGGAGTCCCTCCCCCCCTCAAAGCCTGTCCTTTTCAGGCTCCACCCCCAAAATCTCCTGGTCTTTCCTAGCCTGGAGCTGGCACCCCTATTTGGGTGCCATTCCTATAAAAAAAGAAACAGTAAAGGGTAAATGCTTGTCTGGTTATTGTTTCAGAGTTTGAGCCTCTTGGTGCTGGTGGGATCTGCCATCGAGTCACTGTTGATTCATGGTGTACAGTTTTCAAGGCAAGAGACATTCGGAGGCAATTTTGCCGTTGTCTGCCTCCGAGCACTGACCAGGGCTGACCCTGCTTAGCTTTGAAGATCTGATGAGATGGGGCAGCGTGGGCCATCCAGGGAAGGGCTTGAGCTCCTTCAAAAACATATTTTGTAACTGCAAAGCATAGGGCACTTCTCAGCTCTGGTACCTTGTGGGGAGAAAGGTGGGGTACCAATGAATTAAATAAATTATAGGAAAGGGCTGGGGGGGGGGGGGTTTCACAACTCTCCAGCCTGAGGAATGTTTTTTTAGGATGGTTAAATATAAAAAGTGAAAGGTCTAGGTCAGTGGTCTGCAAAGCACGGCTCTTGAGCCACATGCGGCTCTTCCACCCCTTGAGTGTGGCTCTTCCACCCCTTACCCCTCCCCTCCCTCTCCAAAAGCCCTGCTCTGCCCCGCCCTCGGAGGAAGAAAAAACGGCAGCGAGCTAGAGCACGTGCTTGTCCAATTGCCGCCTGCTGATGCTCTGCCGTGCCTCCCTGCGTAAAGGACTCCGGCTGGTTCCTCTGGCAAGGTAACTGAGCCGGCACTGTTGGGGGAGGTGGGCAGACGAGCAGGGGTGTGAAGGCCCTGGGGCCCTCCTTCCCCTCTGCAGCGTGGCCTGGCAGCCCGAGAGGCCCTGCCACGGCCGGAGCCGTTGAGGGGAGTGGGTGGGGCTGGTGGTGGAATGCTCGGGTGGGGGGAGAGAAAAAGGATCTCTTTCAATCTGCAGGGTAGGGGGGTTCCATGTGTGCCTGCGTGTGAAAGAGAGAGAGAAAGTGGCTGCCGGCATGTCTGAGAGTCAAGAGAAGCAGCCTGCGAGGGGGGGGGGGGGGAAGAAAAAGATTGTGTGTGTGTGTGAAAGAGAAAGCGGCTGCTGGTATGTCTGGGTATGTCTGAGAGATCGTGTGTGTGTGTGTGTGTGTGTGTGTGTGTGTGTGAGATAGAGTCTCTGCATTTGCAAAAATGAGTTAGTGGCTCAAATCTGAAGTATTGGTGACTGAAGCCTCTCATATGAATAGTGGCTCAGGTGAGAGAAAGCAACTTTTCTTCAAAATAAAGGGGAGGTCCTTGGGTCAAGATCAGTCAACTGAACTTTGGGCTACTTACTGATCCCTCCATTATGCTATATTAGTGATGCATTTTCCCATTAGCAATGAAGGCAACAATACTGACCATCTCAGGCTGCAATCCTAAAAACACTTTCCTGGGAGATTAGAAAAAAAATGGGACACTTCTGAGTAGACTCAGGGACTTTAGGATTGCTCATTCAAAAATCTTCAGGTTGAAAGATATAAATCCTTTAAAAATATGTATAAATGAATAATAGCTCTTAATTTCTATTTCTGACCCAGAACATAATTTTTTCACCAAGCCCTGCACCAAGATGAATTTTGACTGTATGTAAACTACAATAATTTTATCTCTATAGTATTTTGACATTTTTATTGAAGTTTTTAAAATTCAGTCTTTAATGAACCCCCTCCAGAGGGCTTTGTGCCAGTTTAAAATAATTCTATCTATTTAAAGAATAGTTGATTAGAATATTACAATACTGTATAGAAGTCAGCCATTAAAAGCCATCCCAAACAAAGATTTAAGGCACTTCTGGAAAACTGAATGTCCTGGAAGTGACCACTGTTCCACGCCCAGAAGATGACAAAAAACCCCTCTTGCATGAACAAGATTGGGGGGAACATGCAGATTAGAGGCCTTTTAAAATTTCCTTTTGCCCTGTGTGCAGCCCAGAAATGTGCACTCTGTACATGTTCATGTGCTTCATTTTACTGTTACTTGTTCTATTTGTCTTATACTTGCTTTTCATTCCAATATTTTGATATTTAAGGCATCTATACTGCATGCTGTTTTGCATCTTTCCTTGCTCTCTTTAAAATGGGTATGGGATTCGGTAGGGTTCAATGTGGAAATGCAGAATGTTGGCCTGGAAGTATGCAGCAAGTTTCTTTCTAATATTTCAGTCATCAAAGAAGATGAAGGGTACTTTGCATTTTTGTCCCTCTTTTGGAAGTAGATTTCAAAGCTGAGCTGGTATTCCATCCTGAAATGTACAACTGTACCAAGTTTCATTCCAACATCTCAATGTCTGACCAAATTGGCAAGTTACAAATGGAATATTGAGTTACTTGAGGTAACCTGAAGGATCTTGGATCCTTTCCATTGTGCAAAGATCCACCCACATAGTGTGATTTTCCTGTTTCTTCACTCCCATGGCAGCCTGACATGCCTCCTGAAATCCTGCTTGTACCTGTGCGCCCCCCCCCCCCCAATTAGCTAGCAATCCAAAAGAGTCCAGTGGCACCTTTAAGACTAAGGTTTATCCAGGTACAAGCTCTCCCTCCTCTGTGAGGGCAGATCTGCACTGTCAGGGGTGTGGACTAATATGCTAATGAATTTAATTTTATCAATAAATAATAGTGTTATTAAATTATCAAGTTTTATTCAACATACCTATAGTTTAACTAAGTCTTAAAACTTTAAGTAAAGTTTATTAAGTTAATTTTAGGGAACGTTGTGGAGTGAAAGAAGATGTAGTGTCGAGGATTGAGAAAGGTATGTTGAGATGGTTTGGACAAATAGAGAGGATTAATGAAAGGAGATGACGAAACAAGTATACAAGACGAGTGTGGATGGGAGAGTTGGAAGGGGTCGACCTCAGTGAACGTACCTCAATCAGATTGAGGACGTTTTTAGCAAAGGCCAGCTTAGGCGTACCCTAATTAAGTTAATAACAATGTACCTACCTATATAGTTTAAGTTTTAAAAATTTGTCTCTCAAAAGAAATTTCAATCGTTGTACTATTGATATTTGGCTCTGTTGACTAATGAGTTTGCCTACCACTGGTCTAGGTCAAGGGTTGCGATAATGATGGTTTTGAGGCAAGGAGTTCAATTATTTACAATGCCTATATATATTTGGCATTGAATTCGAAAAATGGCATAAGGTCTGGAAGACCAATATAAACATAACAAGAGCTTCTACCTACAAAGAGAACATTTATAAAATGTTTTACAAATGGCATTTAACACCTGTCAAACTAGCAAAATTCTCTCAGTCCCCAAACAACTTTTGTTGGAAATGCAAGCAGAGTCTTGGCACTTATTACCACATGTGGTGGCTTTGCAGGAAAGCAGGTAGCTATTGGAAAATGGTACAGAGATTGATATATGAGATAACAATAGTAAACCTACCCCTTAAGCTCGATATCTTTCTTCTTAACATAATACCAGAAGCATATAACAAAGAGGATAGGAAATTGATCCTAAATATTGCACTGCGGCAAGAATTTTGTATGCGAAATTTTGGAAAACTGAAAGAATACCGGATAGAAATAATTTAATCCAGAAGGTTTTGGAAGTGGCGGAGATGGACAATCTTACTTTGATGTTAAAAGACAAAGATGAGGAGTTTTTAAATTCCTCCTGGTCCAAGTTGTATACATGGTTAAATATAAAGATATGACTTTTGTTTTTCATTGTTGTTGATATGTACACCGTTTGCTAAAATTCTGTTAGAATGGAATGCTGGTTTTGTTCTTGAGGATGCTTTCCTATATGTATTAGATTAGCATTTGTTTTGTTTTTTTTGAAAAATATAAATAAAATATTCAAAAAAATGATTTACAATGCCAACCTCCAGGTGCTGGCTGGATTTCTCCTGAGATTACAAGTTTAATGCAAAATCAAGAAGCTATGCAATATTCAGTACCATTATTTGTGCATATTTTAATTTGAAAACAACTTTGTTGTCTTTACAAGGGCACTTGTGGGCAAAGTTTTTTTTTTAACCATGCTTTGTTTAAACATAGGAATCTGCCTCATGCTGGATCAGACCCTTCGTCTTATCTAGTTCTCCACTGTCTGTGGTGAGTTGTGGCTGTTCTTCCGGGCCTTGGGCAGAAAAAAGGTCTTTCCCGCACCTGCTACCTTAGGTCATAAGTGGATGTGGTGAAGATCATGGACCTGTGTCCATCCCTAACAGGTACTTTGCACAGGTGTGCAGCACCAACTCCGAGCAACGTCATGCGAGAGTAAAGAGGGGATTTAACCCTTCATCCCCCTACCCCTCAGTTTTGCTACTGGAAACCAGGCTCCTACATTAACATTTCAATGGGAGGGGGAGAGTCCTTTTTTGCCTTTAAAACTTAGCACAACCCAAAGCAAGGTTGAAAGGTCAAATCCCCTCTCTTCTTCATGTATAGCCTTGATCCAAACTGAGAATGCACTAACATGTAATTTATCTTTTTTACATATGATTGAATGTCACATTTGTTCCCCCTAGACTGAACCTGGGACCTTATGCATATAAAATAGGTACTCTACCATTGAGTCACGAAGCCCTTTCCTTTAAATTTGATATGGCTTTCAGGGAGGGATAAAATTTCCCCTAACACTAGCCTCCTCCACTCCAATAAACTGCAGGTTCCCCCTGCTTCTACTCACTGTATGCTGAATTTTTAAAAATTTGAATATATTTAGCATGGTAGATTTCATGTAGACACAATCTTTTTCATTCTCTGCATCACAGATTTAATCATGAACCTTTTAAAAAAGATTGTAGACTATGGTTAACCTTCCTTGTGATTTTAATATTTTTATCAATGCTTTGCTTATATGTAAGTTTTTCATTGGTGTAGGGTATACTAGAATATTGCAGATAGCAAGCACATGTGGCATTGTGTGAGCAGTCAAAACTGGAGGAAAGAGAACACAGTAGATGGACGACTAATTCAGCTCCTGTTCCAGATGAGATACTCTACCCTCCACCCCATGGAAGGCCATGTACTTACCCTCTAGTGAGGGGACCCGAACTTTCCAAATAGTTGTCACTGGTCGCAGTTTGAAAGGACGACCATAGATTATGTCATCATGGAGAGGGTTGCGTTTGCATTCCTGGGATGCTCTTAGCAAATCTCTTGTAAACGAAGCGAATTCTACACGGTCGTGCCTGAAATTTCAACATCATGGTCAGTAAAGAGGTTCAGTGTTCCCTCTAAGCTGAGTTAGTGTGAGCTAGCTCACAGTTTTTTAGCCTCCGGCTCACACATTTTTGTCATAGCTCAGGAAGGATGGCTCCGGGGCAAACTAATTTATGCAGGAGCCAAATCGCTTGCTCACAACTTTCATGCCAGTAGCTCACAAAGTAGGATTTTTGCTCACAGGACTCCACAAAGAGGGAGCACTAGCAAGAATGATGATCCAAGAACTACACAGAAAAGGTTAATCATATGAAAGCACATGTTGATGTTTTCTGCCACTAGAGGGCATCTGTATAATTTCAAAATTAATTCTCCCATCTGTTAACTCTTTATTATCTGTAGGCTGATTTGCTGCTATTCACAGGTCTTACCAACTGCGTTTATCCAATTTCAGCAATATTTATTGCTCATTTACTTATCGCTCAGTTACTTATGCATCTTGACTCTAACTAGCCCTTCCTGGTGGCAGCTAACCCCCCTCCCCCCCGATGTGGAGGTCTGTTTCAATGTATTTGAAGAAGCACATGAAAGCTTATACCCAGAATTAAACTTTGTTGGTCTTAAAGGTGCCAGTGGACTTAAACTGTGTTCTGTGGCAGCAGAAATAAGGCCACAGTTTCTTGCATGAAGAGCTCAAGCATCCAGCGTGATAGTAGAGGGCAGATTTACTGGGTAGCATGGAGAAAATTTTAGTAGGGTCATGGGGCACACAATCTAGACAAAGCTAAGCCATTTTTTGTTGTTGTTGTTTTAAGTATATTTATTGATAAAGTCTTTGGGATGTCATTAAAACAAAAGTCCACTGGCGCCTTAAAGACTAATGACATTAACCATATTGCATTGCTTACTGGATGTCCCATCGTGTTGATTTTATTTGATGCTGTATAATCTACGTTGAATCTCAGTGAGAAAGGCAGACTATAGTTATTTAATACTCTCTCTGTCTCTCTGACATCTTGAGCTCTTTCAACAGGATTTAGAAGTGCTTAACTGTAGGGCCCAAGCAACATTTTTCTGGGCCCATACAAACTTACAGTGTACTCCAAGTCCCTTACTAATGTTTAATGTCACAGGTCATATTATGGCCATGAACTTGCACACTGGGCCAGCACTCTGGACTGTGGGACTCCAGTAAAGTGGGCCCATCATGGGCCTGTACCCCTTACCCAGCTTGGCCTTTGCTTAACCGTGATTGGATGTTGTCCGTGGCTGTAATTTGATTATTCCTGGTGTCACCTTATGGAATTCTGTGAAGTGTCAGGATAGTCACAATCCACTGGACAGTCAAATAACTTGATAACATTAGTCTATGCACCCTACCTTGTACAGAAAAGGCATTGAGTGGTTTTGGTCTCAGGTGGGAGGGGAGGTATGTTACTGGTCTAACTCCCTGTTTCTTGAAAGGCCATTTTCACAATAAGTTACTGGTCTAACTCCCTGTATACTGGAAGGTCATTTTCACAATAAGTTACTGGTCTAACTGCCTGTTTACTGGTCTAACTCCCTGTTTCTTGGAAGGTCATTTTCACAATAAGTGGTGACAAACCCAGCTTTCAGAATGCACCTCACCAAAAGTTACATCAGCCCCCAGTTTTATTATTAAACTTCCTTAAAATTCAAAGTATGAACATTTCAAACATGAACTTTTCCTCAATGATCTTTGAGTAACAAAGCAAATATACTTCAATAACCAAACATTCTAAAATGCTTACTGATCATCTATAATACACTGTCAACCATATGTTGGACTGGATTATTTTGAACCCCAGACTCTCTCCCCCTCGCCCCCTTCTTTTTGCAAACTCGCAAATGTGCCGCAAAAGACACTGTCAACATGACTGGAGTGGATGGCATATCCCATCTACTGATGCATAGCCCCTATATCATTTACATATGTTTATAAATGTGCATTTTTATATTTTTCAGCATACACTTAGAATATCATCCATGCACAACTGAAAATGTAACCTGTGAAAGGTTCTAAAACAAAGTAGATGTCAGTCTGTCCAGATCTAGGACTGCACTGATTATTATCATTAGCATCATAAACAGGAGCGCTCATCTTACTAGCTGATGGGTGGGAGAAAGGAGAAACGGCAAGGAATTGGTTCATGCAGTGTCCCACCATGAATATACATGTGGTGGGTGACTCTTGGGCTCTATATGTGGACCATCGTTTATGACACGTGGCCATCAAATGGATTTCTACCCTCCCTGCACTCTCCAAATACCCTTCTTTTGTTGAGGACAGACAGCATGAATGGAATCTACGTGCACACAGAGGCGAGCTGCACATAATGTTCTCTATGCACGTCAGACACGCGTGAGCCCAAGATTCACTTCTGTCTCCTGGAGGTAGCTGAAGATGGGTAGCCATGTTAGTCTGTCCGTAGCAGTAGAAAGATGCAACAGACACGAAATGAAGCAAACTCCGGAGCACGACAGAAGACGGGAGGGCCTGGCGTGATGTGGTCCATGGGGTCACGAAGAGTCGGACTCAACTGTGCGACTGAACAACAACAAGCAGTAGAAAAGAGCAAGAGTCCAGTGGCACCTTACAGACTGACAAAATTTGTGGCAAGGGAGGAGCTTTCACGAGCTGTATCTGAAGAAGTGAGCAGTGACTCACAAAAGCTCCTCCCCTGCCGAAAATCTTGTTCGTCTTTAAGGTGCTCCTGGACTCTTGCTCTTTTCTGTCTCCTGCCTCATCAAAACACGGGGGTTGTAAAATCCAGGTTTGCCAGTTTCAAATCGTGTGCGATTTGCTTCATCCAAAATGACAGGGCTGGTCCCAGTTGTTTGGTTGGGGGAGGCCCTCCAGGCAAAGGTTCCTTACTACCACTCGGCACACCACCAATGCCACATCCCCCTCCTTCTCAGATAGGGGCAGAAGGCAGCTGCTGGTGACTAATGCTGCTTGGGGCCATTGTTTCTGCTAGCTTGCCCAGAAAGCCGAGCGGCAAAGGCTCCCAGGACAGCGGCAGCCCTTGGTAGCACAGAAAGAAGCAGTTAGAAGGAATGGGGGCAGCTACTGCTTCTCCTCCTAGCTAACATCAACACCTGCTCGCCCAGGCAAGCCTGGAGGCAGGGGGCCAGACTCTGCCACCATTATACAGCACAGGTGTAGAAGCCACTGGGACAGGGGGGCACCAGAAGGCCCTCCTAAGGCTCTCAGGACTCTGCCAACTGCCCCAGAGTCCCAGGATCTGGCACCAACCTTATAGAGCATCGTGTTTTGCAGGTGCTTCCGTGCAGAACACCTTTCCCCCACTCCCATTCCCACTGGGGACATATTGTGCATTTGCAACATAGTAAGATGTGAAGAATTCCGGCCTACGGCAAGAGACTGGGCACAACCCCCTTCTGTTCTTCCCATCTCTATGTTTCTGAGCAGATTTTTTAAAAAAAATTAAATCAGTCGTGGCAACTCTATTTTGTTTGAGCTATATGGGACTAAACACGTACGCTTTGTAAATGCTGGCTTTCAGGACGGATGTCAGTTTCTTCTTCCTGTGCAGATCGTATTCCATGGCGGATGGCTGATGCCACTCACTTACATATCCCTTTCAGAAACAACTGGATTTGTGCTCACCTGCAACAGGAATGATGGGTGGAGCATTTAGTCACACAGGTTAATACCACCTAGACATTTTTTGTGCAGTTCACACAAGGAAGATTGGAAGTTAATACAAAATAGGAGCAATTGTTTCAAATCCTTTTTTTTTAAAAAATCCACCAGTGCTTGAATGACTTTTTGAGAGCTTAAATAGATTTCACAAACTGATACAAGTCTTTCTCCAGTTTCCGTCATGCTCCAAAATACTAGATTCATAGAGACCGCGGAGTTCTGGACTGTGGTTTTCCCTTCCCACTGCCAGTCTCCCCATGACCACCAACAGTGAAGTTTTTGCTGTTTTTAATTAATGATTTAGCTATTTTAATTATTTAATATTTTTAATTTTAAAAAATCTTTAAAAGTATATATAGGGTCCTAACACTATACAGTATATCTGCTACAGATACTATTAGAAATAACGAAAGGAATGGCAGGGCAGGAGGTGAAATGACACCAGATGTGGCTCCAGATATGCACAGAATGCCATGAACACATAGAGCCACTTTATATTAAATCAGACCATCGGTTCAAACTGAGAGCCAGTGTTGTGTAGTGGTTAGGAGCACGGACTCTAATCTGGGAGAACCGAGTTTGATTCCCCGCTCCTCCACATGCAGCTGCTGGAGTGACCTTGGGTCAGTTACAAGTTCTCTCAGAGCTATTCTCTCATAAGCAGCTCTCTCGAGAGCTGTCTCAGCCTCACCTACCTCACAGGGTGTCTGTTGTGGGGAGGGGAGGGGAGGGAAAGGAGGTTGTAAGACTCCTTCGGGTCTGAGACTCCTTCGGGTAGTGAAGGGAGGGGTACAAATCCAACGTATTCTCTTCTCCCTTCTTCTCGTCATCTACGTCACTGTTGTCTACTCAGACTGGCAGCGGCTGTCCGGAGTCTCAAGCAGAGATCTTTCACATCACCTGCTGCCTGACCCTTTAACTGGAGATGCTGGGGACTGAACTTGGGACCTTCTCCGTGCCAAGCAGAGCCCTACCGCTAAGCCAGAGCCCCTCCCACTTTGGTAGAATTTCACACCAAAGCAGACCCAGGGAAAACCTGCAGGAGATCCAGGGAAAACCCAGAAGGTGGGCAAATGCATGAAAATGTCATGAAGAGCCCCAAATTAATACCCTTGTGGACTGGGGGCTCCATGCGGAAGCAACATGTAGTTTTGCTCCTTCACAGTCGAGTTTTCAGGTGTACTTACTCTTTAGTAACCAATCACCATTCCCTTCTTCACTTCTCATTTCCTTTGGGAGAGGCGTTTGACACAGACACTAAATCACCCTCATTTTGGTTTTGGCCTTAAGCGTGTCCTATTATCTCTGATATCCCTCACAAATTTGCTACTGATGTAATAAAGAGTATTGTAGAGCATCACTGGTATTGCGTGACTGGAGAAAAAAAACGTTCAGTTGACTGAGGGATATGTCTTTAGTTCAAAACGACATCCATTTTAAAAAATTGTCATGGCTTCTCCCAAAGAATCATGGGATTTGGAAGGCGCCTAAGGAGCGGTGAAATCCTGTCTCTCTCGTTTATAATCACTTTTCCAGGGATCTGGGATGAGAAGGAATGAGAATTGTCAGGTTAGGCCTCTAGTGTAGTTATGTACGGAGAGAACTCTTTGCTCAGTTTTGTTATTCTATTCCAGCTCGTCAAGCTTTTGCTGGAAAAGAGCCATAAGGTTCCTGTGCTTTAGCAGACCTACTCTAGAGTAACAATCATGTCGCAGGGGCCCACAAACTGGTGAAAGAACCTCTCCATTTAAGCTGATTCGATTTTGCTAATTTTGGATAGACAGGCAGTTTGACTTGCCTCTAAGCTTGTCCATTCTTTTATGATGCATGCAGTTTTGGGATATTTGGGGATGTCCTAATAAAAGGTATGTTATTACACAACTTTTGTTTTTGGACATTAGACAGTAATTTCATAACAGACGATGCTCCCTCTAAGCCGTGGAGTCTTGTGAGCAAAAATTCTACTTTGTGAGCTTCTGGCATTAAAGTGAGGGAGCGACTTGGTTGCTGCATCAATTAGTTTGCTCTGGAGCCATCCTTTCTGAGCGAAGAAATATTTATATCCCGCTCTGCGCCTGCCTTTTGGTGGGGAGAGCGGGATATAAATTCAAGAAATAAATAAAATAAATAAATGTGTGAGCCAGAGGCTAAAAAAACTGTGAGCTAGCTCACACTAACTCAGCTAGAGGGAACACTGGACAGACAGACCCATGAGCAAAAAACTAAGGTGAGGAATGGAACCCAATCCGAAAAATACTGTGTCCTCCGGTGGCTGCTTACATGTGGGCTGCTTGCCCTGGGCTAGATGCTGTTGGGAGGGGGGGTCCCCATTGCCCCACAGCACCGTGGGGCTTCTGTGTAACCCCTGGGTTTTCACTCTCTTTACTGTGATCTTTCCCAACCTAATTTGTGATGATGTCTTGAGAAAGATCACAGCAAAGCCAGGGAGTTGCCCATGTGGGAGAGCAAGTCTGGCTCTTCCCAGTCCCACCCATGCTGGCGCCATCTTGCCTGGTTCATGACAGCTGCTGCAGCCATTCACTCCTCACACCTTTGTTGTTTTTTTAAATCAGCAATTGAATGTCATCAGAGTTGCCAATTGTTGTAACAATCTATCTTTCAGGTTTGTTTGTTTGTTTGTTTATTAGTTTCAATTTATACCCTGCCTTGCCTGCACAGCAGGCTCAAGGCGGTGTACAACAGGTTAAAATACAATAAAACACAGGCACAAAATGCAATACAAAATTTACAGTAAAATTTCCATAAACAAACAAAATAAACACAAAGTGCAGTTAAATACAGATGGTGATTGCTGTATGATGGTCCAGTGTAGCCAGACCAGTATCCATAGGTCTTAATGCCAGTAGCAATGGGGGCCATAATGATTCAGATTTGAATAGCTCATTCATCAGTGGCAGCTCCTAATCAAAAGCCTGGTGGAAGAACTCCATTTCACAGGCCCTGCGGAACTGTAGAAGGTCCCGCAGGGCCCTGATATCTTCCAGGAGCTCATTCCACCAGTATGGAGCCTCCACTGAAAAGGCCCTAGCTCTGGTGATGGCCAGTCTGGCGTCTTTTGTTGTCTTAATTTGCAGCTTTAATTTTGTAAAAATTAAGTCTGTAGCCTCTGTTGTTGAGGACATATGCATTTCCGCTTATAACTCTACAATGAAAGGGGCTAGAAACTTATTTTTTAACCTGAAAGGGCTGGGAATGCAGAGAACCTGCTAGAATTGTTATAATGCTATTCAATTGCCAATTTGAAAATTGACCCGGTGGTGGAGTAGGATGATCACTGCCAGGGGATTGGGACAGGGAAAATGTGAGAAAAACGGTCATCTGGAAGACCTCCTGCAAGTAGCAACATATGGCAAACATCCATGTGGAAAATACTGTGTGAAAAACATCAAAATTTTACAGAGTAAAACGGGGGCACAGGTACTGTGTATTGGTAAGAGGGGCTGTGGCTCAGTGTTAGCACATCTGCTTGGCCTGCAGAAGGTTCCAGGTTCAATCCCTGGCATCTCCAGAGAAAGGGACCAGGCAGCAAGTGATGTGAAAGACCTCAGCCTGAGACCCTGGGGAGCCGCTGGCAGTCTGAGTGGACAATAATGACCTCGATGGACCAAGGGTTTGATCCAGTATAAGCCAGCTTCATGTGTTCAAGAATCCTATAGTGCAATCCTATGCACTTAAACCCTTCTAAATCCATTTGAAGTCATTGGGCTTAGAAATGGGGTTTCCAACCTCCCAGCAGGGCCTAGAGTTCTCCAGGAATCACAACCGATGTCCAGATGACAAAGATCGGTTCTGTTATGTATTGGGATTGAATCATCCCTGACTGAATCACCCTAGAGACTGGCTGAGCTTGGAGCACAAGAACAATAGCTGACCAGGATTCTGGAGTAAACCAAGCAGGTAGTAATGTTTTGTAAATAGCCTATCACGGGGAGTGGGTTTGCATGCATATACGCCCTGCTAGTGTTGTCTTGTTCTGGCTTAACTCACTTAATGAACTACGAGCTGATCACTCTACGCATCTGAACTCAGTATATTTCAAGTTCCCCTGACTGAAATGGCAGCTTTGGAGGGTGGGTCCTATGGCATCACGTCCCTGCTGAGTGCCCTTCCAAATTCTGCCCCTATCCCCAGGCCCTGCCCCCAAATCTCTAAGAATTCCCAGCTCAGAGCTGGCCATAGCTCTGCACACCTATTGTCGCATCAAAGACAGTGACAAGGCGGGGGAAGGGCACTGTAATGCATAGCTGGAGGCTGTAACTTCACTGTATGATGCACTCATTTACTCAGCAGTAACTTCAGCCCAGTGGTACCTTTAAGACCAACAAGCTTAATTCTGGGTATAAGTTTTCGTGTGCATGCACAGTTCTTATAGCATCTTGCCGCCCTGAGCCTGCTTGCGGGGAGGGTGGGGTATAAATATAAAATAATAAATAATAAATGAATAAATCCCTCTCCCCCCCCCCTATATGTAATGACTGTGGAAGTCTGTTTCACTGTATCTGAAGAAGTGTGCATGCACACGAAAGCTTATAGCCAGAATTAAACTTGTTGGTCTTAAAGGTGCCACTGCTGTTCTGCTGTTAAAAGCAAAGAAGATACCTGACTGTGTGTGAAACCTACACGCTGGTGCTATGTGTGAACCAGACCTGATTCTTGCAGAAGTGAGAATTAAGGAAAACGTTAACCGCTCCCGTCTCTCTCTCACACACTTTCCATTCACCCTCACAGCAGTCTTCCCTCTTTTCATGCAAACCCTTACAGAATACTCTATATAACTCAAGCATTTACCTCAGGATCTAAATTACAGACTGAAGTGGGGAAAGAAAATGGCGGGGGGGGGGGTGTCCTTTGTTGTGGGAAACAGCACCCCCAGTCAAACAACTAACGTTGCTGTAAGTATTGTAGTTGCCAAGAGACCCCTTTGGTGAGTAGACAGACAGACAGACAGACAGACAGATAGATAATCAATAAATACATTTAAAAAATCCATCAGGGCCTGGTTCTACTGACCTGTGCAGAAAACACCCACCTGTCCAAGTTCTGTACTCTGTTCTTGACGTTTTCACAATGAATGGTGACTGTTGCCAGCAGACTTCCTGGGGCCTAAACCCCACTACTCCAAACAATTGCTCAGGCTGTGGTTGTGTTGTGGTGCCTTGGTTGCTAAGGCAGGCTGGTAAACAGCTCTCTTGGCACAGATGACATCTAGTGGTATTATGGCTTAACAGCAGAGGTCAGGCATTACGGATAAACCCACTAGACCAAATCAAGCCTGAACTCTCCCTAGAAAGCTGAAATGACTAAACTGAGGCTATTGTACTTTGGGCACATTGTAAGAAAGAGGAGGAGGAGGAGGAGGAGGATACCCTGCCCTTCACTCAAAGTCTCAGAGCAGCTTACAAGCTCCTTTCCCTTCCCCTCCCCAAAACAGACACCCTGTGAGGTAGGTGGGGCTGAGAGAGCTCTGACAGAAACTGCTCTTTCAGGGACAGCTCTGACAGAACTATGGCTTGTCCAAGGTCATCCAGCAACTGCAAGTGGAGGAGTGGGGAATCAAACCCAGTCCTCCCAGATTAGAGTCCGCGCACTTAACCACTACACCAAACTGGCTCTCAAAACGACATTACTGCTAGGAAAAATCGAAGGCAGCAGGACAAGAGGAAGACCCAGCATGAAGTAGATTGATTCCATGAAGGCTGAAGACAGATTGGAGCTCCGCCGTGCCACAGAAGCGTAGGCGGAGCAAGCCGGGGCGAACTGCCCCGGAGCGCGCCATTCGCACTACGGCGCAAGGAGGCCGCCTGCAGCGTCCACACTGTGGGCAGCTTCTGGTGGCGGCGGCAGGACAACACGTGGCTCTGCACTTCCGCGCACGTTCACACCCGCTGGAAGCGGGAGGAACGCGCACCCAGCCGCTGGGACACCAGTTTTAAGTGGTGCCCGGCGGCTGAGGGAGGAACGCGCCGTGGGATGGGGTAAGTCCGGGCTGCCTCCGCCAGGCAGCTGCGGCTGTGTGTACAGGCCCGGAGGTAATGCGGGCCCAAACACCAGTCTGTCTTCAGCTGAAGGAAGCCACGGACCTCAGTTTGCAAGTCCTGAGAATGGCTGTTAATGAGAGAACATTCTGGAGGACATTCATTCACTGGGTCACCATAAGTCAGAAGCAACTTGACAGCACACACACACACACATCTGTAGCCACTCTCCCTATATTGAGAATTTTAGCCAGTCAGGCCCCATAAATCAAACTGCCAGGCAATGCTCCCTCTAAGCTGTGGAGTCTTGTGAGCAAAAATTCTATGTCACGAGCTGCTGGCATTAAAGTTATGAGTGAGCGATTTGGCTGCTGCATAAATTAGTTTGCTCTGGAGCCATCCCTTCCTGAGCGAAGACAAAAATGTGTGAGCTGGAGGCTAGAAAAACCTGTGAGCTAGCTCGCACTAACTCAGCTTAGAGGGAATCCCCCCCAGTACAGGTAATACCCCTGCCACCTACTTGAGGTTATCAAACGCTACTGGAAGCAAGAGGCAGTTCTGTGGCAAGTTACTAGTCAGCTATGTGTCACCTGGGTAAGGAAAATTAGATGGAGAAGGAGAAGGGGAGGAAGAAGATTTTGAGTAACCTGTGAGCCTGGTCACCCACCGGATTTCTTCGGTCTCCCTTTGCCTCTGAATGCTGAATTCTATGTCTGTCTATCAGTGTTAGATCATGTGGTATTGAGTTCCAAAGGCCAATCCTTTATAGCCCAAAGAAGCCCTTGGCTTGAATCATTGTGAGTCGTTTGCCAACTTTCATTGGACACTCTATGGGTGCATTCAGACGCACCGTTTAATCCGGTTTCGTCAGTGTTCAAGAATAGACTTTATATGCACATTTACACAGCAACATCTGCCTCCCATTCCCAGCTGTTGGTTTCCGGCTCAACACCCCCTTTAAACCAGAGTATTTCGTTACCAGGTCCCAAGTGGTGTTTTCTCAGCTCTCCTGGTTAAAGCTGCAGTTTCCTCTGTGTGATTGCTCCTCCGGTGTCAAGCCACTTCTGAGTCTTTAACCCCCCCACCGCCACAGAAGCCAGAGGCTTCCGCTTTTCACCCGCCGTTTTTATTTTTGCGTCGGCAATATGCACATAAGTGCTGCTCCACTCCTGTGTCTATTAAAAAAAAGGTTTAAATGGCCACTAGTTTTGGATTCAGGATCCCAAGGAGGCCAGTTTCGAGCAAAAAGTTTGAATGGACGTGTTCTGTCACAGCAGTGAAATCACGGTGCTTGTGGAACTGTGACAGGATTTGCTCTACTGCTTTTGCGCATGCGCAAGGGTGTAGTTTTTCAAATCTCCAGATAAGTGGCTATGCGCATGCGCAAACTTAGAAAAAAACAAAAAAAAACCCAACATACACTCCCATGTGATCGCAATTATCTGGAGTAAAAAACCCGCAACGGAGCGGGGCCATTTAAACCGCCGCCAGCACACCATATGGAATGTTAGGGAAGGAAGGCAGCACGGTATAGCACAATCTCGTCAGATCTTGGAAGCTAAGCAGGGTCAGTGCTTGGAAGGGAGGCCGCCAAGGAAGGCTCCGCAGAGAAAAGTAAGGGCAAACCACCTCGGCTTCTCCCTTGCCTTGAAAGCCCCTCGCTGGGATCACCATATGTCAGCCGCAACTTGACAGCCCTTTAGGAACACACATGGAATGTTAATGACATTGGACATCCTAAGGAATGTTAATGAAAGAACTCTGCCTCAAGCAGAGAAACCGAGGACCAAGAACTCCCATAGTGCAGTATATTATCACCCATCGATCAAAATCTAAACCATAGAACCATCAGGCTGTACTCAACTAGCTTAACCAGGTAGCCATGTTTTCCCCTAGCAGAGCTCCTGTGTCTTTAACAGCTACCCATTCTCCAGAAATGTATTAGGAAAAGCTTTCCTGTTTTGGAAGTAAAGTTAGTGGGAGAAGCTTCACCAGCTAAACTTCTGCATGGAAAGAAGAGCCCGGAATCCTGCCAAGTCTTTACAAAACTGGCAGCTAGAATCGGTGACAATAATTAGGTGGTATTCCTGGGCACGGACAGAGTGCCTTTCTTTCATCAGTGAAAAAACCATAGCCCATCTCCCTAGAGTGGCCAGCTCTAAGTTCGAAAATACCTAGAGATTTGGGAGCGGTGGAGCCTGGAAAAGGAAGAGTTTGGGGTGGAGCACTGCAGCATGATACGATGCCATCAATCCTATGCTCCAATGCCACCATTTTCTCCAGGGGAACTGATCTCT
This sequence comes from Lepidodactylus listeri, assembly GCA_029233225.1. Lineage (NCBI taxonomy): Eukaryota > Metazoa > Chordata > Lepidosauria > Squamata > Gekkonidae > Lepidodactylus > Lepidodactylus listeri. Next base: position 19,339,012 of record JARCFY010000009.1, read on the forward strand.
GTAGTCTGGAGGTCAGTAGCGGGCGACCTCCAGGCCTACCTGGAGGTTGGCAACTTTACACACTTAGGAAGGATCAATGTGCAGGACTTGAAAAGACAAAGCTTCCAGGAGGCAGATTGGAGCCTCTGTAATAAAACCTGCCTATCAGGGCTACCCATAAGGTACCATTTCTAGCAACGGCTTCCATTTGTCACAGGCTACTGAGAGCTTTACAGCCTGGGATGTGCCCTTTCCCCCTTTTCAATCTGGTACCCTGTATACCAGACAGAAGGAGGGAGGAGCAAGAGAAGAAGAGATTGTGGACCGAAAGGAACAGAACGTTCAGCATATGCCTCAGTCCCCGTTTTGCCAGCCAGAGCTCTGAGCTGGCCAAGAGTGGAATTTGTGTGTGTGTGTGTATGTGTGTGTGTGTGTTTGCAGTGCTGTTCCAGTCAGGAGAATAGCATTGTCCTGAGTGGCGCCTCATCCCAGCTGGAATGGAAGGGTGAAATTCCTACGGGAAGACATATTTGAGTAACTCCGCTGAGCTGAGCAAGCCCACATTATTCAATTATGCATTGCACTGTTGACACTTGCCGAAATATTGCTGCCTTCAGCATCCTCTGTAGCAGGCTCTGTGTAAAGAAACTGTATTTTTTTTTAAAAAAGCAGGAGACAAAAATGGCAAGCTGGATTGCTGTCACAACACAGAATCGAATGTCTTCAACATCTGGCTGATAAGGAAGGACCAACATGCAGGAACCAAAGAAATGAGAAGAACTCCCTAAACTGTGCACCATTAAGTTTCCCTGTTCTTTTAATTTCAAGATACATTACCACTGGTGTGTAGTGGTTGCAGCACTGGACTACTGCCTGGGAAGCTCAGATTCACACTGCCACTCTGTTACGGAAGTTCGCTGGATGACCCTGGGCCAGTCCTGGGTTGCCGTCAGGCTGACAGTGTGACTTCACTTCTGGGGAAAACCTGAAAACGATGCTACACCTTTCTAGGAATCACAAGAAATAGGTTAGTTTTACCATGGAGTTTCTGATTATTCCTAGCGAGGCATGGCATCACTTCTAGGTTTTCCTGGAAATGACATTGCACTGTTGATGACAACTCCCCCCACCCTGCCCCGTCCCCCTTGCATCTCTGATTGGTTGGCAGGCCATGCCTGAGAACACTAAGCTGGTCACATATGGGCTTGCCATCCTCCAGGTGAGGTCTGGAGAACTACAGCTGATCTCCAGACTACATACATTGCTTCTTTATTTATTCAAAACATTTTTTTATCTTCTCCTGGAGAAAATGGCTGCTTTGGAACGTGGACTGTGTGGCATTGTACCCTACTAAGGTCCCTCCTCTCCCTAAACTCTACTCTCTCAGGCTCCACCCCAGATCTCCATGGATTTTTTCAAGGGTAATTGGAGGAGAAGAGCCCAGTGCATGCTCTCCTCAGTTCTGAGGCGGGAGGGAGGGAGGGAGGGAGGGAGGGAGGGAGGCAGGAGGGAGGGGGAGAAAGGGAGGAGGAGGGAGGGAGGAAGAAGTGGAAAGTGGTTTGAGAACATCCTAGATACTTTAATTATTCAGTTTATTGGGCCCAAAATGCCCAATAAAGCAAAGAGCTTTCTACCCTAACCTCAGTCCCACCCCAGATGCCACATGAGACTCCCATTGTAGTCAGCTCAGCTACTTTCCTGCCTCTAATTTGTACCTCTGGGTATGTCACAACAGGGTGGATGGGTGGGTAAGTGGATGGGTGAGTGGTGGGGGAAGAGGTCTAGTCCATAGCAGCCAGGGGTGATTTTGGATTACTCACATGCAAAAGCGTCTAAAGCCAGCACAAGGAAGTTCACTCTATGGAAGCCCACTTGAAGCTACCGCATAGAAAGCACTTAAAGAACTCAGAATGTGCAGCAATGGCTGCATCTTGCATGTATTTGTGTCAAGTGTCATAAAGTCACGTGTTAGGACTGGAGCCCTGGCAAATGGCTGAAAGCAGCAGCAATATGGGAAGGTCCCGCTGAAATACTGCAGTGGAAGGCAAAGGCATGATCTGTGACTGTCAATCATATTTTTACTCCCATTTTTGCTCTAAAGAGCTCACAGTTCTCCCATCACCATTTTACAACAGTTCTGTGAGGCGGATCAGGCTCAGAGACAGACAGTGCCTTGTCCGAGGTCTTCCTGTAGGACTGAGTGACTCAGTGAGCAAATCAGCGTGCCTGGACATGGGGGGAGGGGGGCGCTACATCACTCTAAGTGTGTATAGGTGTTATCTCCTTGAATAGGATGCCTCTGTTTTTCTTAACCTGGGAGCTGCCCTCTGACCTCTCCTCTCCCTTTGCCCTCTCACCTACTTCTCATGGCCTTCCATGGTGGAGTCATATGTCTCTGCAGGTCTCCTGCAGAGACAATGCCCTCTAATCCCACACACATGATGCCAGACAAACTGGCCATTTGTGATAGGGAAGTACCCTTTAGGCTTCTCTCTCTCTCTTCTCTGACTGCAACCTGAATGTGAACTGGACCTACTTGAATAAATGTAAGTTTACCTTTTTTGCAATGTACTTCTTGGGAGATTTATTTACACCGCTCAGTATCATGCTTCTGTGACTGGGCAAAACTCTGCTATATTAACCAAATACCGCAATAATTTGAACCTGGGTCTTCCCTGTCCTTGCTCAGTATTCTAATCTCTACGCTTATACTGGCTTTCTAATAGCCCCACAATGGCTCAGGAGGGCTTAGACTGTCAACTAAGCTCTAGGCTACCGTTATCTCAGAAATATGCTGCGCTGGAGCCCTGCTAATGAATATGAGGGAGGAGTGATTCCTGCAGGTTTGCATGGGCTCTTCAGCGCTGACTGTCCTTGGGGGCTGATGCTCCCTTCTAGCTCCATCATAAACCCTGTCTCCCCCTGCCCCTGCTTCACACAGCTGTAGTCTCCTCCTCAGACATGGACACACACTCCCTCCAGTCATGATTCCCTTACCCCCCCCCCACACACACAATTGCTATGCTGGAGACAGCATAGCACAACAGGTTCACAGTCCTAGGGTTGCCAACTCTGGCTAGAGAAATTCTTGAAAATGTTGGAAGTAGAGCCTGAGGAGGGGAGGGTTTGGGGAGAGGAAGGGCTCTTCAGTGGGGTATAGAGTCCACCTTCCAAAGCGGCCATTTTCTCCAGGGAAACTGATCTATGCCGTCTGGAGACCAGTCATAATTCCAGGAGATCTCCAGCCACCACCTGGAGACTGGCAATCCTACCAGAGACAAGCCTCCAGTTGGGGTCTTTATGGTCTGGCAAGTCCACATGGACACAGGTGGTCCGACAGAAAGCAGATAAACAGTTCGAACTGATTCAATGAAATGGCCGAATCAGACAGATATGAATACCGGTTAGAGTGCTGCTGGGGACTGTCTTGTCAGCAGCTCTGTCCAAAGTCCCTCTTAGCCATGACGTGACCGCTTGGTCTCAAGGCAGTCACCACAGTCTCCCAGCTTCAGTTGCGTGTTTATAACTGAGAGACAATATGCAGTTTTGGGAACAGATTGACTGATTGATTTGCTTCATTTATACTCCACCTGCTCCCCAATGGGGACCCAAAGCAGATTACATTGTTTTCCTCTTCTCCATATTATCCTCACAAGAACATCTCTGTGAGGTAAGATAGGTTGAGAGAAGATGACTGGCTCAAAGTCACCTAGCGAGCTTCCATGGTAGAGTCAGGATCTGAACCTGAGTCTTCCAGGTCCTAGGGATGCCAGCCTCCAGGTAGGACCTAAGGGATCTCCCAGAATTACAGCTCATCTCCAAACTACAGAGATCTGTTCCCTTGGAGAAAATGGCTGCTTTGGAAGGTGGACTCTCTGGCACTGTACCCAGCTGAGGTCCCTGACCTCCCCAGGCTCCATCCCCAAACCTTCAACCTGGATGTGGCAACCCTGCCCCCCAATCCCCCACTGGTTGCCAGGGTGTACCTGGCAAACCTTAGTCTGACACACTAACCACTTCACCATATTGCCTCTCAATAAGATAGGATGAAGCCTCTATGATAAAATGACTGTATAAACGGATGATAACCTAACAAGCATGTTGTTATGTGGCTTTTAAGGTCTCATCTGCAAGGTTCTAAAAGGCCCAGGTTTTTTTACCTATGTAAATGGAAATCTCATAGGTAGCTAACGTTTTATTTTTGTTGTTTTCCTAAAACTCTGTTGCTGGGTCTTAAAGCTGTTCTCTCACTATGATTAATTTGCACGTCTTTTTTCCTGGCTCTCCTGTGAAGGCTTTTGATTAACACCCCCCCCCGCCCCCCTCCATTTTTCCACACACAAAAAGTGCGTGGATTTGCGTAACTCTGTCTTTCAGGAGGAGACATCCGATTTTATCTTGCCTACGTGTGCTGCCCGCCTTAAGGGAGAAGAGCAGATTAAATGGTCTATTATTTCCACCAAGGTTAGTTTGTTTTGGTTTTGTGATAAGGCTGAGAAAGTCTGGCCCTGAACTACAGGTGGTCCCTTCCCAGGTATTTAGAACAAAAATACATTGTATTTGTCCATATCTCTCAGTCTGGAACTTTTCTCAAAATAACGCAATTAATGTAGGCATTTCTACAAAGCTTTGCATTTTTCCAAGTAAAAACTATTTTAAATATTTGATATTTACATCTATGTTGAATGCACTACTGTTCTGTTAATATAAAACTAATTACTAACCATTCTGAGTCCTGTGCTGGATACTTATAGTTGTGGTAGAGCTCTTGGTTCATTGATGTAATTTATCTGAAATATTTTAAGACTGCTACCTGACCGCGGTGCACCAGGAAGCAGTCGTAGGCAGGTCTACTCAGGAGTGAGTCTCATTTAAATCAACGGTGCTAATTAGGATTACCAGTTTGGGACTGGGAAATTCCTGGAGATTTGGGGGGTGGAGCCTGGGGAGGGTGAGATTTTGGGAGGGGAGGGACCTCAGCGGGGCATAAATGCCATAGAGTCCACCCTCCAAAGCAGCCCTTTTCTCCAAGGGAACTGATCTCTGTCATCTGGAAATCCATTGTAATTCCAGGAGATCTCCAGGCCCTGTATGGAGGTTGGCAACCCTAGGCTTTCTCCCAAGAAAGAGTTCTTAGGATGGCAGCTAAAGGCAGTTCTCAGAATAGAAATCATCTTAAGATCTCAAAGGCAAATATACTGACCAAACCCTACCAACATAATGTGTTTCAAAACCAGCAAGACAGCAGGAGCAGTGAACTAAAACCCACAGCGGCCAGTTAATTAAACTAATTAAAACAAAATCTACAGCCACCACTTAAAATCAAATTGGAAGCTAGATGAGAATACAAAAGCAGGAGAACAAAGCAAACAGCAAACAATTAATTAAAAGAAAGCTGGGATTTTGGGTGGGAGGGAGCCTTACGCTATGCTAAGAATATTCAGGTTCAGAGAACTGTAGCAATTTGCAATGAGAAAGGACGCCTACATTCTCAGATGTGACACAAACCTGCTACACTGGAGTGCAGCCTTAGATTGCACATTTTCAGACCTATTTCAACAAACACAATGTATGCTGTTGTCTTCCTTTAAAATGAAATACAACATTGTCAGGAACTGAATTTCCGTACCTTTGACTTGTCTATAGCTATTGTAGTCATAGGAAGCAAAATTTGTCATGGGATTAAATTTGGTATAATAAAATGTATTTGAAAGATCCAAAAATCCATGCTGTGCATCTTCTTCCTGCTGTCACAATCCCAACCCCTGATCCACCCATTACATCTGCCCATTACATCTGTCCCCATTACATCTGCCCAAAAAGGACAGAAGTCATGTCGAGTTTTGCCAGGCAAAAGACATTCAGATGTGGCTTGCCATTGCCTGCCTCTGTGTAGCAACCCTGGACTTCCTTGGTGGTTTCCCATGCAAGTATCAACCAGGGCTGACCCTGCTTAATCTCTGAGACGGATGAGATTGGGCCAGATTGGTCCAGCTTCCCAACTGGAGAAAAGGGGGCTTTTTTGGTTGTTTATTAAAGTGGAAAGTTCAGGGAACATCACAAGCAGAATGTACACGCTGTCCTGTGGTGTTTCCCTTTAATCCAGGACTTTCTGCTTTCCATGAGGGGAAAAACAATCCCCCAGGTGGAAGCAGCCCTAGGTATTTTAATCAACCAGTTAGTCTCCGTATCTTTTTTTCTCGGAGTAGTCATATCCAGCAACAACTGCAGCTACAAGTACATTGCTGTGATAGGGATGCCAGCCTCCAGGTGGGACCTGGGGATCCCTTGGCATTACACCTCATCTCTAGACTACAGAGATCAATTCCTCTGGAGAAAATGGATGCTTTGCAAGATGGACTGTGTGTCATTGTACCCCACTGTTCTCCCCAGACCCCATCCCCAAATCTCCAGGGGTTTCTCAACCTGGATCTGGAAACCCTACACCCCCCCCCCCCCGCTGGTAGCCAGGGGAACCTGGCAACCCTGGAAAGTTGACAGGTGCCCCCCTCCAGGCAAATGAGGTGGTAGAATCCTGAGGTGGTAGAATGGGCTCCACTTAGTGGGGGGGGGGGAATTGGAGGGAGAGGAGGAGGAGTTGGAGTTGGTTTTTATACTCTGCCCTTCACTACCCGAAGGAGTCTCGGAGCGGCTTACCTTCCCTTCCTCTCCCCACAACAGAAACCATGAGGTAGGTGGGGCTGGGAGAGCTCTGAGAGAACTGTGACTGACCCAAGGTCTCCCAGCCGGCTTCATGTGGAGGAGTGGGGAATCAAACTTGGCTCTCCGGATTAAAGTCCGCCGCTCTTAACCACTACACCACACGGGCTCTCCACTGGCTACCCATTCAGGTTGTTGGTGGGAGATTCAGATCTGTCAAATCTGTTCACCTACACCAGGGGTGGCCAAGCTTGCTTAATGAAAGAGCCGCACAGAATAAACATCAGACATTAGAGAGCCGCAAGACATGAACAAATATTACACACACGTTTTTATTGGAAAATATGCAAATTTGCTTTTTATTAACCTAAGTGCCAAAAATAAAAACAAAAGGGGCAGAAACATATACTGATTTTTATACTGATAGTGATATTTATTTGTCCAAGAGAGTTGTTTTCTTTCTCTGCTCCCCCCCTCCCACCTCAACCCTACCTAGGGAGGTGAACACTGACTGGGGAAGGGAACACTGATTGGGGAGGCATGCTTCCCCTTCGCTTCCCCAGCCACCCTGCCTGGAGCTGCACAATATGTGTAAAAGAGCCGCATGTGGCTCCGAGCTGCAGCTCCGCCACCCCTGAGCTAGAATGTAAGTCCATCTGTCTTGCATATTTGAAAGTGGAGTGATTTCAGATGCCAAATGACATTAGTTGGTAAATGACAATAGCAGGCTAGATTGGATTAGGTGTAATATGCAGACAGGTAGTGGGCATGGAGAAATCAGCATTTGTAGTGAGACAGGAAACCAAGGTCTTAGTTTAATCCAGGTGGATGCATTGTCCTGACCTTCATTTGCAACTGATAACGACGCTCAAGACAATACTGGATTGAATTGAGACCTAGGTGTATTGTCTTGCAAAATTCACTCTGATTTTGCTAATTATGGGGAAGGGCCAGAAGTTTTATGAGGTATAGAAACTCTGGCCCCAACCCTCTGGCTTCTGATCTTTGCATCCATAAGGACTAAAAATGTGTAGCATGCTGATAGGTGAACTGGCCTCTGGCACCTGGAGATCGATTGTAATAGTGGGAGATCTCCAGCCCTCCCCTGAAGGTTGGCAACCTAAGAGGAAAGTGACCTCAACAGGGATGTAATGCCATAGAGTTCTTTCTCCCAATCAGCCAGTTTCTTCTCGGGCATGAATCTCTGCACTCTCTGGAGATCAGTTGAAATTCTGGGAGAACTCCAGGCCCTACCTGGAAATTGGCAACTTTTTTATGTACAATGCTTTTCAAATTATTATTATTATTAACATGAATCGCCTCCGAAGTCACTGGCTGAGAGCTGTGGAAGACATAAACATTTCAATCAATGTATCACGACGATTATGATTAATACAGCTGGCATTAAAAACCCTTTTGGTTCCTGGAGTCCTGGCGTCCGCCGAGTGCACTCCTGTCCCGCAGAAGCCGAACTGGCACCTTCGGGATTTTCCGGAGAAGCTTCGTCTGTCGCTGAACGGGGAGGAAAAGAAGGAGGAGGGGTTTCCCTCCGCAGGGGGCGCGTCCAGGGCTCAGGGGGCGGGGCCAGAATCTCCCGGGGCGGCTGTCTGTTGTGCATCAAGGCAGCCAATCCCCGTTCCGATTGAGTCCGGCCTCTTTAGCTGTGTAAATGAGGCTGGAGACTCAACAGCTGCCGCGGCACCAACAGGTTAGGGAGGGCGCGAAAGACCCGGAGTCCCCCCCAACCTTGCGGCTGCTTCTGGTGGGGTGATAAAGGCATCCCTTCCCCGGGATTGGCGTGGCTTTAGCGAAGGTGAGAGTCCGTTTCTTAAATGCGAGATATCCCAAACTCTTATTTTTGTTTTGCAAAGAATACAGAGTGCTTCGTTTTGGGAAAGGGAAAGCTTTGCTATCTCCCCCACCCCCCCTTTTCTTTCCTGAGAGATAGTTTTTGGCTGCCCTTGCTAATCCTATTAGGTGCTCTGGAGTTCCTGATTTAATTGCTGTTTAAAGACAATCACATGACAGTTCAGTTCCAGGCTGCAAAACGGTCGGAAAGTGAGAAATCTGGTGTCTTAATTACCTGTTGGGAGGTGGGATTCTACTGGTTTGCGTGCATGAGGCTGGAGAACTGTGGAGATGGAAAGTATGCTAGATCTGCGTTGATTCTGTTGTTCCATGCATTTTTACCCTGCTGCATCAAACTTCAGAAGGGCTTAATGACATCAACATGTACATTAATCTCTACGTTCGTTCTTTGGATGAGTGGTGAGCCAAAGTGCATTGTTTATTTTGAATGCTGAAGTATCTCCTTTCCCCTCCTTTGTCATCTAATTTTGCCATTTAAAATTCCCTTAAAAGCTCAGTTTTCTCTGAACTTTAAATCATAAGAACATAAGAGAAGCCAGTGTTGGATCGGGCCAGTGGCCCATCCAGTCCAACAGTCTGTCACACAGTGGCCAAAACCAGCAGGTGCCCTCAGGAGGTCCAACAGTGGGGCCAGGACACTAGAAGCCCTCCCACTGTTGCCCCCCCCCCCACCTCAAGCACCAAGAATACAGAGCATCACTTGCCCCAGACTGAGAGTTCCTGTCTATACTTTGTGGCTAATAGCCACTGATGGACCTCAAATAATCTTTATCGTGGCCTTTTAATCTTTTTATGTTGTTATATGTACATGCTATTCACTTTGTTAATTCTGTTAAACTGAATAACTTGGCTTTTATTCCTGCAGTGAGTCACTTCATACAATCTTTTGAGAGTCAAAGCCCCCAGTGTCAGATGCGGGTATCTGGTGAAGGGTCCCTAAACTCTCGAAAACTTGTACCCTAAAAATCTTCTAGGTCTTTAAGGTGCTACTAGACTTGAATCTTGCTCTTCTACTGCAGACCAACATTGAGCACTCAATGGCATTAATGAGCTGTAGGTTTAGAACAGATAGAAGGAAGTCCTTCTTTACCCAAAGAGTAATTAACATGTGGAATTGGTGGCGGCTACAAGCATAGACAGCTTCAAGATGGGATTGGATAAGCATATGGAGCAGAGGTCCATCAGTGGCTGTTAGTTGTGTCTGGGGCAGTGATGCTCTGTATCCTTGGTGCTTGCGGGGCAACAGTGGGAGGGCTTCTGGAGTTTTGACCCTGCTGGTGGACCTCCTGATGGCACCTGGTATTTTTGGCCACTGTGTGACACAGACTGTTGGACTGGATGGGCCACTGGCCTGATCCAACATGGCTTCTTTTATGTTCTTATGACTCACCTGAAACTATCTTCCCACCACTATGGCTGAAAATGTGTGTATATGCTACCAATGGGTGCACCTGACCAGCACTGATAGATAACTCTGCCTATTAATACATGCACTTGTATGATACATAGACCACTAAACATGCACTTGTAGTGTGCATGAATCAGTTGTCGAACTAGTGTGAAATGATGGGCACTTTTACACTGTATCCAGACGGCCTCAACAGAAGGAAAAAGCATGGTAATAAATCGAATCAAATAAAGTGTATTGTATATGGCCACTGGCTGTCATAATTTTGAATAAAACTAGATCCCTAATCTCTTAAAATACACATTTAGTGACTAAATTCAGTGAGAATTAAATTCATTTGTACAATATCTAAAATGTCCAAAACACCTCGAATTAAAATTAAATACAACATTTACAAATTCGGATTCCAATTGTAACAATGTTAATGCCTTGCATCTCAGTAGGCTGCGATCCTAAGAACCACCTTTACTCTAGCTTTCCTGGCAGTAAAGCAAAGAATGCTACCTTATACAATACGAAAGGATTCGTGTCTAACAACAGAAAAATTAACTTATCACCATCAGAAAAATTGTGTAGTTGATTAAGTATTTGAGATAAAATCTACTTCGAAGGTAGTGGACAAACCATTACGTAGTGAAATAGATCTTCAATAGAAGTTCCACATAGACAAATACTTAATGTTGTTTTGATTATTGCAGACACACATAGATTGTCTTATATATTTTTTTGATATATAAAATCTCCCTCCCCATAGGATGGCTTTCTGCTGGTGTTGTTCTTGGTAGTTCTCGAGCTCTCGGAGCCAGGGAGAAAAGCAAGACATTCAGAGCTTGCTTCTGTCGTACGAATGTGTCTTATAAAATGTCTTACACATGTGTGCAAAATAAAAGCAAGCCTGGAGAGGTCGCGGACGCGTTTCCTAAACAAATCACACAGAACCAGGATGCGTCAAGTGGCTATAAAGTCATTGGGTGGAAGAGGATGACTAGGGGGATTGGTTTAAAACCTTGCCTTTGCTACAGACCTACAGTTCGATAACATTTATTGCTTATAGCCAAAGGCCATTGCAGTCAGTCACAAGAAGATAAAATGTAAGTCATAAATGACATCATTAAAATAACAATCATGTTAACGCATTTTGTCATGTTAACGCAGTTTGCTACAAGCTCAGTAGTCTGTCTTCATCATGCCACTTCTTCTCAGTCACCTCTTTCTCCCTTCGGTTATCTGCAATATAGGGATGATGGCCAACCTTACAGGGCTGTTAGAAGCGTTAGAACATGTCTGTTGCTTCAGACGCTGACAGCACTACATAAACACTGAATATTATTACTGCATTGCAAAAGAAATCCTTATGCCAAAAGGAACCTTAAGTAATCCATCGAATTTCAAAACAAATGGTGCAATAGGTGGTGCTTGGTTTGTTATTGTTGTATAGTTACGGTTTATGCTAATATAAGTCGCTCCTTCTGTGATCTTGTCAGCCTTAGAAAGCTGGGTAGAATCCTGGCCACTAGAGGTCGCTCCGTCAGTCTTGTGGGCAGCCTGGCATAGCTGCTTGATTCCCCAGTAGGCAATTTTTCGTCCCTTTTGAATTGCATAGGCGCCGCTAGAATTTTGCTATCACGAAAATGGAACTGCTCTTTGAGAAGCTGATAGAGGACCGCCAGAGAAAGGAAGGCTTCGGTGATTCCATGCAGCAGAATAGTATTTTCCTCCATTTCAAATAAATCTACTAATTGATTAAACTGTTTTGCATAATTCCTCATAATATGCACCTGAGGCATTTTGGTATTATGGGTGATGCTTTGGGAAGCAATATTAATTTTTAAGGGGGGAAATCCCCTTCGATAACACTACCCAGCTATTTAAAAAAATTCTCACTAGAGCTGTGCCTTTTGCTTTATCTTCGTTCTCTGGAGGATAATCTTTTGGCATCTTAAAGACCAGCAAATCATATCGCGGCATGTTTCGTGGGCCGGAGTCCACTTTGTCAGGTACACGACACAGTAACTTCAGTGGGCAGGTAGCGGTAGGGACAAGTGCGATATATATGTATATATGTGTGTGTGTGTGTGTGTGTGTGTTTGTGTGTGTATATATATATATATAAATAATGTGGTGGGATATTTTTAGCAGTGAAGTCAGATGACACGCAGTACATGTGAAAATGACAGCAAGGCAAAGGAGAAGCCAATGAGGGAGTGGGTGTACCCTATTCCTCTCGCTTTCCCAATTCATCACCAGTTGGGAATGCGGCACACCTCCTCTCACTGGGCCATCTTACTCTTTTGATCGGATCTCAGTTTCATTTCTGGTCTGCACAATACTCTCTCCCGTTGCTTGCCTTTATAAAACGATCTTCCTCCTCCTTCTCCTTGTACTCATGTTATGTTCTTTGCTGTGGTTATCACGTCACGCATCTGACAGCATGGGTGCCAGTGCATGGATACTTATGCCACGATTCATCTGAGAGTCATTAGGTGTTACAGGGTTCTGGTGGCAGTCGGTGAACGTGGCTACTCCTCTGGGATTTTGAAAACCATATATCACTGTATCTAAGTTTACACGAGAAAGTCTGGTAGTTTTCATTGGATGAACTCTAACAAGAAGCCAGTGAGGAAGTTACCTTTTATTATTCCCGTTTTATAGATAAGAACTGAGACTAAGTGAAGAGTGGCTTGATCAGGGCTTTCAGGACGAGTCCATGACAATTATGAAACCGCATCTCTCTACTTGAGCTTGACCTCTGTAGCCAGCGTGTGAACTTGGCAATTCTACACCACCCTTTTTGGAGCTAGGATGACATGTGGGTTGGATAGTAGACTTGTGTACCTTTTAATGGCTATGTACAATGACCCAGGCTACTATCTTGTCAGATCTCGGAAGCTAGGCAGGGTCAGCCGGGTCAGTACATGGATGGGAGACTGCCAGAGTTCAGGGTTGCTTTGCAGAGGCAGGCAATGGCAAACCGCCTCTGAATGTCACATGAACACATGGAGTTGCCTCAAGCTGAACCTGTCCCTTGGTCCATCGAGGTCGGTACTGTTTCCTCAGACTGGCTGCAGCTCTCCAGGATCTTATGTAGAGGTCTTTCACATCGCCTACTACCAGGTGGAGATGGCAAATCTCAGAAGCTAAGCAGGGTCAACCCTGGTTAGTCCTTTGATGAGAGATGGCCAAGGAAGTCCAGGATTGCTATGCAGGGGCAGGCAATGACAAACCACCTCTGTTTATTTCTTGTCTGGGAAACCCAGCGGGGGTCGCTGTAAATCGGCCGTGACTTGATGGCACTTAACACGGAGAGAAAAATTGTGTGTGTTTGTGCAAAACACATACAATGAAGGTAGCTGTAGTCTACAGAAACTTAAGCTAGAATAAAAACTTGCGAGTCTTCGAACTGCCACGAGAATCCTGTTTGGTCTTGCTGCAACACACTAGGAATGAATCTGCACATGATGCGGACCAGGCAAGCGAGAGGTGGAATGGTTACGATACCAGAACAGCACAATATCCATTGATGCATGGAACCAACCCAGGGGTGAATGCAAGCTGGTACTGGGTGGTATGGAGTCCTGATGAGAAAATGTCTGAAGCAATATCTCCCATCCTCTCCTTCAGCACCGCTGAGAAAGATGGTGGTGGAAAGCGCCTTCGGGTTGCAGCTGAGATATGGTGAGCCTATAGGGTTTTCAAGGCAAGAGACAAACAGAGGTGGTTTGCCATTGTCTGCTTCTGCATCACAACCCCTGTTTTTCTTGTAGGTCTCATAAGAACATAAGAAGAGCCCTGCTGGATCAGACCAATGGTCCATCTAGGCCAGCATCCTATCTCGCACAGTGGCCAACAGGTTTCTCTGGGCGGCCAACAACAGGGCATAGAGGCTGAGGCCTTCCCCTGGTATTGCCTCCTGGCTCTGGAATTCAGAGGCTTGGTGTCACTGAATGTGGAAGTTCCCCTCAGTCACCATGCCTAGTAGCCATTGATAGACTTATCCTCCATGAATCTGCGTCATCCCCTTTTAAAGCTGTTTATTCCTGTGGCCATCACTACATCCTCTGGCAGCAGATTCCACATTTTAATCACTCTCTTGTGTATTTCCTGTGGTCCGTCTTGAAAGTACTGCCCATCAGCTTCATTGGATGCCCATGAGTATTCGTATTTTAGAAGAGGGAGAAAAAAATTCTCTTTATCAACTTTTTCCGCCCCATGTATAATTTTATAACCTTCTATCGTGTCCCCCCTTAGTTGTCTCTTTTCTAAACTGAAAAGTCCCGGAGTCTTCAGCTTTTCCTCATAGGGAAGGTGCTCCAAACCTCAAATTATCTTGGTTGCCTTCTTTTGTACTTTTTCCAGCTCTGCAGTGTCCTTTTTGAGATACAGGGACCAGAACTGTACAGAGTTCCAAAAGAGGCTGCACTATAGGTCTATAGCAAGGGCATTACAATATTGGCCGTTTTATTCTGAATCCGTTTCCTAATAATCCCATCCAGATAGTACCAGTAACAGGGGCATAGAGTTTTAAAATCCCCGGGGGGGATGCTCTTGCATGCGGCGTGCGAAGCGTGCATGCATGCCAGGACCGTGTCCCCATTGCCACCGCCTCTCCCCCCCCCCCCCCAACCTGCCCACTCCTGCCTCCGTCCGTCCCTCTGTTTGTCCAGAGGCCAGCTCTATAGCTCGTCCAGGGGCCAGCTCTATAGAGTTTCGGGGCGATTGCCAGAACGTCGCCCTGGCAACGTGCCCAGCGTGATGGCGTCACTTCCGGGTGATGCCAGCATGCTGGGCATTTGTCCAGCTGGCCCCTGGACGAATGGAGGGATGGACGGAGGCAGGAGTGGCCAGGCCGGAGGGGGAGAGGCGCCAGATGGCCGGGCCTAGGAAGGGCCCGGGGAGGCGCGGCAGCGGGTGCTCTGTTTTGCGGGGGGGGGGGCTCAGTCCCCCCGGGAAATTTCAGGGGGGGTTCGAGCCCTCGAGCCCCCCTGTAGTTGACGCCTATGACCAGTAAGTAATATAAATTACTTTCATACCCAACACAGTTACACCTGGAACTATTGTCATGGACATGAAGCGGCTTATGCCAAAACTACTTCGTGTACATGTCTTTTCAAAAGTGCAGGAACTCCTTCTTCCTCTGCATGAGGTTGCTTCTGTGCATTATCCATTTCCAACACCCAGGCTTGTGTTACTGTTTTACACAGATGGGAAAAGTGTTGTAGAGAAATGGGTGGTATGCGTGTGCAGGCAGTCCACCACCACCCCCTTCCTGAAATTTGCATTTTGTATGCTAAGCAAGATCCATCCAGCTGACAAGATGAGCTATTTTGTTTTAGAGCTGCATTGCCAATTTTGTTGCACTAGAAAGCAAACTGATGGTGCTTCCTTCTGTTTCAAACATATGTTCTCCTGTCTCTGGAGATATATATATTTTCCTGGTTCCCTATCACACACACAAGCCAAGTTTCAGCTTGCAAATGAAGCTGAGGGAGAGAAGGATCCTGTTTTCCTGAAGCTACTATCGTTTATTACTTTGCAAATACTTTACAATCTTGAAGCGCACTTTACAGACCAGCTTGGCTGTGTTCCAGGGAAACTGGTGGAAGTTGTTGTTCAAGAGAGAATTATTACACATACAGAGGACCAAGCCTTGCTTAGGAAGAAATGGCAGCATGGCTTCTCACAGAGAAATCCTGCCTCACCAACAGGTATTGGTACATAGCCCAAGCTGGGCTTCTTGGGGCCCTTTCAGATCCGGAACTTGGTGGGGAAGGGAATCCCACTGCAGTCCTGATCAGAACTGACTGAGCATGCCTCAAGATTAAATTCTGAAAAACGTTAGGTGGATGGATATATGTAGGTTTCTTCAGTGGTTCAAATAGCAACTTCCTGGGGCTATTTCAGGCGCAGGGAGAAGGCTTAATTCCTCCTCGCCTCCCACCATGGTCCTAGTCTGAACTGGTCCCCCATGTGCCCTGCAGGAGCTGTGGAAATGCACACAGTTTAGACCCCTCAGTGTGTGTGACAGTGGTGAAAATGGCACAGGGCCAGCATTCGCATGCTGCAAGTCAGGGCAGTGGCTGAAGCCCAGGGTTGTGGGTTGGGCCCCCAGCTGCAGCCCCCCCCGACCCTTCCCTCAGCTTGCTCACTCATAAGCCCACCCACCACTCACAAGCCACAAGCACTGAGGGGAACAGCATGGATGTGGTGCGTGCAGCTGGGAATATGGAGTTAGAGCTTGCATGTGGGGGAAGGATGCATGTGTGGGAGGAAAGGGAGGGGCATGCAGGTGGGTGGGGAGAGGGTTAAGGGAAAGTACAGCGGCTGGGAGGGGGCAGAAAGTACTCTCTGCCCAAGCTCCCCCCCCCCAAATCTGGAACCAGCTCTGTAGAGGCAGATTCTCTGCTAGGGATTATTAGGAAACAGACTCAAAATAAAAATGGGGCAGTATTGCAATATCCTTCTGCAGATCTGTGCTGCAGCCCTGTTCCGATCGATCGCGTTGTTCCATTCAGGTCAGTACATCTCGGAAAGGCTATCATAATGCTGAAAAACTCCAGGTAGACAAAATAATTGAGTGGATTGAGCGCCTGGCCAATGAGGAAAGGTGAAGGAGCTGAGGATTGTTTATAAGAAAGATGGTTAAGTGGGGGTCGTGACAGAGACTTATGAATTTTTCGCATGTGGTGAAGAAAGCGAACCGAGATAGGTTTTTCTTCCTCTTCTGTAATACTCAGGACTCAAACAGCAGGCAATGAGGCTGATGAGCAGCAAATTCAGGACAGAGAAAAGTAACAGGACACACAATTCCCTGCCAAAGATACTGTGCTGATGACTAACTTGCATGGCTGGAAAAGGGGACTGGACAGATCCATGTAGGCAAGATCCATCACTGGCTGCTAGCCATGACGGCGAAATAGAACCTCCAGGTTCAGAGAAAATAACCTCTTGAATGCCAGTGTGGGGGTCAACAGCAGCAGGAAGTTTGGGGTTCTGAGCCCTTTCTTATAGACTTTTGGGGCATTTGGATGCTGGACTAGATGGACCACTGGTCTGATTTAGCAACCCTGCTTTTATGTTCTTATGAATTCAGGTGTTCTGGAACTGGCAGTAATGTCCAATAGGATCAGAACAAACATCGTCCATCTTGTCCAGAATTCTGCCTCTGTAACTAAAAGCTTTAAAACAGCTTTAAAAAGGGATTAGGTAGATTCGTGGAGGATAAGCCAATCAGTGGCTACTAGCCATGGTGACTAAGGGGAACCTCCACATTCACAGGCACTAATCCTCTGAATCCCAGATCCAGGAGGCAACATGAGGGGAAGGCCTCGGCCTTTATGCCCTGTAGTCAGCCGTCCAGAGGAACCAGTTGGCTACTGTGTGAGACAGGATGCTGGATTAGATGGGCTATTGCTCTGATCCAGCAGGGCTCTTATGCTCTTATCGGGAAGGCGTCGGCCTCTGTGCCCTGTTCTTGGCTGTCCAGAGGAACTGGTTGGCCACTGTGTAAGACAGGATGCTGGACTAGATGGGCTATTGCTCTGATCCAGCAAGGCTCTTCTTATGTTCTGAAGTTAAAGCTGCCAAACAGAGAGTTATCAGCAGATTATGTGGGATGGGGCTTGGCAGAAAACAAGAGTAAAGACGACCTGTGTTCACATCACTTGAGGAACACTGCCCTGGTTCAGATTTTTACCTGTCTTATTTTCCTGTGTTGTTGTTATTTAGGTGAAGTGGTGGTGGAAAGTTCCATCAAGTTGTAGCCGATTTAGGGCAACCCCATTTTTCAAGACAAGAGACATTCAGATGTAATTAGCCATTGCCTGCCACTGTGTCGCAACTCTGGACTTCCTTGGTGGTCTCCCATCCAAGTACTAACTAGGGCTGAACCTGCTTAGCTTCCAGGTTCTGATGAGATTGGGTCAACCTGAGCCATCCATGTCAGGGCTTTTAGGTGAAGGAGCTGCAAAGAAAGGTGGTCATACTCTACCGCCGGCCATCAAAAGCCATGTTTGAATTGCATATGTATTTAGTGGTATCAGTTTCCATGGCAATAGTTTTGGAGTGTAGCCATGTCGGTCTTCAGTGGAACAGCTAGATGCAAGTTCTAGTAGCACCTTAGAGACCAACAAGATCTCCAGTTTGGCTGGAGATCCTGGAGGGTGTTTTTTTATCATCTTCTGGGCGTGGAACAGCAGTCACTGGGGGTGTGGGGTGGAGGTATTTATAAATTTCCTGCATTGTGCAGGGGGTTGGACTAGATGACCCTGGAGGTACCTTCCAACTCTCTGATTCTAAGATTTGGAGGGTGTAAGCTCTCAGGAGTCAGAGCTTCCTTCATCAGATAGAGTTTCCATGGCCTACCCCTAATGCAATAAAAATTGTAGCCAAGCCCTTGTGTGACTCTTTTTCTTACCCTACTGCTGTCTTCTAGCAGTTGGAGATTGCTATCCTGCAAGTGAGTGGGCTGGTGTGGCACTCACAGCATATGAGAATGCAGAAAAGTAGTTTTGGGCCACTATTAAGGAGCCTGTGTAATCCAGAGAGAATGAAATCCGTCGTTCTCATCTGTGGTTAAGATGTGTGGGCCAGAAAAGATCGTGAAGAGCCTTCCTAATTGAAAAATGCAACCTAAATTATACGTTCCCCTTTCTCCCAGGGTATTTTCTCATGTTCAAAATGTATTAATGTTCCAGGAAGCTCTCAGCTGGCCTGAGATAAGAGTCCATGAGAGTTTTACAACTTTAGATATCAGTTTTGTTCCACTTATTTGGTTAGCTGGTTGGTACCTAAGATATCGAGAACTGACTATAAATTGCGGTGTAATTCTATCAGACGTCTTTGGCATACTCAAAACTTATGCGTTGCTAAAGATACATTTGTGTATTGAATGAGAAGACAAATAAAATTCAGTTGCACTTATTGCCTTTCTTTAAGGGTGCTGTTTTAAGCAGTTACACCTTTCTAAGCCCAGCGACTTCAATGGACTTAGAAGGGTATAACTGTTTGGGATTGCACTGTTAAGTGATGACCAAACCACTTCTGATGATTAGGGGAAAGATGCCTTTCTCTGTTCTGTTTATCATCAACTCTCTCCTACAATACTTTTTTCTCTGGCCCCTGCTGGAAACTGGATTAGATGGATCCAGCAGAACTCTCCTTACATTCTTGAATCTGTGTCAGTTATCCTCAGCTGTTTTGCATGCTGTTTCTAACTAGGGTTTACCAGCTTTGGGTTGGGAAATACCTGGAGCTTTTGGAGATGGAACCTTGGGTGGGTGGGTGGGTGGGGTTTGGGGAGGGGAGGGACCTCAGCAGGGTGGAATGTCCTAGAATCCACCCTCCAGAGGAGCCATATTCTCTAGGTGAACTGATCTTGCTTGCCTGGAGGTCAACTGTAATAATAGCCCGTGGTTATAAAGGTGATCCTTGAACCCAGAGGAAAGGCGAGATAGAATGAGTTTTGATAAATAAAATCCTGTTTTGCTTAACTGGCTAGGGCAATAATAGATGCCACACTCCACATCCCCACCGACTCTTCAGCAGCCTGGAGTATAAATGTGCCTGCCTTCTGGATGAACACTTCATATATGTGACGAACTTAGCTCTGACTCAGGAAAGCTCATGCTGGAATATATTTATTAGTCTTTAAGGCACCGCTGGAATTTTGTTTGATTTTGACAGTACGCTGCAGTGGAAATAAACCAGGGAAAGGGGAAAATTGGTATTCAAGAGGGGAGGGGAAAGTGTTCTCTCTTAGCTGCCCATAATTATGGAGCTGGAACTTGCTAATTTGTGCTGGACTCCTCTATAGTTCAGCATGTTGACACAAGCCATCCACGTCTCTCTGTCATCTCCCTTTCTTATGGCTGTTTCCAGGCATGAGAAGGGGGGTGGACTGCAGATTACACATCCCCACCCCCACCCCCACCCCCGTGCTTTGCAGAAAGTGAAAGGGGGTAACTTTTCTTTTATAGCACAGGTATTGCATAAGGTTGCCAACCTTGGGTTTGGAAATACCTGGAGCCTGGGGAGGGGGGTGTTGGGGAGGGGAGGGGATCAACCTTGGCAGGGTATAAAGTCACACCGTCCACCTTCCAAAGCAGCTGTTTTCTCCAGGAGAAGTGGAATCAATGTTTTATTTAATTAATTAATTGATGAGCAATTTATGTAGCCTGGAGATTAGTTGTCATTCCAGGGGATCTCCAGCCCCCATCTGGAGATGGGCAATCCTATATATCTTTTGTCTGGAATTCCTTTTCTTCTGGCCTCTTCCTTTTGAAGCGTTTTTCTCTCTTCCCCAGCCCTGACAATGGCTATTTTCTTGTTTGGGGTTTTTCTGTTTGTATGTTTGTATCTCACTTTAAAATAGTGAGAAGGCAGCTCTAGTTCACACTTGCATTTCGGTAGCAGCCACTTTTTAATTGGCAGTGTGTGTGTGTGTGTGTGTGTGTGTGTGTGTGTAGGCAACAGGTATGCCGACAAGGCTCGAAAGGTGTGATAAAGTGGTATTCCGGCAGAGGCACTAATCGCTTCCCTGGTCCTCTTGGATGCTGGTTTTTGAACTGGTTCAAATCCCACAGCTCCTATTAGCTTCCACTCGCTCACATGACAGTGTGGGTCCCGATTGTAGCCTGTGGGGGTTCAGCTGAGGATGGTTTGCTGCCCCCCTGTGAGGTTGCAGGGGTCCCTGCAGCACCCATCCCGGATTGCACATGGCCTCATCTGCCAGCTCTGAGAAACAGGACAACTCACCGGTGCGGTTGGGCCAGCCCTTGGCAGCCTGTAATCTTCTTGTTCCCAGCCTGCCATAAATGCCTCTTTTGTGATTACGACTTGTTCCAGCTTATGCTGTTTACCTTTCTCCTTGAACTTTCCTGGGTTTCCAGCAGAGTCTTTCCTCTCGCCCTCCCCCTTCCATGGATGCCATTTAGTCTCCGCAAAGAGTTACCACCCCATAATAGTATACACTGTAGATAGCAGCATATACCCTAGAAACTTAGTGTTGCTTTTCAGCAAAGCACTTCAAAGACAGCAGCAGATTTCCTGCACTTTGCTTGAAAGGAAGGCCCCCCCCCCCAGTGATTTAGAAGACTTTAAATATGGAAAGTGACCTGGGGTGGGGATGAGTACATAAGTCTGGCGGACGGGGAAGGGAGGTTTTCCATTTGCTGAAGGATGGAGCCATCTACTTCATAGTCCACCTTTCCCGCTGACACTCAAGGCGCATTACAACACTCAGCGATGCAACAGGATCAGTGTAAGGGCCAAACTAGATGATACCTCGCACCCAGGTCCACTGCAGAGATGCGGCACTATTTTATTTATTCTTTATTTACTTCATTTATACCTTGCCTTTCTCCCCAATGGGGCTGCGGTGCCTCAGTGGTTAAGACGCTGAACTGCAGAGTGGAAGATGGGTAGTTCTGCAGTTCGAGACCCATCTCCGGCCCCAGCTCCTGCCAACCTAGCAGTTCGAAAGCAAGAAATTGCAAGTGGATAAATAGATACCGCTTTGGTGGGAAGGTAACAACATTCCGTGTGTCTTGGTGTCTAGTCATGCCAGCCACATGACCACTGAAATGTCTTCGGACAGCGCTGGCTCTTTGGCTTGAAAATGGAGATGTGCACTGTGCCCTAGAGTCGAGCAAGGGAAACCTTTACCTTTCTCCCCAATGGGGACCCAAAGCTGCTTATATTCTTTCCTCCACCGTATCCTCACAACAACCCTGTGAGGTAGTTTAGACGGAGGGAGTGTGACTGGCCTAAGGTCACCCAGCGAGCTTCCATGGCACAAGTCAGAATCTGAACCTAGGTCTCCCAGATACAAGTCTGGCACTCTTAACCACTATTGGCTCTCAATGGCTTTAGATTTTTCTTGTTACTTTTGCAAACACTGTGGGAGCCCAGTCTTTTTTTTTGGGGGGGGGGGACCATGGCACAGGGAATGAGCAGCTCCTGTCTCCCCCTTGCACTGTCTTCAGGAGCCAAAACAGCCACCATGTGTGTGCATGTACAGAATGGACATATAATAGGTAAAGGTAAAGGTTTCCCTTGCTCGAAAGCCAGTGGAATACGACTCTAGGGATGTGGTGCTCATCTCTGTTTCAAAGCCAAAGAGCCAGCGCTGTCCGAAGATGTTTCCGTGGTCATGTGGCCAGCATGACTAGATGCCAAGGTGCATGGAACGCTGTTTACCTTCCCACCAAAGTGGTACCTATTTATCTACTTGCCATTTCTTGCTTTCGAACTGCTAGGTTGGCAGGAGCTGGGGCCAGAGACGGGAGCTCACTCCATCATGCAGCACTCGGGTCTCGAACTGCTGAACTACCGACCTTCCAGTCTGCAGTTCAGTGTCTTAGCCACTTGAGCCACTGCAGCACCCGAACATATAATACACTGTAATAAAACAAGGGCTGCAGTGGCTCAAGTGGCTAAGAAAATCCTACTTTGTGAGCCACTGGCATTAAAGTTGTGAGCGGGAGATGTGGCCACTGCATAAATTAGTTTGCTCTGGAGCCATCCTTCCTGAGCTGAGACAAAAATGTGTGAGCCGGAGGCTAAAAAACTGAGGTAGTTCACACTAACTCAGCTTAGAGGGAACACTAGACGCCCACCCCCTTGTGTTTTAGAAAATGAACAGATACAGGTAACGATGACTGGTAGCTGTGCATTGGGCCCTTGGGATATGTCGGTGACTACAAAAGCCTTGAAATGACCTCATTGTTAGGTTTGTAACTGCTCCCTGCATTTTATAATAAGGCAGTTGGTTGTCTTCTAATTATCTAGTCCTATTCCTATTGCATTGGATGTTTTATATGACTGCATTGGTCTTTCTTTCTTTTTTTAATTCTTTAATCTGCATTGTTTGCACTGTCTTCCCACTCTGCAATCTTAGAAATACTGCATTATTAATTGGATGTCTTGTTCTGTGTGGCTGCATTGTTCGCTTGCTTGTAAATTTTTGTAATCTGACTTGTCCCCAGTGAGAAGAACAAGTTAAATGAAGAGCTGGCCATTTTCTTGGGTGCATAAACTGATAATTTTCTCCTAAACGTTATCTTCAGCTGATTTCTTCTTTTTTCCAGATGAGCTGATTCACGCAGCATTGTCAAGATGGCTTCGGTAAACACTTCAAGTAACAAAAACAGGTAGGATTTTAATCCAGGGTGATGACACGGTGGATATAATTTGAACTTTCTTTCACTGCACTGTGTATTCAAGCTTATCTTTTTTTAAAAAGTTGCTTATCTGATCTCTTTCTCCCAAGTATTTTTTGTGGCTTTGAATATATTGCTTCATCAGCTTTACAAGGACAAGATATTACTTGTCACTGAAATATAGCGTTAACAGTTGAAAGAAGCTCCTTTGTCCTACAGTTTTGGGGACAAAGTGGTTCTTTTTTTTGAAGTTAAGAAGGCATAACTTTGACGTTCAGGAGTACTGCTGTCTCTTCCAACTTCTGAAAGGTGGTTGATGGCTTTTCGCACATTCTGTTTCATGCAACACCTCACAGAAGCAAACAGAATGTAGATTATAGTATTATGGTGCATGGAAATCTGATTGACAGCTTCTTCCTTTTACTTCCAGTGAATGAGACAGGCCTTAGGTTTGTCAGATACAGGGTGATTCAGGGTATCAGTTTCGATTTCACAGTTTACTGAGCAGGTAACTGTTATGACAGCTCAGAGATCACCAGATCTGATCCCTGGTGGCTCTGTTAGATTTGATTCCAACACTGTAAATTTTGCCCACAATATCGCTTGTAAAGACAAGAGAAACAGAGTTATTTCTCATTTGAATATTATATCTCTTGGGGATTTTGTGTATAATTTGTGTGCGTGCCATGAGTTTGAGTCAAATTTATTTAATATGCAAGCGTGATATTTGTGTGTTGTTCGTTGCTCAGTCGCACAGTTGAGTCCGACTCTTCGCGACCCCATGGACCACATCACGCCAGGCCCTCCTGCCTTCTGTCGTGTTCCGGAGTTTGCTTAATTTCACGTTTGCTGCATCGATGACACTGTCTGACCATCGCATCCTTTGCCGTCCCCTTCTTCTTTGACCTTCAGTCTTTCCCAGCATCAGGGTCTTCTCCAGTGAGTGCTCCCTTCTCTTTTGGTGGCCAAAGTATTTGAGCTTCAGCTTCCGTATCTGGCCTTCCAGGGAACAGTCAGGGTTGGTTTCCTTTAGGATTGACCGATTTGATCTCCTTGCAGTCCAAGGGACTCTCAAGAGTCTTCTCCAGCACCATAATTCAAAAGAATTTTTCTCTAATGGGAAGACTTTACTTATTTACAAAGCCGGTTGCTTGGGAAAAGAGCCATTTTGGGTAGAAAAGTGCATTTCCTGCTGCATGATCGTTGTCTGAAGAACAGAGCAGCTCCTGGAAATATAGGTCTTTTGTGAAGGAAGCTTGGATGGCAATACTAAACAAAGTTGATCCTGATTCTTGTAGTCAGGCCGTGCGTGGTGATTGGGAAGAACACTGTTGCATTTCCACAGCTGTGGAAATGTAATTCCATCTTATGGCAACTGCATTAATGTAGCTGAAAACTTCTGAGGCGCCTCTCCAGTTTAAAAGTGCTCTGAAGTGATTTTATATGGAAGGCACAGGAAGCAACCAGGATTCATTTCCAGTTTAGTTCTCATCTAGCCCACGGCGGTATCCAGACACTTGCTGAGGGAACTTCCTGATACAAAAATAAGACCGTGCCCGACACAAAAATAAAATAAGAGTTGGTTGTGAGCGATATATTGAGGGCACCATATTCCAGAATGGCTCATAATTGTGCCTGTTGGTTGCATACAAAGATATGGTACCCCCAAGGACAAAACCCTGAGATACGGCAGGACTCAGCCAGTACTGCTTTCTGGTTGAGGCAGGTTTGGGTTAGGAGCAAAAGGACTGAAGAAATGGTGCCTCCTGGCCTCCAGTAATTCCGGAAGTATTTGTTTTGTGGGTTGCTTCCTGTCTTCTGGCCGTAACACATGACAGCCCCTCCCCCTTGGGTATCCACAAACAGGTATGCTGTGTGATTTTTTTTTGTCCCCCTGCCCCAGGTGGACTCGATCTACTCTCTTACATATTCCCGAGGCTTTTAGTGATCTGAGATGAGTTTGCCTTGCTTTGTATCAGTGTGCCTGGAACAGATAGAAATGCATTCAAATTTTAAAAGCTATATAAATCCTCCAGGCTAATTTGACTACTATCCAGTCTTGTATCTCTTTCTTATCCTGGATCAGATAACCGCATCAAAAAGAACCTGACAGTTGTAGCGACTCCAAGGAATAAATTGTGTTCTGTCTGTGGATGCTGTCTTTCTTCAAATGGTATATAAATCATGATGTGTTAGTCAAGCTAAAGGCTTCCCTTGCTTAAAAGCCAGTCGAATATGATGTTTCCAAGCTGAAGAGCCAGCGCTGTCCAAAGATGTTTCTGTGGTCATGTGGCCGGCATGACTAGATCCCGAGGCTCACAGAATGCTTTTCTCTTCCCACCCAGGTGGTACCAATTTGCAATTTCTTGCTTTCGAATTGCTAGGTTGGCAGGAGCTGGGACCAGAGACGGGAGCTTACTCCGTCATGCGGCACTCAGGTCTCGAACTGCTGAACTACCGACCTTACAGTCTGCAATTCAGTGTCTTAACCACTTACCCTTTTTAAAAGCCTGCTTTTCTTACTACATTGCTCTCATCTGAACCCAGGAAAAATACATAAACCTTCACATACGTAGACTGAGGGTTGCCAGATCCGCCCCCCCCCGCCACTTCTGGGGAGTGGAAGCAGTAAGGTTGCCAGCTCCAGGCTGGAAATTCCTGGAGATTTGGGGGTGGAGCCTGGTGAGGACAGCAGCCTCAGTGGGGTACACTGCCATAGAACCCACCCTCCAAAGCACCCATTTTGTCCAGGGGAACTGTTCCTTGCAGACTGGAGATGAGCTGTAATTCCGGGGGATCCCCAGACCCCACCTGGAGGCTGGCATCCCCATCCCTTTCTCAGGTATTTAACAAAAAGGGCTTAGGCTCTCAAAAGCTTATGCCCCTTGTGGGTCTCTACAGGACTTGAATCTAGAATACTAGGGAAGATCCTTAACAGTGTGGCTTCTATGGGGGAGAGGACATGATGGATATTTATAGGACACACATCCAGTTCCACTCCCCCCCCCTCACACACACACACATTCTCTTGTGCATTTTTGTTGGCTCGGTGGGAGTAAAGGCACATCTGCAATCTCAGTTGGGAAACTGCTTATTTTGGCTGCCCGATATAGCAGAGAACGCGTGGAGGGCCCCTGCTATTGAATCAGCCCTCAACGGGACATTCATGGACTGGGGCCAGGGGTCTGTTTACAATTGAAAAGGCTGACTGGCTGCCCACTCGAAGTGCTTGGAATCACAATGCACAGCTGACCTCCTTCACCTCCTCCTGCAAAGGAATCTCCGCTGGACATAAATGGGGGCTGTGTTAATTAATAGGCCTTCCCTCCACTTTGTTTGCCTGGAAGTTTGATGGGATTCTGTGTGCATGCCAAATGATTGTGTGATTGTTTTATTTCCCCCTTTCTTTTTGCATACAAAAGTTAGCTACAAATCTTACTCAAAAAAGGGTTTCTAGCTCTTTTTGGAAGACAATAGATGGGGGAGTTTGCAGCCATATGGTAGAGATCGATATGTTGTTCTCAGCAGGGTTTTCTCAGCCAGTTTGGTGTAGTGTGGTTAAGAGTGGCAGACCCTGGAGAATTGGGTTTGATTCCCCACTCCTCCACATGAAGCCAGCTGGGTGACCTTGGGCCAGTCCCAGTTCTCTCTGAGCTGTTCTCTCAAGAGCAGTTCTCTCAGAGCTCTCCCAGCCCCACCTACCTCACATGCTGTCTGTTGAGGGGAGAGGAAAGGAAGGAAACTGTAAGCCACTCTGAAACTCCGAGTGAAAGGCGGGGTATAAATCCAATCTTCTCCTCCTCCATTTCTTCTTCCAGCAGGGTTGCCATGTCGGCCTGATGCACCCAAAATAAACTGGAGGCTGGCAGCCCTGTTTTTATTCTCGCATAAACTTTATGGATTAGAGCTCACTTCAGCAGATGTCAGGTGTGTGCATTTTTCTCAGAGTTTGTGTACTGCAGAGCTATCTGTTTGTGGGACTTTGATGGTAATTTGCCAACCGCCTGTCACTGTATGTAGTTTTGTAACATTTGTCTGAGTTGGTTTTCTATTCTCGTTTTACACTGTCAGCTCTGTTTAGAGCTTTGGATAATCCGCTTCAGTTTGACAGCCGTTTACCAGGTCCTTTTCCATGACAAGATGGAAAAAAGGAGAAAGTCCTGTTCTTTATGCCTGAGTCGATATTTGCAGTCCATTCTGCGCAGCTGGAAGACAGGTCCCTCTGCCACCTGGTGCTGCCTTGGAATTGGAAGGAGATGGGCTATTTTGGGCTGCTGGCATTTGTACGATAGACTGCTCCACTTTTTCCTTCTTCTGTCTATTGGTTCTTCTAGATCCTTGTCATTTTTGATAGCTCCTGCGTAGTTGATATTAGAATTGAAACTATAGTTGGGTTGTCTGAAAAAGCGAAATCTGGGGTGTGTGCATGTGTGCAGGTATGTTGGGCGAGGGAGGGAGAACAACTTTTCAGTGGAAATGATCCAAATCCCTCTAATCCAGGGGTGTCAAACATGCGGCCCGTGGGCCGGATCAGGCCCCCATAGGGCTTCTATCAGGCCTGTACTGGAACTGGCCATCGCTTGCTTCCAGTTCTGTTGCTGCTGCTACATCATAGCTTGCTTCGCCAGACTCTCTCAATTGCTCAGTGATTTCACGTTTTCCCCTGAGTCCTAGACTCAGAACTTTGAGCATGAGATTTCTGTGGTGAATGTCAATAAATCAAAAGTAGGTTTGCAGCTTACAGATACACACCTGAGCAGCATACTCAAGACTGCAACAGCACAGACATTTTGACGCAATAATTCAGAGCAAGAGGTGTCAGTTATCAGATACTGTTAAATGAACAAAATATTGCAAGAGTTCTAATGTTTTAATCATGTTTTTATTTTGAGTAAAAAAAACCACCTTTGTGTTTGTGAGATATTTGCATCACCTTGCTGTCTCTGTGTTTTTCCCCACCCTGATGCGATTCTAATTTATTCTAGATTTCTGGACTATTTTTGTTTGTTATTGATTGGGGCTTTTACTTATCAGTTTAAATCGAGACTGTTACTTTTAGTGCTGTTTTAAGTGTGTTTTAGGTTGCCCCTTAGGGTTGCCAGCTCCAGGCTGGGAAATACCTGGAGATTTTTGGGGGTGGAGCCTCGAGAGAGTGGGGCTAGAGGAGGGACCTCAGCAGGGTATAATGCCATAGAGTCCAACTGTCAGAGCAGCCATTTTCTCCAGGGGCACTGATCTTTGCCAGCTAGAGATCAGTTGTAATCCCAGGAGATCTCCAGCTACCACCTGGAGGCTGGCAACCCTATATGCTTTTTTTAGATGGCAAGTGTATTGATTCATTTACAACATTTGTATCTTGCCTTTCTGCCCTTACAAGGGCACACAAGGCAGCTAACAATTGAAAATATACACTGTAAAATTACATTTAAGAATCATTAAAACACCCCATCCCCAAACACACATAATTAAAATTTTTAAAAACAATTAAAGTTAAAATAGATACAAAACATTAACAAAAAATGGGTGGCAGTCTCACACGTGAGATACAGCAGGTGGGAAGCGAGGCTATTTCCTCCAGCGGAAGTTGACTCACAGTTGCACGATCATACGGTCTTTTGAAGCTGTGGGCATGGCCCGCCACTGTGTGATCAGACGCAGCCACAGGTGAGTTGGGGGTTTATTTTGCCATTTGTCTCCAATGCGCTTAAACGAGGGATCGATTATTTGCACCTCAGCCCTGAGGGTTCCCTATAGAGTGTGCAATGATGCACATACTGAGAAGGGGAAAAAACCAACAGCATGGAGTTGGGATGGCCTGCTCAGACCATCCTGATGCCATGGAAGCACGCTGGGGTGATCAGACGCAGGAAGGTCCATCTGTGGCCTGTAGCAGCCCGTTTGCTACCGAACTTTCCGAGGTGTCTTTTAACACTGCTTCTGCAGCGGAGCACAACTGGTTGCAGACGGCTGTGGGGCGCTTCTCAGATGTTGTCGTCTGATCATGCTCCTTTAATTTGCCCGGCATTTGCACCTATGTTGGGGTGAATTGTGCATGTGATCGCAACCATGGTTAGGAAGGAGAGAACATGAGGGAATGTCGCATGAAACAACAGTCCTCACCCACTGGTGCAAGATGGGAATAGAAGGAGATAGAGGAATCTTCCCTGGGGAAAGAGTTCCGAGCTTTCGTTGTTTTAGATTTCCTATTTTTGTTTTGTGTGTGCATTTAAATCCTATTAATTTTCATTCCTGTTAGAACCTTGGGTGCCATCTTAATAACAAAGGCAGCTTAGAAATATTTTGAATAAATATTATTTGTAACATAGAAGTAAGACAGTGTATAATCCATGTTTTCTGCTAAAGCTTTCTAAATGCTTGGCTTAAAAAAAATCTCTAATCAGTGTATTTTATGCAAATTTGTTCAAGCCACACAGTAGAAAAGAACAAGAGTCCAGTAGCACCTTAAAGACTAACAAAAATTGTGGCAGGGGAGGAGCTTTCCTGAGTCACGGCTCACTTCTTCAGATATAGCTAGATTCAGGGGTGGCCAAACTTGCTTAACAGAAGAGCCACAAAGAATAAACGTCAGATGTTAGAGAGCCACAAAACATGAGCAAATATTACACACACGTTTTTATTGGAAAATGTGCAAATTTGCTTTTTATTAACCTAAGTACCAAAAATAAAAACAAAAGGGGCAGAAACAGATATTGATAATGATATTTATTTGTCCAATGATAGTTATATGTTAGCCAATGATATTTATTTGTCTAAGAGAGTTGTTTTCTTTCTCTGCTCCCCCCCACTCCCACCTCAACCCTACCCAGGGAGGGGAACACTGACTGGGGAACACTTATTGGGGAGGTATGCTTCCCCTTCGCTTCCCCAGCCACCCTGCTGGGAGCTGCACAATGTGTGTAAAAGAGCTGCATGTTGCTCCCGAGCTGCAGTTGAGCATCATTTGCAACTGATAAGGAAGCTCAAGACAATACATCCCCCTGGACTGAACTGAGACCTAGGTTTTCTGTCTCATTACAAATGCTGATTTCTCCAGGCCTAATACCTCTCTGCATATCACACCTAATCCAATCTAGCCTGCTATTGTTATTTGCCTGTTAATGTCATTTGGCATCTGAGATCACTCCATTTTCAAATATACAGGACAGATGGACTCACATCCTAGCTGTATCTGAATGAGTGAGCAGTGACTCACAAAATCTCATACCCTACCTCAAATTTTGTTAGTCCTTAAGGTGCTACTGGACTCTTCTACTGCTGCAGACAAACATGGCTACCCATCTTCATCTTTCTTAACCCACACAGTTTTTCTTCTTTGGCACACCCCTGCAATTTGGGTTTATTGTTTTGCAAAATTTACCCTGACTTTGCTAATTATGGGGAAGGGCCAGAAGTTTTATGAGATACAGAAACTCTGGCCCCAACCCTCTGCCTTCTGATCTTTGCATACATAAGGACTAGAAATGTGTAGCATGCTTATAGCCCTACACATCAGGCCCATAGCCAGCAGTGGGGGTGGTGCCCCCTTTCAGATCTGCATACCGCATCCAATTTTCCCCAATCTCTTCAGTCAACAGTTTTCTTTAAGCTGTGCTGCGCTGCCCTGAAGCAATTTCTGTAACCCTCCTTCCTTCTGCTTACCTTGGCAGCAGAAGGAAGCAGCAAGAGCTGGCGAGGGGTGAGCGGAAGGAATGAGGGTTAGAGAATCGCTTTGGGCAGCATGGCGCGACTTAACCTCTCCCTCTCCTGCATTGGGGGGCATGGGAGGATCTAGCTGCTAGTGTCATCATGTGACATGGGTCACATGATATTAGCAATGTAGGCGCAGTGGAGGGGAGGAAGAGCTTAAGCCGTGCTGTGCTAGCCCAAAGCCGGTTGGGTAAGGAGCTACTCTTCCTCTCCATCCCCCGCTTGGTTAATTTAATTCCTGGCTACAGGGCTGCTACACATCTTTTTGTGACTTGATAAAATGCATAGACTCATCAACAGCATTCTGGAAGCTGATTCACACTTCTCTGTACTTTCTAAAATACATGTGAAGAAGCACTTGCTTTTAAAGAGGATCTGGGAGACCCAGTTTTGAATCCCGACTCTGTCATGGAAGCTGACTGGGTGACTTTGGGCCAGTCCCTCTCTCTTAGCCTAACCTACCTCACAAGGTTGTTGTGAGGATAAAATGGAGGAGGGGAGAGTGCTGTTTCAAGCTGCCTTGGCGCCCCATTGGAAAGAACATCAGGGTATGCCTGAATAATTTAAATTCACCTATGCTGGTTGTACACTTCTGGCATCTTTTCTACCCAAGTGTGCAAAGCGAACGGTACACTGGCTCCAGTGCTGTCCAGAAATCCTGGTCTGCTTTAAAACTTCAAATATACATCCTCCATATCTTATCAACACTTCTGTATTTCGTTAGTTCTAATGCTGAGGAGGACTATGAGTGATTTCTGTGTTGCAGAGGTAATATATAGATTGTTCCCAATCAAATGCCTTAACTTACACTCTTCGTGAACAAGGCAAAGACAAAAAATGTAGCTTAGATTTAAATGTGCTACATAAGTACATAAAACCCCTGACTTGGGTGGCCCAGGCTAGTCCGATATCGTCAGGTCTTGGAAGATAAGAAGGGTTGGCCCTGGCTAGTTATTTGGATGGGAGACCTCCAAAGAATAGTATGGTCGTGATGTGGAGGCAAGCAGCAGCAAACCACCTCTAAATGTCTGTTGCCTTGAAAAACGTATGGGGTTACCGTAAATTCAGTTGTGACTTGACAGCAATTTTTTTTTAAATGTTCATACTTATCTATAAGAATTGCTATACTTGGCCTTGACCTGGGTAGCCCAAGCAAGGCCAGTCTCGGAAGCTAAGCAGGGTGACCATGGCAAGTGCTTGGATGGGAGACCTCCAGAGAATACCAGGGCGGAGGAAGCCAGAGGCAGGCGATCAAGGAAATTCTCTCAATGTCCTCCATGCCCCAGTAGGAATCATCTGAGGTAGGAATCACTTCCAGGCATGGGTGCACACACACTCAAACACACACACACACAAAATGCTATACTAGTTCAGATTAATTTTGTTCCCGGTTCCCAGTAGTGGCCAACCAACAAGAAAGCTTACCAGTTTGCAAAAATGAAAATGTGTAGGGGGGTGGGATAGGTGAAAAATGCCACAATATTATTCTTCTGTTCACTGACAGCGGTATCCTAAATAGAGTTACACCCTTCTAAGTCCATTGGGCTTAGAAGGGTCTAACTATGCTTAGGATGGCACTGCTAATATGGTTGAAGTCCGTTGTTTTTTAATCAAGGGTGTTTTACTCTTGACACTCCATTTACAGATTTCCCCCCCCCCCTTGTCTCTTAAACACTAAACAGAAGTCCTTTATGTTCTTACGCATATGGAGCAGAGGTCCATCAGTGGCTATTAGCCACAAGGTAAAGTTGGAACACTCTTGTCTGGGGCAGTGATGCTCTGTATTCTTAGTGCCTGCTGGAAACAGTGGGAGGGCTTCTGGAGTTCTGGCCCCGCTGGTGGACCTCCTTATGGCACCTGGTATTTTTGGCCACTGTGTGACACAGAGCGTAGGACTGGGTGGGCCATTGGCCTGATCCAACATGGCTTCTCTTACATTCTTAAGTGACAAATCAACTTTAGAGAGCAGATCTTTGGTTGATCTCTGGTTAGTCCCAGATAGGTTTCTTTAACAAGTCACATCTTACTGCATTGTCTATTGGATATTTATTTATTCCATTAATGTTATTTATAGTTCGCCTTTCTCACTGGGACTTATAGAGTGAGTCAATACAATCAACAAGATGGGAGAGTCAATCAACAATGAAATAGGATTTCGGCTATAGAACCAACCGGAAGTCTAAAAAACTGAACTGAGGCAAAGCACAAGTTTTAACATGATCCAATAAATGATGCAAAATTACACAATGGGTTCCAACTCACAGCAAATGACAGATACACAGTAGTACAGACCACAGTCCCTGATAATTTATCCAAGTAACTTTTCACAGTGCTACCATTGCCTGCGTAGAAAACCCTGCTGATTGTATTGACTTATTCTGTGTAATCCGCCTTGAGTTCTACCAGGAAAGGTGGCCTATAAATAACATAGATAAATAAAACTGTATTTTCCATGGCCAAGTTAGGAGAACCTTGAAACCAAGATACCTGGAACTTGGGAGATCCAGGCTCAAAGACCCATTTTGTTAGCAGTTTCCTGTAGGTCTCTGGAAAGGTGGTATATACACCTTTCCTAATCAAAAAGACAGTCACCAGGCAAGCCCCAAGGGGAGAACAGGATAAAGGCAAGGTGCCACAGTAGGATAAAACCCTCTCTTTGTTTGCATCTCGTCTCAACCCTGCTAACAGGGGCACAGAGGCGCCAGGGCTTGGGCAGAGGATGGCAGACTTAACCGTAGGGGAGGAGATGATTACTCAAATGCAGTGTAGCTATATTTTATGACCGAGACTTTTTCCCCTAGTGGTCCTGACCAATACTTCCTCTAAGCTGTGGAGTCTTGTGAGCAAAAATTCTACTTCGTGAGCTACTGGCATTAAAGTGGTGAGCAAGCGATTTGGCTACTGCATAAGTTAGTTTGCTCTGGAGCCATCCTTCCTGAGCTAAGACAAACAGGTGTGAGCCAGAGGCTAAAAAACTGTGAGCTAGCTCACACTAACTCATCTTAGAGGGAACACTGGTCCTGACCGACTATGGCAGGGGTGGGCAATTGTTTTGGCTCGGGGGCTGGTTTGTGGGAGTGGAGGTTAGCGGAGGGCCGCACTTTTAAAAATGATTGCATTCATTAGTTAACTTTGCATTTCAGAAAAGGTATAAATTGTACCATAAAAATCAATAAATATAAATAAAATAGTGGTAGTTTTATTCAATTTATTTATTGTGCTAATTTCATATCATCTATAGCTGCAAGCACATTTACTTTTAGGATCAGTTTAACGAGACAAATGTGCCCTATCACACTTTTCTACAATTTTTTTGAAATCAAGAGTGAGATTGCTTGTTGAGATTCTCATCACAGCCTGCAAGTTAATGTCTGTCAAATGTCTGTTAATATCTATATTTACTCTTGTTGATCTTCATGCAAGAAAAACTTTGCTCGCAAATATATGTAGACCCAAAGATAGAGAACATTTTCCCAGCAAATTTCTTTATACATGGAAATTTTTCAGCAGACGAAGATTTGTAAAAGTCAACTAATCTCACAGCATTAAACATTTTTTACAGTGTGATCTGACTGCATGTCAATAAGTTCAAGCTGCAGCTCCTCAGGTGCTGACAGTGGCCAACTGTCTTGGCGGGCTGCAAAAAACTCTGTGGCGGGCCACATGTGGCCCCCGGGCCGCAATTTGCCCACCCCTGGTCTACGGAATAGCCGATGCACATTTGCTTCTACAGGACTCTGCAGACTTTTAGCAGATCACACAGGTGCAGGAGCAGCGGTCACTGGTTACAACCCCCCCCCCCGCACATAATATATGCCTTCTGTGGTATCTACACTGCCCATGAAACGGATAAACATTTCAGATTGCAGAAGGGCTTACCCACAATGCTTTCTCATTTAAAGGTTGCCAGGTGTCCGTCCCCCCCCCCCCCGGTCAGCGGCGGGGGGATGGGGGTAAGGTTGCCAGATAGAGTTTGGGAAACTCCTTGAGATTTGGGGGTAGAGCCTGGGGAGGACAGGGACCTCACTGGGGTGCAGTGCCGTCGAGCCCACCCTTCAAAGCCTCTAGTTCCGCCAGGGGGACTGATCTCCTTAGTCTGGAGATGAGCTGTAATTTCTGGGGATCCCCAGGTCCCACCTGGAGGCTGGCATCGGAAGTAATGCAGCTCTGAACCCCAATGCACGGGAGACGACTAGGGACAGCTGTTTCAGGGCCCAAGTTGCAAACCGATTAAGATGGGGGGTGCGCTCAAAACGACGTCTACTGGGTGCAAACGCGGCATTCCAGCCCCCTCTTCCCCCACACACCTCCGCCCCTCCACTGCCTGCAATAAATCTGAAAGAACAGCTGGCCAAGACTTCATTCTGTGGCAAAGTTTGCGGTATCTTTCCATGCTGCTGTCGCCGCCGCCTCTTTATCTCGTGCAGCGCCCCCCCCTCCCCCCTTTCCAGTGGAACAGACAGAATCGCATGCCAAGTGCCAGGCGGCTGAGAACTCCGTGTACCGGCTGGTGCGTGTTTGTACATTGTTCAGGCTTTTGGCACCGGCAGGGTTTCTCCTCTCCCCCCCCCCCCCCCCCCCAGCACGGCGAGGCGGGGCGTCTCGTCTGGGAACACTCCTGCGCGTCGCCTCCGTGATAGGCTCGCCGCTCCGGCTTGTCCCCTTTTTTCTTAGCCAATCCTCCACTTTTCTCGCCCTTGACAGAACAACATGTCCATTTAAGGAGACGGGTTGTACCATGCAAACTTTATGGGGGGGGGGGGGGAGGCGGAAAAATGTAATTTTTTTTGTTTTAAAAAAGTGCACGGTGTAGGGAGAGGACCCCCCCCCCCCAAAAAAAAATGCAACAAAAATTCCTAGACTCTTCATAAATCTTCCTGTCGTCTGAATTGCACGGTCGATGCGTGTTTCCCGGCTGCAGCTTGGGGGTGTTTCTTAGAAGTGGGGGGTGGGGGAAAAGAGAGAGAATTGCTGTCGGGAGAGAAATGTACGCGGCTGGCCTTGGCTTACCTGTGGAGCTGCAGGGGCCCAGAACAGCCGCGCCTCTCTGCAGGTTTGCGATGCAGCCAGCCGGACTGGAGGAGGCCCTCTGGTGCCCGGATGTCTGTCGCGATTAGTGTGGGACTCAGCTGGGGAAAGGGAAGGAGTCCGGGCTGGGGAAAGCCTGCGGGGAGGACGAGGCTGGCCTTTTCTCCTTTCTACATTAAAAAAAAAATAGTGATATTCCCAAACAGGCAGCGGGAGAGGCGCGAGGAACCCGGGACGCCTTAAAGCAAATGGAAGAGAAGTTTTTGGGGGGCAGGAGGGGCGAGGGCGACGCGGACTGATGGACAGGAGGCACCTGGCTTGCTAAGCGTCCCACGATGGCTGCCCAGTCAAGGTAAGAAAAAGCTTTTAAAACAACAACAACAAACCCATCAGTATATCTTTAAAAAAAAAAAAAACAGACATTGTCGTTTCCTCCTTCCTGTTTCTCCCACCTTGTGCGTGCCTGTGTGCTTGCTTCTGTCTCGGCTCCAGCGCTTCCTTTGCATCCCAAAACTTTTGCTCTTCGTTTCCCAGGATCGGGTCATTACAAAAAAAGGAATAAGAAGCATCTCCTTGGAAGAGCTAAAAAAATCAAAATCAAAGGCTGTTTAATATTTGGGTCTCCCCCTCCTCGAAGCCCTTGCCCCGAAATGAGAAAAGGTTTAAAAGAAATCCCCATAGCTTTGTGCTTTTTAACTCCTCGCCCCAAACAGCGACTCTGGTAGTCGGATCTGCTGGTTGAAAAACTGGGTGCTGAACCCTTAAAATGCTGTTCGGGTCTCTAAACCGTGCTTGTTATGGAGGGGCTAGTTGGAGTGATGGTGGTGGGAGCTTTTAATGCTGGTTTTTATACGTGTCTGGTAGAATTTTTGCTCTTCGGCCCCGTTCCCCCCTCCTCCTCCCTTCGGGCTGGGGTTATGTGTTAACCTTCTAAAATGGTAGCTAGGCTGGTGTTTGAGCGCGTTCTGCTGCGTAGGCACCGGCCGAGAATGGTCTTTTGGGCTATGAAGGGGAGCCAGTGAGTGAAAGCGAGCAATTATCTTGAGTGACTGTCAAATTAAGGGGTGGGCAATGATGAATCCAGGCATATGGTTTTTTTTGGGGGGGGGGGGGGAAACCTGGTTGCTTCTAATAAAAGTTGGATTACTCCTTGGGGGAGAGCCTTTTGTTCCTGGAAGCTGTCATAGCTTCTCCCTTTCCTCTTTAGGAGTGTACAGAAATTATTTCTCCCTCATTATATTCAAAGTGCATAGTGACCATAAAGTACCCAGAGTAACCCCCCCCCCCCCCCACACACAGCTGCCTTAAGAGTTCCCCTTAAATTCACCACCCCCAGCTGGCCAGTACCAAGTTGAGATTTTGCAAGGATGCTATGTGTGTTGAGTGTTGTAGTTCTTCTTCTGGTGGGAACCAGGGGCAATAAATGTGGCTCTGAAGGAAAAGACAGCATGGATAAAATTAAGTGTGCATGGAAGCCATGGGTTTGGCGAGTGGTCTGTGTCATGTTTTTGAGAACCACCCCCCCCCCCCCCCCCCCCCGTCTTTGAGTTCTTACGCTTGGGATTCTGATTTGATGTCCAGCTTTATCTTCTCAACTCCTCTGTGGTTCCTGCAAGTGGCAACTCCACCTCCTGGCAGAAGGCATACTGGCACAGTTGGGGGTCTGGGCAGTGTGGGTTGGGGTGGTGGAGGGGGAGTCTCTTGGCTACCTTGCTCCATGCAATTTGGGAGGTCACATAAATCAAGAGCCCTTGATCTTTTTGCTGTTTCTCCCTGCATGATTTTAGAAGGCAATATCTTTCCCTCCTACCCCAGGATATTTTGTCCTGGTTGTGAGAAAAATCTTTTGTTTGTAGTATACTTAAAAAAAAACAGTAGGAAGAAGCACTCTGACTTGGAGGAACATAACACTTTTGGATTGTATGTATTATTCAGATATATCAGTTCTGATAGGAACTAATTGTCCAATACTGTATGTGTTTCCAAAGATGACAGTACAGAAACCAGGTTGTATTGTTTGCATGCAAGGCACTTAATAGATTCAGGTGGGTAGCAGTGTTGGTGTGAAGCAGCAGAACAAAGTTTGAGTCCAGCGGCACCTTTAAGACCAACAAATCAAATTTCTTGTTTCTGTCAGTAGATGATGGAAAGCTCCGCGGGAGGGGTCAGGAAGAAAGAGAAGCACATTCATCCTCTTTACCTAGAGGAGACACTTTTTATAGTGTTTAACTTAACGTAAGGCTTTTAGCCTCTTAATTGATTCCTTTCTCAAAATGCCACGGCTTTAATCAGCAAGGGCAATTTGCTTGTGTCTCTGTGTAAGTAGGCTTCCTTGTGCAAATCAGCTTGCAGGATTACATCCTGTGTGTGTGTGTGTGTGTGTGTGTGTGTGTGTGTGTGTGTGTATATATATATAAAAAGTTGGTGCAAGTGCCAAGCTGCCTTTTCAGGATTTGAATCCACAGTGCATAGCTCCCAGCTCATGTAATATAATAGACAGTTGAGTAGTCAGCTTTGAAAGTGCTAATTGTTGGGGGGAGGGGGGCAGTGAATATAGGCCCTCTTCATTTTCTGCAGAGAGGCACTGTTAAAGGTGGCCAAGTCGAGAGTTAGTGATCTTGACTCTGGTGGGATTTACTTCTCAGGAAATGTGTTTAGGATTACCTTGCAATCTGAGCACAAAACACATCATGCAGACCACTTCATTTCCCCCCGTTGGCCTTTGGCTATACTTGCAGGCTATATTTTGGTCAGGCTTGTAAGTAAGACCGCAAAATTGAGCAGTTCACCAAAAAAAGGCCCCACAGTTGTGCTCTTCTGCTAGTACAAGGTCAAGTTAATTCATACCATAGTATTTCCTATTACTATGTAATGGGAGTAAAAGTTGGACAATGGAGAAAGCTGGCAGGAAGAAAGTAGATTCCTTTGAAATGCGGTGTTGGAGAAGAATTGTATGGGTACCGTGGATCACCAAGAAGACAAATCAGTGGGTTCTAGACCAAATCAGCTTGAACTCTCCCTAGAAGCTGAAATAACTAAACTGAGGTTCGGTCACATTATGAGAAGACACAGCTCACTGGAAAAGGCAATAATGCTAGGAAAAGTTGAAGGCAAAAGAGAAAAGAGGAAGACCCAACATGAGATGGATTGACTCCATCAAGGAAGCCATGGCACGCAGTTTGCAAGACCTGAGAAGAGCTGTTAACCATAGGTTTTGGAGGACATTCATCCATAGAGTTGACATAAATCGGAAGCAACTTGACAGCACTTAACACACACACACACATACACACACGGAATGGGGGAAAGATTTCGTCTTCACTGGTTTGCAAAAATCTCTCTTTCTGGTGTGGCAAACAAGTTGCTTTTCCAAGTGTGATTCTAGATTTGGTGTGAGAGTGAAACTTAACGATGCAGTCTTATGTAGAGTTATGTCATTCTAAGCCCAGGCTGGAGAAAGTCTGTATGGGATTGCACTGTGATACCTGGCAATAAGAATATTCTGATACTCTTTACCTTGGCGTATAGCTTTGGTCAGATTGTCTAGCCTCTGCTTTTGTTCTCTAGGGGAGTTGGACTCAGCACAGTAACTGCTATGCTGACGCAAATTGTGGTCAAAAAGTTAACCAGCACAAATGTGCAAATGGATTTGCACTGTGTGACAGATTTCCTCAAACTTGAATAAGTTGTATGCTGCTGCTTCTTTAAATAAAGGAATTTAGTTCTAGATGTTACTGACCAGCCTCTTTTGTCAGTGGTACATTAAAAACCCACTATTGCAATAGATAACGTACAAATATATGTGTGTGTGTGTGTGTATATAAATCCCCCTTTAATGCATAATTGAGAAGATTACTTTTGTCCCACCTATTTTCTTTGCCAAATGACTTGGACTTTGTTTGATTTTTGTCATTTTTACGCTATGCTCAGTTTTAGTGCCATTTTTGTGCAGTAAATAATATTGTATCTTGTGTTTATACCATTTATTCAAAATATTTATGTATTTAATTCTATTTTTAACCCCGCCCTCCCCCCAAGCAGGGTTCAGGGCGGCTTACAACTTGTGTAAATATAGTGATTTAAAAATAAAAAACATATACAACGAAATCATTTCAGTATAACGTAATATAAAGTGCAAGATGGCTCCAGTGTGGTTAAATTACATATAAATTCTCATTATATGTGTGCTCAGGTGGTTTGAGAGCTTGATGAGTGGCAAAACTCCCACTAGTAATAATATAAAAGTGATGCTTGCAATACTACTAGCAGGTGGAACAGGTGAGTGGAGTCGGAGGGGCCTTATAGTTTGTTATCCGCTTCCTCAACCAAAGGCCCAGAAAAACATCTCTTTTACAGGCCCTGCGGAACTGTAATAAGTCCTGCAGGGCCCTGTTCTCACGTGGGGGACTGTTCCACCAGGCCAGAGCCAAAAAGGCTCTGCTTAGGGCTAAGTGGACATCTCTTCGGCCGGGGATCACCAGTAGATGTTGATCTGAAGAACGCATGGAACTTTGGGGGATATAGTGGGAGAGATGGTTTTGCAGATATGCTGGTCCCAGATCATACATGGCTTTATAGGTTAATACCATAACCCTGAACTTGATCCTATACTCAACTGAATGCTGCTGGCAAAGCACTGGTTGTATATGTGCTCGTACAGACGTTCCAGTCAAGACACGCGCAGCTGCATTTTGAACCAGCTGAAGTTTCCAGATCAGTCTCAAGGGTAGCCCTGTGTAGAGCGAGTTACAGTAATCCAGCCTGGAGGTGACTATTGCATGGATCACTGTGGCTAAGTTGCGTTGGGAGAGAGTGGGACATCGGTATTAACAGCAGTAAGTTAGAGACTGAAGATCTGGTCCAGTAATGGTGAACCTTTCTCTAGTGTCAAGCAGTGCTCCCTCTAAGCTGTGGGGTCTTGTGAGCAAAAAAACCTACTTTGTGAGCTACTGGCGTTAAAGTTGTGAGTGAGTGATTTGGCAACTGCATAAATTAGTTTGCTCTGGAGCCAGCCTTCCTGAGCTAAGACAAAAATGTGTGAGCCAGAGGCTAAAATACTGTGAGCTAGCTCTCACTAACTCATCTTAGAGGGAACACTGGTGTCAAGGTGGGCCTCTTGCATTGGCAGTACCACTGTTGTGGTGAAGTGGTTAGAGGAAATCTTGCTGGGTGACCTTGGGCCAGTTGCACACTCTCAGCCTAACCTACCTCGCAGGGTTGTTGCAAGGTTAAAGTAGAGATGAGAAGGGGGATATAGACTACTCTGGGTCCCCATTGGAGAGAAAGGCAGGGTATAAATGAAGAAAGTAAAATAAAACAGATCTTTGGTTTCCAGCTTGGCATTTTTATTGATTTTAGTTAGTATGTTGGGGAGGGGAGGTAACTGCAGTTTCATCACGATGGGAGGAGATACCGTGAAAGAAACCTGAGCTTTTGAGCTGAACCAAGTTCATTCATGAAAGGCGGTTACCTCCCTGCATTGCTACAACAGCTGGAGTCCTGCACTCTGTCACCTGCACACCTGGATAGCTCATCTTGTCATTGGAAAAGCTGGGTTATATGAGCAGTTGTTTGACTACTCTTCCCACGATCCTGTGGGTGGAGGTTCTGACTTGTAAACTGGGGTTAAGTTTGTGGTGTAGCTCTTCCTACTTTTTGTTCATCATTTGCAAATGTTTAGATAAAGTGTCAAACAGTTGAAATATTCAAGATTTATTGATCTGTCCCCCCCCCCCTTCCCCAGATCCTACCAACCTGTGGCTGAAGGGATAGGAAATAGTAAAAGTTAAAGTAAAAGCTATATTAGTGATCTCTTTTTAAGTTTTCCAACTCCAGATGTGGTCTCTCTGCTCCACTATCACCCTGCCTTTTCCTTTTGGGTCAAGGGAACAGGTTATGGCAAGGGTGGTTGTGATCAGAGGGCAACCAGGGCAGCTGTCCCACGTGCCACACTGGGTGGGGGCCCTCAGACAGCCACAACCCTACCCCTTAACAAAGAGCAGGGTCCCGCACCGGTTGGCAATTGTGCCTGCTCTATCTGGAGGCAGTGGTCACTCCTGCCAGCCTAGGGATGCCAGATCTAGGTGGGGTGTGGGGATCTCCAAGAATTACAGGTCATCTCCAGACTACACAGATCAGCTCCCCTGTAGAAAATGGATGCTTTGAAGGTGGACTCTATGGCATTTTACGCATCAAACCGCTACATACCTGGAGGTGACAAATTTGAGTTGGCTACCCTATGCAGTCCCCATGTACGGTGTGATGTGGCCGTGTCTAGAAAAGAGTCTGTTACTTGATTTCTGCAGAATGCCTAAATCAGTTTGGAGAAACAGACGTACATAATTGTTCTACTACCTCCCACAGCATACTGAAACGGAACCCTTATCTATGGCGATTGTTCCTTATTCAAGAAGACGTAGAAATAGGACAGGCTACATCAGAGATTGTAGCACCGAAACATTGTGTTAATAGTGGTTCCTCTTCCTAAAGATAGTGTTTCCTCTGTTTCCTATTTAAAGCTACTGTTATTGAAGGAAGCTACAGTCTGGAGGAGCTCTCAAATGATAAAGTGAAGACAGCACTTTAAATCAGGCTACTTTCATACTGTAAGAAAGTACAGAAAGTCTTCCCCCTCAGTTGTGTGGAATGTTCTTGTTTAGGCTTGTGGTAGACCTTGGGCTGGATTGGACCACTTCCCACAGCTGCAGGGATGATGGTTTGGTGTTCTGCCATACAACACCCCCCTCCCTTCATGTAAAACATTAGCATGTCAGGAAAATAGTAGGTTATAATCTTTATTTACTTCATTTTAAACCCTTCTTTTCTCCCAAATTGTGACCCAAGGCGGCTTCCATTGTTCTCCTCTGTTTTATCCTCACAATAATTCCGTGAGGTAAATTAGAGTGAGATTGGCTCAAGGTCACCTTACCAGCTCCCATGGCAGAACGGGGGTTTGAGCCTGGGTAATCTCTCATTTGACATGATGGTTTCTAGGTTTGCAGGGACTTTGTTCAGAGTAGTACTGAGTTGTGTTGGCTCCCGTCGGAAGTGCCACCAGCGAGACCCAGGTTTACCACCCATGTAAAGACTGATTCACAGAGATTTTCCCAGATAGGGTCTAATCCTGTTTCAGAGGTGATATATGTTAGGGAAGGAGTCCCTGGGAGATGCTGTTTGCCAAGTGGTGGGATTTTTTTTTCATGGAAAAACTCTGAAACCAGAGATGCTGTCCAGGAAAAACTGGGCTGTGTAATGCTGCTGTATGCGTAGGATGGCTGGCGGTATGTTTTCATTGGTAATCCTGTTCTAGGTTCCCCCAGATGATTACAGAGAAACTGAAATGTATATTGGATCTCTTGTCTGGATTTGTTTCTGAGAATGCTAACCCAAACCAGCTTCTGTAAGTTCATTCTAGTGTGGTGTAGAATGTTGGACAAGATCTGGGAGACCCAGGTTCGAATCCCCGCTTTGCTCACTGGGAGGCCTTAGACCAGTCACTCTTTCTCAAGATAATTTATCTCACAAGATTATTGTCAGAAGGCTAAACCAGAAGAGGGGAGAATGATTTTGTGCGTTTCTTTGGCCCTCCACTGGGGAGGAGAATGGGGGTATAAATAAGTAAATAGCCTTGTTTCTAAGTGGGCAGTATTTGAATGGATGAGAAGTTGTTCAGAATAATCAGAAGAGTTTTACTTTGGGTTGATTACTGTTCACACAGCCAGTTAACGCTGGAAGGCCTTCTTCCATGCCAGGTGCGCATGAAAGCATGTATTGCAGCTCTTCTGATTTTTCTTTCATCTTCTCTCTAGTTATCTTCAGCACACTAGAAAGAGCTTTCTCTGCCTTGTTCCTGCCTTCTGGGAACTGCTTGCTGGGTTCATTTTTGGACTACCCAGCTTTAGTTTCATATCCATAAAATGGGAGTATGCTTGTTCATGACTCTCACTACCCTCTTAGAGCATTAGGGATCAGAGATATAAGTTTGGGAAAATATATATTTGTTTCCTAAATAAAAACCTCAAGTGCTGTCTTCAGAATGCTTTTAATTCTGTGCATCTGGAATTTTCCTGCTTTCTATTGTCTATGCACAGAGACTATTTTTTCAGAGCTTCTAAAGGGGGTATGGGGGCGGGGGGGAACACCTGCCTGGATGAATAGAGGCCTCCACATAAAGAAGAGGGAAGCAAAACTTTAATGAATGCAGATGGTCCCTTTTTCCTTGTGCTTCCCCCCTTCCCATCGAATCCAGATAGCTAATGGCACTGCTATAGACTCTCATTATTACCTGTAAAATGTATTCTAAAAGGAAGCCATTCTCAAGAGTACCATTAATGCACAGCATTCATTTATAACAGTAGACTCGGAGAATGGGGAAGAGCTGTCTTATTACCAAGATAGGTCTGCAATAGATTACTGCAACATAAATGCATTCTACTATATAGGGTAGTGCTTGTTTTAAACTGGCTTTGCTGTGTACCTGAGCGATGACTGGAGAGGAAGTATCCTTATTTCCAATGCAAGGCCAGAAGCATGACATGCAGAAATGGCATTTCCCATAAAGATTTGGCTTTGCAATGTTCTCTGGGGAAAGTTGCTCAGGCAGAGGGCTGCTGTGGTGGTACTGCTCACTCTGTGGGACACAGAGAGCCACATTCATGGTTACCGCCCGTCAAAAGATCCACAGTCCGCAACAGTCAAGGCCCACTTTCTGAAATATAGGCCGAGTTCCACATTGGGGGATGGTGCTCAGAAGAGCCACAAATGGCTTGTCCAAAAGCTGCATGTGGTTTCCAAGCCACTAAGTGAGTATCACTGGGCTATGCCCACACTTTGGGTGGTGATTATTTCAGTGAGTGGCTCAAGCTGCAGTGATTTCTGCAAGCCT
Organism: Lepidodactylus listeri; assembly: GCA_029233225.1. NCBI lineage: Eukaryota > Metazoa > Chordata > Lepidosauria > Squamata > Gekkonidae > Lepidodactylus > Lepidodactylus listeri. The sequence continues at coordinate 19,383,704 of JARCFY010000009.1, forward strand.
CCACAGCAGGGCTTTGGCGGATCTGCGTCAGTGCCAGACCATAGATGCCCTGTTCTTTGCATCGCTTTACTATGCAGGGATAAACTTGGGAGGGGGGGGCTTTATCATGAAGACCACAGCCAGATGCCCAGTAGCTGCCAGCGGCTGTATATAAGTACCGCTGCTGTATGATTCTGGCAAATAAAGCCTTGGGCAGCAAGGTTGTATGGTGCTGTCCATCCAAAATTCTAGCCATGTAGGCTGCAGGTGAGAAAGGCTACTTTGTATCCAACCTTGCAAGAAGCTCCTTGCATGTAGAAAAACAGCACCTCAAGGGTAGAGGTTCTGAGGTTGACTTTTCCCTGATGTGCTGCTTTTCAGCAGTTGGGAATATGTGGTAGCACTCAAAAAATGTGGGTGCTGTGGTGCAGTGATGGAGCACATGCTTTGTAGAATGTCCCAAATTCAATCGCCGGCATCTCCACTTGTGTTAAAGGATCTGGGGTAAGAGGTATAGGGAAAGACCTTTATCTGCCTGAAAATCTAAGGGTCTGCTGCCAGTCAGAGTAAGTAATGACAGACCCATAGTCTGCCTTGGGGTAAGCCAGCCTCATATGCTCATGTGCTACCCCCAGCAATAGTCTCAGGTTGTACAGTCCAGTAAGGACCCTATCATGTGATTTTACTGAGTCTAGCTCTCCTCTAAGATTGCAATCCTTTTCATCCTTAGCTGGCTTCAGTAAATTAATAATTATATGGCAGTGTGTGTAGTATAGCCAGGAGATCCTAATACTGTCTGGCAGCCTAAAGTGCTAGCTCTTTTAGCATTATGCACCACTAGGTGGTGATCTAGACTTGTTTTTAAGGCAAAAGACATTTCAGAGGTGGTTTGTCATTGCCTGCCTCTGTGTCATGCCCCTGGTATTCCTTGGAGGTTGCCCATCCCAAATACTAGCCAGGGCTGACCCTGGTTAGTTTCTGAGATCTGACGAGATCGGGCTACCCTGGGCTATCCATATCAGGATAGCTATCCAAGTCAGGATAGCTGGCTGCAAATGCTATGGAAGCTAATGTTGCTAAGCATTTTAGAGATCAGATTATAAGGACTGTATGCTTAATTACAGACTCACTCACTTGGGTGGCCGCAGACAGTCTGTGTCAGTTATGAAGTCTGTAAAATGGGTGCAGTGGTGCCAGAATATTTGAGATAATGCCTTGTAGAGTTCTATTAAAAATATTCATCTAAATAATAGTAATGTTTTTAGAAAGAGGATCCAGGTTGAAAATTCACAGCAGAATGATGAACAACCCAGAAGTCTAGAGCAGAGGCAGAACCATCCAGATAGACTGAAGAGATGTTTTATCCTCATAGTGATCTTATGGCTATGAATGTGAAGAATGATAATTAAAGCATTAAAAGTGTCGGTACATGTCACTTACTTAGATTAAAATAAAAATCTGAGCCTCAGGTCCACCTCAAAATAATGCTGCTCTCTTTAAAGAGAGAATCTATCCCAAAGTTCTGTAATGCTGATGTTTTAATGTCTGCTTTCATATTTGAACTATGTAATACATCTGATCCTACCTGTTGTATGTAACAACTCATAATATTTGACAAACCTGATGAATTTATATTTTCCCCTCGCCCCCTTTTCCCTTCTGTACCCCACCTTTTTTCTGGGAAAATAATTTTAAAAATTGAAATAAAATGCTGCTATCTTTGCAAGAAGATCTCTGTGAGCAGTATAGTGCTTTACTTTTTTACTCTTCACTTTCACATCTGTAAGGTTACTATGATTATACAACTTCTCTTGGATGGTGTCGGCTGTGCCCTGGAGTTCTAGTTTTCTTGATGAGCTCTTTCGTTCAACTGACTAAACAACAACATGTTTATTGTTTTTTTTAGTTAAATATAAGCAATGAAATGAAAGTACCTGCCTCTCTCATGTCCACTTGTATACAGCTGTTAGTTTATTACTTCTGCTTTCCTCAACCGACTATTGCACTATCACTGTCTGCTAACTCTGATATGCTCCCAAGACAGTTTCCTGGAATGTCAAGAGATCAACAGGCAGTTTCTACAGTTTCTTAACACTGTCACTAGTATGGAGAGAGAGGAAGACGCGGGATCATTTCGGAGAGGGTTCTTTTCTGGAAAAACATGTCTCCCCCCCTCCCCCTGTCAGCCACAGCTGTGAGTCTCCACTGTAATGTGCTGCTGTGAATAAAACATGCAGTCTGTTCAGGGGAGTCAGACTTCAAAGTCTTGTTCAACCATGATCTGTGATCGTAATAAAATTAAATAAGTAAAATATCACTGGCCATCTCTCTCTTCACTTATTTTGTGGGGTAGTTATAGAGACAAATGGCAGAGCCAGCATGATGGGGTTGTGGCCAGTGTTCCCTCTAAGCTGAGTTAGTGTGAGCTAGCTCACAGTTTTTTAGCCTCTGGCTCACACCTTTTTGTCTTAGCTCAGGATAGAGGGCTCCGGAGAAACCTAATTTATGCAGCAGCCAAATCGCTCGCTCACAACTTTAATGCCAGTAGCTCACAAAGTAGAATTTTTGCTCACAAGACTTCAAAGCTTAGAGGGAGCATTGGTTGTGGTTAGGGTTTTGGATTAGAATCTAGGAGACCCAGGTTCAAATCCTCGTTGTGCCATGAAGCCTGGGGGTTGGTGGGAGAGGACGTGCCTGGGAGTCAGTTTTAGCGTATCTGCTTTGGGTGCAGAAGGTCCAAGGTTCAATCCCCAGGTGAAAGGATCAGGTAGGTAGGTGATAATGAAAGACACCTGAGGCCTTGCAGAGCTGCTGCCAGTCCAAGTAGACACGGCTAATGTTGATAGACTAATGACCTGATTCAGTATAAGGTAGCTTCATGTGCTTCTTGAGTGACTTTGGCCACCTTATTCATATTCTTCTCTTTCTCTCTCTCTCTCTCTCTCTCTCTCTCTCTCTCATCCTAACCCACCTCATAGGGTTGTTGTAAGGATAAAATGGAGGAAAGGAGAATGATGTACTCCTCTATGAGCTCATTGTGGGATAAGAGGGATTTAAAAAGTGCTAGGTTTTTTTTAAAAAAATGTACTAAATACGTCTAGTACAGATAGTAACTTGCCATAAGCCCTTGAAATGAACTGTGAAATAAAATATAAAGGAATTAATTATGATAAAGCCACAAACAGCTGTTCAGAGGAGTATTTAATGTACAGGTAGCTGGGGAGGGAGTGAATCCCATTAAACTAGTCAATTTTTAGTGCTGTACCAGTATTTATTAATTATGTTTTCACCCTCTTCTTATCCAAGAACTCTGGGGGGTTATGATTTGAAAACTGTAAACAGGAAACACTTAGTACTTTAAAATGAGTCCAGCCTCAATCTTAAAAAGTTGAAGAAGGTAAAAAAAGATTCTGAAATCCCAGTGAAGTACATGGTTGCAATCAAAGCGCTCTCTCTCTCTCTCAGAATTTAAGTTATGTATTTACTTCTTTTATACCCCGCCTTTCTCCCAATGGGGACCGGAAGCTACTTCTATTATTCTCCTCTCCTCTGTTTTATCCTCGTAACAACCCTGGGAGGTAGTTCAGGCTGAGAGTGTGTGACTGGTCCAGCATCACCCAGTGAGCTTCCAAGGCACAACTGGGGGTTCGAACTGGTAGTCTGACCATTGTTAGGTCAGCCCCTGGCTTGTTTCCTTTGACCCTCTTGGTTTTCCATCATTTGGTACACTTTAAGAATAAGAGGAGAGATCCTTCTCCAGTTTAGATGAGTAAAAGGAGCCAGTGACAAGACACACATTGGAGTAGCTTGTTCGGAGTTAGCACAAGACTGACTTCTTCAGTTGCCTTGGATCTAAGGGCCGCTGAATTAGGTACGGCTTGTTTTCACGATGAGGCATCCTTTAGAATTGCAAATAATGGTGACCAAAACCATCACAGGCTCAGTTCATCGTGTTGTGATTTGTGACAAATGCAAGGAGTCCTCACATAACTCAGGTACATGAAAAGCATTAGAGAGGACAGCTGAGGATAGCGTCCTTAGGTGGAGCAGCTTTGCAGTACGCTGAGGTGTAGATTGCAAAAGGCTTTGAAGGTTAAATTCAAAGGGCCGGGTGTGGGTGTGTGTAGAGTTAAGTTCCCGGTCTTGCAAAAGCTTTGCACATTGATTCATGTTAAGTGGCCTGTACGTTTAAATCTAGCAGGTAGGCAAAATCTGTATGGAGTCACAGGTTTATAAATTTGCCTACCAGCTAGTTGGATCTTGAAGTCAGGCTTGCAAGTGATTACTTGGGGGGAGGGCTCAAACTCCCCCCACTTAGCCTCCTGGTGCCTCCATAGTGGTGCACAGTTGTACAGTGGTCAAATAACAATGATTTTCCTCATTGAGTTGTATTAACATTACAACTGTAAAGCACTTGGAAAATTCAAAATGCTTTGAGAATAAGTCGTAGCTGTTGCAGTTCAAACTCCTGCAAATACGTTTGATTTGCTCATATTTTTTCCTCACAATGTCCATTCTGTTTTATAACTGCAAAAATTAAATGTTGAGGAAATTAGCTGTTTTCTAGAAAAAAACCCCAACCCTGCACCCCACTGTTTGAAATGTATTTTCAAATCCTTTCCTCAGAGGAGTAAGACCCTGGCCTACTGTTTTGTTTGCAGAATTGCAGTTTAGGGGGGAGCGGAGGAGGTCTTATCCAGCCTCTTCTGCCCAAAGATTTAGCCAGTAAAATGGCTGAGGTATAAGGTTGCCAGCGCTGGGTTGGGAAATACCTTGAGATTTTGGGGGTAGAGCCTGAGGATGACGGGGTGTGGGGAGGGGAGAGACTTCAATGGGATATGATACCATAGAATCCACCTTCCAAAGTGGCCATTTTGTCCAGGTAAACTGACCTCTCTTGCCTGGAGCTCATTTGTAATCCCAGGAGAGCTCCTGCCATCACCTGGACATTAGAACCAGAGAGAACCAGAGAAGAAGATTACACAACAAACAAAAATACTGTGGAGAATAACAAAAACAGCTTCGGTGCTTGATGTGAAACTAACTCTGTTGAATTCTCTGGATTTGTGAATATTATGTTCCTGCATTCTCTTCTGAAGAAGTGTCTTGCGAAACAATTTCCTAGTCGACGTTATCAGGAAAGGAAGAAAGGAAGAAGGAACATTCATATCTTATTGATAAGCATTATACACACAAGCACTTCATTTCTACAAACAGCTTTATTTCATGTTGACTGTTACAGCTTGCTTTGATACGGATTTGGACTTCTACATGTAACGTGCACTTGGAATGTTGATATTGCCTCTGAATGCTGAAAAGTTGTGACTTTATTATTGTTCATGCATTTTCATTTACACACACAAACACACACACACATTTTGCATACTTATTTTCAATATTCTCCACGGTATTTTTGTTTGTTGCGTAACCCATGTAGATATTAGCAACCCTACTGATGCAGGAGTAGTTCTAACTATTGGTTTGCTGCTCCTATCGTGTACAGATACAGAAAGGAGTATCATGGATAAAAAGCAACCAAACGACGACCGTGAAAATTAACTCAGGAAAAACTTTGAAAAACAATTTTAAATTTGGTTTCAGTGTAGTTTTGAATTTAGTTTCTGTGAGCCTTGTTGGTTGAAACAGATCCATTGTCTTTGAAGAAGCTGTTTGAAATGGGTCCCAGCTAGCTCCCCATCAGCCGAACCTTGCGTCTTGAACTGGTTTATGATATCACAAACACTAAGTGCTGAACCCTGCATTTTGAACAGATTTTTTGGCATTAAGCTTTGTGCTTACAAATGCTACAAGTAAAGTGTGCTCCTTGGATATTCTGCAGGACCAAGAGTCTGCCGCAGCAAGGCACTGCATTTGGAATTTTACTCTAATTAGTCTGACCTTGTATTTTGTACTGATTCATGGCATTGAGCTTTTAGCTTACAAATAACGTTTATCTTACAAGCTGGACCTTGCATTTAATCTGGTAATTTGTATTTTGTATTAAATTTATCTGTTTACCAATTCATATCAATATAACTTTGTATAAAATATAAAATTCTTTTTCCGAGTTTTTATTAGTTAATTTTCATGGTTGTGGTTGTGTTTTGGTTGCTCCTATCTTGTACAGCAGAAGGATTGTGATTTGGTGGTTGCCATTCCCCAGTTCCAGGCAAGGGGGGGTTTCCCCGGTTTGGGGGGCTTCTGCTCACTGCTGGCTGGTGGGGGGAAAACCCTGCCCCCAGTGATATCCCTGCGTGACATCCCTGATGCGCTGACATCACATGGAAGTTGGGGATGTCATGCGTTGTGGATGTCATGTAGTGACGCTCTGGTTTTTGGGCAAAACTGGTTTGATGCTGATTTTACCATAGAGTTTTGCCCAAAAACCAGAGCATCACCCCCAGTATCACTGACACAATGACATCACTTCCAGGTGATGTTAGCGTGTCATGTAACGTCTCCATCCACTCCCAGAACGCCCCCTCCCAATTCCCCCGCCGGCACAGCAATCCCACCTGGCAACCCTAGAATAACCTTGACCCAAGACCCTACAACGCCTCTGCTGGTCACAGTTGATAATACTGAACTCAACAGACCAAGGATCTGTTGCAACCTCCTTGTGTATAATGGTTGTGCAGATGCTGGTTTTAGATTTCCTTTCACAGGCCGAGTGAGATTTGTTCCACTAATCCTTTGGAATTCATTAGGGTGTTTTTATAATGAAATTTTACAAATTGATCCCTACTGTTTGGCTAAAGAAATATCTGAGATCTGTAGTTGCTGATGATTATATGATAACGAGGCCTTTGCAGGCTCTTAAGCATTAATATAATGTGGATTAATTAAGACCAGCTTTGTTTCCCCTTTTGAAAAACAAAGTGTAGACTTGACAGATGATGGGTACACTCCATGCTTGGAACAGTAAATATTTCTAGGCTGGCCATGCTCTCTTGTTTTCTGCATACAGCCAAAGAGAAATTCTCTGTTGTAATAAAAAAGCTCTCAAATAAGATGGGTATAGGTGCTTGCCAGATTAGGCAAGGCCTGAAGGGATCATGTAATACAACCTCAGCTCCAAAAGAACATCTTGTACACCGAGCTCGCATCCACACCATAAATTATTCTTTCCATGTGCTGATTCTCTCATGCTGTATTTTGTCTGTTGTTCACAGTTATCCTCCGTGAACTTGTTTATTAGGGGCTATTAGCCATAACAGTTGAGACCAAAGCCTTCATGTTTAGACGGAAATACACCACTGTGTGTCAAACACAGAGACTGCTGTGCCCCTTATGTGCTCCACATGAATCTCTCAGATCTGTCTTGTTGGGACTGTGTTTTGAGACAAAGTGCTCAACTAATGGAGCACTTGACTAAGCTATCTTTGGTTAGATACGGCAGGGCAAGTGTGTTCAGATTGCAATAAGCCCCACAGCAGGTTCAAATGCCATGCATTTTGCCAAAAGATTACAGTGAAATGTTAACAAGAAACATAGGTGCCTTAGGCAATAGACCAATGATACTCAATGTGGTGTCTTGCTGAAGTAATTCTTGGAGCCTCCTTGAGGCTTGGTGATGGGAAGACCTCTGCCTGAGACTCTGGAGAACTGCTGCCAGTCTGAGTAGACAATACTGACCTTGATCGATCAATAGTCTGATTTGGTACTGGAGGGCCAGCTACATGTGTTCAATCTGTGGAATGTGTGGGGGCTTTTTCACATAAGCAGAAGTGCCTTTTGCTCACACAAGGGTCTGAATCCGGGCAGCTGGGTGAGAAGGGGAGGAGGTGGGTCATTGAACAGGTCTGTAATAAGAAGGGGAATTTGCTGAAATTGAAGGGGGGGGGGGAGAAGGTGGCTGGATCCAACCTAAGGAATCCTTGGCTCTTAAGCCAGACTGCAGCTGCATTAGTGCTGAGACAAGGAGCAATTTATGAGTCTAATCTAGTGGTCCATGAAACACTACTATGGGATGGTGGACTAGTGCAGTGTGCCATGTAGCTTTTTGCAGGGATCAAATGCTGCTTGTTGTAGTTATGTGCATGGTTGTTCTCTCTTGGGGGCAATGTAAAAATAATTGTTTCGGTGCGGGCCTGGGTTAGAGGGAATCCGAGATCTGATAGAGTAGAAGTGTGTAACTGCTTGGCTTGGAAGCTGCTTCAGCCCCCTTTTGAACATGTGTGAGCAACGCTTGTCTTATTCTCTTGAGTCTGAAACTTTGCTGTGGCTTTTGGCTTGCAGTGGGAAGAAGTTGGGAACTGTCTTGGCCGCACGTCCAACTGTCTCTTGCTCTGGATGTTGATGTAATTTGGCTCTTTAATTATAAGAGCTTGCAGGCTCTGTGCCTTTTGTTACCTTTTTAGTATCGGTTGCTTGTGTTGTGTATTAGATAGACCTTAAGTCACCTTGACAATTTCAGTCAGCCAGTGGAATGTAGACATTTTAAATAAGTGATAAGTATCAGAACTGTATACTGGCAGATTTTTTACATGCTATTTCCAGAGCTCACTTGCTCATTACACATGGCACTCTGTTTGACCTTCCACCCCCCCTCACTGGAATCTTCCATGCTTCATTCATTTGAGGACTTCCTCATAAGTTTCTTGTGGTAACCATGAACCTCTGTCCTGTCACATTGATTCCCCACTACCACTGGCCCATTGCAACATGGCAAGAATATCCAAAATTGCCATGAAACACTCTGGCTATGACTATTAATCACATAATTCCACCCTATCACTATCTGTTAACAGTGTGTGGGCATGTATGTGGAAACAGATAGGGTGTGTATAGATTAGCTTTGGTGGCAGGCTTATAAATACCAAGATGTTTAGTCACCTGTGGTAACGAAGAATCTCCCCTAGGATACCAGACAGGACGGTTCATTTATTTCTTTTTATTTTTCCTCATTAAGTAGTATTCCTAAGATATCTCCCATCCACTCATTAACAATGTCTGTACTTGCTTAGTTTTAGCAAGCCTTATTTATTTATTTATTTTATTTTGTTAGACTTATATCCCGCCCTCCCTACAATGTAGGCTTATCACGGGTCCGTCTTAACATGAATACAATTAGTCGCATGATTGTTCAGTTCTTTAAAAAACTGTGGTTCTGCCCCACTTCTAGCAGACCAAATATTACTTATTTAGCTGCACATGGTTAAAAGGCCTGGAAAAATTATTCTTTGGGCTGCTAACTTCTGGGGATTCACTTATAAGACAGCCTGACAGTAATGTTGGCTGATGGAGAAACTGGAAATTGTTCAGCGGAGGCTGTGGGGCTTTGTGTTGTGCTCCAGAAAGGCTTCATATGCTGCAAGTCTGACTGTGGGAACTCTTTTGCCTCGTGGGGTATGCACTTTGCCCAAGGGAATAGCAGCTTATGTTTCGGGCAGAATTCTTTTCCGTTCTGATAACATCAGTCCGTTGAAGACTTGCTTGGGTATGATGTAGGCTGTCTCTACCAGTGCAGGTGAGTTTCAGGTTTGTGTCCAGCGCTCGGTAATTAGCACAGCAGCTTTTCAGGCATATATGTGTGTGTGTTTTTTTAAGAGACAGCTCTTATTTTATATGGTGTCAGTGTCCACAAAACAATGGAATGGTGACTTAGAGCTAATTTTTTTTTCTGCTTTCAAATTCCCATGTTAACAAATCTGAGAAATCACGGGTGGGAATCTTCATTAAATACAAAATCCTTGTTTCACCTCCTTGTTAAAGCAGGGTAGTGAAATGGATACTTGCTGCGGACCATGATTAGCGTTTTAGGGCTGGGGTCACGTCGTAGACTGAGACACTTGAGACTCCGCTTGAATGTGGAAAGGTCTCAGAACTCATGTATTTGTGCAGCAAACTGGACGTGGGTTTGATCTGGGCCTTGGAAGAGAGACCACTGCAATCTCTGTGGGGGAAATAATTTCTTTTAAAATTATGGTTAGGACAAAAACAATAATAAATTGGAGCCGGCCACTGTCCTGGATGGCTGCTTGTTTGCCCACAGGTTATAATAAGGATTTTGGAACTCGATGTTGTAGCTACTTTTAGAGCGGAGGGGTCGTGGCTCAGTGGTAGAGCATCTGCTTGGCATGGAGAAGGTCCAAGGTTCAGTCCCTGTCATCTCCAGTTAAAAGGATCAGGTAGGAGACGATGGGAAAGACTTCTGCCTGAGACCCTTTAGAGCTGCTGCCAGTCTAGGTAGACAGTAATTTCTCTATTTTTGCTGCTCTACTTGGAGTACTCTGTGGATGTGTTTCTTCAGTCTGTGGACTAGGGAATCTTCCATCCTATCCTGAAATATTGTTTAAAAACTTCTCCTTTTAAGTTATTGTACTGAACATTGATCTTGATGGAAAGTTCTAGCGAACTTAAAAGTTTTCTCGCTATTTCGTGAAGTTATGATCGGTCCTAATAAAAAGACTTTGGATTTCCCAGCCCAGCACTCTTAACTTCTACACCGCACCTGACCTTTTAAATAAACTTGCCCTATTTACTTGGCCTTCTGAGCTGCAAAACTGTAGAAGTGGCTTTGGTTTGTCTACATCCCTCCTTGCTCTTTCATCTCCTGTACTACCTGAAAGCAACACTGTAGATGATAATGCTATAATTTCAGTCTGGACATAATCGCATGAATATCCTTCAAGGGAATCTTGACGTTTTCAGGGCTAAGCCTGCACAAAAGCTCTCTCTCTCTCTCTCTGTGTGTGTGTGTTCCCCCTCCTTTCTTAAAACTGTCTGGAATGAAGAAATGGTGGAAGAGCAAGATGAATCGATGAAATCACTGAGAAAATTTTGTAATGTGGGGGGAGAAATCCTTGTTCCGTCATACAGGTGATACTGAAAAGGATATCCTTATTTCCAGTTACTGTGAAGTTTATGTAGTTCCTGTAACTCAGATAATAAGGATGGGAGGAAAATATCGCTGTTTCTGGGATTTGCATTCAACAGCAACAAAAAATAACCAAGAAGGGGACGGAACTGCAACGCCAGGCAGTTGCTGTAAGACCTTGTAGTTAAAGTCTATGCCCCAGCCAACTTTCTTGCTGGTAATTTTTAAAAGTCTGGGCAGGTCCCAAATTTGACCTTTGGCTCTTAGCCTGGAACTGGGAGAAAGCTCTGTTGGCAGAGAGTGTGTGTTAGAGAGAGAGAGCTGCCTTGCCCTGGGCTTGGAAGCCTTGCAAGTTTTTCTTGCGTTATGTTTTTATGTTATAAGCTGCTTTGAATCTCCATTGGTGAGAAACACGCTTAAGTAAATTAAATAAAAAAGCAAACAAAACAATCAGCCTATTGCTGACCCACTGCCATACTTGACCTCCCTGGCCTGACCATGGAAATGGCAGACTTAAAGCTGCGTTCAGGTATCAGAATAACCCGTGGTTTGATTAAACTCAACTTTAACATGATGACTGAATGCCGGCTGCTTGTCAGTGGATGTTAAAGTTCTATTTTAAACCATGGTTTGTAACAGTTTGTTAAACTGTGGTTTGCACTAAGTGTGGTTTGTCTTCCTCTTCTGCTGGTTGTTAGTACTGCATGAGAGCAGACGTCTCCTCGCCCCTGCAGCTTTATCAAAAAAAAGTTTCTTGCAGTTCTGCTTTGGTCCTCTGGAGGGAAAGTGCATAACATCACTTTAGCAGCAGCAGTAATCAGGTGAGCAGGCAAGGCATTTGCTCAGAGACGTGGAAAATTGCATGGTTTCATTGGACTTAATCAGTAAAAATGTAAAACCAAGCAGAATATTATTCCCATAATCTGGTGGTTCCCAAATTTTTTGACATGGGACCCACGTATAAATGTATATTGCAAAGTAACTCTGTTACTGTCCGTCTCCTCAACACAAAACACAGGGATCTCAAATCAGCTAACAGTTTTTAAAAAAATTGGGAAAAAGTTCATATGTGTTGCAATGTGTGCTCAGCCAGTGTGGTGTAAGTAATCCAGAGGAGTTAACTGTGCTAGTCCATTGCTGCAAAATAGTAAAAAGCCCAGTAGCACCTTTATTGTTGCATAAACTTTCGAGAAACACAGCTCTCTTCGTCAGATGCGTCTGATGAAGAGAGCTGTGTTTCTTGAAAGCTTATGGTTCAACAAAGTTTGTTAGGCTTAAAGGTGCTACTGGGCTTTTTACTGTTGTGGTGTAAGTGGTTAGAGTGTTGGGCTAGGCTGTGGGAGATCCAGGTTCCCAACTCTGCTGTGGAAGCTAAATAGTCTCGGCATAACCTACTGCACAGGGTTGTTGTGAAGATAAAATGGAGGAGAAGGGAATGATATAAGCTGACTTGGGTCCCTAATGAGAATAAAGGCAGGCTATAATGAAAATAAAGGCAGCAATAAAGGCCGACCTGAGCCCGCTTTCAGGGTAGGGCAGGGATATAGATCCCAATAAATGAATAAATATAAATTAAGCAAATAAATTAATCAGTTAAGTACTTGTAAATATTACCAAGTATTACTAAGCAACAGGCTGTTTTCGTGGCAGTTTAATGTAGTTATGCAGAAAAATTTGCCAGCAAGCTTTCCTGATCACCTTTCCTGGGTTACCTGTTCCTCCTCCTTCCTGTCTTAGTATCTTTCCTGGAAGAGAGTTGCAATCTGGCTTGGGTCGTAGCCCATAATTTGAGAGCTTCTGCCATAACCCTTCATCCATGTGCCCATATATTTGTATTCTAGTTCTGCTTGTCTTCCTAATTTCTCTCACCCAAGGATTGCTAATATCAACATGCACACTGCATGCATGTATGTATAGGTATATATGTATAGGTATCTATATATAAAGCTTTGAAAAGTAACCCACCAGCATATTTATATAACTGTGGTTTTGAACTGCATGGCAGTTTGTTGCTTCGGTGCTGAATTTTAGGTTTCTCTCTGTGTAATTCAGGACTTGATTGCCGCTGTGCAAAGGTTACCGAGCGTAAGCTGCATGTGCAGAGGTGCTGCATAGCTCTATTTCCCTAATCTCATTTTCTGCCTGGCTAAACATTTCAACTTGTTACTGAATACAAGTGCAGTTTTGTAATGTGCAGTTTCTGAGAAGTTACCCACTCAGGAAACCACATTTGTATAAACAGCTGTCTGGAGCCCAGGTGCTTTTCGGATAGGAAACTAAACTTGATGTTTGGTGTATTTGTAGCTTGTTAAGATGCTAGAAAGCAGTCATAGCCAGAAAATGGGTAAATGAACTGATCTAATGTACTGGACTGATTGGTGCAGCCAACTTATGGTGACACCCCGTAAGGTTGCAGCCAAGTTGCAGCTGATTTACAGTGACCCCATAGAGTTTTGAAGGCAAGAGGCATTCGGAGGTGGTTTGCCATTGCCTGCCTCTGCATAGCAACCCTGGACTTCTTTGGTGGTCTCCCATCCAAGTACCAACCAGGACTGACCATGCTTAGTTTCCAAGATCTGAGGAGATCAGGCTAGCCCGGGCCATACAGGTCAGGGCAAAGCTAAGCTATTAAGAACTCCTGTCTGTTTCTGAAGGTATTTTAGTAGAATACCTTTCCTGTTATCTTTTTAGCTGCCTGGGTGTGGAAAAATAAGGGCCTTGTGTGATTTGCATGATTTTGTGGCTCCGAAGGGTTGATCAGAGGTTACATTTGCCTTCTCTCCTTCAAGCCTTATCTGGTCTTTGTGATGTTAACCCTCAGATAAGGTGAAAAGTTGTCATGTCCTGAAAAATGCTTTGTTCTTCTCCTTCCCCATAGCTTCTAAATTTTGTTCCATTAGCTGCTGCATTGGAGAGAGAGGATTCTGATAATGGTTTTGCAAGTGCTGAGGAGAAAAATCACCTCATGATGGGGTTGGACCCAAAATAAATTTTCCACTAACAGAAGAGGAGATATAATTTTCCCCAATTCCCCCCTTCAAGCTCCAGAACTCCGGTTTGCCCCTCGTGCTATTGTGTTTTTTTTAATATAGTTTTTTATTTTCCATTTAAACAAATAACAAAGACCAAAAACAAATACAAAACATATAAAGGAGACCCTCTCCACAAATTTTAATAAAAAGTATAACAATAAAGATCATATATATACTTTTTGCACCTAAACTATCAAGCTGAAAAATATGTATAGTTATCTTTTTAAATAATTCTCAGTCAACATGTATAGCCTTGCCTTACATTTTCAAACATGTTTTCATCATTACCTTTTAACTCTAGAGTTAATTTATCCAATTCTGTAATTTCTAGTAGCTTAAAGATTATTTCTTCCTTTGATGGTATATCTTCCTTCTTCCAGTATTTGGCATATAATATTACAGCTGCAGTGATAACATGTATTATTGAATAACCATCTAGCTTTTAAAATAGTTCAGGCAAAAAAAGGTAAATTCGCTCCTAACATTTCTTGTAGCAGCCTATGTATCCAAATCCAATAGCTTTTACTTATATCACATGTCCATCATGCATGAAAAAAGACCCAACTTTTTGTTTACACTTCCAACAAATGTTAGACATATTAGGATCGAACTTAGCTAATTTATCCGGAGTCATATGCCCACCTGTAAAACAATTTATATTTCCTTAAAGGATACGGCCCTAGTGAATCTTATATTATTCTTCCACACTGTAGACCATTGATCTAATTCAGTCATGTGGCCCCTTGTGCTATTGTTGAGGGTTCCCTGTTCCCCAGGAGAAGAGTTATGGTGGGATCAGTGGAGTGTATTGGGAGGCAGGGAAAAGTTTTTCTTCTGCCGATAGAGGTGCCTTCCCTTAGTGGGAAACGTAGCCTGGATTCACCCAGATGGCTTACTAACCTCCAAAACAATTGTGTGAATCACGTTACAAGCAACTAGCTTACTAGAGTTCTAACATGCTGATGTATGTAAATCCCTGATCTAGGTGTGAGAGAGTTTGGGCCAAGAGGCACTGACCAGGAGCAACCCTTTAAACATCTCCTCACCCCCCCCCCCTTTTTCTTTCCTATATTTGGTTTGGTCCAAATTCACATGGACATCAGTGAGACTAATGCTCAGGAAAATTTCTGTCTCATTGCTGCAAATATTTACCTCTGAGGGGAAGACCTGAGATAGGTGGGTTGGTTTGTAGTCCTGCACAACATGGAGCTAGTGTGAATCCTTTTTGAGGTTTTCATTCTGGACCGAGAAGAGTTGCGCTTTACTGCACAGATGTTCCATTGGGGTGTCCTTTATTTCTTTTAAACACATAATTAAGTAGTGTTAGAGCTGTGAATGGTGACCTTAGACAAAATTGTAGAGAGCAAGAGTTAGCATAAAGAGAAGAGAGTCTTGATTTAAGTCTGAAACTGACTCTCAGGATGTGTGATTGATAAACAGTCATGAAAACGGCTGGTAACTGGGAGAGACAAGCCAAGTTTCTTTTGCCCTATAGCAGGGGTGGGCAATTGTTTTGCCTCGGGGGCCACTTTGTGGGAGCGGAGGTTAGCGGAGGGCCGCACCTTTTAAAATGATTGCATTCATTACTTAACTTTGCATTTCAGAAAAGGTATAAATTGTATCATAAAAATCAATAAATAAAATAAAATAGTGGTAGTTTTATTCAATTTATTTATTGTGCTAATTTCATATCATCTATAGCTGCAAGCACGTTTAATTTTAGAATCAGTTTAATGAGACAAATGTACCCTATCACACTTTTCTACAATTTTTTTGAAATCAGGAGTGAGATTGCTTGTTGAGATTCTCATCACAGCCTGCAAGTTAATGTCTGTCAAAGAGCATCTATATTTACTCTTGTTAATCTTCATGTCTTGGCGGGCCGCAAAAAACTCTGTGGCGGGCCGCATGTGGCCCACGGGCCGCCATTTGCCCACCCCTGCCCTATAGTATATTATGGCCAGGGGCTGCGGTAGCTCAGAGGTTAAGATGCTGAGCTGCAGACCGGAAGGTCGGTAGCTCAGCTGTTCAAGGCCTGAGTGCCATATGACGGATTGAGCTCCCATCTCTGGCCATCTCCTGCCAACCTAGCAGTTCAAAAGCAAGTAAATAAATAGGTACCGCTTCAGTGGGAAGGTAACAGCGTTTCCTGCACCTTGGTGTTTAGTCGTGCCGGCCACATGACCATGGAGAAGTCTTCGGACAATGCTGGCTCTTCGGCTCGGAAACGGAGATGAGCACCACATCCCTAGAGTCGGGTTCAACTGGCTTTCATACAAGGGAAACCTTTACCTTTATATTATGGCCAGCTTCGTATGCTTTTAACTTGAAACGACGTGTTACACTTTTGGGCTTCTAAACGTAGTTGTTTTTACAATGTCTTGGAGAGTTGTGCTTATGCCCACTGGATCTTCATCTGAAACGTTTCCTGCTTAAATCATTCTGAGGTCAATTGTCTTGTGCTCCGGTCTCTTTCAACTGGGTTAATTTTATCGAGTGTAATCTTCATGGGAATGGCTCTTTCCTGTGAAATAGGAGTAGTGAATATGTAGGGTTGTGTCCCTTATCTCTGAAACCCATAATGCATAATCTGCTGAAGTAGTCTTCAATCTTTTGATCCTAACCTGCCACAGAAGGCTCCTTGTAATTCTGTACCATATATCTTTCATCCCCTTTTCCCCTTCTGTTACCTTTCCCCCCCTCCTTCTCTTCAAAAATAAAGAAACAAAAAGTTGGGGGGAAATTTCTTCCAAGTTAATTAGAAGGTTTTTGGGCTCATTGAAACCATGTGAAACCTTGCATTTTTTTTGGTGACAGGAAGTTAAACTGCCTACTGGAGCATTCTTTGGCTTAGTACGCACAAAGGATGCCTGTAACACCTTCTGACAGGTGCTGTACTGTGTACCTGGAATTTTGTCTGCAGTTCTTTTCCAGGATAAATTAAGGACCTGTATGTATCTGTTTGGGGCTGCAGTGGCTCGAGTGGTTAAGACACTGAACTGCAGACCGGAAGGTTGGTAGTTCGGCAGTTCGAGACCCGAGTGCTGCATGACGGAGTGAGCTCCCGTCTCTGGTCCAGCTCCTGCCAACCTAGCAGCTCGAAAGCAAGAAATTGCAAGTAGATAAAGTGGGAAGTGGTGGGAAGGTAACATCCTTCCGTGTGCCTCGGCGTGTAGTCATGCCGGCCACATGACCTCGGAAAAAGTCTTCGGACAGCGCTGGCTCTTCAGCTTGGAAATGGAGATGAGCACCGCATCTCTAGAGTCGAATTCGACTGGCTTTCGAGCAAGGGAAACCTTTACCTTTGCTATGTATCTGTTCAAGTCTCTTTCTTAACCCTGTGTCAAGGCTTAGCCAAAAACACTCCAGCATCCTCCCCTTCTCCCCCTGATACATGCACACCTCCAGTGCGTCCCTGGACGCACACACAAATTGGCCTGCTTCTTCCACCACTAAGTCATGCAATAATTAAGCTGCAGTTGCTGGGAATAAGGTGTTTTTTGGTCCCCCCCGCCTTACATTGCCTGGAAGAGCCAACAAAACCAAACCCAGGATTCATTTCTCTTGTCTTCAGAAGCAGAAGGACTGCCTAAAGGAATGCATTTTGCAGCCACTACGAGGGGTGGGCAGAAAATGGGAATGGAATAAGCAGAATAAAACTGGAGAGGTTTTCATTCCCCTGCCGTCAGGAAGAACAGCGGGAGAAGGCAAAGGAGGGTTGGCACATTCAGGTACCTATCTCTTCTTGGGCAGAGTTGCTTAAGTTCTGGGCATTCCCTGCACGCAGTTTCCCTTGGGTCTGTCACGCCTGTGTTACAGCCCAGAGCTCTCACTGGCTTCTAACTCCATTTTTCCTGCTCAAAGGCAGTTCTTTCAGAGCTCTCTCAGCCCCGCCTACCTCCCAAGGTGTCTGTTGTGGGGAAGGGAAGGTAAAGGAGATTGTACGCTGCTCTGAGACTCCCAAGTGAAGGGAGGGTATAAATCCAATCTCTTCTCTTCTTCTAAAAGGCCAGTAGGGTGGCTGTGTTAGTCTGTTGCAGTTAACTGTTGCGGTTAAAACAAAGAACCCCCAAAGAGTCCTGTGGGGCCTTAAAGACCAACATATTTATGAAGGCATAAATGCTTGTGGGTTGTAGCCCACAAGGTTGCCAATCTCCTGGTGGGGACTGGAGACTTCCAGGCATTACAATTGATCTCCAAATTTTGGAGATGAGTTCCCCTGGAGGAAATGGCTGCTTTGGAGGGTGGAGGAAGAAGACGAGATTGGATTTATACCCTGTCCTTCACTACCTGAAGGAGTCTCAGAGCGCCTTACAATCTCCTTCCCCTTCCCACCACAGACACAGGCAGAAGGGGTATGTGTGTATTTTATTTATGTCCTGTTTTTCTCCCTTATTACCATATTCCCTCCTCCTCCACTCTAGCCTCACAACAACAGCCCTGTGAGGTAGGTTAGGCTCTGAGAGATTGACAAGCTGGGATCGCCTGGTGAGGTCCCATGGCAGTGTGAATAATGAGGAACCTTGAAATGGAAAAGAGAGTGACAGTTCCATGCAAAACAGCAAAAGTAGGCAAGATGACACTCTGCCCCCTTCTCCAGCAAAGACTTGGAGACTGATGACTCATTCCAGGTGTTAATTATCTTTGACAAATCCATGATTCCTCATCTGCTGTACCAGCTTAGCGTACCTGACGAACAAGGTCCATTGATTAGATTTGAATGTGGATTTCATGGCATTCCTACTACATAAAATGCCCATGTAGAGAGAACTCACCCATTGCTTCTGAAGAAGGGAGTTGTAGTCCACAAAACCTTATGCTAGAATAAAGTGTTGTTAGTCTTTAAAGTGCCCCGAGACTCCAGTTTATTTTTTGTGACAATGGATTCATCTGTCCCCCTGGAAAGATAAATGCAGGGCTATTTTGGGGCAGGAACGCACAGGAATGGAGTTCCAGCTGGCTTCCAAGTTGGCCATGCCTACAGCCTCCCCTCCCCTCCCCTCCCCTCCCCTCCCCTGGGTTCCCCAGGTGCCTTGCAAGCCGCAGGGCACCTGGGGAAACCAACCCAGAAACTTCCTTCCTTCCCTTGAGTTCCCCATGCGCCCCGCAAGCTGTGAGCCACCTGGGGAAGCCATTCCTGGAAGGGAGTTGCGCTGTTAGGGATGTGGCCTGTTATGCTAATGAGTATCTGCTGTCAGGTGTGGTCTATTATGCTAATGAGTTCCTGCTGGACTTTTTCTACAAAAAAGGCCCTGGATAAATGTAATTACCATTCTGTAATCTGTCTTGATTCAAGTCCACCAGTGCCTTGTTGGTCTCTTAAGGTGCTCCTGGAATTGAATCTGGCTGTTTAGTTGAAGACAAACACAGCTACCCTCTGCTCTGAAACTACCATTCTGTACTTGTTGATGACAAAATCAAACTGCAGTCCAGTGCCACTTCTAAAAAGTTGATTCCAGTGTTTCTATGACTTGGACGCACTTCATCAGATCCAGTGGAGTATATATTCATTAGATGCATGATTTTACTGGTATGTTTACAGCAGGAAAGTACATGTGTGTGGCAGGGGGGTGCTATTTTAAAACAAAATCTAATGCAGAGAGTAGTTAGTTCACTCCAGGAAAATCCAGCGTGGTGTAATCTTCAGAGTGCTGGACTAGAATCTGGCTGACCCAGGTTCAAATCTCCACTCTGCTATGGAAGCTTGTTGGGTGACCTTGGGCCAGCCACACACATTCAACCTAGTGTACCTCACAGGATGGTTGTTGTGAGGATAAAATGGAGGAGAGGAGATTAATGTAAACTGTTTTGGGTCCCCACTTCTCCAAAATAGTCAGGGCCGTCTCCAGCTGTTAGGCAAAGTAGGATTAACATAAAATCTAGTGCAGAATAAGCAGAGATGCAATCTGAAGTTACAGAAGCTATGCACTCACCTATGGTGAGTGAAGAATCACAAGTTCCTGATAAAACCTGGGGGGGGGATTAAGTATTCTTGAATTTGTTAATGAATTCTAATCCAGTCATTTCACATTGGATACTCCCTTTAAATCTCCCTTGTCTGAGAATAGCAACTAGAGAGCTAGTGTGGTACAGTGTTAAGATAAGAATTGGGACACCTGGGTTCCAAAATCTAGAATCTGCCATGGGAGAGTTTGCTGGGTGACTGTGGGACAGTCACAGACTCCTGACATAATATACCTCACAGGGTTGTTTTGAGGATAAAAAGGAAGAGAGGAGAATGATGTAAGCCACTGAGTCCTCATTGGGGAGGAAGTTGGGGTATAAATGAAGTGAATAAATAAACTTTTAGATCAGCAACAGAATGCTCTGGTGGTTTATTAACAGTGTTTTGATGGTGTATATATATTAAACTTGTTTTTAGAAGTTTATGATGATTTGGTGTCATTGCTGCTCTTTTAACTGCCTACAAGGCACGATATAAATACATTTCTGAATCTTGTGATTTTTTTTTTAAAATGTCAGATTTGTGTCTGTTTTTGGGAGGCAGAAGCACTGCCCTTTTTTCAGTGTAGAGACTAGGAGACCAGTCTTGACACATGATAGCATACGTTACACTGGAAGATGGGCAAGTGAATGCAGCAGAGGAGGTGTGGCTGATGAGATTAAGTCCTGTGATTGTGTTGCTTTGAGCATACAGGAGGAGGAAACTTGATAGCGGGTTAACTCGGTTATGTGAAGCAATTGAACATCTGTGGCAGTTAAGGAGAGCATCTGGTCTGTTTCACCCAATTGTTGGTTCAGTCACACCAGCTGATGAATTCTAATTCAGCCATTTTCCCCTGGAATTTCTCCTTAGAGTTCCTTCTTCGAAGAACGGTGAGTTTCAGCAGCCGAGTATCCTGGTAGACTTGAAGCATTTCCCCACACTGTTTGTGCATATTGCCATTTTTATGTCAGAATTTTCTACAGTTTTTTCTTTTTGCATAGAGACTGACCTCTTTGTCCTTTGTAGACAGCAGAAGGGCATTGTTGGCAGACGATGGCATATGTAATGTTACAGATTAGCAGATGAGTAAAACCCTGATAGTATGGTAGATATTCTTAGGACCAGTAGTAATGTTGTGTTGGTTCATATGGGGACATAGTTGGCATCTGGGCTTATTCAGGGACTGATGTCTCTGCTAGTTGTGATTCAGATATAAGAATCCAGTTAAAATGGGCACAGTTTTGCAAAACTGTTGTAAACCATTTGGAGGAATAATTTGTTTTTAAAACTGACATAAACCCCCAAGTTCCTTTAAGACTGTGGTTCCCATCCTTTTTATTATGGTGATTTATTTGATTTAGTGATCCACTTTTTTAAAAAAGCGTATACAAATCAATACAACTGGAAGTCTGGGACCAGTTTTCTCAGGCTTCTCAGCCCAGTTTTGGATTGGGACTCGCATGTTTGGAAGCAGTGCTTTAAGCAACGGAATAAAAGATTTTTAATCTGTTTGCTAGAAGCTTGTGATGATTTTGTGTCCTCTGGGTAGGCTTTTTGAATAGGAACACAGAGTTATGCTGTTTGTTCTCTTTCATAGCCAGGGAGTTGTCCAAATGCCTTTTGGATTTAATCTCCAGAACTAGAAGAGATTGGTGTTATAAAATGGCTAATTTGTGGGAAAATGTTATGAATTCATCTTTAATTTTGAAGCCATTTACTGTTAGCTGATACCGCTTGGTTTTTTTGCATGTGTTAGGTAAGCTAGAGCAGGAAGGGAGAAAAACCAGTTTTCTTTAGCAAATGAGTGATTGAGAAAAAGGGTCTTTAGATAGGGGTTAGCAATGTTCCCTCTAAACTGTGGAGTCTTGTGAGCAAAAATTCTACTTTGTGAGCTACTGGCATTGAAGTTGTGAGTGAGTGAGTGATTTGGCTACTGCATACATTAGTTAGCTCTGGAGCCATCCTTCCTGTGTGAGCTGGAGGCTAAAAAACTGTGAGCAAGCTCACACTAACTCAGCATAGAGGGAACCCTGGTTAACAGTACCCTTCCATGTATTATATGTTTCTGTGATGATACCCCTAGCTTTCTTCCTTTCCTTATAAAGCAGAAATTACCACTGGTCATTGTTTACCAGGGGTACTCACCCTGTGGCCTTGAACTAGATGGTCCAGGATAGCCTGATCTTGTCAGATCTCAGAAGTGAAGACGGGTCATTCATGGTTCATGTCTGGATGAGAGGCCCCCGAGGAAGTACAGAGTTGCTATGCAGAGGTAGGCAACAGCAAACCACTTCTGAACATCTCCTGCCTTGAAAACCCTACAGGGTCGCCAAAATTCACCTGTGACTTGATGGCACTTTCAGCCATCACCACTCACTCGCTCTGTGGCTTGTAAAAAAGCCACATTGACAATCACTGTCACCCAAAAGAGCCACATTTACTCTCATTCCCCGGCATGAGACCTGCAGTTTAGAGAGCCTTGGTGTTTACCCATTTCTCTGACAGTGGCTGTTTCAAGGTGAGAACCAGTTGCCAACTACAAGTCCACTGGGCAAGGGCCTTGCCCACTTTCCTGAACTGTAGGGCAGGTACCCCCTTCAAGGATGCTGCTCAGAAGAGCTACAGGTGGCGGCATATCAGAGAGACACATGGTTCCCGAGCCGCTGAGTATCACCGCTTTATACCTTGCTAATAATTGCCCATAGAAGTGTTGCTGCAGACCATGGGCAGAGCGCTTAGCCTTCAGTGTACTTCTGATAGTCGTGGTAGTGTCCTCGATCTGTTTGTGTGCTGAATTGATTCTGAACTGAGAATTCTGGAATGCTGCCTGTTTTGCTAGCAAAATGTGGACTCTCTGTATTGGGAACTGGGAATTGCAACTTTGCTGATGTGTGCTGAATTCTGAAAATCCTGTTTCCGGGGGAGGGAAGCCAACACTACTGTGCACGTTTATAGCCTCTCAGTGTGCCTTCTGGATTGTGGAGAAAGGGCTTTTAATTATGCAGCATCTTTGGCAGAGCATATGAGAGTGGCTTGGTCCCCATGTGCTGTGAATCCTCCCTGCGCTAATGCAGCTTGGTCCCATGCAGACTTACTTGGAAGGAAGCCACCTGTTATTCAGTGAGATTTACTTCAGAGTAAGTGTGCCTAGGATTTCAGCCTTAATGCACCAGCCAAGGGGAATATTGCCTTCTTGTTTAGCTTGGGGAATCCCTGTGGGATTAAATTTGTAGATGTTGGAAACAAGATACACTGTCAGGCCACACACAATGCTAGCAGAGCGATCCTGCTGTAATTTGTTGGGGGGGTTTGGCGAATGAGAGGGCGTGTAGCAATGAAGAGCTTTTTATCAGCAGTGGCAAGGCATAGTATGGTTCTCTGTTACAACTTCCACAGGCTGTGCAAAAAAACCCCAACGGATAAATTTAGGAGCTACCTAGCTGTATTTGGATCATGAACTGACACAAAGAAAAATTAGGATTCGCGAAAGAGGGGCAAGAGCTGCTTTGCATGAAGAGTGGCTATGCTTTATTTTATTTATTTACATTATCTATGATCCGCCTTTCTCCCAGGGATTCAAGGCGGATTACGCAGAATAAGTCAGTACAGTCAGCAAAAGGGGACATTCAGTAACCAGTGCCTTAAGATTTTAGAAGTCTGGAACCATTAGAAATAACCGAGGCACTGCATAAGTATTAACATGGCACGTTAAGCAGTATAAAAATAACATAACAGGATCCTTCTTGCAATAAGAGTATGCACAGCGGCATAAGGCCACCGTACCAATCATTCGTCCAAATAAGTCTGTGAACCATTTTGTACAGTGCAGCCCTGTGATCTGCTCAGAACTAGTTTCTGCAACTCACGAATGGTTCCGTTTTGCATCGTTTACAGAAAGCTAGGGGGAGTGGGAGCTTCCCTGACTTTCTCGGCCGGGCTGTTCCACGAGACAGGAATCAGGATGGAGAAAGTGCATGAGCGGGCAATTACTGATTTTGCCCATTTGCAGTTTGACACGTGCAGTCGCTCCAAGTTGGGATATTCCTGGAGATTTGGGGAGTAGAGCCTGGGGAAGGGGGGGGGGGTTGGGGAGGGGGAGGTACCTTAGCGTGGTATAATGCCATAGGGGCTACCCTCGACACTGCCACCATTTCATAGATGAATACAGGCCTTTAAAAAAAATGTCTCAGTGGCTGGCCTGTAGCTACAGTGGGGCTACTGGGGGCTCTGCCCCCTTCCTTAAAAGGGCCAGCCCCACAAGATATTTTTTTGAGAAGTTTAAAGGGATCCTTTAAATGCTTTTGAGAAGAAGCAGAGGATGGCACGTGCCCCTCTCCCTCCCCTCCTGCAAGATTTAAAGGGCC
This sequence comes from Lepidodactylus listeri, assembly GCA_029233225.1. Taxonomy (NCBI): domain Eukaryota; kingdom Metazoa; phylum Chordata; class Lepidosauria; order Squamata; family Gekkonidae; genus Lepidodactylus; species Lepidodactylus listeri. The sequence goes on from JARCFY010000009.1 coordinate 19,407,845, forward strand.
CTCTATCTGATTGGCAGGCTACGTGCTCCCCACTGATCAGCCGAAGGTCCCTTGAAATCTTGCAGGAGGGGAGGGAGAGGGGTGGCCACCGGCAGTCAAGCCTGGGGGTGGATTGGAGCTGACATGAAAATGATGGCAGCCCCATCAAAAAAATGTTTTGCCCCACAGCCACAAAATCCTGGCTACGGGCCTGCTCAAGGGCTCAGTCCTGATGGGCTGTGCAATGGGACTAGGTGCTCCTTTGCTCCCCCCCCCCCCGCAGTGTGCCTTTTCAAGAGCCAAAGCAGCCACAGTGGGCTGTGGTCACCAAAATGTCTCTTTGGGCCCCTGGACGTTCTGTGAATGAAAAACCCCACGGGAGACACTGCTTTTCCCTCAGCTGGTGTTGTATTTGAAGTCCAGGGTTGTGGTAAAGCAGGAAAGTCAGGCCTCTGTCCTTTCCTGGGGAAAGACAGTAGTCTGGAAGCTGGCCCAAGGAGTAATCCTCATACTGCAATATTGATCTCCAGAAAAGAGAGTCCTGCTTAATTAATGCTTAGAGAGCAGGTGGTGCGGTTGGTGGGGTGTTTCTGGAGGACGAGGCTGGGTTCAGAGATTACAGGACTGTGCAACAACTGGTTCATCGACCAGGCATATGCGACAGATCCCGGTTTGTTGCATAATCCCCCAACGTGTTTGCTGCTTGCCTTCTCTCCACCTCACAGCTTGATGGGCATCTTCCTGGTGCAGCTGGTTAATCCATGGCCAAGACACCTGCACGAGGCCCTGCTATTCAAGAATGTGTGGCTTGTGAATTCAGATGTCACAATGAACCACACACAAATTGTGGTTAGAAACCGGCGACAAACCCAAGTTTGGAATCCCAGTTTGTTGCCAGTGAAGGATCCCTGCGTTTTTGGCCTTTAAAAAAACAAATCAGACATCACAACTAATGGGGGTTTGAGCAGACCAGAGTTTATCATAATGTCTGAATGCAGCCTGAGGAATTTGTTCAAACCTTTGAAGATCCAGGTTCGAATCCAGACCAGCCCTACAGGATCAGACCCACAGTCCATATAGTTTGGCATTGTGCTTTCCACAGTGACCATCAGTGGCCACAGAAGGGGGTGCAAAGGCCAAAGCTCCCCCCCTTGCCACCCCCCTAAGAACTGACATCCAGGTTCATTCATATTGAGGAAGACTCAGCATGGGTTCTGTAAGGGAAGATCTTGTCTCACTAACCTGTTAGTGTTCTTTGAGGGAGTGAACAAACATGTGGACAAGGGGGCCCCAATAGATGTTGTTTACCTTGACTTCCAGAAAGCTTTTGATAAAGTTCCTCATCAAAGGCTCCTAAGTAAGCTCAAGAGACATGGGATAAAAGGACAAGTCCTTTTGTGGATCAAAAACTGGCTAATTAAAAGGAAACAGAGTGTTAATTAAAAGTGACAGAGTGTTACTGGATGGGCCACTGGCCTGATCCAGCATTGGCTTCTCTTATGTTCTTATGTTATTATTCAAGGCAACTGTTCTCACCTGAAAAGTGAATGGATTTGCACTGTCTTTATTTTACAGGGCTGTAGAGAGGATAAATCTGGCATAAAGATGAATATCATATTGTGGCTAAGGCTGCATGCAGATGTCACAATAAAATTACAGTTCATGAACCATGGTTTGATTAAATCCTGGGTTGGTGTGATGTCTCTGAATACAGACTGAGCCCTTGAGGTAGGATGGAGCCAAGGAAGATAAATGCGCAGAGCTGTTTTTGAGAAACAAGAAGTACTTTTATCAGATAAAGCCATTTGCCTTCTGTAGCAACTCCTTCAAATTTAAAGCAAATATTTGAAGCAGACTTGCTGGAAATCCAATTTAAAAGTAGGCTTTATGTTGGAGCAAAGATAAGAGGTCTGAGTAAGCTGTCAGGCCGGGAAAATTTTATATCCAGTCTGTAATTGTGAATAATAATTTAGTTTGCTTCTGAAACTTTTATTTGTCCTCTGTGTTTGCAAAAGGACTGCAACTTCCCAGGAGGTTTCCGGGTTTGGCAGGTGAAGGGGGTAAAATGAAACTTGTGTAAGAAATTGCAGCTGTCCTTTCTCAGTTGCAGTTTTTACAACTCATCAGGGGCCCAAGGCTGCAGGGAAGGTTATTTTTGTGCAGGGGCTGATAACTCCAAAATGAATGGGAGGTGTAGAAGAACATTTGTACCCACCAGTCATTGCTCTGAAGTCTGCTCGGAACTTTCAGATCTGGAAGTTTGTGTTCCCAAGCAAGTGGAACCCTCCCCCCCCCCCCCCCAAAAAAAAAGCACTTTGTGATTGGATGAAGATAAGATATTGGGTAAGTGTGTGTTTCTAGTTGTGCCTTTGGGCATTCTGCGTATTTATGAACTCTTCCTTTCTTGACTTTCTTGACTTGCAACACAGAAGGAAAGGAAATGCTGGCTCTGCAGTGACTGATAGTTTCAGGACGTTGCCCAGGTCAGATTGTGGTTTGGGGGAAGCAAAATCTCTTAGGATCCCACTATACCAAATGAGGTCGCGAACTATACTAATGTTATCTTGATACGTGTTGGTGTAATTTTATCATTGCTGTCACAGTTCTAGTGGGAGCTGACAAACCAGCAGAAGCGTGCGGTTTGGACAGGTAAAAAGGAAGCTTGTCTCCCCATATCAAATGATATGTAATGATCTTGGGTATTGGCTTTTCCAAAAGAACCATTATTCTGGGATGCCTGCATTCTGGTGTCGTAATCCAGTAGTAAAGTCTGCAGGTTGAATGGTTGTTGCTCATCTTCCTTGCTGGTGTTTGAAATTGGAAAAAGTGGTGTGGACCTGTGCTAGCCTTGCCACTAAAAGTGGTAGAGGTTAAATAGAATAAATCTCTGTTGGTGATTCCCAGAATGGTGCTGTCACAGCATCCATCAGTGCCGTTTCTTGTGGATTCCCTCCGTCAGACTTCATTAAACATGTTTATTCACAGGACAGGGAGAAAGTGTCTCCCTGCTGCTCACGTGTCGAATTTATTATTGTTTCTGGAAAAGTCTTCCAGTTCTTAAACATTGACTTGTACATTCTCTGGGGCTTCTTGATAAATTGTTTGTGATAGCATTCACCAAATCAGAATTGAGAGGTGAAAAGGTGGCAAAACACAATACATGCTAGCAAAATGGCTGCTATTATGACAAAGGGCAGAAGAATATGAGAACCATGCTGGGTCAGACCAGTGGTCCATCTAGCATCCTGTCTCACACAGCAGCGAACCAGGTGAGTAGCTGTGTTGGTCTGAAGCGGCAGAACAAAGTATGAGTCCAGTTGCACCTTTGAGACCAACAAAATTCTGTTCAAGATGTAAGCTTTCATGAGCAAGCACACTTCTTCAGATACAGTGAACCAGTTACTATGGACAGCAGGGCACTGAGGCCAAGGCCTTCCCCATTCAGTTGCCTCTTCACTTTTAGCTTTTAATTCCAGAAGAAGATACAGTAGTAAGAAATTAATATGTGTGTGTGTGTGTGAAATTTGTCATTCTAAAGTGTTATGAAAAGAAGGGGACAATCTTTGCACAGATTGATCAGATTGGAACCCATTAACTTAGATCATAAAGCTACTTTTCCAAAATGGGTGAGCCAGTCCAAAACAGGGGACCTTGTTTAATCTTCCAGCAAGTGGCAATACCTAATCTAGTAACTGCAGGCAAACTTGCTGCAAATTTCCTGCCCGTATCCACCACACTGTCTTTCAGAAAGCGCCCCCATCAGCATTGCCTACCTTTGTGAATTAGCCCTGGGTTTCTTTGGTGGTCTCCCATCCAAGTACTACACAGGATCGACTGTGCTTAGCTTCCGAGATGTGATGAGATCGGGCTAGCTTGGCCATCCAGGTCAGGGCACAACCAGTTATACCAGAGATTAGATCTGACACCTGATTCCAGAAAGTTTTCTGCCCCAGGCCTCTTATGACTACGTCGGAGATTGCAGTCTGCCTGCTCTTTCCTGTTGAGCTGGGGGTGGGGTGGGTGGGGAGCTGACTGGGTTACCCTTGTATCTTAACAGCCCATCCCCTCCCAAGTCCTGTTTTTTGATAGTTCACAACTTTGACGAAGCAGTATTATCCAGACACTGACTTTTGTGCACATGATATTAATGCATATTACATTCTGACACTGAGAAACCTGATCAGCTCCCCTGCCTTCACCTTCACTCCCGGTCCCTGCGGACGCAAGCTTGGCAGCACATAATGTTCTTTGGAAGAAGGAAAAATGATATTGTTGGGCGCGTGTGCTTTTAAAACTGTCGGTTCGCTTGCATTTTTAACAGCTGTCAAAGAGTTAAAGGAGCATGGTTGTGTAATTGACCTTTATTGTACGTTCGCCTCCCGTTTTCCAGAGTACCAATTACATAGAAGAAAAGGAGTATTTTCCTGGGTTACATATGGAGTATTCCAAAAGGCTGTTGCATGTGAGAGTTTCTTCTGTTAATGCAGTGAAATGTATTTGGACCAATATGTAGGGTTGCCGCAGCTGGCCCTTGATCCCCACCACCGCTTAATAGCCCAGTGGGGGAAAATAAGGCAAAAATTGTCACTGTGTCAACAGCGTGATATAATTTCCAGGGTGAATCCAGAACTGACATCACACCACTCAAAAATTCAGCATAAACACTATGGTAAAACCATAGAGTTTCTGCTGATTCCTAGAGTGGTATTATGACATCACTTCCGGGTTTGCCCTGGGAATGATGTCATGCCTTGATGTAATGGTGCCCCCCACCCCCTGTCCTGTGTTGGCAGCCAGCCACGTGCTGGCATCCTTTATGCTAGCAGTGGAAGACAATTTGAAAGTGAACCATTTAACTGAACTGAAACAGTCACAAGGGATAAGCCCCTCCCCACCTGGTTCAAGAATTGAAGCCCACCCTGTACAAGGAGGAGGAGCTTATCCTGAGTGTAAGGACTGTCCCACAATCTGAACCACTGGAGAAGGGTTCATTTATCTGAATTGGGGATTTACAGATTATATCTCTTTCTCATTTTTATTTCACCTGTTCTCCTCAAAGCTCAGGGGAGCACATGTCGTCACACACACACACACATCCTCCCATTTTATCCTCACAGTTATTCTGTTGGGTTTGAGGCTGAGAGGGTGTTACTGTCCCAAGGTCGCTCAGTGAACTTTTGTGCCTAAACAGGGATTTTCTAAAATTTCTCTCATTACTGGGTTAGCTCTCTTAAATGCACACTCCACAAAGCTGTTTTGCTTAAATGTCGCCAAGAGCACAAGTGCTGATGAACTTCGAAGAAGCTTTGGCGCACTACCCTTGTGTGGACATTTACGATGCACTCAGACCAATACACACAACCCCTTTTAGCCCAGTTAAGTAGAGCTTTAATCAGCTTGTGCTTTGTCTTAGTGGCAAGGCTATGGACGTGATTGGGTGCAAAGAACCGATCCAGAGTCACTTCAGCACGTACTGCCTGCATGCACATGACATAAAAGTCATAACTATTGTCAGCTGATAGATTCAGGTGGGTAGCTGTGTTGGTCTGAAGCCGTAGAACAAGTGAGTCCAGTGGCACCTTTAAGACGAATAAAGTTTAATTCGGGGGATGAGCTTTCATGTGGACACACGCTTCCTTAGATACATTGATGTTTTAACAGATGTGAGAACCAATTAGGAATAACAAGCTAAGTTTATGTGGTCACCATTTGTTTGGATTTAATTCCGGGGGTGGGGGGTAACATAGTGAAGCACAGTTAATTACTCTTAGCATCCCACCATTAAGAAGGATACATTTACACGTCAGTCTCCAATTCCGACATAGTTATTTGCTTCACTGTGTTTTCCCCAAAGCTCAATTCATCTGTAAGAACTTCCTCCGCTGCTGTTGTAAGACTAGCACAGACTCTTAAAATTTTCATCTCATGCCATGTCTCAGAGTCAATACCCACGTATATAGAATGCAGCATAGAAAAGAGCTTTGTGTAATCTGGAAACCTGCATACCACATAACCTGTGGTCTAAAGCAATTCTTGCTTTACTATGTCCGTGCATTGTGCATTGTGGTCTAGCTAGGCATTTCTTTTTAAATATCTGCTATAAGCATGTAGAAGAAACTTGGGGTTTTGCAGTTTTATGTGGATCTACTAGTGATACGAAAGTGACTTCTTGTACGCTTGCAGAGGAGATGATTTCTCCACCAGACGCTCAATTTTCTGCTTTTCCTCATATTTCTGGTATGGAATTCTAAAATACTTCTAAAGCCCTTCTACAAATCTCTTTTTGAGAGCTAGTTGTCTTTGTGCCTCCTGTTTTCATCTCTGTCGGGATAAGTAGGCAGGTTGTCAGACCTGTTGGCTGTGTATAAATAAACAGGTTCTGCTCCTTTGAAAGTGAAAAGGCTGTGCCTTTGAATGGTCTGATTGAAGGTGGAAAGCCATTCTGTGCTCAGTTGTGTCCATTCAGTAAAAGTAATAAAAATGATAACCTAAATAGGATGATTTGGGGGAAAGGATGCATGCCTTGTAAGTTGCACAGAATTTGAGTAGGAATGAGTTTCAAGGCAGGTAGTTAAACACAAATACCTGCAATGATATGTATATATAGGAAAGCAGGTATAACATAACAAGGAATTACACTGACATACAATTACACACTTAATGATGTTGGTCAGTAAATCAAGCATAACAGTGAACATGAAGTAGGAGTCAAAGTGGTTAAGCACAAGTGAAAGGCATTATATTAAGCCTATGCTCAGAATCCTTATTCACATTTGAAATAAATGAGCCCTTGTCTCCTATAAATCTGCCTTTCCAGTGCCGTTTGAGAACCTTACCGAAATTGTTAATGGAAAATCGTGTGTGTTTGTGTAGTTATCAATTAGAATTATAGAACCATAGAGTTGGAAGTGACCTCCAGGGTCATCTAGTCCAGTGTTTTTCAACCTTTTTCGAGCTAAGGCACATTTCTTTCATTGAAAAAATCCCGCGGCACACCTGACAATATCTCGCGGCACAGTGGTTGAAAAACACTGAAATACAAGATAAATGGGTCATTAGTTGCCTCAGCTCAAGTATTAACTATGACAGTATTACAAATACACGTAATAGCCACTCAACTTGAAATCGTAAGATACAGATCCAAAGTGTAATGGCTCCTTCCCATAACATTGACCTGAGTTTCAGAAGAAATATAATGTGGATGTATTTTAATACTGCGATTCTGCTAAAGTTTTTCAAATAGAGAGTTTAAACTCTTACTCTTATGTGAACGGCATTCCGCTGACCATAAGTGATTTGAAGAGAAGCACAGTACACCCATTCTTCGCTGAGGGACAGTTACTGATTTGAACCCCACCCTGACAGAAACAGCTAGCTGTTACCATCAAACACATTCATGTTTACTGGAATGTCTTGGTGCAAATCACCCTACCTCAGGCCGGCCACAGAGCGTCCGAGCGGAATCAGCGAGACCGCGCCACTGTTCTTTCTCACATGCGCAAATGCGTCCCGGAAGGTCAGCCCGGAAGGCACATTTCTTTCACTGAAAAAATCCAGCGGCACACCTGACAATATCTCGCGGCACACCACTGTGCCACGGCACAGTGGTTGAAAAACACTGATCTAGTCCAACCCCCGGCGCCGTGCAGGAAATTCACAAATACCTCCACCTCACACCTGCAGTGACCACTGTTCCACACCCAGAAGATGACAAAAAACCTTCAGGATTTCTGATTTGTTATAGTGTCATTCACCTGCTATTGTCCTTTGCCCGATAATGTCATTGGGCATCTGAAATCGCTCCACTTTCCAATAAATAAGACAGATAGACTCCCATTTTAGCTGTATCTGAAGAAGTGAGCAGTGACTCACAAAAGCTCATACCTTGTCAAATATTTTGTTAGTCTTAAAGGTGCTACTGGGCTCTTGCTCTTTTCTATTTGTTATAGTGGTTAGAGTGTCGGACTAGGGTCTGGGAGACCCAGTTTTGAATCCCTGCTTTGCCATGGAAACTCTCTGGGTGACCTTGGGCCACTCTACACACCCAGCCTAACCTACCTCACAGGGTTGTTGTGGAGATACACTGTTCACCTCTTCTTCATTGTAAGCCGCTAGGGAGAAAGATGGGGTATAAGTAAATAAAATTTAGAGTATGACACTTTGCAGCATTAGACATTAACTTCCTTACAGCAGAAGTCATGTATTACCTTTTATTACGACTAATGAAAATAATAGAAAGTGGGACAAGCTTTATGTTGTTTTTGTTGTTCCAAATGGAAGCCATTGCCTCGCCTTTGCTTTGGACCACTACTGCTGTCTGCGACTGCTTTCCTCCTTTCTTACTGACTCTAAAGATGTCTTTAGCAGCAGCTGATGGACCAACAGGTATTATTATGCCGGTGCAGCATTGTTCACATGATGGGTACAAAATGCCCCAAATTTCTGTGGCTTACGGTACAGCTAAAACCACAAGACCAAGGCAAGAGCGCGACCTGCCCAAGGTCACCCAGCGAGCTTCCATGGCAGAGGAGGGATTGGGATCCGGGTGGTAGTCTGGCAACCTAACCACTGCACCAATATCAATTGTATTGTTTCTGTAATGTTTTAAAAAAGCTACGTGCTGTAGATGGAAACCATCCATCACTCTACATGGTCACAGTCTAATACAGATAGGCAATGCAAGGGGCTGAGAAAGGAGAATTCCTGCAAATTTTGTATTCTCCACACACCCCTTCTTACGGATTACTGAAGACGTACTTGCAGGTCTATCCCATGGGATTTTGACAGGGCAAATAGTGTTTTTGGCTTTGTATCAGCATCAGCAGGCTACGCATCCCGGTTCTGACTAATGCCCTGTGCTTCCCCTCTGAAATGAAAAGAAATGCATGCAATAAAGGCTGAGTCCAGTGGTACCTTCAGGACCAACAAGTTTAATTCTGGGCATAAGCTTTTGTGCGCATGCACATCAAAGCTTTAAATTTAAATGAAAGCCAGAATTAAACTTTGTTGGTGTTATGTTCTCTTATGTTGTTTTACATTGCATCATTAGGGCTCTGGTATCCTAACTCCCTCAATCTTATTGGCTGCTGAATAAAGACTTCCCATTGGTCCGTAAGCCAATCCTAGGAACCAATCAAAGAGCCCTGCTTAGGTCCAATCAGATTTTGTATCCTTAGTTGGAACGTATATAGTTATGTGTTGGAACAATATAGTTTAAGTGCCGCTCTTGTCAGAGCTGTCTTTTGAGCTGAACGATGTTTAGAATAAAAGCCTGTTTTGGATTCATCGCCTCCTGACTCAGTACTTAAAAGTTGGTCTTAAAGGTGCCACTGGACTCAAACTTTGTTCTGGTGCTTCAGACCAACCTGGCTATTCACCTGAATCTATCTCCATGCATGAAAGAGAGGCCCTCTTCCTCTTTTTCTTTGCCAGGTTCCTATGACTTTTAATAGCTGCAAGACAACCTTGGCAGGTGAAGCTTCACCCAGCGTGCAGTTAGTATGGTAGGGGAAGGAAAATTCCCCTGCTAAATTTTCTGCCAGCCCCTGCAGCGGCTTAAAGGCACACCAGCCTGGCCAGAAAAGGTGGTGGAGGAAATTGCCGTCAGGTTGCACCATTGCAGCTTACTTATGGCAACCCTGTAGGGTTTTCAAGACAAGAGGTAAACAGAGGTAGTTTTGCCATTTCCTGCCTCTTTGTAGCAACTAGGGTTGCCAGCCTCCAGGTGGGGCCTGGAGATCTCCCGCTTTTACAACTGATCCCCAGCTGACAGAGATCAGCTCCCCTGGACAAAATGGCTGGTTTGAAGGGTGGACTTGGTGGCACTGTACCATGCTGAGGCCCCTTCCCAAACCCCACCCTCTCCTGAGTCCACCCCCAAAGTCTCCAGGTATTTTCCAACTCAGACCTGGTAACTCTAGTAGCAACCCTGGTCTTCTTGGCAGTCCCCCATCCAAGTACTAAGTCGGGCAGACCCTGCTTAGCTTTCGAGATGTGACGGGATCAGGCTAGCCTGGGCTGCCTAGACCCAGAAGGAAGGTAGCAGGCCTGTAAATATTTGTTCCCTGGACTCCTTTATCAAGCTCACTGTGTATCACTGCAGATTTTTCTCCTTTGTTGTCTCTTACCTTTGATGTGCTAATTATTTTGGCTGCCATGCAAGCACATTCCAGCCTTTGTGTTCCCTGCTTTATTTTTTCTGGTTTTTTTTTTTAAACAGCCCTGCTGAGTTGGGGGTTTTGTGTGTGTGTGCTCTCCAGCCAACAAACTGATTCTGCGAAAGAGAATAGCTGGAAGCCTGTTTTGGGGAGTGGGTGGTTTGCACAGCCAAACAATGCTGCAGCACCCCGAGGTGTCTTCCTTCCTCTTTGCCAGGCTCCCTATCAAGCCATCTGGTTTAATTTTAATCATTTTGCGCATGCAAGAAGGGAGCTCAAAAAACAGGGACTTTGCTGTGCAGGGCTTCCCTTTCCTCCTTAACAAAAGCTCCCTGGGAGTGCATATCCTTTAGGGCCAGGCCTTGACAATTCTCATGTTTCTTGCATATCTTCTCATTAGCACCTTTCCAGACAGCTCTTTATTAGCATAAGCCTAAATGGAGAGATGGTTAGTGTCTGGATTATTTAAGGTTTTGTCTTCCTTGAGATCCTGATTGTGGAGGAGGAGGAGGTGGAGGAGGCTGCAGCTACAAGTTAAGCAAAATTACCTATTCTGAATTGAAAGGAGGGGGGAAACCTGTAAGGCTTGGTATTTCGTGTAGTGTTTCAGAGCTGGAGTTTGCAACCGGTAGCTCCATAGCAAAATGGGGCTCAGTGTGTAACAAAAACTGGCCGTTTAATGAATGAAATTATAAATGAAAATGAAACATTTAAGGGATTCTGCTTCATGCTTTAAGATCGTGGGGTGCTTTCACACTTGCTGTGTAATGCACTTTCAGTCCACTTTCAGTATGCTCCAGTGATCACTTGCAAGAGTATTTTAACATTTCACAGTATAAAAACTAGTTTCAAAGTGGACGGAAAGTGCATTATTCAATGTGTGTGTGTGAAAGTGCCTACTTTCAGGTGGGTAGCTGTGTTGGTCTATAGTAGAAGAGCAGGATCCGAGTCCAGTAGCACCTTAAAGACCAAGAAGATTTCCAGCGTGTAAATTTTTGAGAGTTAAAGACCTTTGACTTGTAACCTGGAAATCTTGTTAGCCTTTAAGGTGCTACTTTAAGATTGCGTGTATTAACTAAATTTTTGTTTCTAGTATTTAATGGAATATGGTGATGGTACTGTCTATCCTTTCTGTATCATGCATCCTTTTTAAATGTATGCTTGTGCCTGTTCTGTATATTTGTAAAACAAAGCTGTAGTGACGGTAAGGAATGTCCGTGAACATTTTACTGTGGAAAGGCAGTCATAGAGTACTGGGAAGCAGTGCAGTTGCTGTGGAGGAGATTGGTGGACTTGGACTTTCAAGTGAAATTCCTCATACGGGGATAAAGGACAAGAAGGGCTGTGTGTTGGTCAAGTTTGTGTGTGTGTGTTTGTGTGTGAAAAGCAGAGGGCTAAAGCGTGCTGCTGATGGAACCTGCAACACAATATGTTACATGTCAAATAATGAGCTGAAACTTGCTTCTGGTTAGAAGTTTTCCCATCAAGCTTTCAGTGAGAAGCTGAACAGGGTTGCATGTGACTAACATGACAATAACAATAAACGGGTATTTTTTTGGTCTTTACTTTTCATCTAAGAAAAGTGGGCGGGGGAGGAGACGGGGACAGAAAGCTCCACCCTTGATCTTGAGAAACTTGATTCCTTCCCTTCTAGCAGGAAAAGTGTAGCTTTTCAGGGCTTGCTTAAGCCTGGAGATTTCCTGCAGTTGTATTAAAAGGAAATGCCTCCTCTTAATCTTTGGAAGGAAGAGGGGCAACATGTTCTAGAGGAGAAACTTAATGCCCTTTAATTACAGCTCCTCTCCACCGTCTTCCTTGCTCCAGACCAAAAAAAAAAAAAGCTTGATCACTTTCCCTTGTTTTGGAGAGCATTAAATTACCTGCTCGTTACCTGCGCTTCCTGGACTGTGCACCCCCGTAGTCGATTCTAGTGCTGTGGGACAACTACTGGTAGCTTCTTTTTTTGGGAGCATTTCAAGTACAGCATGTTGTTTTGGGCATGGAAACATCATTAGGTTTATATGACTGCATGAGGTTGCCCTATACCAGTGATGGCAAACCTTTTAGAGACCGAGTGCCCAAACTGCAACCCAAAACCCACTTATTTATCACAAAGTGCCAGCACGGCAATTTAACATGAATACTGAGGTTTTTGTTTTAGAAAAAACAACTCATACATGAACATCTTTTGTCTTAAAAGAAAAACACAATAACAGAGCTTTCAATGATACAAACAACTTTTTATTGAAAGGTAAACGTTTGCATTTGACATGCTTTTGAACAATTAATGTGATTTTTGCTGTCCAATCTTGCAAACTCTGTGCTGGGGCGATGCCGTGCGTGCCCACAGAGAGGGCTCTGAGTGCCACCTCTGGCACACGTGCCATAGGTTTGCCACCACTGCCCTATACCATGTCAGAACATGAGTCCATCTGTATTGTCTGCTTGGATTGGTGACAGGTCTCTTAGGGGGGCTCAGGCAAAGAGAAATCTTGTACCTGAAACACTACAGTGCTAAAATTACATATGATTATCAATGCAAATTAGAGTTTTTTCTTAAAAAGTATATGATCAACATCCTAAAAAATTGGAGTTTCATGGTTTTTCAGGATGGGGAGAAGGAACAATTCTGTTTTCTAATAGGCTGGCATCCTAACTTTTTTCAAAAAATTTTTTTTTATTGAAGTCACCATTTTCATTAGACAGTACATTAATCTTATTTTTTACCGACCTCTTTTTATTTTTCCTCCTCCTCCCCCCTTCTAGGCTTCCAGCAGACCCTATACCTGTACTTAAACTTAGATTAACAGGTAAATTATTAATTAAAAAAGATTGAGTATTTAACTCTTTTTCTATAACATATGTACCTCTAATGTTTTTATATATTATTCCATTCCTAAAAATGTTAGATACATATACAATTACTACAGATTTTTCAATAGTTAGAAAATGTAAATGTTTCCTTTTAATTCAATACACTTTTCTGTATATTCTTGCAGATCTTTCCATTCTTCTAAAAATGTCATAGAATCTTGATTGTTCAGTTTCTTAGTCCATTTGTCCATTTCAGCCAAAAATACTAGTTTTCTGAGCCATTCCCAAAGCTCTGGAATTCTTTCATTCTTCCGGTTTTGTGCATAAACCATTCTTGCAGTTGTCACCATATACCATATCATTGTCCGTTTACTGACATCTATATCTTCTAACTTAAGACCTAGCAAAAACAATTCTGGTGTTTTTTTAAAAGTACATTTCACAATTTTTTGCATTTCCTCATATATCATTGACCAATAGTTCCTCGCTTTTTCACAAGTCCACCACATATGATAAAAGGAACCTTCTTTTTGTTTACATTTCCAACACTTATTAGATACATGTTGACTAATAATTGCAATTTTTTAGGTGTCATATACCATCTATACATCATTTTATAGCAATTTTCTTTAAGACTATAACATGTTGATATACTCATAGCTCTTTAGGCTGGCATCCTAAATTGAACCAGATGATTATTTAGCTAAGAAGGTCGGAAAGTAAGCAGAGCCACAATCAGATCAGTGGTAGAAAAATTCAGGTGGGTAGCAGTGTTGGTCTGAAGCAGCAGAACCAAAGTTCGACTCCAGTGGCACCTTTTAGACCAGTGAAGTTTAATTCAAAGTCTAAGCTTTCGTGTGCAAAGCACACTTCTTCAGACAAATTGGAATGAAATCTCCTCAAGGGCTGTTTGCAAGAAAAAAGAGGGGTGGGGGGAACAGCCATTAGGAGGGGCCACTCAGAGCCAAGATGCAGATGCAGAGCTGAAATTGGATCAGGTGGCCGGTAAGATCAATGGATGGCAGAAAATTAGCACGTAAATACAAAAGTTAACAAAGAGATGTGAGAATGAAGTTAGAGTCCAGCAGCACCCCCAAGACAAACTCAGCTCAGTCCTTCGTTGGTTTTAAAGGTGCCACTGGACTCTAAATTTGTTCCCAAGCTCTCAATCCTGTGTACATGTAAGAACAGAGACCCCATGCGTGTGCACACTACTTCACATATATTGAAATTCACATACATTGGTCAGCAGTAGATACAGCTACTTCTAGGCTGACAGAGCACTTCTTAACCAAACGATGCCTCTCTTGTGGTGGTGGGGGAGCTGTTGCTCATTAGCAAAGCATTTTCATTTAGACGCAGTAAAGCAAATGGCCTCTCCAGGTGGTAAATGGAGAGTCATCTGTGTCTAGCCAGTGGTCTGGACTTTCAGTTGCCATGACAGCAGTGAGTGGCATGGAACACTAATGCATGACTAATTTGCTTCAGGCCCTCAGCCTGCATGAGCACCCATCCCAGCAAGTTAATTCCAGAGCCTGTGCATGTGTGTGTTCTCCCCTTTTTTAAAGCAGAGCTGTAGAAATTGATGTCATCACTTGGAAAATGTTTGCTTTCCTTCCTCTTTCCGTATTTCATGAAAGTGGAATAATTGGAAAAGGGTGGTGGCGAAGGAGGAATAGGGAAGAGTGGAAGGTCCCTATAGTGGAAACCTTTTGGGCAGGGATTAAAAACACAAAACTGTTGTGCTAATAGGGCTGACAACCTCCAGGTGGCACCTGGACATCTCTCACTATTACAGGGGATCTCGAGATGACCAGGATCAGTTCCCCTGGAGAAAAAGGCTGCTTTGGAGGGTGGACTCTATGGCCTTATAAACCTGCTGAGGCCCCTCCTCTCCCCAAACCCCACCCTCCACCCACAAAATCTCCAGGTGTTTCTCAACCCAGAGCTGGCAGAGCCGCATGTGTTAAGATGGTGGCTGTGGACGAGCAGAATTAAACCTACAGAAAGCATTTTACAGAAGAATTTTAGAAAGCTCATCGCTGCTGTTCTGTTTATGTAAATATGTATGCCCCACCTTTCCCCTTGGCCCAGGGCGGCTCACAGACCGTGTGGCCACAATAAGTAGGAAATGTGAACTTGTGGAAGTTTTGGACATCACCGGTCATGTTCTGTGTCGGGCGGAAGCCTTAATACCTATTAGTTATAAGGGATGGGATGGTTTATGGGAGTTTGTAGTTGTATCTGATGCACCCGTGTCTTTGAGTAAGCTACATAGCAGTAGTCACTGGCACCCAGGCCAAGAGGCCGGTTACCACGGAGACTGAGTCAGTAGCTGAGGAGGGGGGAGCTAGTGCTTACAGCAGCAGAACTGAATACAACTATTACAACTCACAACTCAGAGTCTAGGCTGAAAGAGACGGAAATATCAAAAATTACAGACTTTATACAAACAACACAGATCTGATGATTCTTGGAAACCGCTGTTTGAGTCAGCCCATAAAGATGCCAACCTTTTAAAGTCCAGAGCACCTAGAGAAATACCAGCTGATAGATAATTGCCTGTACTGATTATCTGTGAGAATACACTTTTCTTCTGTGTGGGAAACATCCCCCCCCCCCCCCCCAAAAATTGTGGTTGCGATGAAGTGAAGACTTCAGTTGCTGGAATTAGCACACAATAGTGCTTGTGGAACACATCTGGGTATAAAAAGAACCAGACAACATTTAGCCTACGGGCTCTGTTGGCCATATTTTTCAAAGTTTGAGAAGGTCAGGAGATAAAAGCAAAACACAGTGTTGCCCACTGCCGGTTATATCAACCACCACCACGTGTGGGAGTGAATTTAATAGGTCCTCTACCCATTAGGAGAGAACATAAGGGTATTTTGACTGTAGTGGACTTTGCTTCCAGATTTCCTGACTAGCATGGAGGCCAAGATAGTGGCAGAGGCTTTAATAACTGTTTTTTTCGCCCGGGATTACTGAAAGAGCTAATCTATGATTTAGGCACCTCTTTCATGGCAGAAGTGATGCAACAAGTGCTTAGATGTTGTGGCATCAAACATCTAAAGACTATACCATACCATTGTTGAGAGGAAAGGTCTTACTGAGTGTTTGACTGCCATGCTTAAAAGAATGAACCAACCCTAAATGGCAGATCACCCAAATGACTGGGACAAGAAATTGTACCATCTGCTGTTTGCAGTCAATGGGATTCAAGAATGGATTCAAGAATGGCCAGTACCAGAAAAAAGCAACAAACATTTGACTGCAGTGGAGAAAGAAATGTCTGGCCATAGTCTGTACCCTGCGGAATCTCAGGACTTTTATGAGGGGCAGTTGCTCACTCTCAGGACTGACCATTCACTTCATTTAAGAAGAGGAGGACGTTTCTTACTGCTCAGGGCCTTGTTCTTTCTTACTGCTCAGGGCCTTGGGGCCTGATCAAGCCACTCTGGAGAAGAAGACCTGTCTCATTTCCTAAAAAGCAGTGAGCCCCATGGTGGATGGGAGGGTAGGCGGTCAAAAGTGGGCCTTTTAACTTGGGCCCCCTGCATTCTAACCGAGACAAACTTCCCAGAATCTTCTCTTTTGGAAGGCTATTGAAGGGCTCTACCTCCCCCACCCCCACATACACCATGAAGTAACATGCTGCTATTCTGCTTTTACAGGGTTTGTTATCTTTCATATCCTGCCTTTCCTGTCTGCATTAGCTTCACAACAGCCCCACGAGGGTGGTTGGGGTGCTAGAGGTGCCCAGTGCTACACAGAAGACCTGATTGCTTCCGAATCTGTATTTTATATATACAATGAGCCCGTTGCAGAGGTGGTGGTTCAGCCTAGATTCTCCCACATTCATGTTGAGTAGGTCAACCTGTTTCCCAGCAATGGCGAGTATGATGTGAGTCTTCTGCCAAGGACTTCTTAACTACCTCTTCATTGCTCAAGATTTGTCCAGCATCTGTTGTAAATTACATATAGATACAGGTCATTAATGTAACGCACTGTTCCAGGATATGCTATCATGTACCTTAAAGAGGCAGGATACTTTCTCTTAGAACTTAGCTGACTGATATGGTTTTCTTTCAGTTTGGATTCAGTGTCCGAATTAGAAATTAGGCTAGCTGTGTCCTCACCTCTCTGAAAACTAGTACTGGGTGATAGTTGTAGGTCTTTGAGGTACTACAGCTGAAGTGCTCACTGTCCATGTCCAAACTGGGCAATTCCACATTCCTCCATCTGCCGTGGGTAAACCATCTCACAGGGTTGGGAGAGTTTTGCTAGATATATTCCTTTCTGATTATTAAGGTATCCTGGGGTTGTGTATTTTTCTGTTAACATTAGACCAGGCCTCCACAAGTAGTTATAAAGTGAACTGGTGCATGCAGACTGCTCAGTAAGAGAAACTGGTGGATGAAACCAACCCACACCATGCACCAGAGAAGTTCTCTGTTTTATAATGATGTTTTTGTTTGATTTTACTGTCTCTGCCATAAAGCAAGTCATTCATCCAAGTTGCAGTCTCGAATCCTCCAACAAAAACAAGTAAATGTGCTTTTCCTAAGGCCATATTTCCATTCATTTGGTTATTAATTTAAAATTCCCGACATTCTTCACTTAAGCAGAATCTTGTTTCATCAACACCACGGTGGTTTGGGGAGTTAGATTTCAGCCTTTTAGTTGGAATAACCATCTGCTTTGGCGCCACATGCAGTAAAACTGGAACAACGCAGAGAAGATTAATGACCTCCTGTTGTAAGGCTCTGTCTCTCACTGGAGGTTTTCTGTATTTGTGGGGGGGCCTGTTTGGTGTAGTATAGCCCTCTTTGTGCGGTGTATTGCAGGTGACAGCAGCACCACGTGTAGAGGGCAGAGTGCTGGTTTCTCAAATGTGTAATTTTTCAGATGTGAGAATGATGCTAGGGGTGCGCATTCAAAGTGTGTATGCATGTAGCTCTCTTCCCAGAACAGGGAATGTTTGAAAAAAAGCATCGTACACAGTCAGGGAGATGAAATGTGTGTTGTGCTGTGCACACATGCCTTTTCACATCTCACCCAACTTGCATGGCTGAGCCCTTTGTTAGAGGCTTAGCTCTGTGTGCTTCCTTTGCCACCAGAGGTAGGATGAATGGTTACATAGGGTGTGCTACTGCAAAACATATTTTACTGCTAAATTTTACTTCGCTGCTGGCTTGTCGTTGTTTGATGGTCTTCTTTTGAGAGCCTTTTCAGTTCTCTAATTGTCTTGATTTTTAAAATCATTTGATTCTGTTAATAGTTATTTTGCAGTTTGGCTGCTGCTCATTTTATTGGCTAGCTCACGTGTTCCCAACATGGTGTCCGTGGGCTTTCATGGTGGCTGCCAAGTGTTTTTACAAAGTGGGCGGAGCCAGGTGGGGCTTTTGCCTGCAAGGCTTCTGATTGGCCACTGAAGGAGATTTGATTGACTGGTCAGATATTTTAAAACTTTGCTTTGCCATAAGCTTCCACCACAGCACAAGTATCTTTACTGTGTGACTGAAGGTAAGCTGGAGCAACAGTTTTGTAGCTGGTTCCACCTCCTGAAGCAGCCATTTTATGGCAGCCATTTTGTGACTGCATCCCACTATACTGTGCCAGAATTCCAAAGGTACCCACAGGCTCAGATGGGTTGCGGGAATCCCTGGGCTAGCATTTTGGATTATTGGCTCTTTAGTATTGTCTTTAATTAAATAGGTGACGTAAAAATTATGAATTTCCTTTGCTGGCACATTTTCTTTGCTCATTTAAAGAGTTTCTGCACCACTTTTCCACCTGTTTCAAGGGTCCCCAAGGTAGCAAACATTAAAAGTGTTTAAAATAGAAATTTACATGCCCAGGGAAATGCTGATTGCCACTTTGGGGTTAGGAAGCAATTTTTCTCCAGGCCACTTTGGCTGGAGATCCTGGAGAGTTTTTGTCATCTTCTAGGTGTGGAACAGTGGTCACTGGGGGTCTGTCGTGTGTGGGAGGGTATTTGTGTATTTCCTGCACTGTGCAAGGGGTTGGACTAGATGGCCCTGGAGGTCCCTTCCAACTCTATGGTTCTGTGATTTAAAGCAAACATATAACCAAACAGAGGAGGGCTAATAAGAGTGCTGGCAAAAACCAATAACAGAGGGAGACAGACAAATCTCCTTGGGGAGGGAGTTCCAAAGGTTCAGTGGCACGAATAAGGATGCCCTTTCTGGAGTTGCCATTGTCAAGCCCCAGATATCAGGGGCACCCAAAGCAGGGCCTCCAAAGATGACTGGAATAGTTAAGTAGGTTCATGTGGGAGTGGGCCAGCCTTCAGGTATGCTGGCTGCAAGCTGTATAGGGCGTTAGAGGTCAATACCAACATGAGGTGGGCCTGGAGACTAATTGGGAGCAAGTGTTGATGGAATAAGACTGGCGTTACATGGCCTCTACAACCTACTCCAGTCAGCATGCTTTCTAACCATAGCATTCTGTAGCAACTGTAGCTTCCAGACAGTCTTCAAGGGCGGCCCCACATAGATAGCATTGCAGCAAGCTTACTCTAGCATGTTCTTCTGGGGCAAGATCTTTGTTGCCCAGAAAGGGCCACAGCTTGCTTATCAGCTGAATCTGACTAAAGGCCCCTGTGGCCACTGCTACTACCTGTTTAGCCAATGAGAAGCCCAGGTGTGGCAGCACCGCCACGGTACAAATCTGTTCCTTTTAGGGAGAGTGCAATGTTATCCAGAACAGGAGACATCCCAGTTCCTAGGTATCTATAGCACCTCCGTTTTGCCAGGACTTGTGGATTCCTATATATACAAAATTGTTCTTTGTCCTTCTTCCGAGGGAACTCAGGCCATTGTACGTGGGTTTCTTCCCCTGTGCTGCCATCTTGACTTCACAGCAGTTCTGTGAGGTAAGTTAGCCTGAAGTAGCATAACAGGCCCAGATAGGGTTGCTAGGTCCCCTGGGGGGGGGGCGGGGATTTCCCTGCCGAAATGGCCCCCAATCCACCGGTCTGGATCAGGCCGGCGGGGGAACTCCGCCCCCAAAGTGCCTGGCTCTGACTGACGTGCCTGGCGTGATGATGTTACTTCCGGGTGATGTCAGCACGCTGGGCACGTCGCCGGCTGATGCTCTAGCAATCAATCTGGAAACTCTATGGTTCCGTAGGGTTTTCGGGCTGATTGCTAGAGTGTCTGCCGGCGATATGCCCAGCATGATGTCATTACTCTCCCCTGCCAATTAAGGTAAGTGACTTGGCAACCCTAGGCCCAGAGTCACCTGATTGAGTTTGATGGCGCTGCTGGGGCTCCAAAATCCTAGTCCAGCTGTCTTAACTGCTACAACCCCACTCCGTAAATCAAAAGTTGGGTTATAAAATATTGTAATAATTTTTGGGGGGGAAGGATGAATCAGAAAGTAGAATAGGTGCGCAGTGTACCAGGATTTTCTCCAGATCCGTTGAAATGGCTGGAGGTGTAGGAACAATTTCATACGGATTATGTTGTTTAATTGTTTTAGCTGCTGGTATAAAAGAGTTGAGGGAAGGGTGCATATCCAGTGGTGGTGAAGGCTCCATTAAGCCGTGCCAGGTTTCTTATATAACCCTGCCATTCTTTTGGCATTTCATATCTCTGTGTTGATAAAAGAATAACCACAGTTGGTTTAGTGGCTCTGGTTCACATGTAGCTGTTGTTTAGAACAAGTCAGCATTCTGAGTCCTTTTCATAAGCCCGCTTGCACAGAAAAAAGCCAGTGACTCCCCCCTCCCGTTCCTGATGCGTGACTCTGAGCAATATTGCAAACTCAATCCAAGCATGAAACCACCCCAAAAGAACAGTTTCTTGGGAAAATGGATTTGCTGCTGCTTTCAGGGCAGGATCTTGGTGGAAAGGGCAGGGGTAAAGAGAGATCATGTATTTGAACTCAGAAGAACAGAAGGATAAAAATGTAATTGATCTAATGCAGGGTTGATCTAAGAAGCAGTGGATTTAAGAAGGGAGGGGCAGGCAGGGAAAAGTTTCAGTAGTTCTTGGGTGCATCAGTATTTCTGGTTAGCTCATTAGTACTACTCAATGACTTCTGGGTGCCTTTTAAAACAATTAAATGGACTTGTACCCTAGGCATGCATGCTAAAGGCACAAACCTCATCTGCTCCAAGAGCAATCCAGGTGACTAATTGTTTTAGCCTGTGTTGTTAACCCATACCATTGTTCTTATCAGGTGCCTAAGGAAAATTATTGTAAGCACTTAAGCAGGTCTTTCCATTTAACCTTGAGCATGCCCCAGAGGAGGCCATTTAGACTCTGCTGAAATCTTAAATTTGGGTCCCAGTCCCTGTCGAGAGGGAGATTGGGTTAAACATTAGACAGAGTCTATGTGTGTAGTTTACTAGTGGAACAAACTGCTTAGGTGATCACAGAATCTCCATCTTTGGATTTTGTTTTTAAAAAATTCATGGCTGCCCACCTGGATCCAAAATAGAAATGGTTAAGATAGTTCAAATCATCAATGCTAGGTGATTTGTGTTAATGTTCCTGGTTATCTGGTGGTAAGCAGGCTTCAACATATTGTTTTTGTTGAATGCTAATGTCACTAAAAGCATGAAAGGTACAGTTATTTCTGATTTAATTTAATTTTGTATGTTTTAAATAGTCAAGTACATACTCATATCTTAGTTGATTGTATATGCCATCTTTGGATGTGTTCCTAGGAAGGGATTGGATCAACATTTGGAGGAGGCATTTCACGATGAGTGCAACAGTGCAGATTTTGCACAAACATCAGAAAGCCACAGAATTCAGCATTCTGACAGTGTCTTCATTGGCTTTTGGGAGTACAGGGTCCTAGTCCTCAAGTCTACATAGAGTGGCTTTGAAACATTCAAACAATGCTTGGGGGGGATATCTAAAGGCAGAGAAAACTTTTTAAATGTTTGCATTTCTTCCATTATCGAATGCAAAGTTCCCAGGACATTAATGATCTGAGTGCTGACCTACCTGACCCAAATCTTCTTGGCTTCAGCAAGGGATTTTGCAGCAACTGGGGCTAATCGGATTTCCAAGGTTTTGTGGAGGCGGAGACTATGCAGACTAAGGAGCAGAATTTGTTACTCGGTCAACTGGTTTTCAACAGAGATTATATTTTGAATGAAGCAAAGGGCTCAAGCACCAGAAACACTGGCCCTACTTTCTCCCTCGCAAGCCAAGAAACTGGAGAATGGGAGTTGCCTGTCCCTCATCTGTTGAGTTCATGTAGTATGTGAAATAAAGAAAATAGTTACGGGGCTGTATGCGCCACCCCACTCACTCTTCGCTGGCCTTCCCTTGAGACTGACCCGAAGGCGCCAACTAGTCCAGAATGTGGCGGTGTGAGTCCTGGCGGGAATGTCATGGACAGCACATATACAACCTGTGCTGTGCCAGCTACACTGGTTACCGGTGGAATACCGAGTCAGGTTCAAGGTGTTAGTGTTGACTTTCAAGCCCTTGAGCAGTCAGGGACCCATGTACCTTTGGGACTGCCTCCTCCAATACGTCCCCAGAAGAATGCTGAGATCAGCCAATAACAACTTGCTGGTTATCCCCGGTCCTAGGGAGGTCCGGCTGTCCTCAACTAGGGCCAGGGCCTTTTCGGTCCTGGCCCCGACCTAGTGGAACTCTGCCAAATAACATCAGGGCCCTGCAGGATCTGATGCATTTCCGCAGGGCCTGTAAGGCAGAGACGTTTTGCCAGGCTTTTAGTTGAGAGCAGCAATGGTTTAGACTGACACCCTCTCTTCTTTTTTCTTCTTATGACCTTCACATGCCTTTCCCTGCCCTGTTTCACAGATAGCAGTGTAGCGGGCAAAAGGAACCCTATCGCCATCTTGGATTGGTTAATTTATTGGTTTACTGTGATAATTTTATATTGATTATATTTTTAATTGCTTTTAAGGTTTTAAATCACCCAGAGCCTGCTAACAGGGTGGGCGATTCATAAATTGAATAAATAATAAGAATAAGTACTTATTTACAAGGCTGTTAGATATATATTGATCCTGCAGAATACTTCTCATGTATTCGGTGGGTTTGCTAGAGCATTAATTTCCTTAAACTTTCCCACTGCAAAGATACGAATCCCTTTGCTTTTGCCTTCCTTGCGTGCTGGTCGTATGGCTCTATTCACTGTGGTTTGCAGCTGTCTACCCTGTGCTTATCTCTCCGGCTTAATTACCCAACCAGTTCCATGATCCTCTAAAGGTTCTTGGTGGCTGCAGGACATCTAATGTCCATTCCAGCTGCTTGGCTTTTACTGTATCAGAGAATGAAATGCTTAATAATAATTTGTTTTGGCTCCCTTCTTCCCTGGACAGCTTGTATAATGAAGAAAGAAATCTACGCCGCATCCAAGAAAAAGAGAGGAGGAATCAAGAAGCTCACCAGGAGAGAGAATCGTTCCCAGCCAACGTTCCCCTCTTCGGAGAACCATATAAGGTATCAATTGAAAACACACATCATTGCGTGATGGGCTGAAGGTTAGGGCTGCCAGCCTCCAGGTGGTGGCTGGAGAGCTCTCGCTATTACAATAGACCTCCAGGCAGCAGGGATCAGCATACTTGCAGAAAATGGCCACTTTGGAAGGTGGACTCTGTGGTGTTCTACCCCATTGAAGTCCCTCCCCTCCTTAAACCCTGCCTTCCTCAGGCTCCACCTCCCGAATCTCCAAGTATTTTCCAACCAGACCTAGCAACCCTACTGAAGGTTGAAGGAAAGCCTCTCTCTGTATCATTTTGCCTTACTTATGGACCACTTTTCCAAAAGCCTCTCAGTGAATTTCATAGCCAAGTAGGGATTTCAAGCCAGTGCATTTTAGCACTCAGACTGCTTTAGCATGCTGCCCCTATGAAATTTGCATTGCAGAATGGATCTTTTATGCTCTAACTAAGACTTTGCTCATTTCCCCCCTTTTTTTCTAGAGTGGCATACAGCTCTAGCTTTAGTCTCTTCAAGGATTTTCCAGGCCTCTGCTCTCTAGCTTTCAGTTTTCTTTTTTAATACTTTCCCTCTCTTCCTCCTTTTATTTTAAATGAGGGGTTCTTAACCTGTGGTCCATGGACCCCTAGGACAGGGGCCCCCAAACTTTTTTGAGCCTGCAGGCACGTTTGGAATTCTGACGTGGTGGGTGCAGCAACAAAATGGCAGCCACAAAATAACTGCCACAACTTAACTTCAGTAACACAGTGTAGATCCTTGTCCTGCGGTACACGTGATGAGAGAATCATGGACTAAAGGCTGTAGCAAATACAAAATAAAGCTCAATGAAATTACTAGAAGTACAATTCACAAAACGTTTTGTTTATTAATTTTATTAATTTAATTTATACCCGGCCCTCCCTGCAAGCAGACTCAGAGCGGCTTATTGTAC
Organism: Lepidodactylus listeri; assembly: GCA_029233225.1. Lineage (NCBI taxonomy): Eukaryota > Metazoa > Chordata > Lepidosauria > Squamata > Gekkonidae > Lepidodactylus > Lepidodactylus listeri. The sequence goes on from JARCFY010000009.1 coordinate 19,432,186, forward strand.
AGTATTTATCTTACTGCATAAATAACATCCTCTGAAAGAATAAAATTACAAATCGCCATTACAAATCACCTTTCAGGTACATTCCACAACATCCATAAGTTATAAAGACAACACAAAATCCTTATCAGTCTGCAGTTCATATAAAGAGTACTCATCTGTTCTTCTTCCTCCTTCTTCAAAGTCTTCAAATGCAACTTTGAATGGTCTTGTGCTGCTAATAATTCACATGTATACCAGCTCACAGGATCCAGTCATCAAGATGGTAATTCTGTTTTCCAAATTCTTCATATACAAGGACACCTCCTCTTCTCTTTCCAAAGGCAGAAAGCAAACTAGGCAGTAGGGACCTTCAAATCTTCTTCGTGGTCACTGTGCATCACACCTCTGGGATATAGTGCACCTGCACTGACCCCGATCGGTATCTTCCAAAGCGAAAGGGATTTTCGTGCCCTCTCCCCGGTCACATGCAGGGCTCCAGTGCGCATGACCAAGGAAGGGCCACGACAATCCCACCAGTTCTCTTCTGACCGCCGCGCTGGTAGGACCCTCCTTGCTTAAGTCGGTAATTCTCTTCTTTTTTCCTTTTCCTGATGGATTTTTTTCCTAAGTGAAAGACTTTTATTGACTCAGATAGAACTGACTGAGTACTCTGCCTCGGCAGGTTACTCTCCCCACCCCGTCTCCGGCCTATGGCCAAACGGTGGGGCTTCTTCAAACGGTGCCTAAAGTGCAGCAGCAAACCCCCCCCCCCCCGATAGACACTCACTTTGCCTTTTGTGCCTTGGGGAAGCGCACCGGGTGGTCTCTTGTGCCCATTGTGCCAAGTTCTCAAGGCAGACGAGGAAGAATCGAGCCGCAAGACTCCGCGTCGCTTTATTAGAACAGGCTCTTTCTCCGATCACGTCTTCGCAAGAGACGTCTGGCCATGCCTTGCTGTCAACCCCAGCTTTGGGATCGGTGACTGCACTATCTCCGATGCCGAGCGTCATCGATGTTGACAGATCGGTGCTGAAACGACCGATGTCGACCTCCCAGTCTGAAGCCCATACTCCTGCAAAGAAACACAAGGAAGGGCAAGGACGATAGGCAGAGCAAGCACAAGAAGCACAAAAAGGGTACCCTTACCAAAGTGGCTTCGTCCACGCACGTCGTGTCAGACACAGCCATTGCAGGGGCTACAGTGCTTGACTCTGCGAGCCTTGGGCATCTACAAGATGACTCCACCTCGCCTTTGCTGCGTCCTATCCAATTCATGGACTCTAAACTGGATATGGAGTTAACCCAAGTACCCCGACCTCCCATTGTCGAAAGTCTGTACCTAGATTGTGACACTGGCGCTTCAGCCATCTCCCTGCATTGATGGGAGGATCGGGATTGATCATCTGGGCATTACCCCCGGCTCTGTGGGATGGACGACAATGGCAGTACCTCTATGGGGCTTATCCCATGCCTACTGCGCCCTGGTTCTCTCCGCGTGCCCTGGCAGATTGGGACCGCCAGTCAACCTCCTCCCGCCTGTCTCGGAACCCAGATCACCCCCTGATGCTGGAATTCATACGGCTGCAACCGTCGGTGCCAGTAGGCAGGAAACACAAACCCGCCATTCCACCTCTGGTGCATCACACCAGGCAGTCGACACTGATGCCATTGATACCGACGCAACCCATTGCATTCTCCGAGCCATCAGAGCATTCTGAACCCTCGGGATCATCCTCTTTGTCCTCCTCCGGAGATGAAGCCCCTACCCAGGAACCTTCCCCACTGCATCAGGTGGCAGATAATCTCCCCATCTCTCCATCCGAGGATATAAATCATATGGGGATTTCATCAAGAGGATGGCCAATATGCTGACTCTCTCCACTGTTCAGCCTCCACCCACTGTGACAGATTCAGTGTTTGACATAGTACAGATGGACACTTCCACAGCCGTTGCGTTACCGTTAACCTCGGTCTTGCTGCAGGCTGCTAAAGCGTGGTGGTCTCATCCAGCTTCTACTCCTATTTCTAGCAAAAGGATTGACCACGTGTACAAGATGCAGGAATCAGGAGCTGAATTTTTATTCATTCACTCTAAACCCAACTCCATTGTCGTCACACGCTCATCTAAGGGTAGATGCAGTCACTCTTCTCCTTCTGATAAGGAGGGAAAGAAACTCTACTCCTTTCGGCACAGATTCTATTCGACAGGGGCATTAGGAATTAAAACTCCCAACTATATGGTCTGCATGGGTAGATACCAGTATGCCCTCTGGGAACAAATGACTGAGTTTATTGCTTCCCTCCCTGAGGACATGAACCATCAAGCCAGGAGGCTACACAAAGAGGGCATGCTGCTGGCAAAACACCAGCTTAATGCCGCTAAACATAATCTAAATGTGGCAGCCAAAATGCTTACATTGGCAGTCACGCTCAGACGTCATGCCTGGGCTGCGCTCCACGTCCTTACCCAGTGACACTAAAGGCTTCGTTGAGGATCTACCTTTCAAAGGTGAGGGCTTGTTTAGTTCCACTACGGATGCAGTGTTACAAGAACTAGATAAGAGCATCAAGACTTCACGTAATTTGGGAGTCACATAGCCTTCCAAACAATCCAAGCCAAAGTCCTGGAACAAGTCGTGGTCACGCAGACCCTCCCAAAAGTCCTCCCCGGAACCTCAGTGGCAGAGATCTTCCGGTTTCCAGTCACGGCCCTACAGGAACAATTAGAAGTTCAAGACTGCCCCCCAGTCGAGGACCAATATTACCAAACCCCCTAAACAGAGCCTTTGACTTGGCCAAGGGTCCAAACCCCCCACCCATCTGTCCCTGTTCTCTCCTGCCTGGAGAAAAATAACATTGGACAGATAGGCTCTCTCTGTTGTCACAGAGGGCTACCATATAGAATTTCTTCAGGTTCCTACAAAGTCTCATTTCATCCCTACACCCAGTTCCGTCACACTGTTAGACGAAATCCAGAACCTCCTACAAAAAGACGCAATAGAACCCGTCCCTCAGTTGCAGCTCCATGGGGGTTTCTATTCCCGCTATTTCATGGTTCCCAAGAAGGATGGAGGCCTCCACCCCATTATCGACCTCAGAAACCTCAATACTTTCATTGTTTACAAAAAGTTCCAGATGACGACCCTGCAGAACATCCTTCCAGTCCTCGAGCACGGGGTTTGGATTGTGACCCTGCACTTGACAGATGCTTATTTTCATATTATGATATATCCAGATCACAGACATTTTCTCGGCTTCACTGTGGGGGAGGGTCATTATCAATACAAGGCCCTCCCATTCGGTCTTTCTGCCGCCCCCCACATATTCACAAAGTTCATGGTTGTCATTGTGGCTTACCTTTGCCTTCAAGGTGTACAAATCTTTCCGTACATCGACGACTGGTTGCTCATGGCAGACTTGGAGTTCACTCTGTGCGACCACATTGCGCTAATCATGCACACCCTAGAAGCCTTGGGACTCACAGTCAACCTGGCAAAGTTTGTGCTCATCCCTTCACGACGGATGGGCCCAGTTCATTTGGGCTATCCTGGATTCCCGGGCATGCAAAGCCTTCCTCCCTCCCAAGAGGGCAGACGACATCATTGCCCTGATACGCCTCTTATGTCAGCAGAAAGAGGCTATGGCAAGGCAACTCCAACGACTCCTGGGGCTGATGGCAGCAACTACAGTGGTCATAGTCTTTGCCAGACTACACATGAGACCGCTCCAGCTGTGGTTTCTTCACCGTTTTCATCCTCAGTTTCACTCCCAATCTAGGACGTTTTGCCTCACAGCGTCTGTACTAGACTCCCTCAATTGGTGGATGAACCCACAGAATCTACAAATGAGAGCCCCTTTCCACCAACCCCCCTCATCCGTAACTTTGACCACGGACGCCTCCCTCTGGGGGTGGGGTGCCCATCTCATAGGACTGTGTGTCAGGGCCAAGTGGGAACCCTGTGATACACAGTCACATCAACTTCCTGGAGATGCTAGCAGTCCGTTATGCTCTCCAGTCTTTTCAGCATCTAGTGTGCAACAGCACTGTTGCAGTCCTGACAGACAACACAATAACTATGTGCTACCTCAACCATCAAGGGGGGACAGTATGCAGAGGCCTGTGTCGGCTAGCCCTGGAGATTTGGGTCGAGTGCCATTCCTGGGGCATGTTCCTGATTGCAGCACACCTTCCCGGCTCCCTGAACGTGCAGGCAGACTTCCTGAGCAGGGGGGGAGCATCGCTGCCTGAGTGGGAACTCAACTGGATCTATCTCCAACCCATATTCGATCATTGGGGTTACCCGAAGATAGATGTATTTGCATCCCGGCTCAATGCAAAATGTCACCTGTTTTGCTCCAGGGCGGGGAGGGATCCTGCCTCCCTGGGAGACGGACTCCTTTACCCTTGGGCACGCAGACATGTATATCTGTTCCCACCAATTCCTCTGCTTACCAAGGTGATCAACAAGGTGTCGCTGCATTCTGGAAACCCCGCGGTGGCCCAGACAGCATTGGTTCCCCACCTTCCTACACCTGTCCGAGGGCTCCTTCATCCACTTCCCAGTGGTGCCCGATCTCCTTCTTGCACCAGGGGGACAAGTGTTACACCACAATGTGCCTCATCTCAGGATGACTGCGTGGCAGATTCTGTGTTGAAAGTAGGTGACAGAATAGCACAAGTGCTCCTCAATTGCTGAAAGCCATCTACACGTGGATCCTACGACAGAAAACGGAGGAAGTTTGTGGTTTACCTTAGTTCAGAAAGGTTGTCCCCGCCTCCTTCGGATCTGAATGCTATTTTTGTTTTTCTGCTCTCCTATATTGACATGGGCCTCAGTTGTGCCTCTCTATGGGTGTACCTGGCTGCTATTTCCGCAAATCACCCCGAAATAGAAGGCCATTCAGTTTTTTCCCACCCAAGGACCTGTTTTCCCCGACCCGAGGCCCAACACCAGCTTGGGACTTACTTCTGGTTCTGGCAAGACTGACGGGCAAGCCCTTTGAACCGATGGCCACCTGTAGTCTACAATTCCTTTCATGGAAAACTGCTTTCTTAGTGGCCATCACATCTGCTAGATGGGTGAGTGAACTCTCTGCACTCTGTTGCGACCCGCCTTACCTTACTTTTCATCATGATGGTGTTACTCTGGCTCCAGACATGTTCTTACCCAAGATAGTCTTGGAGTTTCACATGAGGGCGGATATCACCCTTCTAGTGTTCTTCCCGACCCCTCAGAATGAGGAAGAGCGTTGTCTTCACGCGCTGGATGTGAAAAGGGCACTGCTTTTCTACTTGAATAGGACTCGGTCTTTTTGAAGATCTCCAGCCCTCTTTGTCTCCCATGCCCTGCCAGGGCGAGGTCAGAAGCTATCATCTCAGCGTCTGTCCAAATGGATTGTGGAGACGATCAAAATGTGCTGCTTACTGGCAAAGAAGCCATTACCTGGTCCGCTTCATGCGCACTCCACCAGGGCAGTAGCTACTTCCACAGCCTTCCTAAGAGGGGCGCCTTTGGGAGAAATCTGTAATGCAGCTACTTAGTCCTCCCCTCACACGTTTGTGAGGCACTATGCCCTCTATGTCCATCTTCACCAATGTTCTGCGGTGGGGCAAGCTTTGTTGCAGGCGGTGTGAGTTTAAGACCTCCAGTTCCCTCCTTCGGGTATGTGTGTGGGTTTTTTTTTTCTCTTGCTTGTTAATCTCCCAGATGTGTGATGCACAGAGACCACGAAGAAGATATACAGGTTGCTTACCTGTAACGGGGGATCTTCGAGTGGTCATCTGTACATTCACACCATCCGTCCTCCTTCCTCTCTGCTGTCGGTCTTTCCTATCTTGCTCAGAGACTGATGGCAGCGGTCAGAAGGAACTGGCAGGATTGTTGTGCCCCTCCCTTGGTCATGCGCACTGGAGCCCTGCATGTGACTGGGGAGAGGGCGCGAAAATCCCTTTCACTTTAGAAGATACCGATCGGGGTCAGTGCAGGCGCACTGTATCCCAGAGGTGTGAATGCACAGATGACCACTTGAAGATCCGCAGTTACAGGTAAGCAACCTATATTTCTCACAACTGCATGTTCTGGCTTAAGAAGCTGGTCTCGTGTGTAAGAGTATATGATATGTTCCAAGTGGTCAGGCATGTTGGTCTGAAGCAGAAGAACAAATCTACAGTCGAGTGGCACCTTTAAGACCAACAAAGGTTTATTCAAGGTATGAGCTTTCGTGTGCATGTACACTTTTTCAGATACAGGTAGAGTTCAAACTTATAAACAGAGACTGAACAGCAAATTAACATGTTACACAATGAAGTCGTTTTAAGGTATGCAAAGACAAAACTATGGTATGTTGTCAAGTGGTATGACAGAGTGTTCCGTCTTTGACAAAGCAGTCAGCGGAACAGATTCACATGCTAGCAGCTCCGTGAGCAGTTCTTACATGCAGTTCTTACAACTTTCTGACTGGTGCCAGAAAAAGCGTTGGGGGTGCCATTGCACCTGCGGGTACCATCTTGGGAGCCCCTGTCCTAGGAGTTCCATGGACGAGCTGGGGGGCAGGGTCCATGAACTGGTATAAAAAACGCTTCTTTGATTTATTACTCTGAAAACTGCCTTAAAAATTCTTCTTTCTGTCAAGTTATGCTTGCTTCACGCTAAACAAGGGTAGGATGGCATGAGATGCTACTGTATATGGTCAGGTGGTGTACAGTTGTTACCGTCACCATGTTAGAATGTCTTGAATAGTTGATTGGAATTAAAGAAAATGTACCCTACTGCCATTATGATTATGGACATCTGTCCTTGTTTTTATCAAGTCACGTTGGATTGTAAGGTAAAAATGTAATCTTTTCAAGTGTTCATTGTAAAAAAAAATCATTCCAAGGGGGGTCCATAGCTTTCATGAGATTCCCACAATGGTCCATGTCCCCAAAAGGTTAATGACAACCGCCTTAAAGCAAGTCTCTAGCACTTTTGTAACAATGGAGAGATAAGGAAAAGTGTGCAGTTAATATTTGGAACAAACATTTGTTTTGGACAATAAGAAGAAGAAGAGCCGGTTTTTATGCCCCACTTTTCGCTACCCGAAGGAGTCTCAGAGCAGCTTACAATTGCCTTTCCTTCCTCTCCCCACAAGAGCCAGAAGACCAGTGGGGTGTTTTTGAGGTAGATTGACATGCAGCTCTTGTTAGTTTTTTAAGATTGTACCAGTTTCAATATGCAATTTAATATTGACGAATAGTAATAAAGGTTCTTAAATATGCTGAACTATGCCCATCCATACACAGTACTCAGAAACACATATGTATGCTATAACATAATGGAATACTACGCACAATAATACAAACGCACACACGTTATAACGGCATTCCCTCACAACTCTGCCCCCTCTGGTGGTCTTTAGGCCTCTCCTGCCATGACCTTTCTGTGACCCAGATTCTCAAAGCAGCGAAATCTGCCAAAGGCTAAAGATTCCTGAAATAGAGTAATTTTCAGTGTTCTGCACTGCAGTCTTTTTGAAAACACCAAACTGCAAGCCGCTGAACTCTGTAGATTACTGAAAAACTTGAGTCAGAACTTTTGTTGCCAGGTCAGTTAGATCCATTATCCAACTGTTAGTTCATATCAATGACATTCTCAGTCTGAGGCTGGACTTCATTTCAGTATTCCCTCCTCTCTCTTTTCTTAGATCAACAAAGCAGATGAGCTGTCCAGCCGAATTCAGAACATGCTGGGCAGCTACGAACAGATGAAGGCGCTCATCGCCGCCAAGGAGCACCAGAACCTCATAGGGATCCGTAACAGCGTCGTGTCTCTGATCCCTCAACACAAGCCAGATCACCCGCTCTTCCCCGAAAAGACCAGCAACATGTTACCCTCCTCATTCCAGAACAGCAGCCGTCACCACAAGCCCTTGGGACCCCTTACTTCAGGTGACCCTTCTGCGAGTTGCTCTGCTCACTACCAGAAAGTTAGCTCGAGGATAGAACGAGCGTCTGATTTGCAAACGCCGGGCGGCAAGTTGCCCGGCAACCAGAAGCAAGCTCCTGAGCAGAGCTGCAAAACCCAAGAAACCCAAAGTAGGATGTGCCTGAAGAAAAACGAAAAATGCATTGAAGACGAAATTGCCAAAGAGCTGCAGGCCTCCTTATCGGAACTTTCCCCATTGCTGTCCACGTTGTCTTCCCCGATAGCACCTCTGTCTCCTCTACATTCCAGCCAGCATGTCAATTCCAGGTCTCACAGCAGCAGCAACTATAAAAGCCATGGGCCGAAGAGCTCCCCTTCTCAGGACCTAGCAGCTGGAACGCGTGACAGCGAAAGCCAGGACAGCTTGAGCGCCCCAGGAGCTCTCTGTTCCCAGCCCCCAGCCCAGACATTTCCCACTTCCTTACCATCAAAAACAAGTGCAATACAGCAAAAACCAACTGCCTACGTGAGACCAATGGACGGTCAAGATCAGGCACCGGATGAGTCACCGGAGCTCAAGCCGCTGCCTGAGGAGTACCACGAACAATCGTACGGGAAAATAGCAGATATCAAAGTGAACTCCAAGGCCAAGTTGCCCACATTGAAAATACCTACTGAACCAATTGAGGTTGGTCAAATCTCTCCTTCTTGTCGTTTATTTGAGTTTTGCGCAAAAAGTGGGGGTTTGCTATTGTTTTAATGGAGGGGTAGGACAAGCCCAAGCTAGCCCATCTCATCAGATCTTGGAAGCTAAGCAGGGTCGTCCTTGGTCGGTATTTGAATGGGAGACCGCCAAGGAATACCAGAATCATGACATGGAGGTAGGCAGAGGAAACATCTCTTGCCTTGGAAATTGGGTCACTATAAGTTGTGACTTGACAGTAAAAAAAAGGGGGGGGTACATCAGGTGAACAAAATACAAATAAAAAAGGGAGCAGTTCCACATCCTGTGGTCCACTGTTGAGAAGCTCCTCTTCTGCCTGGCCACCAAAGAAACTTCTCATGAAGTGGCACATGGGAAAGGACCTTCAAGGCAGATCATAGAGTGTAGGTAGGCTCATGCAGAAATAAGGCTGTCCTTGAAGCATCTTGGACACAGACTGTTCAGGACTCTAAAGGTCAGAGTTGGCGGTTTTCTCTCCGGGGCTACATGGACAGCCCGTGCGTTTGACAAAGGATTTTTATAATATCTTTTATGCATCTGGTTGGAAATGAGACTACCACATTCTACAGCAGTTTCATTTTTTAGAGACTCTTCGAAGGAAGGCCCACATAGAGTACAGTTTACTGCAGTAGATGTAACCAACACTCCTGCTAAGCTGTGGAGTCCTGTGAGCAAAAATTCTACTTTGTAAGCTACTGGCATTAAAGTTGTGAGTGAGTGATTTGGCTACTGCATAAATGAGTTTGCTCTGGAGCCATCCTTCCTGAGCTAAGACAGAAATGTTTGAGCCGGAGGCTAAAAAACTGTGATCTAGCTCACACTAACTCAGCTTAGAGGGAACACTGGATGTAACCAAGGCATGAGTGACTATAGCTAGGTCATTCCTCTACAGGTAGTCTAGGGAAAACAGCCAAGGTTTTAATCAGACATTTATGGCTATTAACACTATTAAAAATTGTGATGTAGTCTTGAATCCTGGAACACATCCAAACCATGAGCCTGAGTCTTAAAGAGGATCGCAGCTCCATCCAGTATAGGCTGGGCATTTCCAAGAGCCACACCCATTTCACAAACAATGGTAGTCTTTCTCCCCCCCACCCCCCATTTGGGTCAGCTTGTTGGTCCATCAGATTTCAGACACCGACTTGGAATCTCCACAGCCTCCTTAGAATCAGCCTCAAAGGAGACCTCCCCCAACATTTTCATGTAAGCAGTAAACAAAATGTGAGATAGGAGAGAGCCTTGTGGTCACCCCATAAGCCCCCGGGCTGAGGAACTGAGCAGCAATCTCCCAGCCACCACCTCTGGGGGGGGGGGGGTGTCTGCCTACCCTGAATGACTTGGCGCTACTGCAGAATAGTAGCTGCTCTCCAGCAGAGCTTGGGTAAGAATGCTGATCCTTCTGATGTTCCTCTCTTGATCCTGGGGTCCCTTTCAACTCACGGAAAGATCATTCCTGTAATCTCGAGAGCCATAAGGAGGGAACTGCACCTGGGGGTTAAGATGCTGCAGGAAGAAAGGGGGTGAAATTGCCCTCCCTTCTTCACTGCAGCCCTCTGAGCTCTGTGTTCCCAGAAGTTATCTTTTTGTAGTTTAGAAGGGATTCCTGGAGCAGAGAGGAAAAATTCTGTGTGCTTTCCATGTACCTTTTCTTGGATAGAAACCATTATCCCCCTCCCAGTCCCCATCCTAGCAAGGCAACTCCAAAAGTTGGTCTGAGGTCTACTGAAAGCCTGAGAGGTTTGTTAAGCCCTAAAATAAACATTGGAGTATTTCTCTCCACTGTGTTTGACAGCTACAAACAGAAAACCTTACTCCCCCTTGCTCCTGACATCACTCCTTCCATCAAATGGTTCCCAGCTAATTGAATGTGCAATACTTGTGTGTCACCTACAGCTGTGAATTAATTGCGGATGGCTTATACTCCTGGCAAGTTTGACAAGTTAAGCCTTTCCATTTGAGCAGAGGAGAAAGGGCTTTACTCCAGAGCCAATTAATCTGCAGCGGGATGGCTGTGTGATGACTCACTTTGTGTGCTGCTACCTACCCGTAAATCTGTACAAATCTTCCTACTGTTCCAAATCCTGTTGTCTCTTAACTTCCACTGCTTCAGTTGCAGTAGAGTAGAACACCCCACCTTGCACCCTAGTCAAGTTTAGATAGATCCTTCCCCCTTTTCATCTTACAGTTATCTAGTTCACGGCATCTGCTGTTACTCATGAGGCCTGTGGTGAGGCTGCATGTTTGGCTAACTTTTGAATTTAGAACAGGAGGCGCTCTTTGTACCACTCGGGAACTATTCTGAAATGAGTGAGAGAGCCAACATGGCCAGTGATTTGCTGGGGTATAGGCAGCATGCTCCCAGTTTGCCAGTTAGGATCTGGAATTTTTTAAGCATGCAAATACAGAAGAAGGCAAAATTGAGAGTATTGATGTGGGGGAGGTGACCCTCTTGCAAAGCCCTTAGTTCTGCATTGAGACAGCTTGCTGCAGTTCCTAGGAGCATGGGAAAGGGTACAGGCTCTGACCCCAAATGAACATTGCGGATGTGGAGTTCCTCGTTTGTGCATACACTTCCTCTGTTGGATGAAAGTCTCTTAATTTCTCTTCTTTTTCAGATCAAGAGTAAGGGGAATAGAGGTTTCTAACATTGCTTTTATAAATGCTTGGGGGTGCTTCTATGGTAGTACCAAATTCAAATGAAATGACCCCATACCCAGTCCTGGTCAAAAGGCCTTTCATATCAAAGTCACTGTCAGAACTACACTGAATTTATTGCTGTCCTCAGAGCTAAATCGAGGTACGTTGCGGAAATTTTTTCCAAAACTTACCAACTGTTTTGCTTGTCATCCCAATCCTGCGTCGGTAAACCCTTCCCAGATAACAAGTAGAGTGGTAGAAGTGGAACTCCAATCCAGATCCGTTTGCATGTGTGCTTTTGGTGGGGGCAGTTTTGCATTTTGGGCAAGCTGAGATTTTGGGCAAAATGGTCCAGTTTGAAGTCAGTAGAGGAGGTAAGCTGCTTGTGACTGGTGTCTATGTGACAGTTCGAAACCATTTTCTTCTTTTGAGAAGCTTCAGAGTAACATGGTGTTGCTAAACATATGTATCGCGTTTCCTAAATCTGGAATGGGCTCATGACCATTCAGTAGAGAACACTTACTGAGCAAAAGAGGCCCCCTGACTAACCAGCTTATCAACCTATTTGATGCTTCTCTGGGGATCCTTTTTTCTATGTCCTGTTGTGGTGGGCCCCCAAACCAGAAGCTTGGGAGTTTCATTATGAATGACTAGTTGCCATAACAACTAATGAAACAGAATCCAGCAGAAGTTAAACTCTTGGGTTCTTCTGCTGTGTCTCCTACACACTCCCATTTTTTGTTTGGTTTCTTCTACTGTATTCAGTCTTCTTCTTTTTTTAAAAAAGCTTCTTATTATATCTTAGTGCTTGTTCCAATAGCTTAATATATTTTTTCCTTCATTAGACTAGGGTGAAAATTGGGGTTTATGCCTTTATGTCACGTTGTTTCTTTAATACCACTTAATATTTATTCACCATTCATTTGTGTGTGCATTAATATTTTTAAACGTGTCTTGCTTTTGAACTGAGCTTGCAGGGTTTATAGTGCACATGCAAATCAGAGAATGTGGCACTTTCAGAATTACTCTCTTGGTAGAACGGTAAACCTCAGGTCTCCTCAAATACCAGTTGTGGTAAGAGAATCACAGCTGTGGTCTCTTGAACCTAGAGGACAGCGTGGGTCCTTTATTGTTGGGTTTACTGAGTGTTTTGGGGGGGCTTTGTGCGTGTTGCCCAGAGGGTGTGCTCTCATGCATGCGTGCACACACACCTTTTGAGGGTAGGGCCGTGGCTCAGTGAGAGCATTTGTTTTGCCTGTGGATGTCCCAGGTTCAATCCCTGGCATTTCCAGGTTTTTTAAAAAATGTAGTTGGTAGTGTAGTTGGTAGTGTGAAAGATGTCTGCCTGAGATCCTGGAGAGCCAGCTAGAGCACACAATAGACCTTGCTGGAGTCCAATGATCTGACTTGGTACAAATGAAAAGAGTGTTTGGCCAAACATTAGGAAGAACTTCCTGACAGGTAGAGCGGTTCCTCAGTGGAACAGGCTTCCTCGGGAGGTGGTGGGCTGTCCTTCTTTGGAGGTTTTCAAACAGAGGCTAGATGGCCCTTTGACAGCAATGCTGATTCTGTGAACTTAGGCAGATCATGAGAAGGAGGGCACGAAGGGCTCCATCAGTGCTTAGTTCTTGTGGCCATTTCTTACATGCCCAGGGAAATGCTGATTGCCACTTTGGGGTCAGGCCGGTTTGGCCAGGGATCCCAGCGGGTTTTTTTTTGCCATCTTCTGAGCATGGAGCAGGAGTCACTGTGTGTGTAGGGGGGAAGGGTATTTGTGAATTTCCTGCAATGTGCAGGGGGTTGGACTAGATGACCCTGGAGGTCCCTTCCAAATCTATGTTTCTATAAAGCAGCTTCATGTGTTCATGTGGAAATGCTGAACTGCTTTATATGTATCTGATATATCAGTTGATATAAAAAGTAGGTAGGTGTGCTAGACCATAGCAAGATCCAAAAAAGCCACGAAATACCTTTTATTAAGACCAAATGACACAGTGCAGAGTACAGACTGTTGAACTCTCCAGAACTTGTCATCAGGTTGTATGATGGGGAGGGGCTTAAGAGTGCTTTGTAAGCATCCTGAACATTAAGATCAAGGTGTGAGAGCTGTGAGACTCCCCCAATATCTAGTCTGATGAAGAGTTCTAGAGAACGTGAAAACGTGGGCTTTGTGTTGTGTGGTGTTGCTTTGGTCGGGTGCTAATAAAAGGTATTATATAGTTTTTGTTCTTGATATATTAGTTGTTGAAATTTTGGGACTTGTGCACTTCTCCTCACTCCTGTCTGGAGAATCGAATACTTCCTGGTTTTACCTAATGGCTGTTTAGCATGATGTTCAAATTGGCCAGAGTTACAAACCATGTTCTCCTGCCAACAAATCAAGTACTTTAAACCTATGCTCCCTCTAAGCTGTGGAGTCTTGTGAGTAAAAATTCTACTTTGTGAGCTACTGGCATTAAAGTTGTGAGTGAGCGATTTGGCTACTGCATAAACTGGTTTGCTCTGGAGCCATCCTTCCTGAGCTAAGACAAAAATGTGTGAGCCAGTGGCTAAAAAACCGTGAGCTGGCTCACACTAACTCAGCTTAGAGGGAACACTACCTTAAACCAGGATTAAGTTTTGGATTAAAATCCTGGTCTGTGGGCAAGAGAAGAGTGTTCAGCTTGTCTTTTTGCCCACTTTCAACGTTGGGCCAAACTGTGCAGAGTTCTAAATTGGGAAGTCTTAATTTCGCAGCTGCACACAAACCAAAGGGGCGCACAAGTCTGACGACTCCATGGCTTGTTGACTCTTCTTGTGAACCGGCGAGTTAATTCGTGGCATTTGAATGAAGCACGTGTCTCATTTGTGGCATACTGCAGCATATTTGCACGCAACTTTTTCAGTGCTCGGCCTCACTCTTTTCATCGCCACATTTGCTGTTCATCTGTGGTAGCTGATTGTGACGAGATCCTGGGATAGCCACCACTGAATCATCCAAGCATCTTTTAAAGTCAAATTCCAGGCACGTCCAGCCCCAGTTCAGATTGGACCGCCATGTGGAAGGGAAGGAGGGTTTACTTTTCCCCACCCACCCAGGTTTTTGCTCATTGGAGCTGGCTGCTCCAGACTGTTAGCCCTGTATCCATCCTTTTGGTTTAGTTTAGTTTAAAGGGGTGATAACGGCAGCGGCGGTGGGGGGGATTTTGACTGGTAAAACTGAACTTAAGTAGAAGAGTGAAACCTCCTCCTCCATGTGTGGCTGTGGGTGGCTGTAATTTTGAGTTAATGGACTGGAGACCCCGTGGCTGAATGGAAATAGTGTGTTTTCTGGTTACAAAGGCAGTCATGCTGAGATACTTGCTGTTCTTGGAAACCGAGCTTGCGAGTATGAATCAGATAGAAATACAGAGAGAGAGAGAGAGAGCACCGCAATATAATTTTGTATTGCCATCGGTGGCCGTTTGTTCTCAAACACGGGACGCCCTTTTTGTGGAACTGTAATCTTCTTGAATTAAGATGTTTCCTTAAATTAGGAACATCTGGCAACACTAGGTGGTGAGGGAACTTTAAAAAAAAAATTCTCGTTGTATTTTGTTTTAACTTGGCCCTGCTTTTTTGTTTCCTGGGCCCAGTTTGACATAGCGATAGATTAGAATTCCTAATGAGAAGCTGTTGATCATTCCAGGCATTAGCGGAATTTGCACTGACTTGAAACGGGGGAGGGGGGAGACAGCAAGAACCAGCAGGAGAAAAACTTGAGTGTCCTTAGAAAAGATGACAGGCAAACAACTTCGCAAGGCAGCAATGATGCAGCAAAGAGTGAAGACAGGGAGTGGGGTGGGTGGGATGGGGATGGTATGCATCTTAATGAGGGAAGGATAATGCCAGAAATACAGCGGTGGGCTTCTGAGGGGAGATCAGACAGGTAAATCAGCCTCCGGCCTGCCTTTCCCTTACACCTTCTGTCACAACAGCTGCTTAAATTATTGGGGGGGGGGTGTCCAGGAGGTGTAATGTGATGTACTATCTCTTGTGATGTACTTCCTTAACTGCTGTTTTAGAAGGCTTGGGGGGGGGTTGCCCCCATTTAAGGGTTCCCTGTCCCCCTAACCTGGATCTTTTCGCTGTGTCTTTCTGTTTAGGGCAGCTTTCAGTTCTGCATTTCTTCTGCTGATGTTATTCAGCTCCACCCATTTCATAACTCCAGGCAGGAGATCTCTCTTTAGCCAGCTGGCTGCCTGCCTGTCCTTCCCCTCCAGCACTCTTGGTTTGGTCTCTCCTGTCAAACCATGTATCTCGCCACACCCCAAGTAAAATGGTCCACAGTCATATTTTATGTTCCTAAAGTAACAGAATGACTTTCAATCTGGAAAAGAAAAAAGAAGTGCTAATGTAGCATTTTTTTTTCAATTTTTCTGGAGATTTCCGTTTTTCCCAGAAGAAAACGGAAAAAACCTGGGTTTTTTTCTGAGCTTCAAAATTTCCGGAAATGGTTACATCTCTAGAGACTACCAAGGATGTCCAGGGTCCTTACGTAGAGGCAGGCAACAGCAAACCGCCTTTAAACGTCTCTTGCCTTTAAAATCCTTTGGGACTTGATGCCCCCCCCCCCCCCCCCCAAGTTTTAGTTCTCATATTTTAGTGTCCTTTAGGACGTTGTTGGTCTTGGCGCAGTTCTTAGGCTGAACGGAATGGTACAGAAGATACAGGCAGTTTCCTGGTTGTGGTTCATATACCTGTGATGTCTTCCTTTTCCTGGCAGCTTCCCTATATATTTGATCTTTTGTTTGTAGAGAGAGGAGTAGCTGTACTAATGCATCGTCATAATCAGCGCCTGACTACTTCTGTCTCGCACGGCGGACCATAAAAGAGAGCCATTACCATGAGAACTGTTATTTCTAAAGTCAACTCTCCTTGGGTTAATCTTTGCTATTGAGGTAGTGTATAGTAGCTTTATAACTTTTTAAACCATCTCTAGTTCTTGGCAACAGATCGTTAGATTGGGCTGCCATGACAATTTGACCTGTTGGCTACTGCATTGCTTCCATTCTTACAAAATTCGTTTAGGCTGCTAGTGTGTCCCCACAATTTCGCACAGAAAATACCTTGGGAGGTGGTGGTATGTGGAGCAGGGTTTGTGTTGCAGTGATTTAAATATACAGTTCCCACCGTGTATTTGTCTGTGTGAACCAGGCATGAGTGCAACTTTTTATTTGTGTCTTAGAGACTAAAATGTGTTGGTCTTTAAGGAGTTGGTGCAAAAAAGGACTTAAATGTATATTTAAACCTATCCCAAGAGACCAATTTTCACAAGCTTTTAGTACAAAACTATACAATAGACCCTTCCCACCATACCGCTTAAGCCCACTGAAACCAATGATTTCCTCATGTTTTAATTTACTCTGCTGTTGATTTAGCCATGTTGTCTATCCATTTTTTCCCCAGGCCTCTTTAACAATTTCTGGAATTAACTTAATTTGTTACTAAGTGCTGTATTGTGCATATTTCTTTCTTTCTTTTTTTTAAGGGGCAACATGAGGCATCTTTTTCTCTACTCTGCACACAGAGCAAGCAGTGTGAATGAGATCTAGTGTATATGCACGCTCCTTGGCCTAATTTCTTTTGGTCCTGCGTTCAGTTACTGTAGGATGGATCCAGCTGAATTTTTCTCTCGCCCAATTTTCCTTGCTGTCACAGACTTTTTTACGCATGGCTTTTGTCCATGCATATCCCATGATCCCCAATATCATCTTTTTGCTGGTCAGCAGGAACCCCTCCTTCCTTTATCACCAGCAGAATAGCTGGTTGGATCCAACCATCTGGCTGCATCTTGTTCAGAAACATAATTCCAGTCTGTTTAGCTGGCTGGTCAGCAAACAGATTTGAATCTGGGCCACTATGTAAATTGTGTGAGGGGATAGTAAACCAGTTCCTCAACACATTCCCTCCCCCACCAATACTCTCTTTTTATACTACCCTTACTCTAGGGAGTGCAAGGCAGCATAATATGGCTTTCACCTTCCCATTTATCGTCACAACAACCTTGTGAAGTAGACTAGGCTGAGAAGGAGGGAGTGGATGTGATTAGCTAAAGGCCACCCATTTTATTTCATGGTCAAGTTTCAGCCTGCCCAGTAATTCTGTTGCTACTTTCTGGATTAAAAGGAAAAAAGTATTTGAAGGCCGAGGACAGACTGGCAATCTAAAGCGGAGGCAAAGCGGAGGGAACTGGTGCGGGGGAAAAACCCCACGGAGCTGGCCGTTCACACTGGCCAGAGCAATGCGGATCAGCGGCGATACGGAGCGTTCAGACTGCCACGGAGCCAGCGCGCGCCGCTGCGCTTTTTTTTGTTTTCCTTTGATGTGTTTCGCATGTGCGCACATGCGCATATGCGCATAACTTTGTGTGGCGCGTTCACACTGCCGCCTCCGGATGCTTCCTGCTTCCTCCAAGTTCACACTGTTTGGAAGCGGGAGGCATGCGGAGGACGGCCCCTGAACACCGGTTTTACCCGGTGTCCTGCTAAAGCGGAAGGAAAGCGACTGGGAGACGGGTAAGTACGAAACGGAGCCGACGGACAGATGCGCATGTCTGAACGTGCTCCTTTCTTCCGTCTCCGCAGCGTGCCTGCCCCGCTTTAGATTGCCAGTCTGTCCTCGGCCGAAATATTTCTGTGCAGTTTCCTAACATAGTTTTTGAGCAATTTACAGCATATAAAATATCAATTAAAATACAATAGAATCTATACTAAAACTCAATATTTTTTTAACAAGTTTATTTATCGGATTGTGTACATACAGAATAATCAATAATTTACATTCATTACATATCTCTGAGTCTACAGTTCATATTTTTGATCCAACCCTATATACAATCTATTCTATCTTTTTACATGTATTTCTTGATCCTTTCCCTGTAAAATAATATTTATTTTTTTCCATTTCTGGCACCTCTAGTATTTTATATATTACTTCTTCTCTTGTAGGTAGTTTATTTAGTTTCCAACCTTGTGCTACTGACATTCTTGCCGCTGTTAAAATATACGTTATTAGATACATGTCATTTCTGTTGTAATTTAAAACTCAATATTAATTAATTTATTAAAATATTTACATCTTGCCTTTCCTCATGGTTCAAGGCAGGTAGACTCAAGTAGCATGTAGGTTCAAGTAGGTTCAATTAGCTGTTAACTTACATAGAGCTAAGCCAAAATTTTATCTAGTACCACTAAATCCCCCACCCCACCCCGGCTCCAGAGGGTGAAGGAGAAAAGGGGGGCAAAGGTCAGATAGTATTTTGATTCTATAATCTGTCCCCCAAAAGCTCAGGAAAACAAGATCCTCTTTAACAAGTGTTTAAAATTCAAGAAAGCAATAGATGCAAGTCCAAAGGTGAGTTGCCACAAAGGAAAAAGTATTTAAAGCCAGCCTCCAATTTCATCTCAGAAGGCAGGGACAAAGAAGTATCAGAAAGATGAGGGCCTGGGGCAAGGATCTTAGCAATCCTCCTTCCTCCACTCCATATTTCCTCAGTTTTGTTGGCACATAGATGGAGGGCAGATGGCACCTTTCAGTAGGCTGGATTTGGTCCATGGGCCTGCAGTTGCTGACTCTTCTCTTTAGATAAATGCTCAGAGGGTATGCATATGAAAAATACATGTTTTAAATGTATAAACAATAATATATCTCTACATGTATTTTATGAAAAATTGTAGTATAATATTGTTAGTGCAGGATATTGGAAAATACTACAGTCAAAAATGTTTTCTGACAAAACTATAAAAATCTCTTTAAGGGCTTCATCATCATCCTCATCATCATCACACACACACACACACACACCCTCCTTGAGGGGAGGTGTGATGTGCAGGTATAAGGACAATACTTTTATATATATAACTGACTTTGAGAATCCTGCAGTGGACACCACTTGAACATAAAAGTCCGTCTTTTCTTGTTCTCATGCTGTGTCTGTGCGTACATACACATGCAAACAGACAATGACATAACACCTTTTATGAGAAACAGCTGTCCGTCCCAGTGGAAATCTCCTATTTAAATAACATTATGGGTTTAATATGGTAAACGAAAGCCCGTTATTCCCTTTATTGTAATCGATCCTTTATTTATGCAACTAATTATCCGGAAGGTTAATATAAAAGTTGAGAATAAAGTATTCCTGGTGGTGTAAGAGGGTGTCAAGCAGTAACTTAATAATAATATACAGAGGCAAAGAAGAGCGGGTTTTAAATATGTAAACAGAAGGGAGGGAAAAAAAGCTACTTTGCTGTATGTGCTTTTCTAGGTGACTCCCACCGGACCCTGGGATTGCTTGTTCCCTCCTTGCTCTTCCTCTGGGTACAGCTGCAGGTCCCATCCCCCCCCCCCCCCCGGCCTTCCCTCTTTTACACTAGAAATAAAATATTAACAAAGCCGGCCATTAGAGAAGACCAGATAAAACATCTTCACTGGTGTGTTTTCTGGTGTTTTCAACAAACTCTCCGTGCAGTCCTTGGCAGAAGTCAAAACTGCCGAAGGGACAGATGTTGCCAGTTTGAAACGCACAAGAAGGGGGGGGGGGGGAGACGCACGGCAGACATTGCTAAGCAACCATGTACTTGAGGGAGCGTTTTTTAGGAGCGCAGCCAAGGGAGTTCTGCCTGGGAGCGCTCGCTGGCTTCTCATGCTCAGTGCGAGGGAAGAGATTAAAAAGTTCTTTCCTGTCGGAGGCTACTGCCACCGCCGCTGGTACAAAAAGACTCTAACCTTGTTGACACTGATCGCAGCTGACAAGGGAATGTCTGAAAACAGGAAACCTCTTTTGCCATGTAGGGAGGCAGTAAGACATGTTCACAGAGGTAAGTGGTTCCCTCTCCCTCCGCCTTCCCACACGCGCACACAACGAATACGGTTCCACGGTATTTACTTGGAGGGGAGGGACCCAGCCAGGAAGGCAAGACAGGTTGCTGGGTGGCCCCGTTGAAAGGGAGTTGAGAGGCCAGATGTCTTCTTTTTCCGCGCTGTCTATAAATAACCAATGGAAGGGCCGCTTATTCAGAGGGCTGTCTTGCTAAAGCAAACAGGTACAAGTGAACTCCCCTGCATGTGTGACTCGTAAACAAGGATGGCTTCAGTGGCCTAGGCAGAGCGGTGCCCTCCCTTCCGTGACAAAACAGCTTGATGGATAATTGACAAGCTGCGGCATATCCCTTTGGCGTCAGTCAAACTGGATTTTATTAGTAGCAGCGTTTCCTAAAAGCTCAGGGAATTTTTTTTTTTACAAGCTCATAACTCTTGTTGTGGCAGAAAGGAATGTCACCTGGTAAGGTGGCTCCAGGACTCTCCTTTCCGGAGGGGGAGATAGATAATGGTGCATTTAAAAAAGAAAGACAAGAGAATTCTGTAGAACTCCAGGGAAAACTTTTTTTTAAAAAATTCTTCATTCTTGTTTGTTGGACCTACATAAAAGGCTTTGAGATAAAAGGACTTCTGCAGTTTATATTTTAAATTTTGCATTCGGTTTTTTTTGGGGGGGGGCTCAGTAATTCAGAATATGCTACTCAGAGCTTAACAGTGTTTTCTATTGGTCAAGCACACAAAAGTGGTAAGAATTATTCTAATTTCATGCGAAGTAGCTGTGGCTCCTGAAATAAGTTCTCTCATGAAAGATTTGAGTCCTACCTTGGAATACAAAGCAAGATGCAGACAGTATCGATTTGCAGTTATTGGGAATGCCTTTGCATTGTCTCAGGTTTGGCTTCTGGTTGGTAGAAAAGGAGTGACAACATCAGATGGGTCAGAGATTGCATTGATGAGAAACCAGAAGAATGTTTAAAAGCATGTTGGAAATGCCCTGATATAGACGTGGTTTCCTAGTCCATGATTGTAGTTAACCATAGTCAAAGACCACAGGTAGATTTCATTGCAAAATTGGGTTGATTTTTTAAAAAGACAGTTAAGTCCTAAACATAAGCTTTTCCATGCTTGCTGCTTATACCCTATCCAGTTTTTGCTTTCCTGGGGGGAAGTCTCAATCCATTAAAGGTCCCAAGTGTTTTTGTGGCCCCCACCCACCCTTTAGTCACAAGAGGAAATTGTCAGGGGGGATCTTGCTCAGTCAGTTCCTACAATCCAAGAATTGACTGAAGAAGAAGAAGATTGCTTTGATTGGGACTCCTGTCAAATTTCTCTCAAGAAATAACAACAGCCAAACAGGGCCTTATTGCTTCAATGTTAAGACAGTGCACTCACCTCCTTCCCCCTCTCAAAAAACCGAAAATATTTTGAGCTAGGCAAACCTCACAACAGCGACATCCATGGCACTGCAGTGTTTGTACCGGGCCCTGTTTACAGCGAGCAAGTTTGGCCCAGAAAGTTGCTGCTGGTGGGTGATTTTCAGAGCCTGATTTTTTATGCCTTTTATTTCACACTGTGTTTATAATCCCGCCCTCGCTCTATGACATATAGAAAAAATTATGTCAAGATAACACTTCTTTTCTTGGGCTAGCATTATTGTCAACTAGAGAAGCTCCAACCTGGATGGCCCAATTTTGTTAGATCTCGGGAAGCTAAGCAGGGTCAGCTGTGGCCAGTATTTGGAAGTGAAACCACCAAGGGTCGTGACACGGAGACAGGCAATGCCAAACCACCCCTGAATGTCTCCTGTCTAGAAGACCTATGGGGTTGCCATAAGTCAACTGTGACTTGATGGCAGAAAGAAAAAAAGAAGTTTCATGCTGCAGGTTCCTCAAAGGCTTATGGAACTTTGCTCAGTGAGAAGATTAGTAATGGTGGGCAAACTTCCCTGATTAACAGCTGGGTCCTACTGAACTTTGCCTGCCTCATGCAGCTGCAGAGGGAAGATGAAGTGTGTTCCCGGATACGTTTTCCGATTATGCAGAATAATGGTGATGTCCAGCAGGTCTGGCCAGTACCTGATGTGAATTAAGTGTTTGCTGTGGGATATGCCCGGCATCCTTTGCAAAGCCCAGTGATTCCATGGCAAGCTGACCAGTCCGATGTGCAGAGGTCTCCCTCAAGGTAGAGAGCTTTGGGAACGACCACACTAGACCAGTGGCTTCTGGAACTGCTTGGCTAATGGGCTAATTAGTTACCGTTAATTCTGTGTTTACTTAAACCTTAATGCCCATCATATCTTTGACCTTTGGGGGAATAGCATTACAGGCAGAATGTTCAATCTTTGTAGGGGAAATTTATTTGCGCCCTGTGGGTTGCTCAGCTCTGCTTAGTTTTTCATTTTCCCTTTTTTTAATATCTGTCATTTACTAGGCAAATAAAATGCTGCTTTATAAATTATTCACTGGCTTCCTGTCTTTAAGTACTTGGTCTTCCACTAGCAGTTAAATATAATGCATGCAGGCTTTTTTTTTTTCTTTCTGCTTTCCCCCCCCTTCTGTAAATGCATCCCCAGCTGCAGGGAATATTTATCTTATCCATTTGTTGTTAAAAAACAAACAAACAAACCTACACAAGATTTATTCAGGCCCCATCTGGTGGAGTAAAGTAATGGTTTAAAAACCTGTTGTGGTGAATTAGGGGTGTGAAAGGATTGTTGTTGTTTTTAAAACAGCTTGTTGACTAGATTTGTAAATGTTGTCTTCGGGCCTAAAGGATTCCTCTTGGTAGAAGTTTGGCCCTTTCTCACTCCTTTCCTTTCATTCAGATGTACTAAGTGTTCTTATGTGTGGCCTCTCCAGCTTTGGTACTAGGTGATTTGAAAGACCTCTGTCTGAGACCAGTAGACTGACCCAGTGGAAACCAGCTTTGCTCTGTCCTGAATGGGCCCAGACTGGCCCGATCTCGCCAGATCTTGGAAGCTAAGCAGGGTCAGCCCTGTTTAGTATCTGGATGGGAGACCTTTAAGGAGGTCCAGGGTTGCTATACAGACATGGGCAATGGCGAACCACCGCTGAATGTCTCTCTTGAAACCCCCCCCCCCCCCGCCGTTAGCTGTGACTTGATGGCAAAAAAGGGGGGCAATTTCAGGTGTTTTTATATTATCGTTATTGGTTATTACAGCGCATTCGCTTCTGGTTTTTAAACAGAGTTTACTGTTGAGATTGCAGTTCACTTTGTTTTTGCTCCACGAGGTTTCATAGCGTTTCCGTGCAGGCAGTGAACTACGATTGCAGTCCTTTTTAAAGGCAGGTAAAACATTAATGAGACCAGTCACCACTACTAGTAGGGTCAGTTTATGTAGGCTTCTCTGCCTCCGGTTGTCACGTGGACTGCTTCTCACTTGCCACAAGTATTTCTGTTCCACAAAGTGGTTTCAAAACCACCCGACCCATCTGCGTCCAGAGTATCAGCTTGAAATCGTGTGGTGTCTTGCCGGTACTTTTTGGCGCTTAACGGAATTCTGAAAAAGAAACTTGCTCTCTCAGTTACACTAGCTTGTTGCACTCTACATCAGCTTCTAGCACAAACTCTATCATGCCCGTGTGCCGTGCTTCACACATTATAAAGTGCTATTCATTTTGGTTTTCACCCAGTACAGCCCAGTTCAGGATTCACGACCCAATCTTAGTTCACTCATAATGAACATGAACTTGATTAATTGCCCGGCTCATGGGTTTCCTTCCACTTCTGTCATACAGCATGTGGAAACTGAAAGCAGAAGTCTTCAGGATTCTCCACTTAGTTGTGATGCCCAAATCGGGTCCCTAAATCAGCTGAGACTTGTTTCATTCACATTAACTGAGATTCTTAACCAGAACTTAACTGTGTTTAAGAATCTCAAGTCCTAGAGAAGAAGGAAACCTCAGCCGGTGGAGGTGCCCAGGTTCAGATGTTGTGGTCGATTCGTCTTGATGCATGAAACTTCCTTCTTCTGAGTCAGGCCATTGGTCTGTCAAGGTGTTAGTATTATCTGCTCTGACAGGCAGCAGCTCTCCAGGATCTCAGGTAGGGGTCTTTCACATCACCTCCCACTTGATTCTTTTTAACAGGAGATGAAGGGGCATGCAAAGCAAAAGTTCCATTGCCGAACTGTGGACCCCCACTCCATTTAACTGAAGGCTTCCATCTTCACTTTCTGTGTGCTGCATGAGAGCAGAGGAGGGAGAGAGGGAGGACACAAGCACAGTGGCAAACTGGGCCTTCGTGTGTTGTGGTGCCTGAACTGAGCCCGTGCTGTCTTCATGTAAGAGTGTTGAATGTGTGTGGCTGAAAATGTCTACTGTGGAGCAGAAAAGTGGCAACAAGACAAGGAGTGGACGGTGGGTAGCGGGAATGACAATCCGAATCAAACCAGGCAAAGCCCCCAAAGTCTGTTGGCTTTTTTGGAGTGGTCCAGAATCCCAGTGCCAGAATATAATTTTAGTGGGCAGATGAGTAATAGGAGCCAGTGGACCTCCAGGTAGTAGAAAGCCATATCAATAAAGAAGGTTGCCATGATTGTAACCAGCTATTGATATGAAGCTTTGAAGGATTTGGAAATGCTAGTCCAGTTAGGAATGATATGGGGAGGGGATAAAACCGTTGTTATGTCCTTCATTTTCTTTACCCATTCTTATCAGTGTTGCAGTTGACAAGCTCCTTGGAGGATCTGGAGGCCTTCCAGGAGTCCTGCCAGCATTCCAGCATTGCTGCCATGACATGAGATGAGGGTCTTGCCTTCCACTGGTTCACTCACCTTCTAATGGCAGGAGCTCTTCCTTCCTTCCTTCCTTCCTTCCTTCCTTCCTTCCTTCCTTCCTTCCCTCCCTCCCTCCCTCCCTCCCTCCCTCCCTCCCTCCCTCCCTGTTGAGCATACTGGAGGAGGGGATAGTGTGGCTCAGCTCCTGTCTCTCTTGAGTGTATTGTCCTTTCTGTGCATGTGTATGCCCTCAAGAGGAGAGAAAGGTCACTGCAAGTGGAGCATTAGGAACCACTGAAGCCAGTGGACTGGGGTGTACCCTCATGGATTTAGCAATAGTTAGTGGTTTTTGTCTTTTTTCATGCAAATGAATGGTAAAGGTGAGGGCTTGAGGAAATGGGTTAGGCGGGTGTGCTAAATCTTAATGTCTGGTTGCCCCTCCCCGCAAATATTGCTGATAGTCTCTGAGTTTAATCCAAAGGTGGTGGTGGAGGAGGATCCGCATTTGGGGGTTGCAATGAATCCTAGCTGGAGCAGCAGGAAGTCATTCTCTGCTACCGAGAGCTGTTTGGATCCATCCCTCTGTCTCACAAAACTCAGTAGGAACCACTGAGAGGTGATCTTGCCCAGTTTATTTTCTCTACATTGTTTGTGTAGCCTCATCCCTTAATTTTAGGGTTGCTAACCTTCATGTGGGGCCTGGAGATCTCCTGGAATTACAACTGATTTCCAGGCTATAGAAATCAGTCCCCCCCCCCCCGCCCCCCCAGTCAGTGTCTGCTCCAGAGGATAGACTCTATGGCACCACATCTCTGCTGAATGCCCCCCTTTCCCAAACCCTGCCCTCCCCCTGGGCTCCATCCCCCAAATCTCCTGTAATTCCCGGATCTGGAGCTGGCAACCCGACTTGGAATCTCCATAGATCTTTTTTTGGTTGCGGTAGAGGGTGACACAGCAATGAAACCTGGGTGTGATGATGATTTAAGAAATTTAACACACAGGAAAGCAAAATGGATCCAATCTTAAGCCCCTCTGCATCTCTCCATGCCCCCCCACTCAATATGTAAGCACCATTAGATTTAAAAAAACACTTATAGTTGCAGGCAGGGTTTTTTTCCTGGGGGAGCGTGCTGGAACAGAGTTCCGAAACTCCTTTGTCAAAAAATGTTTAAAAGTTAACGAATTTTCAGTATGGAGATTGAAAACGCCATTCGGCACCTCTTTTTCAAAAAAAAAAGAAGCAGCAGCCCTGGTTGCAGGGCATAAACTGTAACCTCCTGGCTTGCTTTGCCTTCTTCAGAACGGAAGGCAACACACCTTATGACTGCATGGAAAACGAGTCTTGGCTGGCTGGAGCTTTCATAACATACCTGGCTTATTCCACAGAGGCCTGGTCCATGCCCCAGTGTGCTTAGTTTCTGTCTGGAAGGTTTCGGCGGCCGGGGGGGGGGGGGGGGGGTCGGGTATTGTTCCTTATTACAAGAATGCCAGAGTTTCTCTGCTAGATTTTCCTCCACTACAAAACAGTCTGTTTTTGTTGTCCAAAATAAGTATGATTAACGTTCACTGAAATGGTCAATGGGGAAGGAAGGGATGCAGAAAATGAATACAGAAAATGAACATAGAATATAGAAAATGAATGTAGAAAATGACTACAGAAAAATGCATTTATTGCCATAATCTGTTACAGTACTTGTAGTCCCTGAGATCTTCTGCTGAGATTATTTTGCTCAAATCCCTTCCTCTGAGTGTGCGTGTGCGTATACACCCCCCCCCCACCTGCATACTTCTCCCCCTTAAGCCGTCATGGACTCTGCATAGCAGCTATCCATCTGCTCTCAGAGAGAGCAGTTTGGTGTAGTGGTTAAGTGCGCGGACTCTAATCTGGGAGAACCGGGTTTGATTCCCCACTCCTCCACTTGCACCTGGCTGGATGACCTTGGGCAAGCCATAGCTCTGTACCAGCTGTTCCCTCAAGGACAGCTTGGGAAAGAGCTCTCTCAGCCCCACCTACCTCACAGGGTGTCTGTTGTGGGGAGGGGAGGGGAAAGGAGTTTGTAAGCCGCTCTGAGACTCCCTTGGGAAGTGGAGGGCAGGGTATAAATCCAATCTCTTCTTCTTCTCAGATTATCTCTGAAATAGATCCAGTATGCCTCTTTTCAGACAACAGCTGATTAAATCATCTCTTTTTCTGTTCACTTACCTGTTAGTCTTTTTCTGTCCTTCCATGACTTGCTCCAAGTTTTCTCTCTGCGATCCATATTTTTAAAAATCAAGGGACGTCAGTAATTCCTGCATATTCTTTTCAGTTCTTACATAGTGGAGTATTTCGCATGCATGTGAATTATAGGTCTGTAGGCAAATTAAATGCAAACCAAAATAAGAAAGTGTGCCTGCCTTTTATGTTTCCAGCAGCATCTGGCCAGCCATTTTGAGAAGCTGGGCACTTTAGCAAGACAAAGTTAACATTCTTGCTTATATAGCTCATGATGTATTTCTGCACAATGGAGTGTTTTGGGCAGAATAAGTTGCCCACCTCTGCCCATCTTTTGAACTACCAAGAGAGTAATTAATACTGGTAACATTCCCCCCCCTTTATTGGATATATATATGTTTCTTTAGAGGTAAATCAGTTGTAGCGGTGGCATTAATCATCATCATCATCATCATCATCGCTTTAATCTAGAGCCGCTGATTGTGGACAGACTTATAGACTCGGATGGCAAAATGAGCAAACGTCAGTCCTGGCAACCCATGTGATAGTCCACTACTGCTAATCGCATGTTAGAAAAATAGACCCATGTCTCTCAGGTGTTTACATCTACTGCTAATGTGGCTTTTGATAGTGTGTTGCTCATACCTCCAGCCAGACTGGGTCTCCATGATTCTAGGATTGAAGTTCACAGGTACTGAATTGTGCTTTGGCTGCAAAATTCACCCTGTTGGGAGGAAGGGTAATAATCCACCCCCGAGACACTGAAGTTTTTCTAGCTCTTTAGGATGGCTTTAAAGATGGGTTTGGTAGCATCTATATATCTAATAGCCAAGTGGCCCACCCCCGTGCGGATACCTACATCCGCGCCGGGGGGGGGCACTTGGAGGGCAGAGGGGGGGTTCTGCAGGTGGGGGGTGACCCCCCCGCTTGCAGAAAAATCCGAAAACTTAAAAAAAACTTTTCGGGGGATATTTAAATCCCCTGAAAAGTTAAAGAGCGTCCCCTGCGCATGCGCAGGGAACGCTCTACAAACTGCCGCGGCCGGGGGGGGAGGGGGTGAGCCCGCCGGGACTCTTTGGGGGGGGGAGTGGGGGAAGGGGGCGAGCGGCGGGCCCGGTGAGGCCCGCCGGGACTCTTTGGGGGGGGGAAGGGGGCGAGCTCCTTCTCTCCCCCCTCCGGCAAGTATCGCGGGTCCCCACCTTGTGCATATATAATGTCTGCTACCCCAAAAGATGCTTGCATTGAAACAAATGGCCCATGGGAGAGTTCCTTTAACATGGGCCAGCACAGGCCTGTGTGGGCTGGAGGCAAAGCCTCCCAAGTTCCAGATGTGGCATGCATGGCTTGTATTCTAAACTTAGTCTAATTATTCTTTTGATTTATAGATCTCCTGTTCCATCTGTTGTTAATAAACAACTAGAGTAATGGCGGTGGTGGTGGTTGGGTCCAGTAATGGTGAGGACTCTCTCTCTCTCTCTCTCCCTTGTGAAGCAGACTATGAAGATACAAATGTGCACCTTTTGTTATCTCTCTGGATTGCTCAGAAGGGTTTTTTATAGCTTTTTAAACCATTTCTTAGTCTGCGAATAAGTGCTGTTCAGGAAACACAAGTGTAAAACCATTTTGGCACGTAGTCCTTGGATTCTGTGCACTGAAAACATGATGCTTGGGGGAAAACACACTTTTTTTTTTTAGCACGGTTTCGTGCCCTTTCCCAGGGAAAGTTGCTTGCCACATTATATGGCTTGTGAATCTTAGGGCAGTGAGGTGTGCTGTTTTGGCGTGGAAAGCGTCATCTGGAAAATCTGGGATCGTCCGTAGTTAAAGGCAATTATCTTCAGACGTTTATGAGAACCACAGGAGACCCTGTCGGTTGAAAACACCTACTTCCCCTATCGTGAACAGAAATGATAGTAGCATCGCTTTTTTGTGGGCTGGGTCTCAGCTTGGTCCTTTTGTTGTTCCCTTTTACATGTGCGTTAACCATCATTGTGACAACTGTTTAGTATATTTATTTAAGTGTCTATTTTATCCAGCTTTTGTTCCACTTCCCCACCAAGGGAGGGTGTTTCAAAACATTTTGAAGTGGGACCCGTCTTCTAAACTTACTGTACTTCTCAAGCCACACTACGTTCGTCCTCCAGAACATAAAATGAAGGAAACCCTCATCTGTTGATGCTGGATATCTTTATCCTTTCATTGTCCTGTTCAGTAGTGATTAAATATTTAGCATTCCTGATCAGCTGCATTTCGCGGCCATTTTCCACATTATGCAGACGCAAACCCAAATTTGTCTTCAAGCCTCTTAGAGTTTCCTCTCCCAGCTCATCCTATTCTTCCTCTCGGTCTCAGTGTAAAATTAAATTGGTATAACCGTGGGGAAACTACTCCCTTAGCATCAAATGTTGTAAAAAATTTAAAGATCTAATAATAAAGAGTTGTGACCCACTTTTGGGTCTTGTTTTGGTTTCGGAACCACAGCACCATAGGATTTCTTTTCTTCAAAAGGAGGTTTTCCCCCTTCCACAGTAGCCTGCTCCGAATCTCTAAGATCCACACTAGATGAAGAAGATCCATGACAGGCTTTCCTATGTTTTGTTTTTTCAAGTTAAAATCAGCTGGGGGGGGGGGGCAGTAGGAAGTGGACCATACACCCCTTCTCCAGTGCTGTTTTTTTTACCTGTCTATGTTTTCTGCCATGATCTGGATAGCCCAGGCTAGCCTGGTCCCATCAGACTTGGATGGGAGACGATGAAAGGCTACTATGCAGAGGCAGGCAATGGCAAACCGCCTCTGTTCTTCTCTTGCCTTGAAAACCCTACAGGGTCACCATAAGACAGGGCAAACAGCCGACTGCCAAGTCCAATGAATCAGGAAAAGTAATATGGGAAAGGATTAAATGCCCTTTTCTTCCCCTTGTTGCTTTGAATTTTTTTTAAAAAGCTTACATGTTGGCGATCCCATCGTGGGATCTTGTGTGCAGTTAGTCCATAAGCGATGCTAATGAAGATCTTATGGCGTTTTTGCGATTAAGCAAAACATGTCCTAATAAGTACAAAAGTGTACACATTCATGACTGTATTCATTGCCATATTCAATATTCGCATCCTTCCTTTCTCCGTGTAATGGGAGAAGGCAGCTGTCAAGATAGAAAACAGACAAATCGGGGCACAGCCCTAGCATTTTAAACCATTATAGTTATAGACCTCCCAATAGGCCAAAGACTGAAAAACATTCAACACCCCTGCTACAGTCTTCTCTAAATCGGCCCCTAAGTAGAACTGGTGTACAGAGTTTCCTGAGCACTGCTAGAGCTGGAGCCCCTCCCCGTTTCCTCAGGACAGCTATTCTAGCAGAAAAGGGGCCCCTCCTCTAGCAATGTTTGGGAAACTTGGCAAAGCAGTTCCAGGACAATCTTGTAACCATAGCTGAGGGCACAGAGAGAAGGAACCATTGGGAAGACAGACGCTGGAACACAGGTTCACATCAGGAGAAACAGCCCTTTCAGACTTCATGACAATCAAGCATTAATATTATCATTATGGTCGGGTTGGCCAGGCAGAACTGTAATATGTGTCTTGGCCGTGCAGAAGAAGACGGCAATCAGCAAATGTGGCCAGTCGTTTTTTTGTTCATTTTTGTTCGTTTATTCGTTTCTCATTGGGGTTAATTAACTGAATAAAAAAGGAAGAAGAGCAGTCTGTTTAATTCCATTATTAGTGTGAAGTACCAGAAGAGAATATGTGGATTTTTGAAACCAAGCCAGTAAGTTTATTCAGAGAGATTAATGAATAAAATTTTTCACTGGGCGAGTAAATACGTTTCGATCTTCTGTTTGCGATGGCATCAGCACATCCAAGGGCTGATGCAAACGCATCCCATCCCTTGACTGTGGTACAGGGGGCTGGATCAGGCTTTTGGATGACACAGTTCCTCCTTTCAGTCCTTATGCTGTTGAGCATAGATCCCCTTCACTCTCACTCAGTTAAGGCTTATTTAATCATGGTTAAAGCAAACAAGGATTCCATTTCAATAGTCTCAAACCCTTGTTTCAAACCTCAACTGGGATGGAAGTTTGGCCAGCATTTACCCATGGTTGGCGGTAACATGAACCCTTACCTGCACCCAAGGGTGGGGCATTGAGGCTAGGAATTCAGTGGAACAGTATGCTACTCCAGCAGTGTTTCCTTGGCTTCCTGTCCACACCCTAATCTTCAGCTTTTGGGGCTGGATCCAAAGAACTGCCAGCAGAACTCTGCTGGTGGAACAGATCCTTCCTGCCCTTTTCTGCCTTCTGCAGTCCCCAGCATCACAGGGAAGAAAGCTACCCCCCCCCGAGGGCCAGGAAACTGTCTGGAATAGTGTGGCCTGCAACATAGGGGACTGCAATTCTAGTGGAAAATCTGCAAAAGTGACCTAAGAAACCTTGATAAACAGAGTAGCTCCTCCCTTCCTCTGTCAGACAAACAATACCAACAGTTTAAAAGCTGATTAAAACAATTCATTATTTACGGTATTCAGATGACGTTAGTACCTCCAGCTACAACTGCGTCCCCATCTCATAGGGCAGGGGTGGGCAGTTGTTTTGGTTCGGGGGCCGCTTTGTGGGAGCGGAGGTTAGCGGAGGGCCACACCTTTTAAAATGATTGCATTCATTAGTTAACTTTGCATTTCAGAAAAGGTATAAATTGTATCCTAAAAAGCAATAAATATAAATTAAATAAAATAGTGGTAGTTTTATTCAATTTATTTATTGTGCTAATTTCATATCATCTATAGCTGCGAGCACATTTAATTTTAGAATCAGTTTAATGAGACAAATGTACCCTATCACACTTTTCTACATTTTTTTTTAAATCAGGAGTGAGATTGCTTGTTGAGATTCTCATCACAGCCTGCAAGTTAATGTCTGTCAAGTGTCTGTTAATGTCTGTATTTACTCTTGTTGATCTTCATGCAAGAAAAACTTTGCTCACAAATATATGTAGACCCAAATACAGAGAACATTTTCCCAGCAAATTTCTTCATACATGGAAACTTTTCAGCAGACAAAGATTTGTAAAAGTCAACTAATGTCACAGCATTAAACATTTCTTTCACAGTGTGATCTGACTGCATGTCAATAAGTTCAAGCTGCAGCTCCTCAGTTGCTGACAGTGGCCAACTGTCTTGGCGGGCCACAAAAAACTCTGTGGCGGGCCGCATGTGGCCCCCGGGCCGCCATTTGCCCACCCCTGTCATAGGGGGCTGAGCGGGGGGGGGGGAGTAGGAGGGAGGGAGTGCCAGCGAAGATGGTGTCTGTAGCTCCTCACCCAAAGGCCTGGCAGAACATCTCTGCCTTGCAAGCGCTGCAGAACTGCATAAGGTCCCACAGGGTGTGGATGTCATTTGGCAGAGAGTCCCACCAGGCCGGGGCCAGGTCCCACACCAGTAAGTTGTTCTCAGCAGAGCGTCACGCTCTTTGGGGGACATGCTGGTGGAGACGGTCCCACAGGTACACTTGGTCCCAGACTGCTTAATGCTTTGAAAGTCAGTACCAAAACCTTGAACCTGACCCGGTATTCCACTGGAAGCCAGCTGGTTTAGTGGTACATTGGCACTAACTCATGGAGAATGCTAATCAAGTATGACCTTGCCCTGGATAGCCCAGGCTAGCCCTGCTATCTAAGACCTCAGAAGCTAAGCAGGGTTGGCCCTGGTTAGTACTTGGATGGACGAATGCCATGGAAGTCCAGCGTTGCTATGCAGAGTGGCGTTTGCCCTGGAGGAAGAGTAACTCTAGCCCTTAGTAGCAGAACTGGGGCAGCAAGGATGCAGGTGATTTGATGACTTAAATTATTTTGGTTTGAGTTTAAATATATTAAAAGAGGTGACTCATACCCAGATTTTCATCCTGTTAAGTTGCAGGGCAAGTCGCAACACTGCAAACAGATTTTGTGTGTTTGTGTTTTAAATTCCCGAAATAGAACTCTGCAGCGAGAAAAGTAACATGTTTCCACATCTCCCTCAGGGGTGAAAATGCCAGCTATCTCCAACCCTGACTCCCTAGTTCGATTAGCTCTTAACCAGCCAGGCAGATGGATGGACATTTTTAAGACACTTCTGGAAATATGCAGGCTTTGTAGTGAGTTTGCAGAAAAACCAGATCGCAAAATTGTGGAGCAGTCACTCAGAATTTTTCATTCTGCCTGTAGAAGGAGAGATTAGTTTATAAAACTTGTTTTTGTTAACGCCCCCCCTCCCCAAACTTGTTAACTGTAATGTTTTAAAATGATCATCAGTTGAATTATTTTACAATTACTGCTCCTTTCTAAATCAGAGGATGTCCACTGCAGCCTGGAATTGTAAGTGGACATGTTGAAATGATGCAGTTCAGAGATTTGCTTACAACCTAGTGTGTAAGCAGTATCCAAGCAGTGTAATCAGAAGGGTGTTACTGTTTTTAGGATTGTACTGTAAAGTGTGTATTTGTTTTTGAGGAGGAACAAGACGGGCTTTCATTTGAAGGGGAATTTTGCTTTCTCATTTTTTCCCCCCCATCATGGGAGCCCAGGGAGGAAAAACGTGAATAAGCGTAGGCAGGCATTAAATGATTTTCTGGGGAGGAGCTGAATGATGTGTTACCTGAACAGTGAAATCCTTACTTACCTGCGTAAGTGCCATCAAGTCATAAGTCGGAACTGATTTAGGGCATCCCCCACACAGGGCTTTCAAGGTAAAGTGAAAAGCAGAGGTGAAATCCTCACTTAAATCATCTTTATTATCCAGGTGCTTGTGGCAAAGTTACAACGCATATCCGGGCTTTGAGAAATCTCTGAGAAATTTAAGGCCTAGTCACTGGCTGCCCTGAGCTGTATAGCCCAGGCTAGCCAGATCTTGTCAGATCTCGGAAGCTAAGCAGGATCAGCCCCAATCAGTGTTTGGATAGGAGGCCGCCAAAGTTGGCTACACAAAGGCTGGCAGTGACAAACCACCTCTGAACGTCTCTTTGCCTTGAAAACCATGTGAGCCTTCCACAAGTCAGCTGCGAGTTGATGTAAAAAGAAAAAGCTTGCTTCGCTGAAAGGAGAAATCCCCCTCCCCCCAATAATTCTGCTGAAGATGTTTCATCTTTCCAACCACACAGCTTTCAGTATCCATTCCTGCTTCTGAGGGTCCTTCATGTTCACATCTTTCATCTAAATATATAAAGCACTCATTCTGCCACATCAGAGTGCTGATTTCAGCATTATTCCCCCCCCACACACACGCACTGTCTGCAAGGAATGAAGGAGGAGGATTGGGAAAATGGGGTGGATGTTCATTTTATATGTTTAAATGAGGGCCTGCACATAGGTTGAGCTAAGTAATCTATCTCTGGCTCAGAAAAGCGTGTAAAATCTTGAAAGGAATGTTTGGTTTCCTCCGAGCACCCACGCTGGAAGTGTACAATGTGGCCATTGTTGAGAAGGCATTTTCATGTAAAACACTTGAATCCTTGTAGGGGTCATCCAGTGTTATTCAGAGAAAGGGAGACTAGAAGTCCCTGGAAATCTCCCCCCCCCCCCCCCCCTTCATTCCAGCCTGAATTCCCTCGCTGCATTGGCAGAAAGGGGGGAAAATGACCTTCCCTTCTGTTTGGAATGGACTGTGCTGAGTTTGCATTAATTCCCCGCCAGGACTTAACAGGAGAGCTATGTATAATCATTAGCTTTGCTAATCCTCTTTGGGAGGCAGTCCGTCAGTATTATTATGACTTCCTTGTCCGGGAGACCAGAGTTTGGGAGGAACTTGGGTGGTCTTGGCCAGCATTTGACTTCTTAACGGAAAGGTGCCGGGGTGCAAGTTTGCCTAGAGACGTATCTCCCGACCTGTAGGTCTTGACCCAAAACTGGACCATGAAGCCTGTGAAAGTGGGCCCTAGCCTTTTGTGGTTTTGTTGATTTCTGCATGCTGTGGTTTTTTGCTTTTTTTTTTTTTTAAGTAGATCACCTTATCAGGTGAATTTACCTTTGTGGGGAACTGTACCGAAAAGGTCGAAAGTTACTGGCCTAGAACGAAATCCTCTGACTTACTGAGCCCTACCTTCTAGTCCTCATATATGAAGGAAGGGCTGAGATTACTTTGGGTGGCACTTTGCACATGATCAGGGGCCCTCTAACATGCATGAGCAAGACAGGAGACTGAAAGTAGGTTCCAAGGGAAGAACATACGGGCAGGTTCAGTTCCAGGGGGGTCCCAGGCAGAGAGTTTGCTGGACCTCCTCTCCTCTGCTCACTCCCACACCCTCCTCTCACCCCCTCCTTTCCTACCCACCCATGTGCCTCCCACTCGCCTGTGCATCCTTCCCCGGTGCACTTCCCCTCCTACCGCTGCCAATGCTCACAGCGGCCTACACTGCCTAAAGCCCTCTCCCCAGCGGCACTAGCAATGCAGGCATCTTGGGGCGCGGATGGTAGAGCATTAACAAGTGAGGGGGGCATGGGGTGACCCTAGTGGGCCCTGCGAGAAACCCTGGTCCCTGGCAGCTGCCCCACCCCAGTGTATGCTGACGCTAGCCCTGCTTACGGGTTCCAGAACTGAGTTTTTGAAAGCCCTAGCTTGAATTAAGTTGCGTCCCCAAAGGAGGTGGCTGGTTTTATGTGAGAAAGAGAGGGCAGTTCCAACGCACCTCCTCCCATACTCTTTTAATTGGCCCACTCTGGTTAGTTTACCGTCAGTATGAGTGGGGGGGGGGGGTTGGGGGGGGGTGAGTGGGAGAGCAAGCCATGTGCATTGGGACATGTTATGTTTACCCTTATTTCAGCTTCTGTGCACCGACAGGCCCATTGGCCATTCCTCTCACTACAGGCGCGAGAGCTCTCGACAGAGAAATTGTGGTCTAAGCAGAATTGCTGGTTATTGCACAGCCTGGGAGCCTGCTGATAAGTTCAGCCTCACAGCTTGCAATCTGCTTAATCTAAACTGCATAAGGAGATGCCTCGGGGCTGTACCGTACCATTCGTTGCACTGCGGGTCCCTCCAGCCCTAGAAGCACTGCGAGGGGGAGCCAGCTGGCTCGGGACTCTGCTCTGCATCTCACTGAAGGATCCCTTCTCTTGCTGAAGTCAAGGGGAATTTTTTGGGCAGGAGTGGGGTGATGCTGACCTGTCCTTCAAAATAAGTGTGCGTTTTCCCTCCTCCCTGTCACATTCTTGGATTGGGGAGAAGTGATCTGAAGCTGGAACGTGGTGTTTGTGTGTGTTTCCTGAGGAATTAAATTGTAAAGCAAATGTAACTTGCATTCTCTAAAGGGAAAGTTGTGTTACTGAGTTGCGACTGACTCATGGCGACCCCATGATTTTTCCACCTAGGGTTGCCAACCTCGGGGGGGGGGGGGCTGGAGAGCTCACAGAATTCCATCTGATCTCCAGACTACATAAATCACTTACACTTAATTAATTATTTGAAACATTTATTCTCCTGGAGAAAATGGCTACCTTGGAAGGTGGACTGCGTGGCATTATACTCTACCGAGGTCCCTTCCCTCCCTACACCTCAGTCTCTCAGGCTCCATCCTCAAATCTCCAGGTATTTCTGAATCCAAAGTTAGTTGGCCATCCTAGTTCCACTTCAGAGGGTTTTCAAGGCAAGAAATGAGCAGAGGGGTTTTGTGTGTGTGTGTGTGTGTTTGCCTTTGCCTTCCTCTGCATAGCAACCCTGGTTTTTATTGTTGGTCTCCCATCCAAGTATTAACTATGGCCAGTCCTGCTTAGTTTTTGAGCTCTGACAAGACTGAGCTAGTCTTGGCTACTCAGGCTCCATATATTCCCTAGGCACAGATGTATTCCTGGCCACCACAGGAAGTCTCTCTCCCACTCAAGAGTTGAAGTGAAGGGAGACTGAAGCTCCCACACTCAACATATTTTTCCTTGTATAGCTAGGCTTGCTGTGTGCCAGCTTCTAGGATGGGGTTAACATCAGGCCCCAAGTTTCTTGGCCCTGTATTGTCAGAGTATCCTGTTGCCGGACATTTTTTAGTGAACAGGTTGTGCTGGATTGCTTTTGTCCTACTTTTTTGGCCTGGGGTGGAAATGTCTCCAGCATTTCTCTGGTATACTTTAGGCCTCCTGTTTTCACGGGAAGAGAGATTGTGTTAATGTCCTTTTGCTTATCTCTGGACTAATTAGGGACGAGTTAGTTCTGGGCATCTTACATGGAGTAATTTATGGGGCCAACCGATTGTATCGTGCTGAAAGTAGTGCTAGTGAAATATTGGCAGTGGAGGGAATGCTGTTCAGCATTGGAAAGTGTTGAGCCAAGAACAGAAATCCATCTGCATTTCCTGCTGAGGGGAGTTGATGTGGCTTCCAATCTGATGGGTGTGTCCTGACTGGCTCAGATTTAAGGGCGGCTCAGCATTGGATAAGATCTGATGTTCCTCCAAACCTGAAGACTTTGTAGGGAGCTCCAGGTAAGATAAAGCTGTGCTGACTCAGAGAGCAGCAGGCTTCATACTTGAAAAGCCAATGATGCTTCAGAACTTGTGTGTCCTGTTCTTTCCCCCCAAAGAATGGTGGCACGTAGAAGGTTCTGCATTTTTCTTCAAAGGAGGATGTCAATAACGTGTGTATGTGTGTAAAGTGCAAAGTGCCGTCAAGTCACAGCCAACCTATGGCAACCCCATAGGGTTTTCAAGGCAAGAAATGTTCAGAGGTTTTCAAGGCAAGAAACGCCATTGCCTGCCTCTGTGTAGCAGCCCTAGAATTCCTTGGTGGTCTCCCGTCCACATACTAGCCTGGGCTGACCCTGCTTAGCTTCTGGGATCTGATGAGATCAGGCTAGCCTGGGTTATCCAGGTCAGGAGATATAGTTTAGCTCTTTCTGAATCCCAATGTTGTTGGTTTGGAGTCTATTCCCCCAGGATACTCAGGGATGGAGCTGAAATCTGGTTTAATCCTGGGAGTATCAGCAGCCCAGTGTGAACTTGGCAGGAGCGGAGTCTTTTCCATCCCTGACTCAGGGATAAGAGTGCTATTTCAGATTCTGCTTTTCTTCCTGAGGGATAGCTGTGTCAGTCAGCTGCAGCAAAAATAAACAGGGAACCTAGTCATGCCTTCCAGACTATACAACATTTTATTCTGGCTTCTTCAGATGCAGTCAGTGGCTCATTGCTAGGCAGACGTGTCACGTAGGAGGTACTGAGGGGGGAATAAAACAAAGGTCACAGGGCCATTCGGTGAAGAGAGAGTTGTGGTTCCATTCAGACATCATGCCAAGCCATGGTTTGAATCCCCTGTAGCGTGGAAGCCAAGCACCCCCTTGAACTTTGTGCATGCATGAGAGAAGAAGAAGAAGAAGAAGAAGAAGAGATTGGATTTATATCCCACCCTTCACTCACTTAAGAGTCTCAGAGCGGCTTACAAACTCCTTTTACCCTTCCCCTCCCCACAACAGACACCCTGTGAGGTAGGTGGGGCTGAGAGAGCTCTGAGACAACTGTCCTTGAGAGAACAGCTGGTACAGAGTTATGGCTGGCCCAAGGTCATCCAGCAGGTGCACGTGGAGGAGTGGGGAATCAAACCCGGTTCTCCCAGATTAAAGTCCGTGCACTTAACCACTACACCAAACTGGCTCTCTTGTGTGCAATCTCCATTGTGGTGTGTGCAATCTCCACTGAATTCCCCCTTGAGCTGTAGTCCCATTGGGGACAGGTTGGGCTGCAGCAAGAAGAAGCACCTTGAAGGTGTCTGTTCTGTGAGCAGAACTCCCTGGATGGAGTCCCCTTACAGACAATCAGGGTAATTCGTGTTCGAAACTACCTGCCAGCTTCCATTTCCTGCTTAGCACCTCCAACTGCAAACCTGCTTTAAACCATTCCTGCTTGTTCTGGCTTGCTAGGCTATTACACACCATGGTTTGTTGACTTGGAAAATCTTGCCAAGCCATAACTAAGCTTTGGTGTGCTGGATGAATTGAGCCACAGTGACTTGTCCCAGGCTACTGTGGCAAGTTACGTAGTGGAGTGGAGGTTTGAATCCCACATAAACAAATGCAGAACGGCTGCCGATCCACTCACGACACATAAAATCAGACACACAAACCCCCAATATGTGTTGCAGCAGCAGTATTTGTAGACCTGGTATCTTTTGAACACCGCAAACCAGAAATGGGCATAGAGGCTTGCATCCCACAGAGAGGAAGGGGTGTGGCTCTCATCAACTCCCCGCCAAGCTGCTTTTGGTGGAGGGGATCCCCTTTCCCTTGGAAGCAGCATTTTAGAGTCTTTTGCAGGAGCCCCCAGGATGGTGTACGTAGGCATCATGGCGCCCACCAACACCTTTCCCGGTGCCTGCCAAGTGTTTTTCGAAAGTGGGTGAGGCTTTTGCCCAGAAAGCCTTCTGAATGGCCATCAGAGATTTGATGGGCTGTTCAAGTCTCTAAAAATGTTACTTTGGCAGAAGCTGCCACCACTGCATAAGGATCTTCACTGTGTGACTGCAGGTAAACTGCAGCCGCTATTTTGTGGCTGGTTCCACTTCCTGCAGCAGCCATTTTGTGGCTGTGCCCACCATGCTATGTCAGAATTCCAAAGGCACCCATGGGCTCAAAAAGCTTGGAGACTCTTGGCCTTTTGCTATTAAGGTGTGTGTGTGTGTAGAGGGGGGGAGGCTAAGTCCCACTCCTCTGATGTATGCAGAAATCTCTTGTGGTTCCAAGCCAGAGTTTGACCAAAACTGTCTTAGTTTGTGCATCCTTTCGGGAGTCATTAATGTGTTGCCTGCAGCACAGTAGAACAGGTTGTCAAGTCCAGTTTTAGTTCAGGATCCATGATGCAATGAGCTTTCTCACAAAATGTTAAGCTGTTTGTAAATGACGAGTTGTGTTGGTCCAGCCAAAACCTGTAAAAGATAAAATTCATTAGAATCTAGGTTCACTAGACACTAGAACTTCCAGTGCAGTCTAGGCGACATTCCCTGTGAAAGTGTAAACATGGTGTGGGTGTGGGTGTGGTTCATGTATGCACATGTGCGTGCTTATGGCTTAGTTTGTACTAATAGTATTTTGCAGCAAGGCTCTTGGGTGCAATTTTCTAAGCAGTTCTGACAGCAAAATGACACTTCATGTTTTGTTTTTTGTTTTTTGTCACTGAGAGCATTCCATTTATGGGTGGCCTACATTTTTTTTAAAACTCCCAAACAAGACTGCATTTTATGAGCTGTTTTGGACAAATATATGTAGTCCCCAGTGTAGTTCTGTGTGTTGACACTGTGGCTCTGTAAAAGAATTTCTGGTTTTCTTTAAGTTTGTAGCCCTCATCTCTCTGTTTATTGCAGTCCAAAGAGGCTTAACACCAAACTGAAACATGCAGCAAAAATCAACAAAAGCCAAATCAAGACAGGCATGTCATATATTGGAAGCACCAGGTAGCAACCGCACAACCTAAAAACCTACATTAAAAACTAGCATTAACATGATAGAAAAGCATGCGAAAATTCATTTCTGGCTTCATGAGGAAGAGTATCAGCCAGTTTTTGTAAAGCTTCCTGCTTTAATGCCTGGAGGCAAACTGATACTTGCCACAGAAAACCAGGAGGATTTTTGTTTTGCTTTGTTCTTTACATAACCGAGTTAGAAACCATCGTGTGTGCGTGCCTGTGTTGCCGATGTGGTAAAGCATTCGGAAGGAAGGTTCCAGCTGTACCTGGTAATCTTTCTAAGGTATACAAATTCACAAATATTGGATGAAGATTATTGTTTGTACAGTTTTAACAACTGTTAGCCACCTTTGGGGGGGGGCTGAAAATGGATTTAGTGCTCTGCAGGCTGCACAATGCTCAGCTAAAAGTACAAGCAATGCATTATGTACCAAAGCATATGTGCAGCAACTACTGTAGATTTTCAGGAATGTATGCACAGTCATGGCCTGGCTACCAGCTGGAGACCTGGAGGGGGGGCACCATCAGTAATGGCATGACGTCACTTTGGGGGAAACCCCAAAGTGATGTTGGTCATCTGTAGGAATGGCCAGAAGCTCTGAGATAAAACCATTGCATTTTTGGGGATTCCTGGGGAGGACTGATATCGCTTCTGGGTTTTCCCTGGAAGGGATGAATGTTGCATGGTCAGCCCAATGGCTCTTTGAAAAATTCTCCTGCTGCCATTCTGAGCAGCAGTGAGAAACAGGAGCTGGGAACTGGGAATTCCTCATCCCCAGTGGGGTCTTGGTAGCCTGGATGTACCTTGTATTAAAAATGGAAAAATTTGTGTGCATACTGATCCCAATTCTGAACCAAGAATTCTGTTATCCTGCATACATAATGATGATTGAGTAAATGTACATAGTAGTTCTTAGTATTTTGAATAACCTGGGTTTGGTAATCATGGGGAGGGGTTATGAAACTGAATTTACCCTTGCATTCAGCCATCTCTCAGGATTGTGAGATTTTAGCAGTGTTGCTTTCATAGCCTGTCTTTATAAATCGTAAAGCCTAGAAACCTGCTCTTCAGAAACGATGACAACAAATGAAACTTTTAGGAAACTTTTGTTGGTGGCCAGTGGAACGTTTCAGACTCTTGCAGAATTGCAGCACCTCTAAAATCCCTGAGCATGTTTAACTTTTAACCATAAAGCAGTCCACAAGAGTGGTGCCAACACTTAAAATGCGCACTTTCACACATTCTACTGTGTTCATGATTGCCAACGATTTCATGGGTTAATTGCAGACTGCAATCCTTCCTGAGATGAAGTTGGCTAGGTTTTCCAAAGTGCCCCTCTTCGATTCCGGAAGCTAATGGCAGATGCTTTCCTGAGTGCAGATTGACAAAACAATTATTTTCTTGGCCTATGGGCAAGGAAGGGGAAGATCTTAAATTATCTGAACAAAACTCTCTCTGGAAAGCAGTTGGCTGCCCCCATTGATCTCTAGAACTGGTAATCTGTTCAGAACACGTTCGTCAGACAGATGGAATGCTGGTCTCTTGTGGCAACTTTTTACACTTTTCCTAGAAGGCCAGATTCACAATCTGGAAACCTACGGTATCTCAGTTAACTGCTGCTATATTACCACATCCTGCCCCACATTGAAATGGCACAAATTAGTGTCCTAGACATTCAAAAGGGAGTATTAGCCAGGGGTTGTTTAAGTCCATCTGCAAGTTCAGCGCCAGTGTTCTAGCCAAGACTTAGCCATTGTGCAGCATGTCCAGCATTCAAAGCTAATTATCTTGTTGTAATCCTCATGTCAGTCTTGAAAGGTAGGTCATTATTATTATTCCTGTGCGACGGATGGGGCTTTACAGTTTAAGGAAAGGGGCTGACCTCAGAATTGGGGATGACGTTTCATAGCTTTAAAAAAAAAGTATTATTATTATTGAATAAACATTAATAACATACAAAGATAACAACCAGTGTTATAAACAACTAAGAGACCACAGGGCAGTGTTAAAAAATAAATTTGCTATGAATTTATCCAAAAGTACAATATAAGAGTCCTATCAACACCGTAATTTTGACATAAAGTACCTGCCTTATCTAATCCAATTATGTTAAAAAAGAGAGAGCAAATTTTTGATAAAGAGAATTAGCAGGGATTACCTCTTGTTCCACCAAGTATTGTAAAACAGGGAACCAAATGACTACAAGTTTGGACTGGTAATTAAGACTGTTCCCAAATTTTTTCACGCCAAACCAATATTGATGGAAGAGTTTGATCTTTCCATCTCGAAGCAATTGTTGAAAGAACGGTGTCTAGTAATAGAGCAATCAGATTTCTAGCGGAACTTCTGACTGGTAAATCGGGCCAGTTATTTTGTAATAATGACTCTAAAGAAACAGGTATTACAAAGCCTGTAGTAATCTGAATTCGATTTGCAATTCCTATCCAAAAATTATTTATATGCCTGATGTTTCATAGCTAATTGTCTTCAGCTGCTGTCTTACACCTGCTCCTAACTTTTGAAATATCACCAGGCGGGGTGGGGGTGGGTTTAGGAGATCAGCCTCCATCTCTTGCAGTAATTAATTTCTGTGTTGGGACCCCAGTCTCATCTGGACATCCTGTCTCCTACTGCTGGTATGGGCTTCTTGTGGTGGGCAGAACTCATTCAGCACATGCTCAGAGGCATCACTATGTCTTCATTCTCAGGGGAGGTGCTGTGGCTCAGTGGAAGAGCCTCTGCTTGGCATGCGGAATGTCCTCGGTTCGATCCCTGGCATCTCCAGTTAAAAAGATCAGTTAAGAATTGATGTGAAAGACCTCTGCCTGAGACCTTGGAGAGCCGCTGCCAGTCTGAACAGCCAGTACTGACCTTAATGGGTCATTTGATTCCGTATGAGACAGCTTCATATGTGCATTCATTCCCATGTCGCTGGCCAAGTTCTTTCATGACTAGGTGGTGTGTGCATATGGAAGGGGGGCTTTGGATCAAATTAAGTTCTAGTCTTTATATTCCTGGATTAAGCCTCTTCTGTCGTCTGTTTCAGTATTTTCTGCTCTTACAAGGCCTGTGCTGAAGTTAGCTGGGCACATGGGAGTGAAATGAACACGCTGCTGGCAACTCAGAATGTCATTTTTCCCTTACGCGGTAATCAAGCAGGCCCAGCCAAAAAAAAAAAAAAAAAAAAAGCCCAACTCCACGTGGCAAGGCAATCCGCATTCCCATTTTTAAAATAACAACAAAATCCTACTCCTGCTGAAAACGGAATTT
The DNA here is from genome assembly GCA_029233225.1 of Lepidodactylus listeri. Classification (NCBI taxonomy): domain Eukaryota; kingdom Metazoa; phylum Chordata; class Lepidosauria; order Squamata; family Gekkonidae; genus Lepidodactylus; species Lepidodactylus listeri. The sequence goes on from JARCFY010000009.1 coordinate 19,475,895, forward strand.
AATGAAAAAAACCAAATGCAGATGTCTTGGCGGTCGCTGACTTCAAGACTGACCCAAATGAAGCCAGCATAGCCACTTAGATCACCTGTGCCTTTTCCGATCATAAAAGATGTAACAGGAGACTCTGGAAAGGCAGCTGTAGTTGCAGAGACAAATTTCAGGTTTATAGTTTGCCTCTCTCCCGGGTCCGAGTGAATAACAGTCCAGAAACCGTTAGGCATTCCAGGGAAAAAGAAAGGAACACAAGCCAGACGAAAGGAAAAATAAAATTAAACTTCCAGATCTCTGCCAGGGTATGCATTGTGGTGGAAAGTGCTGTCAAGTCGCAACTGATTTATGACAACCCTGTAGGGTTTTCAAGGCAAGAGACATTCAGTGATGGTTCGCCACTGCCTGCCTCCATGTCACGACCCTGGTATTCCTGGGAGGCCTCCCATCCAAATACCAGTCAGGACTGACCCTGCTTAGCTTCTGAGATCTGATGAGACCGGGCCCGCCTGGGCTATCCAGGTCAGGGCAGCATATGAAGTAAGACTCATCTATTATTTATCCCCTTTTGTGGCTACTAAACTTGGCTTAGTGCCAAGGGATCCCCCTATTCCCATCACCTTCTCCATATCCCTTTTGCTAGCGATGCCTCCAATACTTTGTAAAACAGCTCATCACCCACCCACCCTGTTCAGTGGGGCACGTCATAGCTTTTGACCCCAAGCCAATCCTGTGCGCTCCGCTTATTCAGCTCCCACCCGGAGGAGCTGCTTTCTCCATCTCACACTTTTTATCCCATACTTCCTTTAAGAAAATTGGTGTGGCATGCATAGTCTCCCACTTTCGTCTCATCTTCACGACAGCCCTGTGAAGTAGGTTAAGTTGAGAAAGTAACTGGCCCAGATATCACCCAGTTTATCACCCAGTGAAACCTTTCTCCAACTATGTCAACTACAGCATTGTACTGTTCTATGCCATGTTGCTTATAAGGATGCGTAAATGCTACTTTAACCCACTGTGTGTCACCACCTCCCTTCCCATTCAAAAACACACACCCCTCCACATCTCACTTTCCCCCTGTCTTGTACATAACTCCAAGCCTAGCCATCAGTGTGAGGATCAAAAAATCCACACAATGGGGCCAGGTATGAATTGGGCAAATGTTCTTAAATTTAGCATATGTTGGGTGTGTGTGTTAATAAACATCAAATAGGTTGTGCAGAGAGCTCTGTGGCTGTTTCAGCCTGAATAGCCCTGACTAACCCAAGCTCATCAGAGGCTGGAAACTAAGCAGAGTCAGTCCTGGTTAGTACTTAGATGGGAGACGATCAAGGAAGGCCAGGGTTGCTTTGCAGAGTCAGGCAATGGCAAACCGCCTCTGCTCACCTCTTGCCTTGAAAACCCCATGAGGGGTCATCATGCCAGTTGCGAGCTGAAGGCACTTTATTATTATTCAAGTTAATCCAAAATGGCTGCCAAGTTTTTCTGAGGTAATCTGGTGAGAATTCAGTGATCATTCACTCCACTCAGAAACTGAAAGATGTTCAATGTGGTGGTGGGGGGGGGAAGAAGTGGGTGGGCATGAAGATTGTGGGGAGGGGGGAAAAGTGTGTGTGTGGGAAAGCACAGCTAGGTAGAAAGGAAAATAAAAAAGAATGGGAAATGAGGGTGGGGGTGGAGCCTCGCCTCCATGATTTCTGTGGGTTTCCCTGCTGTAGAGAGTAATTGACAAAAAAAATTACATGCTCTTGGTGAGAGGCTGCAACCCATATGTTGCAATTATGGGTAATGCTGCACCGTTCCAATATTCGCATCAGGCCGGAAAGTATTTTAGTTGCATGTGTGGTCCACTGGAACATAGTCTTGGACTTTGGCTCTGGCCAGTGTTGGCTCAGCCATGAACTCTCTGGGTGGCCACTATCTCTGCACCTCCATTCCCAGTCTGTAAAATAAAAACAGCAATAGCTTTCTGACGGGGTTGACATTTTTTTTTTTAAATTATAAAGCACCCCAGACATTAAAACTACTCTTAAAGTGATTAAGCATCTCAACAGTCACCCTTTTCCCCCAAGCACCTTTACTTAGAAGTCCTCTTGTGTGATTTTAGGATAACACGCATTTGGAAACCAAGTTATTAGGTTACACAACTAAGTTTCAACACGGTGGGTGCCGTGTTGAGATTGGTGGGCAGGCAACAGTTTCTCTGCTGTGCTCCTAAAAGAACTGAGGGGTGGTAGCCATGTCACCTTCTAAAATGTCTCCATGAGCTTAGGAATGGATTTGTGCTAGTGTGTGTAATGAATCTGGTGCCTTTGAGGAGTTTATTTGACCTTTAAAAAACAACAACTTTGTGGCTTCATAATTTGCATTCGCTTGGTGGCTTTAAACCTTGGAGCTAGCAAAGAGCATAGGGCTTCCTAGCGAAACATAACATGCAGGGTACCGTATCATCTTAGTGGCTGAAGATTGCACGATCAGTCATTGACATTTCTTGTTATGGATCCCGATTGATGAGTGCTGGGAAAAGACTTTTCTATGAGAGCTACTGCTAGTTACTACATAATTCTGGACGAGATAGACCAGTGGTCTGACTCGGTATTAAGGCGCCTTCATATATTCAAACAATTGCTGTTGTCAGGTTGATCTCCCTGTTTTCTGTATTAATTAGTTCTTTGATATTCCCAGAGTGCAGTTAATCATAGAAGCAGTTAGTCTTGGTCCACAAATGCAGGTGAATGAAGCGATAGAGTCCTGAACGGACTGTACCACTCCAGGCTCCCAGCTTTGAGTGTTCTGTTACATAAAACCGCCCAGGGTTGCATCCCAAGTTTGGTTACTGCTAATGGAAGGCATTTCCGTCAGTGGAATGGAAGTTTTCGCTCTCTCCCTTCCTGCTAGGGTCCTTCAAATGCTGGTCTGGGAGGGTAGGGAAAAGGATCAGCGTGGGAGGGGGTGAATTGTGGGTTTGCAGTGAGAGGGGAATATTTCTACCCCCCCCCCCCCATTTGAATGCTGGTTTTCTGTATGCAGGAAGTTTTTAACGTAGGTAACATTCAAAAATATGGTCCTCCACCTGTCGTTTGAAGCGATGCATTTCATTCCGCCACATCATTAACTCATTCTCTTGCGTGTGTAAACCTGTCCTTGGTCCTGGTTCTCTTCCACCCCATATCTCCCCCCCATGCATGTATGGAAGTTCTGTCATATGTAAACTGAGTTATTGAAAGCAGTTGTTTGTCATATGTAAACTGAGTTATTGAAAGCAGTTGTTTGTTTACTTCATTTATACCCCACTTTTCTCTCCAGGGGAGAGCCTAAGCAGGTTACATTTTTCTCCCCACCTACCCAGCAAGCTTCCATGGCAAAGTGGGGATCTGAACCCCTAATCTGACCCTCCAGCCACTGTACGCTGTTGGCTGTCCCATGCAGTAGCCAGTATCTCCTGACAGGAGAATAGAACCCCTCATTCCTTACTGCAAGCCATACTATTTATCTCCCCAGTTAAGAGAGACCATCGTGACATTAGGTGTATTTACATCTCCAGTTAGTCTGGGACAATGACATGATATCAGCCTCTGGTTTGTGTTCAAGGGTAGATCGGAGGTTAAAATAAACTGAAAAACTGGATGCTGTTGGCTGGCTAGGCTGGAACAGACATAAGGCATCCTTATCTTGTTAACTGTAGATACAGGTCAAAAGGTAAAGGTTTCCCTTGCTCGAAAGCCAGTTGAATATGACTCTAGGGATGCGGTGCTCATCTCCGTTTCCAAGTCGAAGAGCCGGCACTGTCCAAAGACGTTTCCGTGGTCATGTGGCCTGCATGACTAGACACCGAGGTGCATGGAACACTGTTACCTTCCCACCGAAGTGGTACCTATTTATCTACTTGCAACGTCTTGCTTTTGAACTGCTAGGCTGGCAGGAGCTGGGACCAGAGATGGGAGCTCACTCCATCATGCAGCACTTGGGTCTCGAACTGTTGAACTACCAACCTTGCGGTCTGCAGTTCAGCATCTTAACCACTTGAGCCACTGCAGATATAGAATCGTGGAATTATAAGAGTTGGAAGGGACCTCCCGGGTCATCTGGTCCAACCCCCTGCACAATGCAGGAAATTCACAAATACCCCCCCACCCAGTGACCCCTGTTCCATGCCCGGAAGATGACAAAAAACCCTTCAGGATCCCTGGCCAAACTGACCTAGAGAAAAATTGCTTCCTGGAGAACAGGTTATGGGATCGTGTGCTTCCTCTGCACATCTTCTCTCTTACATGCTCAGCCCTTACTTATTAACTCATTGCGCCAAGTGACTAAGAGGGAAGAAATGGGGTCTTGAAAAGGGAAGGAGGGGCTGGCTTTAACTGTGAATTTTGGACGGATGCTTTAAATCACGTGGGAAAGATGGTCTCCATAGAGCACCCCTGAGCTGAAAATAGATGCCCCTCCTCCCCGTGGTAAAATGTAAAACACTGTGTATCTAGGAGGACTTATCGGTTTATAGGTGTTGTAAATGGCACTGCGGAGAGGGTTCTGTGGTGTTTGTTTATGCAGTTTTTGTTGCAGAGAGCGAAAACGGATATGTATCTCACCCTGAGCTCCTTTGTTGGAAGGATAGTTTAAAAATGCAATGGACAGTGTGGTCCACTGATTAAGACAATGGTACATTAGCAGGAAAGTCCCTGGCTTGAATCTCTGCCAAGAGCTGGCTGTGTAGTCTTAGGCAAATTGCTGCACCTTTGAGCCCTTAGAAAGGGAATATTATAGGAATACAAATAAATTTTGGGCTTTCCTTGTCTATTGCCGAACAATTTTTTTTCTCCACCCTACTCGTTTTAAAGCAAAGCTGTTCTTTTGAATGTTAAACAGGACTTGCGAAAGTTTCTGTGAAACATTACCAGCCCAAATCTGCAAGTGGATGGCTAGCCCTCTTATGGGGGGAGCGGGGGTGGGGTGGGGGAGATAATTCATTTAGGGAAGCTCACTAATAATTGTAATCCAGTAGGTATACATTTGGATAGCCCAGGCTGGCCTCATCTCTCAGATCTTAGAAGCTAATCAGGGTCAGCCCCAGTTAGTATTTGGATGGGGAGACCACCAAGGAAGCCTAGAGTTGCAGTGCAGAGGCAGGGAATGGCAGCCTACCTCTGAACATCTCCAGGGGTCACTTGATGGCACTTTCTACCACTGCCAGGTATACGTTTGGCTCTCTGCCATGGTCACAGACATCACTCTACCTGCTTTGCTGAGCATTCTAGGCAGAGTTCCCCTAAAAAGCCCTTGAGTGATTTTACCTGATATAAACATATCTGTCAACAGTTGAAAATTGAAAAGAGGGCAGCAAGCGTGTGCCATTGCAAAAACGCCCCCCCCCCCCCCCGGTGCTTTCTCCCTGCCCATGTTACTTGACCTGGGATGGGGTAGCTTGGCCTTGTTTCAAAGCATACATTTCCCTGTTTGCTTTTAGTTGGACTTTATCTCTGAATGTATGCTAAAAGCTACACTGGTGCTTTGTGGTGCCCGTACTTCAAGGTTGAAGAACAGAGTTTAAGCCTTTCTTGCACGCTCCCTGCCAATCCTTACCCCCGGCGTCTTTCTTGGCAAGGAGGAAGCCGAGTGACACGTGCAAGATATGTTGACTGAATTTGGGCAACAGCCCGTCCTCGTGTCCCCAAGCTGCAAAGGAGCTCAGGGTTTGCATGGAATGCTGATCTTCGCAGCTCAGGTTTTGGGAGGCCCGTTTTCATTAGCATTCCATTGCCTTGCCAATGCCATTCACAGCTTTAATTAATTGTAGTGTTTATTTAATACATATGCAGCACCATCAGTGCACATGTCTGTGAAGCCCCTGAATATATATTCAGCTCCAGACTCTTTCCCTAAGGAGCTTAAAATCTCAAATAGGTAAAATGAGGGTAGCAAGAGAGAAGTGTAGGAAAATATACTTACCTGTGTTTAAAACTTGGCTGATGGGAGGTGCCATCAAGTTGCAGTAGACTTATAATGCCCCTGTAGGGTATATGCACCCCCACACCCAACTGATCCAGGGGTTTGGGCTGGGCTGTCACCGGTATGATCCCACTTGAGATCAGGGTCCTGCTGGGATCTCTTACAATTCCACAGGGCCTGTAAAACAGAACTGTTCCACCAGGCCTTCGGCTGAGATAAGCTTATGGAGCAGAGTTCCATCAGTGGCTATTAGCCACAAGGTATAGATAGGAACTCTCAGTCTGGGGCAAGTGACACTCTATATTCTTGGTGCGTAGTGGTGGGGGGAACAGTGGGAGGACTTCTAGTGTCCTGGCCCCACTGCTGCACCTCCTGAGGGCACCTGGTATTTTTGGCCGCTGTGTGACAGAGTGTTGGAGTGGTTGAGCCATTGGCCTGATCTCTTATGTTCTTATCAGACGGTGGATGTCCAACCATCTTGGCCTCCCCTGCTCATTCTGCCCTATTTAGTGGCCCTACAGTGCTAAAGAGATCTGCACAGCATCTTCCGGCAAACCGGATGCCTTATTGACCATCTAGCCAGCACCCACACAGGGGGCACTCTGGAGTACCATGAACCAACCTGCCATCTTATTCTGAACTGGATTTAAGTTGCATATTTTAATACTATTCTTACTGTGAAATGACCTGTTACGACCCACCCTGAGCCCACTTGTGGGGGGAGGCGGAGTATAAAATAAATAAATACTCAATGCAAGAGACAAACAGAAGTGGGTTGCCATTGCCTTGCCTCCACATAGCGACCCTGGACTTCCTTGGTGGTCTCCCATCGAAGTGTTAACTAGGGCTGCTTAGTCTCCAAGATCTGACAAGACCGGCTAGTCTAGACTATCCAAGTCAGGGCAAAACTTGATTACCAGATGGGAATAAGTATTAAGGGCTTTAGCGAAGGCCATGTGTAGGTTTTGAAGAGAGTTTTAGAAAAAAGGGTGAGAAGTGTACCGCGCATGTGGGACAGCAAAGAATCGTGATGGAGAGCAGAGAGACCCTTTGGGGTGTTGAGGGTCTGCAGGAGCACAGGTTGGGAGATGAGACAAAACAAGGTCATGAAGAGCTTTGAGGACAAGGACGAGAAGCTCGCAGTGGATGCAGATGGGGATAGAAAAGGGTGAAGGGATTTTGAGGGGGGCCATCCAAGCATTGGGAGAGGAGAATGGTTTTGGACAGAGTTGAGGGATTGAGGGCAAGAGCAAGCAGAGAACTGATAGATTTGAGGGATTGAAAGAGAGAGAACAAGCATGGAACTGCCTTGTACCAAATCAGACAATTGGTCTGTCAAGGTTGTTATTGACTACTCAGCAGGCAGCTGCTCTCCGGGGTCTCAGGACTTTCACATCATCTCCCACCTGATCCTTTTAACCGGAGAGGCTGGGGATTGAACCTGGGACTTCCTGCATGCCAGGCAAGGTGCTCCAACTCTGAGCCATGGCCTCTCCCCACAAGAGAAGAAGCTTACAGCTCACATAGTGGAGAGGAATGGATGGATTTTCCAAAGTTGTCCAGGAAGGAACCTCATGACCTGGGAACACAGGAGCAAAGAGTCAGAGACAGCCAAGGTTGTGTGTCTGGTCTTGGGGGGGGGGGGGGGATGATGTTAGTGGTTATGGAGAGCAGTAGAAGAAAGGAAGCCTGCAGGTGACAGACCATCTTCTGCCTGAAGTGGTGGCTGAAACTGTGTCTTCTACTCGTAAAGGGGAGGAGGATTGAAAGGTTTAAATATGTTGAAGAAACTGTGTGGTTTGCCTTCCTGTGAAGAAGTGAGTTTGATATAATTGGCATATGGGGATGCATCTGCACACACTTTGCACTGCAGTGGGATTTGGATCTGCATTCTTTGTAAACCCAGAACAGAGACTAAAGTTGGGTTGCAGTTCAGCAGGCTGAATTTTGCATTCATGCGTTTGTATGTTTTCTTCCCTGTCCCTTATTAGAAGTTCTGTGTGACCGCTGTTTGCGCTGGCCATCTGAAAATATACCACGGTGGTCTACACCGCTTTCTTCAAGGGATGCAAAACTGCTACGAAGGGAGATAAATCAGAATTATACGGTTGTAGGATTCAAAAAGACAGGTTGATGGCTGCCTGCCATGTGGAAGCGCTTTCTAGCCATTGGCTGAGCTGATGTGATGTCATGGAATCCGGCACACATGTCTAACTGCTGGCATACCTAATGTGAAGAAAGCTCAGTTAGATACTCACAGTCTAGGGACTGGTAGAACAGGAACACCAGGTTTTTGTGGGGCGGGGAGGACCTATGGAGAAGAGGAATAGGAAGTTGAAGTAAGGATCCAAGATGCAAAGAGAGCAGGGAGGAAACTTTATGCGGAGAACTGACTGTGTGTTGATTGGGGGGCGAGGAGAGACCAATTTGGACCAGAGAGACTAGACTTGTGAGGAGCTCTCTGAATTTTGCATATCGATTCATAAAGAATCCACCGAAGCTTTGGGTAATGTCACATGGAGCTCTCCAATTAGGGTCCAGCTGGATCTCATTAGTTGCTGTTTCTTCCCTAAGCCTTATTGTGGTAACACTGCTTCTATTCCTTTTCCTCCCAAACGCGGGCCCTCCACTACATAATAGTTTACCGCTGGGTGTTAAAATGCTTGCTTAAACGTTGGGCTAACATGCTGAATCCTAGCTGAGACTTGCCTTCTCTGCCTCTAAGAGGGAGTGAGAATTACTTCGCCCGCAAGAAAGCATTCAGGCCTTTTGCGTGGGTGTGGTGGACAAAGGTGAATTTCTGAGTGTTTCTGTAACAAAGCAGTGGGTGTGACCGTGAGACCTTGAAGAGAACAGGAGAGAGATTTCCGCTGTGTTCACACCAGCCTCTATTCCTTGGAGGGGCAGCCTCCTGTGATAAGTGGTTCACTTGGTGCCTGCATCCTGACAAGAGGCAAAGAGAGATAACTACAGAAAAGGCACGATGTGGGGCTTTATTCTTAGGATGTAGCTCCAGGGCTGGATGTGTTACATGGCTTGAAAATGAGGCACTTGCCAGATGCTAGGAGCGATACTGTGGGGTGGGGGAGTGTTGGAAGATGCACAACTTCATCTGGCCAAATAACATCCTCAGTTTTGGGCTGATGGTTGGGTGTAGATCCAGCCACTGTAGACTTCCAGTGAATTGGGGATGTGGTTTATCTGGGAAGGTTTTTTTCTCCATAGAACACACAACTGTTCATGTGCAAAGTTTTTGGTGTGGTTTTTTTTAAACATCCTACAGGGCACATAAAAAACCCTATGTCAGCAGTTCTGTTTTGTTTCTGTGTCGGCTCTAGAACTTGCCACCAATCCTCAGACTAATCACACTTACTGTTTTTTTCCTCTTGATGTATTTCAGCAATCTTTCTCCAATGAAGTCCATTGCGTTGAAGAAATTTTAAAGGTGAGTGCATTGCTGGTGGTCAACAACATATGCTTGGAGAGAGAACCTTGGGGAGAGGACATACCAATTTCCGGTAAAAAGGAAGGGGTCATCTCCTGATTCTGTCGTCAGCTCCCGGGTGCAAATCCAAAGATTGTTTCTCTGGCCAAAGCATGGGGAGGGAGAGACAGTGATGCATTCCAATAAAACACTGCAGGTGATGCAACCTGAGCATTTTGGTATGATCCTGGTTACAAGATTTAAAGCAAAACATTGTGTTTGATTTTTTTTAAAATTGCTAACACCATGGGCAAGAAACGTAATTCCACTCCCCAGATGATATTTTTATGTGCTGCTGCTGGATCAGACCAGTGTTGATAAACTCTAGCATTCTGTTCCAGCCCAATGCCAGATGGATTCTTCTGATAATTCTCTGATGCTCAAGGGTATACTGCATCTGTATGTGGAAGCTCAGTTTAGTTACTGCACCCAGCAGCTGTTGATAGGCCTGTTTTCTGTGAATCTGGGCTAATCTTTTTTTATTTTTAATGTTAAGTTACTGGTCCTCACCATATCTTATGGTAGCTAATTCCATAAGTTATTTATGCGTTGCATGGGAAAAGGGGCCTTTACCAACCCAGTGATAGGTACAGTTAACCATGTTCCGTGCCTAATACCTGCTGAACTTTTGAAGAAATAATGGGTGGGACATGCCTACTGTTCAAAATAAATCAACACTGGCTATTAAAGGGGCTGGGACGCTGCAGGGGCAGGGCTGCCAAGTCCCCCCGGGGGGGGGCGGGGATTCCCCCGCTAAATAGGTCCCCAATCCGCCGGTCCCCCCAAATGGCCACATCAGGAACCCCCACCCCCAAAATGGCCACATCAGGCCAACGTGCCCGGCGCGATGACGTTGCCCAGAAGTGACATCATCACTTCTCTAGTAATCGCCCTGAAAACTCCATGGTACCATTCTATGGTATGGAGGGCGGGGTAAAAATGCGAAAAATAAATAAATAAATCCTTCCTCTAAGCCGTGGAGTCCAGTGAGCAAAAATTCTGCTTTGTGAGCGAGCGATTTGGCTACTGCATAAATTAGTTTGCTCTGGAGCCATCCTTCCTAAGCTAAGACAAAAATGTGCAAGTCAGAGGCTAAAAGACTGTGAGCTGGCTCACACTAGCTCAGCTTAGAGGGAACACTGCTTACCGGGTCTTATTCTGTCCACTGCCGGCTCCTTATTTTGTCCATTTCCGAGATTCCAGTCCAGCTTCCGTACTGCCATTGACTGCTGCCTTGTATTCGGCCAGTCCCATTAAGAAGAGGCAAGAAGAGCTGCCTACACTCTACACTGCTTGAAAGGAGCCAGGAAAAGGAACTGGGTAGACAGTAGTTACCAGCATCCTTAGCCATTCCATGCCTTATTATTTTTGCATTGATATATTTATGTGCCACTTCCCTCCCCCTCGCTGAGACTCAGAGCGGCTTAGAATATCATTCTCCCTTTCTCCATTTTCTCACAACAACCTTGTGAAGTAGGTCAGGGTGGAAGTATGTGATGGGCCCAAGGTCACCCTGCAAGCTTCCATGGCAGACATGGGAATTTGAACCCGGGTTTCCCAGGATACTAGTCTGATTATCTATCCACTCTGCTATGCCAGTTTGTGGTTTGTTTGGTGCCTCTTTTACTGTCTTTGAGGTACCAGGCCAAAACACATATTTTTATTCAAGATTTTAACAGAGATTCCATCTTTTAAACCTTCCTTTTTTTTGTCCGCGTCTGACCTGAGGGCTGTTTATGACTGTCATTTGAAGCTGTTGAATGTTGTTTAATTCTCTTTTTATGCCCCTGGTTTGTTTTTATTATTGATTATTCTTATTCGTTGATGGCTATGATTTCATTGTATCGGGGGGGGGGGTTGTTTTGTGAGCAGCCTCGGGCAGGTCTCTGGGAAGGCAGAACACAAATCCTCTAAAGAAGTAATAAGTAGGCAGACAGCATCAGACGGGCAGCAAATCCGTGCTTCCTTGAATCTGTTTATTTAAAAGATTTATTTAGATTTAACGTGGCTAAACAAAGCAGCAACAAGCTGCAAAGACAATATCAATCAGTAGGATAAAAATGCAGCCAGATCTGCTCAGACAGTTTACCCATCCACCAAATGCTAAGGATGCCAGCCTCCCGGTGGGACCTGGGGATCCCCCGGAATGACAGCTAAGCTCCAGACTGCAGAGATCAGCTCCCCTGGAGAAAATGGATGCTTTGGAGGGTGGGCTTTGTGGCATTGTACCCCACAGAGGTCCCTGTCCTCCCCAGGCTCCACCCGTGAATCTCCAGGAGTTTCCCAACTTGGATCTGGCAACCCTACCCCCATCCCCTGCCAGTGGCCGGGGGGAAGCGGCCACCCCACCAAATGCCCTCTGACACAAAACCAAAGTGTGGAAACAACAATTGAGCCCTAAGTTCCTTTGTCCATCCCTTCACTTAGAGAGGGGAGGACTTCAAGGACCAGAAAACAGAATCTGACTGTAGCACATCTTTGCCATGTTCCAGTGCTTGGGGTTTCTCAAGGCCATGAAGGTTGCAGGTAGGTCGGGAAGACTAATTGGTGTTTAAAGTCTGGTTTTTGTTCTCAATGTCTCCCCAGGAAATGACCCATTCATGGCCGCCTCCTTTGACAGCTATCCATACTCCTAGCACAGCTGAGCCTTCTAAGTTTCCTTTTCCTGCAAAGGTAAAGACAAGCATTCACATTCTTGCCTGTAGCTGGTTATAACTATGTGTAGCTTTTCAGGTGGGTCTGCAGGAGAAGAGCAAGATTCGAGCCCAGCAGCACTTGAAGACCACCAACAAGCTTTCGAGAGTCAAAGTTCCCTTCTTTGATTTTCAGAAGCTTGTATCCTGGAAATCTTAATGGTCTTTAGACTCAAATCTGGCTCAGACAGCTTTTCAGCTTCTTCTTAGCCCTTGGCTAGAATTCTGAAGTAGTAACGGTTACATCAAAAAGGCCATAGTGAAAAAAAATACAACACGGAGATTTCAGAGCATATCATTTACATGAAAATTGATCCCATGTTTTCTTTTGCTTCAATATGATTTGCATGGGTTCCCTAAGAAGAGCCATGCTGATTCGTCTTGTCTAGCATCCTGTTTCACATGGCATCTTGTTCCAAACTCATGTGTCTGGGATCATCTCTTGTTCCTTTTTTTTGATATCATTTTGTGCAGTTTTAGGCTCTCCAGCAGTGGGTTTCGTAAAACTACAAAGCAAGCGTTTTATTATGGAAGGATCATTTGTAAGCTTCCTAGAAACATAATTTGGGCAGAGCATAGTAACGTAACAGTTTCATTCCACTTTAAAGTGTTCAGTGCATTTCCCCATACGTTATCTCAATGAAGTTCACATCAGCCCCGCAAGATAGGACTGTATTATCCCCGTATTGCAGGCGGGAACATTGAAAACTCATGGCAGAGCCATGGTTTGAATAGGCGACTCCTTGGTTCACAGGGCCACTGTGCTGTGCTAAAATCTTCAAATTTCCCTTCTTCCTAGGAATCCCAGCATGCTGGATCAGTAATACAAAGCCAGAGTAAGTAAAATGACTTAAAAAGCAATCCGCTATGGTTGCTTTGATAAAATTTGCTGTATCCCACTGTGCTGTGATTATTTCAGTGGTGACCTTGCGGTGGGGGGAAATCCCAGAGGCTCACTGAAAAGAGGGCAGGGCTATACTGGGCTATATTGCTTGGTGGGCTTGTGCCCGGTGTACGTGGTATCTATTACAAACATTACTTTACAAGCAGGTGACTGATGAGAAACGGCAAGGAGTCCTCCCCCATCCTGCTCCCTTCCCACTTCCCCCTCTTGCCATCATTGTTCTCATCAACTCGAGCTGGGAGGAGGTCTCGGCGTCCCACTGGGTTGCTCTGGCAACTCAGAATTATTCCCAGTCTTCCACAATGACTTTCTGAGGCTTCGGATGCCGTTTTGGGTTGCTGCGGCAACTTGAACAGATGCTGAGGTGTGCTGCTCCCATAGTGCTGCTGCAGAGTAGTACAGAGCCCTTGCCTGAGCATCAAGTATTCCGTCTGATGCTGGATCCTTGACGGGTGGCATGGGACTGCATAGGCAGGCCCAGGAGCCGGGCAGCTTGAGGAGACAACCCCAAATGGTGCCTGAAGCCTGGCGTAGCTTCAAATGGTATTTTGGTTGTCTTTGCAACTTTATGTGGTGTGACCCAGGCACACGTAAAGACTGCAGTAATCCCCTTTTATGGAGGGGGGGCTGTTTGGGAAGTTACATTTTGCTGCATACCTGGGGGTCTTCCCTCTTCGCAACTTGCCCTATTGTGCAGTTCACTGTCTGGGTGGGGGCCAGCACTTTGAAACCAAATAGAGCAACTAGTAAATGATGAGCCTGCAGCATGTAGCTGAATAATGCTTTCATTGGCTAAAAAAGTGTTCCCAATTTAGTAAGCTAGCTGATGTTTAAATATTTTTATTTGTTTTTAATGTACGGTAAGTACTTGTTGCAAACTGCAGATGGGAAATCCCATGTGTGTGGGAGAGGAAGAGAGAGAGAGGGGGTGGAGAAAGAGGAGGAGGAATGCTTATTAATGTCTGCTGAAATACGTGGGCATATATCATATAAAATCAAAATATGATGCTTTTCTTTAGATTTTTTTTCCACAGCAGATTACACAGTTTTAATTGGCTAGATAGGATTTTTTTAAAGAATGCCACAACTACTTAGGCTGTACATTATATTCTGTAAATAGAGGGAATGTTCACAAGCACCAAAGGAACTTAGAAGCAGGAAAGGTGGGATTTGTTCTCTAGCTTCCAGTGTTTCTCAGTACTCTTAGCAGTGTCCCATCTGTTTACCATGATTTTCATCCAATATATCATATGCATAAAATTACCAGAGAGGGAGAGAGAATCCATGCAGTGCAAAGCATATTGAAGGGAGGTACGCATGCAGAGCCTGAAACAATTACTCCTTTTTCTCTTTTTCCACAGAGCAATATGATGCACCTTCTAAAGCATTGTCTGTTTCTCAGCAAGGGACATCGTAAGTAGCTAAACTTATTTTCCTGTGTATTCGAAGAATATTTACAGTACTTAGGAAGATTAGGGCTTTGCTTTTGTGGGAGAATGTAAGGTTTAAAAATATATGACCTCATTAGCACCTGCTGCTATTGTAGACTTTGAATTCTAGTGTAATAGGCTGTCTTCCCTCGATTTAGTTTGCTGTAGTTGTTTAAGGAGTAGCCACATGTTGTGTGGCTTGAACTTGCGGACCACTTGTGAAATGTGATGCTAGTAATGCCCCAGTTGAACTGACTTCCAGAGGAAGTTGGAAGAGTATTGATCTGAAGTTTGAGCTTTGCCCCAGTTGGTACGTGATTGCCACCAAAAACTGCACCACATTGCACTAATAACACTTGCAAGCATCATCCATATGAGCCATCTTGGTGGAAGTTATTTTTGCCAAAACTGGTAGTAGGGGGAAATACACGATTGGCAAACCAAACGACTGTTCCTGTTTACCTGCTTTCCCACTGCAAAGTGTCTCTCCACCCACATGCATTAAATGGACCCAGATGTACTCTTTGACCCAGGAAGTCAGGTAGGAAAGAGAAATGTACTCTTCTGGCATTTCAGTGCCTTTCACAGGTACTTAAGAGTCTTTTTGTCGCCGTGTGTGCTCTTCGCGAAACCAAAGTCAATTTTATATCTGAACCACAGAGAATGAGTGAAGAGCTATGCATGGCACCAAAAGAGCTATGCATGGCACCCAGAAAATCCTTCTGTGCTCTTTCTGCCTTTTGAGATCACTATTGCATGAACACATGTAGCTACCGTGTTTTGAATCAGACCATTGGTCCCTCAAAATCAGAATTGTCTACTCAGACTGGCAGCAGCTTTCTGGGGTCTCAAACAGAGGTCTTTCACATCACCTGCTGCCAGACCTTTTAACTGGAGACTGAACTTGGGACTTTCTGCATGCCAAGTTGATGCTCTGCCAGTAAGCCGCAGCCCCTCCCAAATCAGATGTTGCTCCCCTGATATCCACATGGCTATGGAAACCGTGGCTATGAAATGCACCTTTTCATTTTGAGTTACTGAATTCTGTTCCCAGTTTGGAATTCTGTGCTTACGTGACACTTCTTTTAATTACAAAATACAGCTTTGATTTAGATCCAGGTGGGTAGCCACGTTCTTCTGTCCGTAACAGTAGAAAAGAGGAAGAGTACAGTAGCATCTTAAAGACTAACAAAATTTGTGACAAGACATGAGCTTTTGTGATTCACTGCTCCCTTCTTCAGGTATGAGTGAAGAAGCGAGCAGTGACTCAGGATAGCTCAGACCCTGCCACAAATTTTGTTAGTCTTTAAGGTGCCACTGGACTCTTGCTCTTTTCTAGCTTTGATTTAGTCACGATCAATGTGAATGTGGCTCCTATTGCATGCTGTGTTCAGAACGCCATAAAATGTATGGAGCTTCAATAAAATGTCGGGGAAGCACTGTTTGCACGTGCAGAGCTACCACACAAAGGTCATGAACTGTATCTTAGCAGGACTGTTCTTTCATGTTGATAAGCTCAGAATTGTGTTATGTTGGTTTCCACATATTGGGGAATTCAAACATTACATTTATGCTTGTTCATAGCCATGTGGATTTGTTGGGGTGTAGTACCTGGAATGCTGCCACTAGGGAAACCACCATCCAGGATTCTGCAGACGAAACAGCAAATTGAAGTCAGGGACTGATGCTAGTGGCTGTAGCTTGGGAGATCCCCTAGTTCTGCCGATAATTTACTGATTGGCCTCAGGCAAGCTGTCTGTGCTGGTGGTGGAAAGTGTCATTAAGTCGCAGCTGACTTACGGTAAACCCAGGGGTCATTTCGTAAAAAAAGAGGTGCAGGAGCTCATTAGCACACCTATTAGCATAACTCATTCGCATAACCGGCCTAATGTCAGTTTCAGCCCTATTATACCCTAAGGGCCATTGAAATCAATGGCAAAAACTCATAGGGTATATGAGGGGCTGGAGGAGATGGGGTTTGAGGAAGAGGCTCCAAACTTGCAGGGTGCCTTCTGGGACCTCTCCCGAAATACCCACCAAGTTTCAAGAAGATTGGACCACGGGGTCCAATTCTACGGGGCCTCAAACAGGTTGCCCTATCCCCTCCATTGTTCTTTATGGTGGGAATGGGGCAACCTGTTTGGAGGCCGCTTTTAAAGCCACCGCCGAATTTCGGCAGCGGGCCAAATCAGATCAGAGAATCTGATTCAGCCAGTGGCTGCCCTACTGCCCACTCCTGAGCTGGCGGAGCAGTGCTCCGCCTCGCTCCGGCCCCAAAGGACCCCTGGGTAAACCCATAGGGTTTGAGGAAGGCAAGAGATGCTCAGGGGTGGTTTGCCATTGCCTGCTTCTGTGGCACCACCCTGGGCTTCTTGATGCTCTCTGCTTAGTTTTCAAGTTGTTATGAGATTGGGCTAGCCTGGGCCACAAGGAGAATAATCTTCGCCTGTGCCATGGGGCCGTTTTAAGGATTTCTGTCATTATGTTGGTAACGTGAAGTGCTTTGACAGCAGAGTTAAGAAATATAAATTCTCTTATCATACTGCTAACAACGATAAGTGGCCCTCTCATGCAGATAAAAAATAACGCGAGACGGGGTGCACCTGGGCTAGAGCATATATGTTTCTGTGAATATATAAAAAGTTAAAAACAAGAGCATAATTTATTTGAAAAGTAGGTCTTGGTCAAGGGAAGAAGGAGGAGATCGTCTGATAGAGTGGGTAGGGATGAGGAAAACAGGTGGCCAAGAGGTTTGAAGAGGAGAGAGGAAGATGAGCTGCTAGGCCGAGCAAAAGGGGAAGGAGCATGGGGGATGGCGTTTCTCCATCCTTGTGGGTCCCTGCAGGGCCCCTCTCTTTTTCCAGAGGGGAATGTTCCCGCCAGGGCTGCTGAAGACTAGCTGCTCAGCCCTGCTCTTTCCTGTGTCACCTGCAGGGAACAAAACGACAAGAGACTTTTTTAACAAGTCGGGTGTGGGGAACTTTGGGCCTGGGGAACTCTGACCTGGCGCATGAATAAAGGTCTCATGTAGTTTGGGCCTAACTCTTCTCTGACATCTAGAGCATTCTACTGCTCCTAGAGGAGAAAGTGCTCCACCCAGGGCTGCTCAACTCTGCCCTTTTCTGTGCCTGGGGAAAGGACTTAGTCCTGTCCTCCCTTAAGACTTGTTATATTCGAAAGATTTTTATTAGGTTTTTCTTAGAGCATTTATTCTACTGTGTTGTCAGTGGGCCGTGATTTCCCATAAGTAATCTGGGTTCTGCGAAGTGGCATAAAGAATTATTTTGTTTAAAATGGAAGGATTTCTGAAAGTTTACCTGGAGGACTTCTGCTTCGTCTTCTTTTGATTAATTTTTTTTTGGTATGTTTGCATGTCTGTTTCCCAAATTATCCGAATTCCTGTAATAATAAAATACAGAAAATCTGGTCAGTCACTACGCATTTAAAGAGACTTGAAAAAGTATAAAGCTGTGTTTCTGTACCTGTCCTGCGCATGTACTAACATCAACGTGTGTGCATACGCAGATGACTGTTTATGAGCTGAGGTATAGCGGGGAGGGGGTTGGCATGAAAGTGATACCCATGTGGGAAAGGGTGGGTGAATTTTCCCTGGCTCTCTCCGTTGGCAGCAACACCTCCTGCAGTCGCCAACCGTCTTAGCCTAATTAGGGTAATTTTTCCAGAAGTATTGTTGAGTAATGAAATCCGTTTTTGCAGCGTTAGCTGATGGTAGTGCTGATAGATGCTGGGCCTTGGACGGGAGCATTTCAGAAGCTTTCTAATCAGCAAAGAGAGCCATCCCTTCCCAAATGCAGTTTCAGTAGGAGTGGTAGTAAGGAGGGACGGCTGGAACCAAGCTGTGTTGTATTGTGTCATTTTAAGATACAGGATATATTTTTTAAACAACAATTCATCATAAGGGACTATTCATACCCTGTGTGAACGGATGCCTCTAAGGACTGGTTTCCGCCTTAATTTTAATGATAGCTGTCACCCGATTTACAAGAAATTTTACAAGCTAATCCTGTGAAGACTGACTCATAAGTGAGGCCTATTCAGTTTGGCTGGAATTACTCCTGAGTAAGCGTGTGTTAGATTGCATCTTTAGTTGGCCAAGTTGGCTTTAAATGTTCGTAAATTCAGGGGTTTGCTTTTGAGGGGAAAGCTCTTTTGAGCACATTATGGCTGGACAGTTCTAGGTGCTCCTGAGTAAAACTAGTAAAGGTAAAGGTTTCCCTTACTCGAAAGCCAGTTGAATCCAACTCTAGGGGGCGGTGCTCATCTCCGTTTCCAAGCTGAAGAGCCAGCGCTGTCCAAAGACTTTTTCCGTGGTCATGTGGCCGAGGTGCACGGAACACTGTTACCTTCCCACCGAAGCAGTACCTATTTATCTACTTGCCATTTCTTGCTTTCGAACTGCTAGGTTGGCAGGAGCTGGGGCCAAAGACGGGAGCTCATTCCATCATGCGGCACTCGGGTCTCGAACTGCCGAGCTACCGACCTTCTGATCTGCAGCTCAGCGTCTTAACCGCTGAGCCGCGGCAGCCCCTTTGAATGAAACTAGTTCCATTTTATTCCTCTTCCGTCCCAGTTTTAGGATGGAAACTGCTTTGGCTATCCTGCCGGTTGACTTTCACTAAGAAGTGAGTGTGATGTTAGTGGTTTTTATGGACTTCACACAGTGCCATCCTAAGTAGAGTTACACCTTTCTAAACCCTTTGTCTTCAGTAGACTTAAAAGAGTGTCACTCTGCTTAGGATGGCACTGCCAGGGCTCCTGAAATCATGGATGTCCATCCCTCAGAAATCCTGTGGCGTCCACCCTCAGAACGAAGACTCAGGATTCTACCTTGTAGTGGGTCTAGACAAGGAAAGCTGGTCCTGGGAGATGGTTCTTCTTCACTGTGGGAACGGTCTTGCGGGGCTTGCTTGGAGTTCAGTTGTATATCTGATGCTTCTAAAACATGTACATGAAACCACAGTGAAAAGTTATCCAGAGATATGGAGTTAGGTGCTATCTGTATGCTTAGATACATTTATCATTTTCATAACTCGTGAGATCTTTGAATTGGGTACTGCATATCAGCAGTGGGCTAGAGAAAGGTGAATGAGCTCACTATCTTTATTTAAAAACATTTATTAGCTGCCTTTCTTCCTTACTGAGCTCAAGGCCGCTTACAACATGGGTAAAACACATAAAATGAAACACACTAAAAGCATAAAACCCCAAAATTTAAAATCACACCTCCAGACTGCTAGTAAACTTAATCAAATGTCTTCAGCTGCTTCCAAAAGATGGAAAGTGAGGGGGTCAGGTGCACCTCCCCGGGGAGGTTGTTCTGTAATTGTGGGGCTGCCACTGAAAAGGCCCTCTCCTGTTTACCCACCAAATGCGCTTGGTGGGCCTCTACTTGTGGCCTTAATTCATGGGCAGGAACATATGGCAGAAGAGGATCCTTCAGATTCCCCCGGTATCAAGTCATGTAGGGCTTTAAAGAAGCAAGCTGGTCTCAGGAAACTCATCGGTGGGTGACATGGCACCCCCAGGCATTTAAGAGTAGGGTCTTTCCATGAGCTTATTTATTTTTACCACTTGCATCCTGCATTTGAGGGGTTTGCTCCTGTGCTGACCTACCAAGAATATACATAACCCAGTTACAAGGGCATCAAGTCCTCTTGTTCTGGTTGCTGTTCAGCAGAAGGGAGCTTTGATCTTTCTCTGTCTCCTGCAGAATGATTGATATAATCAGAGACGACAGAGAAGCTTTTCTGAAGAATCTCTTCCCTCAAGTGATGTCCCCGGTCCCAATTGTTCGCCTCTTTTAGGAAATTGATCCCTCCCTCCAATTTCTCATTCTGCCAGGCTTTTGAGGAGAAGGCCTTTGTTTGCTGTTTTTTAGATCTCCTGTTTGGTGCATTTTATTTTCCTGATCTATTATATTTGGTGCCTGTGTTTAAATGTTAGTTTTTAATTGGTTGTTATTGGTGTTCTTTTAAAATTGTTCTTTGAAAATTCATTGAAAGCTGGTGTATAAAGTTTGGTGTGAGAGCCAGTTTGGTGTAGTGGTTAAGTGTGCAGACTCTAATCTGGGAGAACAGGGTTTGATCACCCACTCCTCCACTTGCAGCTGCTGGGTGACCTTGGGCAAGCCCTAGTTCTGTCAGAGCTGTTCTTGAAAGGGCAGTTCTCAAAAGAGCTCTCTGAGCCCCTCCTACCTCACAGGGTGTCTGTTGTGGAGAGGGGAAGGGAAAGGAATCTGTAAGCCACTCTGCGACTCCGAGTGAAGGGTGGAGTATAAATCCAATCTCTTCTCTTCTTCTAAAAATGTGTTAGATAGCATCCAGTTAAACTTGTCAAAGCAACGTGGAACTTGAGTTAAAATGTTACAGACTACCTCTACCTTTCTTTGCTTTGAAGTACAATTTTTGAATTCATATAATGAGTGGTGGGTTACCCTAGGAAAAAATATGAAACTTTACTGCTCCAGGGCTAAAGCCAGCCTGTCCCTTTATAGCTAGGGATGAAGGAGGATTATCCACTTCCGGTTCACGGCAGAATCGCATCCGTCTTCCTGCAGACCCTCCGCTTCTGCCCCTGCCAAAGTGTAGTGATAAGGATGTCACTAGGAGGAGAAACTGGGAGACACAGGTTTGCTTTGGAAGTTTGCTGGGTGACCTTGGGCCACTCACTTTGTCTCAGCCTCACCTACCCCATGGGTAAAAAAGGGGAGGGGCTATTTTGAAACAGTCTAGTGGCGAGAGCCAGCGTGGGGTAGTGGTTAAGAAGAAGAGGAGGTGGTTTTTATACCCCGCCTTTCACTACCCAAAGGAGTCTCCAAGCGGCTTACAATTGCCTTCCTTTCCTCTCCCCACAACAGACACCCTGTGAGGTAGGTGGGGCTGAGAGAGCCCTGAGAAAACAGCCCTGAAAGAACTGTGACTGACCCAAGGTCACCCAGCTGGCTGCATGTAGAGGAGTGGGGGATCAAACCCGGTTCTCCGGCTTAGAGTCCGCCGCTCTTAACCACTACCCCAAACGAGAGCCATCGTGGTGTAGTGGTTAAGAGCAGCGGACTCTAATCTGGAGAACCGGGTTTGATCCCCCACTCCTCCACACGAAGCCAGCTGGATGACCCTGGGTCAGTTATAGCTCTCTCAGGACTCTTTCGGCCCCATCTACCTCACAAAGCGCCTGTTGTGGGGAGAGGTAGGGAAGGGGATTGTTTGCTGCTTTGACCCTCTTTTGAGTAGAAAAAGGGATTGTATAAAAAAGAAACCCAACTCTTCTAATAAAGAGGTTCACTGAGGGAAGCCCAGTGCTATTGCGCTGGACTAGGATCTGGCCAACCCAAGTTCGAATCCCCACTCTGCCGTGGAAGCACCTTGGACCAGCCGCACACATTCATCCTAGCCTACCTCACAGGATAGTTGTTGTGAGGATAAAAGAGAACAATGAGGAGAGGAGAACAATGTAAGCAGCTTTGAGTTCCCATTGGGGGGAAGGTGGGGCATAAAGATAAATTAGTTTCCCGGTAGGTTTTCTTATCGGACCTAACTGTTCCAGTATGCCGGAGAAGTAGTGTCGCTGTTACATCTGAATGTAGAATGTGTCCGTCGCTCGGATGCGGCTATACCTTACGGAGTGTTTGCTCACCGGCAGTCAGTGCAGAAGAATGTTTTGTTTTTCCCTGAGAAGGACTGCTTTTATCTGCAAGGCGGCCCTATCTCTCCACAGCAGTGTGGAAGAAACAACCTGCGTTTGAATGATTGTGCTATATAAGCAGAGTGACCCAGGACTTCAGTGTTGTCTGGCCTGCATGCTTCTTTGTTTTATTTTCTTAACTAATGTGAACACAGCTCTTTCTGTTTGTGCGTTTTCCTTCAGATTTTTGCTCTGCACAATGGCATGTCCTTTCTTTCCTCCCCTGTTTTAAAATGCACGTGACCGTCTGAATCTCCAGCCACCGCCGCCACTGACAGAAAACAAGCTGCGTTTGCGCCAGTTAATTAGAGGCCGAAATCCCTCTGCTGCTGTGTGTGCCCAAATTAAGCATGCAGCTTTACAGAGCGAGTGTGGATTTCCCGGAGGACTTTTCATTCTTGAGTTCAGCCCTCAAGTTTAGCACCTGGCTCCCGGAAGCGGTTTTGTTGTTTACCACAGCAGGGGCCACGTTTATTCTCTCCAGCGCGGGGGTGCCTGAGAGAGAATGTGTCATCCATTTAGGTTGGTCCTTTCCAGCATTGGTCAGTTTTAGGAAAAGTCTTCACTTTTTGAAAGAGCTCATTTTAGAATACCCTGTTCCCCCCCTTCTTAAGTCCTGGTGTGATAAGCCGACTGTGTGTCTCTTCCGTAGATAGAGTGTGTGTCTTAACAAGCTGCAGATGATGTCCTTGCAGTAAAAGTTTCTCTGAACTCATTTGCTTATTTTCTAAGATGTGTGAGTTGTCTGTCCAGCATCTGCTCAGTGTGATGCACACAACCAAAATATTATTAATTGTTGACTTATTTAGAGTCCCCCTTTCTTGCTGAGTCTCAAGGCAGAGTCTGTGTGTGCGCGCGCATGTGTGTGAAGTGCAATCAAGTCGCAACTGACTTATGGCAACCCCGTAAAGTTTTCAAGGCAAGAGGCTAGCAGAAGTGGGTTTGCCATTGCCTGCTTCTGCATCATGACCCTGGACTTCCTTGGTGGTCTCCCATCCAGGTACTAACCAGGGCCAACTCTGCTTAGCTTCGGAGACCTGACAAGATCGGGCTAGCCTGGGCCATCCAATTCAGGGCCAAGGACATAAAATGGTGCAGTCAGACAGCAAGAATGAGCAATGAGACAGACCTAGGATTACAGAATCAGGGAACAATTCCAGCAATGATTTACCTAAGGCTGATATACCATGAACAATTCAGAAAGTGGACTGCAAGGTATGAGACAATACAGTAAAATTTAAGGTTTTATTTTGTTAGTGTATTTGGAGCAGAGATATCCTGCCTTTCTACCAGCATTGGCATCCAAGACGGCTTCCACTAAGGATTACAATCAAAGCTCAAAAAACAAGACAGTTATGATTGTAATTAACCCAAACCCTTCCTCTGTGTGGTGTTCCTGAAGGTACTGCAGTGGGGTGGATAAAGCCGCTTTATGAAACACTTCTAAAAACAAACAAACAAACAAACATAAAGATGAGTGACGCTGTCAAAGTTACACATGTTAAAGATGCATGGATTTCAGTGGTGGAGTTGAAACGTTTCCCAGTGCTTGCCTTTGGCTGGGGAACACCCTAAAAGTGAAGGCTGAAATCTTAAGGAAAAGTCATAAGCTGCTGTGGCTGCTAAAAGTCTAGCCTTTCCCCATAAAACATTCAAATGCCTGTTTAAAATTTCTTGTTGAGGAAATTTTCTGCCTGAGTTTCCAGGTAAAGTGATGTAAAGCTTTCAAGTGTCCATCCTTCCTGGGAACAATCCATCAGTTCTAAAGCCCTGTCTTGTATTATTAATAGCTTATCTGGAAGCTATTAATAATAAGCTAACAGGCCTGCCTGCCTGCCTTCCTTCCTTCCTTCCTTCCTTCCTTCCTTCCTTCCTTCCTTCCTTCCTTCTTTCCCCCTACATAAGATAATGGAAAATAAGTTGTGTTGCCCTTTGGGTAATGGGGGGTGGTATAGGTTGAGTATCTTCATAGATGAGTATGTGTCTTAACAAGATGGGTAGCCGTGTTAGTCTGTCTGTAGCAGAAGAAAAGAGCAAGAGTCCAGTAGCACCTTCAAGACTAACAAAATTTGTGACACGGTATGAAGAAGTGAGCAGTGACTCACAAAAGCTCCTGCCCTGCGACAAATTTTGTTAGTCTTAAAGGATTCTTGCTCTTTTCTACTGTCTTAACAAGCCTTCCCAGTTAATGCCATAGTTGTCTGAAGTGGGTTCACCTGCATACGGGTCAAGAAACCCGTGTAGCTTCTTTGTTAGATTGCTTAAGAGCAGATGGCTTAGGCTGGACCCGGTCTGCTTTGTTCCATGATAACCTTCTAAGCAAGGGTTGATTCTATTGTACAATTTCTGATGGATTCCTGCTTGTCCATAATTAAGTGTGGAGGACTTGTCCTGTGCTCCCAAAGCCAATTTATATGCCGTTGCTATGATGGAAGCGGAGTAATTTTTGGAACGGCTGAGTAGGGGTTTCTGCACATTACACACAGTAGGTCGAGGCAGAAGAATACTGGATTGTATGTCTTCAGTGTCTAGGCAAGAGGTCATTTCCCCCCTAAAAAAATCTCCCTGCATGTAGTAAACTAGCACATTAAGGATTATATTCTCTCTGGCACTAGTTTTCTTTATGCAGGGAGTTTGACATGCAGGGGAGTGGGTGGAATCCAAGATTCTCCCACTACATTCTGTGCAGATAAGCACTCAACATTTCTTGGAACTGCAGCAACCATACCTAGCTGGGTCTGTTTAATTCTGTAAATACTCAGTAGTGTACATTGCATGGACTCAGAAAGTTAACAAAGAGCTAAAATTACAGGAACAGGACTTTCTGACCCTGGTTTGAGAATCTGTGTGTATGTGTGTGATTCCCCCCCCCCCCCCCCGCAGTTTTAAAATTGCTGCAAGACCATATTCAAATGAAAGAACCCTTTGCGTCTTGCACAAGAACAGATCTTTCAAAACCTTAAGAATTTGTTAGCCGCTCTTGGTGTCTAGTGATTGGCTTCCACAGTGACCCATCTCCCTGGACTTTTACCCTTCTGCCCATGCTTTTATCTTTCTTTGAAGGTCCTGCGCTATAGAACCAGGAAGAAAGAGGCCATTTATGCAGAGAGCCGCCTTTATTAGTCCTCTGGAAGTATCTGTAGGATTGCCCTCCAGGGTGTGTGGTTATGCTGAAATGATCCCTTGATAGATCTCTTCCTTAACATAATAGGGTCCATTGTACGCCACAAATGCCGAAGGACCAAACTTCATTAGGATGTGTTTACATTGTCTGAGGCTTAATAAGAGGCTGATTGCCGTGACAGCCGCTGTACTTGAGTATACTGGCAGAATGGCAGAACATTTGTCCCATGTGATCGGAGGTGAATGCCGGGGCTCATGGTGAATTTTGCAGTATAGATTAACCTGGACATTTTAGCGGTGTTAGAATAACACATTGGCTTGCTTTCTCGGAGTGAGGAAGAAATACAGCATTTCCGTGCATGCATTAGAATGACTGAGAAAACCAGGACGGTGAGCCGCAAGTTCCCGGGTCTGAGCTGAGTTCTGCAAATCGATGTTAAGGAGGCCTGCTTCTCTCCTCTCTTTCTCAGCTTCCGTTTAAACATGACGCTGGTTAAGGCAAAGGCTCTGTCCCATGGGATGTTTAATTCATACTGGGCCATGCTTAAATGCTTGCACAGTGTCTGAACCAGGCCAACATCTGTGCCAAGCTGCCTATTTTAAATGAGGAGCTGTTGGGAGCATCTAAATCATCTAAAATTATCCAATGAGACTCCTTAACCCTACTGTACAGGTTTGCTGCAGTGACTACTGAAATAACGTGCGGGCTTTGAAAGCAAAGTGAAAGCACTTTGCCAGTGCTAAAGTGGTACTTGGTTTCCCTGAGCCAAGGATATGCTCTTTAAAGGGTTTTTCATCAGCAGCCTTTGCAGTCTCTTGCAAACCAGCTCTTGTTTTCTTAGTGACATAACTGAAGGGCAGGGAAAGGTGCTGTGTGTACCTTCAGCAGGGGACGCAACCCAAGAAAAACACTGCAGTGGTTATTAAGAGAGGACTCCACTTGTCAAATGTTTGCCTGTTCTTGTATTGTGCGTAACTTAAGTTGCAATACAAGCTGCCCTTATGGCAAGTAGCGTGGGTTTTTAAGCAGGAAAGTTAGATGCTGCCAGTTTCCCCGCTCTTTATGCTCGTGTGACGGAGTGCTCTGTCGTAAAGAAACATTCCTTAAGCACAGAAAACAAGCATGCCCGGAAGAAAGATTATGCCCTCACAATGTGCCCAGTGTCTAAAACATTGCAAAATGGTTGAAATGCGAATTCACGGGTTGGATCCAACCAGCTTTTCTGGAAAAGGAGGAGTGGGAGGTCCCCTTTGACCCCTGAAAAATCCCGTGCCTTCTTCCTGACCATGGTAACTTTTCCACACACAAGGAATGTTTCTGAAGGGTCAGCAGTCAGTCCAAAGAAAAGTTGGAAGCCGCACAAAATCCAGCGGTGATTTCCGCTGACAAAAGAAGTTCCAGAAAGCAGAGCAGGACTCTGTGGCCTCCTCCATTCTTTCACATCCCAAAATGTTCCCTCGAAATGCTGCTTCTGGTAGACCATAAGGGCGAAGGGTCTGTAGTGAAAAGGGGGAGCTGATGAAAATCGCCCCTCCATTAGTGGAGATCTGCTGCTAGGTCCAACCCATCAGATCTTGTCACCTGACTAACAGTCCTGTTCTGCCCGTGGTTTTATTTTGATTTGATATCTGTCACTTCCTCTTCTCAGCTCTTGGGAACCTTATTTGGTATCAAAGAACCGCCTGGATCCATCCCAGAAGTGTTCAGGTTTCAGTGTCTTCACTTAGATGTGCTTTCAGAGTGAAACCTGACATGTAAACGGGGAGGGAGAAGCAGGGGTTGCCTTTAATAAGTCATTTGATCATAAGAATAATTAGAATGGAGAGCTTCTCTGGTTTTCATTATCGGAACAAATGTGAAGAAATGAAATCCATTTAAAGGGACTTTTTAAAAGAAAAGGCTCTCAGTCTGGCATACAGCGCTACACCAGCTTTGCCTTTCAGAAGTGTCTGTAGAAATATCAAATAGACATTTCCATAATTTTATGAGGAGTGGAGGTTACAAGAGAAGGTCGGAGGCAAAGTCTTGAATCTGATGAATATCCTAGCTTATTTCAGAGGTATTGATGTGAATTGGTGATCTTTTTCTCTTCGTTTTTTCAAACGACATACAGTCTGAAAAAATCTTTTCACCGAACTGGTGTTACTTGTTGATTGTCACTCGGTTTGTCGGAAAGATGACAAACTACAATTTTTCCTCTTTAAATGTCACAGTCAACTGTGATTTCAAAACTGGGAAGTCTTCACTGTGTGAACTGCTTGTAAGGGAAGGAGGGAGGGTCAAGAGCAGGTGGACCCATGAACTTTAGCTAACAAGGGGCCCACGGGGCCCAGCCCACTAGCATTTCTTCCAGGCTCCCTCCCTCCCAGGCTGGTCCCAAACTGAATTGATGTAATTAACTTTTATTTAATTAGCTGCGCCCCTCCAAGGCTCCCTCCCAAAAAATCCCTAGCTACGGGGCTGCTTCCTAGTCTCATGGCTGTAGCCACAAACTGTTATGTAGAGGAAATGGTTGCTTTGGAGGGTGGAGTCAATGGCATTATACGCCACTGAGTCCCCTCCCCCCCCCCAAAAAAATCTCTAGGAGTTTCCCAGCCCAGAATTGGCACCCCTACCTAGTACTCACAGTGCTTCCTTAATTTCACAGCCAGCTGCAAGCTGATTGCTCCTTAGAACAACCCGGAAGGTCCTCTTCTCTAGACGGAATCATTTGGGTCTTTAGGGACAGAACCTTCATAAACCTCGAGTCTCCCTTGATGACACTGACTATTTTGTTTTCATGAGTAGTGACTCGAGGAGGCATAAAATCTTATTATCTTGAAGGGGAAGTGGTTCGCTTGGCCTTTTTACGGCAGTGAAATTTATGTTCAGGGCAGATCCTTTCCCAAGAAAAATAATAGGAAGGCACAAAGAAAGTTTTCAGATGAGAACAGGGTGTTTCTGAAGCCTGAGCAACAGACTGACTCTTAGTTGGGTCTAAAGCTTTTTTGGAACAGAAATCTAAACGTTGCCTGTGTATAACCATGCGATTTCCGGAGACAGTAGGGTGCATTAACTCATGTTGAAAGCCTTAAGTTGCATCCATTACCCTCTTTCTCTTTCAGAACGTTGCAGGAAGATCTTCTACTCAGTGACAGCGAAGATGGTGAAGATGACCAAGTCAGTGTGTGTATATGTCTATATATCTATCTCTAGGAGCATAGATCTGCCAGCGCTGCAGATAACACATTTTTAAAGCCTCCTGACGGTTTCTCCTTCCAAGGCTGCGTAAACTAACCTTCCTCTTCTCCCCTCTTCTCTCTCCCTTTTTTGTTTTTTTTGTTAAATACTCAGGTTTCTGATAAGCCATCTTCCTCATCCACTCCTCCAAGGTACGGTTTCTTTGGCAAGAGCTTACTAGAGTAAATAGAGAAGGAAACAAACATGATATGGTGTTGTTTGTTTTTAATGTGGCGGAAATTCTTGTGGGAACCATGGGCAAATATGAAAAGAAAAAACAGGACCTGCTAAAAACTTTCCCCCAGGTGACTTGGAAGGGTGATTTTTTGAAAAGCAGGATAAAACTGCCAAGACACATTTTTTAAAAAAAGGAATGCATGTATATGTTGGTTTGCTCGGCTTTGGGCAGATGAATTAGCAGGTTCAAGAGAAAAGGAGACTTCTCAGCTGTCTCCCCCTCTCTTATTCACAGAGGAAGAACAGAGAGAAATAGGAATTAACAGTAATAATGCATTTTAACCAATACGCTTTTCCACACTTTTTTCTCTACTCGTGACTTGAAGAAAGGGGCTTTGACTCTCAAAAGCTTAAACCCTGTGACTTTTGTTGGTCTCTCAGGTGCTACTCGGTTTGGAATCTAACCTTTTTCACAAGCAGCCTAAAACAGGGGTGGGGCAAACTGTGGCTCGGGAGCCGCATGCAGCTCTTTCACGTATATTATGTGGCTCCCGGCAGGGCGGCTGGGGAAGCTAAATATCATTAGCAAACAAATATCATTGGACAAATTAATATCATTATCAATATCTGCTTTTACCCCTTTTGTTATTATTTTTGGCAGTCTCATTTAATGTTAATAAAAAGCACATTTGCTTTTTTCCAATAAAAGCAGATAATATTTGTTCATGTCTTGTGGCTCTCAAACATCTGATGTTTATTCTATGCCGCTCTTACGTTAAGCAAGTCTGGCCACCCCTGTTCTAGGTGGCTCTTACGCTGAACAAGTTTGGCCACCCCTGGCCTAAAAGACTTTGCAGACAGACCAGGAAGGCTTTGTGGGTTAAAGATTAGTGGCTCAGAGGTGGAGAAACAGAGACCTGCCTTTTCAAGCCCTGCAACTGGGAAATGCCACTCTGTAGGGCAAAAGCCCTGCAAAGCCAAGATTGGACAGAAGGCTCAGAACAGTCCACGACACTGTGTTGAGGGGCTCTGCTTGTCCTTCATAAACCAGGGGTTGAATCCATGCATTTACACAGTCACGACAGGTTGTATTTTGCGATAGCTGGCACTGGTGTATGCTGCAAACGAGGGTGGGAGGGAGCGAGAGCATGTTCGGTTGCTGGTAGGGGCAGCTTTCAGCTTCTTGTGCTAGGAAACAGTTGCTTGTCCATTTAAACTCTGAAACTTGGAAATTCGACCCCGTAGGGATTTAGCAACGTTCCTTTGAAAGCACAGGGTTTGCTTAGCCTTGAGGGGGAATCAGAGTTACAGAAAGCCAGTCTCACTGTCACATGGCAGAGTGTAATCTTTCCATGGGGAGGTGCCTCCCCCCCCCCTTATTTTTTAAATGGGGAAGTGCACATTTTCCTGCACGCTTGGAGATTTCCTCCTTGGAGTCCTTCTGATTTCAGCATCCATGCAGGGGCAGGCCAGTTTGACAATTAAAGGGTTTGCATTAACCATGGTATGTGACGGCAGAGGCGTAATGCAAAATAGTAGTTTTGGGTGGGAAGAGACGTTTGTTCTCGAGAGGGAGGAACGAGGGGCAAGAAGCTGGCATCCCCAAGGCCGTGTGTCTGCAGTAGCTTCTTGGGTTGCTCAACATTTTTTCGTGCCCAGATCCTTTGCCTTTAAGCTATGTGACGTATAGAAAATGAAAACACGAAGCTTTCTCCATCACAGTCCCTCTGGTCCTGAAAAGGCCTCGAATTTCTGCTTCATACTGCTTCGTTGAGTCTCAAAAGGGGGGGGGGGGGGGAAATCAGCCTTGTACAATAGTGCATGCCACATCCGCCTGCCATTCTAGTATCATGCCGACCCTTGTGGTGTCCCATACAGCATCCTAAGAGTTTCCTGAAGGCCGCTGGGAACTTGAGAGCAGGGTTGTCATCATTTTTCTTAATCTCACTACCTTCTAGGAGTTTAGGATAGAATGCATCAGAGATTATCCAATAGGTGACGTCACAGCAGCCCTGTTAGGTAGGTTAGGCTGAAAGATAAAAGGCTTATCCAAAATCTCCAGGTGAGCTTGGTGGCTGCATGGTGGTGGTGGGGGGGTTTGAACACTCCTGTCCTTGGTCCGAGCCCCACTCTGTACCACTCCTGAGATTCTAGTACTTGAGTTGGTTTAATCATAGGCCGGGTCCTTTGAATTTGTATTAACGATACTCAGTCTTATCCATATCTGAAGTTCTCGTATAGCATTTCAGTCCCTTTTGGAAATGGGACATTATTCAAAGTCTTGGTTTTAACATTTAAGTGTTTAGTAGCTAAAGGAATTATTTTTTTCCTCTTCCAAGTGTGCGTCACTGACTGGAAGATTTCTGTGGACAGATTGCCTTAGACACCCCCTTCATGCTGTCCCAGGGGTTTCCCTTTCCCCCAGGAGCAGCATTTCGGGGGGTACACTTTGGGTTGCAGTAGGAGGCAAGGAGCACGGCAGTCCCATTCTGCAGAGAGAAATCTGTCGGCAGAAATCTCCGTGGATCCAAGCCAATACCTGTTTACATTGGTCTTAGCATGGAATGCAAGTGCTGCGCTCTTGTAAGGGAAATCAGCTGGTTTAACCAGTTTTGATCTCCAAGTTTAGGGCATTTAGGTATAAACACAGGCCGGCCAATGGGGAAAGCCAGAATGGCTTGTAAAAAACTAGGAAGGAGGTGAAGAGATTAAATCAAGGAAACGTGGCAGACTCTAAAGGACTGCACTGTGAGACTCGCATAACCGTACCCAGAAATCCCCGCTGGACATCTTGTGGGTGCTCTTGGTGCATGTGGTGTTTAAACAGCATCTCCCAAGCAAGCCTCAGGGATGGCATGGAAATGAATGCTTCTAAATACAGACTGACTTCTTTGGCCTCGTTCCCTTTGCAAAGTTCAGGCAACAAAGTAATGATTTGCAGTGCCGGAGCACAACGCCGATCATTATCCTACTCGTTTTTGAAAGGCGGCTTCTTACGATGTGAACCGGAACAGCTGGGAAAGAAGGGTGTGTTTTTAAGCAACAGAACACAACACCAGTGCAGGCAAAGGGGGGAAAGTGCCTATTCAAAAGGAGGGGGAAAGAAAGAGAGAGATCACATGAAGTTGCCTTATGCTGAATCAGACCATCAGTCCATCAAGGTCAGTATTGTCTACTCAGACTGGCAGCAGCTCTCCCCTCCCCACAACTGACACCCTGTGAGGTAGGTGGGGCTGAGAGAGCTCTCTCGAGAACTGCTCGTGAGAGATCAGCTCTGAAAGATCTTGTAAATGACCCAAGGTCACACCAGCAGCTGCATGCGGAAGAGTGGGGAATCGAACCCGGGGAATCAGACCAAGTTCTCCCAGATTAAAGTCCGCACTCCTAACACTATACCAAACTGGAGGGGGAACATGTGGGAGAAAACTAAGAAGCCCCCCTCAACCCAGCCAGCGGTACTGGTGTTCAATTTTGCTTGATCTTTGTCACCAGCAGCCCACCAGGAACTTTCCCAGAAAGCCAAAGGGCCGGTCCACCCTGCTTGCCGTTATGGATTGCTCAGGAAGAGATCCTGGAGTATGATAATAGAATCCCACCAATGCTCCCTCTAAGCTGTGGAGTCTTGTGAGCAAAAATTCAACTTTGTGAGCTACTGGCATTAAAGTTGTGAGCAAGCGATTTGGCTACTGCATAAATTTGCTTGCTCTGGCACCATCCTTCCTGAGCTAAGATGACGATCTGTGAGCTGGAGGCTAAAGAACTGTGAGCTAGCTCACACTAACTCAACTTAGAGGGAATACTGATTCCCACTGGTATCTTAGAGACAGAATTATCCTAGGAGAAGGCAGCATGGATGACCGGTATTGGGGGGTGGGGTCTACAGGTTTGCCAGCACTTGGAATCATTCCAAAACCGTTCCCATGAAGGCAAGCGCTATACCAGCAGAGGGGCTTAATTAAGTTGAAGAAGTGAGGTTCGGTTCCCGGGACGTCCAGTCAAAAGGCTCGGGTAATAAGTCACGTGAAAGACCTCCTCCACCTGAGACCCTGGAGCTGCTGCCAGTATGAATAGGCAGTACTGACCTTGATGGACCAAAGGTCTGATTCAGTTATAAGGCAGCCTCGTGTGATTCATTGCAAGCAATTAGGAAGGCCGAGACCATTTTTTTTCTCAAAGGAAGGTCTTCTGTGGGGGAAACACTGAGTCTCTGCTTCTAATGTGGCTTGCATATTTTGCCAGAGCGTAGCAGCAATTTGTGAGGGGAAACAAGGATGAAAACAGGATGGTGCAAATAAAAATGTTTATCTCAAGACGCCCACCATCTACGTATTTCGAACTTATACTGGTCTTCCCCTCGGGGACTATGCCTGAAATCTGGAGAGCTTTTTCTTGAGAGTAAGCCTTATTAACTAAAATGGATGTACTTCTGAGTGGACTTGTTCCCATTATGTGCCCTGGAGGACATATGTTTTAATTGTCTCTGTCTTGCTGGTGCTTATCTGGTGCAAACAGATTTTCCAGAACCCTTCTGAAATCTTGTCTAATTATTTCAACTGTTTGAATTTGCATTCCTTTAAAAAAAAAAAAGATTCTGTAAGATCTCTTTATGGTTGCAAATAGTCAGCACCTCAGCATATTCCATGCATTCCCGAAACAGATGGTTCATTTTCTTAAAAATCAAAGAAGCATAGAACCATCTACTGAACAATAGTTCTATTTTCATATATTGATGGTTTGAATGTTCCTGATAATTGTTGGGGGGGGGTTATACAATACCTTCAAACTTTCCAACCTTTCTGTTGGTGCATCTCAAGAGGGATTAAGTCTTAATTATTTTAAAAAATATTCAACTGAAAGCTGCTATATGTCTATAATGTTGTTTATTTTTAATTGTGTGATTTTGTTGGACATCATGTTGGGGTGTTTTTTTTTAATTGGTTTTCCTCTCCAATGAACAGTGGCATATACCACTTTAAGTTATGGTTCTGACCTATCTTTTTTACACTGGTGATGCTGTGTCACTGCTGGTCGGGGGGGGGGGGGCAGGGATGGAGAAAGACGATCCTTCCCAGTTTCTAATTTTATCCCACGGTGTTGGTTTGCAGTGCCCCACAATCACAGCCCGAGAGTGTGGCATTGGCACATTCCAGCAGCCCAGAGTCTGAGAGCACGAGCGACTCTGACAGTTCCTCGGACTCCGAGAGCAGTTCCAGCGACAGTGAAGCCAATGATCCCCCCACAAGAGCCTCCACGCCTGAGGTAACCGTCTCCACATTCTGAATGTGTAATCAATAAGCCAATGTGAACTCCTTCTTGGGCTTTTTGCTGATTAGATCATCGTTCTTATGGCAGGGGTCCTTTCCAGCACCTTTCCTTGTGCCTACCAAGTGTTTTAAGGAATTGGGGAGGGGCAGGTGTGGCTTTTGCCCAGCAAGGGTTCTGATTGGCCATTGGCGGTTTGATTGACAGTGCGGATTTGGGAAAACGTTCCTTTGGCAGCAGCTGCCACCACAGCTCAGGAATCTTCATTGTTTGACAGAAAATAGGCTGCCACAGCCATTTTGTACCTAGCTCCACCTCTGGCAGCATCCATTTTGTAACTATGCCCACCGTGCTGTGTCAGGATTCCAAAGATGCCTGCAGCCTCAAAATGTGGGACCCTGTCTCACAGAGAAGGCTGTCATCTGTTCTTCTATCATTTTGGTTCTTTTGTGCTGGTCCCATGTCCCACTCTGCATTTGAGCCTCAGCAGTTTGCTCTCTATAGTGCTGTTGCTGCACTCATGACAGGGCAAGCATTACATGGATTAGTTCAGATATAATGCAAAACCATGGTTTATTTTTAACTGTGGCTAGTTTGGGAAACCATGGTTTGGCTTATAGACAATCCATCCAAGTCCTTGGTTTCATCAGCAATCCCTTTTTCTGTCATCTTTCCCATAGAAACTCAATTGGTATTCTGGCCTGCATTGCAGTCCCAGGGACTGAGCCGGGATGTTGCTGTTTGTATATCACATGAAATCACAGTTAAGGCTAACTGTGTTGTTTAAAACCAACTTCAGACTGTGGCTTTAGATCTTGTTTTGGTGAGACCCAAAACTAACCACGGTTCATGGAGCTGTCTGCATTCGGGTGATCCCGCTAACCATGGTTAGTTTAAGGCCTGGTTTTGTGTGATTTTTGAACCGAGTCAGTATAAAAGCCACACACAGAAATCCAGTTCACTGCTTCCATCATGCCCCACATCTAGAAATTTAAGGGGGCGGGGGGCAATTTTACATTAATACTAACCATGCAGAACTTAATTTGAAGTAATCCAGTGTGTTCAGATTTATTTCAATTTAGTGGGAGTGCAGTCCTAAAAACACTTTCCTAGGAGTAAGGCCCACTGAGTAGACTTGAATAGGATTCTGAATAGACCTGTTTAGGATCAATCTTTAAATAATTTTAATATAGTTTTTTTAGCAGAAGTCCCCGAGTGTTGTAACTCATCAGTTAGAACATTGAAAGCCTTTTCCTGCCATTAGGTAGAACCGCTTCCTACAAGTTGGCTCTTATAATTCTCTAAACAAAATGGGTGCAATTGGCTTTTATTTCAGTTTTTTAAAAAAATAAGAAGGTAAGCATTTGGAAGAGAATATCCCTGAAGACCCAGGCCCTGTGGCCACATGGTAGCCATTTGTATACACTGGGCCATATGGATTTTGCCGTTTTTCACTTTCCTTCTCTGACTGCAGGCCTCCCTCTTTGAACAAACAACATCTGAACAGAGATTAAACATGGAGCGTTACCTGTTTTGATTGGGGACTTCTCTACACACAAAAAACTCATCTTGAAGTTCTAGTTCAAGTCTGTCCCCCTTGCAGTGTTTTTTAACTAATTGCTTGCTTATTGGATAATGGAGCTTTTTTAAAATCAGACTTTGTCCAGAGCTGTAGACTTTCAGCAGGACTCTCTGCCTGGAAAATGGAGACTTAGCAGGAGGATTCTTCTTCCCGCCTCCTTTTTTTTTTCGGGGACGTGGCTGGACTCCCTGTGGTTTTGCTTGGCTTGGGTAGCTGAATTTTGGAGGCCTTGGTGACCTACTTGGGAAGTAGGAAAAAACTCTACAGTTTCGTAATTGAAAACAGACATGTTTTGAAGTTGCTTCAGAAATAAAAAAGAATGTGTGTATTTTTTTTAAAACCATCAGCATAACATTGTGCTTAGTGCCATGTTGAAGGGAACTCTGGGATAATACCAGTGGCTTCTTTTAACGGGTTAGTCTTCCACCATCTTGAACTAGTACTGTGGTACTTTAAGAGTGAGCGATACTTTAAGGTGAGGTTGAAAGAGAATGATTGAACCAGGGTTTCCCGGCGAGCCACATCAGAAGGGGGATTTGAACTCAGATCCGAATCCAATGGAAAGTGTCCCCTGGAGTTAGATGTTTTATGATTGATCCATGTCTCACCCTTACTCTCAGTGGAGGGGGTGTTCCGCCATTCAGTCTGCAAGTTAAAATGACCTGATTAAATGTTCCTGGGGGTGGGGTGGGGCGTTTATTTTAAAAATCCATATTTACAGAAAACCAGCAAATCTTGATTGAGGATTCTTCACCTGGCCTTTAGCATGCTAGTTTTCTGCATGCATGGAAGAACGTTCTGTCATCCGTCATGACGGGCTGAAGTACGAATCCCTGTAGCAGGATTATCACCTCTGAGAGAAATAGGCCACTGGGTGACCCCTTTTTTTAAAGCTCACCTTGTGATCTAGGATCCTACATTTGATCCACAAGATGTACTCCTCCTGGCATCTAAATGGGTCTAGCTGTTAGATAGGTTGTACAGCTTGTGGGCTGAGGAATTCAGCCTGGCTCTGTATTAAACTTGATCCCAAGGGCCCTCCTCATACTTCAAAGTTGTCTTTTCTTCACTAGGCCCAGTCATTTAACCCCTTCTTCCTGGCGTGAACCCCAAGGGAGGCTTTCCCAGATCTCCCTGTTACTTGTGCATCTCAGCTGTTCATTCCAAGGCCTTGTCTGTCATGGCATTGAGTGTTGGACTAGGGTCTAGGACACCTGGGTCCAAATCCCTGCTCTGCTGTGAAAACTCATCAAGAGACCCTATTAAAACTGGTCAGCCTAATGCTAACTCACATGGTGACTGTTGAGAGGACTGAGAGAAGAATGACATGAAAGGCCATTTTAGAGCCTGATCAGGGGCTAGATGGCCGTCTGACAGCAATGCCGATTCTGCGAACTTAGGGAGATCACGGGGTGGGGGGGAACAGGAAAGGTTGCATCAGGGCTCAGTTCTTGTGGCCCTTTCTTACACGCCCAGGGAAATGCTGATTGCTACTTTGGGGTCAGGAAGCCATTTTTCTCCAGGCCAGTTCGGCTGGAGATCCTGGAGTGTTTTTTTGTCATCTTCTGGACATGTAACAGGGGACACTGGGGGGGGGTGTGTGGGGGGGAGGTATTTGTGAATTTCCTGCATTGTGCAGGGAGTTGGACTAGATAACCCTGGAGGTCCTTCCAACTGCATGATTCTATGATTCTAGGGAGAGAAATGGGATACCGATAAAGAAATAAGTATGTCTGCACATGCAGGAGAAGGTGTTGATAGAGAGGACTTGTACCACTTCTGTCTGCGGGTGAAAGACATAGTTTTTTAATCATGGAAAACATCCCACGCACCCTTAAAAAAAGTTCAGCACATCGTGCAATGCTGCAGTCTCCCCCACATGAACCACGAGTACCTTTTAAACATCTCCATTCCCTTTCTGCAGCCCAGTCCACCGACATCCAGTAGATGGCAGCTGAACAACTGGATAATAAAGGTGCCCCATCCAGCGTCTCCCACGGAGAACTTCCTCGAGGATGACCGCAGTAGGTGCAGTCTCCAGGAGAGTCGTCAAAAACAAGGCAAGTCGTTCAGCAGCAGCAGCAGTAGCAGCGGCGACAGCGGCAAAAGCGAATGTCCCCAGCCGACGGAGAGTCACTCCAAAACCTCCGGCAAAACGTCCCGGTCTGCCCCGGAGGGCTATCTCCCTACCAAGCAGAGCTACCAGAAGTCTCCCGTGCACTCAGGCAGACAGACTGTGGGCAGTAAGCAGCCCAAGAAGTCCAGTAAAGCCTTGGTCCTGGAGGAACAGAAGGGAGGCTTGAAAGTGGAAAGCGAGACACTCGGTCTGTACGGGGCTAAAGACCAGTCTTCCAAAGACAAGCCCAAAGTAAAAACGAAAGGGAGACCCAAGCCCGGCGACAGGAAGGAGCCGAAACCCACAGTGCCAGAGCCTTCAGAGAAGAAAAAGCACAAGACCTCGCACCACGCCACTGTTAAATCGTTTCCGGACCGTGACGCCGTAAAAGACAGTGTGGTCAGCAGCACCCTAGAACAGTTGCCCCTCAGTCCCATAGCTCAAAGCCCCCGGGTTCCTGCCGTCAGCAGAACCAGCGGTGCAAAGCCGGTCACGGTCGCAAGAGAGGACCTCCATAGGGACAGATTTCTCTTGCCAATCAGGGATAAGAAGTTGCTGTCTCCCTTAAGGGATTGCCCGGTACCTCAGGCTCTCGTGGTGAAAATTGAGCTTGCCCTCCTCTCGCATATTCCGCAGCCTGGCCGGAAGGGGAGCTGCCCCAAACAACTCGAGATCAAAGAGAGCCACAATATGAAGAAGCCAGAGGTGGAGAGGAGGAGCGCAGAAATGCCAAGCAAGTTCCCCAAAAAGAGGAAGGTGAGAGGGGGTTGGGGAATGGTAAATGTGCCCTTCAGGGCCATGATTATTTAAAAGCTAGACATTTTCTAAAAGTCACATGATTCGTTCCTTCCATTGAACATTGAGCAATTCGTAAGAATGAATTTCGGAATTGACCTCCTGCAGGAATTGCATATATATGACCCTTGTCTTAGTGCTAGTGTTAACCACTGATCTATCTGATTCAGTACAGTTTACTCCAGGAGTCCCCAACACAGTGCCGTGGGAGCCATTGCACCCTGCGACACCTTTCTGGGTGCCTACCCAAGTGTTTAGAAACTGGTTGGGGCTGGGTGGGACTTCCACCCGTTATAGCATCTGATTGGCCACTGGAGATCTGATTGGCTGTGGAGATTTTTTTTAAAGTTGCGTTGGCAGTAGCTGCCACCACAGCACAAGGCTCTTCACTGTGTGTGACAGAAAGTCAGCTGTGGCAGCCATTTTGTGGCTGCGCCCACCATGGTGTGTTAGAATTCCAGAGGTGCCCACAAGCTGAAAACGTTTGGGGACCTCTGGTCTACTCTGTCTAGCAGGGGCGGTCCAGAGTCTCAGGCAGGGAAGGGCCTTCCCCAGCACCTGAAACGTGACATCCTTGAGTTGGAGACAGCAAGGATGGCACCTTCCTTCTGCATGTAAAGCATGTGCTTCACTGCAGAGCCATGTCATGTTCCCTGTAGAACATGAGTGGGATCCTGGCTGGTTGTGACCGCCTTTCCCCACGTATACTCCAGAGAGCACTGCGTGTTGGGTCACAAAACCTCCTAGTTCTCCCTGGCCATCACCAGGGCTAGAGCCTTTTCTGTGGCAGTGCCACGCTGGTGGAATGAGCTCCCGGAGGATATCGGGGCCCTGCGGAACGTACTACAGTTCCGCAGGGCTTGCAAGATGGAACTCTTCCACCAGGCATTTGACCACATTTAACATCTGGATATAACATCAGAGTCTGCCCTGGGATCTTTTCACCACCGTTGTTGTATTGACTGACTCCTGTCATGAAAATATTAGATATTTATTTATAGTATTTATACCCCACCCTCCCTGCGAACAGGCTCAGGGCGGCTTACACTGGTCGGTACAATGTACCTCATCCACATAAAACATTTTAAACAGACTGAACCATCCTACATTTAAAGTGTTCGCAATGCTAGTCATACATTCATTCCATTAAATGGTGCGCTCTGAAATTGAATTCCGAATTCAGCGCTCTTCCGGCTTCCGGCTGCCTGCGGAGCTATGGCTCTGTCTCCACACTAGGGCCAGCCCTGTACCACTGGTGTTCAGATGGTAATAATTGGTGGTGGTGGGCGGCGGCTCCTAATTGAAAGCCTGGTGGAAGAGCTCCGTCTTGCGGGCCCTGGGGAACTGTGAAAGGTCCCACAGTGCCCTGATCTCTTCCAGGAGCTCATTCCACCAATAAGGAGCCACCACTGAAAAGGATAATTGTTCATTGGATTATTGTTTGCCGCTGCATTGGAAATGAATGTATAGCACTTTAGATTTTATTGTTGGTTATAAAATCAAATAAATAAGTCCTGGCTGGCTGGCTGTGACCATCTGGGAAAGAGATGGCAGGTAGTTTATTAAAATAGTAACTCAGTGTAAAAAAAGGCAAATTCCATGGCAAGGGATTATTAGAAAAGGGTTTCAAAATATGAGGAGCAATTTCATAATGCCTCTATATAGCCTACAGTGAAGTGCCACTTGGAATATTCTTTACAGTTCTGGTGCTCTATCTCTGTTACTTTTCTCTGTTCTGAGGCAGTCTCCAAACTAAAATTCAGCTTGTCCATGGGGAAATCTGTGAGGTCAGGAACTCTTTTGGGGACTGTCAGAATGCATTTTAGGTGTGATTTGCAAGCCTTACTTCATGCATTTTGTAGGACAACCCCATCTACCCACCCACACAGCCTAAACCAGAAATTTGAGTCTTGCTGGAATAATTTCTTGCAACTTCTCTGTTGCTGTTAGTGGAAAACAGTTATGCACCTCTGGGGTGTTTGGCAGCTAAATTCTTTTCTGTTAACAGCAGGAGATGGATTGCAAAAGATTGTTCCAGCACAACTCCCTTTTCTGATTTGGTTTTAATTTGCAGATATTAACCCAGATCTTGGGTTGTTAATCTCAGTATCCAAACTGCTTTCTTTTGGGAGTTTGGTTAGATGTGAGCAAATTTCGTTCTAAAGAGGCCGCAAAGGTTTTCAGTGTCCTTCAGTAGGGTTGTTTGCACACAGGTTATTTGTTCTGTGTTCAGTGCTGTTGGGAAGTGGCTTTTTCCCCACATTTCACTGCAGAATTGTGGTGCATTCATGCCCCTCCTGGGGTTTCTGTGACTTTTCTCAGATCTGATCAAAACCTGCTTTGCTCCAAAGTTTTGAGAAAGATCTCAGCAAAGCCTGGAGAGCTGCCATATGGATGGGAAAATTCGGATTTTGCATAGTACAAAAGAGGCATGTTGATGTTGCCTCAAAGAGGGTTTTTGGGTTTGTTTGTTTTACAAAAGGTATAGTATATTCGGGTTAAGGGTGGTTCAATTACTTGCTTGGAAGTGCAGACATAGTTCAACAAAAATGAATTGTTTAGGTAAGAGTTGTCAAACTTGTTTGTCACAAGGGCTGGATCTAGGGCTGCCAAGTCGAACTCACCCACTGGCGGGGGGGAGTCCTTCTTTGCGCGCGCGCCCAGTGACGTCACCCGGAAGTGACGTCACCACTTTGGGGGCGTTGCCGGGGCATCACTCTGGCAATCGCCCCAAATGGGGTGATTGCCAGAGCATCGCCCTGGCAACGTCTCCAACGTGGTGACGTCACCTCCAGGTGACGTCACTATGCTGGGGAAGTCGTCCACGCTGGACGACTTCGGGGGCGGGGTTCCCCCCGCCGGCTGAATGCCGGCCTGCGGATCGGGAACCCCTATAGCGGGGGATCCCCTGCCCCCCGGGCTGACTTGGCA
Organism: Lepidodactylus listeri; assembly: GCA_029233225.1. Classification (NCBI taxonomy): domain Eukaryota; kingdom Metazoa; phylum Chordata; class Lepidosauria; order Squamata; family Gekkonidae; genus Lepidodactylus; species Lepidodactylus listeri. The sequence goes on from JARCFY010000009.1 coordinate 19,517,247, forward strand.
GCCCTAGCTGGATCTGACATTAAAGTTACTTTTTTGGGCCGGGCCATGTCTGCCATAAAATGTAATGCCAGGTACTGGAGATATAAACTTTATGAATGACACAGGCAAGCCCAGTTAATGATATTATTTTATCATTATCAAAATACAAACAAAAGCAATTGATTCCCAGGAGTGAAAGCAATTGATTTACTGGGGAATCCACAAAAGACCCCCCCCCCCAATGTACTTAATCATGTGCAAGACTAGTTTTCCCCCCAAGGGATGCCATATCCGCCCCCTAGCCATTTCATTTCATTTCTTGACAGTTTTGACCACACACACCTCACTATGAGTTTCCTGCTCCCCACCCCCACCCCATAGCAGCCTCCTGCCTTCCCTCTCTCGCATCAGTTGCTCGTGGGTCAGATAAGAGCTCTGGACGGGCTGGTTCCGGCCCCTGGGCCACATGTTTGATAGCTGTGACTTAGGTAAAGAGATGGCTTGAAGCTTTGGTAAGTGTAGTAATTGTTTCCAGGCCTTATGGCTGAGATCACAGAACTCGTTTCTGAGTTTGCTTGCCTTGATTTACATAGGCTATATCCTTTAAAACTTATTTTTTTAACCTCTGTCTAGCCATAGCTCAGCGGGTGGCATTGTTCTGCTGGGAACAGGCATCTGAAATCTCGTCGGCCTCCTCTCCTCCTCCTGAGCTCTTCCCTCATATCTGATTCCTGCTAAAATGACTTTGGAGGATCCAGATGGGTTTAACCCTCTGGTGTGTGTGTTTCCCCCCCTTTTGGCAAGGCAAAGCAGGATTGCCTGCCGTTAATTACTTAGCCAGGAGGAATTTTATGTGCTGCAGTTTGTCTCTCTCTCTGCTGTCTTCATATAATTCACACTCATAAAAAACCCTATACCCAAGAGTAGGTTTAACAGAAAGTTATTTGAACCATTTGCAGGTCAGAAAAAACATCTTGTTGTGTGGGGCAGATGGAACACCAGACTGGAGTCTGGCTTTGTCGGGCAAGTCTAGGAGGAGCCAGGGGCTCATGCACACCCCTCTGTTTCTAATTGTATTCTGCAAGCTCGCTGGTGTTTTCCTGGGTTCTGGCAAGCAGAGCAGGGAAAAAAAACATGGTTGACCCTGGTTTTCAGGGCAAGCTCAAATCGTAGATTTATTAAGAGGAAATTTCTTTTTTACCAAACATTGGACCATAACTAATTTCGTTTTTGACGTACGAATTGATGTCAGGGAGGAAATGCATTAAACTAGGGTTCCTTCCAGACTCATTCATCTGTCCCCCAAACCAAGCCAAATGCTTCATCGCTTTTGCGCTTAACGGATCCAGATTTATATTTCTCTCGGAACTCAGAATAAACCGTTTGTTCTCCCTCCCGCATTAAAATATGGAGATTCTTCGAATGCTAAAGATTATTGAATGAGTTCCTGTTAGCTTCATTTATACCCCGTCTTTCTCCCCAAAGCAGCTGACATTCTTCTCCTTGCCTCCATTTTATCCCTACAACAACCCTGTGAGGTAGTTCAGGCTGAGTTTCTGTTACCAGCCCCAAGTTTGTCTATTGCATGCATAGTACACACTCCACTCTCCTCAAATGTTGTAATTGACCTATTTCTCAAAGAGGGTGTTAATTTTGACATTACGGGATATTCAGCAAATTGGTTTTCCCAATCTTCTAAGCATGGAAAGACATTTAGTTTCCATTTTGCTGCACAGATAATTCTATTTTATTTATTATTTATTTTTGGGATTTATATCCCGCCCTCCCCGTCAAACGGCGGCTCAGGGCGGCTCACAACAAAACACCATACAAAATTCATACAGCAATTAAAATATAAAAACGCTTATCTGTAATGACGGCATACCTACGGCTCAATATATCCTAACAGAGCCCAGATGAAATCCTTATAGATGGTCACAGTAGGTTGGCGGTTAAGATCGAATAGCTGGGCCAGGGCCAGAGTTGACGACATTAGGCGGCCACTGCATGAATGCCTGGTGGAAGAGCTCCGTCTTACAGGCCCTGCGGAATTGTAATAAGTCCCGCAGGGCCCTGATGTTATCCGGGAGCTCATTCCACCAGCGCGGGGCCGCCACAGAAAAGGCCCTGGCCCTAGTAACCGCCAACCGCGCCTCCTTCAGCCCAGGGAGGGCCAGCCGGTTTTGGGATCCAGACCGAAGTGCTCGCTGGGGCACATATGGAGAGAGGCGGTCCTTCAAGTAAGTAGGCCCCAGTCCATATAGGGCTTTATAGGTAAGCACCAGCACCTTGAACTTTATCCTAGTTACTGTCACCTTGCATTTAAAAATCTCTTCTGAAATTTTTGATAATTTGTTAGGGCAGTACACCCAGTAGCATGTCCTTAGCTTTCATTGGGAATTTAAACTTTAATATGTTTTGTGTTTTCCTGTATATTTCAGTCCAATTTTTTTATTTTTTACATATGAAAAAAGGTTCCATCTATATCTTGACATTTCCAGCATTTTACTTTGTAGTTTTTATCTGCTTTCTCGATGTCCTTTGGAGTTATATACCATCTAAAAAAACTTTTTATGCCAATTTTCTCTTAATGTCTGGCTGGCTGTAAATTTGATATCTTTTTTCTTGAGTCATTCCCATTGTTGCATCGATATCTGTTCTTTGAGATTTTGCATCCATTTAATCATACATTTTTTTCACTTGTTCTTCTGTTTCTTGCTGATCTTATGTATCCATTGTAGTAAATGCTATTTTCGTTTTATAACCAGCTGTTCAAATTCAGTCACATCTCTTTAAGCGCTCCACCGTCAACGTTTATGATTTTCTTTAATCTTGAGGCTGGTTGATAATATAGTGGCCACTGTATGATTATACCTTAATCTCTGATATCTTGCCATAACTTGATTTTGGCCTGAGCATTTATCATGTCATGTGTTGAAAAAATCATTTTTGTTTCTGGTGTTCTTATCATGGTATGCTTCTATTGGGGATGTAAGAGAAGAGTTTGGGGGCTCAATAAATCTTAGCGTGGAAACCATATTCTCAAAACTCCATCTCTGAAAATGTGTCTTCTTGCTTGTGCTATAATGGTTTTAGTCAATTTTTAACCCACAAGTAATTGTGTAAGCCTTTATCCAGGTCTGCTGATTCTAGTTTTACTAGTCTCTGTCTTGGGTTTTTAATCCAGACCACAATCCAGACCCGGCCAGCTGAGCCTCATCTCTTGTGGTTCATGCTGCTGTGGAAGTGTGTTGAAGAGCCCTTTGCTTGTGGTCTGTTTTGCAGAAGTTGCATACTATGGTGTAGTGAACTTTATATGTCCTCCAGTATTCAGTTTTCCCTCCTTCCCTACCCCTAACAGCCTCTCTCTTTGAAAAACTGGCCAAGTTGCATGGTGCTGGCCACTGGGCTAGGCCCAGTTATGCATTGGGGAACCCACGAAGACTTCCAAGAGGCATCTTACTTTCCTCTATCCCACTCCCCACACTATTATTCCCTTTCCCTCCTCCTGGTAACTGCTGTATCCTCACCATTCGCTGCTTCCTTATCTCCTTCCTTCCTCCAACCAATCTACGTTTTATCTGTCCCACCCCATCTTCAGCTGTCAAATATGTCTAATTCTCAGCATGGCCAAATCTGTGGCTGCATAAATCTAGAGATTAGGGTCATGCCCAGACAAGACACATTTTCCTACAAACCTGAAAAATGCCCCAGGTTTGCAGAAAAATCTGAAATCTGGCAGATCATTTCCTCTAGAACCCTTGAGTATTTGCTGCCATTCTTTGCTTCTGCCCTGGGTTGAGCAGCTGAACTTCCATCGGCAGAAAGCCAAAGCCCTCTCTTATGGTTCATGCTGTTGCTGAAGTCAGTTGAAGAGCTCTTTGCCTGTGGTCTGTTTTTGCAGAAGGCGCATACAATACAATGGTGAACTCTGTAGCTATGCTGGGAGTCAGATGGGGCCACATTTCAGTTGGGGTTCCAATTGCTTCCTCTCCTCTGTAAATTCATGCTGTGATCCAGGGAACGTGTACACAGAACCATGGTCCTCATGTGTATCCCTAGCTGGGTGAGGATCCATGAGCACAAACCAGTGCTGCATTTGTAGTTCTTCAGCTGTTTCAGCTGCTGGGAGCATAATCGTTCCTCTGTCTGTTTAGAAAACTGGCGAGAGCTGTTCAAGATGGGGAGGGAGGGTGGAGGGAAACAGGGCTGGATTTAGTCCCGTCCCACTCCCCAGCAAGCACCTGGTTCTTGTGATTCCTGCACCTGTGTGCTGGTTCTGTTCACGCTCTGCCAAGGGTGCATAGCTGGATTTAGAGCCCCGAGACCTTTAATTTACTGAGCTCTGTGTTTTCCTGTGTTACCAGCAAGGAGAAGAGGCCAGAGACGATCAGAAGAAGATCAAGCTGGAGAAAGAAACCAAATTGCCCTCCTTGTCAAGTCATAAAGACTCTAGTAAAAACAAGTGAGTACCAAACTGTCAGGATTTTTAAGAAGTGGCAAACGGGAGCAAAGGAGGTGGAGAGCAGAGCTGAGTTGTCCGTTTCGAACACCAAACTTCTATTTATCATCTGGATCAAGCGTGGCCCCGCCAGAAGGCAGTGTGTAGTGTGGGACCTTGCTTCGTTCTAGAGATCTCTTTCCTGATACTTAAACCGCCAAGGGGCTTTGTCGTCAATCCCCAAATACTGGGGTTGTTATAATATACAGATTATGTTAAATTAGCAAATACTTGCCCTGTTAGCATTGAGGTCTTGGTTCAGCCTGTTCTTTTCCCACTGAATCCTCCTGTGCCACAAGTCGGTTCTGCAGGCTGAGGCTTTTGTCTTTGTCTGAACTTTGTGAAATGCCCAAGCGTTAGGCCCTGAATGTACACACCCCAATCCAGGTTAAATGCTTTACATGGCTGGAAGCAGCCTCTCTGTGCATCTGGTGGTGGGGGGTATGTATGCGCAGCTTCATGCAACGTGTGCTGTACCCGAACTCAGGCCACCATCAGGGCTGAGCAGGCCTAGCTTCCAGTTAGGTGTGCCAAATAGTACTGATCGGCTGTTTGGGACAGGGAATGGTGGGCAGGATTCAATCCTTCCCCTTCTGTTCTTCCTGCTGAATGGTTGATAGGCTTCTGTCCAGAATATCTAACCAGGGCTGGGTGACTGTGGCCTGGGCTGCTGAACACACACGTATTTGAATCGTGGCCATACAAAACAAAGGTGCTGATAATGGGCACACTTGCAAGTATGGTGTTTTCCTTTGTAGGAATGAAATACACAAGATAATTATTTGAAAATAACGGGGTTTGAAGAAGTGAAGCTCTATTTACAGCTATACAAAACTTTCCAGATGGCTTTGGGCAGCTTATACCACTGAAATTTGCAAAAATTGAACTACCAGTTGAGTATTAAAGGTCCAGCCGGTCTGCTTCGTGCATTCTGTTGGTCGTACTGAATACTGTGCTGTTGTGCTTCGTCTGCTGGAAACTGGACTGGCCCTTTGTGTAGGAATCTTGAATTGTTGCACTTCTGTGCTTCAGAAGGATTTTAGCATTTTTCTGTCGAGCTGTTGCTGTCATCTCATGTAGCCCTGCAGTAGAACAAAGTCTGAGTCCAGTGGCACCTGTAAGACCAACAAAGTTGAATTCTGGGTATGAGCTTTCGTGTGCATGCACACTTTTTCAGGTAGTGTGTGTGCACACAAAAGCTTATGCCCAGAATTAAACTTCGTTGGTCTTGAAGGTGCCGCTGGACTCAAACTTGCTTCAGACCAACACAGCCACCCACCTTGAGAGCCAGTTTGGTGTAGTGGTTAAGTGCACGGACTCTAATCTGGGAGAACCGGGTTTGATTCCCCATTCCTCCACTTGCACCTGCTGGATGACCTTGGGCCAGCCATAGCTCTGTACCAGCTGTTCTCTCAAGGACAGTTGTCTGAGAGCTCTCTCAGCCCCACCTACCTCAAAGGGTGTCTGTTGTGGGGAGGGGAAGGGAAAGGAGTTTGTAAACTGCTCTGAGACTCCAAGTGAAGGGCGGGGTATAAATCCAATCTCTTCTTCTTCTTCCTAATCCATCACCCTACAATGTCAGGCTACATCCTTGAGGGTAGTTGGAAAGTTTCTGTTGCCATAAATGGTGGCCAAGAAGTATGGTCCCACCAACCTGGATATATTCCTGGATATTGAATAGCTGATCCAATTTTGGATTAAATGTTACAGACCTAGTCATTCTGGATTTTACTACACAATTCTGAGTTGTCACACCATGGTGCAGAAGCCGCCAATTAAATTCATTTTCCGTGTGCATGAAATAGACATTAATGTGCAGTAAGCCAGAACAGGGGCATAGACTTTGTAAATCCCCGGGGGGGGCAGGGGCTCTTTTGTGTGCGCGCGCAAAGCGCACGCGCGCACAGGACCATGTCCCCGCCGCTTCTCCCCCCCCCCGGCCCCAGGGAGGTAGACCCAGTTTCGGCAGCCAGCTGGCCGGCTGACTGCCGCGCACGCAAAGCGCGGGACCATGTCCCCGCTGCCTCTCTCCCCCCCCCGCCCCAGGGAGGCAGGAGGGCAGGCCAGGGGTGGAGGGGAAGGAGAGGCGGCGACGGCAGTCAGCTGGCCGGCTGACTGGCCACCAGCAGGCGCTCCATTTTGCCGGGGGTGGCTGAGCCCCCCGCCGGGAAATTTCGGGGGAGGCTCGAGCCCTCGAGCCCCCCCGTAGTTGACGCCTATGAGCCAGAAGGTCTGAATGTTGCTTCTTCTGAGTCTTTTGCCGAAGTCGAGACGTTCTTTTGCCAAAGTGGGCCAGAATCCCCCAAATCTTTACAAGCTGTTTACCCAACAAGATTTTGCGCTTGTGTTTCTTGAACCGCAGACAGTCCCCACCCCACCCCAGTCTCATGCCACATGTGGGTTTCCAGCAGGCCTGGAGAAGAATGCCCTGTCCCTTCAGTGGAGGCTTAATGCATAGGAATGGGCTGCTGAAGCTTTTCATGGCATGGAAGCAAACAGCACCCTCTAGTTAAGGGGCAATTCTTTTTCTCCTGGGAGTCGACGACTCTAGCCAGACGGCACACACTTGTGAAACTGATGGGAGATTCAGAAGTGGTTTGAGATGTGACGTGGGTGGGCAGGTTCTGCTGTTCGAAGCAAGAAGAAGAAAACCCCCACGGGGTATATCCAGGCTTCTTGGCACACACCTAAAGTAGTTTTTTTGGATCCTCGCCACTGTGAAGAGCAAACTGTTGTGCCTTCCGGCTCCTAAATTAAATCCTCAGTGACCCTACACCTCATCAGCTCCTTTAAACTCCAGATCTCCTGTACAGATAAACCTGAATGAATAATCTCCTGCGTGCATTTTTCCCCCTGGTTTCATCTTCTGTGTTATTATTGACAATGAGTCACCAGAAAGTCCCTGATACCCCTTATTGCCCTTGACAAAGCCTTGGTCACTTTGCTATCCTGTGTTTTCAATACCTCCCATTAAATAAATTGGAGCCGCTATCACGCATACTTGAATTCCCGTTTTCCCTGCCTCCCCACCCCACCCTCAGATCTTTGTGTTCTACTGGGCTCCTTAAAATACTAAATTGGATTCTCCCATCTCTAGGGCTTCAAAGATGTCAGTAGAGACAACGCAGAGGAAAGAGTTGCCACTGCCCCCAAGGTCTCCCACGCCGCCTGCCGAGAAGCCAGCCAAGACGGCTCAGAAAAGGCCAAAGAGCGAAAGTGGTACCTCCGGCCAGCCTCCCAGACTTGGTAACAGCGCTGCCAAGAGCAAGGAGAGCAGCCACAAGGATTCGTCATCCTCCAAGCACAGGAAAATGGAAGGAAAGCCTTCCGAAACCTCAAAGATCAGCAAAGTAGGTGGAAGCCCCCGATGGTGTTTGTTCTGGGTCTGCTTGAGTAAACTCAAGTATGCCTCTCTCAGGCCTGCAAAAAATTTGGATCTAGGATAGGCATGTTTGAATTCTAGGTGAAAGTTAGATTTGAGTCCGGTAGTGGCTCAAAGACCAACAGGATTTTTGGCATGTAAGCTTTTGAGAATCAAAGCTTGCTTTATCAGATACTACTTGTACTGGGTGAAGAGGGCTCTCAAAAGCTCATACCCCAAAAATCTTGTTGATTTCGAAGGTGTTGCTGAACTCGAATCTAGCTGTCCTCCTGCAGACCAGCACAACGACTCTATGAAACTGTCCTCGTGGGTGACGGTTGGATAAAACAGATTGAGTTAAAGTTAATGCTTTAAAAAAAAAACAACAACCTAGTTATTTTTGTAAATGGGGTTGGATCCAGACTAAATTTTCCTCTAACAGGAGAGGGGTAATTTACAGACCCACAAGTTCAGACCCATAAGTTGCCTCTCATGCTCTTCTCTGTCTCCTGGGAATGGCATTTCAGGGAGGTTGATGGGCTGCAGTGCTGAAAAATTGTGTTCCACTGACCAGATGCCTTGTGTGAACAGAAGACGTAGCCTGGATCCAACTCCCAGTTTAAGCGTGCCTCTCATGGAGCCAGACTTTTAATGTCTGAACAGACGTCCCTCAAGGAACAGTTCCTTGGCATGGGAGGTTTAAGCAGGAGTGGCCAAGAAACTCATCCATGTTTTGTTTTGTTTTTAAGTGGGTTTTATTTCTGGCCACTGCTCCCACCTCGGGGGGGCCATATGAGAGAAGGGGAGCAGTTGCAAGGAACCTTTTTCTGGGCGTCTTTAGGCTTGGTTCCAGTCTCCCAAAGTAGCCTTGAACTGTGTATCACAAGAGGATCACTTTTGGAAATGGCACCCCCCCCCCCCCACACACACAACCTGTATGCCTGTGTACCTTTATTTCATGCCCCGTGAATATTCCAGTCTGCATCTCCTGTACAGTCAAACTCGGGGATGTTTTAAAACCTAGTTTATTGTTAGGCGAGAGAGAGAGATGTTGGTCCTAAATAAAAAAATTGCCTGCCTCCAGCAAGCTGTGGGCACGCACTGAATTCCTTGCCCCAAGATACTGCGTTAGCCACCAACTTAGATGGCTTTTTAAAAGAGGGAATGGCTTGCACTGGTGCATAGACCAGTCAATGGCTATTGCACATGATAGCCAAATGGGACTCCTAAAGGAAATATACTCCTGAATCCCAGGTGCCAGAGATCGGCAGCAAGTTCGAGGTGTTGCTTTTGATCTTCAGGATGCATCTCACTTGTCAGTCCTAGTGAAACAGTGTTCCAGGCTAGCACCTGTAGAATGATCCAGTTTGGGTCAGCATTCTAGGCTAGAACCCTTAGAAAGATCTGGCTGAGGGCAGAATTCCAGAACCCCCAAACTGGTTGGGGCCAGAATTCCAGGCTAGAACTAAATAAGAGCAACCTGGTTCTTAGGGAATTAGTAGTGTTCAGGGCAGCCGTAGTGTGGCAGTCTCCCTGTTCTGTGAAATTGGCCTTCAGGTGAAGCGGTGAAGACAAAGCTGTCTTTCTTTCTCACCCCCTACAGCTGCATTTGTCCTGGACTTGTAGCAGCAAAGAGGGCAATTATCAGTGGGCAATTTGTTAGGTTATGGTTCCAAGTTGGCCACTTCTTTTTGACTGTTAATAACACATCTCACTGCTTTGGAAACTGTGAAGCTAGTTTCAGATTTCATCTTTAGCTTGACATTTCTTTTATCCTCTGAGATCACCTGCCTCCCCTGTAAAAGAAGCCAGCGTGTATGTTGTGGTTGTTCTTCTTAGCTTAGCCAGAGGCCATTTGCGTTGCTTCATACAGAACAAACAGCTCATTCTGGGCTTCCGTTCTCTTGAATCTCAGGCTTGGCTTTGCCACCGAGAAAAACACCCGACCCCCCGCAAAATTCACAGCATATTGGAACATCGCTAGTGGGAAGCCAAAGTTCTTCATCCTCTGGGTTTTATTGTAGGGAAAAAAAGATGGAAAGATAAATCTGAGGACAAATAAAACAAGTAATCACGTTGGGAAGACAGAAGCTTTGCTGTGACTTTAACTAGCTGATGTCTTTCTTCCCTTGACTTCCCAGGGATCTGCAGAGGACGTTTCTAACCTTTTCCCAGTGCCTTCTTTGCCAAACGGTACCTCCAAGCCAACGAAACCTCAAAGCAAGTCGCACAAGTAAGAATCCCATATTTCCTCCCTCTCTCACTTTGCACTTTCCATCCTTGCTGCCTCCCCTCCCTTGTAAACAGCTTGGGTTGACCTCTCCCCGTAGAAGCCCAGCGCCGTCATCCAAGCGCCGTTTGGCGGAGGCCGCAGTGATGTCATTTGCTTCCTCATTTTACACTTTTCCACGTGGCTTGTGCAGGTGGAGCAGTTCACCCCCAACTTCTGATTCAGGCCGTGTTTTCAAAAGGAGCCTCAGTAGTAGCCTGCCCTGGACCAGAAGTTGGCGGGGAGGAGTCTCCGGACCTGTGTGCTTTCCCCCTTCATGGCCTGACACCTGCAGCTGCAAATGGCGGCCTTCCTAATACTCCTGGGCAAGCTGTTGCTTGGCCCGGCCCACTTCCCTATATTTGCATGAACAGAAACCAGATTCTGGCCTTGATCATTGGATTGCCTAGGCAGTGTTAAAGGACCAGCCTTCCCCAGAGTTCCTGTCAATTACCCAGCCTCTGCCTCCTTGCCCTCCCCATTCTTCCTAGGCCTCCACTTCCGTTGCAGAACCCTTTCAGACTCTTGCGCCATTATGCTGAGAGTCACCTCTCCACGGGGCACTTGGGTGCTCTCGCTTTCCCATCGTTGAGAGTCAACAACCCCACTTCAAGATCAGTGGCGGTTGTCCCACTTCTCTTTCGAGTTAAGATAAACCTTCTGCTGAAAAGGCGGTTCTGAAGTGGGCAGCACGTCTGTCCTGATCTTACTGGCTAATAACCACCTTTATGGGCAGCGGTATGCATTCCAAAGCACTTTTTTGAAAACTTCAGTTCCCCTGAAACCTGTTACATATGCTAGGATCCATCCTCCAGTTGGTGCCCTGTTCAGGTCGGCTTCATTACTTAAGGGGGGGGGAAATGCTTGTTAGAAATACAGATAAATCTTCTCCAGTATTATAAAGATAGACAAATCTGTGAATTTGATGACTGGATTTAAGGATCAGTCTGTGACAGCACTCAGAGGGGGAGTTCATAGATCACCACTCTCTCAGGGTTTGACTCTGTATAAAGGAACTTCAGGTGTTTGTTAAAGGAAATGGATTCTTTGGTGTGTAGAGCGAATCCATTAATGCGTTGCATAACTAAAAGCATGCTGATAGATTCAGGCGGGTAGCCGTGTTGGCTACTGGGCTCAAACTTCGTTCTAAAAGCATACTGGATCAAGATGGGGTAGCCACGTTAGTCTGTGTGTAGCAGTAGAAAAGAGCAAAAGTCCAGGAGCCCCTTCAAGACGAAGCGTGCTGGTTAATTGAATTTGAAGGGTGGATCAACAGGTGAAAGAGCAGACCAATACTTTAGCCTTAAGTGTATTTCTTTTAAAACATTTATTCCCCCCCCCTCCAAATCTTAAATTTTCAGACAACATCCAGTGGAATATTACTTAAAGGAGGCTAAGAGGCTGAAGCACAAAGCTGATGCAACGGTAAGTCGAGACACTGGTTAGTGTCCTGGAATTGGCCAGTGGTCTATTGAGGAAATATGTTTGAGCTTCATGAGTGGGAATATACCAAGTGTAATTGGCTGCATACAGGGCCCTCAACTGTAGAAACAATCCCAGATTTCAAGACAAGGAAAAGAGGAAGGGCTCCGATTCATTAATATTCTACACTTACATGCAATAGGACGTAGTTATTTCTGTTGCTTGTTGTAACTTATTTATTTAGTGTCTTTTCTGTTTTTGCAACCGGAGTCATAAACAAGTTGTAACTTACTTAATGTTTTTTATTGCATTTAGTGCGCTTGAGTGTCCCGGTACCCTTCAGAGTGCTTTCACACATGCTGAAGAATCCTCTTTCAATGCACTTTAGTGATTGTTTGCAAGTGGATTGTGCCATTTCACGCAGTAAAATCCAGTTGCAAAGTGCATTGGAAGAGGACTGAAAGTACCTTATTCAGCATGTGTGAAAGTGCCCTTAGAAGTCATGCCACACAAACTCCCATTTTGCAGAAGTGTCCTTGGGCAGGGAGAGCGTGATTCGCAAAAGGACCTCGTGAGCTGAGCCTGTAGTCGGTGTGGGATTGGAGCTCGGGTCTTCCCAGATCCCTGTCCAACTTTCTGTTCACGTTATTACACACAGCCCAAAAGAGCTGTGACTGATGCTCACCTCTGAATGCACTTCTGGTGTGGTTTTATCTGTGCGCGGTTCAGGAATCCCCAATGTGTGGTGCCTGTGGGTGCCGTAGCACCTGCCAACACCTTTCCTGGCCCCTGCCAAGTGTCCTTAAGAAAGGGCGGAGCCAGGCAGAACTTTGGCCCAGCCTGGCTTTTGATTGACTGTTGGAGATCTGATTGGCTGTGCAGATTTTTTAAAATGTTGCTTTGGCAGCAGCTCCCACTGCAGTACAAGGATCTGCACTGTGCGACTGAAGTTCAGCTGTGGCAGTCATGATGTGGCTGGCTCCGCCTCCTGCGGCAGCCATTTTGCTTCTGTGCCCATCGTGCCATGTCAGAATTCCAAACGTGCCCATCAGCTCAGAAAGGTTGGGGACCTCTGGTGTAGCTGATAGACCACAGGTTGCACTTTTTCAAGATTACCTGTCAACCTTGGAGTATTCTTGAACTGGTTTATTCCGTAGGAATGCCCAGTCGTTTGAACAAGGGATGTGTTGGGGGGTGGTTTGCATCAATCTTGGAATGTAGAGGGGGGAGTGCTCCTAGTAATAATTTGGATGCCTGGTGTTACAAGGGCAGATGCTCATCACATGCATTGTGGTGACAAAGATTGAGTGAACAGGTGCTAACCGTGCCCCCAACCCCCAGCCGAAGTTGGAGCAGCAAGAGAGTGAAGTTTCTCTGTGGGCCAGAGGTGCCTGAGGAAGGCACACTGTGGAAAGGAGGATGCATCCTTCTGTAGGCAGTGAGGCAACAGTGAAGGCGGCCGGAGGCCTCAGCTGCCATCTGAGTAAGGAGGAACGGGGCTGGAGCTCCCAGCAAGGCTCTGCCCGCTGTTGTTTGGCCTGTTTCGCTTTGGGTGGCCTGCTTGAGTTGTCACGATGACAGATGAAGTTTGTGCTACACATCCTGTGGTTCAGGGCTTTGCTGAGGAGGGGGCGGACCCCCAGGAGATGAGGGAAAACCAGTGTTGCCTTCAGTGACACAGTATTTCCAGAAACAGCACTTGTTCCTTCTTCGTTGGCATGGACAAAAAGTGCTCCGTTCACAAGCTAGAGAAAGTGTGACTGCTCCACAGGACCCCAGCCGTTGCAGATCAGTCCGTGGCTTCTGCCCACCACAACCCCGTCCCCTCCTGGGCCTGCATTGCCACTGCCTGGGTTCAAGAGGCGATAGCCGTGCCTTGTTTTTGGAATGACAGAGTACCTCAAACTGGCCTCGGTTGGTGATCCTTTTGTCAGCAGAAATCCTTTGGGAACGTCTACCCCTGAGCTAACTGAGTGCAGGTCGGCTTCTTGGAAAAGGCCACAGTAGGGTGTTTCCAAGCTCTTTCTCTCTGTCTTTTCCAACCTCTTGGAGAGCCAGTCTTGTTACATAAAAGCATTTACCTGAAACGGTCCGCTGAGCTTCCTGCCCAGAGCGCCACTCTGCTGCTTTGTGTTCCAGAGGATTTCTGCCTAAGTCTAATGGCAAGCGGTAAATGTGTTTATCACTTCAAAATATATGGGATTTCTTTTCAGTGGCTTGCCAAGCTTTGACTTAAAGCTCCCACCGGGGCCGTGCAGCTGAATTCTCAATGCTCTTCTAAGCTCAGACATTCCAATTATGGAGGGGCGGGGGAGAAACAGGGTCTCAAACTAGGGTCGGAACTTACAGGCATCCTGTTTCAGTCCGAATCTTCAAGCCATGGGACTTCCAGGCTCTTGGAGCTGACCAGCATTCTCCTCCTCCCCAACAGACAGACAAAGTCGGGAAGGCCTTCAAGTACTTGGATGCTGCCCTGTCGTTCATTGAGTGCGGCATTGCAATGGAATCGGACACCCTGTCACCAAAGCCAGCATATACCATGTTTGCAGAGACCATTGACCTCATCAAGTAAGTGGGGGAATCTTGCTAACTTTCAAAGCCAGGGGTGGGGAGGTTACAGGCCATGGGCCAGCATCTGGCCTACGGGAGCTTTTCGGCCAGCCCTTGAGCGGTTCGTTGGGAGCTCACAGGCACTGGACTCCTCCCAAAATGAACAAGCTGTATAGAATAACCAGATGCTGTTCAGAGCAGCAGCGTAGGGAAAGAGGGCCTCGATAGAATTCGTTAGACTGCAAGGGATGGTTGTGGAAATAGGAAGAGCCAGTGTCAAACCCAGGGCCCTCGGATAGAAGAAGAAGGGTAGTTTTTTATGCCCCGCTTTTCTCTGCCCTAAGGAGCCTCCAAGTGGCTTACATTCACCTTCCCTTCCTCCCCCCACAGCAGGCACCTTGTGGGGTAGGTGAGGCTGAGAGAGCTCTGAGCGAACTGGGACTGGCCCAAGGTCACCCAGCAGGCTTCACGTGAACATAAGAACATAAGAGAAGCCAATGTTGGATCAAGCCAGTGGCCCATCCAGTCCAACACTCTGTCACACAGTGGCCAAAAACACCAGGTGCCCTCAGAAGGTCCAGCAGTGGGGGCAGAAAGCCCTCCCACTGTTGCCCCCCCCAAAAAAACACCAAGAATACAGAGCATATGTGGAGGAAGAGTAGGGAATCAAACCCAGTTTCTAGATTAGAGTCTTCCACCGTTATGTGGAAATGATATTGTGCTTGTGTTTTGTTTGTAAGTTTTTTGAATACTTCTGAGCGGAGTGAGGGGAGGACAGTACTCTACATTTTAAAAAGATAGTAGATGATGAAGAAGAAAAGAGATTAGATTTGTACACCGCCCTTCACTTGGAGTCTCAGAGCAGCTTACAAACTCTTTTCCCTTCCCCTCCTCACAACAGACACCCTGTGAGGTAGGTGAGGCTGAGAGAGCTCTGAGACAACTGTCCTTGAGAGAACAGCTGGTACAGAGCTATGGCTTGCCCAAGGTCATCCAGCGGGTGCAAGTGGAGGAGTGGGGAATCAATCCCGGTTCTCCCAGATTAGAGTCCACGCACTTAATTGCCTCACCAATGTTAATTTCCTACTTCCTTTATTTTCTCACTTTGCTTCAGTGAAAGGATAAAAACCTGAATGAGCACTCAGCTTATATTTTGAAAGGGTCATGAAAAAGTCACCAAAAAAATGTTGGTTCTTCAAACTACCGTGTTTCCTTTCTGTCAGCGTGACCTTGTGTAAACAGTGCTTTACTGTGTTGTTGCCACATATAAAATACCATTTAAAAAAAATATGACAACTGTGTATAATTTTGTCTTCTTTTAGATTCGTAATGACATTAAAATGCTTCACGGACTCTTCAACAACTACACAGGAAAAAATCTTTGCTGTTTTATGGTGAGTGGGTCCTTGTCCTGTTTTCAAGTGTTTTGATTTGGAAAAGCTTTATATAAAAGCATACATGGATATCAATAGAAATATTAATTGGGGGGGGAGATGCAGAGGGTCATCTATGAATTTACTGGATAGATTACGAACAGCCTCTTCTTTCTCCTCAGTCTGTCATGTGGATATAATAATGTGCGCCTGTGGCACATGGTCCTTGTAAAGATGGTTGAGATAATGGGTTGGAGCGGTCTGGTTTTTCCACTGCAAAAGGGGGGGGGCCTTCCCCACCGTAAAACTTATGTGGGGGATCATGGGACCCTCGTATAAAATAGCCACGTTGGAGGGAAGATAAGGAGTAGAACGACACTTAACCCTGTAGTGCATGCGAAGCCCATTGAGTATTGAGCGACAGCAGGATATTTTAAAAAATATTTTCAGAGGGTAACTGCTTTGGTCTGTAGTAGAACAGCTAGATTCGAATCTTGTAGTACCTGAGGGACCAAATAGATTTTCAGGGTAAAAGCTTTCAAGAGTCAAAGCTCTGACAGCTTTGACTCTCAAAAGTGTATATCCTGAAAATCTTTTGGGCTTGGGGTTTTTTTTTTTTGTATTTTGTGTGTGTGTGTGTGTGTGTGTGTGCGTGTGCCCATGCCTGGAAGTCAAGGCAAGCTCTGGCAACTCCTACTGGGGCACGGAGGACGTTCAGAGAAGTGGCTTGATAGCCTGCCCTGGTATTCCTTGGAGGTCTCCCATCCAAATCCTTGCCAGGGTTGGCCCTGCTTAGCTTCCGAGATCTGACAGGCTTGCCTGGGCTATTCAGGTCAGGATGTTCCCTCTAAGCTGTGGAGTCTTGTGAGCAAAAATCCTACTTGGTGAGCTACTGGCATTAAAGTTGTGAGCAGGCAATTTGGCTGCTGCATAGATTAGTTTGCTCTGGAGCCATGCTTCCTGAGCCAAGACAAAAATGTGTGAGCCAGAGGCTAAGAAACTGTGAGCTAGCTCACACTAACTCAGCTTGGAGGGAACACTGATCAGGGCGCATATACCCTGAAAACCTTGTTGGTCTCTAAGGTATTAGTGGACTCAAATCTCACTATAATGTATATATATATATATATATGTATTGAATATAAAAGTAGCATTTTAAAGGAGATCTGGTTTTGCCTTCACTGCTTCAAATTGTATTTCCACAGCATGCGCTGCCAAGCCATTCTGTACATGGCCATGTTTCGCTACAAGAAGGACACTGCAATAAAGTATTCCCGGACCCTTAACGAACACTTCAAGGTAGAGCGTTTGGAACGTTACGGTCCGACTTTGGATGAGAGTGAAGACAGGCTCTGACGTGTGCATAGAGACTGGCTGGAAATAATCCCTCTGGATTGGGAGCCAGGATGGTGTAGTGGCTAGAGTGTCGGACTAGGAACTGTGAGACTCAGGCTCGAATCCCCACTCTGCTGTAGAAGCTTGCTGGGCGACTTTGGTCCTGTGACACCCTCTCAGCCTAGCCCACCTCACAGGGTTGTTGTGAAGATAAAGTGGCAGAGAGAGGAGAATGATGTCAGCCGCTTTGGGTCCCCATCGGGGAGAATGGCGGGTATAAATGAAGTGAAAGTTTAAAAATAATAATTATAATGAATTTTATTTTATTGTTACTGGTACTATTTTACAAAAGTATATGAATTCTGCAGAGAGGCTGAAAAGCCTTAATTTTAGCCTACCCCCTTGTACGAAAGTAACCTCCGTGGGGGTTTCTGACCATTCCTTTGACAGCCACTTCTCTGTCGAACTATTTAGTGGAGGAAAAAGGTCATTGGTTGGTGTGCTATTGTTGTTTCTGCTAGTAGCTTTCAAATCCTTACCTTCCCCTTGTGCTTTAAGGTTATCAATAGAACATATAAAGGAGCTGCAGGGCTTTGACTGCCAGTGACAATTTCTCCCCCTATATGCAAGCGTTCCAGAATTTTGAAACGTCCAAAAGACATGAAAAAATTCTGCATGTGGGAAATGACACTTTAGAGCAGGAGAGGCCAGACTTGCTTAATGTAAGAGCCACACAGAATAAACATCAGGTATTTGAGAGCAGCAGGACACGAACAAATATTGCATGTTTTTATTGGGAAATATGCAAATTTCCTTTTTATTAACATTAAATGAGAGAGCCAAAAATAATGACCAAAGGGGTAAAGGCAGATATTAATTATTTTATTTATTTGTCCGATGATTTTGTTCACTAATGCTATTTAGCTTCCCCAGCCGCCCTGCCAGGAGCCGCGTAATACGTGTGAAAGAGCCACATGTGGCTCCCGAGCCACAGTTTGGCCACCCTGCTTTAGAGTATCTTCCATTGATGCTCTAGAGCAAACTTCTGCTATAATGAAAAGTTCACCTCAGTGGCCTACCTGTGTGACCAAAGTAACACTGGTGCTGTAAGATGTACACTCCCTTTCCGCAAAAAGGAAAAAAACCCTTTGTTTTATTGCCGAGAAAAGGGAAACTGTGTGATCCTGTGCCACTTCCTGCTTGTGTGAACATATTTCTGTCTCCAGCTTCACTGCTGCGTCTGTCTTTGGAACAAACACTTAGTAAATCTGATAGGTGAGTTTAGACATACTTTGGTGCATCTCAAGGTTAATTCTATCATGTTTCTTTCCTGTGTGACATGAACCGGTTTTTGCAGGAGGTTCTTGTTACCCAATTCTGTCTCTGTGTCTGAGACAGTAGTCAGAAATCTAATGCAAGAACTGGCGCTTGGATGGTGTCAGTTGTAATCTAACTAGAATTTCCTTCCTCGTTGCAGAGTTCCTCCCGAATCACACAAGCACCTTCTCCCTGTGTCGCAAGGTAGTACCAAAAATACACGGATCTCATCCTTTTTCTTGTTTTAAAGATTAGACTCTGGCGGGTTTGAATTGTAATGCAACGTGTGTACCACCGGAGGGTGGAAGAGTTTGAAATGGGTTCAGTTATCGCTGTCAGCATCTCAATGGGGAATTCCTGATGGGTTTTTCACACTCCCAAAGGTCATGACTGCATTTTTAAACTCTTTAAAGGAGACTGACGGCAGGTCAGAATAAGTGTCGTATAACAGACTCTGCTGCAAAGAAGAAAGAACGTTGGGTGTCATCTGTTCATCGGCAGCTCTTCACCCCATCCTGCATAGTCTCTCCCCATAGTTTCATGTAGCTGTTAAACAGCACGGGGACCAGATAGTTTCGGAGGGGGCAGCCATGTTGGTCTGCAGTAGGACAGCTAGATTTGAGTCCAATAGCACTGTAGAGAGACCAACAAGATTTGGGGGGTCTAGGGCTTTGGAAAGTCCAAGCTCCCTTCGTGCGATAAATGCCACGGCGCCGAACAGCAGTGCCCTTGGTCGCTACATCTCTCCCCCCCCCCCCCCCCCAGCTTCTCTGAGAAGAGCATATTAGCAATAAGAATGTGTTGGGGGTCTGCCCAATATTGAAACAGCAAGTCACTTTCTTCATAACCTTGGCCATCGACTCAAGGAAAGTCTTGATATTTTTGTGTGACGGGGCCAGCGGTTTTATCTGGTGCCTTTCAGTTGGGCAGTTTTCTGGGTGAATCCAGATGCAGAGCTCAGATAAGAATGAGGAAATGGTGTGACACGTGTGAGCATGGAGGGTTGCAGCTTGTGTGTGTGTGTGTGTGTGATGGCCATTCATGACTGCTGTTCCTGCAGATGCCCGAAGAAATTTCACTCTGCGTTTTGAATGAATTGCAGCACGGACCAGAAACTGGTTCACCACCAGCCAGGCTGAAGCCTGGCAGCCCTACTTGGAACAGCCTGGCTGGTGGCAAACCAGTTCCTGCTCCGTGCTTCGATTCTTTCAGAATCCCGCCCCCCTTCTCAGCTATTGATCCAAGGCCAGAGCTGGCTGAGCTATTTGTCTTTGTCACCTGATTTACGTAAATAACCTCTCCAGTGAGTTGCACGTACTCCTGCAATTGCTGCTTTCTGGCACGAGGGTTACATTTCTTTCGAAAATGTCCCCAGGACACTTGTTCAAGGCGGCTTCCAAAACGAAGCATCATAAACACGTAAATAAATTGTAAACATCGTCAACCATTAGGTGGGTTTAGGATGGACAAAAGGAAGTCGTACTTTACACAGAGAGGGATTAAAATGTGGAATTTGCTGCCAGAGGGTGCAGTGATGGCCGCAGGAATAAACAGCTTTAAAAGGGGATTAGGTAAATTAATGGACAATAAGTGTATCAATGGCTACTAGCCCTGGTGATGGAGGGGAACCTCCACATTCAGAGGCACTAATCCTCTGAATCCCAGAGCCAGGGGGCAACATCAGGAGAAGGCCTCAGCCTCAACACCTTGTGGTTGGCCCTCCAGAGGAACTGGTTGGCCACTGTGTGAGACGGAATGCTGTACTAGATGAACTACTAGTCTGATCCAGCAGGGCTCTTCTTACATTCTTAACAATTAATAAGCAGTTTTTTAAAAAATTTGCTACTCTGCTCTATAAAAGAAGCTGTTGTGATGTTAGCAGAATTGCCTCCCCTGATGTTACTTTGCTCTTTGAGTATCCCCCCCCTTGTGTCCGAAGTAGTTTGCACCTCATGGAAGAGCCTCTAATGTTTGCGGTGTGTTGATTCTTTAAAAAGTCGCCATGCAGATTGACTCCACGATTGGCGGACGATGGACCTTCCGTCCCTAAGCTGAAAATTGCAAACTAAATGTGAATTTGCTCTTAAAACCTGTGTGCTTTCGTAAACGAGGGACAGAGGAAGACTCGTTTGTGTTTTATTGTGTTGTGTTTGAGAGAGGGAGGAAAGGAGGGAGCGTGGCTCAGTGGCGGAGTATCCGCTTGGCATGCAGAAGGTCCCAGGTTCGATCTCCACACCTCCATCTAGAAAGACCAGGTAGCTGGTGATGTGAAAGACTTCAGACAGCTGGGGCTGGTCTGCGTAGACAGTACTGATTTTGATGGACCAAAGGTACGATGTTTACAGTATGAGGCAGCTTCTTGTGTTCATGTCAGCAGTCACCTGTCTTTTGGACTGAAAAGGCCAAGAGCGATCTTAAGCTTCCTTTGTCGTGCGTTTGTCCCACAGGAGCACAGGAACGCCCTCTCCTCTTTCTCCGATGCCTTCTCCAGCCAGTTCTGTAAGCTCCCAGACGGGTTCCAGTGCCAGCAGCTGTGGCGGCGGCAGCATGGGCTCCTCCGTCAGCATTCCTCAACACATCCCCACCATCACCTCTTCCTTCGTCAACATCACTTCCTATATTCTCTACGCCTACGAACTCTGGGAACAAGCTGACGTTTTGGCCAGGAAGAATAAAAGTAAGGGCTCGCCTCGCATCAGTCCCAGCTGGTAACAGTGGGACTCGAAAGTTCTGCATTCTCCCAGTTTTTCGTGTGCGATGTGGTGCATGAATGTCAAAAAGCCTAAGAGTCAGTGGCTCAAAATGCTGCAGGACTCCAGGTTCAGCCACTAGTGGTCCAGGAAATGGGGTGGTTGGGGAAGACCCTTCTCTGGCTTGAGGCCTTGGAGAGCTTCAGCAGATCCGTAGCACACAATTCCTGATCTCAGTGTGCCCACAAATGTCCCGAAGGTTAAGCCAGAAATATGCTGGGAATTCTATGTTGCTACTTTGCACAGAGAGTAAAATGTAGAATTCGCTGCCAGAGGATGTAGTGATGGCCACAGGAAAAAATAAGCTTTAAAGGGGGATTAGATAGATTCCTGGAGGATAAGTCTATCAGTGGCTACTAGCCATGGTGACAGAGGGGAACCTCCACAATCAGAGGCACTAATGAGCCTCTGAATCCCAGTTCCAGGAGGCAACATCGGGGGAAGGCCTCGGTCTCTCTGCCCTCTTGTTGGCCCTCCAGAGGAACTGGTTGGCCGCTGTGTGAGACAGGATGCTGGACTAGATGGACCACTGGTCTGAGCCAGCAGGGCTCTTCTGGTGTTCTTATGAAGACCTCGGTCTCTCTGCCCTCTTGTTGGCCCTCCAGAGGAACTGGTTGGCCACTGTGTGAGACAGGATGCTGGACTAGATGGACCACTGGTCTGAGCCAGCAGGGCTCTTCTGGTGTTCTTATGAAGACCTCGGTCTCTCTGCCCTCTTGTTGGCCCTCCAGAGGAACTTGTTGGCCACTGTGTGAGACAGGATGCTGGACTAGATGGACCACTGGTCTGAGCCAGCTGGGCTCTTCTGGTGTTCTTACGAAGGCCTCGGTCTCTCTGCCCTCTTGTTGGCCCTCCAGAGGAGCTGGTTGGCCGCTGTGTGAGACAGGATGCTGGACTAGATGGACCACTGGTCTGAGCCAGCAGGGCTCTTCTGGTGATCTTACGAAAGCCTCAGTCTCTCTGCCGTCTTGTTGGCCCTCCAGAGGAACTGGTTGGCCACTGTGTGAGACAGGATGCTGGACTAGATGGACCACTGGTCTGCTCCAGCAGGGCACTTTTTATGTTCTTCTTAAGGAGCGCCCAGCAATTTTAAAAAATAAAACCTTCCATTTTCAGGTATACAAGCCCCTGATTCAGATCAGCACTGAGGGCAAAACGCTTTCACCTTCCACAGGGAAGGCTGAAGCCCCCAGATCTGGACTTGGTCCCTGCACACCTGAAAATGAACTGTAAAAGAAAACCTCTGGGAGCTCCAGACTTGGAACTCACAGCACATCCAGTGTAGCCCTTAGTTACAATTGATAGGCGGGCAATTTCCAGTGCACACCGATGCATCTGTGTCAGTGAATGCCAGTGAGTGAAAAAGAGGCCATCTGATGTTTGCAGGCTTGCAGTGAACACTGTGGAGACCCTCTCCAGGGACCTGCGATTGTGCAGATCCAGTTCATGTTTGATCCTTCGTGGGTTTCCAAGCTCCTGTCTCTCGTTTGTTCTGCGGGCCATTTGCCAACCTGTGCTGGCAGCAGCAAAGAGCCTTGCCACGCAGTGTGAATCAGCCCTAACGTATGTCTCCATCAGGGAGCTGTGACCATTTGCAACAGCAAAGCCCAGCATTTCTAAGGCAGAAACGTTCGTCTCCCTGAATAGATCTGTCAGTTATTTTCAAGACAAGGGTGCTTGGTCTTTATATGGGGCTTTCAGGACGGAGAGCACTTCCCAAATATTACGGCGGTGGTTCTTGCAAAAGCCCAGCATGGCAGAACCACATGGTCCTCTCTGCACTACAGATAGATGACCACGGTGTGGGGTGGGGGAGCCAGTGTTGGCCGAAGGCAGTCTCCTAAGCGTGCGTGGCTGGAATGAGCTCTGAACAGCCGGCCCTCCCCGACATCTGGACAGACAGCCCATCCTTTCAGCCATCGACGCCCACGTGGAAGTAGAGTGTTTATGAAAAGAGCTTTGAAAAAAAATTCACAACTTCGTTTAAAAAGAAAACACAAGGATGGGCCTGAGGTTCTCCAGTCACTGACTTTCAAAAATTAATTGAGGTGGATTCAGGCCTGCCTGTTCTCTCTCGCCCATCTGTGGGTTCCAGTCAGTCTTCCCTCTAAGCTGAGTCAGTGTGAGCTAGCTCACAGTTTTTTAGCCTCCGGCTCACACAGTTTTGCCTTCGCTCAGGAAGGATGGCTCCAGAGCAAGCTAATTTATGCAGTAGCCAAATCGCTCGCTCACAACTTTAATGCCAGCAGCTCCCAAAGTAGAATTTTGGCTCTCAAGACTCCACAGCATAGAGGGAGCATTGGTTCCAGTGTGTGTGTGTGTGTGTGTGTGGAAGGGGGCGATTCTGCTGTATCCACGTGAGCAGGGGCTTCCTTGAGCATCAGTCCAGATCTGCCTGCAACGTTAACAGTGCCATCCTAAGCAGAGTTAACCCCTCCCAAATTCTTTGACATCAACAGAGTTAGAAGGGTGCAACAAGTCTGATGGACTAGGTGGTCTGTATGGCCCCCCTCCAGCTCTATGCTTCTATGATTCTAAGTCTGCTCAGGTTGGTGCTGTAAGGGACCGGGGAAGATCCTGACCTGTAAGCATGCCTCAGAGCCTCCAGGCTCCGGGTTTTATAACCAGCTAAAGTTATTCAGATTAGAATGCTCTTACTTTGCATAAATCCGCTTCTGCAAGCGGTGAGTTGGGGCAGATATTTTCTGCCCGGGGGGGGCGGGGATGGAAGAATGGTCTTGTGGTACTGACAGTGCCCCTGGGGCAAAGCTTGTTCTCCATGTACCCCAACAAAGTGACAACCCTTACCTCTCTCTTCCGGTCCTCTTAGAATCAAGCATAGAACCATAGAGTTGGAAGGGACCTCCAGGGTCATCTACTCCAACCCCCTGCACAATGCAGGGAATTCACAGATACCTCCCTTCCACACACACCCAGTGACCCCTGCTCCATGCCCAGAAGAGGGCAAAAACTAAAAAACCCTCCAGGATCCCCAGCCAAACTGGCCTGCTTGGCATGCCAGCATCTTCACAGATACATATTTTTTCATATTTTCTTGGTGTTCAGGCTGAGAAGGTGGCCTCAACCCATGTTACGCTATGCCTGGTGCTGTTCTGTGTTACGGAACCATCCTACAAGTGACCTCCCTCCAGCCTAAGGAACTGTCCTCCGAATTAAGCAGCTTTTCCTCCTGTTGAAAAGCCTCTTGATTTGGAGGAAGGCTTCTTGGATTGAAAGCACGCTGCAGTCTTCACCCAAAAGGCAAGGTGGGGGTGTCAGTATCTTAAGTTTGATGTAGTGGTTAAGTGCGCGGACTCTAATCTGGGAGATTCCCCATTCCTCCACTTGCACCTGCTGGATGACCTTGGGCAAGCCATAGCTCTGTCAGAGCTGTTCTTGAAAAAGGGCAGTTTCTGTCACAGCTCTCTCAGACCCACCTACCTCACAAGGTGTCTGTTTTGGGGAGGGGAAGGGAAAGGAGTCGCTCTGAGACTCCCTTGGGTAGTGAAGGGCGGGGTATAAATCCAATCTCTTCTTCTTCTTAATAAATAAACTTTGCTCAGCAGGGTGTGATGATCCAGCCCACTGCCAGAAGCCAAATGTGATTCTTTTTTCATCTCTCTCTCTCTCTCCCTCAGAGTTTTTTTCGGAGCTCAGTGCCACCACCTGCGCTCTCTCCTTGAACAGCAGTATGATGGAACTGGTACCCTACACCCGTCAGGGTTTACAGTGGCTGGAACTGGAACCAAACACACCTTAACCGGTGCTTCAAGGCGGGGACCTCGCCTCGGACTCATTTGCACTTTGGAAGCCTCCGAAACGGCCTCGTCGGATACAAAACTGAAGTACCCAGAAAGTGGCATGAATCGTGACTGAAGGGGTCTCGGCGACACTGGAAAACTCTTAAGGACTCTCTGCGATGCCAGCCGGCCACCTGAAAGACCAGGAGTGGAGGAGAGGCCTCCAGAGCAGAGAGCGCCCGCCTTGCTTTCTTTCAAAGGACAAAGTGCAATGTTCTCTTTCCCCCTCCCACCCCCTTTTGGTTTTTTTCCCCCTTCATGGTTCAACGTGTCAATGGTCTGTAAACATTTCTATAAATTAATAACCAGCAGGACAAAAAGAAAGCAGAACCCCACCCGACAAAATAATCCATCAAGCATGAAGAAGTGCCAGAGAGAAAGGAAATCCACCTCCCAAAGAAATGTCTGCAGCGATGCCCAGGGGCCCAGTGGGTGATTTGAATTCACCCCTTCCCCTCTGCCTTCCTTGCCCTCCCCCAGCTTTTAAAAGTGCAAACCAGAAATGCAAAATCTGTAGCACACGTCTCTGTTCCTGGAGGGTGAGGTGGCTGGAGGAGAGGGCTCCCCTGCTGCAGTTTGTCCAAATGCAAAATGGCATCGCTCCCTCCCATTTCCCCTTCACAGCCATCCATTGCACTAATACCTCCATTCCTTGATGGGGCACTTGGTTCTCTATCTTGCCCTCCCTTCCTGCCTCGACCATCTCGGCTGCTGCGTTGTCTGATGGCGTGGCATGGACCCAGGAGCCTGGGACCGCCTTGCCAGAAACCAGTGCAGCCTGGCCGATGACATTAGATGGTCATTTCCTCCCCACCGGATGGCACAAGCGGGGCAGGGAGTGGGCTGGCTCTCACCCCCTTCCCCATTTCGTTGAGCAATACTGCACTAATGAATTGAACTGGAACTGCTTGAAGTGGCTGGACTTCACTACTAGATGGTTTCTCTTTTGGAAACACTGCCCGAGATTCCCCTTCGTTCCTACTCTGGACTCACAGAAGGAGGTCTTACAAAGCATGTGCAGCCGAGGGAACGTAGAAGCTTTTGCACAGGGAGCCATCTGTGAGGGAGGTTTAACTGTTGATACCAGAGGTGGGTCAGCTGGTGGTCAGGAAGGCATTTTGGCCGTGTGATGCTTAAAACGTCCCCCCCTTTGGATGCTTAAACTGGGAGGAACCTTGCTGTGCACCATCTCACTGTCTTCTCCAAAACTGCGGGTTCAACTGGTTGCCTTCGGCTGTTGAAGCACAAGTTCCATTTATGCCACCAAAGTAGTACCCCCCCCCCCGACCTCAAGTTTTGGCAGCGGCGACCTCTTTCCCCTCTCCGTAAGAGGTTGCCTTTTCATAACAGAGTAATTTCATTCAATCCTTATATGAATCCCCCAGGCTCCTTATAAAGAAAGTAAACGGCAGTCATCTTAGACTTGCCAAGCCAAGGATCCTTGCGCATTCACAAATGACGCATGTGAAAAATCCTAATAGAGGGGAGAGCCCCTTCAGGGACTTCCCGCTCCCTCCTCTCTCCAGCACCCTCCTCTCTCCCGCCGCCTCCCTCCTCTCTCCGGCACCCTCCTCTCTCCCGCCGCCTCCCTCCTCTCTCTGCCATCCTCCTCTCTCCCACCGCATCCCTCCTCTTTACGGCACTCTCCTCTCTCCCGCCGCCACCCTCCTCTCTCCCGCCGCCTCTCTCCTGCCGCCTCCCTCCTCTTTCCGGCACTCTCCTCTCTCCCGCCGCCACCCTCCTCTCTCCCGCCGCCTCTCTCCTCTCTCCGGCATCCTCCTCTCTCCCGCCGCCTCCTTCCTCTCTCCCGCCACCTGTCACATGCTCGAGACCTCTCGTTCTCCCCACTCTCCCCTCAAACAGTGTGCCTTAACTCTCCCGTTTGCTTCTGTCTCTACCTTGAGGACAGACCATTGGGGAATATCTTCC
This sequence comes from Lepidodactylus listeri, assembly GCA_029233225.1. Taxonomy (NCBI): domain Eukaryota; kingdom Metazoa; phylum Chordata; class Lepidosauria; order Squamata; family Gekkonidae; genus Lepidodactylus; species Lepidodactylus listeri. The sequence goes on from JARCFY010000009.1 coordinate 19,543,833, forward strand.
AAAATTGTGTGATTTTGTTTGTTTGTTATTGTCAAAGTGTTACGGAGGCTGTTGTTTCTGTATGTTTGTCCCACAGAAGTAGAGCTCTCTCAGAGCACAGGGTGAGAGCAGAATTCCTGTTCAGAAGGACATACTTTGCGAAGTCAGCTGAAACATGAATAAACCTCACAGCACCCATTGGAGTTCCAAGAGAGACTTCTGAATGGGAATGTGTTTCCAATGCAGACCTTTGGAAAAATTTTCAGTGCAAAAAAAAGTCAGGCTGGGTTAGCCTATCTCAGACTGTCTGGAGAGAATTACGCCTTAGTTGATTTCAGGGATAAGCCACTTTTGCCACTGGAAGTAATTCTGATTTCCTCCCTCTTTGTTGTAGAACGTTCCCTTAGGGTGGAACCAGGAACACGGTGGAGACCTGGAGCTTGGAATCCTGGTGGTCTATTCACCGGGCAGCTGTAAAATGGCGGGGAAGGGCATGATTTGAAGGACCAGGTGGGCCAAGAAGCGCACTCTCTCTCTCTGGTCTCTACATGCTGTGCTGCAGCTGGGATGGCAGATCTTTGGGAAGGGTGAAGGTCTTCCTATTGGACACTTTGAAATCACTGCCTCCTCCTGCTTCCTGGCTGCTGCTTGGGAGAGCCCGGGTCCTCCAGGCCCTGGTCTCTGCCGTGTGCCTCAGTCCACCTTCAAGTAGGCTAATTCCTGTTGGGAATCCTTTTTTCTTTTTTTAAAGAAGGAAATCATGCCTGTCTCATGTGTGTGTGTGTCTTGAGAAGAGGGAAGAGCTTTCCAGAGCTGACACGCACCCAGGCTGGCATTTGCCTTTTCTTGTAAAGGTCACAACGCAACAGTGCAAGTTGGAAAGACCGAGATGGTTTCTCTCAGGAAATCCTGGGATGATCACCCTGTTTTAGAACCCCTCTGGAGTTTTATAGCTCCTGGCTTGCTAACACTAAAAAAACTCACTTGGTCCCTCCTTTGAAAATCATGGTCCCCTCCTCTCCCATCCCAACCAACTGAACCTCTTTTCTCCTCAGGAGCGACTCTCTGGCTTTCTTCTCCCCAGGGAGGGGGGGGGGCCCACCAGCCAGGCGCTGCTGCTTGGTCGAATTGCCCTCCCTCAGATTCAGAACCCCCAGGTTTCAAGGGACCCGCCTTAACCTGCTTACAAAGCACTTTATTCTAGGGATGGCACTAATCAGTTACACCCCCCTCTTGCCCACCCGTCCGCAGCCCCCCCATCAATCAAGAGTTCCATTCTAACAGCAACCTCCGAAGTGGAGAAAGAAATCCTGTGAAGCACACAAATGCTGCTGTTTTTTTCAGGACTGCGGGGTGTGAGGAGAAGGGTTACCGATCTTCTGACTGAAAAAGCAGAGCACCTGGTTGTTTGCCTCCTTGAAACAAATATATACATATCCCAGTTTGGTTTAGTCCAGGAAGGGCCATAAGGCAAAAGGAAGCCAACGCAGCCTCCTTAATTTTCGCGGAAGTTAAAACGAATCCTCTAAATCAGAAATGCCTGCTTTTCCTCTTTATATTCTGTGCTTCTTTTTTTTTTCTTCTTTTAAATAAATATTTTGTATGGAGTTTCAAAGCGGCAGCCAGTCTAATCGAGAGAAATTCTGGCTTTTTTTTTTATTTTAAGGAAAACGAAAGTGATCAGAAGAAATGCCATTTTATCCCCTTTCTAGATGCTGGTGGAACTTCCACCGATTTCAACCAGGCGTTGGGGCCAAGCCCTCCGTGTAAGGAGTGTGAAATGAAAAGAGTTTCTGCCATTTTAAACACAGGTCAATGGAGCTGCAGGCTCAAAGCAGCCTCCCTTCCCAAATGATATTTATTTAGAATTATAATTAATGTATTTAAATGGTCAAATGTTCTATATGTCTAAGATGCCATTATTTAATAATTTGCAAGTTCCATTGACACTGGAGACGTGGACTGAAAGTTTAGATGGATGATTTATTATTTCTACAGAGCAGTGTCTCCCCCCCCCCAACTTCCCCTTCTGTCCATGGTTTCTTTATCAAATCTGTACATTTAAATTTATTATGGGGTGTTGTGTCTCCATCTTGTAAATAACCTTTTTTCCTGCCCCGTGTATTGGTGGTATTTCCAAGGCTGATTTGTTTAATTCATGTGGGGTAATAAAATAAATATTAATTGAAATGGTCTCTTCCTTGAGAGTTGGTCCAGAAATATTTTAAGTGGAGCTGCTGTTTTGATCTCGAAAGAGACTGATAAATATCTACAGTGGTATAGGAGATCACGGGTTATCGGTTCTGTGGTGGTGACTGGGGCGGTGAGCTTTCATTTCAGCAGGAGCTTCTTGAATTAAGGGCTCCTTGCCATTTCGAAGCTTGTTTCTCAAATACGACAACTGTCCAGCAATACAGGTGATCAAGAAAAAGGCCTTCCGGAATCATTTGGGGCAGATTTACGCACCTTGACACCTGCCTAGCCAAGTATGGCTTGCCAGGTTTGAAGGGTGGCCCATCAGGAACTTGATGGTTTGGTTCCCCAGCCTGCGTGGTATAGTAGCTGGCCACAATACTTCATCAAAGTACTTCATCACAAAGTTGGGTCGACCACAAATTTTGCAAGCTTCATTTGGGGTACAGTTTTTTTAAAAAATCAAATAATTCAGATTTGCATTTAGCTTTAGCTTTCTGTTTAGTCACCTTGCAGGGTGGTAATGCTTCAGATCTTTAGTGTGAATAGTCAATAGCAGGTTGAGCTTCTAATTCAATACTCTTGGCCATGAAGAACTTGTGGTTGATGACTTTGACACTTTGGTAGAAATGAGTAATCAAAAAACTCAGATAATCAGCTGGCACATTTTGAAGAATGTAGGTAGTAATCTTGAACAGGGGTAAATGAAAGAATGTGCTTCCTCCTCCTGATCTGGGATCTTGCAAGACCTCGACCCATAAACCATGATTTGGGTTTACTCTCCACTGTAGCAGTCAGAGACCAGGTAGATACCACAGAAACAAACCACATATATTATTTCCAACCACTCTATGAAATCAATGCTCATATTTTGCCCCTTGACCTGGCCACACTGTTATATCCTCGCTTTTGTTACAGCTGGGAACTTGTCAGTGTTTCCCCAAATTGCCAATAACCAAAATACAGATGATTCCAAGCCATGCTGACAAGTCTGTGCAGAGAGCTTTTCCCAGTAACACTATGTAAGGTACACATTTTAAAACGATGTTTCCCGGATGCTGATAGAATCATAGAGTTGGAAGGGACCTCCAGGGTGATCTGGTCCAACCTCTACTATGGACTTTTAATGTTCTAGGCCTCACAGCAGAAGCAGCAGGAAGAAGTTTTACTGCTCCATTCTTCCTCACAGTGTTGTTTTTGTCAGTCTTCTTCTGTACTCATGTACAGTGGGACTTTTTCAAGCAACAGAAATGTCAGAAAAACAAGTAGTGGGGGGGGGGAGAATATTTTCTATTTCTTTATTGATATATTTTAAAGAACCAACCTAGCTCCTTATTAAACCCCAACTACACAAAGACCACCACAGAATCTCTCTCGACACTGCCCTAAATTATGTATCCACGAGGCAGCAGGGTTTGGGGAGGGAAGGGACCTCAGGAGGGTATAATTCCACAGAGCCCACACTCCAAAGCAGCCACGCTGTTCCCCACTCTGACTGAGCAGCCCCCTTAGTAGTGTATTTTGATAATAGAATTATAACTTTCTGTATGTCCCACCCTGTGAGAGAAGTTACTTGGCTTTTGCCCAGGCCCGAGCTCAGCAGGAGCCCTTTTATAAATCCCTTTGGAAATGGCACTTGACACAAAGTAAAGTTCAGACAAGAATGGTGATTTTATTGAACAGGCACAGTTGGGTTAGCAATAGGGCAGGGGATGACAGGAAGTAAATTTTGTCATTTATACAAATTATAATATTTTAAACAGGCAACAGTAAAGCTGAAGCTTATATTCTTAAAGACTCAGTTCTTAACTGAGAGGTTTGTTTGCCTTGGAGATTTCTTTCAGCAACAATGTGTCTTATTAAAGTTTCATATAACTATCTGAGTTTCCTGGAAGTTAGTGCTTTCTTGCTGTATTGAAATACTTCCCTTGTGGGATTCTAACTTTCCCTTTTTACTCTTGAGGAGTCTAAAATCATTTTTTTTCACACAAACCAGGGGTCTCTCCTGAGTTTAACCCACCGAATAATGGGGTGGGGGTGGGGAATATTCTCTTTCTAGGAGCTATAATCCTTTTTTTCTGTTTGGCTAGACTGGCAGTTTTCAACCTTCTGTCCAGTCTCTTCTGTCAAACCTAAACCCCAGTTCTGGAGATTGTGAACTAACAGGATTCAGCTAAGGTTGACATCCAGAAACATTGAACATAAACCCTGGGAGAAGTGAGACTACCAACTTTAGGTTCTTTTCTGCATTCCAAAGAAACTTTGCTTTATACATATGCTAGACAGATGTTTCTGAAGCAGCCAGAACAAGGCAGAAGAGGCAGAACAAAGGACCAAATATTAGACACCAGATTAAGAAAGGTGGTACAACTAGGTCCATAGCCCAGGCAGCAACGGTTTTGATTTTACTAAGTAGTTGGCTGCAGTGGCTCAAGTGGTTAAGATGCTGAACTGCCGTCCGGAAGGTCGGTAGTTCAGCAGTTCGAGACCTGAGTGCTGCATGACAGAGTGAGCTCCCGTCTCTGGCCCCAGCTCCTGCCAACCTAGCAGCTCGAAAGCAAGAAATGGCAAGTAGATAAATAGGTACCGCTTCGGTGGGAAGGTAACAATGTTCCGTGCGCCTTGGTGTCTACTCATGCCAGCCACATGACCACGGAGAAGTCTTCTGACAGCTTCGGCTTGGAAACGGAGACGAGCACTGCATCCCTAGAGTTGTATTCGACTGGCTTTTGAGCAAGGGAAACCTTTACCTTATAACTAGTACCACAGCAACGGTTTTGATTTTACTAAGTAGTTGGCTATCACTGCCCTGGCCTACCACAATACTTTACTATCACCAGCACTGATTGCAGGGCACTATTATCTTTAACTCTGGGGAGGGGGGGAGGTATTTTAAATTCTTAATGGCAGCCCCACTACCGGGAAAGTTTCTCGGTACAAAGGATTCCCCCCGCCCACCCCCGGCCGCCCTGATTTCATCTGTTTTAAATTCCAGAAGACTAGCTGTGTTCCATTGTAACAATAGCAGCGGAGTCCTGTGGCCCCTCTGAGACCTTCCAAGCGGCTCTCCAACGCGTCTGCCTCTGAAAGCTCATGGCTCAATGACTTCATTAGTCTCCAGGGTGCCGAAGGACTCTTTAATTAAAGCTCAGATAATGGGTAGCCTTGGGCAAGGTCTCAAACCTGCCCGAGAGGGGATTTCTAGACCAGCCTCCCCATGCTACAAGTCCCTGATGATTCCGAGCCAGTTTCCAAGTCCTTCGGCTGGCTGTGGGGAAGATTGTCAGGCACAGCTCTTCTGCCCCCTCTACTGGGAAACGGGGAGTCTTGCAGTACCCTCAAAACTAACCAGATTTTAATACTCGGATAAACTGTTACAGATTAGAAGCCACTTATTCAGGCAGTGTCAGCGGGACCTCATTATGCAATCATTTTATGTAGGATGCTTGAAAAACAAACAGGAGGGCCAAGAGACCATGAAGCGCAGCAAGTGCAGGGTGGAATGTAACATCACTATATCTCATTCTCTACATGGCAAAATCTGTGGAAATTTAAATCCAGAGACTGGGGTCGGTCGTGGCCAGAGATGATAGATCTTCCTACAAACCTGCAAAAAGGCTCTGGTTTGGAGAAGAATCTGAAATCTTAAAATTTATTGGGGGGGGGGATTTAAAACCCTTCAAAATGGTAGCTGCAGCACTTGTTGCTAGGCAACACCCCTGGATTCTGTCAGTAAAAGCCGGAGGAGGGGGCAGGGCCCTCGGAGAACATAAGAGAAGCCAAAGTTGGATCAGGCCAGTGGCCCATCCAGCCCAACACTCTGTCACACAGTGGCCAAAAACACCAGGTGCCCTCAGAAGGTCCACCAGTGGGGGCAGGAAGCCCTCCCACTGTTGCCCCCCCCATCAAGCACCAAGATTACAGAGCATCACTTGTTCCAGACTGAGAGTTCCTATCTATACTTTGTGGCTAATAGCCACAGATGGACTTCTGCTCCATATGTTTATCTAATCCCCTCCTGAAGCCGTCCATGCTTGTAGCTGCCACCACCTCCTGTGGCAGTGAATTCCACGTGTTAATCACTCTTTGGGTGAAGAAGTATTTCCTTTTATCTCAGCAATTTCATGGAGTGCCCACGAGTTCTTGTATTGTGAGAAAGGGAGAAAAGTACTTCTTTCTCTACCTGCTCTATCCCATGCATAATCTTATAAACCTCAGTCCTGTCACCCCTCAGCCGTAGTTTCTCCAAGCTAAAGAGCCCCAAGCGCTTCAGCCTTTCTTCCTAGGGGAAGTGTTCCAACCCTTTTATCATTCTAGTTGCCCTTTTCTGCCCTTTTCCCAATGCTATAATTATCTTTCTTGAGGTGTGGCGACCAGAACTGTACACCTCCTTTGGAGGAGGATTCATCAGGGCCAGGCTACTGGACAACACCGGGCTTGCATGCCTCACCCATGACTGGCTGCTTGCTACTATTCAACAGCAGCCATTCCATAAAAACCAGCATTGCGCAGTGGTTGGTTTCGCACTCGGACCTGGAAGACCCACAGCCAGATCTCCACTCCACTGTGGGAACTGACTGGGTGAACACGGGCCGGTCATACATTCTCCATTTAACCTACCTCATAGGGTTGTTGTGAGGATTAAAATGGAGAGGAGAAAGATTTGCACTGCTTTGGGTTCCCTTTTTAGAGAAAGGTGAGACGCCAAATAAAAATAGCTGAAGATGGTGGAGCAGATAAACTGGTTGGGGGATGGGAAGGACAGAAGGAAGCAGGGGAAGGGGATGGGGGCTCCCAGGAGAAGGGAAAGAGGAAATAATGTGGGGAGGGGATACAGGAGAAAGTGAGGTGCCCCCCTCCTGCAAGTGTGCCCAGTGGGCTTGGCAGCCAACAGTGCACAACTCAGCCATAGTTTTTTTTTTTAAGAAGAGGCTGCTGGGGGAGAGAAAGAAGGAAAGCTGAAGATTGGGGGGGGGCAGATAAAGGTAGGTAGGTTGGGTGGGAGGGAGGGAGGGAAGGAGAGAAGGAAGCGGGAAAGGAAGAGACACTGCTGGAGCTTTCAGGGAATAGAAAGAGGAAACAACGCCCCCACCGCAAGTTGGCCCCAGCTTGCTAGCAACATACCTGATTCTCAACATGGCCCCATCTGCAGATATTACGTCCACCAACTGGGATCATCTAGATTTTGGGGGGGGCGGGGAAAGAGCCCTTAGGATTGCAGAAGAATCGAAAAAACCTTTTAGAAAGTGGGGGGCAGGTTAAATCCCCCCCAGAGGAAGGGGATCGTTGATGGAGGACTACTTGCAGTGTATTCTTCTGTGCCTGCTTTAAGTTGGGACATCTCCCTCCGCCTAGACTTGTGTTCCCAACAGTCTGAGAATGCAACAAAACAGAGCACGTGTGGCGGCATCTCAGCTCGGACCAAAACCCTTACTGCATTTGTACTGCGTGGGATATTTTTAACTTGAAGTCCCAAGGATGTAATATGCCACAGGTCAGCTATCAAAAGACAAACTACAGCAAGGGGCTGTTTTCTGAAATTGTATCTGCAGATAATGGTACCACGGAAGTCCACATGCTGCAATCCTCAAACTTATGGGAGAGGCACAGTTTTAGAAGTATAAATACTCTCCAGCATTTAAAAGTGTGCTCAGTTTTAAAAAACAACAACAACAGAAAATGCACTGTTGGATCTGGTAGATCAGCTAAAATTCACCATCAGCCCCACCAGGTGGCAGCTGGTTGGTTAAGACACCGGCCGCGCACCTTCATCGCTGAATTCCACACAGCCACGCATGTGGAAAAGCTGGCATTGTGGCTCTTCCCCCACAAGTGACAACTGTAGGAGGGCTGTGGAAAGAAGTCGACAGTTCAGCACTCTACATCCTTATGAAAAATTACCAAGAGCTCTACTGCAGAACCAACCGCTTCAGCTCCTGAGCCAGCATTTCTGTGTCACGCCCACCTCAAAGCGAAAGTTGTTTCTCCTCTTACGGCCCTGCCAGGAGCTGAAAAGGCAATACTGGGGGGAAGCGAGAATGAAGGCGTGCAGCAACCGTCTGTTAGCTTCCTGGGTAGCTGACTCCGTACCTTCGTCTCCCTCCACCCCCGTGTACATTTTTAAAAGGGGAGAAAAGAAGTTTTAAAAATGCAACATCCCCCTTCCTGGGGTTTCATGTTTCTCAAGATCCTTGTCATAACTGCCTGCTGCAATGTGCTCCTAGGGATGCCTTATGATATGCATCCCTTTTAGCACAACTCTGATGAATTTTAGTTCCTAGAGAACATGATGGAACGGCTGATTTTCCAACATGAAGCCCCAGACAGCTATTCAGTCCCAGAACGCAACAGTGCATGTGTCATTCACGTTCAGCGCCAGACTAATATTTGTATTAAGCACACTATTCCATGCGTGCTAAATGGTAATGGGTGTACACACCTCCCACACAAACTGGATTAGTTAACCTGGCAGACTATTCTGACAACCACAACCTAATGGTGATGTGAATAAGTTAGGGCTAGTCCCAGGATGCAACAGGCCCTGGGCAGAGAGTGCTCCCCTCCTGTGCCCACCACCAGAACCTCCCACTGACACCTCCTTTCCTGCCACCATCTTCCTGGGCATCCTTCCCATGTTCTGCTTGTGTTCCCTCCCGTAGCCACTGGCATGCCCTTTCCTCAGTAGGACCGGGAGGTGTGTGTGCAACTAGCAGTGCTGTGACTGGCGCTGCCTTCACACTTTCCCCTGGCGGTGCTTGGCAGCCCAGGTAGCCAGGAGCACAGGAGACGGAGCACTTGCAAGCAAGCGAGTGAGGAAAGGGGGTGCAGGCAGAGGAGTTGTGAGGGCGGAGGCTGGTGGCAAGTAGGCCCCACCAGAAGCCCTGGGAGACACCCCCACTTCAGGGGATGCTGATACCAGCCCTGGAACAAGTTCTCAGGTGCACCCAAATGCTTGAGCGGCATGTTAGAAATGTTTCACGCCAGTTTGCCTACACGGTTTCGACCCAAGAGAAATAAACGCACAAGGCCAATAAATAAATGCATTTTAATACAAAGTTCTACAGTTCTCGTACAACACAATTCACCACTTCATTCTGCATTTTGTCCACTGGATACCACAGACTAATATAAAAACAGGTTTGCAAAACGGTAGTGCAGTGCTGAAGAGCAGTGACGTGTGCTTCGTGATCAGACTACACACACACACACGCGCGTGCGCTATGGTGCTAAATGCAGAGAACTGTTACATAACTGTTTCTCTAAGAAACACACTCTTATACTGGGACCTTGCTGCCCACCAGACCCACCCCTGCAAAACAGTTTGGGAACAAAGCTCGGGCTGGGTTCGCTTCCCCCGCAACAGTCATCTTCAGAGCTCGCTGGTTACAGTTCTCTTCGGCGACTGTGCTTGAAGCCCTTTCCAAGGCCCTCTTTTTCCAGGCAACGATGCCTCATTGTTTTTCAGTGAAAGAGAAACCATGGTCTTTACACGGCTTGCCTCGTGAGCGGCTGCCACTTCAGGTTCCATTTGCCTCAAGGACAAGGGCCGGATACTTATTCTTATGCTACAACTATTTATACTCTCACGTAACACAACTGCGTGTGCGAAGCATGATGCAAACTGACACACACACACACACACACACACACACACACCCAAAAGACATCCAGATAATTTCCGACAAGGAAGAAGAGCAAGGGGGCAAGGACCGGCTACATTAAAACATGCAAGCTCATCTTTAATACACACAGTGTTATTTTGCTTTAAAGGGTATTTTTCTTCTAGTCTGAAGGAAACCCAATTGCTTTTTTTCTTTCTGACAGACAACCAGGGATTTGTTAACAACGTTTCTCGCCAGTGTAACACGAACAAGGTGCTTTTCAGCCAGGATTAGACTTGGTCAGGTCCTTGATGGTGGCACTCCAGCACACTGGCGACCCCACCGGTAAGCAAGCAAGCAAGCAAGCCATGTGCAGATGAGGAACTTGGACTCCTGTCATGAACAGCAAATCTACACTCGAGCAAAGTCACTACTTGACCGAGGTGTTCTCTTAACCTCTCCGCTAACTTGAAGACAGTTGGTGGAATTTGGTGCCCCGTAAGGCAATAAATTGGGGGGGGGGGGGGGGGGAGAATCCCCACTGCACATGCTAAACAGGTTTTAAATACAACCGCCAGAGATTCCAGCACTGTGATTTTTTTTGCCACCTGTTGGGTTGGCGTATGTGTCCTCCCTTTAGCCGTGCCTCTATCCCCCCCCCCCGCCCCCAAGTATCTCTCACTCACAGGAAGACTTGGAGGAGGGGAGCTGTAGGATCCAACTCCAAAGAGCCATTAACACAAATAGCCTTGCTGGCCCCTCCCGTAAGCACAAAGCAGAACGGTATTGGCAAAGTGGTTTGAGGACTGATCAGAAGAGTCTGATCAGAAGAGTCATTTCAAGGTCAGACACACATCCAAACAGGCCAGCTACTAAGTGAATTACTGACTGATTGTCTGAGGAGCCTACCTGATTACTCTCCAATTACCATGATGCGCATCTTCAAGTCATGGCTTACAGATGTTCTAAGGATGCACGCAGGATATAAACGCCACACAGTTTGGAGATCTGAGAACGGAGCATTCCAGGATGGAGGTCAAACCTTTAGAAGCCCGACTAGTCACGAACCAACCAAGGGCCTTAATACACACAGACGATGAGTGACAAAATAAGCATTCCACATGGAGATGGTCTGTAATGGAAGGTGTACAACGGTGGTTGCATTCCACACAAATCCAGCCGTGTTATCTGAGCACACATAATCTTATGCTTTAGGTTGTTGCAGAGTGAAATGGATGTCAGCAAGACTGACGGTTATTTGGTGCCTCCCTCTGGAAATAAAGCCTGTTAAATTTACAAGTGCCCTGTGTCAACGTAACATTTTTCGGGAGGCCAGAGTCAACTGAGTTAGTTCAGGATTGCATAGCGTTAAGAGCAGAACACACTGATTCATAAATGCAGCTGTTACTTTTAACCAGAACATCCTTTAGAGAAGAGATTTAAGTGCTCAAGTACAAAGATTTTGGGGACAGGTCTGAGAAAAGTTCAACCATTCAAAATATACAAGGAGCACTTTCCATACAATCTACCCCAGCGCCCCCTCCCGCCCCGGTTAAATTAACAAGAGTATGGAGATTAAAGGCCCTCCAACTTCTGAGCTACTGCTGGGCACTGTTTTGAATCATCGCTGAGGATTTCTTGTTCCATGTTTGCCAAGCCTTTAACAGCTGTCAAATACTCTCACTCTCAAACAAGAGCACCTCTGAATATTTACAAGTACCGACTGAGGAAGTTCCTGGGGATCCCGAAGTCTGGCGACACTGAGATGCAAACCCACATTCACATGCAGTCCACCACATTGCTGGATCCCTGACCCACGTCACGGATCTGGCTGCCGAGGCAAGCGCACACAGCCACACCTGCTCCCGCTCTGCAGTGGGACACAGAGCCCACAAGCTCCCACCTTAAAAAAAGAGAGGAATACATACAAAAATTTAGTTTGTTCCCACCTGAAGCTCCTGCACTAGATACAGATGGAATATATCATAAAGCTTCCCCAAGGGGCTGTATGAACCTGCTTTCCACACAAAAAGGCAAGGCGAAACAAAATCTTTAAGTTGAGAATTCAGAAAACCGTATTTTGGTACAGCAAATAACTGTATTATTTTTTAAAATCTTCTGCAGTGCGGAAAAGAAATGGCTGCTGTGTGGACTGGACCAGGAAAATCCAAACTTTCCTGCCCAGACGGGAACTACTCACACTTTGCTACAATCTTTCCCAAAACATTAGAGCAAAGGAGACTGGAGAAAGATTGACGATAAACTGGGAGAAACCTGGGAGGTGCATAAATGCACCATGATGCTGTGGGGAAGAAGGAAAACCCCCACTTCCTATCAGCCCTGAACCTGGGGCAGACAACTCGTGCAGAAACTCTTAGTGACTCTGGCAGAGAAGGGGAATGGATTTTAAACTGTTTATACTGTCGGTTCTTGTTTAATTGCACTGTGTTACCCTGAGCCCCTAATAGATTACAGGCCTTGCAGGGAACACTAAGAATATATAGGAGGGGGCAGCATCAGAAGTCAACCGAAAACAAACAGAAAAATAAGCAGTCTTAATATTCTATCAATGTTTCCCTAAAGTTCTCTTATTTAAACTAAAGTTCCAGAGTAATCAGTATCCACTTCAGTACCTTTGGACTCAATCTAGGGAGAATTAGAGGCAAGCGGACAAGTAATTGCGTAGGATACTAGCCACGCATTTTCCTTACCTGAACAAGAGCTTGGTTAATTTTTAGCAGCAAATTCAGAAAGGCCTGCCTGAAATATTGGGGGAATGGGGCGGGACAGGCCATAGCTACATAAAGTACCTCGGAATGGCTCCATCCTTAATAAAAGAGACAGCTAACATAGGTCAGTTCTGCAGTGCCTCAAAGTACTTTTAATCTACTTTCCGTATGTTTTATATTCACCCACTATGGAGACCCAGCTTAGTGAAAGCTAGATTCTGATCACCTGTTCACCACGGGGTCAAAGGCTTCCACGGTGTTCAGGTAAGCGTTTCCATTGTGACCGCCAACAGCAAAGATTTTCCCCATCAATGTCGCTATGCCAACTCCACCCCTGGGAGTGGTAAGCTCAGCCACGTACTCCCACTTGTTACAGCGAGGGTCAAATCGTTCAACAGAGGTAAGCGGAGAGTTGTCATCGAAGCCACCTGCAACAGCAAGGTATGTGCATATAAAGTCTCCTTTCAAACTAAAGGCAACCTACGCTTTGTACCTAGTGATTCAAGAGAGTACGGGTATAGACAATACACAGAGTGGCAACACAGTCCAGAACACAGTGAGGTCCACATGGTCTGAAGGACGTCACACAACAGTTAGCAGGACATGACATGCTTGCATCCAGGGTGCACCTCGTGACTCATTTTATTTCACACCCTCACTTCCACAGCAAGAAACATATCTTTTAGCTTCTCCTGAGGGGTTACCAACTCAAACGTTAAGATTAGATGCAGAGACTGACTGCAGCTTTCAAAAACACTGAGGTCACTGCAAGTCTATAGCGTAATCCACGGCTATTGTTGGGCAGGAACGCCCAGGAACGGAGTTCCGGCTGGCTTCTGAGTTGGCCACGCCTACAGCCTCCCCCCCCCCGGGTTCCCCAGGCGCCTCGCAAGCCGTGGGGCACTTGGGGAAGCCAAGCCGATCCAGGGAGGGAAGGCAGTTTAAACCCCGCACCTGGGGAAGCCAATCCTGGGAGGGATCTGCGCTGTCAGGTTTCTGCTGCTGGGTGTGGCCAATTATGCTAATGAGTTCCTGCTGGGCTTTTTCTACAAAAAAAGGCCCTGATGTGATCCACAGAGGGCGATTCTGAGCATTACCCACCTACTACGTATAAGCAGCCGTGGAGTTCACTGACCCCGTTGCCAGCTCTCCGCTGACCCATTTCTTTTACTTCTATCCATTTATCCAGGTGAGGGTCGTATTTCTCCACACTGGAAAGGGAAGCGACACCATCGTTCCCGCCAACAGCATACACGTAGTTCTGAAACGAGCAAAGAAGGTCAAGTGAATACGACAGGCCGTTGCTAGAGGCCCTATTAACGCGGCAGAATAACTCCGCCAGTCCCTTTGACTCTCACAGTACACAGAGAGATGGAGCCAGCTGATGATGCAAGGGCTATCTATCCCATCTGGAAGGCTTTTGTGGTAATGAGCCTGCCCACACACTTTGTCACTTCACCTCCACTTGCCCTCGTTTCACCCCTGCCACACATTGCTACCGCATTGTGGGTATGACTGAAATACAGACATCCACTGCACTTTCCACATTTGCGAACGGCCACTCACCACAAGAGCCACAGAGCCCACTCCCCCCCGAGGAGTGTTCATGGGGGCCACGGCGCTCCAGTGGTCGGATTCAATGTCGTATCTCTCCACGTCACTGAAGCAAGTGTTGTCATCTAGGCCCCCGATGGCATAGATGGGGCCTCCGAGAGAGGCAAGAGCAATCCCTCTCCTAACAACAACAACAACAACAACAACAACAAAACCACACTCAGATATACTATATTAACTTTACAAGGAACTGGTAAGAAGGTTATCAGGTGTACTGAGTTCAGACACAGAGATACACAAAGTGTAAAAAAACTTTGCAATGCACAGTTTAAAGAATTCATCTGCAGCAGCTGCATATAGACTCAAAGGGACTCGGAAGGTTAGCATGTAGGTCTTCAGTGACAATCTTGCTTTACCAGTTCCTGGAAGACAGCTCGGCACTCAGCTCAAGAGCAAAGTGCAACCGTTAACAAGACTACCCTGTGGTGTTTACCAAGTCTGACAGTCAAAGGAAGTGAACTGTAACAGAATTAGAACCTCTAAATGTCACTTATTAGCCACAGTTGCCCTTGAAAACACTTCCCTATCTGTGGCATTCAGAGCAGAGCAACTTTTAAGGGCCTCTACAGACGGCACTGAGACCACAAATCAGGGGGGCACAGTCAGGGGGGCAGGGGAAAGAGCAGAAGAGGGCTGAGACTGGCATGCACGGTCTCCCTCCACACATTTCAAATCGATCAATGCACATGTAACCAGCGTTTAAAGGTCACTGTATCATACGGCTTAGCACCCAGACACCGGAGAGAAGTGCTGTTCAAACTGGCTGTCGGAGATGGAACCACTGCCAATGGTCACTGCTAAAGAAACAAGCCTCAGGTGCCAGACCACTCACAGGCCTGGAATTCGGCCAGCCGCATAGGGGGGACAGTACTCAGAAGAGCCACAGGTGGCTCCTGAGCCACTGAGTACCACAACCATAATGAAGGTATTCTCAACTCTCAGAAACCCACCTTCTACTGTCATCTGTACTGAGGATTTTTAGTACATTCATAAGCTGGTCTGGCTACAACTGTCATCTTTAAGTTAACTGTCTGGTCTCCTCTGCTTCCAAACTCATGTTTTTTTTCTAATGGATCTTTTTCCTTCTCCAACAAACATTTCCCGTTTGCTCCCCTCTCTCCTCATGCGTCGCGTCAACTTTAGATTAGGCACTTAAACACATATGCCCCATGAACCTGCTTGCTCTTAAATGGGGTGACTACAGCCTGTACTCAGCCTACCTTTTAGTATTCATAGATGCTTTCATCATCCACTTATTTGTGAGAGGATCAAACATTTCCATACTTCCCAGATGTTCATTTCCATCATGCCCTCCCACGGCATAAACTTTACCTGAAATAAAGAAGCATTTGGATTGAGAAAGGCTTGAACAATTCTACCAGGAACAATAGCACTTCAGCTGATCCAAAGAATACAATTACAGTTGAGAGCACACAATTTTTACATGTTTCTATCCCATCCCCCAACCAAAAATCTGGCTCACAGAGGCAGATAACCATAAAACAAATTAAAATAATAGTATTAACAAAACATTCTAAATATACCACAAGCAGTCAACCATAATGATGTAGTACAGGTAAAGGTTTCCCTTGCTGGAAAGCCAGTTGAATCTGATTCTAGGGAGTGGTGCTCACCTCTGTTTCCAAGCTGAAGAGCCAGCACTGTCCAATGACTTCTCCGTGGCCATAGGGCCAGCATGATTAAATGCCAAAGTGCACGGAATTTCTTGCAATTTCTTACTTTCAAACTGCTCGGTTGGTAGGAGCTGGGGCCAGAGATGCTGCAGCTCAGCATCCTAACCTCACAGCCCCCATAATGATGCAACCAGGTAGCAAAAAGCCAACAGCATAGCAGCAGTAATAAAAACATGCTAAAACAATTATTTGGATTTCCAGAAAGCTTTTAACAAAGACTCCTGAACAAACTTCAGAGTCATGGGATAAGAGGACAAGTCCTCTTAGGGATTGGAAACTGGTTAAAAAACAGCAAGCCGAAAGTAAAAACAAGGGGTCATTTCTTGCAATGGAGGGATGTGAGCAGCAGGACCTGTATTGGGATCAGTGCCCTTTCAATTTGTTCCTAAATGAGTTAAAGGTGAGCACTGAGGTGGCCAAGTTTGGAAACAGCATCAAATTATTTAGGGTGGTTAAGACAAAAATGGATTGCGAAGAGCTCCAAAAGGATCTCTTCAGATTGGGTGGAATGGGCATTAGAATGGCAAACGAGATGCAATGTGAGCAAGTGTAAAGCGACACATATTGGGGCGAATAACCCCAGCTTCCTATATACACTGATGGGATCTGAGCGGCAGCAAGAGTCCATGAAAGGGACCTTGGGGTGGCAGTGGACAAGCTAGATGAAAATCTCAGCCCAGTGCATGGCTGCTGTGACTAAGGCAAATCCCATGCTGGCTATGGCCATAGTTAAAACAGGGAGCTGGACTAGATGACTCTGGAGGTCCCTTCCAACTCTGTAATTCTATTATGATTCTAGGAATAGAGAATAAAGCTATCGCTATCATACTGTCCTTATATGTATCTATGGTGGGACCACACTTGGAATATTGCTTACAGTTTTGTTCACTGCACCTGAAAAAAAATATTGTAACACATGAAAAAGTACAGACAAGAGCAATTAAATTATCATGGGGGTAGACCAGCTGCCCTAGGAGGATCAGTTAAAACGCTTAGGGTCCTTTAGCCTAGAAGAAAAGGCGAGTAAGGGGAGTTTATAAAATTAAGCATGGTGTGGAGAGAGTGGACAAGAAGAATCCTTTCTCCCTTTCTCATAATACTGGATCCCAGGGTCCTCCGCTAAAGTTGAAGCGTGGGAGATTCAGGACAGACAAAAGTATTTCTTCACACAAGGATAGTTAATTTGTGGAACTCACTGCCACAGGGGTGTGGCCAGGGCCACCAGCTTGGAAGGCTTTAAAAGGGGAGTGGACAGATTCATGGAGGACAGAGCTACCAATGGCTACGAGTCGTGATGGATATCCACTCCTTCCAGTAACAGAGGAGGCATGCCTCTTTATACAGGCAGGATGATGCAGTAGTGGTCTTTCTCTTCGTGGGCTTCCCAGTGGCATTAGCTGGCCACTACGCGAACAGAATTGTCGACTAGATGGGCCTTTGGTCTGATCCAGCATTATGTACAGAGGGAAAGGAGGAAAACCAACGATCTGAAAGTCTGACAGAATAAAACCTTTACCCAGCACCAGAAAGACAACAAACTCTAGTACCAGGCAAGCATCCAGGGAAGGTGAGGTGCCAAAATGGAAAAGGCTTGCCCTGGACTGCTACTTGCCTCAACCTCTGAAAAGGAGGGAAGCAGAATGCCTCGTTCCTTCCCATAAGTGTATTCTCTCTGAATGATTTCGAGGCTTAATCACAATACACAAATATACAGTTGTTTACAAAGTTATAAAATACACAGAACTAATGCGATTATCAAAGAGCTGGACAGTCACTCTGGATCGCCTAGCAACAGGAGACAATGTCACACTGACGGTTACCTAGGTGATCCAGGATGGCTGCCACAGTTTTGTTTTGAGACTCAAGGTGAATGGGGTGGGGGGGGAGGCAAAAGAGCAAGAAGGAAGATTAGGGAGCACAGCCAGAGTACGGGGGGGGGGGGGCGAGGCACAACTCAAGGAGGAAGATTAGGGGGTGGGGCTGAAATCACGATATAATCAGCACAACACTGCATTTATATAATGCTTTCAGAGGTTCAAAGAGTTCTGCCTACATTGTTTTGTTGTAATTTTGACAACAATTTATAAGGTATGCTCTTATCCCCAGACCGGGAAGACTCAAGACTAGAAAATACTGTACGATTTTGAAATTCAAAGGAGACCTACAAAAGGTGGTTGTTAGATGCTTATAGTTTAGGCCATCAAACCAGCAGCTCATCCTGCACAAGATAAGAGACAAGCCTGAAAGGTTTTTTTCCTTCTTCCCTGGACCTTTGCTCTCAAAACATCCGGCCGGATCAAGAGCCTGACCAAGCCTGCGTACTGTATTGTGACAAGAAGGGAAAACGCAAGTTGGGCTTGCTGGGGGGGGGGGGGGGGGGGTCTCATCTTTCGCTCCTGCACTGTTTCTTCTTTCCTTTTCCCTGGACGCTCCCATAGCCTCTCCCCTTTTCCCACCTGCCAGTCAACCTACCTTTTTTTGGTCCCCATCTTCAGCTTTCTTTCCTCTGGCAGCCTCTCCCTGGGGAAACTCTGCTTGGTTCCACCCGTTGCATGGTGCCAGCTGCTGGGTCAGGCCCAACTGCACAGTGGAAAACCCATAAGGACTTGTGGGGACACCTCACTTTCCCCTATATCCCCCGCCCTACACTATTTCCTCTTTTCCTCTTCCCGGTAACCCCCATAACCCCCCATTTCCATGCTTCCTTTTTTCCTTCTCACACACCCTTCATCTGCCCATCCCCACCTTCCACTATATCTATTATTTACTTCATTTACGCCCTACCAATCCTCATAATGGGGACCCCTTACAACATTCTCCTCTCGCTTTTTATTCTTGCACCATCCCTGTGAAGTAGGGGTTAGGTTGAGAATGAATAACAGCCCCAAGGTCATCCCGTGAGCTTCTATGGCAGAATGGGGTTTCAAACCTGAGTCTCCCAGATCCTACTCTGAAATACTAACCGCTACACCATACTGGTACTTTTTAAAGATGAGCATGTGTGAGTGTGTGTGCACCTGAATGTCATGGCGACCTCTAGTGACTGACTCCTACTGGGGGCCTGGAGGATATTGAGGGCAGTGGCTGAATAAAGCTTGCCCCTGCCCCCCGCCTCTGGTATTTCAAAGGGGTCTCCCATCCAGGTACTTGCCAGGGTTTGCTCGGCTTAGCTTCCGAGATCTGGCTTGCCTCGGCTATCCAGGTCAGGGCCACCATATTTTTTTTGTGTGGTGGCTGCTGTGCAGCCAGTCCTGAGTGAGTCATGAAAGTCAGGTGGCAGCACATCACCCAATAGTCGCTACTGGGCCTGGCCACAATGAGCCCTCCCCTCAAAGGCCGAAACAGCCCTAAAAAAGGCCCTGCCCTGCCTTTTACTGACAGAAACCAAAGCTGGGAGGCTTGGCAATATGTGTTTACCTAGCAACAGCCTTGGAGGCCATTTGTTTCTTAAAGCTACAGGCCCTGCTTCTACTATGGGGGAAGGCAGGGTTATAACCCCACCATGGTGTTTTTTTTGTGGTTTTTTAAAAGATTTTTCTGCAAACCCTGGATTTTTTCCAAGTTTGTAGGGAGATCTGCCTTGTTTGTTCACGGTTCCAATCTCTAGATTTAAATATCCACAGATGGGGCCACGTTGAGAATTAATATATCTTGGGCTGATCCTAATAAAAGGTAACATGTGGCTTCTGGATTTTCTGTGGCCCAGCAAGGCTACCTCAGCAAGCTCTATTAGGTTGCAGGCCTAACATACGACAGAAATGCCACTGTAGGATTTACTTCTGATAAACATACCCAAGATTAGATTATTAGGCATGTTATTCTTAGCACCAGGAGAACATATCCATCATTGGTCTGAGCAAATCAAAGCCCACCACCTGATTGAAGAACAGTTGTATCTTTTTATCCCACCCCAGTACTATTTGTATATGAAGGCTATAATTTTGGTTGATGGAATAACTGAGTCATTAAACAATAACAAAGCTTACAGTGAATCTTAGAGAGGGTTTTTTTTTACCAACCTCCCACAGAGATGACACCCACATGCCTTCTTCTACTGTTCATTTCAGGGCCAAAAAACCAGCTGTTCGTATTTATTGAGTAGCACTCAATGCTGCGAAATGGGTCACCAGATCCACCACGACCACCAACACAGAAAAGAACACCTAACAGACAAAAGACAGAGGCACACATTGGTTGCAAAGGATTTCATGATTAGGGTAAGGTTGAAGGCTGTTTCACTTTACGTATAACTTGATGGATGACAAAGTACTGAACACTGCACATAGCATCAACTAATAGTTCTGCCAGAACAAAATCAAACAGCAGAAAATGGTCTGCTGACCTAATGTTATCTATAACCAGACATGCACAGATAGTAGTTTGGCATTCCAACAATACAGGCTGACAATTCTACCGCATCTCAACATCAACATTCAAGATTGTTCAAGGTTTATGTTACTGTACAGCTTCAGAAGAAATCACAGCTGGAAGATCCTGTACATATGTACACACAGGTTATTCACTTCCTGCCTACCAACATTTAACCATGTTAGCCATTTGTGACTGTGCCTCCCCACCCCATGCAAAGAAAGCCAACTGGCTTCCAAGTTTATACAAGATTTCTTGCATGGTCTAACTTGTCAAAGGTGTCCGTTCAGAAGCAGGATTTCAGCCCCATGCATAACTCCAACATTTCTCTTCACCCCAAGAGACACACAATACAGACTAACATGTAACCAGGAGATTAACAAAGGGCATAATCTGGTTCTTCTCACTATGGTAAGTATCGATAATAGCGTCAACTGAGGCAGTTCTCAAAAACAGAAAGTAGAAAAATGCAAGCTTTTCTAACTGGCTTGATCTGTGGCATTCACGTGATGAAGAATTACTAGATAGGGACCATGGGCTCATAATAACATATGGGATCACTAAGCATAAGACTATTTAAGATGTGAATACCACTAAAACAGGGAAGCAGTGTGTCCTAGTTTCTTAAAATCCTTACGGGCTAAAAATTTACGTTCCATACTATGTGCCTTTAGAAATGCTTTTACACTTTGCCTTGAATATCAATACAGCTGATAGTCAACATGGCAGATCGGGCCATGTACAGACTAGGGGCATTTTCCTGCAAATTTGCATCCCCAAAAGTTTGCAAGAAATGTGAAACTCAAGGAACAATGGAGGGGTTTTTTTTGAAATCTCCCAAAATACAGAAATGTTGTCTGCACACATGCAGACAATGCACTTCCACTGGAGACACTACCTCATGGCCGAGACAATGGTGCTAAAGGAGTGTAGGAGGGGAGGGCACAGTGGTGAGTGGCAGGGACGGTCACAGGGGTGGGCAGAGCGGCTAGGATGGGGCAGGAGAAAGAGCTGCCCCCCCACCCACTCACCACATGAGCTGGGTGGGTAAGAGGAGGAGCTCCCCACCCCTTGAGGAAGGTGGAGCTGCTGGCAATACTTATGCCAGGCAAGCTGGCTGGCAGACAAGTGGCTGGGCGGCCACCAACCAAAGGGGGAACAGCAATCCTGCCAACAAGCAAGGAGGGTAATGGGATCCACTACCACCCATGACTTTTGTGGGTCCCTCCTTTTTATATCTGATTTTCGTACCAAAGATAACTATTTTGGGGGAAATGGTTTTTCATCGTAGCTAGGACTGATTGTAAAACAGTCCTCCTTTATCCATTGAAACCTGTATATCCTGCAGCCAAAAAAGAGGTCAAAAGCCTGTTGCACACAGCCCCCATTAGTTTTTAAATAAACCTACTACCCAGTGTCCTGTTTTGAATCCCCTAACAGAACATACAGTATGTACACCAGCTTTCTGCAGCCTTCCTGAAGCACACTTACCGTCTTGCAGCCCATCCTAAAAAACGCCAACAAGGTAAACAAAAAGTAATTACAAAAACAAACATCAGACACATAAATCTGTAACACAGTATTGGTAGAGGGGCCTGTTTATTACCTGCTGTGTGTTTCCTTGGTGTCGTTCGGATGGAATATTCAAAGTCTGGTACTGTATGGCTGCTCAAGTGTAGGTGGTAGTTTCTTGCTTCATCCAGCAAGTCCCGACATTTTAAGTTCTGCTTGACAATCTCCTCTTTTGCCACTACACCCATCAGAAAACAGATGGGCAACAGAGGGAGACGCACCTGATGGGGACAGACGCTTTGCATAAGACTTGGCAATGCCAGTTCAGTTTAAGAGCAAGGGTCTCAGCAACTGCAAGGGAGACCGCCAAAAGAAATGAAGGAAATACTAATGGGGTATGGTGCCAAAAAAGTCAACTCCAAAGTGCCCCCCCCCCCGATTTCCATTTCTTTATTGTATGTTCTTATCCACACAACAGGAACTACATGGAGACGTACCCCCAACAGGAGCTGAAACTACAGTGCCTTCCTCTTAGGTGTTACTGATGAACAAAAAGGCTAAAAGAACCTTTAGATCTTGGTTACATACGCTTGGTCATCAGTAGATGACTTGTAACAAACTACATGCATGATAGCCCTCACAGAATGCAACAGACAGAAGTTTCATAGAATTCACCTGTTTTGTAGGGAGCAGCAAGAGAACCTACATTTGAGAAACAAATGGATCTTCTGAGGTTTCAGGAAACAACGGTGACAGTGCTCCCAACATCAATTTGTCATACAAACTAACAGAAGGAAGTTGTAACTACCACCCACTTAGCAAAGGTAATCCAAGCCTGCTAAAAGACAATGCGCCATTGACACTTCCACCCCACAAATGTTGTGACACAACATCCTTCAACAGGCACCATTACCCCATCCTCCCCTGATCCTCACCTGAGCGAGTATTTCATCTAACCATGTGGCGTGATGCTGTGGGTTGGCATGAAGCCATTTAATAGCAGCAGTATAGACTTGCTTTTCACTCTCAATGCTGAGATCGCTGGAGGACAACAGTTTATGCAGGTGCTGAGGTGACACACTCACAAAGTCTTCACAGTCCACAACCTCAGCAAAATGTTCACAGGCATAGCGATCGGCCATGTCCATCAAGTCAATGCGGTTGTGGCTCTCTGCGAAAGCTCGCACTGCCAGGCAGTTTGAAGGGTGGAAGTGCAGTTTCATGTACTCACAGCAAGCTTTGGCCACTACCTCCACCTGGAGAATGCAAGCAGCATATAAGAGGGGCTGGACATTGTCAACTGTCAGAGTCAGTCGAGATGAATAGACAAACTTGACCAAATCTTCTATGGCATCACCATCAAAGTCTTTGATCTCAATTAACGTCTGCTTGGCTTCCGCCATTTCAGAAAGAAACATGGCTCGGAAGTAAGGAATAACACAAGCCAGCACTAGCTTGTGACATGAAATCAACTTTGACCCAACCTGTCGGGAGAACACACAGTTTTAATAGCTTTACAGTTACACAAACAGAACTATATTGCAAGTTCTAACATAGTGACAGAATTAGGCTAGCATCATTAAAGGTAAGGCGCAGTATTTGGAACTCAGAGCTATCACTGAAACCATATACTAAGAAAAGGAAGCATGTAAGACCTTCAAAGCATGTGCTCCTTCCTCCAGGCTATTCCTTTGTCAGCATTAATTATAATGTCACAATACCATGGTTAATCCTAACCAGGTCGCTTTGAAACTATGGTTTGAAGAAGGCTTTACAGACCGTGGCTACGGTTTTTGCAAGAGAATCAGTTTTTGCACTGATAACACATGTATCAGAAAATAATGACGTGGGGGGAATCTTTGTTTCCAAGGCTAGCTCCCAATTTGCAATCTGTAGGGAACCAGAGCGATGCCCACACTGTACATTTAACTTCTGACATATGTAGCAAAGGTAGTCCCCCCACCCCAAAAATTGTGCTCTTATCTGACTGATCCATTTCCCACTTCAAATATGAATTCCTGAATATATCTGGTCGGAGCCAATCAGGTTTTCCAACAGTACAATAGGAAGAAGGGTCTCCTTTAGCATGGTCGTGTTGCGATCATGGGACCCCCATGGCCAAAATGCAGGTGGGGTGGGGGCTGTAGTAAGAAGGGGAATTTGGCAAGACTGAGTGAAAGTTGGCTGGATCCAACCCATCACTTCCCCTCCTTTTAGAATGGAAAATACGCATACCATGTTGATCATACCAGAGGCATATTTGCATCTTGTGCTGAATATAAACTATATTTTATTGGAAGTTTCTGCAAGACCTAGACGAAGTTACTTCTGTCCTCATTATAAGGTCTACACATTCCTGCTTTCCACCATTTCCACATTCCTCTAGTTTAGTCATTAAGCAGCATTATCCACTTCAGTAAGCTATTCTTCCAACCAGTTGGCCCCAGCCAGAAAACACAGCCAAAACGGTTTACTGCCAAGGAAGCGATGGGAAGGAATTAGCTGTACATGGCTTTAGACAAAGTGCTGCCATGAAATACACAGACAGCACTATGCCCAGCCCTCAGTATTACAAAACTGGTGGATCTCTGGGTTTATTCTGCATCAAAGGTTGACACACACTTTGGTCAAGTACTGTTAGGCGACGAACAACGAAGACAAAATGGCCTGATATTTCAACACAGAAATAGAAATGGCTTATTTCCCAATGAACTAGAACAGCAGTAACCAAATAACATATCTGAAATATGAGGATGAGCAGGCAGGGGAATCACCTGGCTGGAGAAAATCCTACAGTTGTTAAGAAATTGCTAAAGGCAAATGGCCAGCACCTTTAGACAGAATAACAGCATTTTCTTCAAGATACTGACGATGCCTTGGAGCTACTGCACTGTTTTGAGGTCAAGGACACAGGGAAACATAGATGAGCCTTGCCAACTCACCAGATAGGAACCTTTCGAAGCTACCAATTGTTGAAGTGCAATTAATAGATTCTATCCAATTGCTCTCCCAGGCAAGTTTATCTCACATGGAGATCTGTTCTCACCTAACTAATTAGGCTGTGTCCTTCAGACCCAGTACCCCAAGGTAACAAATAAGACCTTCCACCCGTGAAGCCGGGATTCACAACTTTTACAAGGGTTTCTTACTGCCAGATAGTTATGCAATGTTTTTTTTTACTGCTCAGCTTTAGTACATCTTTTCTAATTGACAGACTGATGAATTAATCACCATGTAAGTATCAACAGAACACTCCAACTTCACCCACATACAAGGTTGGGAGAAAAATGACAGCGCGGCACACAGGAAGGCAGCGCTAAGGGAAAGTGCAACTCCCCTGACTTGCATGCGTATTTTGTAAAAATCAGACTGCCACTCCTTGCTTTAAGCATGAATAATTTACACTTTACCCCCCACAACTAGCCTCCCCAATGCCTAGTTCTGTTCCTCCCCCCCACAATAAGGAAACAGAACTAGAGGAACCCTTTTACCCATCTCTCCCTCTTTTTCTCCATCAGGTATACAGTCACACCTCCAGAGACTCCCTAGATGAAAACTAAACTACTCTGCAATTATAGAAGCCAGTGCTAATAGACATTAAGTCAACAATTTATTTTGAGAAGGCTTTATAGCCAGCACTGCAACAGTTTGACATCCAAAGCAGATAATAGCAATAGCTTAAAACAAATTATATTCTGCCCAATTAAGCACTTTGAGAGAGCAGCAATGAAATAAAAATAAAGTCTTGAAATGACAGAGTCAGAGACAATGGTGCTGCTGTACATTGGGGGAGGGGGGGGGTCACCATTACATGAATGAGTTCAGCTGTGCAAGTCCTTACTATCTGATTTGCCACCGATCCAAGCAATGGTGGTACAGTAACAACGTGTGCAATCTGCACTGACCACTTGACAGCAGGGTGTTAACCTTGCAGCAGCATCACACAATAAACTCATGAAACAGCAGCTCCCACACCACAACCGTGGTATCAACAGGGCATTTCAGAATGGAAAGCTCAAACTGGAAAGAAAACCTCCCCTGGCAGCAGCTGAGATCTTGGGTTCTCTCATGGGGCAAGGAGAAACCTCCAAGAATCACACAAGTGCAAGAACAGTGCTGGTTAAGAACATAAGAAGAGCCCTGCTGGATCAGAACAGTAGTCCATCTAGTAAAGCGTCCTGTCTCACACAGTGGCTAACCAGTTCCATCCCAGTCCCCCCCTCCATTGTCTTCTGGCAGTAGCAAGAATTGGGAGAATGACAGCATGGGGCATGGACTTAATTTTTTATCCATGGTACTGTAGTTGTGTACTTTCCATATACGAGTGAATACTAAACCACTGGCTTGGATCCAGCAACATGTGAATAGAAAGGAAAGTATACTGTGTGTAGTTCCCCTTGCACAAGCAAACATAAGGGTTGTAGCAGCACAAAGCACTTGAATCTAATTAGCAAAGTAATGTGCATATGGAGAAACTCAATGTACAATAGATGGTTTATACTATTTGATTTTGGTTTAGAAACTGTTTTTTTTTTAAACCTTGCATTATGTCTTACACCATGTAGGGATGCCAGCCTCCAGGTGGGACCAGGGGATCCCCTGGAATTATAGCTCAGCTCCAGACTTACAAAGATTAGTTCCCTGGGAGAAAATGGATGTTTTGTAGGGTGTACTGTATGGCACTGCACCCCACTGAGGTCCCTGTCCTCCCCAGGCTACATCTCCAAATATCCAACCTGGATCTGGCAACCCTCCCCCTCCTGAGGCCAGGGGGGATCTGGCAACCCTAACAGTAGTAGAGTTCTAATTGCTTTCAATTAGCACAAGCAAATGGTAATTTTAGAGCTTGTATAAAGCCTCTTGTATGCAAAGGAATCTTCCTTGGGAGACAGTCCACTACTTAAATGGAAGAAATTAAAAGCTGCTCTTGGAAATGCTAGTGGAGGGCAGACAAGGCATGCACTCACTCTCTAGGGATCCCAGTGGCCACAGGATTGCTTTCATTTGCTTACTCCATCCTGGACTGTTTCATGATCAAGCAGCTTCAGTAAAAAAAAAAATACACTGGAGCTCATATTCAATAAGAGAATTAGGGAATTTCATGCTATTTTACCTAATAAGTACTTTCAAGAAAAGCTATTATTTTATATCAGTTTATGGGCTTATTCAGGAATCTTGGACAATGTAACTATGCCTCTTTGAACTGCATTTAGAGATAAAATACACTATATCAGGTCCATAATTTTATTGCACAAACCT
The DNA here is from genome assembly GCA_029233225.1 of Lepidodactylus listeri. Lineage (NCBI taxonomy): Eukaryota > Metazoa > Chordata > Lepidosauria > Squamata > Gekkonidae > Lepidodactylus > Lepidodactylus listeri. The sequence continues at coordinate 19,570,782 of JARCFY010000009.1, forward strand.
CAACTGCTCAGCTATGCCAATTAATTTTCATAATAAGTAACAAGGTGGAAAAGGAAGCACACTATAGGAGTAAGGTATGGAAAGGGGGGGGGGAGGGAAACAGGAGGCATAAGAATGACAGATTCCCTATAATAACCAGTTTTGCAGGATTTCTAGTGATGTATTATTATACAGAGGCAAGAGCACACAGCATTTATTTCTGGATGCAGTACAGGAGAACAAACGTTACAGTGACCTAAAGCAGTAAACATGAGTGGAAGACTCTGAAGATAAACTCACTCACACACACAAGAAACATGGAACATGTATCAGCACCTTCAGCGTGACATCAAAAAGTTCTCCCGCTTCATAGAAGCGAAGGAGAGAGCTGTGAAAATCCTTCCAAGCTTCGTTTGCTTCAAATACAAATGCTTCTTCTTCGCCATCGCTATTCAAAGGGGCCTTCTCCTGCAGGTGCTGCCTCTTGCCTTTTACCCCACGATGCTCTGCTTGCTCTGGGACCATGGAGTCAGAAGCCATCGGCGAGTCGCCTCCTTCCAGCTTGGTCATCAGTCTCCATGAAAAGACACAAAATGAATCCTGCCAAGTGAATCAGGATAAACTATCAGAGCTGAGCAGCACTGCCCTTTTCTCATGCCTACGAAAAAACAAGAAATACATTAGACATTTTCTGCAGCAGAGCTTTCAAGAGACAGGTTAAATGAAGTACTCTGCGTCGGAGAACTTTACTGGTACTCAGCATCTTCAAAGACACCAAAAGTAGTAAGCTGGGACTTTCTACAAAAGATATTTTAAAAACAAGCAGGTGGCATGACTTCTCTAGAGAAATAATTCCCCCCTCCCCAAGATAAAAACCACTTTTAGCAAGTTGAACCAGAACATCCGGAAGCTATGGTAAATGCAGCAGTGACAGCCTTCAAGTCTAAGAACTACTCAGAGTGTCCTCATTGTGATTTGGTAAGTTAGCCTCAGATACTCCCATTTTGGCACACATCCCGCTTGCAAGCAGGAAAACAATTCTTCAACAAACATCTGGATATTCCACAGGAAATTTTTATTTTTATGTTAGTTGTGCAAATAAACTGTTTCCTTGCATATTTAGATCCTCACTGCCTCCAACCCATCTTCCACTGCCTTTGATTTTTAAAAGGCACACGATAACTTTTAAAATCTCTTTGAGATTTTTGAACTGAGACTTACTATACTTGATGCCCAATGAATGCTATCAGTGTCTACCCATAAACCCAGCTAATTGTGTGATCACTACTGGAATAGATGCTGCTGACTGTGTTGAAGCAAAAAAGCAGCTGATGCACTTTATCCAATATTGGCTATTTAAATAATGTAACTAAGTGTGCAACCACAAAGAAGGCATGACAAACTGCAATAGACTCCATGCTTTACACAAATCAGTCAGTTTGATGACCCAGACAACCATGATTCAAACGAGATGGTTTAGTTCTTGGACTGAGCAAAAGCAGCCATAATCTACAATCGCCAAGCAGCTACTACACTGCAAAGATGTCTGGCATGATTCTGTGCCCGACATGAACTTTCCCAGGGATCAAAGCAATCTGAGCAGGAACTTGCCTTGCATGTAATAAAGGGAGTTCAAACAAGACAAACTCCCCTGAAGATCTTGCTTGTGCTGAAGTTGTCAGCTGTTCCCCCCCTACAGTATTCCTGCCAGACTGCTAAAGGATCCAAATGATAGAAATAAGGGAAAGTACAAAGGCCACTCCAGCTGGCAAGTTATATGAGCTCTTGAGTATCTGGCCATTTCCAAATTATACATGAATCAAGGTGACCAGGTTCCCAACCTTTGATTTAAAACATGTTTGCAAATTTGGGTAGCTTTGTGGAGTAGTCGTTTTCTTTTAACACGTTATGCCACAAGGAAAAGTTGCAAACGATTAACTGCTAAGATTAGCTGAATTTTCTAGACTTGTCTCAAACTTATGGAGTAAACTCTGCAATGTTCTGCTACTTGTTTTTAGCTAAGGTTATATTACATATCTCAAAGGAGTACATGCGTATTTGTTCCAGTCTTTGCCACCGTTGTTATATTCCTTGCAAGATTTACAAATCCTTAGAATTTACAAATCCTAAGTGACTCCAACTTTGTCTTGCCATTACATAGTGTCTGGAGCCCACCAACATCTTTTCTGGTGCCCCTCAACTGATTTTAGAAACAGACCAGATAGTACTTTTGCCCAGCAATGCTTCTGATTGGCTATGCAGCTTTTTAAAATGGTTGCTTGGGTGGCAGCTGCTGCCACAGCAAAATGATTTTCACTGTGTGACTGTGGCAAGCTGTGGCAGCCATTCTACAGGGCTTCTACCTCCTGTGGCAGCCGTTTTGTGGCTGTGCCCACTACACTGTGTTACAATTCCAAAGGTGCCCAAAGGCTCAAAAAGGTTGGGGACCCCTGCCCTGGAACACAATGCAGAATTCTCCAAAATGAGGACTTCTGTAGCAGAGATTTAGAGGTTTCTCAGTGGATAAATCACTGCAGTGAATCCTTTCTAAATGTGGTAAGGCTGACAAACTGTTGTGAGCAGACAATGACTGAATGTTGTCGAAAATTTCCTTGCTACTCTTAAGAGAGGCCACTATTACTGTTGGTTAAAAGAACAAGACTGAACAAAGGGGAATGAATTTCTCCATCCAACTTGTGAGCATCAGTTGACTCTGCAAAGAACTCATCTACATTTTCTAGTTCTCCGTGTACAACTACTGTTGTCACTCTCAGTTCAAACAGATCACAACCTACTGTTTTAACAGCAAGAGTTTCCAAACCCTGGCTGCCCTGAACACCCAGCAAAATGTCTGACCCCCAAAAGGGAAGTACAAGAAAAGGGAACTTTAAATTAGCCTTTTACTGACTTCAAAAACCAGGCTGTCTGGGAAAAGAGCTCTGTTACAGAAGAGTGAGATTTTAACAACCACTGAAATCCAGAATACCTGCTAAACTTGCTTATGCTTGCTGGGGGCAAGGGGGAGGGGGGAGACTAATGCATTTCCTAGCTGTTTATTTAAATTGCTAATATGGCATATGAGCCAGCTTTATATTTTTTCCTACCTCAAAGATCCCTCCTGCCTCAGAACCCTGAAGCTATATCGTAAAATTGAAGCCTGCTCCACAGCAGAGTGATAAAGGCAAAATATGCACATCTTGTTCACCTTGTAGCAAACGAGAACAAGGCACTCAAAATATGTAAGTCGTGAGTACTTTTTAATGCCTTGCCCACTTCCATGCTAGAAAACCACGAGGCACCAGCCGTTGGTTTCCTACTTACAGTGTTCTTTTTAAGAGCAGCTAGACAAATCGATTGCTTTTCAAAGCTATCATTATAGCTACCTATAACCTGGGTCCTCTCGAGTTAACAGGCATGGACTGTGCTGACCACTTGTTACACCAATTTGGCAATGGAAGGTTGCCCGTTCTCATCCAATCTGGACTCTGCAAGTTATGCTCATGATCTTCAACTTCTTGAAATTTCTCCAAGATGTTAGAGTCTCTCTCTCTCTCACACACACACACATACACACAAACCAACCAACCCACATCGCTGGAGAAGTTCAGGCTCTCTTTCAACAATGCTGCAATGTTCCATTCACTTCACCAAACTGAATACAAGCCCTCCTCTTTGTCTGCTAAAAATGTGCACTTTTCATTGCTAAACAAAGAAATTAACACATTCAGAGGTTTCAGTTTCCCTTGCCATACCAACTGCCTAGCCCTGTACCCTGCTGGTCTCAAAATACAGAAGTACGACCACAACTAAACCTAATTAGTACTGTGACTTTAGCTAGGTAGCATATTTCAGCGTTTCACTTTGTGACCTACTTTGGGATATTTTAAGAAAGCTCACAGATACAAAGAAAAAAACATATCACACATCTACAGCTTTATAAGACTGCCTAAAATACAAGTAACACCTGACTCCCAGCTGATTTAGATAGGTCTGACAGTTCACTGTTCTCCTGCGTCTAGCAAACTCTATTTCACGCCCCCCCCCCCCGTATTTTAAAAAGAAGCACCATCAAGATAAAGACATTCTTAATCGAATGGTCTTTCAGAAGAGCTGAGACAAAGTCTTTTTTTAATTGTTTTTTAAAATATAGGTTTTTAGGTACCCTGTACACAGCCCTATTAACATTGATTGACTTGCATAAATATAGGTGACAAACCTATTTTTAAAAACAATAAAAAGATCAGATTTTAAAAACCCTATCCAAATTTCAGTTTTTAATTAAGATATATTATAGCTCAAAGATACCTTGTAATGGAATAGGGATTTAATTTGTAATTCTATAGCATGAGACAATATTTGCAGGTAACGCTTAAGAAAAGTTTTGTAAATGAGTTCCAGTAATTCATGGCTCAGGGGCCCAATTCCATGCTGTCCCAGAGGCATCTGTAAAGATTACTGAGGTTGATCTTTTCTGTCTACCCAACAGGACTTTGTGTTCAGTCTAGAAGATACCATCACAGATGCTTAGTTTTGCAGCTGTCAAACTGTGGATCTGTGTAATTAGCTACACAAGAACCAGGAGGGCATACAGGCTCAGCTACAGCAGACTATCAGCTCTGTGATCCTTCCTGCCTCTCCCGCTTTGCACTGCTGCTTACGCTTCAGGCAACACCACACCAAAGCACTGGGGTGGGGACGCTGCATAAGAAATGTAGTGTGCAGTAAAGTAGCACTCTCTCATATACAATTTGTGGCACACTTGTCGAAAAAGCTGAGAAGCAGCATTTAGCTTACGATTCAGAATGAAATTTTAAGAAAATCTGTTATTCTACACACACACACACACACAATTTACACAGTCTTCAGAGGAGTTGTAACTATGATAAACTGTTTAGGGTCCTTGCCTCGGCATTGAGACTGATGGAGCAAGACATCTATGAGAGCTTGTGCATACGATTTACCACAACAGCACTTAAAAGGCTACATTTTCCTTCCACCCCTTTTATTATTCAACTAGGGTTACCAGATGTCCTCTTTTTAGAGGACATCCTCTTTTTTTTGGTGTCCATTCTCTTTGGGGCTCTTTAAAAAAAACACCTGGTCTTTTTTGGGGGATTGGACGGTTAGGAATATTCCTAATTAGTAGCAATTATCACAGCTTAAATAGTAGGGGTATTTAAAATTAGATTTGCCATGGCGACCACTTGTTTGAAGTAGTTGAGAAATAGGTCCTTCTTTTTTCGCTTTTCAAAATATACTTCAACTGAAGAGGTCCCCAACTTTCGACAGCATAAAATGCCTCTCACAACCTACCACTCTTCCCTCTCAATTTTATGCACTCCCTCCAAACTACAATCCCCACCCCTCAGTCTAATTTCACTTCTTGTCTTACTGGAAAGAGACTCTGTTATCAGAGCCAAATGTTATCTCTTGTAATATGCTTACTGATTGACTGGGAAGAATTTTATCATACTAGAAATGAAAATAATAAACAAAAAACCTTTTACACAGGTTTTTTAAAAAAAACTGAACTAGCAAAGTCTTCCAAAGACCCCCTCCCCACCCTTTTAAAGGGTTCAGCAAAGCAAGGATGCATTCTTGCTTTCCATTCTCCCAGAGTCTAGCGCTGTACAGAAATTCAAGAGTGCAAAAACAGCCCCGTTCAAAGGAAGACTGAGGCTGCCATGCAGAGGAAGGCAGTGGCAAATGGCCTCTGCTTGTCTCTTGCCTGGAACGTCCCGTGGATGGGGGTCACCATCTGTGTTCCCTCTAAGCTGAGTTAGTGTGAGCTAGCTCACAGTTTTTTAGCCTCTGGCTCACACATTTTTGTCTCAGCTCAGGAAGGATGGCTCCAGAGCAAACTAATTTATGCAGCAGCCAAATCGCTCGCTCACAACTTTAATGCCAGCAGCTCACACAGTAGCATTTTTGCTCACAAGACTCCACAGCTGAATCAGTTGTGTTTTTCATACTGACTCAAATCTGTTTAAGTTGGTACTTTTTAATAAGCCACTGTTATTAACAGTTTAAACTGTAAGCTGAAAGTCTTTCTGACTTAAACCCAGCCAAGAAATGTTGGGCCGGATAGAGAAGTTCCTAGCTAACAGCAGCCCCTGCCTCCATTGCAAGCAGTCTTCCAATTCCAAGGGCAAGCCGTGCTGCTGGACCCACCCTCCTTGTCTCGCAACTCATGAAAGTCCCACCATTAGCGGAGCACAACTTGCATCTATAATACATTCTCAACATTACTGCGAATTGGAAGAACTTGGTGTTTCACCAATACCGGTTGCCAGAAACACTGACAATTCATAACTCTGACACCCCCTAGCCAGTGTTCCCTCTAAGCTGAGTTAGTGTGAGCTAGTTCACAGTTTTTTAGCCTCTGGCTCACACATTTTTGCCTTAGCTCAGGAAGGATAGCTCCAGAGCAAACCCATGTATGCAGCAGCCAGATCGCTCGCTCCCAACTTTAATGCCAGTAGCTCACGAAGTAGCGTTTTTGCTCACAAGACTGGGCAGCTTAGAGGGAGCATTGCCCCTAGCGCCCCTCTCTCTTTTTCCTGCAGCCCCTCCAAGCCCCATCCTCCGAGACGGGACTCTGCGTCAGGGTTCAGCGCCCGAGGACTTCCTCCCCATGGACAGAAAGGGAAGCGTCTCCGAGCACGTACAGAGTGTTTTCTCCCTCCTGCCCGGCGAGCAAAGCAACGGCAGACCCCAAACTCCCGGCGTGCCTGTCAGAGACTGCCTTCTGCCCTCCCGAGCCCCCTTCTCCGCTGCCCCACCTAAGCAGAGGGCGGTTGCCGTCCGACCGTTACCTCTTCTTGCGCGCGCCGCACCGGGGCACTCTCCGGCCGACGGACTGAGGACGCCGCCGACAACACGGGAAACCAGCGCGGGCTGACGCGCATGCGCCCTCGTCAAGGCACCGCCTTCGGAGGCGGAGCCAAAACGAAAGGGGGCAGGTACATTCAGGTAGGGAGGTAGCCGCGTTGGTCTGAAGCCATAGAATAAAGTTTCGAGTCCAGCGGAACCTTTAATTCCAACAACGTTTTAATTTCGGGTTTGGGGGGGGGGGGGGGAAATCAGTTTTCGTGCGCACGCGCACTTCATCAGAAGGGGAGGAAAAGTTCTGGTGGGAGCGACAGCGGGCGGGTGAACAAAGGAGGACATTCGGACGCATGCGCCACGGAGAAGGCGCCTTTAAACCGAAGCGAGTGTATTGCGCACGCGCTAAGCTTCGGTTTGGTCTAGCAGATGCGCCGTGTCGTTGATGTGGGGAAGGAATAGCGGCAGCCTGAAGAGCTGAATGAGATTTCTGCGCATGCCTCGTTGTAGCAGTAGGGGTCTCTGGGAGTTGTAGTTTTAGTTCCTAGAATCGTTAACGGAGGAAGTTTGGCTGTCTTAAAGATCACGGACAGGTGGCATTTGTTTTCCAGTAGGAGCGTCGGTAAGATGAGCAGGTGTGTAGATAAGATCAATTTTAAAAGCCTCCAAATTAAAGATGGGTGGCGCTGTTAGTCTGCCGCAACAAAAATAGGATCTGAAGAAATGAGACTCGTTTACAAAAGGTTGTGCTGGAATCCAGTTCCGCTCGTCTTGAGGACTGTAGATTTTTGTCCACGTCGCTGTTCCAATTCGCGATCTTCTTAAATTGAATCAATTTATATCACCATTTCTATGTCATGCAAAATTAGCGTGTGATAATAGTCACAGTAATAAATCCTGTCTCAGAGTGCAGCCATTTGTTTCACCGCTCTCAAATCCTGTAGAATTATTTTAATCCTTTTGACAGCTGTCAATTTATGAGAAATTCCAGCTCTTTCATTTTCAGCTGGTTCCAAGAGCAGCTGACATTCTACTACTCAGAAGTCACGTGGGCATTGTAAAGCACAAGGAAGTTTAGAAGGCGACTGTAAATCCTCCTTCCTACACGGCTACCAGTGGATTCTAAACCCGGAACAAACACATTTAAAATAATCTCTCCTGCATGCATACAACAACAAGGGAAAGCACTGAAAAGCACCTGAAGTGGAAAGCAAGCCAGCCAAATAATTCCCCCAGCCACCAAGATCTGAAAGAATCTGCCCACTGAGCACGGTACATCTGCTTTGGATGTCCCTGCTATTTATATTTTTATAGGTCTGTCTCCATTGCTGCTAAAATGGGGAGGGGGAGAATATAGTGGGGATTATGTAGGGTTGCCATTCTCCAGGTGGTGGGTGGAGATCTCCTGGGCTTACAACTGATATTGAGGCAATAGAGATCAGTTCCCATGGAGAAAATGCCTGCTTTGGAAGATGGACTCTGTGGCACTGAAGTCCCTCCCCTTCCCAAACCCTGCCCTCCTCATGCTCCACCCCCAAAATCTCCAGGTATTTCCCAACCTGCAGCTGGCAACCCCAGGTTAAGCAAAACGAAAATCCACATTAGACAGACCTCCTCTTGATGTGCTTCCATACACCTGAGCTGGCACAGATTATAAATTCTGGTGCCTTCCACCCTATACTTTTTTAACAATGGAAGATACTTTGGGTCCCCACTGGAGAGAAAAGTAGGGTATAAGTAATCTGTTTTCAAGGCTAGGAGCATGGATAACAGAACAAAACAACTGGAGACAGGAAACACAAGCAGAGCACCAAGAGGTGAACCACTGTGAGGACTGAGACAAGAGTCTATGTGACCATAATAGGTGATTGATTGACTGATTGATTGAAGGCAAAAGTCAGAGCCAGGGAGGTATCCTCTGCACCAGTGAGTACCCTCATCATACCACACTGCTGCTCTTCTCAGCATGCACTCAGAAAGAGGTGGAAGGCATAGCACCCTTGCTCCTAGTATATTCTTCCAAAAGTCAGCAAAAATGATAGTTCCATGGAGGCTTATCATCCAGCAGGAGGGTGCTCAGCAACTCAAGAGAGGGTCCTGACCCATGAGTTGAAGACCACAGCACTAGGGGATCCATCTGGCTCATATCATCAGTCAGGTAATGGAGGCCCAGCAGGGGCTTGATACTTCCCAAAACTCACTGCCAGCCTGGGATTTCAACAGTGGTACCCTTCAAGCTATGCAATGTTCTTCACTTACCCCATTGCCTTCCCCCTCCTCTATAGTGTGGCAGCTGTAAAATTGGGAGCCTGCTCCAGATGTAAAATTTACTGGTTGCAGTGCTGCAAGGAAAAATATAGGAGCTCTCTTCCCTTCAGTACCTGGCCCTCCCGAGCAGAAAAGAAAAGATTTCCAGAATTTAGTGAGAAAAGAGTCCTTGCTGGAAAATCTTCTTTTACATTATATGACTTGCCTTATTAAACAATCTAAGGAATGTTATCTTTACAGGAAGAGCAGGACTTTGCACTCGACACGCCTGTCCCTTAACAACAGGCAGACTGAGCTGATTTTAGCGCTGGCAGTTTCTTTCGATGTTGCTGTGCACGAGTGCCTCAAAGAGTGAGCCCAGCTGTGCTTCACTTGGTCTGGGAGATCCTATGAAAGGACAGCTCCCCCTGGACAAAGCTAATCCTCCCATTCATGCTCAGGGACCATGAAAAGAAGGTTACCGTCCTCGTAATTGGCCTGTTCGCTCCACACTTCCTTCTCTCAGTAGTGTCAGGTCAGCCTGCTGATTCTTGCCACAAAGCCTTGGCCACCGCTTTGCGAGCAACTTTGGTGGAAGTTGTGTACCAAAAGTTAAGGTTGGTCAGTCTCATGACGGATATAGACAAATTTACAGGATAGCCGTAATTCTAAAGATATTCAGAAACATTCACTGTTTAGATAATTGCGATCTTGCATCTGGCATTCGCTCCAACATTTTCTCAACACTGAGGAAAAGGTGCAGCTCAAAACCACATTAAAATACCCCAGGGCAATGCCGTATTGACTGCAAAGTCACCCCTGAGCAGCCATAAATCTATGCAGAAGGTACCATAAAATCCGATGATCAAAGAAAGTGAAAGCAGCATGCAGTGTTGAAGGTACCATAAAATCCAATGGTCAAAGAAAGTGAAAGCAGCATGCAGCGCAGAATGGAATTTCTGTTCCAAGGTGGGTCTGGTAAAACAAATGCAGGGAAAAGCCAATGCAGGATCACCTAGTGATAAGCATCCTTTGCTACTGGATTCACTTGTCTGTACTGAATAAACCAGCTACGAACAGCTGCTGTGGCACAATGTCAGCACAATATCCAATGAAGTGTGGATGTAGCTGAAGGATGCTTATTGTCCAGGCACTTAGATCTATACTGCTGCCTTGATGCATCTGTCCCCCGACTCAGAGATTTCATTTCAAAGACCCAACATTTTCGCCAAAGGCAAAGAAGAGGACCGTGCTTTAACAAAAAACAGATAACATAAAACAGGAAGCGTTGTCTACATGCAAGCGATATTAGAACTGACCTCCATCCATGGATCAAGTATCATCCAATATTTCCTAGGTTAAGCAAGGGGCATGCTTGATCAAAAGTTGGATCAAAAGTCTTTGTGGTGGACCTGAGGAGAACGTAAGGAAATTTAATGGATAGTGAGGCCCCTGGTGTTTGTGTGCTTGCGTTGCTGTAGATGTTCGCTAGAGACAAGACTCATCCTTGCCCCACCTGGAGATATTACTTCTGGAGACCATCGAAAGGGGGCAGAACCCTGAAGAATGCCACCTACTAGCAACTCACAGTGTTTTGACAAGACATCCCCCAAAAGGTAAACCATGGGGATAGTGATTTACCAGGGACAACAAGTTCCAGGAAATAGGGATTGGTTCTGGTTAAAGATGGACAACTGGGGCATTTGCGGGGGTCATTTCGTAGAAAAAGAGGTGCAGGAGCTCATTTGAATAACCAATTAGCATAACTTATTTGCATATGCCACACCCCCCGACATCACCGGAAGTGTGTCAGAAGGCAACATCCACCGCTCAGGCTCCACCCCAAAAATCCCCAGGTATTTCCCAACTCAGAGCTGGCGAGCCAGCTTTACACTTTGACTAAAAAACATTTTAGGTTTCCTTTGCTCTTGCAGGGAAGTGACCCTTCAACAAGCATGAAAATACAGATCAAGTTAGTATGTGTTTGCTTTTTTCCACAGTGCATCACCATATGTGCCCGCTCCTGGGCTTGTTACTCCTGGAATGGCATTCCTGTGCGTTCCTGCTCAAAATGACCCCTGAATAATTATATAACATGCTTGTAGGGTTGCCAGGCCTCCTGCTATGGAGGGAGGTCTCCTGCTAATAGTCTTTTTTTGCCTGAAGAAAAAAATTAATGAACGCTACCAGCCTCTGCGCCAGTATGTCACTTCTGGGGACAACACAGAAGTGACAGTGGGTAGCTCTAGGAATCTCTGGAAAACATATGTGTTTTGTCAAAACCATAACATTCCTGGCAATTCCTAGAGCTATCCATTATCACTTCCAGGTTGCGCCCAGAAGTGGTGATGTCACTGATATCCCATGTCCCCATCCTCCAATTAGGGTTGCCAGCCACCAGGTGGGGCCTAGAGTTCTACTATTACAACAGATCTCCAGGCAATAGAGATCAGTTCCCCTGGAGGAAATGGCTGCTTTGAAGGGTGGACTCTATGGTACTGTACCCTGCTGAGGTCCCTCCCCTCCACAAACCTCACCTTCCCCAGGCTCCACCCCCAAGCTGACAACCCAGAGCTGACAACCTTATCCCGAATTCTCCTGCTGACAACCCTACAGTTTTTCCTATGTACAGTTCTGGAGAATGAGCAGCAAGGGCGTAGACTTTCCAATTTCCCAGGGGTGGTGACTGGGGCTGGGCCAGAGACATTACAGGCCGTTGTCTCCAGGGGAGGCTCAGCACTTCCTGGAAAAGTTCGGGGGGGAGGGCTTCAGCTCCCCAGCCCCCCTGAAGTTGACGCCTATGATGAGCAGTGCAAATTGTATCTCCCTCTCAAACTACATCTGCCAGACACATTCAGTGTAGGTAGCCCTCTACATCCCATCAGGATTGCTAGTCGAGTGGTTTCTAGATCCACCTCATCTACCAGCATTTTCTACTATATTTGTGTTAGTATGCAAATTAAACTTGTCTCCTGTATCTAATTTTCACTGAACAGTTCTCTTATCTTTAGCTACTTTAGCCAGTTTGGTGTAGTGGTTAAGAGGGCTGACTCTAATCTGGGAGAACCAGGTTTGATTCCCCACTTCTCCACATGCAGCTGCTGGTGTGACCTTGGGTCAGTCGCAAATTCTTTCAGAGCTGTTCTCTCAGAAGCAGATCTCAAGAGAGCTCTCTCAGCCCCACCTACCTCATAGGGTGTCTGTTGTGGGGAGGGGAAGGGGAAGGAGATTGTAAGCTGCTCTGAGACTTCTTTGTGTAGTGAAGGGCAGGGTATAAATCCAATATCTTCTTCTTTTATACCTACCTGAGCTTCATTTTGCTCCTTTTTTTGGCTGTTGTAACTGAGGCCAAAAAAGATGAAAAACCCTGCAGACTTTGTACCGTAGTTTCTGCAAGTTTTTGTCTTTCCTTTATCTCCTTTTTGATTTTCAGTTCTCTTTAGTATATACTTGAGCAAAATGGTTCCCGTTTTTGTGGTCATGACAACATTCTGCCTATGCTGGGCATTCATCTACTGTATTGTGGTTGTTTTCACATTGTCTGGAATTTTTAATTTCCTCTTTTATGGGGTTCTTCCTGGCTAGTTCCGTGAATTCAAGTAACCTTCTTGGGCTTTATTCTGCAACATTTTCATTCACGCTCAGGACATGCATCATGACTTTAATTAGCTCTTCCTGGCAACTAAACCCTCCACCTGCATGTAATATTTGAGGAAATCTGTTTCAATATATGTGAAGAAGTGTGTACGTGCGGAGTCTCTGTTCTCACATGTACACAGTGTTGAGCTTGGTTTTTCTTAGGGGAACTCAAAGTAGCTGTTTTATTACAAAGGAATTTCAGAAACAGACTGGAATGGGAAATTGCTGAATTACAAGTTGTTACAACATTCAGGACAATGAAACCCCCAGGGCTCAACAGAGATATCGGCCTCTTATCTCACTAAACATGCTAAGTCATTCTGTTCTTACTTATACCCAGAAATTAAACTTTGTTGGTCTTATAGAGGCCACTGGACTCAAACTTGGTTCTCACATCCATCGTTAACTCCTTTATTATCTGTATGCCAACTTGCTGCTATTTACATGCCCCACTATATGTATTGTTTCAATCTTAGCTATATTTATTGCTCAGTTACTTAGGCATCTTGACACTAATCAGCTCTTCCTGACAACTAACACCCCCCACCTGCATGTAATATTTGAGGAAATCTGTTTCAATGTATGTGAAGAAGTGTGCACACACTGAGTCCCTGTTCTCGCATGTACACATGGTTTTTTGTGGGGGTACTGTTGGACTCCGATTTCATTCTCACATCTCTTTGTTAATGCTTGCATTTACATATTAATTTGCTGCCGCCCATTGATCCTACCGGCCACCCTTTCCAATTTCAGCTCTGCATATGCATTTTGGCTCTGAGTGGCTCTCCTAAGTGCTTCCCCCACTCTCTTTTTTCCTGTAAGTAGCATTTGAGATTTTATTCTAGTTTTGTCTGGAGAAGTGTGTTCTGCACATGAAAGTAGATCCAGATGGACAGCCATGTTGGTCTGAAGCAGTAAACCAATTTAGAATCCAGTGGCACCTTTAAGACCAGCAAAAGTTTATTCAAGGATAGTATTTGGGAAAGTGTGCCTTGCACACGAAAGCTCATACCTTGAATAAACCTTTGTTGGCCTTAAAGGTGCCACTGGATTCTAAATTGGTTCTATTCCACATGAAAGCTTACACTTTGAACTGTGTTGGTTTCAAAGGTGCCACTTGACTCAAACTTTGTTCTGCTGCTTCTGACCAGCATGGCTACCCACCTGAATATATAAATATTTTAGGGATACCAGAAACTCCTGTAAAGGACAGTAGAAATCCCTGCCCTGCCCTGGATAGCTCAGGCAAGCCCGATCTCGTCAGATCTCAGAAGCTAAGCAGGGCCGATCCTGGCAAGTATTTGGATGGGAGACCTCCAAAGAATACCAGGGCTGGGAGGCCAGAGGCAGGCGATCAAGCCACTTCTCTGAATGTCCTCCCTGCCTCAGTCAGGAGTCACCAGAGGTTGCCATGACTTCCAGGCATGGGCACACACACACACACACACAAAATGCAAAAAACAAACAAACAAGTGAACAGAAGACATCCTACCACAGAGCCGAGCCTGCGAGTTGGTGCATCTTCAAGGGACTGGCTGACAGAAGTCAGAAAGACTGAGGCACCCTTTTCTGCTCAGATACCACAGGCCTGAACTGTTACATATTGGTGGTGGCGGTATAGGCTTAATTATTGTTCCAAATATGATCTCTTTGGAAGTTGGTTTATTGTTATTTTCATAAATGCAAGCGTCACAAGGTTGGGATCACACTCTCGGTTCTTTAATTAAAAAATATTTATTCGATATTGCTCCTTGAATTAAATAGGTTGTACTGGATTCCGCGTTTTTTTAAAAGGAAGACTCTAGCTCCTTCCGTCGCAGAGATATAAGGGGGAAGGCATATCTCTACAACAAAAGAAGCTGGAGACTTTTTAAAGACGAAAGCTGAGAATTCGGTGAATCTGAAACCTATATTGTTATAGACTTATAAGGAGATCCGGTTGCCAATTTAAAAAACCCTGACAGCCTGTCAAAGCCCTGGTGATGGGTAATGGTCGTGGTGGCAGTTGCTGGGTGAGTGGGGCAGAGCAGCTGTGGGGTAGCCTGCCATGCGGAAGTCCTTTGGCTGCTGGGCTGTATGAGCCGAACGGAGAAACTACACAGTCCCTTCCCAGTGTGAAAAACACTGGAGTGGAATGTACTGTGTCCCGTCCCCCCCCCCCCCCCCTTTCTGGTAGCCAAAGAGAATTGACTCTTGGCTTGCTGTATTTCAAGCCTGCCAACATGGTGCTGTCATTCACCCGTTTCCCACAGCACTGTGGGATAGCACCAGGGGTCATTTCGTAGAAAAAGAGGTGCAGGAGCTCATTAGCATAACTCATTTGCATATGCCACACCACCTAATATACCACAAGTGTGTCAGAAGGCAACACCCACCCCTCAGGCTCCACTCCACAGGTGAGTGGAACTGACCTGCTCTTCCTCCATTCCCTTCCCCATCCAATACTTTGTGCAATAAAAATAAGCGTAAAGAACACACCCTCATTCTCTTCCTGCTCCCTTGAAACCCCCAGGTTTCAAGTAGACTTGAGATACCCAGGACATGTGCACCACCCATTCCTTCCCCTTCCCCTTCCCCTTCCCCTTCCCCTTCCCCTTCCCCTTCCCCTCCCCACAACAAGACACCCTGTGAGGTAGGTGGGGCTGAGAGAGGTCTTTTGAGAACTGCTTATGAGAGAACAGCTCTGAGAGAACTTGTGACTGGCCCAAGGTCACACCAGCAGCTGCATGTGGAGGAGTGGGGAATCAAACCCGGTTCTCCCAGATTAGAGTCCAACTCCTGACCACAACACCAAACTGATAAGGCGGAAGCTGCTGAAGGGTTGGTGAAATTTCTCCAGTACTTATGTGCCATGTGCCCAGATAAAAAATGGTATACTTAGAAAATTTATATGCCACCTCGAGCAAGTCTCTGGAAAAGCAGCACACAGTCATAAAAGGAACGATGATAAAATTATCAATATTAAAACAAAACATTTGTGCCCACCCCCTGGGCTCCTCACTCCCGGAGCTGCGCTCCTGTGCGCTCCCACTCCAACGGACCTCTGGATAGCACTAGGTGGGGCCTGAAGATCTCTTGGAATTACAACTGAACTCCAAACTAAAGAGATCAGTTCCCCTGGAGAAAATGGCTACTTTGGAGGTTGGGCCTAAGGCATTATACCCTGCTGAGGTCCCTCCCCTCCTCAGACCCCATCCTCTGCAGGCTCCACCCTCAAATCTCCAGGAATTTACCCACCTGGAGTTGGCAACACTGTATAAAAGCACCAAAGACAAGGGGCTCCCATGCTATTGTACCTGCGTACAAACAGGGACGTGATCAGGGTTTGAACTTGCTGTGGGTTAGCAATTCCAGTTGAGGGGAAACCCAGAACGCTGGCGCTAATGTGTTGCTTAACCATAGTTGAGGCTGGATGGGGAATTCAATCCAAGGATGTGAACTGAGGGGAGGCAGAGAGTGGGTCTTCAGCTTCACAGTCTCCTCCTCAGTCTCATAACTGCAGTTGAGAGGATCCTAATGTTGCCAACTCTGGCTCAAGAAATTACCGGAGATTTCCTGGCAAGGGCAGTGTTTGGGAAGGGGAAGGAGCTGGGTGGGGAGGGAAATGGATCTCTGTCATCTGCAGACCAGTTGTAATTCCAGAACTCCAGACACCACCTGGAAAATAAGAACATAAGAGAAGCCAATGTTGGATCAGGCCAGTGGCCCACCCAGTCCAACACTCTATGTCACTCAGTGGCCGGAAATACCAGGTGCCCTCAGGAGGTCCACCAAGTGGGGCCAGGACACTAGAAGCTCTCCCACTGTTGCCCCCCCCCCCCCCCAGCACCAAGAATACAGAGCATCACTTGCCCCAGACTGAGAGTTCCTGTCTATACCTTGTGGCTAATAGCCACTGATGGACTTCTGCTCCATATCTATATACTAATAGCGAAGTGCCCACCCCCGTGCGGATACCTAAATCCATGCAGGGGGGCACTTGGGGGGAGGGAGGTTTCTACATACGGGGGGCACTCCCCCCGTGTGCAGAAAAATCCTAAATGTTAAAAAAACTTTTGGGGGGATATTTAAATCCCCTCAAAAGTAAAAGCGTTCTCTGTGCAGGCGCAGAGAACGCTTTGGCTGGGGGAGGGCTCGGTGGGTGGTGGGCCTCGTCGCTGCTGCTGTTTTGGGGGGGGGAGGGGGAGGAGGCTCGTGTGCGGCCGCCGCTGATTTTTGGGAAGGGAGGCTCGGGAGGAGGCTTGGTGTGCGGCTGCCGCCATTTTCGGGGAGGGAGGAGAGAGAGGCTCAAATGCCCCCCTGCGAGTATCCTACTGCTGAAAACCCGGGGGGGGGGCGACCAGCGGGCCTGGCGAGATGGGGGAAATGCCCCCTCCCCACAAGTTTCTTGCTGGTCTCCCCTTGTGTTTATCTAATCCCCTCTTGAAGCCGTCCATGCTTGTAGCCGCCACCACCTCCTGTGGCAGTGAAGTGGAGATTGGTAGCTGCTGATGCCCTGGATTGTAAAGGCAGATGTTATAAACCAGCTGGACATTATGCTTCACATCAGTGGTGTTGAGTTGCTAGGGCAGAGAAACCAAAAGTTTCCGCCACCAGAGGAAAGCCATCTTTTTGACATGGACTGTTGGAGAAAGAGCGCCATCTGCTGAGTTTCCCCTGCCATTTCCTCTACAAACCAGGAGAGAGGGAAATCTACAGACACAAAATAGGACCTTCTCTTTCTAGATAAGTAAATCTGGTTCTTGTACACACACACACACACACACACACACACACACAGTCACTAATATTGATTAGAGTCCTCCACCCCACATACAAACAGGAAGTACGGGATACTGTTCAAGGGTAATATTGATCTGCACCATTTTTGAGCCCATGTTTTCTAGATCTTTTATTGTTTGGTATAAAGAACCTTCCTGCCAGTCTAGCAGTTTGAAAGCAAGAAATTGCAAGTAGATTAGTAGGTACCACTTTGGAAGGTAACAGCGTTCCGTGCACCTCGGGGTCTAGTCATGCCGGCCACATGACCACAGAAACATCTTTGGACAGCGCTGGGGCTTTGGCTTGGAAACAGATGAGCACTGCATCTGTAGAGTCATATCTGACTGGCTTCCGAGCAAGGGAAACCTTTACCTTTACTATAAAGAACCTAGCATATATGAGAAGCATTGCTTTTCTGGCAGTGCACAGGGCAATGTGAATCCAGTTGTCAGTAGCTTGTTAAATTTCATTTATGAGAAACAAACCCTTTTCCCCACCCACCACCCCCTGAGCTTTCCCGGACGCCGCTGCTGCCCTCCTTTCCGGGATGCTTTTAACAATTTATGATACCCCATTTTATTTGAGCTCTTCTTTATAATTCCAGGAAATAGCTATCGTCTTCTGCAATATATTGCTCTGGATGGCCTCGTTCTCCTGAGAAATTTGTCATCTTTATGATCCCAGATGGATGCATTTTCTGAGAAACCAACTGTTCATTGAATTAATATATAATCGTTTACTGGCAACAAAAGAGGCTTGAAGATGTAACAGGTACACAGAGGGGCCTGCGGTGTTTGTTGAACTCCATAATTACAGGTTTCTTTTTGAAATTACCTAAAATTATATACCCTTTTTCATACCTTTAAAGGGTCCCCAACACCATTATTTTTCTTACCAGCTCTCTGATCCCAAGATTTAACGATTTCCTTTTCCTTGGCTCCATTGTCAACAAAAGGGGAGGTGGCAACAAAGAGATCAGAAGGAAACTGAGACTGGGAAGGGCAGCCATGAAGGGGCTAGAAAAGATTCTAAAGTGGAAGGATGCGTTGATGGTGACCAAGACCATGATAATTCCTGCCATGGTATTCTCCATTACAAGAAGAAGAAGAGGAAGAGGAGGAAGAGATTGGATTTATACCCCGCCCTTCACTTGTAGTCTCAGAGTGGCTTACAAACTTTTTTCCCTTCCCCTCCCCACAACAGACACCCTGTGAGGTAGGTGGGGCTGAGAGAGCTCTGACAGAAACTGCCCTTTTTCAAGAACAGCTGTGCCAGAACTACAGCTTGCCCAAGGTCATCCAGCAGCTACTAGTGGAGGAATGGGGAATCAAACCTGGTGCTCCCAGATTAAAGTCTGTGCACTTAACCACTACACCAAACTGTCTCTATGTATGGATGTGAAAGTTGGACAGTGAAGGAAGCTGACAGGAAAATAGCTTTTGGTGGAGAAGAGAGTTTTTAAAATGTTTAAGCTCTGGTAGGGGAAAAGAGCCCTAAGTTGGATAGCTCAGGCTAGCTGGATCTCATCAGATCTTGGAATCTAAGCAGGGACTTCTGCTGTCCTCCCTGGATGGTGTAACTCTGCTTGTTGGGATTGCAATGTAGACCCAGACAAGACTGTCTTGTTTCTTGGCTCGGACATGGGAGTGACCCTGGCTTGGATGACCCAAGCTAGCCAACTTTCATCAGATCTCAGAAGCTAAGCAGGGTCAGCCCTGGTTAGTACTTGAATGGGAGACCATCAAGGGAACCCAGGGTTGCTATGCAGAGGCAGGCAATGGCAAATCACCTCTGTTTGTCTCTTGCCTTGGAAGCCCTACAGGGTCACCATAAGTCAGCTGTGATGGCATTTCCCACCACCACTGGGGAAAATGCAGGCACAGTACGAGTGTGTGTCTTCCCCCCATCCCCCAATCAGGGCAATATTGCCCTAATCCATACCGAAACCATTGTGGTTGCTTTTTGCAACTAACTTGTATGCCAGCGCCATGGGTTGTTTAGCCCTCAGAAGGGCTGATAGGGAGGGCAGGATGGATGGCTGTTGTAAAACATGATCTGAGTATTGAGATGCGTGGGATGTGCACTCTAGGTTGACCGGGAGATTGGGGGGGTTCACTTCCCCATGTGGGACAAGTTCCGTAAAACTGGACTGGGAGAGGATTCCCACCAGGGAAGGCAGGAAGGGATAAAAGGCTGAAATATCCCGTAGTTTTTATACAGATGCTGGAGTTTGGATTCTCCTGCATGAAGCGGGGGAGGGGGGGGTGTTCAGGTCAGTGTTCCCTCTAAGCTGAGTTAGTGTGAGCCAGCTCACAGTTTTTTAGCCTCCGGCTCACACGTTTGTCTTAGCTCAGGAAGGATGGCTCCAGAGCAAACTGATTCATGCAGTAGCCGAATCGCTCGCTCACAACTTTAATGCAAGTAGCTCACAAAGTAGGATTTTTGCTCACAGGACTCCACAGTTTAGAGGGTTCCACAGACATCTGGGTTGGGGGGGGGAATGTGAGGTATGGTTTAGTTTACTGTTATGATTTTACTATTCTTTACTAGCACTAAAGTCTTAAGGATCGGTTAGTATATACTGATATCTTAACTCCAAGTAGACCGTTAGTAACAAATAGAGGACATTTTCACTGCGGCAGATGTTGTGCATGTCCAGAAGCCTGGACAACTAATGTTGTTAAATTCCCGATGTTTGATGTAGAACTTACTAAATACACAGACTGCACCTCAAAAAGAGTAGTATATTGGATACAGTGTTCATGCCCCTTTAATTATGTGGGGGCAACAGTGAGATCAGTTTGCACTCGTGTGATTGAACATTGGTCCCATATCCGTCAACAGAAAATGGATTCACCCCTTGCTCCCCATTTTGTGGAAGCGAATCATTCTTATAATGATTTCAGATTTGTAGTATTGGAAATGATTAGCACGCAGAAACGTAATAAAATTGATATCCAGCAGTTACTATACAGAAGAGAGACGTTCGGGATATATCGTCTCAAAACATTATATCCTGGGAGATTGAATATGGAGATGGATTTCTCCTGTTATTTATAAAAGATGACTAGGTCACTTTAAGTAGTGTAGTAAGAAATAATTTAGGTCAGCATTTAGTATTTAAGATGAGAGGGTGATAGGACCACAAGGCATTTTGAGCAAAGGCAGTATTGAGTTACTGAGAAGAGGGTGCCGGAATAAATGAGAGACTGTAAGTAAATAATGTTTTGCCATTAAATAGGTTAAATAGGTACATTTTGGCTTACCTAGGAGTTTAAGTTGTTAATATAAAATAATAAATTTCTTGTTTTTTAGTTAATAACATATCTACAACAGCAAAAATAACAGTTGGAAATAAACACACATATTACTGGGTAAAACAAAATATTTTAATTTTTATTGCGATAATTGGTGCCTGATGTACAAATTGTATTTGGAATATAATATTTCATGTTTAATATGACAGCTACTGAGACAGTAGAAATAACGAAACGAAGAACAAATCCGGAAGACTTCATTCAGCTCTGCTACTTCTCAAGCTTGACAGAAAGAAATTCAGGCTTGAAATACATGTAGTTTGTTAAAAATATTGCGAAAAAAATATTGCATGAATTATTGCTAATGTTAATACGTTTCCTTTGTGTATTTGTAAGGCACAATCAATAAGTAGTAAATTTTCTTTTCAATTAGTAATAGAGTATTTATATTGTATTTAGCGTCTTTCTACAGCTGATTTTCTCTTGCTACATTGTTATCTATACAGCAGTTTGGTTCTCTATTATATCTCATTTCACCTTAACACAGCTGGCTCTGATGAGCTCTGTTTCGAAAGTCAGCCATTTTGTATAATCTTCCATTTTATGTTCCACCTCGGTCAATTTAATACAGGGATGCTAGACCCCCTGGTCGGGACTGGGGTCCCCTAGTTTCAGGTGCTCCTCTCTGCTCCCTGGCCAGCTGGCCGGCAGGGGGAAGAATTACCCCACAAACAGGGAAGAAGCCGGAAATAAACATGACATACCTACGTTACTCAGAAGTGACATCGGCACATTGGGGGGGAATCTGGCTTTTGCGCAAAACTCTATGGTAGAAGATAATTCTACCATAGAAGTTTTGCCCACAAACCAGAGTGTCGTCCCCAGCATTCCTAATGTGCCTCACTTCTGGGTGATGTAGGCATGTTGTGTTTATTTACGGCTTCTTCCCTTCTTGCTCCTGGTAAGTTCTCCCCCATTCCCTGCTGGCTGGTCCAACAGACCTGGCAACCCTAATTTAATATGAACTATAACTGGGAATGTAACCTTTAATCTGTAGATTGATTAGTGAAAGCATTCTTGGTAATGTGTGCTGGCTGAATTTGACTAACGAGGCCCAATTTTAACTATACAGTTAAGTGTATGCTCAGGGCTATTTTGGGGCAGGAACGCACAGGAACGGAGTTCCAGCTGGCTTCTGAGTTGGCCATGCCTACAGCCTCCCCCCCCCCCCTTGGGTTCCCCAGGCACCTCGCAAGCTGCAGGGTGCCTGGGGAAGCCAAGCCAATCCAGGGAGGGAAGGAGCACCTGGGGAAGCCGATCCAGAAACTTCCTTCCCTCGGGTTCCCCATGCACCCCCACAAGCCACAGGGTGCCTGGGGAAGCCGATCCTGGGAGGGAGCTGCACCGTCAGGGGTGTGGCCCAATATGCTAATGAGTTTCTGCTGTCGGGTGTGGCCTATTATGCTATTGAGTTCCTGCTGGGGGTTTTCTACAAAAAAAGCTCTGAGTATGCTTATTTATATTTGGGACTTCTTTGTTGTGGTGTGAGAGTATTAAAAAGATACGAAATAAAAGAGTAAAGATGGGATTTCCCTCTTAACAGTGGAGAACATTTTTATTAAATAGTCTTGCGTTTCTTTCGGTATGTCGAAAAGAAATAAGAGTTATCTCCATCTGAGTGGTGGTAATACACAAATATTGTTAAATGTAAACGGTTATTTATGTATGACCAATATGATTACTGGTCTGGGATTATTTAGTATTTAAACAGTCATAGCATATCAGCTCTAAGCAAAGCATAAGAATTTGTTATGTGAGTGAAACATCAACCATGAAAATTGGGTTTGGATTCAATGGGCTTTTAAATCCATCCAGCTCAGAGATTCTGTGTTCCAGAAGTCAGGATCTTCCAAATGTCTCCAAACAGGCATAGTTTGTTTTTTCCCAGATCTGAGTCCCATGGTCAGCGGCTAGGTCCCTTCCATGAATACAGCTGCTAACCCTCAGCTAAGTTACTTACTCCTTTCATATATATCTCTGTAGTTACCAATCCACTCCTTTTCCATTGCCACAAAAAATCTCCAAACATGTTCTGGCAGAAACCTGGAAGGAAGATGTAAAAGAGGGGGAAAGTTTAACTTTTATTCTGTCAAGCTGAAACTTTCATTCTGAACAGCTGAACAATTTTAATCAAAAACCACCACGCCAGGAAAAGGCTTAGGACATAGCTATATGATACGTTCGACATATGTCAAGTAACACATGCATGACCAGACTTGCTGTCAGATTTACACTGGAGGAACTCACCTTAAAAAGGGCTCAGTCGTACTGTAAAGGGGGAGAAGGGACAGCAAGGGGGGCTTTTTGCCCCCTTCCTGGCTCCACAAGCCCTGACCAGGATGCAGTGGCCTCCGGTGGCGTGATCAGAAGCAAACACAAATGGGCTGGAAGGGACATCCCGATGCCGGCAGGAGGGCAGGGACAAGGCAGCCAGCTGCGGGGTTTAAAGAGGAGGCTGGAGAAGGGGCAGGGGGGCTTGGGGAGGGAAAGTGAAGAGGGAGGCTGGAGAAGAAAGCTGGGCCCCAGAGACAGCAGTGGCTGCAGAAACAGGCCTGGAACTGGTGAACCCAGAGGTGCTGGGAGTGGTCGACAGGGGAAGTGCCGGAGGCACAGGGACCAGCAGGGAGGCGAGAGGGTATTTATTGAAGGGGGACACTGCAGAGGAGTCCATGGGCGTGGGGCCAGAGAGATGATGCCTGGAGCGGCAGGGCAGCAGAAGCTGCATGGAGAGCTGACAAAGCACTCAGTGGCCAGATAGGGCCCAGTTGGCTCCAAGAGAACCCTGTGGCCAAGAGAGGATGGCATCAAGAGACGGAACGAGGGGCTCAGGGGTCCAAGGGCTTTATTGTGGGGACTAACAGGTCAAACTGTGTTAACAAGAAAACAACAGAAAGGTGCGGCCAAGGACAAACTTGGTCAATCCATGGGGGAACCCCTGGGCTGAGGCCACAAAGAGCAGGACACTCACCTTAGCATTATTATACAGAGTTTTGCACGTAGTGGAAGAACAATCATTTCCTGATTAGTCAGTATCCCTTCCATCAGTTTATTGACAGTATACTCAGTTTCTAAGACGGGAATACTTCTGCAATTAAATGAAAATGACAACTTATATATATGTATATTTGTGATCGATCGATAGATAGATAGATAGATAGATAGATAGATAAAGCCCTCACATGCCTAAAGCTCTGATATTCAGCATGAATTAAAACCTGTGGTATGATATTAACGGGTGGAACTGCTGAGGCACAGCATGCTAATTTGATGCTGACAACCGTGCTCTGGCTGGTACCAAAGTTAAGTAACCACCCTTTACAAATACATACAGGATTCACATCACCCTTCAAGAGAAGAAGAGTACTTTTCTTCCTCTCAAAGTCTCTGGGGTTTCCAGGTGTGCTCCTGCAGCATGTCAGTGAATTAAACACTGGTATATCATCTTGCTGCAAACTGCTGGCACTGCCACCTTCTCTACCTGCCCCCAACACCAAGGGGGGGGGGAGATATCATGCTCTGCAGAAGTGAGCAGTGGCTCACGAAAGCTCATATGCTGCCAAATATTTTGTTAGTCTTTAAGGTGGTCCCGGCCTCTTGCTTTTTTCTGCTGCTACAGATATTGAGTGGGACTTCTCTGTTTCCCTCTCCTACTGCTGAGCTCCTTGAAATTTTGTTCCTGGGGTCAGCAGACCCTCAGCAGCAGCATGGGGGGCAAAGTGGGGATCTGTAGTGGGAGAGGAGAATCAGTGGAAATGCACTGCTCCAACTTCCACAAATGGAAATGCCAATCCACTAGAGGAACTCTTTCAGTTTAATTTTTTATTGAATTTTCATAATAATAACCAACAACAACAGAACTAACCCACAAAAGAAAACAATATGCAGGCAGAACAAAGATTCAAAAAACATAGGTTGCAACACACAATCACCATACTGAGATAATACTAAGTGCCATATCAATCAGTATAATTACCATTGATGTAATGAGTCCAGAGTTTCCGGTATTTCTTTTTGTATTATTAAATAGTCTAAAATAGGAAACCATACTGATCCGAAATCTGATTTGTTTTTGGGTACCTGGGTATTATTAATGCCTGAAATCTTTGCCATTATATATATGCTCCAAATTTTAGAGTGCCAGTTTTGTATAGTTGGGCTTATATTAGATTTCCACTTTGCTGCTACTGTATTTTTCGCAGCTGAAAGTAAAATTGTTACTGCCTTAATCATACTAACTGAAGTAGTACCCAGGCCCATTGGTTCAATATAATATGCTCCAGTGTGTATTGTACTTCTATTCCAGTAATATATTTAATTTGTTGCAATACTTTGTTCCAAAAATTCACCAAAACCTTAAGAATGAATATGAGCTAGTGTTAGTAATGAGATTTTAGACCATATTTTTTTCTCTGCTGTACTTACTTCGGAAGTAAGTCCTTCACAAAGCCAGTGTTAATAAAATTCGGACACAGACATGTTGTCTTGATTCCATCCTTTCCCAAAAAATGTAGCTCTTCTGTCAGAGAGTGATGAAATCCAACAACGGCATGTTTGGATGAGCTGGAGGACGGGAGGGAAGAAAAGTAAGAAATTACTTACAGAAATACTAATTCCTGGTCGCTATGTGTATTCAAAGCCTGTTATCTTTTTTGATTCTTCTTTTTTAATTTTTTGCTTGTGGACAAAACTATTGTTTTTCAAGGGCTAAACTCTGAGATTTACCTCTGTTCCTGCTGGTCAACTAATTTTTAACAGGGCTAATATTTTCAACTGTGGGAAGACAGAAGAATCAGAAAAATTGGCTCCACCCACCAAGTCACTCCCACATATGCTGGTAAAGAACTCTTTAATCCTGTTGAAGTAGTCTCAGAGCGTCTTACAATCCCTTTCCCTCCCCCTCCCCACAACAGACACCTTGTGAGCAGTGTCCCCTCTAAGCTGGAGAAAATGGCTGCTTTGAAGGGTGGACTCTATGGCATTGTACCATGCTGAGGCCCATCCCCTCCCCAAACCCCACCATCTGCTGGATTCACTCCCAAAGTCCCCAGGTAATTTCCAGCCCAGACCTGGCAACCCTATGGCCAGCCCCTGGCCTGCCTGGCGTCTCTGGGTGTCATGGTGAGCTAGGACGCTGCTCCTGTGGCATCACGTAGGGCTCCTGCGGTCCTCCCTGCATAGTGTAACTCTGCTTGGGATCATAGTGTGTTTCAAAACAAGACTGTCCTGTTTCTTGGCTTGTAAATGGGAGTGGCCCTGGCCTGGATGGTCCAGACTAGTCCAGTTTCATCAGATCTCGGAAGCTAAGCAGTTGAATGGAAGACCACCAAGGAAATCCAGGGTTGTTATGCAGAGACAGGCAATGGCAAACTACCGCTGTTCCTCACTTGCCTTAAAACCAGGGGCGTAGAGTTTAAAAACTCCCAGGGGGGCAGGGGCTCTTCCGCGCCGGGACCATGTCCCTGCCACCTCCCCCCCACCTGACCGCTCCTGCTTCCATCCCTCCCTCCATCCGTCCAGGGGCCAGCTGGGCATTTGCTTAGCTGGCCCCTGGACGGACGGAGGGAGGGTCGGAGTGGCCAGGCTGGGGGGGGGGGAGAGAGAGACGGCAGCAGCGGTGGCCCTAGGAAAGGCCGAGGGAGGTGCAGCGAAGGGCGCACCGTTTTCCTGGGGGGTGCTCAGTGCCCCCTGGGAAATTTGGGGGGGGCTCGAGCCCTCGAGCCCCCCCCATAGTTGACGCCTATGCTTAAAACCCCTACAGGGTTACCATAAGTCAGCTGACACTTGATGGCACTTCCCACCTACCCATGGGAGTGAGCAGGTGAGGCTCATGTGAAGAGGAGGGTTTTGCCAAAGCCTCTTCTACTCTTCACACTCCAAGAGGACTCAACAAGTTATTTTCCAGTGTCTCCACTTCAGGGCATGATAGTGGGCAATTCTGCACTGGCTTCTCCCTCCCTTGTTTTACCAAGCCCACAGTAGAGCAGAAACTCCCCTCTGCATTGCATGCCACTTTCACTTTCTTTGATCATCAGGTTTTATGGTACCTTCTTCATAGATTTATGGCGGATCAGGGGTGACTGCAGTCTGTACAGCATTGGCCCAGGGTATTTGGATGTGGTTTTGAGCTACACTTTTGGTAAAACAACAGAGGGAAAAGCTGATGCAGAATCGCACAGTGTGTATATCTGTCATTGAAGGGCAGGAGTTTCTTGGTATCGGGCTATTCTGTGGGCCAGATTGGAACTTAGGGGGGGGGGGTTGCATTCAGCCTCCAAGTCTGCGATTGCCCATCCTTATCCTATAAGATAATATCACCCCGCACTGACCCCATGGCACTATTCCGCAAATGTCAGTGCCTCAAGCAGAGGGTTCTGTTGGATCAGGGAATGGCACTTTGCTGTATGGGGAGGCACCCCACAGTGGAACAGATCTGTGAAATGCAACCCACTGAGTCTGCATTTGTCACTATGATGGATGACAATCAGGTAATAAATACCCAGGGGTCATTTCCAGCCTCGAGCTGGAATGGCGTTCCGGCAGTAACAAGCCCTCAAGCCCTGCCCCCAGCAGCCCTCAGTCGGGCCAGGAGGAGTGGAAAACAGCATGTACTGCCTCTACTTGCTGCCACAGCCACCACCAGCCAGAAGGCAGGGTAAGTTTGTGGGGGATGTAGGGGACGAGGGCTTGTTTCAGGTGGGATGGGTGGAAGCAGAGGGTGCCCGGGCCGTGGGTGGCTTGGGCACTCTGGTGTGGGGGGTGACAAGGGCTGCTTTTCGGGCAGGGAAGGGTGAGGCCAGTGGGCTGGCAGGGAATGCTTTCGAGGTGGGGGGTGGCGGAGAGGCTGGCAGTCTGGCGGGGATTGCTTTCAGGATAGGGAGGGGGCTTTGGAGAGCAGCCTGGGGCTCTGGTGAGGCCGGCAGGCTGGCAGGCTTCCATGCCTGCCCTTCCCTTCCCCAGCCAGCCTGCCGTGATGGGCTGGCTGGGGAAGCAAAGGGCAGGCATTTTAAACAGCAGCCGCGGGGCACCTGGGAAAAATCAGACGGCCATGGCGGGCTGGCTGGGGAAGGGAAAGAAAGGCATTTTAAACATGGCTGGATTCCCTGTTTGATCTGGGGCACCTGGAGAAGACCGGGCAGGGAACCCAGGCGTGCTTGCAGGCATGCCCTTTGCTTCCCCAGCCAGTCCACCGCAGCTGGGATAACCAAATGATAATACCAGATGCAGCATCATCTGTACTTCACCTAGAAGTCTGATCCAATTCAACAGGGAGTGATTCTAGTCGAAGAGGAAGAGTTGGTTTTTATATCCCACTTTTCTCTGCCCTAAGGAGTCTCAAAGTGGCTTACAATCACCATCCCTTCCTCTCCCCCACAACAGTCACCTTGTGAGATAGGGGGGTCTGAAAGAGTTCTGAGAGAACTGTGAATGCCTCAAGCAGGTTTCACGTGGAGGAGTGGAGGATCACCCTTGGTTGTCCTGATTAGAGTCTACGGCTCTTAACTACTATACCACGCTGGCTGTTGTAATGCATTCAGACTTGCCCAAGATTTCTATTCATTTATGAAAGTTCCCCACCCAAGTAAGATTACCATTTAAATGTGTGGCATACACAGCAAATTGTTTTGCCTTATATATACATTTTTTATGGTAAACCTCTTAGCTCAAGATTTATAATTTCTTAGTAATGTTTTTACATATTTTTTAACGCCATCAAAACTGTGTATGATTACATGGGTGTCCTGCATATAGAATGAATTGTCTTCTCCATTCTTTTACAAACGGTGTTTTGAATTCCACATACCTTTGATAAATGTAAATAATCATCAGTAATCATCTCTATATATACATGAACAGGGGTTGCAGCATATGCAAATAAGTTATGCTAATGAGTTGTGCTAATGAGCTCCCGCACCTCTTTTTCTATGAAATGACCCCTGTACATACCTATAAGTCACCATGAATGGCACGCCCACACAGCCAGCAAACGAAGCAATTGTTACGATATGGCCGTGGTTCTTTTCAATCATCGCTGGCAAGAATGCTTTCACTGTCTTGAGAACAATTAAAAGTAAAACGAACAAGCAGATGTTAGAAGCCAAATCTGAGGAAGTTTTCAACCAGAAATCATTTGTTTGTTTGTTTTGTTCATTTTATTTATAGTCCGCCTTCCTCAGTGAGACTCAAGGCAGATTCCACAGTGTATGTCAATGCAATCAGTAGGATGAGCCATCTAATAAGCAATGTAATAGGTAACAAGTATTATGATTGCAAGCCAAGGACTCGGGAGAGAACACGGGGATCCTGGCTTACAATATATGGAATGAGAAATGCCAGGTGATTAAGCGTGATTCAGAAAAGGAAAATGCACTAGAGATCATATTGCAAATTTATGCTGGTCACTGGAGCATACAATAGAATTTCAGAAGAAAATCAGCTTGTGTTTCATAAATTACAGCAAAGCTTTTGACTGTGTGGATCATAAAAAGCTATGCTTAGTTTTAAAAGAAATGGCTGTACCACAGCATCTAATTGTTTTGATATGCAACCTATACTCTGGACCAGAGGCTATTAGGACAGAATATGAAGAAACAGAATGGTTTCCAGTTGACAAAGGCTGTGGTCACACGGTCATTTTGATTGGGTTTCACCGCTGTTCCCTCTCGCATTTGCAATCGCTGACCAGACGCCTGCATCTGCCTCCTGCACCAAAGTGGTTTCACTCGCGCAATCCTCCCGGTTCCCAAGCAAGTTTTCTGACACCAGGAAAATCAAGTACTTTCCGGGTATTTGGGCTTTGATTCCGCAATTTCACTGATCTGGACAGCCATCTCTCGCAATGATCACGATTAGGTCGTCTGTATGTCCTTCTTGCGGTAGTTCCCCCCCCGGCTTTCACCACTGTGTGCATGACCATTCCTGCGCTGAATATATTAAATGCATGAACACTCAAGCACACATAAAATAACACTCGTTTACACGTCGGTAGTTCATTTCGTTTGGTACAGCCAAATGGGTTTTTTTAGAAAATTCTTTGTGCATGCGCATATGTTTTTTTTTTAATTCTTTGTGCTGTCCATGTGCTGTCTGGACAGTGCCTGGAGCCTTGTTGTGTAATGGAAGTGGTTGGGCAACAGATGTGTTATCATCTAGACCCGCTAAAAAAATATCCCCAATCAAATCTACAGCAGGAACAAATCACGGTAAGCTTGCCGTGTGACCACACCCAAAGTTGTCAGACAACAAGGAGTTTATCCCCCTGTCTCTTTAATCTATATGTAGAACGTTTTGTAAGGAAAACTGGATTAGTTGGATGAAGGCGGAGTGCAAACTGACAGATTAACAGTTTGAGATATGCAGATGACACCACATTACTGGCAGAAAATAGTGATGACTTGAAACGACAGATGATGATGGTTAAAGCAGAAAGTGCCAAAGCAGGATTGCAGCTGAACGTCAAGAAGACAAAAGTAATGACTGCTGAGGAGTTACACAACTTTAAGGTTGACGATGAAGAACCTGAAATTATTAAAAGATTTCTATTCCTTGACTCCATCATTAACCAAAAGGGAAGACTGAAACCAAGAAATCAGAAGGAGAATTGAGACTGGAAAGGGTATCCGTGAAGGAGCTAGAAAAGATCCTCAAGTGTAAGGATTAAAATGTAGGGGTGTGAAAGTTGGACGATGAAGAAAGCTGACAGGAAGAAAGTTGACTCATTTGAAATGTGGCCTTTTACAGATACTATGGACCGTCAAAAAGACAAATAAATGGGTTCGGGATCAAAACAAGTGCATTTGTTGTACAGAAATACCTGACAAAATCTACCCGAACAGTACAGCGACTGTATAATTACACGCTAGGCAAACTGATAAAACAAAACAGCACAATCCCAAGAAGAGCTACATCCTTCTAAACAGACTGGAATCAATGGAATCAGAAAGATATCATTCTGCTTAGGACTGAGCTGAAAACGATAGTATAATCAGGTGAGGGGCAAAATGGAAATCATATTCTCTGTGTTAATACTAAATTGAAAGTTATATCAAATTTATAAAGTTGCATTGGGTATATACTCTGCATATGATATGTGTGATTATAACATGGTGGTATAACATTATAAAATTCTTACCATACAGGTAAAGCTTTGCGTTACTAACAACATTTACCCAGTAATGAGCAAGAACGTTAATGTCAAATATGCTCTGGATCTGTTCATCCGTGACTGAAAGAAGATGTCCTGTGGCTATCACTCCGGCGTTATTAATCAAGATACTGATGTCCCCAACGTCTTTTTTCACCTATAAAATTCAAAGCAATCCACAGGGGTTGAAAATTCAGAAAGAATTACAATTCATCTCTTTCTTGTTATAGGGATACAGTTTATTTCAAGTCTGTGGTGGTGACAGACAACAGGGTCTTTCACGTTACCTTAAAAATCCACTTGCATTACCAAATGTAAACGTGTTTCTTTCTTGTGTTCACACAACCTCGTAAACATCCCGGCCCTCTCTTGTATCTTCCCTGTTTTTCTCACCATCCCTAATAAAACTGGTTTGTCCCACACTTTTTTTGGGGGGGGGAAGCAAAATGTTTTCGCAGCAAAACCTCTGCGCTATAATCTGAACTAAATTTTCCACATTGGTGACTTCCAGCACAACCCACCTGCCTGCAAAAACCCTCCCAGAAAGGGCAGTGTCATGTATTGAGACTGAGTCCGATTTCCCACGAGGCGTTGCTCTGGTGTTGTTCTTCCCTTTGCCCCGATTGCATGCTTGAATTTCCCTCTATTTGTCCCGTGCCGCATTTTGACCCGCGGCTTCGCCTGAATCCCCCCACGGCTTCAATGATCCTGTTTTTTGAGGATCTGTTCCTGTTGCAGGGGCCATATTCCCTTTGTGCGGATGCACTCTGTAAGCCATTCTTCAATAGTCAGTAAGTAATCACCTTTGAATGCATGAGATACCCAGTAAAATTATTTGAATCGTGATACTGGCTTTGGACAGTGTCCTTGCAAAGGGGGTACAGCTGGCTGGCTGCTGCAACAGGAACTCTTTCTGTGTTGTGCTACTTTTAACAGATGGTTGGAGTACATTTAAAGGTACAGCATATGTTCTGCAATTGCATATTTAAAGAGAAATCCCCCTAACGAGAAATCTTGCTGTGGCTCTTGATCAACCATGTCCCTCAATCCAGCCACCAGTTTCATCAAGACTCAGGAAGGAGACCTCCTAGGGTTGCCAGGTTTGGGTTGGAAGATACCTGGAGACTTTGGGGGTGGAGCCAGGAGAGGGTGGGGTTTGGGAAGGGTGGGGCCTCAGCATGGTACAGTGCCATAGAGTCCATCCTCCAAAGCAGCCATTTTCTCCAGGGGGACTGATCTGTGTCAGCTGGAGATCAGTTGTAAAAGCGGAAGGTCTCCAGGCCCCATCTGGAGGCTGGCAACCCTAAGACCTCCCCCCATGAAGCTTGGTTTTTAGTCCTCTCCCAGTAGACACTGTCCCCTGAGAAGGGCAGCCATCTTAGACTCCTTAATTCTTGCTCCTTAATTCTACAGACAAGCACACACACACACACCACCTCTGCTAGAAGAGTCTGCCCATTCCCCAGCTAACTAGAGGAGCAATACCAAAGCCCATGGTGCAAATAAATTATCTTTTGCACTTCAGCTACTGTGCTTTACACAAGAGTAAATGAGGCTACTCTCGTGTAAAGAAGGTGGAGCGAACAAGGCTGCTGAAATGCTCAAATGCTTCTGTAATGGTAAAGGTTTCCCTTGTTCGAAAGCCAGTCGAATACGACTCTAGGGATGCGGTGCTCATCTCCGTTTCCAAGCCAAAGAGCCAGCACTGTCCGAAGACTTTTTCTGTGGTCATGTGGCCGGCATGACTAAATGCTGAGTTGCACGGAATGCTGTTCCCTTCCCACTGAAGCGGTACCTATTTATCTACTTGCAATTTCTTGCTTTCGAACTGCTAGGTTGGCAGGAGCTGGGAGCAGAGATGGGAACTCACTCCGTCATGCAGCACTCAGGTCTTGAACTGTTGAACTACCAACCTTCCAATCTACAGCTCAGCGTCTTAACCACTTGAGCCACGGCAGCCCCTTCAAACGCTTCAACACATGTGCAAAAGAACCCCCAACAACCTGGAATAGATGGAACTCCTGAGAGGAAGTCTGAACCGAGCCCATGGATAGCACAGTTATCAGAAGCGACACAACATGCGCGGAAACGCAAAAGACGGCTGCAGTATGAAAACCCCCAGAGTTTAATTCAATCCAAAATACAACCAGCAGAATCCAACACAGTTAAGAACTCTAAAACTGATTGTTTTCAGTGGGTTTAAAGTGAGCTTCAGACTTAAAATAGATTCTTCAAGTGCCAAAGCATGCAGTCTGTGAGCCAGAAGTTTATAATTTGGCCATATTAATTTAAAAAAAGATAGACATGAAAGCTGGCAAGGTGGGGCCCAAGGCATAATTCCATTAAAAAAAAAACAGTCCAAGAAAAACAACTGTTTAATTTCCAAGATGGAACTTTCCTGTTAATGCTGTGCGACGTGACCATAAAGAATTGTCTATTCATAATGAGCTACACATTTCCTGATGTAGCAAGACTAAGACTCTTGGGACTGGCACAGATCTCCTAGGCGGCTGAGAGGCCTCTCAGCCGGCTAGGAGACTTGGGGCCAGCCGGAGCGCCTGCCACCTCACACTTACCCTCTTCCAGTCTTCCTTTTGCCTCCTCCTGGCTGACTGGAAGCAGGGGGGCGGGGCTTTGTCATGTGGCCCGGGACGAGTCGGCTGCAATTTTTCCGCTGCTTTGTGTGCTGCTGGGAAATGGAGGACAGGCAGCGGCACACCCGGTGGGCCAGAAAAATGCCCTTGGCAGGCCGCATGTGGCCTGTGGGCCGTAGTTTGAGGACCCCTGCTCTAAAGCAACTGTATTCTCCAGGGGAACTGATCTCTGTTGCCTGGAGATTGGTTGTAATTCCAAGAGATCTCCAACACTACCTCGCCTCCAAAAACACCCTGAAATGAAATTGCCTGTGTAGACCATCCGTTCTCTGCTAGTGCTAGGGTATAAACATGGATACTTTTAGACCTGTAACTCTGGAACTCTAATCATCATTTATTAACAGTGTCACTATAATGCGAACCTTTGTTCGTTCTTCTGAGGATTTCGTCTCTAATAAGATGCCTGGCCCTCAAGGGCAGATCCATCAATGATGATCAGAAATGAAGTCTAAATAGAACCTCCATGGTCAGAGGCACTATACTGCTGAATACCAATTGATGAGGGCATCAACAAGGGGAGGCTTTGGCCTGTGCACCCTGCTTGTTGGCCTTCTGTGGGTATTAGCTGGATACTGTGGGGAACAGGATGCTGGACTCAGTGCACCGTGTTGGCCGGCAAGGCACTGCAAGTGCTCTTATGAATTGCAATATTCATAAAACTGAACTTTGGGCTGCCTTAAATGGAAGTGCCATGTGCTTTCTTCATAATAGGAGCCAGCTCCAGCCCACGCCAGGAGGCTGACACCCTAGATGAGTTCACCAGAGACAAAGGACTCCTCTTGCCATGAGGTTTCTTTCTGTTTCCACACGCCGGACGTCCCCTGCCCCCTCCAACATACCTGCATAGTTATGCTAAAGCCGCTGCTTAGCAACTATTGTTCGGGCCACCACCCGGTCAGCCAAAGTCATTGACTTACAATAGATGTGGCCAGGTGAATCATCGGACCCCAGGCCCACTGTCTGTTTCCTGATGAGATCATACTCTTGCAACATTGACCATCCCCTGGACTTCCTACCTTTGTCCACCTTTCTCCTATCCCAAGGTCCAAAAGGGACGGACCGCCTAGTGGGTGTGTTAGTGGGATGTGACCTGATCAGCCCGCCCCA
Source organism: Lepidodactylus listeri (assembly GCA_029233225.1). NCBI lineage: Eukaryota > Metazoa > Chordata > Lepidosauria > Squamata > Gekkonidae > Lepidodactylus > Lepidodactylus listeri. Next base: position 19,605,452 of record JARCFY010000009.1, read on the forward strand.
AGACCCCCCAATAAAAGCCCAAACCCGGAGTCACTCGCTCTCTTGAGCCGTCGCCCTCTATCCATTCTATTGACCCTTCAGTCCAGCTTTCTGTACCCAACCCTTGCCTCCATCTTTTACCCCATTTTCTCTCTCTGGAGTAGCTACCCAGGAGAACCACGTGGTCTTGCAGGTTCAAGCCTCGTGTCCCCATAGCCTTTCTATTTCTCTCCCCATCCAATCCAGCCTGACATCGGACAACGCATCTAAGGTACTGTGCTTTCCCTACCAACGATTACCTGCTCATGCAAATGTGCTATTTTCTATCTTTATTTCTTAGGCCTGAGTGATTCTGTGTGTGATTACGTTTTTCGTATGCTTTAATAACATTATCCAGTAAACTACATTTAACTGGAACATCTGCCTCACGTGCCTCTTTCCTTGAGAACTCCCGGGAGGGGTGGGACCCTGGTATAGTTGGCAAGAACCCGTGTATTTTGCTGATTGCTAAACATAAATTAAAGCAATCCGGCTAACAACCGTTGGGCTGATCCAATAGGATTAATTTTATGCACCTGTATCACCATGAGTCTCTTTGTCTGGGTGCTTGCGTGTCTGTTTCAATGATGCTTGCACCCTTACCTTGAAAGTTTTGAGCTGGGAGTCTCTATCTCTACACATTCACACCAACAAATCACACTTGTGGGGCAGTCCTATGCAAGGTTACTCCAGTGTAACTAAGCCCATTGATTTCACAGGACTGCATACTTGTTTTGGGATTAAGTGCCACTGAATTCTGTAGGGATCATTGCTAAGTACACACGCACAGAGCTGAAACTGGGACACCTCTGAAAAGCAATGCATGAAAGGATGCAATACAGACCATTGACCTATCAACCAGTATTGTCCATACTGACTGGTAGCAGCTCTCCAGAGTCTCAGGCAGAGGTCCTTCACATCACATCCTACCTAATCCTTTTAATGGAGATACTATAGGTTGGACCTGAGACCTTCTGAATGCTCTACCACTGAGCTATGGCACCTTTTATGATGCCTAGGAAAGGGAAAGGCTCTTGAGCTGCATCAATTACATCTTCTGTTGGAATACACAAGGTCTACAGTGCACCTACTTGAAGAAGATCAGAAGAACAGCCTATGGGGGCAGCTGAAGGACTGATGGTTAGCATAGCTAGATTAGGGACTTTCCACAATTTCAAATTATGTCCTTCCTTTCTCCTGATTGGCTCTTTGGAGACTTCCTGCTCCAACTGAGCTGTCCCCCTTCATTTCTGTCTATCACAGTCAGTTGGTTAAGCCTCTCTCCTTCTCCTCTGTTCTATCAGAGTTTATTTCTTCTTTAATACACCGAGTTATTTTTCTTTAAACAGTTGGTGCTCCGTTCCTCTGCATGTTTAAACTCTGCCAACATTTACCTCATCTGCAGTTCTGTAGATTTCCTCCCTCTTCTGGCAATTCACCACATATGTATGAACGACAGCACCCAGCTTTCTGCATTCTTCTGCTGTTTCTTCAATGCCATGCTACATGTAAAAAGCAGAGAAACATCCATAACCGACAGGCATGATGACCAGTCAGAAGAAAATCATCTTGTGTTTTATAGACTATGGCAAAGCTTTTGACTATATGGATCATGAAAAGCTATGGTTGGTTTTAAAGGAAATGGGTGTGCCACAACATCCAATTGTCTTGATGTGCAATCTATACTCTGGACAAGAGGCTACTTTTAAGACAGAATGTGGAGAAACAGAATGGTTTCCTGCTGACAAAATTGTCAGATAAGGATGTATTTTATCTCCCTATCTCTTCAATCTATATGCAGAACATTTTGTAAGGAAAACTGGATTAGGTTTAGATGAAGGTTGAGTGAAAATTGATGGAAGGAATGTTAACAATTTGAGATTTGCTGATGATAACATATTGATCAAGATCATTCATACCACAGTATTTCCTATTACTATGTATGAATGTGAAAGTTGCACAGTGAAGAAAGCTGACAAAAAAAAAGTAGATTAGACTAGATCGGGCATGTTCAGGTTGGGATGGTCAACTGGGCACAAAATTTAGGTATTGAAGGTCCCTTCCACACAAGCGAGATAATCTGGAGATGAATCGAGGCCTTTTTGCCCGGGAGCAATTTGCCGCGCAGTTGCACAATCACACAGCTCTGTGAAGCTGCTGGCGCAAATCACCGCTGTGTGATCAGATGCAACCGCGGGCAAGTTGTTTTTTGTTTTTTTTGTGGTTGGTTTCCGAGGTGCTTAAACGGGGGATTACTGAATCGCATTTCCCCCCTGAGGGCTTTCGATGATGCACACATGGAGAAGGGGGGGCGGGAAACAGTGTGGTGTCGGGAAAGCGTGTGATCACGCTATCCCTGATGCCACACTTCCGCACTGGAGTGATCACACGGGGAAAGTCTGGTTGTGGGCCGCAGCAACCCGTTAGATACCAGAGTTTCACCAATAGTTTTTTTACTCTGGTTCTCCGCTGGATCAAATTGGTTTGCCACGGCTCGCCGACGGTTCTGGGACACCTCCCAGATGTGCTGGTGTGATCGCGCCAGGTTGATCCATTGGTGAATCATCCCTCTCACATGGCTAATAGGTGCGTATGATCGCGCCCGAAATTGATAAAAAGAGGCAGACCCAACATGAGATGGATTGACTCAATAAAGGAAGCTATGACCACCAGTTTGCAAGACCTGAGCAAGGTGTCAACGATAGGACATTTTGGAGATCATTACTCCATAGGGCCACAATAAGTCATTAAGTGACTTGACGGCACTTCACAAACACGGTGACCAGCACATACCTGCAGACTTGCACACTAGAGACATATTTTCTCCCCTCTATTTCTACTGCTAAGAGTCAGAATTCAGGTAGCTCTGGACTGCAGAGGTTTGAGCTGATTATGATCATAGCTGAACGGCCAGACTAGTGTGACACTGGCAGCCGTGTTGATGTAATTATTTTATGTCATTTATGAATTATTATGTCATTTATGAATTAGGGATAGTGGAGGGAACCCACACAGGTGAGGACTACTGTACCTTCACCACCTTACCCACCACCAGTTTCGTCATCCTTTTCCCCTCAGTCCTGGATAGGTACAGAACAGTAGCTACGGTGGGGCTTTGGGGGGCACCGGCATCCATGGCAGTGGAGAGATTAGGGGGAGTACAGTGTCCCGGTGGCAGAAGCTTTAAGGTTGGAGGGCTTTGGGAGCTGCAGTGGTCCCAGCTGTGGAAGCCTGGAGTTGTGCCTGAGCTCACCAATATCGATGTCAGTGTTGGTAGGTGGCAGCAGCCTAGCAGCAGCTTGGTGGCAGTGGCTGCAAGAACGGGGAGGCAGGAATCACAGTGCTCACATGGGAATCCTTTCTTTCTCTTAGCTGGCACTGATAGGAGGGAGATTAAAATTAAGTGAGGGTGGGGGGACCCACAAGTATGTATCACAAGTTCCCACTTGTCAGTCACTAAAGTTTGGAACCCTCTAGAGCTGATAACAGGAGTGCCTCTAGGGTTCCCAGAATTACAACTGATCTCCAGACAACAGAGATCACTTCCCCTGGGGGGGTGGAATGGTTGCTATGGAAGGTGGACTCTGTGGCATTATATCCCTCCCCAAAACCTACCCTCTGAGGCTGTACCTCGAAATCTCCAAGAGTTTCCCAACCCAAAGCTGGCAACTCCAAGCACTTGCCTCAAAGTTTGTTTCCACAGGCGTGTTATTAATTTTGATTAATGTTGTGATACTATCACTTCATCCCAGAGATCTCAATCTGTTTTTCCTCATACATTTTAACACCAGTGTTTCTTCAAAGAGCCCAGGGTAACATACATTGCTCTCCCTTCCTAGCCAGAACCCTGTGAGGCAGGCAGGTTATGATGAGAAAGAGGTACTGGCACAAGATAACTCAGCAAGCTTCATGAAAGTTGGTAGCTTGACAATTAGAAACTCTGGGTTGAGAGATGCCAACATTTGCCAGTGTCAGAGAGCAGAGCAGAACTTTATAAAACAGACTGGCTTAACTAACTGTACCTTCTAGGCTTTCTCCCTTGTCTACCCAGGAAGTTCTTCAGGCTTTCCTTTGACCCCTGAACCAGGAACTTATATCTCTCCTAAAAAACATTTTTTTAAAATTACTGATAATGAAATTCCATTAGGGTTGCCAGCCTCCAGGTGGGGCCTAGGGATCTCCTGCTTTTACAACTGATCCCCAGCTGACAAACTTCAGCTCCCCTGGAGAAAATGGCTGCTTTGGAGAGGGAACTCTAGGGCATTGTACCATGCTGAGGCCCCTCCCCTCTCCAAACCCCACCCTCTCCTGGCTCCACCCCCAAAGTCTCCAGGTATTTTCCAACTCAGACTTGGCAACCTTAAATTCCATCTCTCTGTGGTGGCTGAACCTCCTAACCACACTTCATTCTATTATGAAGGAGGCGATTCTTATTCTCTGGATGGATGAAGTTCTTCCTCCTGCTACAGTATATGGATTGACTCTGGGGTTTCATCCTCTGTTGCGCAGCGCGTCTGCAACACCCCTTCAGAAGTTCCAGCCACTCCAGCCCCTTGCAGCCACTCCAGCCACTTTCAGCACCCCAGCTTTCCCAATTCTCACCAGCATTCACTCTGCTGCAACTCCTTATAGCAACCACACTTACACAGTCCTGTGGTAAACTATATACAGGATTTATTATTTACAGGATCAAAATGCTTCGCCAGAACCGTGGTACAAGAGAATGGACATACATCAGTACTGTAAAATTCCATATATACATGTAGTGACCAATCAGCTTCATGCTGAGTCATTATGACTGACCTTACTTCAGTGCCAGCCATAACCAGTTTAGACCTGCACTACACAGCTACCAATTTGACAGATAGCTGTCAAATAGATCTTGCTGATCTTAGTGCTGGAGCTTAACACTGTCAACATCCTCCCCCAATCAGCTGCCTGCCAGTGATTCAATCTCCTTATCCTCGTTGTCTCGGGAGGTTTCTTTCCAGTAGCTTGAGTCAGATAAAACCTGTTTTACCTAAGTTTCCCCTTTGGAGTGACCACCCAATAAGAGTGTCGTGCGCCTTTTCACAGATGGCTCCCCCTATTCTTTTATCACGAACCCAAGCAACCTTGCCACACTCTCTTTTCACACTCTAGCCCCATGATAGGTGTCATAATTCCTCTGTCATCTTTTTCTTATATGGCTTTCCCATTTAATCAATTCCTCTGTTTCTGTTGGAGGACCTGATGGGAGCCACTGGCAGAGTTGTCTAGATACAATGACCCATGAGTAACTCTGAAGGGTTGTATACAGATCTATATTCTTCTTTAACTGCATCTTCGTAACATCGGCAGCTGCCTCAACAAAGCCATCGCTCTGGGGAAACTGGGGACTGGATATCAGAAACTGAGATCCTTAGTCTCTTGCAGATGTCTGGAATTCTGACGTCTTCAAAGGCAGAAGCTGAGAGCCACCATCACTCTACACCACCCAAGGGGAATCTGTGTCTTGCAAAAATGGACTTAGGCCCAATTTACACCTTCCCTCTGAAGTAGTTTGACTGCTGTCCTTTCCTGCGCTCATTTCACGCTGGTTTCAAATTTCACTCCCTGGTCTGAAGAGTACAAAGCAACAGGATCTGTTTAAAGCAGTAAAATGCTAGCTTGACCACAGGAGGGCAATTAACGAATGTAAACAGTTTTTTAAAAACTAGAACAAGTATGGTTTGAAACTAGAAACAGGTATAGACGGGTTTTTTTGAAACTAGAATGATTCCAGTGGGAAAGTCAGATGTAGATTTGACCTTAAAGGCTCAATCTGCATTTACTATGTAAAGCTGTTCCAGTGCTGCTGTGGCGCCAGCTTCCCATCTGGCTCAATATAAAGCTCTCCTCTGTCTGCATCAGGATACGTTTAGGGAGAGCACACGAGAGAGGGGGGAGGAGTGGCCTCCCAGGGGCGCCGGCAGGGTGCTGCGCTGCGCTGCAGGGAGGAAATGGCACTTGTGACGGGGTGACCTGGCAGGGGGGAGGTGGGGGGGGGCAGGAAAGATGGAATGAGCTGGGTAAAAAACTCAAAACACCCAGCAGTTGCCAGGCAGGGTGTTCTGGAGACTGCCCCAGGTTCAGGGGGCTGCCCCAGGTTCAGGAGCGTGCTTCCAGCCCCCCCAAATATAATCGCAGAAAAATGTTCCCTGGCTGCTTTTAAATGCAAATGACTGGATTTTCAGCTAACTTGTTTCCTTTGTGACAATTTGCGTACCTCCTTAGAAAAGATGGAAGGGAGAGAATTCAGCTCCAGTTGTCTGCTTTTTGCTCAGAGTGGCTCGACAGTGGGGAGGAGCAGTTGGACCACCTTAAAACTACATTTAGATGAGGCAGTGAGACGCCGTAGTGACATTGGAGTCACTACTAAATGGCCATAACTGAGCTCCCGGACGCCCGGCCCCCGCCAATGGCGCCCGAGTGCTGCTTTGCCGCACCGCGGGAGGGCGGGGCAGCAACAGAAGGGACGCTCAGCGTCCTGAAGCCAGCGGGGGGCGGGGCCTGCCTGTTAAAAGGCTGGGCCCCGCTCTAGCTCAGCCTCTTGGTCCACGTGTTCGGCGGCGCGCTTGGGCATCGACGGAGTGCTTTCAAACGGAGGCGGCAGGCTTCGGCAGGAGAAAAGAAGCGGCGGCGACAGCGTGCGCGGCCCAGCGGAACCGAGTTTCGGCAGCGTGCTAGTGGCGGCTATTTTTGGCGGCGGCGGCGGCAGGCCTCGGCGGGGGCAAGGAAGTGGCGGCAGCGGGCCTTGGCGGCTGCGAAGCACTAACAGTGGCTGGAGTGAGCAGCGGCGTTCTCGGCGGCAGCCCTTTGCGGCGGCGAGGGACAGCGCTTTACACACTGGGAAGGAGCGGTGGCAGCAGGCTTCAGCAGCAGCGCTTTTGTTGTGGCTGCGAGGCGGCGGTTTGTCTGGGGCGCACGGGGGCTTGTTGTGCCAACGGAGGCCCATTTGCGGGGGGTTGGTTTGGGGCTCCCCTTCACTTCCCCTTTTTTAAGCAGCCGGAGGGCCTTTTTGAGCAGCCAGAAGGCCGAGGTCGGCCTGTTTGGGCAGCGGCCCCCCCTCTTTCCGTTAGCGGCGGCTCATCCGCGGGTTCGCCATGGCCTCCGGGGGGCATTCGTTACTGGGGGGGAGTACTTCCTCGGGGCAGCGGCCCACTCGTGTGCCCTGGGCCCGTCCTCCGTTGGGGGGGGGGAGTGCATTACTTGGTTCAATCTTGCTGGGGAGCTTAATTCCTCCACTTGCCCGCCCTTGCCCAATCCGATTGGGCTGGCTAAACCCTGCAAGGGTGGCTTGAGGCAAGGGGGATACTTTTTCCTCTCCACCTCCATTCCTTGCCTGCGTTGAGCAGGGTTCTGCCTCTATTGAGAGGCCTTTGCCCAGCCAGCAACCAGTGCTTAGCGGCCTCACCCAATATAAATAAATAAATAAACAAATAAAATATATATAAACAGGTTTTGGTTTATTGGTGCTTTGTTTGGCAGCCTATTGCCATTCAGCACCAGTACATTGCCATCTGCTTGGCCTGATAGCCGGGTTCGTTATTCTGGTCAACAGCAGTTGCCACTTCGTATATTGGGGTGGCATGGCTCCAAAAAAGGGGCAAGGCAAACCTAAGGGCAAGCAGCCCGCTCCCAAACCTAAAGGAAAGGAGCCAGCTCCAAGGCGCCCCCCGGCGCGTCCGGCTCTGCCGACGCCGGAAGAGGATGATCCAGTCAATGCGGCGATTCTCCGTAGACTGGAGGCCCTGGAAAGGGAAAGGGGTACACCTTTAGATGGGTCTGGCAGTAAAAGGGCTAGGATGGATACTAATTCTTCCTTTCAAGCACAGGTGCTGGCCCGCTTGGCGCTCTTGGAGGACGGTCAGGGGCCTGCACCGGTTGAGGAACCGGAGGAAGCACCGTCTGGTTCACAAGATCATGGCTGGAGTGACCAACAGGTTGAGGTGTACATGGGCCCACCGAGGCCGGAAGGTAAGACGGGCAACCCAGTGTCAGGCTGGCCCTGGGGCCCCTACCCTCAGGGTGCTCTCGGGTCGCAACCAACACTGGTCAGTGTTCCGCAAGGTATGCAGGCGACTCCGCCTCCACACCAGGGGCCATGGCCGGGGTGGGGTTATCCTGGCGCCACTTCTTACGATTCGGTGCAGGCAGGTGCTATACCAAGTGGGGATGCAGCTCTCCCACTAGGGGATCGCTTGTCCACCACCACTAAGGAGAAGATCCTTAGGGGTGAGTTCGTGGATGTGTTCTCCTTACTGTACAGGGAGCTAGAGAAGAAAGACAGGGAGGACCTCGATGAACGCGAAAAGGAACGTTTAAAAAGGAGGGTAGTGGATAGGAACTGGGCAAATTGGTACCCGGGATTTTTAATATATGCAGCGGTGATAGTTAGGCACCACCCATGGAGGGCTTCTGCGATGCTCCAGTATATGGACATCATTTATAAGGCATTTACCGATTTCCCAAGCCCGGCATGGTCACAATATGACGAAGAATTTCGTATGCATGCAGCCATGAATCCAGCAATGAGGTGGGATCAGATCCACCCTCACTTGTGATTGCAGGTGATGTCCCCAGCCAGAACACCAGGGGGGGAGAGAACACATAGCGGCCATTCTGTAAGGAGAACTGCAGTACATCAAGGTACCCGCGCCCAGGCGGGGCAGGTGGTTCAACGACACCCGCTTTGCTGGGAGTTCACCTCCCATGGGACCTGTGGCCGCAAGGCCTGTTCTTTTAGACATGAGTGTCCACTGTGCGCAGGCCCCCATGCCTTTGCCAACTGCCCCAGGCCGCGGGGTAAGGGGAGTGGCAGGGGCGGTAAGCGCAGAGGGGGGTGGTGGTCTCAACCCCCCCCTTGAAAAAGGGGCCCAGCCCAATTAACTTGGTGATTTTAGAAAACTGGTTGCGGACTTACCCTTGCGTCCGCGACCGGGTTTACCTCTTGGAAGGGTTTCGATATGGCTTCAGGATACCTTACCAAGGAACTAGGGTTTCATATATGGCTCCGAATTTAAAATCAATTTGCGGGATGGAGCATAAAGTGCGGGAAAAGATTGCTAAGGAATGCAGGGAAGGTAGAGTCCTAGGCCCTTTTTCTTCTCCCCCTGTTAAGAATTTGAGGGTTTCCCCATTAGGAGTTGTGCCCAAGAGAGCACCTGGTGAGTATCGCCTCATTCACCACTTATCCTACCCACGCGGGGAATCGGTGAACGACGCGATACCAAACTATTTATGTTCCGTTAGGTACACATCATTCAATCAGGCTTTGAGGGTAGTGCGGCGTTGCGGCAAGGGGGCGGAGCTGGCAAAGTGTGACATCAAATCTGCATTCCGCCTCCTTCCTGTACACCCGGATGATTTCGAGCTCTTAGGGTTTGCCTTTGAGGGCAAATTCTACATGGATGGGGCCCTTCCCATGGGGTGCTCGGTGTCATGCGCTGCTTTCGAGAGGTTCAGTTCATTTTTAGAATGGGCCTTGCGATGCAGGGCTGGACTCGGTAGCACAGCCCACTATCTGGATGATTTCTTGTTGGTAGGTAGGGAGGGTACAGGGCAGTGTGGTTTTCTCCTGTCCAGTTTCATCACTATGGCGGAGGAACTTGGTGTTCCTCTTGCGCAAGAAAAAACGGAGGGCCCCACATCCACCTTGACCTACCTAGGAATAGAAATCGATACAGTGGGGGAGTGCTGCAGGTTGCCTAGTGTCAAATTAGATGCACTGCGGATTTTGGTAGACACGGCAATGTCACAGTCTAAAATTACGTGGCTGGAATTGCAGCGACTGGCTGGCCATCTCAATTGCATTTAGGGTTGTAGCTCCTGGGAGGGCCTTTGTCAGGAGACTCTGCAAGTCAATGGCAGGCCTCCGCCTACCGCACCATAGAGCCAGAGTTACCAGGGGGCTACAGGAGGACCTCCTTGTATGGAAACAATTCTTGGAGTCATACAACGGAGTCTCCTTCTGGCGCGAAGAACTCCTACTGGAGGTGGAGCTGCAAGTGGCCTCGGATGCTGCTGGTTCTTCAGGGTTTGGCGTATATTTTAGGGGGCATTGGTGCTCAGGTGACTGGCCACAGGAATGGTTCCAGGCAGGTTGGGTCAAGGACCTGACCTTCCTGGAATTTTTTCCAATAGTTGCAGCAGTGTGGATATGGGCAGGAGAACTTTCCAATCGGACAGTCCACTTCTGGTGCGACAACATGTCCACCGTGCACGTTATCAACTCCCTGACATCACGGTCTCCCAGGGTCATGGCCCTAGTGCGGGCCTTTACGCTGCAGTGTTTACATTATAACATCATGTTTAAGGCCAGACACGTTCCGGGGGTCAGTAACGGGGTCGCTGACGCTCTCTCCCGCAAACAGATGACGAGATTCCGTCAGCTAGCTCCGGAAGCCGACCAGTTCCCAGTGCGGCTGCCAGAGGAGGTATGGCAGATTGGAGGGCTGAGGCCTACAGGGCAATGTATTTGGCCCTCGCCCCTTCCACACGGAGAGCTTACATGAGGGCGGGTAAGCGGTTCCTGGCCTTCCGGGATGAGGTCGGTCTACAGCAGATCTGGCCCATACCGGTGGCACATTTGATGCAGTTCTGTGTAGCACTAAGAAAGGAGGGCATGGCAGCACACACCATCAGGGGCAAGCTGTCTTCACTTGCCTATGCCAGTAAGGTGGCTGGGTTTGACGATGCAACAGGCGATTTCCGAATTCGGCAGATGCTGGAGGGCTGGTCCCGGGAGAGCAACAGGGCGGCGGACACCAGGTTGCCCCTGACCCCAGAGGTGTTACGTGGGATCGGGGAACAGTGGGTTGCCCTCTGCAGTGGCAGCTATGAGGCCACTCTGTTTCAGGCAGCATCTTTGGTTGCCTTTTTTGGGGCATTGCGGGTAAGCGAGCTGGTGGCTGGCTCTCGCCGGGACGCTTCTGGCACTGCACTGGAAAGGCGGGACATCTCTTTTCTGGACACTAGAGTTAGAATTTGGCTTCGCCGATCAAAAACAGATCAGCGAGGTAAGGGTTCAGAGATAGTGCTGGACCGCTGTTCTGAGGCAGAGTTATGCCCAGTGCTGGCCTTACGACGCTATTTGGCACGGCGTCAGGATGGCCATGGGTACTTGTTTCGGCACGCGGACGGTACCCCTCTCACTAAATTCCAATTTTGGAGCGTGACAAGGAAGGCACTGGAGCGATTGGGATTGGGTGGAGTGCGATTTGGAACCCACTCATTTCGAATTGGGGCTGCATCAACGGCAGCAGCAATGGGGTACCCCAGCGGTGAGATTCAGAGGATTGGGCGATGGAGGTCCCACTGTTATAGAGGCTATGTTCGGGCTTGCAAAATATAGCTTACTTTAGTTATAGGTAGATAGGGAAAGGTTGCTGATGTTGCTAATCCAGTTCCTTTTGCAGGCGCTCCTGGCTGGGATACAAGACGACGTGTACTAGTATGCGGCCATAGCATGATCTTTTGGGCAGCTCACCAGGCCCGGAGATCACCCATCGGGTCTCAACTGGGCCTTAGCGAACTGGCAGTTGTCGAGTGGCTGGGAGGGAGAGGCATGGGATGGCCAGTGCTATTTGATGGCCTTCCCCTGCTATTTGATGAAGGACGAGAGCTTCCGCCTCAGGTCTTGGTAATACACTTGGGGGGTAATGACTTAGGGCTGATGAAGGGCAAGGCCCTTGTGGTGCAGGTGGAGGCCGACCTTGTGAGGATAAGAGCAAGGTGGCCTGGCGTGCAGATTGTTTGGTCAGCCATTCTACCTCGCAAGGTGTGGAGGAACTTGGGTGACCCCAGGTGTATTGACCGTGCTAGGCGGAAGGTCAACAGGCAAATGCGGAAGGCAATGGAAGCAGGGTTGGGTGTCTTCTTACAGCACCCCGATATACGGGTCGAATTCTCGGACCTGTACAGGCCGGAGGGGGTGCATTTGTCTGAGAAGGGCAATGAAATATTTTTACGGGATTTGCAGCACGGGATACGGGCGGTGCTTGGTCACTGAATGGGGAGCAAAGGCCAAAGCAGAGGCTTGGCCTTGGCTGTGGCAGGTTGTGCAAGCAAGTAAACGGAACTGGTGAGCACCTCATGGCAGATCCCATTAGGGAACAGGAGGTTGTCAGGAACTGCCTTCGGGTTCTAAGGCCCAGGGTAGGGAATGATGATCGCCTCTGGGAACCTCTTGGGGCGGCGCCTCCCTGCAAGTTTTAAGGCTTCAGGGGTAGGCGCTCCTAGGTGGCAACCAGCTTGCCAGGCTGCCGGGCGCGAGCTAGATCACTGGCTCAAGACCGGGGCTGGGGTGACCCGCCCTACAAGGGCAAGGAGGCAGGTCAGGGAATGACGCCTGCCTTGCCTGTTCCAGGCTTGCTTAGGTTGTGTTTTGTCCCGTTGCTGCAGTGTTTTTTGTAAGTTAATAAAGTGGCCCTTGTTTAATTCCAAGACTGTTGTCTGTTTCGTTATTCCTGCTGGGGTGGCAACTGAGCTCCTGGACGCCCGGCCCCCGCCAATGGCGCCTGGGTGCTGCTTTGCCGCACCGCGGGAGGGCGGGGCAGCAACAGAAGGGACGCTCAGCGTCCTGAAGCCAGCGGGGGGCGGGGCCTGCCTGTTAAAAGTCCGGGCCCCGCTCTAGCTCAGCCTCTTGGTCCATGTGTTCGCCCACCCGCCCGCCCTGTTCTTAGTGTAGGCACTGGCTGGTCGCCTATGGGGCCAGGTAGGAATTTTTCACCTCTTCCACAATTGGCCATACGGCAGAGATGTTTTCGCCTACCTTACACTGAGGGCAGCGGATTAAGGGCTATAGGAGGTGGTTCTGGGCTTAATTAGGTCACTTGGCAGGTTGTGCAAGCAAGTAAATGGAACTGGTGAGCACCTCATGGCAGATCCCGTTAGGGAACAGGAGGTCGTCAGGAACTGCCTTCGGGTTCTAAGGCCCAGGGTAGGGAATGATGATCGCCTCTGGGAACCTCTTGGGGCGGCGCCTCCCTGCAAGTTTTAAGGCTTCAGGGGTAGGCGCTCCTAGGGGGCAACCAGCTTGCCAGGCTGCCGGGCGCGAGCTAGATCACTGGCTCAAGACCGGGGCTGGGGGTGACCCGCCCTACCAGGGCAAGGAGGCAGGTCAGGGAATGACGCCTGCCTTGCCTGTTCCAGGCTTGCTTAGGTTGTGTTTTGTCCCGTTGCTGCAATGTTTTTTGTAAGTTAATAAAGTGGCCCTTGTTTAATTCCAAGACTTTTGTCTGTCTCGTTATTCCTGCTGGGGTGGCAAAATGATGCAGGCAGCTGATGCCGAGATGAAACAATTGGAGAGTGGATGCGGCATCAATCGTAGGCAGAAATTTGTGAGACTATGTGAGATCATTTGCACAACAGTGGGAAATACCAATGCAGATTGGATCATAGTGCAAGATTACTGCACCGGTACTCAAGCTGTCCCATTTAAGATTTTTTTGGGCAGTGGGAGTAGTAATCTGTGATCAGGAGAAACCAGTTCCCCTAGCAGGGGATGGGATGAACAAACTGCCGAGGTGGCCAATGTACAGCCATTACAAGAAGAAGCCATCACTTGATCTTGGAGAACTTGTACTATCGAACATATTTTTATCCCATTGTTTCGCCACAGAGCTCAGGGTGACATACATGCTCTCCCTTCCTGTCTTTGCAATAGCTCTGTGAGGCCAGCCAGGATTAAAAAAAAGTGATACTGCCAAAGATGGAACCGGCTCAGGGCCTGAAATAATAAAACAATCGCTCAGCAATCCTCCTTCTGTGGATCAATGGAGAACACGAACCTGGGAACAGTTTATTATGGACAAAATCACAGACAATCTCAAATCTCACAACTCTTCCTCTGATGCGACCTCTTCCCACTTTGTATGCACTTGGTATCCATTCTTACAGTACATGACAGAACACGGCCTACTACCTCAAGATCCCAGTTACACCTGAAACCAGACCATAACCACTCCCGCACCACTTTCTCTTCTTCTTCTCACTCCACAATCTCTAACCGCACTACCAAAGCAGATTTTATATAGCTATTTGTTGTACACTAGATCTAAGGCACCACTCTTAGCTTATTTTCTAATTGATATGTTGAAATTTAAAGTTTGCACTTATTTCTATAGTTTTTCACATAAACTTGTTGCTAACTGTGTGTTTATCTTATGTTTTGATATCAATAATAAATTAAAAAATCACAAAAAAAAAAGAATCCTTTTGAAAACTGTAAAAGACCCCCACGAGTCTTTGTTGGAGGGAGAAGTTATAAAATGTATTAATAAATCAATTAAGTCTTTTAACTAAAAACATCTTCTACAGTTATATTGTGTTTCCTTTGTAATAATGGCAATAGCATAGAATAATATAGAATAGTGATTATATTATAGAAATAATAAAACAATCCAATCTAACATTCCAATCAAGAAGAAGAAGAAGAAAAGGAGGAGGAGGAGATTGGATTTATACCCCACCCTTCACTACCAGAAAGGAGTCTCAGAGCGGCTCACAAACCCCTTCCCCTCCCCACAACAGACACCCTGTGAGCAATGCTCCCTCTAAGCTGTGAAGTCTTGTGAGCAAAAATTCTCCTTTGTGAGCTACTGGCATTAAAGTGCTGAGCGAGAGATTTGGCTGCTGCATCAATCAGTTTGCTCTGGAGCCCTCCTTCCTGAGCGAAGTCAAAAATGCGTGAGCTGGAAACTAGAAAACTGTGAGCTAGCTCACACTGACTCAGCTTAGAGGGAACAGTGCCTGTGAGGTAGGTGGGGCTGAGAGAGCTCTGACAGAAACTGCCCTTTTTCAAGAACAGCTGTGCCAGAACTATGGCTTGCCCAAGGTCATCCTGCAGGTGTAAGTGGAGGAGTGGGGAATCAAACCCTGTTCTCCCAGATTAGAGTCCGTGCACTTAACCACTACACCAAACTGGCTCTCAAACAATAAAAAAAAATCATATGGGAAAATAATCAAATCAGCAGCATAACAGCAAGCCACAAAAGCTATGCCAGGGCATAGATACGGCATAAAGCACCATTCAGCAGCCTAAAATCATGTTCATAAAACAGTCCTCAGCTAAAAGCAGACCCCAAAAGTTGCTTTAAAAAAAGATGCAAACACTTAGTTGCAAGCCTGATTTTCAAAAAGAGATGTTTTGGAGAGGCTCCTAAAAGAAAGCAAGGTAGGTACCAGGTGAGCAAGGGGACATTCTGCACGTACCTTATTGATATCCCAAAGAACCAGTTTACATCCATGCTTGGAAAACGCATAGGCTGTTCCCCTTCCGAGTCCATGGGCAGCTCCAGTAATCAGAACAATCTCTCCGCTGAGAGATTTTTTCTTCTCGGGAATGAAAAGTCTCACCAGCTTTTCCGCATGAGAATACAATACGATGAAAACAGTCATAACAGCCTGTAACAGCAAATGCATTATTCTTCCTCCTTTTAAGCGCCCAGCTTTCCAACAGCCTATCATGTTGGAAGACTTGCTGAGTAAAGCTTGGGAGGCAGGGAGCGTGTGCTTTAAAATGCCGAAAGCTGGCATTTGCTAACACTTAAGAAACAAGCTGGGTGGTGATGTTACATTCTGCTGATTAAATAGATTGCATAATGGAAGAGCAACAACTGTAATGTGTGGGTGAAATCAAGGCCGGTCTGATTGCAGCCGACTCAATGGCTACCCCAGCAAGGGGCTTTCAGGGTAAGTGAGAAACTGAGGTAGTTGGCTGTCACCTTCTTCTGCAGAGTCTTCCTTGGTGGTCTCCATTCCAAGTACCAACCCTACTTAACTTCTCAGATCTGATGAGATCGGGCTATACCGTGCTGCCTTCCCTCCCAACAACAGTAACGTAGGATCTATAAAACGGTGTTGATCTTCATTCAGGTGAGTTCATCTTTGGCTAACAAAAGTGTGGGATCCGTTCCTAATGGAGAAGAAGATTACCAATGAACTTTGCCAAATGGAAATTTCCTCCCAAACTACCAATTTTGTAGGAAAATGGTACCCTTTTAATGAGTTCACCATGTCGAATAACATCCTGCCTCAGAATCGATTTTATTGAGACCTCGTACTAATCTAAAACTATCTGCTATCTTTTCTTTTTACAGTCTTCTTTCTGATGTCCTGCCTACTTTGTCTGGGGGGGGGGGTTATTTGGAGCATTTACTCTTGATTTGTAACAGTAATATGTGGTCACATATAATGTTCAAGCAAACAAGGGGGGAATAGTCTAACTTCTTCAATGATTACTTGACAACTGTTGTTAATTTGAACGTTTATTCACTCTTGAATAAGTGTTTTCAGTGTTTACTTCTTTGCACTGTTCAATCTGATTTTTTCAATAAAAAATTATTATTATTTAAAAAAAGGGCGTTCATCTGGTGATGGTATTTGTGTTGACCTACTGAGCTTCCTGCATCATGGCTGGTGGCGGAAAGCAAAGCCTTGGGAATAAATGGCAATTTGAATGTGGGGAAAAGCCAGCTGGACCACTCTGCTCCTTGAAAGACTTCCCAATCCCTTGCCCCCCCCTTCTAAAATAAGAAGAAGAAGAAGAGGAGATTGGATTTATACCCCGACCTTCACTCCCCAAGGGAGTCTCAGAGCGGCTTACAAACTCCTTTTCCCTTCCCCTCCCCACAACAGACACCCTGTGAGGTAGGTGGGGCTGAGAGAGCTCTTTCCCAAGCTGTCCTTGAGGGAACAGCTGGTACAGAGCTATGGCTTGCCCAAGGTCATCCAGCCAGGTGCAAGTGGAGGAGTAGGGAATCAAACCCGGTTCTCCCAGATTAGAGTCCGCGCACTTAACCACTACACCAAACTGGCTCTAAGGGAGGGATTAATAAGGTATTGTTTCTTCAAAGCCATGTTATGTGCATTATCACCTGAAAATTAATATTTTAATGTCTTTTAAAAAAAAAATGGGAAAAGGCATTGGTGAGCTATTCGTTCCAGACTTTTAATTTTTTTTTTGCTGCTCAGTTGGAAAGATTGTGGGTAGGGTGAAGGGAGAGATCAAAGAAATGATGGGGATGTAGGAGAGAAGTGACGAAGGGGAGTCAAGATGCCAGTCTCTCCTCTATATCAGGTATGGTAAAAAAAAGTTTTTGTTGTTGTTCAGTTGCACAGTTGAGTCCAACTCTTCATGACCCCATGGACACCAGGCCCTCCTGTCCTCCACCACCCTCCGGAGACTGCTCAACTCCATGCTCGTCACATAAATAACATTGTCCAACCATCTCAACCTTTGCCATCCCCTTCTTCTTTTACCTTCAGTCTTTCCCAGCATCGAGGTCTTCTCCAGTGAGTCTTCTGGTCATATTTTGGATTATTTCAGTCCACTCTGTCTGGAAGAGGTTGACAACTTGCTCTCTCTGGTCCGTCCAGTCACCTGTAGACTCGATCCGTGCCCATCATGGCTAATTAAAGCGAGCCATGAAGGGGTACAAGGGACACTTAGGGAGAGCATCAACACATCCCTTGTAAAGGGGATGTTCCCTAGTGCCCTAAAGGAGGCTGTGGTACGTCTCCTCCTAAAAAAACCCATCATTAGATCTGGCCGAATTGGCCAACTATCGACCGGTATCTAACTTACCCTATTTGGGTAAGTTAATCGAGAAGGTGGTGGCAGACCAACTGCAGAGCTTTTTGGATGACACCTCTGTGCTAGATCCCTTCCAGTCCGGTTTCCGACCAGGCCATGGGACGGAGACGGTGCTGGTTGCCCTCACAGATGACCTCCGGAGGCATCTGAATCGAGGCGGTATGGCAGTGCTGATGTTGTTGGACTTGTCGGCGGCATTTGACACAGTTGACCATCAGCTACTAGTCCGCCACCTCGCCAATATTGGGATCCAGGGGTTAGCTTTACAGTGGCTTTCCTCGTTTCTCCAAGATCGGGGACAGAGGGTGGCGGTAGGGGAACAACTCTCCCAAAGACATCCACTGATCTGTGGTGTCCCACAGGGAGCAGTACTTTTCCCTATGCTGTTTAACATCTATATGCGCTCCCTCGCCCAGATTGCCCGGAGGCATGGGCTGGGGTGTCATCAGTACGCGGATGATACCCAGCTCTATCTGTTGTTGGGTGGACAGTCAGACTCCAGTCCGGGTGATCTGGACCTGGCGTTGCAAGCCACGGCTGGTTGGCTCAGGCAGAGTCGATTGAAATTGAATCCGAGGGGCTGCCCCACAGTGTGAATGCTCGGTTCTGCCTCCTCCCCGGTATGGTCCCGCATCAGTCTATGCAGTGCGAATGGAAAGCCCCGCGACAATTCGGCCCGGGTCTTTTTGTCCCGCTTCCCTTGCGCTTCATTTTGCCAGTCTGTCCTCAGCCATAGATAGGCAGAGTTTCCCCTCCAAAGCATGCAGTAGAAGGCCTTCTGGGCTGAACACTAAGGCTGGTTTTACATCTGCCTTTCCTGCTGGAATCATTCTACTTCCAAAAAAACTCGCCCACATCTCTTTCAAGTGTGAATCTGCATTCCTTCTCAACTGTCCATATCTGCTAATTGCCCTCTAGCTCTTAAGCTGTAAAGCTCTTAAGCTCACACCTCTGTAAACAAATCCTGTTCTTAACAGCACTTCAAAAGAATGACCCCTTTCACTCCAGTTCAATCAGATGTGGGCATTCCCCTACAACAGCTTTGACACCAATGTGTTACCGGTGCAGGGAGCACTGGAATGAAGCTGTTACAAAAATGCACATGTAAAATCAGCCTTAGGCTCTGAAGAGACAGGTCTCTCCTGTTTCCAAAAGAGTAAGCGATGGTCTGTTGAAAACTGACCAGCATTTATACAGATTGATCAAAGAGTTTCCCAAAAATCAAATTACATTTGTAAATTGACATCAATCGACATTTGATGTTACAACCACTGAAAGGAAATTGCTTCCCACATTCCCAAAGTTACATTTTGTTTACAGAAGGAAACCAGATAACACCTAAATTCTAAATGACAGTTCTTTGAGGATATTTATGTCATTGTGTTCTTGGTGTTCCCAGTACTGAAGATAAACCATTCTTTGATGTTATCTCTGAGATGGAAGTGGGGGTGTGAATCCCTGTATCTCTGGAGACAATCGCTTTGCAAATTAAAGTCTGTCTTTACCCAAAATGGTCTTTCTTGCCAGATACCTTTACTGCTGCTTTGAGGTTTCCTGTTGGGTTTCTAACACCTATGGTAATAATTTACATTGATTCAAGTCCTGAGAATGGAATGTGTATTCCTTCCTGCCTATGTGTAAGTAGAGGCATATCTGCTTAAAACAAAGAATTTGCAAAGACTCATGGGTGTTTGGTTCAGCAACCAAGCTGCTTGCTGTTTTGCTAGCAAAGGCAGAGACAGATACATGGATTTTATAAACTATGTGGTTCATTTTCAAACCCAAACCTTCTATATTTTTAAGATTTTTTACCACAATGATATAATAGCACTTGTTTGCTCAAACTTGTCGGAAATGTATGTGTTTGCAAGTTCTGACATTCCAGTCATTATAGGGTTAACTTGTTTACTTTCAGTGCTATTGTTTAGACTGACCTGGAAGGGAAACCTGGCAGATAGCCAATGTAAGAAAAGCCCAGGAATCTAAAGGAGTATTGATTGGTTACTGTGTTCAGGTGACTTTCTTCTAGGGGTCAAGAAGAAGGAGGAACTCTCCATTGTTGTCTCACCATGTTTTGTAAAGAGTAAGATGCAAAATGTAGCTCTTAGATATGTTATTATTTTTGTAGGTCTCCTGTGAACCTTTAGAAATAAAGTATTTTTAAACTGAAACAAATGTCTCCTCTCCAGTGAAGCAAAGATCCATTGAAACCTCTGAATATTTAAGTATTTTGACTATTTTCTCTAACAAAACTGACAAGCAAAAGTATGGAGGTATGCTTCCACCAAGGACAGTAAACAGAAGGAGAAGCTGATTTATGATCAGAACAGAACGTCTTATGTGAACTGGAAAATCCAGGACGTAAATGACTTCAAAAGTTTAATATCTACCAGCATGTCAATCCTCCATTGTAAATAGCATGCTGCTAATTCCGGAACAACAATAATATGATTGTTGACAATGGCTCCATCATGGAACCAACTGTGGTAATCTTTCTTGATTTTTTTTTTTTTAAACCCTCCACCTGGCAACTGACCTCTTTTTTAAAACCAAAAAAAGGTCTGTACCTGGCAATCTACCAACCAGTAATTCAGTCCCAGATAAAAGAGTAAGAGTCCAGTAGCACCTTAAAGGCTACCAAATTTGTGGCAGGGTATGAGCTTTCATGAGTCATTGCCCAGTTCTTCAGATACAGCTAGAATGTCAGTCCATCTGTCCCATATATTGGAAAGCGGAGTGTAAGGCACCGTCAAGTTGCAGTCAACTTATGTTGACCTTTTAGGGTTTTCAAGGAAAGAGACTAACAAAGGTGGTTTGCCATTGCCTTCCTCTACGTAGGCAGAGACCCTGGAGTTCCTTGGTGGTCTCCCATACAAATAGTGTCTAAGGCTAACCCTGCTTAGCTTTTGAGATCTGACAAGATCCAGCAAGCCTGGGCCATCCAAACCAGGCCATAGCCATTACATTAATTTATTTATTCATTTGCCTATTTATACTCCACTTTCTTCTCCAGTGGGGAACCAAAGGAAGTTGACATCTTCTCCGCCTCCGTTTTCTTGTCACAACTAACGTTCCAAGACTCTCCCTCACAGGGGACCACCATTTTGAACCCTGTACACATGCACATTTTAGCATGGGCCTAGCAATGAAAAATGGAGTCTGGATCAAACTAGTATCAAAATGGCCGTGAGTCATGCCGCGGGCATGAAAGGAATGCAAAAGCAATTCCTCCATTTTCGTGTGAATGCCGTATCTGGTGGGAGTCAACTGGAGGGTCTTTTACCCCTAGGTCCACTCCCTTATAATCTGGCCTTAATGAATGACCTTGATGGACCAATGGTTTGATTCAGTATAAGACAGCTTCACGTGTGATCTGAGATTTTTTTCGTAAATATTGTGGCTCTTCCCACAAGCCAGTCCACAGTTCCTCACCAAAAATAATCATGAGCCACAAGTAAACACTGCTGATAATGAAAGTGGGTGGAAATGTCCAAAGTGACCCTGCCCACACAGTGACTAAGGATATGCATTTCTATCTGCATCAACAATTGCGCCTTGGTAGAAGGACACTAGAATTTCTTACACTATATTTTAATGGAATATATTGGGTCTCTCCAATCCTAGTCTCACATACTAACCACGATTCCACACTGGCTCTCTATATTCTCTGATCTCACTGACATAGGCTCCCCGTCTATCAGGGACAGTCCCTGTTTTCTGGTTTCTGTCCCTAATAAATCATTGATTTGGACTTTGGGGCAAATGTCTTGTTAATAATATGTCTGTGTTAATTGCCAGCATTGTCATCTTTCAAGGGTCACCTGCAAAACTCTAAGTGGTAAATCTCTAACCTGGAGGTAAATGCAACATGTCTCCAACACGCAAACATGTGGATGCAGGTGCATGAGCATTGATGTGTCATCCAGGGCCAAACCTGCTAATTCATGACTTGCAGCTGCTGAGATACATTTTGAGCTCTTGCTAATATACTGCAGGACATTTATATTTTCCCAGTGTATGTTTATCCTAAAGAATCACTAAGTTTTTGGCATTTAAATAGGGCTGCCAAGTCCAACTTGGGAAATATCTGGGAACTTTGGGGGTGGAGCCAGGAGACTTTGGGGGTGGAGCCAGGAGAAAGGAAGTGACATCATTTTGTGATGTCACATCCTGTGATGTTGCTTCCACATGCTGACACATGAACTCATGAAGTTTCCTAATACTGAATCAGGCCATTGGTCCATCAAGGTCAGTATTGACTACTCAGACTGGTAGTGGCTCTCCAGGGTCTCAGGCTGAGATCTTCAATGTCACCTATTACCTGATCCTTTTTTAGCTGAAGAGGCTGATACCTCCTGCATGTCAAGCAGATGCTCTATCACTGAGCAATGGCCCTACTGAATCCTTCCTCATCTCGGCAGAATATGAAGCACTAAGTGCTACACAAGTGCTAAATATGATTTTCATATCATAAGAACAGGAGAGAAGCCACAGTGGATCGGGCCAACAGCCCATCCAGTACAACACTCTGTGTCACACAGTGGCCAAAAATACCAGGTGCCCTCAGGAGGTCCAGCAGCGGGGCCAGAACTCCAGAAGCCCTCCCACTGTTGCCCCCCAAGCACCAGGAATGCAGAGCATCACTGCCCCAGACAAAGGGCTCCATTTAGACCTTGTGGCTAATAATAGCCACTGATAGACCTCTGCTGGATGGGGACAGAGAGAGAGAGACAGACAGACAGACAGACAGAAAAAAGAAAGAAAGGGGGAGAGAGAGAGAAGGAAAAAAACTGGCAGAGGCACTTACTTCCATTTAGACCTTGCGGCTAATAATAGCCACTGATAGACCTCTGCTGGATGGGGACAGAGAGAGACAGACAGACAGACAGACAGAAAAAAGAAAGAAAGAGGGAGAGAGAGAGAAGGAAAAAAACTGGCAGAGGCACTTACTTCCATTTAGACCTTGTGGCTAATAATAGCCACTGATAGACCTCTGCTGGATGGGGACAGAGAGAGAGAGAGAGACAGACAGAAAAAAGAAAGAAAGAGGGAGAGAGAGAGAAGGAAAAGAGCTGTAAGAGAAACTTACCACAGCAACCTTTGCAAGCCACATGCAAAAGCAGTCCCTTCAGTCCCTCCTTAATCCCTGGGCGGACCTCTCATGCTGTGGAAGCTCTCTTGCTGACTTCTTAAAGGGGAAATGTCTGGTGAGGCTTTTTACTGCAGGGCAGGCTCTCTGCAGACATTTCCCTTTTAAGGCAGGGCAGGGCAGCCTCCGACGTTCCCCTGCGTTCCTGCTGGCAGCCATTTTGTCCCCCGGTGGCCAATTTTGAAAAAGCGGGGGTAAGTATTAAAAATTGGTGTTTTCCCCGCCCTACCGGGGGACTTGGCAGCCCTACTTTTAAATCAGCAGCAGGCAGGCTGTTAAGGAACAAATCTGTATAGTATACCAGGGGCTGATAGAGCCTTCTGCTATGCAGTTGCAGAAGATTCAGCCAGTGATTCTTAGTGTGTGAAGAATAGAGTTTCACAATCAATGTGAAAGTTCAGTGGAGGTATGCACGGGCAGTTCACATGAGCAAAACTGTGTGCATAAGAAGAGATAAGGAATGGAGCTTGGCCAGAAGTCCACATTGGGTGGGGCTTAGTTTAGGCTTCTGTCTCTATTGAATAAACAGCAGGCAAACAGTTTCAGGACTGCGCAAACAGCTGAGGATCAGTCAATGTGCAGGGCATTTGCAGAGCAAAATGCATCTCTTACTTGAGATCCCCTTGTTTTTATTGATCGTCCTTTATTCCTACTTGGAGGCATTTGTTAAGCTTTTCGTGCCTACGAAGAGGAAGTCTGTCACAGGAGAGATTGTCCTGATTACCGGAGCTGGCCACGGACTTGGGAGAGCCACGGCTTACGAATTTGCGAAGCGTTGCTGCAAATTAGTTCTCTGGG
This sequence comes from Lepidodactylus listeri, assembly GCA_029233225.1. NCBI lineage: Eukaryota > Metazoa > Chordata > Lepidosauria > Squamata > Gekkonidae > Lepidodactylus > Lepidodactylus listeri. Next base: position 19,629,034 of record JARCFY010000009.1, read on the forward strand.
ATATCAATAAGGTAGGATTAAGGTAAAACCACAGAGTTTCTGGAGATCCCTAGAGTGGATGATGTCACTTTTGGGGTTTCCCATCAGCCAACGGTGCCTGTCCATGTTCCCCCCTCCAGAGTCCTGCCAGCTGCCAGTTGATACAAATTATGAGAGATCACGGGAGAAGCTGAACAACCAATACAAACTATACAAACAACCATGATATAATTACTAAGATATTATTTCATGGAAATTTTTATGCATTTACTATAAAGATTTTTTAACATGAATAGATTTTTACAATACATACGATTTCTCCATGATGAACAAAGTGCTTAGGTCAAATAACTGTCCATGTAGTCACTCTGAACTTCTAATTGTCAGTTTCTTCATCCCTTCAGAGTGCTATGTGGCAATCCCTCCTCTCGGCAATCAAAGCCACAGGATTTCTCCACTTCTGTTAATAGCACATCTGTGGCTTCCCACCAATAGGGTGGCTCAAAACCGGTTTCTGTGACCTCCTTCAGGGCAAATGCTGCAGCAGCTAAATGTATAATCTTAATCTTAGAACACAAGGGAACCCCAACACCCGCCTCCTTCTCTGCTGTTAAACTATTCACAAACATCACGTAATTCCTCTGTTTGATAATTCAGCGAGCTCCACTCTGTGAAGTGCTTTCAAAACAGGCGGCTCAGCTTGCTTGTAAAAACTCTAATCACAACAGTAATTCATAATAACTTGCTTGTAAATACTGTAAACACAACAGCGGTTGGGTCCAGATTAACTTGTCCGCTACTGGAAAGAGAGGTATAATCAGGGCTATTTTTGGGCAGGAACGCACAGGAACGGAGTTCCGGCTGGCTTCTGAGTTGGCCACACCCAGCAGGAACTCATTAGCATAATAGGCCACACCCAACAGCAGAAACTCATTAGGATTGGCTACATTGGGGGTATGTGGCCTAACATGCAAATTAATTCCTGCTGCAAAAAAAGCCCTGGGTTTTGACAACAAACAAGGTAAACAGAATAAGAAGAAAAAGGTGGGTATGGCTGGATGACTACTCTTCTGGTAACATGGGGGTGTGGCCTAATATGCTAATAAGCTGTGCTGTCAGTGGTGTGGCCTAACATGCTAATGAGTTTCTGCTGTTGGGTGTGGCCTATTATGCTAATGAGTTCCTGCTGGGCTTTTTCTACAAAAAAAGCCCTGGGTATAATGTGCACCAATCCTTTCTCCCTGTTGCAGTGTTAGCCAAATTTCTCTATTTGCTTTAATAGAAGGTTGGGGAATTATGATATTAATGTACAAGTGGCATAACTACAGGATCATGGCCTTTGTATACCAGAGTCCCACTTTATCCAGGTCACAGAAATAGATGCAGAGACTAGATAACTAAAGCAAAGTGGTCTCTTTATTGAAGGATTCTTAAATCCTTATAAACAACAAGTAAACATTCATACACACAATACAGAACTAAGGAAGCAGAGGGTGATTGATAGGGAATAGAGGGGGTGAGTTATGGGGTGATACTACCTGTCCAGATGTGCAGAAGTCCATGAAGAAAGGATTATGGCCTAAACCCAGAGGGTAAAGGGGTGGCCTGCCAGTTGGCATCAGGGCAGAAAACACAGGGTCTGAGACCATGGGCCTAGATGGTTAAAGACACTGGAAAACAATGTAGACCAATGGAAGGTCTTTAGGGCTGGTCTCCTGTGAGAACAAAAGATTACCTGGGCTAATCAGGTGTCCCAGGAGGTGTGTGACATCAGGATGGGCAAGGCCTAGATGTAGCCAATGAGCTTCCAGAGGGGTCAGAGTCTGGATTAACAACTGGAGTGAGGTGTGCTGGGGCTAGCTGAATGGATTTTATGACCACTGATGGTTCTGCTAAGGCAGTTGAATAGGTTCCCAGATACAGACAAAAGAGGGAGATGGGTCCTTGATTAGCATCAGGAAGGATCGTCAATAATTTGAATGTTTGATGGGTATCTTAGCATCCTGAGGATGGGGCAAGGAGAGACAACGAACATAGACATGAGATGACACAAAAAGGGCTGGGTGAGGTTCTGGAGACAGAAGGACTATTTGCCAGATGGCCTCTGAATAGCCTTTAGAAATGTAGATACTTCACCTGGTGGAACCCATTGTTATCTCATAAGCATAATCTCTTCTGGGTGGAGGGGGAAGACTGGAGGTTTGCTTTGAAGGTGTCTTTTGAAACCTGAATATGAAATCCCTATTTCCAGAGCTATGGCTTGCTCTCTGTTCCAGAACCAGGAGTGTCTGCCTTGGCCTGAGTTTTGTGGGTCTCTGGTTCAAGTTAGAAGTGGGGTGCCCCTTGCTACTGGGGCTACCGAAGAGTAAAGACAGCACCTCTGGCAACAGCAGACCTCCTATTTGCCTCCATCCCATTGTTGTCAAGAAGCTGTTCCAGACTGCACTGTTAAAGGGACTCTTGTACTCTCGATGCCTTGCCGGATTGTGAACTGGGTGCCAGGGCAATGGTCAGAGCTGTGGTCCTAAGTGGAGTGCCCATACTGGACTATGGACTGTATACTGTGGCCAGGGTAGCCTTGCCACAGACGCATGCCAAGCCAGAACTGGACACACGGCTACAAGAAAACTTCTGCCCATGCTCCACTCTGCGTCTGTACAAGCACTGTGATGCAGACCAGCAGCCCTGGTCCTTATGAACACAGACATGACAGCAGGCCAGAGAGTATGTTCTGGAAGAGGCCAGATGTTCCTGCATGGCAGCCATGAAGGGATTGCTTCTCCATCATGCAGCACATTCCTTCCCCCGAGTCACCCTCAAAGACTGTTGCCCAGCCAGAAACAAAATATGTTACAAGCCTCCCTGTCACCCGTCCGGAAGACGTCCATGATATGCATTGTTGAAGTGATTGCACTCTCCTTCCCCCTTCCCTTCCCTTCTCACACCTGCCCCAAGCGGTGTCACTCCCTGCTGCACATCAACCATAAACTGTCCAACTGTCATTTCTTTTGTCCTATCCATCCAAGGTATTGTTTTTGCCCTCTACATTTCCTGGGAACCAGTGACTGCCCGGCTCTTGCCTCAGGTTACAAATTGGCTACTTAAGGGACACTCACTCTCTCGGAGCTCACACCCCCACCCCACCTTTCAGGTTCCATCCCTGATCGGTTTGGGACCACTCCACATGTGTCGCTGGCTGGCTCACAATCCACCCCTCCCTCTTTTTCCTCCCTTTCCCCTGCACGGTCTACTCATCTCACCAGACAGGTAACGTATCGCCCACTGACGATATTCCTGCTAATGCAAAAGTTGCTGTCCTTTCCTGTCTAATTCTTCCTAGATCAATACTGAGCATATGTGTGCTGGTCATTTTTGTATGCTTGATAATTATTAAGTAAAAGACCAGTTATCACATCAACCTGGTCTCCTTGTCTATTCATGGGCTTTAGGAATTCTGACTCTGGTATACACAGGTGATGTCCCTGCGCTATTTGCCAATTGCCCTTTTTTATATCATAATTCCCCAAACTTGATGAGAAATAAGGCAATTCACAATTTGGCGAACACCATTCCTGAGGGTCCCCTGTTCCCAACATGCAGCATTCTGGGAGATCAATGAGCTGCAGCAGGATAAGAGAAGCAGAAAAATTCTGTTCCGCTGATGGAAGGCTTGGAAAATGCAGTGTGGCTAGGAGTGCCTAGTCCTCCCTTGGCTGGAGAACTCCTGTTTGGCATCTTTGGGCCCCGCTGCTTCTCCATTCAGCAGTGGGAGCAAATGGAGGAGGGGGGAAACATGAGGCCACGCCAACATCATGACATCATTTCAAGTGTGAACCAAGTGACACCACCATGATGGAGTGACATTCTAGAATTCATCCAAAACTCTATGGCTTGTGCTGGAAGTGATGTTGTGGCATTGGTGCAATGCTGATTATGTTCCTCTCAACCCCCATGCTCTCTCATCAGTTGGCAGCGACTGTCTGGCAACCCTAAGTCTGGATCCAGCCCTAGCAGTCTAGACCAGGGGTGGGCAAATTGCAGCCGGGGGCCACATGCGGCCCGCCACAGAGTTTTTTGTGGCCTGCCAAGAAGATTTCAGGACTTCAAGAAAATTGAGCCTAAATTCAATTTGCTCTCTTATCCCATCACTGCTGATATTGATATAGCACCTGAGGAGCTGCAGCTTGAACTTATTGGCATGCAGTCAGATCACACTGTGAAAGAAATGTTTAATGCTGTGACATTAGTTGACTTTTACAAATCTTTGTCTACTGAAAAAAATTCCATGTATGAAGAAATTTGCTGGGAAAATGTTCTCTATATTTGGGTCTACATATATTTGTGAGTAAAGTTTTTCTTGCATGAAGATCAACAAGAGTAAATATACATGTTCTTTAACAGACATTAACTTGCAGGCTGTGGTGAGAATCTCAACAAGCAATCTCACTCCTGATTTCTAAAAAATTGTAGAAAAGTGTGATAGGGTACATTTGTCACATTAAACTGATTCTAAAATTAAATGTGCTTGCAGCTACAGATGATATGAAATTAGCACAATAAATAAATTGAATAAAACTACCACTATTTTATTTAATTTATATTTATTGATTTTTATGATACAATTTATACCTTTTCTGAAATGCAAAGTTAACTAATGAATGCCATCATTTTAAAAGGGGCAGCCCTCCGCTAACCTCCGCTCCCACAAAGCGGCCCCCGAGCCAAAACAATTGCCCACCCCTGGTCTAGACCATGATTCAATCCTGGAACAGAATGCTTGTTGTAGGGAATAAAGAGGGAGGGACGGCCAGACTATATAGCCTGATTTCATCAGATCTTGGAAATTAAATAGAGTCTGTCCTTGGATGAGACACCAGCAAGGAAGACTCTGCAGAGGAAGGAAATTGCAAACCATCTCTACTTTTCACTTGTCTTGAAAGCTCCTTGTTGGGGTCGCCATAAGCTGGCGGTGATTTGACAGAAATTTCCACCACTAAGCTGACTTGGTTACAATTTGCCGAGAGTTAGGTGCCTAAACATTTTAAACAAACCAACAAAAATGGTCTGTATGCTTGGTTCCCCATCAATGCTGTCAGCCTTCCAAATGGAGGGGCCTATTTCCACTCTTGCTATAACAGAGAAGAGGGGTGTAAAATACTGGGTTCTAGACGCCTTGCAGTGATCAGCTCTAGTTTATTCAGTGATTTCAGCAAATGACAAGACTGTCCTTGCTGCCCTGTTTATAAAGCATGCAAAGACCACCCCCCCAGCACACCCCAACCCCAGCAATTGGCTATTTACATTGCAACTACCACACTATAGGTCCATTCCAGGATCCTGGCCAGCTATTGTTCTGGTGGAACAAGCTCAGCCAGTTTACACCACACCCAACACACACCCACTCCCAGTGATAGGCTATTTACGTTACACTGCTTATCTATAGATTAGTTCCTGGATCTATTGTCTTAGAGAAGCAAGCTCAGCCCATTCTAGTTACAGCTAGAGGAAGGGCTTAGGCTCAATACATAACAAGGGGGGAGGGCGGAATGGTATAGCCCAATTTCGTTACATCTCAGAAGCTAAGTAGGGTCAGTGCTCGCAAGGGAGACCACCAGGGAAGACTGCAGAGGAAGACAATGTCAAACCACCTCTATTTCTCACTTGCCTCGGAAGCCCCTTTCTGAGGCTGTCATAAGTCGGTTGTGACTTGATGAGACATATGTCTGCAAAGAGTAAACAAACTCTGATTTACCTGGGGCCTGCATTCATAGGTCATGGGGAACAGAAGCTGTTTCAGTCCAAGAATCCTTAGCCCTCCTTTGCGCAAGAAGGAAAGGGGGAGGAGGAAAGTGTGAGCAAATAGAGACAACATGGAACAAATTGCCTGTTGCAGCAAACTGCACTTTTGCAAATACAAACATAGGCTTTCTTTACTTGGGCCAGTAGCCATACGATCCTGTTAATTATCCCTCTCCATTTGCAGCATGGCACTGAAGAAACAGCTGCAGAATGCAGAAGACTGGGAGCCACAGCTCATGCCTTCGTAGTGGACTGCAGCAAGAAGGAGGAAATCTACTGCACGGCAGAGAAGGTTTTTCAAACTCACTACAACCCCAATATCTTAAAATGAATAGGACAACGTAATTGCAATTGTTCCTAGAAACCTTGCCCCTCCTGCCTCCTAAAAAGAAAGGAATCCTGATACTATCCTTTTTCCATTTCATAATATTATTGTACAACTATGTACTATGGTGACATGTGGCCCCACATCTGTGGATATCTAAATCTGTGGATCAGGGCCACATGGACGCTGAACAGATTTTTGGCAAACTTGGAGGATTTTCCAGGTTTGTAGAAAAATCTGAAACGTTTAAAACAATGCACGGGGTGATTTAAATCCTCCAGTGATCAGCAGCGGTGGCGCCAGGGAGCCACGCTGGGTCCAGCACTGGTGGTGGTGCAGCCCAGGGCTCCACACTGGATCCAGCAGTGGCTATTGGCAAAGTAATTAACACAGCAATGGTGCACAACCTTTGGCTGGATAATCAGCCTGGGTAACAGTCCGCAAGCCTCTCTCAATAAAATGGCTCTTCGTTCTTTCTCTCCAAATTGGATAGTTGCTCTCTGTGAGCCCATCTATCCAGTGACCATGCTGTGCATCACCCGAGGTTGCCATCTTTGTCCCTTTGTTCTCACCTGCTCATGCCAAACAGCCTCTGGTGATCCTTCTACCCATAATAAGGGATGAGCTTATTCCGGCCCATAACCTTTTGGCAGAGTAATTAGCACAGCAATGGTGCACAACCTGATTAAAGTGTAGCTAAAGGTTTATCTAGGAACAACCATACTCGATAGTTGTCTCCCATTTGGGAAACGTGTCTGAGGCATTGTTGATGAAAACTGCTTTCCTCAGGTCTTCGATCTTTTCTTCCGGATCTGAATGGCTACAGTGGGTTGTGTAAAATGCCCTATAGTGCTTCCTCTAGTGACTGGTTTTTCGTGCCCCCCCCCCCGGGCACACAATCTCTCCTCTCTCTTTTAAAAAATGTTTTATTGAAAGCGCTATAATGCTATACCAGGATGTTAAATCAGAGTCATCGCACTCCCAATAAAATGTTTTTTAAAAAACCAAAAACCTCTCAGGGAGAGTGTGCACATGGAGAAAAATGGCAAGAAATGAAAGCAGCACAGTTTGAAATGGCCACAGCACTTCAGAGACGGCTCCTTACCGGAAGGGAAATGATGTGTGAAACAGCTGTTCTTGCACCAGTTTCCTCCATGATGGGCCAAAAACGGAAACCATGTGGATTGAAAAGGTTATGTGAAATCGACCTGTATCATTTTCTTGTGGAATTCACTGCCACAAAATGTAGTGTGGCCACAAAATGTAGTGCCGTCAAGTTGCAGCCGACTTATGGCTACCCCGTAGGCTTTTCAAGGCAAGAACAGTTCAGAGGTGGTTTGCTATTGCTTGCCTCTGCATCACGGCCCTGGACTTCCTTGGTGGTCTCCCATCCAAAGACAGCTTTAAAAGGAGGATTAAACAAAATGAATGGAGGACAAGTCTGTTAATGGCTGTCTAAATGCAGTGTCCAAGCTGAGGCAGAGTACTACCCTGTTGCTGGGAGACAACAACAAGGGTAGGCTCCATGACCTTCTTATGAACTTTCTGGGAGTATTTGGTTGGCCAGTGTGGGAAATGGAGTGTGTGGCAGAACAGTCCTCTGGACTGCAGGCCCTGTTCCACCCTGCCCTCCTGGGTTTTCCCAACACCTGGAGGGGCTTTTCTTCGTTTCAATTCAAGCACTGCCACCACCTGGCCTTTGAAGGAAATTCCCACTGGGAGAGTCAGGACTACCAGCTTCCCTTCCACATTCTAAGGCCTTGCCTCTGTGTCTCCCGCTTCCCAGAGTCTGGGTGGTCATGGGGACCCCTTACTGCCTTTTGCACCTCTAGGGGAGTAGCCACTTGAAAACTGACTGGCCTCCCCTTCCTCCTAGTGCTCCTTTTAAAATAGTGTGTCCAAGATGTTGGAGGACTATGTGGCACAGAGAACCACTACCAGGATCCAAAGTTCTAAAGCATTTAGTAAAAAGAAAATGTTCACAAGCAGGGCTCTTTTTGTAGAAAAAGCCCAGCAGGAACTCATTAGCATATTAGGCCACACCCCTGACAGCACAGCTCATTAACATATTAGGCCACACCCGACGTTACCAGAAGTGTGGTCATCCAGCCACATCCACCTTTTTCTTCTTATTCTGTTTGCCTTGTTGTCAAAACAGTTTTTACAAAACCAATAAAAACATTATTTTCTGTCCCATCTATACAAAATCTTGCCTGAACCAATATCTTATGTCCAACAATTATTCCCACACTGGATTGGAATCAATTCCTAAAGGTTAGGTTCCCATGGAAATCAGCTTGCCTTCCTGCAGAACTAGTATGCTGAATATGATTTTTTAGGGTTGCCAACCTACAGGTGGGGTCTGAAGATCTCCTGGAATTACAACTGAGCTCCAAACTACAGAGATCAGGTCAATGGCTGCTTGGGAAAGTAGAGTCCATGGCATTATGCCTTGCTTAGGTCCCTCCTTCCCCTAAACCCCACCCTCCACTCCCAAATCTCCAGGGATTTCCTCAACCTGGAGTTGTCAACCTTAGCTCACTGGCAGAACAATGCTAGAAGCCAGTTTGGTGTAGTGGTTAAGTGCACAGACTCTAATCTGGGAGAACTGGGTTTGATTCCCCACTCCCCCCCTTGCACCTGCTGGATGACCTTGGGCAAGCCATAGCTCTGTACCAGCTGTTGTCTCAGAGCTCTCTCAGCCCCACCTACCTCACAAGGTGTCTGTTGTGGGGAGGGGATGGGAAAGGAGTTTGTAAGATACTCTGAGATTCCCTTGGGTAGTGAAGGGTGGGGTATAAATCCGATCTCTTCTTCTAGATTTGTGGATGCACTGGATGGGAGTAGTTTGTGGACTATTTTATTCAAGGTACAAAATTTTATTCAAGGTATAAGATTTCATGTGCTACCCACACTTCTTCAGATGGAAGAAGTGTGCATGCACACAAAAGCTTATACCTTGGATGAAACTTTGGACTCCAACTTTGTTCTGCTGCTTCAGATCAACACGGCTACCCACCTGAATTATTACACTATAATACTTTTTACAAGCAATTATGTACCAGTGGAGTGGTTACCATGCAGAGTCTGTCCCACAGGTAAAATTATCCTGTGAACAGGTGGTCTTTACCACAAAAAAGTATCACTACCATCACAAGATTACCAATCGTTGGAAGTCAACTCCTCAGAAGCAGAAATCTCTCTCATTAGGAGGTTTAAGAACATCAACTTTGCTGGCCCATTAAAGGCAGATGTCAGCCCAGTGGCAGGAGAAGAGGGACAATCATCTTCATCAAAAACTCTGCCCACTTTTTAAATTTCACAAAACAGGCAATCTCCAAAGTGCCGCTGACCATGTTCATTTTTAGTTACAACTCTGTTTCTCTGCATATATCCCACATGCAACAGGCAAGTGTTCTGGCAACACACACAACAATGAAGCTACTTTTTCAGATGTTTTCTCTAGCATGGCAGTAAGCACCAAACCACTTTAATACAGACTTTAGACACACATATATTTGCAAGCCATTCCCAACAAGACACAACAATGAACTCAGGCTTCAAACTTACTTTTCTTAAGCAGAAGATGCCTTGAGAAAACTAAAGAGATTCTCAAAAATTAAAGATATCATCAAAACCAGCATTTCCTGGGCTCTCTGCTTTTTTACATCCCCCCCTTTTCTATAATTTTTTAAATAAAAACATAAAGAACAAAATGAAACAAAAAGAAAGAAAGAAAGAGGTATGGGGGAGGGAGAGAGAGAGAAGGAAGGAAGGAAAGAAGGAAAGAAAGCACGAGAGAGAGAGGAAGGAAGGAAGGAAGGAAGGAAGGAAGGAAGGAAGGAAGGTAGGTAGGTGGAGGGGAGAGGGGGAGAGAGAAAGGAAGGAAGGGGAGAGGGAGACAGAGAAAGAAAGAAAGAAAGAAAGAAAGAAAGAAAGAAAGAAAGAAAGAAAGGAAGGAAGGAAGGAAGGAAGGAAGGAAGGAAGGAAGGAAGGTGGGGACAGAAAGAAAGAAAGAAAGAAAGAAAGAAAGAAAGAAAGAAAGAAAGAAAGAAAGAAAGAAAGAAAGAAAGAAAGAAACGGGGGGGGGGGAGAGAGAAGGAAAAGAGATGGGGGAGGCACTTACCGGAGCAGGGAGACGCTACGTCGGCAAGCCAAATGCAGAGCCAGGCCTTTCAGTGCAAAGAGCCCAGCCCCCTGCTTAATCTCTGGGCGGGGCTTTCTCCTGCTGGCTCTCTGCACTTAAAGGGAAAGCACCGGGTGGGTCTTTTTCCTGCCGGCTCTCTGCAGGAACTTTCCCTTTAAGTGTAAACTGCTCAGGCCCAGCAGGGAGGGGGTGGGGCAGGCTCGGAGGCCAGCCAGAACAATGTTCTGGTGCCTTCCTGCTGAAAAAGAGCCCTGTTCACAAGTATACATTTAGCACAGCACCAGACTGAGCAAGGGATTCAGAAGAAAAGGGTTGTTGTTAAATATAAATCAGGCTCCTTAGCTTAGGAAGTTGCCAGGTGTTTACAGGAGTTCCAGTACCTTCAAGCCTCCTTCAGGCCAGCACATGGCAATAGCCGCCTCCTCCATCCCTCAGTTAAGAGTTCTGTATGCTTTGATGGAATCAGCACCAAAGAGACCTCCTCCTCGCTCCCAGGAGTTTTATCATCTCTTTCTCTCACCCACTGACCAGGTCAGGCTGGGTCAAAGAAGCTTTTTCTGAAGTCTCCAGGAGTTTCTTCCTGAAGTCCTTCTAGTATTTAATACCTCCCAATCTCTGTTCCCTGCTTGGAGGGGGGGAAGACTGGACCATTCTATTGTCTGGAGCTAGACCTATTACCAGTTCTTAAAAGGTAGCTGAAGTGAGGCTGAAAAGCCATTGAACTGACTTCCCCCTTCCTGCCTGTTCTCTGCCCAGAGAAAACCTTTTAAAAATTCCTGGTGAAGGTTTTACTCAGCTCAGACCTCCACCCCAAAGATGCGTTTCTTCACAGGGTGCTAAACTAGCTGGTCTATTGATCAACTGATTCTTATGTGCTTGTGATGCTTGACTTTTTTCAAGGTGAAAAAAGAAATTGGGGATGTATCTATCTTGATGAACAATGCGGGAGTGATAGCTCCAACCGATCTGTTGTCAACTGAGGACCATGAGATTCAGAAGATGTTTGAAGTCAACGTACTTGCTCACTATTGGGTAACTTTCCTTAAATTAACAATGCCTTAGGATGGCCTCATTCTAACATCCCTTCATCCTGTTTCTCAGTCACTCATGTGACAGAATGTTGGAAACTGGCTTAGACACAAATTATTTTCCAGTTCTTCTGTTCTTACATTTTTATGACTCTTTAAAAGAAACAGTTAACTTCTGCAGAAAGCTCATGCCCTTCTTCTCATTCACTTTCAGACTTCAAAAGCCTTCCTGCCGGCCATGATGAGGAAGAACCATGGCCATGTTGTCACTGTGGCATCTGCTGGTGGTCACATAGTGGCGCCTTTTGTTGTGACTTATTGGTGTGTACGGCAGTGATGTTCCCTATCAGTGAGACGGATATTTTTCCAATTATAGGAGAGACATCTGGGTTTTTGTACTTTTATTTTTCCTTGCAGTTAGGCTATACTATAAGCTAACATCCCACCAACACAGCAAATAAATACATTTTTCCTTATCATAATCTTACCAAGGACCAGAGAGAGATGGTTTGCCATTGCCTTGTCTCTGCATTGTGACCCTAGAATTTCTTGGTGGTCTCCCCTCAAATACTTACCAGCACTGACCCTGCTTAGCAGCCAAGATCTGGTGAGATCAGGCTAGTCTGGGCTATCCAGGTAAGGACATGATTGGGCTAGCCTGGCCCATCCATATCAGGCAGCCTATAAATCTGTAGTTTGAAGAAACAGAGGTCTGAAGCCTGCTACGTTTCCAAGATCTGTCATTATTGGCCTAGCCTGGGCTATCCAGGTCAGGCACTGGTCATATCCCAGTATAAATCTGCAATCCAGACCATAATTGTGCATACTGGAAATTGATACAGTTCAGAGCAAGCCGCTTTGGGTTGTCTTGCTATCTCATGCTTAAATCACACGACTCTGAGGCTGTGGTCACAGTTCTGTACTGAATGTATTTTTTCATCACATTATGAAAGCATACGCGCTGACATGATGGAAAATGCATATAAACCGTTTCACATAACAGCTGTTTCAGTGCGCTGCATGAAGGACACTTGTTTACATATCGACGATACTAATCTGTGAGTTAACACATAACATTCTGACTGCTTCATTGAGACAAATTCTTTCTGTGTAAACAAGTGTTATTCTCGCAGCACACTCTGAAAAAGCTGTCATGTGAAACGCTTTATATGCTTTTTCCGTCATGTGTGTGCGTATGTTTTCATAATGTGATGAAGAAATATATTCACTGAAGCCTAAATATATTTTCATACTACAACATCACAGTTGTTTTTGTTATTGACTGCATCCTTCTCGTGATCTCTCAATTGTTTCTATACTACAGCATCCAGGTGGGACCTGGGGATCCCCCAGAATTACAGTTTATCTCCAGACTACACAGATCAGCTCCTCTGGAGAAAATGGATGTTTTGGGGGGTGGACTCTGTGACATTGTGCCCCAGTGAGGTCCCTGTCCTCCTTAGGCTCCAACCACAAATCTCTAGGGCCTTTTTCCCACTCACATTGTGCCGGCGTTCTGCCTCCGTTTGTCCCGGCGCTGAGTGTCAATTTCACACCCTTTGCTGCGGCGCGTGTGTTAATACGGGGCTTCACGACATTTTCTCCGCACCTTCGGTAAACCTAAAAAAAAAAGGTTTACTGAAGGTGCGGAGAAAGCGCGAAGCCCCGTATTAACACACGCGCCGCAGCAAAGGGTGTGAAATTGACACCCAGCGCCGGGACAAACGGAGGCAGAACGCCGGCACAATGTGAGTGGGAAAAAGGCCTCAGTTTCCCAATCTGGATCTGGCAATGCTACCCACGTCCCCCATCAGTGGCCAGGGGGACCTGGCAACCCTACCTGGGATTCTTGACCCATTTTTTGACCAGTTTGTTAACTGTGATTAGTACTGACTGTGGTTTGTCATGACATTCAAATGCAGAGATCCCTGACTGTTAAATAATGTCTCTACCCTCTCAGACTCTTGCTTACATAGAGGGCTGCTCAGAACTGAAGGAAAATTTTTAGCAGCTCCGGCTGTTGTAACATTTGTTTCTTCAGACTGATGCCACCTTTGGAGCCGGAAGAAGTAGCAAAACAAGTAATGGAGGGGATACTAACCAACCAGAGAATGATTTTTGTTCCACCGTTTCTGAAAATCAGTGTCATGCTGGATAGGTAAGTTTGTTGAACAATAAAATCCGACAATAAACATCCAACGGTTGTTCTTCTACTTGTTATGACTTTGGCCAACATTGTGTTTAATGGGTTCCCTATTGTTTTGGGATGTTTGTTTCAGATAAGAGAGTCAATACAAAAGGGCTACCCTAATAAGATGTCTTCATTTTCTACCAAGGTTCCTTCCGGCTCGTGCCGCTGCTGCTTTGTGGAGGCTGAATGAACTTAAATTTGATGCCATTGTTGGATACAAGGATAAAGAAAACTAAGGGAATGGATTATTCCATTTGATTTCATTCCACTTGCTAGCCCATCAATGATTTCATTCTGGCTGTACAGTATAAGCCTATGCAGTGTTACTCCAGTGGAAACCCATTGTCTTCTGTAGGCCTAGATTGGGATAATTCTGCAGAAGATTTAGAACAGAATCCAATGGCACCTTTAAGACCAACAAAGTTTTATTCAAGATGGGAGCTTTCGTGTGCATGGACACTTCATCAGACATTGAAATGGAATTACAGATCATGGTTGTATATATAGGTAGCTTGTTAAATTAGCATGCAAAATAATGAAAATATTTTTAACAGATCAAAAGAATGGCAAGCTGGTTTCTGGTTATCATCTGTTTCGGTTCAACTTGTATGTGTGTGTGTGTGTGGGGGGAAACAACAAGGGTAAGTTAGAACTGGAGATTGCATTGTCTGACACTCAGACCATGCAGGGAGTAACTAGGCATTAGCCCCCATAAACAGTATAAATGTGTACAAATAAAATGATCGATATAAACAGTATATATGTGTACAAATAAAATGATCAGACAATCCTGACGCCATGGGAGTGTGCTGGGGTGATCAGAAGCAGGAACGTCTGTCTGTAACCCATAGCAAACTGTTTGCTACAGGACTTTCCGAGGTGTTTTTTAAATCCACTTGTGCAGCAGATAAAAACGGGTTGCTGATGGCTGCGGGGCGCTTCCCAGATGTTGTCTGATCACGCTCCTTTAATCCACCCAGCATTTGCATCTATGTCAGGGTGAACTGTGCGTGTGACCATGACCTAAGAGTATTTCACAATACGCACATACCTAATGGGAGGCATATAAAACACTTGAACAGAACTCACCTCTTCCCTTCAGCCCACTAACGTTCATGGTTATTAGAGATGCTGAAAATTTCACAGTGAATGTGTTTGACAGCTGTACATGCAGCTGTCCAGAACGCAGGCAAGCCAATCACTGGATTGGTTCAGCTTGCATTGAACAACTCGAACAGCTGCTGAACCGAAGTTGCAGCTCCAGCTTCTCTCTGATTCCTCACCTTGCAAGGACCCAGGAGAAAGTTTAGAAAGGAAGACCAGAAGCTGACCATAGCTGATATCAGCTGTGGTTCTGTTCTTTTGATCCCCCAAGCTTCTCCCTGCCCCGGAAAACTGGAATACAGGGAGTAACTTGGAGTGGTAGGAAAGAAGCAATTGGCTTCTATTCTCTCTACTGCAAGGCTCCAACTTTGTAAGTTTTGGGTGTACATCACTTCTGTTTGCCCCACTCCAAATTTATGATCGGGGGGATCACAAGCCAACTCCCAGCTGAGGTAGAAGGGGGCTCCTGAACATCCGGGGGGTGGGGGGGACACTGTGTCCTACCAGCAAGGCTGGTTGGAGATCAGAAGCCCGCTGCTGAGCTCCAACTTCGTTGTGCCCCAGCTGTACCTGGACACAGCAATTTTTTCAGTGGAGGGGGATGTAGATCAGAAGCTCCTACCTGTGCTGGAAGGGGGCTTCTAATGAACACTCCCCCCTCCTGGAAATATTCCTGTGTCCTAGGAAGCCTGAGGTGTAACAAAAGTTGGAGATCAGCTGTAGAACTTGCTGATCAGGGATCATCTGGGAGTGGGTTTCTGATCCCATGCCCAACCAAGCAAGGTTAGGATGTGGCACAGTTTTCCGGGGCGGGGGGGGGGGGGGCGTTCAGAACCTAGATGATCCCAGTGATTAGTTGGGAGTTGGCATCTGACGCCCAGGAAGACTGGGCCACAACACAGTTCCTCCCATAAGCGCTCAAATGCCAGACAATGAGGGATCAGCTGGTAATCCACTTCCTGTTTTGGTGGGTATTTATGTGTGTGTGCGTGTGTAGGCTATAGCTAGAGTCTGGCCTCCCCCTCCTTCCCTTCCCCCCTGCTCCCCCCTTTCTCCCTTCTCAGTAGTTCTATATATCAACCCCCATATTAATTTTACGCCATCTTGGTTTTTTACAGAAATTGTCTTTTACTGTTTTTATGGATTTGAGTAATTATATATTGCATTTAGAAGATTTTTAATTATATATTTACAAGATGTTGTCACCGGCTCTGGGTCAGTTTCGGGGAAATCGGGTTATAAATGGAATTAATTAATTAATTAAGTGCTTGCATGCCCGGAAGTCATGGTGACTTCTGGCAACCCCTGCTGGGAGCTTGGATGCTTTTTCAGAGAAGTGGTTTGATAGCCTGCCTCTGCATCCTGCGCCCTGGTATTCCGTGGAGGTCTCCCTTCCAATTGCTTGCCAGGGTTGTCCCCGCTTAGCTTCCGGCACCTGACAAGATCAGGCTTGCCTGGGCTATCCAGGTCAGGGCAGCTGGTAATCCACTTCTTTTGGTTGCGCCTAGCCTGTTTGTGCCAAACAGATAAAAATGGATTGGAAACTGCTGAACTGTCAACAGATCTGCTGCCTGATTGCTTCTGGTGAACACCATGTGAGGCTGAACCAGTGGGTGTTCAAATATTAGTAATGGCTGCTACTCCACACAGTTCCTGTGGCTCTGGGAATCGGGGAAGAAGAAGAAGAAGAAGAAGAGAAGAGATTGGTTTTATACCCTGCCCTTCACTACCCAAGGGAGTCTCAGCTATAAACGTTTCTCCACCCTGAGACGTCTTCTGATCTAGTGATTACCCAATCTGAGAAACCCAAACCTAGCTAATTATGCATTTTAACACCTTGTTCTGGCGGATCTATTGATTACCCAAATGGACAAACTCAAACCTAGCTAATTATGCATTTCAACACCTGGCTCTGGTGGCAAATACATGATGCATGGTCTGATATTGAGTCTCTCTCTAAACAGCTAGGACATCAGCATGCATAAACAAACATGTACATTCTTCCATGACTTCAGGGAGAGAACTTGCAAACTCCAACAGAATGGCCAAAGGTTACCCAGGACACCTTCATAGCAAGACAGGGATTTGAAACCAAGTCTTTCACCAAACTGATTCCATAGATTCTGTAATCTCACCAACATACAATCCCAGTTTATCAGGGACAGTCCCTATTTTTCTGGTATCTGTCCCTACTAAATCCCTTCTTGGACCCTGGATGCCCTGTTAATATTTTGTTCGTGCCAGTGCTGGCATCCTTGGGAAGTAGAAACTGTAGCTCAGGCCATCCATGGCACAGCTGAGAGGTGGCACTGAGGCGGTGAGGGAGGATCTGGCTGGCCAAGAAGCAGCTACATCTGCCAAGGAAATTGCCTCTACCCCCTTTGGGAGGGACTTCCTGCCCAGGAGGCTGGAATCTGGAATGGAGCATGTGCAGATTACAGAGTTAACTTTGTATGAGGCTGGCAGCTGGCTGATGTGGAAATGTGGAAATGTTGGCTCCTTATTTCAGCAGGAGAGCCAGAGATAAGAAGGACTCAAGGTGCTTCATATAATCCTAAGGTTGCCACCCTCCAGGTGGGGCCTGGAGACCTCCCAGAATGACAACTGATGTTGATCTCCAAACAGCAATCAGTTCCCCTGGAGAAAGTGGATGCGCTAGAGGGTAGACTCACTTTACCCTGCAGAGGACCCTCCCCATCCCAGACTTTGCCCTCCTCAGGCTCCAGCTCCAAATCTCCAGGAATTTCCCAACCTCAAGCTGGCAAGCCTACTTAACCCCTTGCCCCCTCACTCCAAGGACACTGGGCTTCCTTCCCACTGAGCCAGGGTTGTTAAGCAATTGGCATTGGAAGCCACCTCCCCCCCCCCCCCAGTATGTTTAACCCAAAGAACACTCCTGTTTCTTAAATCAGGAGAGGGGAGGGCTGTTAGACATAAAACAGTACATTATGTCAGTGTCAGAGAAGAGGCTGCAGTAGTGTAACAGTGAAGGGCCCACACAGTACGAATAGGAGTGTTACAATCCTCTGTGAAAGGTTGTCAGGGGTATTCATGAGCAGTTCACATGAACAAAAATATATGGATAAGAGAGGGGTCAGCTATTTCATAAGTCCCTATTGGGTGGGGCTTAGTTTAGGCTGTCTGTTGAATGAACAAACAGTGTGCAAACAGCTGAGGATCAGTCACTTTGCAGGACATTTGTGGAGCAAAATGCATCTCTTGCTTGAGATCCCCTTGTTTTTATTGATTGTCCTTTATTCCTACTTGGAGGCTTTGGTCAAGCTTTTCATACCTGCAAAGAGGAAGTCTGTCACAGGAGAGATCGTCCTGATCACCGGAGCCGGCCACGGACTTGGGAGAGCCACAGCTTACGAATTTGCAAAGCATCACTGCCAGTTGGTTCTCTGGGATATCAATAAGGTAGGAAGCGATCAGTGTGAGGGTGAGAGTCTGGATCGTTAAGAGCAGTTGAGCCATTTTCGGAAGCATTCTATAAAAGAGTCATCTTGTGAAAATTCAACTCAGCGCAGTTTTAAAATCTTGGCGACTGTCATTAAAACCGCACTGGATCATCTCTTCAAAAATCAGATGGCAAATTGTAACTTTTGTGTGTGTGTCATTAATCCCGATACAAAGGCCCATTTATGTTCAGAAAAGCAAATGCTGTACATGTAGAATATTTTAGGATCAAGCTAGAGCATCCCCAGATCAAGATCTTAGGTAACAAGGCTAGGAAAGCCCCTGGCTTGAGAACCAAAACAGCAGTGTTGGTTGCATTCAGCATAAGGGAACACATGTCCAGCGTCTGGGACAGTTTCATGAGGTTTCCAGGAGACTGAACTGGGACGTCATTGGCACTCTGAGACCTCTTTGTGCTCACTCAAGGTTTGCCTTTGGTGGCTTGAGTTTTTGAACATCTACATTTTGCATCTTGCAGGTCCACGTATTATTCTTTGCATTTGAACAGTAATGGTTAGATACAGGGTTCTTTTTGTGCATGTGTGATGGTACACACTATTACTGAGTACTTGCACCTTTTTTGGGGGGGGGGCTATCCCCAAGACCTGATCCTCGTGTGCCAGCCTGCCCCACTCAGTGGAAGAAAGAGAGAATGGACCCTCCCCAACAGTGTAGTGGGGGACTGGGTCTACATAAAAAAGGAGGGGGGACTAGTGGGAATAAACACAAGCTTATATAAGAGTTCTTTTTAACCAAAAAGCACACATTAAATAGCTGCCTACAGATAGAAGTCTCCATTCGCAGCTGCTGAATGACCTTGGGCAAGCCATAGTTCTGCCAGAGCTGTTCCCTCAAGGACAGCTCTGGAAAGAGCTCTCTCAGCCCCACCTACCTCACAGAGTGTCTGTTGTGGGGAGGGGAAGGGGAAGGAGTTTGTAAGCCGCTCTGAGACTCCAAGCCGCTCTGAGATCTCCTCCTCCTCCTCCTCCTCTTCTTCTTCTTCCTTGTTGTCACTGAACTCACTTTTAATCCCTTACTACAACGTGGGGCCCTTACTTTCATCTTACTCCACCCCTCATTCTCCTGCCCCTTTCCTCTGTCTCTTTCCTTTTCACACTCCTCTTCACAAGACCAGCTCATGCACACAACATGCAGTTGTCCTGCTGCCATAATGGTGGCCTGCCTGTTGTCTGGGGCTGACTCTTAGGCTGATTTCGCACTGGCCAGTTTCCTCTCGTTCTCTCTGGAATTTCCCCTCCCAGTTTCCTCCGAAGTATTTTCTTCATTTTCCCACTTGGAACCTCAGCCCTTTTGATATAGCGTGACGAAGGGTTTTCTCCCCCAAAATTTAGAAACTCCCACAATGGGGCGGCCCTGATGAAAGGCGGGCGAGTGGGCGTGTTTTCATTTTGGGTTCTCCCCCAGAGCAAACAGGAAAATCCTCTAAAAACAGGGTTTGCTCCAGGGAAACTCCGGTACAGCAGGGCAAAACTCCAGAGCAAAACGTGAGCCCGGAGCAACTAGTGTGAAATCGACCAGAAGCTCTGGTGCAAGCATGAGGGCAAACCTGGGGCAAACGCTAGTGTGAAATCAGCCTTAGAGCTGACACAACTGCTCAACAGTTGAGTGGCAGAGACCAAGGCACATGAGGAGCCAAAGAGCGAGGAAGAGCTCCCCAGCTAGATCCAGGGTGCTGAGGGGAGTGGGGGTGGGACATCCAGGAAGATGCTGGAGATGAGGCCGAAAGCTGGTCAGTTGCCATTTCAACAGAGGCTGCATGAGGGCCATAAACTTTGGAAAGATAGGGGCTTATGCTGACTGCTAAAGGGTATTTAAGCTCTTGCTGATAGGAGCCGATGAGGATGCAGCAGGGTGAGGCCCTTGGTAATGGTGGGGGGAGGCCTGAGGGAGGAAGAGTACCCAAGTGGCCAAGAATGTTATGCGCTGACTCCCCTAACTGAAGCACCGAGAGTACCTGTCTTAGAGTTCGGTTGGGGATGAAGAGGGCAGGTGTACATATTAAGATGTTTGGTTAATATAGCAGAGTTTGCCCTGTCATAGGAGTGTGCAGTAAAGAAATATGCCAAGAATTATATTGCAAAAAAAGTATATTTTCATTCAAGACAAGTAGATCCAGTTCACATTTAGAGAAAGACACCTAATCTAAAGAGTACTTTCCCTATCACCAGTGGCCAACTTGTCTGACATTATGTATGTGGGAGTTCAAGGGCGTCCTGTCTACAGGAGAGAGCTGCAGAGACATGTGTTTCCATGGAATAATATAAAGATGTGTTTCCATGGAAGGCCATGTGCAGATAGTGAGAATCTTAAAGCTACATAAGAATCTTAAAGCTACAGAAAATCTTAAAGCTACATGAGAACCTTAAAGCTACAGAGAACTACATCTCAAAGAGCCGGCACGCCTTGAAATGCCACTGGGCATGCTCAAAATATACTTCTTCTTCTTCTTCTTTTATTGATGAAAAATTTCAACATGTTACAACAAAATTATTACATAACATTATAGCTTAGAGAAGACAACTTGAGATATACATAAAATTCCATAAAAACCAGATATTCAACTATTAAGCTATAATAATCACATTAACTGAAGAACAAAATTCATCTTTTTTTGATAAATATTCAAGAAAGGGAAACCATATTGCCACAAAATTAGATTGATAATTATCATTAGTCTTTTGCTTTAAAGATTCTGTAATCTTATCTAACATACATAATACACAAAATTTCAAAATCCAGGTATGAACTGAAATTGCTTTAGAACATTTCCAGTATTTAGCTATTATCATCCGAGCTGCCGCGCTGAGATACTCTAACAGAGTTTTTGTTCCTGCTGTGCTATCTAATGGCGGCCAGATATTTAGTACCAATATTTTAGGGTCTAATGTGATTTTTTGAGAAGTAATATCATATATAGTTAAAACATTTTTCCAAAATTGTTGAATAATATCGCATTGCCACCAGACATGCCATTAGGTACCCTTCTCCTTACATTGTCTCCAGCATTTGTTAGAGATTGATTTGTTAATATGATGTAACTTAAGAGGGGTTAAGTACCACCTTGAGATAGTTTTAAACAGTTGGCTCCTAATCAGGGGTCATTTCGTAGAAAAAGAGGTGCAGGAGCTCATTAGCATAACTCATTAGCATAACTTATTTGCATATGCTACAACACCTGACATCACTGGAAGTATGTCAGAAGGCAAGAAAGAAAGAAAGGAAGGAAGGAAGGGAGAAAGAAAGAGCTGGCAGGGGACAGCTACTAATCTTAAGTATTAATGATATTAATACTAATCTTAAGTATTAAAGATATTTCCTAAACATGGCAAGTATAGCAGAAAATTTTTTTGTATCTTGGTTTAATAGGCTAATAGGACGATAACAGCTAGGGTCTAGCATGTCTTTTCCTGGTTTTGGAATTAAAATAATAGTAGCATCGTTCCATGAGGGTGGCATCTCACCTTCTGTAGTTATATCATTACACATTATGTAGCTTTAAGATTCTCACATAGCATTTAAGTATATTTTGAGCATGCCCAGTGGCATTACAAGGCATGCTCGCTCTTTGAGACTTGTTCCTGCTGTAAACTGGCTGCCTGTTAATTAAGATAGTGAAGGGTGAGTTTCTTTATTTTGCTGTGTAGTTTCAATAGGTACATATGCCTGAATTCTTTACCCTATAGACTTTGTTTCTTTAGGATTTCATTGTCCCCATGTAAGAGGGATTTCCCTGACAAAATGCCATAAAGAGTGCATAACGGCATGTGTCACTTTTGGAGATTTTCATATAGGCAAGTGTTTATTTACTGCAGGGTATTATAAAATTAGCAATTAATATGCTGTGTCTTACTTATTCACTTTCCAGTTTAATGTACTGCTTTTTTTCCATACAGTGACCTGATGAAGAAGATGAAATGAAGAGTATAATCTAGAGCCTTCGTCATCTTTATATTATTCGTGCCTAGTGTACTTAGCCTTATACTGCGCTTTGTATTACTTCTTTGGATCTTACTGTCCTTTGCAATTGATGGTTGTTAATTTGTAATGCTGTTACCAAATAATTACTTTTGTATATTACCTGCAGTCTTTATTGTATGGTCTGTTGACCTTTTGATTGTTGCATCACCTGTATGGTTTTGGTATTGTTAAGGTTTGTTTAATCTCCACAAACCAAGATTTGATCCTGTTTTGGAATATCATTTTGTGGGATGCAAAAGAGTAACTTTTAAAAAACTGATGTCCATTTGCAGCATGGCATTGAAGAAGCAGCTGCGCAATGCAGAAGACTGGGAGCGAGGGCTCATGCGTTCGTGGTGGACTGCAGCAAGAAGGAGGAAATCTACTTCATGGCACAGAAGGTTTTCCCAATTTGCTATGATTCATTTTTTAAAATATAGGATAACATAACTGAAATTATTCCCTTCCTCCCAGCTTCCCTTCCAGGTTCTGAGACCTTGCCTTCATGTCTCCCACTGCCCAGCATTTGGTCGTCACAGGGACAGTTTACAACCTTGTGTGCCCTTGGAAGAAGAGAGAGAGAAGAGATTGGATTTATACTCCGCCCTTCACTCCCCAAGGGAGTCTCAGAGCGGCTTACAAACTCCTTTCCCTTCCCCTCCCCACAACAGACACCCTGTGAGGTAGGTGGGGCTGAGAGAACTCTTTCCCAAGCTGTCCTTGAGAGAACAGCTGGTTCAGAGCTATGGCTTGCCCAAGGTCATCCAGCCAGGTGCAAGTGGAGGAGTGGAGAATCAAACCCGGTTCTCCCAGATTAGAGTTCGCGCACTTAACCACTACACCAAACTGGAGGAACAACCACTTGCCAACTGCCTATCTTCCCCATGGCACCCCTTTTAAAATAGCGTGTCCAAGATAGTGGCGGTTTATGTGGAACACAGAACCACTCCCAGCATCAAAAGCTATGAAGTATTTATTAAAAAGAAAATGTTTACAAGCATACTTGTAGCACAGCACCAGACTGAGCAAGGAATCCAAAAGAATTGGGTAACATGCAAATCCTCTGTCCCTTTCTCTATACATGCCCTGTCAGATGTTAAAATAGGACAAGCTACTTTTGCTTAGGATGTTACAGATCCCTATAGAGTTTCCTCTACCTTGACGCTTGCTCCAGTTCTTGAGGCGAGCACATGGTCAATGGCTGCTTTCCCAGAGGAGCGGTCTATGTCTGCTCATGAACTCAGCACCCAAAGGAAAAAAAGAAAGACTTCCTTCCTTCTGCAAGGAGTTTTTTATCATATCTGTTTCTCCACCCACTGACCAGGTCAGCCCAGGTCAAAGAAGTGTTTTCTAAGGCTTCTTCCTGGAGGTTATTTCTGGATCCATTCTAGCCTAAATTCCTCCACATCTCTGTCCCTTGCTAGGAGGAGGGGGAGAAGGGGGGAAGCTTGACCATCCCATTGTCTAGACCTAGCAGCCTTTGTATGAAGGTAAGTCTGGAGAGCAATTGCACTGACTTCCTCCTTCCCAGCCTGTTCTCTGCCCAAAGGGGAAAAAAATCTGTTAAAATGCAAACTGGAGGTTTGGCTCATTTCAAGCCTCCCAGGAAAAAAATACATTTCTTCACACTTTGCCCCAGAATTCACCAGGTTCCTTTTAGAATGCCACAGGGACATAATGATTGTGTCACGAGGGCTCTTTCCTCATGTTCTGAGGACTTCATGCATTAGGTTACTATCCCTACATAGCTGCCCATAGCCTTAACCTCTACCTGTGTTCCATCTGTGCAAAGATAGCGCCTCCTCCTTCCATAACATGGCTCAGGCTTGGTTCATGCATTCACCAGCAGGATGATAGCAGGTCAGTTCCGAGTCAACAGATCTCAGCCTTGATAACCCTTGCACTGACTCATCATGGCAGAAGTTCTGGCAGCCAGTTTTGCATCATGGATTGTCTAGGCAGTTTTGAACATGATCCCTGCATGCTGGACCTCTGCAGTGATTTAGGCCCCAAAGGAATTGACCTCTCACCCTCCTTGGCAGCCCTGCTACTCATAAAAATGGCATAGCCAGTAGTTCATTGAACTCTATAAAATCCCTGCTTCCAAGGATAACAAAAGCATAACTTCATTTGGAGGAGAGCTTTTGTAACACTCAAAAAATATGACTTCATATAATTTCACTAAGGGATTAATTGCCACAAAATGTAGTGGTGGTCATTAGGTTAGAGAGCTTTAAGGGAGGATTAGACAAATGGAATGAAGGATAAATCTATCTATGGCTGTTAGTCATGATGTCTAAAGGCAACATCCATTTTTTGAGGCAGTGAACCCCATTGTTGAGAGAACAGTAAACATGGGCTTCGGCCTCCATGCCCTATGAGGATTTGGTTGGCCATGTGGGAAACCAGATGCTAGATTAGGTGGTCTATGGCCTAATTCTGTTTTATACAGTTATGACATTTGACTTACTAAAGGTGAAAAGAGAAATTGGAGATGTGTCTATACTGATGAACAATGCTGGAGTGATCTCCACCACAGATCTGCTGTCAACCCAGGACCATGAGATCCAGAAGATATTTGAAGTCAACATTCTTGCTCATTACTGGGTAATTTTTCATGAAATCAGTAATGCCTTAGTGGAACTCTGTTTTAAGATTAATTTTATAAGTGTGAAGGACAAGTGGTCCAGTATGTTGCAGTGTAGAGGGTGGATATAATAGTAGCTGAGCCACACTATAGTACACCAGAAAGTACTAAATATGTGGCTCCAGAGTAGGACGTGAAAATTATTATATCACTATAAAGATTTATTTTACAGTGCTGACACCAAACATTAAATACTAAGTGAAAAATCAGTTGGAGGAATTTACACATCACAAAGTACCAGTATGAATCATTACACAATAAACAGGCAATTTAAAAATCCAACTAGGCAGTAATTTACTGAGGAACAGGGGTCATTTCGAGCAGGAGCTCGGGGGAGCGCAGCTCCGGGAGTTGGTGCAACCCCCCCCCCCAATGGGGGAATGCCTGCTTGTGTCATGGCTGCAGCAAAATGACCCCGTCCCCTGGAAAGGTCCTTGTTCCTCCGACCAGCCTTCTGAAGGCTTCAGCCACCACTGAAGCTATCCTCCCAGAATAGTGGTATTTCTGAGGCTTGGATTAGTAGCTGTCCCCTCTCTGCCAGCTTGCTTGCTTGCTTGCTTGCTTGCTTGCTTGCTTCCTTCCTTCCTTCCTCTCTCTTACTTTTCCTCTTTCTCTCTTTCTCTGACATACTTCCAGTGATGTCAGGTGGTGTAGCATATGCAAATAAGTTATGCTAATGAGCTATGCTAATGAGCTCCTGCACCTCTTTTTCTATGAAATGACCCCTGCTGAGGAACATAGTAACTCTTCATAGTAATCAGTAAAGAGCTGTTGATGAAGAGAGATGTTGAGTCGACTGTTTAGAACATTGTTCAGCTATTGATGCACTACAACTGAAATGTGAAGAAGAAAACTTCAAAATGGGAGTGGAGCTGGCACCTTGCTGTCTCAATAACTCTCTTCATCAACAGCGCTTTACTGATTACTATGAGGATTTACTACATATCCGGAGGGCTTGTACAGGGCAAAGACCCCATGGGGGTGAAGGACTTTTGTCTGCTCTATGTACAGAAACATATTGTACCCTTTTGCGGGAGAAAGGTGAAACACCTAGTATCAGGACTGCCCCCCCCCCCCACAATAGAAATGTCTCTGTTATTGCTTCACATTAAACTTAAGCAAAAATACATAGAGAACATAGGAGTGTTCCACACAGGGCTGACAACTTTGGGTCAGGAAATTCCTGGAGATCTCAGATATCTGTTCCATTATTGCTTGCGTATAGCCTTTTGATTGCTATTTTTGCTTACGTATGAAGACTCAGCACAGCAGTGGCCCCTTCCGCACTATTACTTTTGTCACTCATTTGTCCCTATTGCTTTGGGTCTCCCCCCCCTTTCTATATGTGTTTTGCTCCCTCTTGTCCTTTCCACACTAGACCTTAAATCCTGGTTCAACTCTGTCCCTGAACTTACATTCTACACTACACGCAAGTTCACCCCTGTAATTATCTCGGGGTATTTTTTATTTCCACATTACATTGTGGTCACCCTGGTTTCGCCCCACACTTGTCCCAGGATAAATGGATGCTGTTATAACCAGGAATAAATGCAAGGTATTGTGTTGCGAGTTGAACTCTGATAAAGCCAGGGATGAGATCCAAGTGCGGAAAGGATCCCTGGGACTACTCGAGAGAGCAAAACACATTGGGGGGGGGAAACCTTGAAGCAATAGGGACACCATTTTACTTTACACAGTTAAAGCAAATGGCAACCAATTGCCCCGTTTGAAAGAAAGTAAAAACGAAAGATGCACCCAAAGGTCTCACAGTGGAGAAGATGAAGAAGAAGAGATTAGATTTATATCCTGCCCTTCACTCACTTGGAGTCTCAGAGTGGCTTACAAACTCCTTCCCCTCCCCACAACAGATACCCTGTGAGGTAGGTGGGGCTGAGAGAGCTCTGAGACAACTGTCCTTGAGAGAACAGCTTGTAAAGAGCAATGGCTTGCCCAAGGTCATCCAGCAGGTGCAAGTGGAGGAGTGGGGAATCAAACCCGGTTCTCCCAGATTAGAGGCCACGCACTTAACCACTACACCAAACTGGCTCACAGGGGAGAGGGGTGAACTTGCTCTTGGCTCACAGTGACCCAGGTAACAACTAAGAAATTTGATGCACAGTCCAGGATGGGACTATGCAGGCAAAGGGGCAGGATTATTTGTACAGTGCCATCCTGGGTTCTGTTCCTTGATCACTAGAGAATTTTGACAGAAAGTTGGGAAATAACTTAGACTTAGATGGGTTTCCAGACCTTCCTGTTCTTACCTTTTAAGGATCCGGTGGCAGAAAGTGCCATTAAGTCACAGCTGATTTATGGCGATCCCGTAGAGCAGGGGGTGGCCAAACTGCAGCTCGGGAACCACATGCGGCTCTTTCAGACAGCCTAATTTAACGTTAATAAAAACCAAATTTGCATATTTTTCAATAATGTGTAATATTTGTTCATATCTTGCGGCTCTCACATATCTGACGTTTATTCTTATGGCTGTTATGTTAAGCAAGTTTGGCCACCCCTGCTGTAGGGTTTTCAAGGCAAGAGACGTTCAGAAGTGGTTTGCTGTCACCTACCTCCATGCCACAACCCTGGTATTCCTTGGAGGTCTCCCATCCAAATTCTAGCCAGGGCTGACCCTACATAGTTTCTGAGATCTGATGCGATCAGGCTAGCCTGGGCCCTTAAGGATCTAATAAGCACATAACATCTGTAGAAAGTTAATTTCCACCTTTTTATCCACTTTCAGATTTCAAAAGCCTTCCTGCCAGCCATGATGGAGAACAACCATGGCCACATTGTCACCGTGGCATCTGCTGTTGGTCACATAGTGGCTCCTTTTATTGTGCCTTATTGGTATGTATGGCAGAGACTTTTCTTATGAGGAGAAAGGAAATAAAATGACCGCTTTATTTAGTTTCATAAAATACGTCCTTCACACAGCTGCTGGCAAGAAATGAGGCCGAAACTGAACAACAAAGCATGGAGCATAATCAGCCTAATTAAGGGCTGAGCTTCAACACCCCCACGTACAGCAAGCCAAAAGAGCAGTACTGTCCACACGGTGTGCCATTTTTGTGGGCTGAGGCACGAAATGGCCAGTGAGTGCCGCGATGAGGGCATCGTGAGTGGCTGCCTTGAGTGTGGTGGGCGTGATGAGGCCCCAGACTAGCCTCAGGGTTGCGATCCCGCAGGAACTAAGCAGGAGAGCCTTCTTCCTCTTGTTGTCCTCGATGCCCTGGAACAGTACAAAGTACTTGAGCTGCTCCACCCAAGTTTCCCAAAGCTCAGGGCAAGTGGGGTCAAATTCTGGCAAATGTCCTGGAACGGCAGCCATGGTCCCGGTTGCGATGCGATGCACGTGGCACTGGAGCTCAGTGTGCGGTGTGGTGCAGATGGCCGTTGGGCTGGCTCAACAGGATCCCATCCTCGTTGCCAGTGTTAAATTCTGAGTTCCATGGAGATTCAGACCCCAGGTGTAGTGATCAGCTCTGGTTTATTAGTGATTCAGCAGATACAAGAGTGAACTCCAGGGCTACAGCCCTATTTAAATAGCATGCAAACACCACACCCAACTCCCAACGATAGGCTATTTACATTACATTACATCCTCATTGGTCACCTCTAGAGTCCTAGTGGTCTATTATTCTAGAGCTCCAAGCTAAGCCCGTCTTTGATAGACAGTCCGGGGGTGTTCCAGCCCCAGTACATAACAAATACGCTACAGAATGTTCATACTCAAATAGGCAAAATCAACAGCTGCCTGTACACATCCTTTCTCTGTTGTGGCCCCTGCCTTATGGAATGGTCCGCCTGAAGAGATCAGATCCATTTGCATCATTTAATGCAGGGGTGGCCAACCTTGCTTAACGTAAGAGCCACATAGAATAAACGTCAGATGTCTGAGAGCCGCAAGACAGGAACAAATATCACACACACGTTTTTATTTTTTTTAATATGCAAATTTGCTTTTTATTAACGTTAAATGGGACTGCCAAAAATAAAAACAAACAAGGAAAACCGGTTATTGATAATGATATTACTTGTTTGCTAATGATATTGAGAGAGAGAGAAAAAGAGAGAGATGGAAAGAAAGAATTAAAGAAGTGGAAAGAGAGAGAGAGAGAGAAACTAGGAAAGCAAATAGATGGGAGGAAGGAGGGAAGGAAGGAAGGAAGGAAGGGAGGAAGGGAGAAAGAGAGAAAAAGCATGCCTCCCCTTTGCTTCCCCAGCCGCCCTGCCAGGAGCCGCACAATATGTATGAAAGAGCCGCGTGTGGCTCCCGAGCCACAGGTTGGCCACCCCTGATTTAATGTGTCATGTGGACACTCTGATTGTTTTGACTCAGTCTGTGTAATCTGCCTTCAGTCCCAGTGAGAAAAGCGGACTAAAAAGTAATGTGAATGAATTTCATGTTTGGGCCTCTGGCCAAAAGAGCGGAGTCAACAGCTGCTTCGATAAACACATGCTTGTCTATGTATGGGGTATTGTAGGACTCGATTACTAGTTATGGAGGAGATTATGCAAACAGTCATGTCTGAAATTTCTCATAGCTCAAGCAAATTTGCTGCTGTCGGCTTTCACAGAGCTCTGACGCAGGAACTCATGGCTCTGAAAAAGAATGGGGTTCAAACTTCTTGTGTCTGTCCGATGTTTATAAATAGCGATTTTGTCAAAAATCCATCTTCAAGGTAATGTATATGGAAGGTAGGATATCAGCCCTTTAAAAACTCTTGCTTAAAATATGCTGAAGGCACTGCACTGGCTGCCGATAGCATACTGAATTTGCTTCAAGGTGCTGGTGCTTACCTTTAAAGCCCTAAATGGCCAGGGTCCGACATACCTGAGGGACCGCCTTTCCCCGTACATACCCCAGAGGGCACTACGGTCAGGGACGCAACATTGCCCAGTGATCCCAGGCCCCAGGGAGGCCAGGCTCACTGCCATCAGAGCTAGGGCCTTTTCGGTGGCAGCTCCTTACTGGTGGAATAAGCTCCCAGGGGAGATCAGGGCCCTGAGGGACCTTCTGCAGTTCTGCAGGGCCTGCAAGACAGAGCCATTCCACCAGGCCTTCAACTAGGAGCTGCCGCCCCCCCCCCCCCCTACCATCTCTGGCCACGACTAAAATCTGTGGCAGAGGCTGGCCGTATTTAGGATTGGGCCATACCATCTTGTGGAACTGGAGCTCGTAATGCATGGCACGCCATCTATTCTATTAACTACTGTGAACACCTTAATTGATATTTGTTGATTGTTTGAATTGATTCTAATTGTTCTATGGATCTTGGCACATTGTGCCAAGCTATGTGAGCCGCTCTGAGCCTGCTTGCGGGGAGAGCGGCCGATAAATATTACAAATAAATAAAAACATGTCCCTTTGTGTAAGAATAGAACAACCTTTTAGATCAGCCCTTTTATATGTACTGTCTTGATAAACGTCTTGAGCTAACAGTTTAGCACATAAGGATTGGTGCACTAGATTAAACTCACCACAGGGATGCCACCCAAATAGTCTCCCTCTTTTGAGTGACCCTGCCATCTTTTCCGTAACATTTAGAAAAGTTTACCAGAAGTACCTTGTGTCTCCATACTCTTAAAACCCCTGGACTTGCACCTGGCTGGATGACCTTAGGCAAGCCATAGCTCTGTACCAGCTGTTCTCTCAAGGACAGTTGTCTCAGAGCTCTCTCAGCCCCGCCTACCTCACAGGGTGTCTGTTGTGGGGAGGGGACGGGAAAGGAGTTTGTAAGCTGCTCTGAGACTCCAAGTGAAGGGCGGGGCATAAATCCAATCTCTTCTTCTTTTCCTGGGGGCTGCTGGCAAGGTACAGAGACACACATTTCTGGTGGACAATTTGCACAATAGGTGTTTTTAAATGCCACAGATGGGGTGACGATTGTTGCCCGGAAGGCTTGTTTTGGCAGCTTTCCCATGAGAAATATAAGATGCATGGTGGCTCTTACACGTGACATAGCTGATAACGTCTTGAAATGTGTCACACACTCTTCCACAGAGGCTTTTGCTAACTCTCTCCTTTCTGTCTGTGGCTGGACTTTGATGATCCTTATTCCTTGTGAATGGTTTCAGATTAGGTTCAGGTTTATGTGTACGCAACAAGCTTTCTTGAGCACAGGCCGGGGTTAGCTGCAGTAGAAGAGTTCAAGGAAGGAGGTGGCAAAGAGGATCTTTCCCTTTCCCCAAGCAGCCTGATGTTTGTCCAAAAATTCCTCTCTGAGGAGCTGCTCATGCCAAATGCACCACCAGGCTGGGTACTGCAGTAATAAGAGGGAATCCGGTAAAATCACCTCCTCCTCCTTCCTCTGCTGACGTTAAGCCATGAGTGGAAGAGGGAGAAACCTCTTGCACCGTAGTCACTGCTGTGCCCCATCCCCTGATACATTTTGCTTGCAATGGTCTCTCAGTTCTCAGACAGGCAGCTTGGAACACTGGCACACTGCTTAGGGGAAAGGGCAGGTGAAGAATGATCACTTTTGCCACCCTATTCTGTGAATGCTCCTACTGCACCCAATCTTGTCTCTCTGATTGCTTTCCAGGACCTAACTGTGGTCCTGATCCCTGATATCTCCCTCAAGTGCTTCATCTTGCAATAAAAAGGTCCAGTTTGGTGTAGTGGTTAAGAGCGTGGACTCTAATCTAGGAGAACCGGGTTGGATTCCCCACTCCTCCACTTGCAGCTGGTGGATGACCTTGGGCAAGCCATAGTTCTGTCAGAGCTGTTCTGAGCAAAGAGGGGAGGGAAAGTGAAAGGAGTTTGTAAGCCGCTCTGAGGCTCCGAGTGAAGGGTGGGGTATAAATCCAATCTCTTTTCTTCTTCTCCTCAAGTGCTTCTGTTTGCAAAAAAAGGGCCATTACCCCCCCCCCCCCACTTCTTTGCACATGGTATACAAACCTGCCTCTACCTAGACTGCAGCTGTCATACTTTGTTTCTTCAGACTGATGCCACCTTTGGAGCCAGAACAAGTAGCAAAGCAAGTAGTGGAAGGGATACTAGCCAACCAGAGAATGATTTTTATTCCACCACTTCTGAAAGTCAGTGTAATGCTAGATAGGTAAGTGTGGTGAACAATAAAATTCAAAAATAAAGATCCAGATGTTGTTTTTTCTGCTTTTAATGATTTAGGCCTACATTGTATTCAGTGGGTTCCCTGTTGTTTTGGGATGCTTCTTCCAGATAGTACAAAGGCACTAGACTAATGCGATCTCTTCATGTTTTCTCTAGGCTTCTTCCTGCTCGTGCAATTCCAGCTCTGTGGAGGCTGAATGACCTTAAATTTGATGTTGTTGTTGCATATAAGGACAAAGAAAAGTAACAAATTATTTCCATGTGATTTCATTCCACTTTTAACTCCTTGAAGTTTTAATTCTGATAAACAGTACATTCTTACTGAAAGTTGCTTAAGGTCTAAACCCTTTTCATTTCAAACGGGTTGTTTTGGGACAACTGCATAAGGCTGCATGTTATATAGACATCATGTGGCTGTATAAATGGAATGGAAACCATTCCGGTTATTAAAATAATTCTCTCTTATTTAAGAACTGCTCCGTTCCAAACACATGATCTTCCTATTTCCAAAATGAACAAATGTAAACCCTTTTCATTTCAAACGGGTTGTTTTGGGACAACTGCATAAGGCTGCATGTTATATAGACATCATGTGGCTGTATAAATGGAATGGAAACCATTCCGGTTATTAAAATAATTCTCTCTTATTTAAGAACTGCTCCGTTCCAAACACATGATCTTCCTATTTCCAAAATGAACAAATGTACCGCTTTGATTCCTTAGAAAAATATGTTATGACGGGCAAGTAGAGAACATTTAAAACTTTCTGTAAAAAAATTCTACCATTTGTATCATGAAATAAAGTGTTTAAATCCAATATGTAACACTGTTTTTCTATATTATATGATGAAGGGGGATGTACTTCAGAAACCAGACTATACGACACAATTGGCATGCATAATCCTTTTGTCTTTTGGAAATCTACAGTTCTTTGAAACTTACTAAGGTATTGTTCAGTACAATAGGGAGTAAATTCTCCTTCTCTCATTTGCTAAATGTGTCTTGAAATAATCCTAGAGTTATACCTGTGTTAATCCACAGCAGCAAAAATTAGGGAGACCCGACACATTGATTAAGGAAAACTTTTTTAGTCCTTGTTAGGCATCTGCTTTACATTTATATATGAGGTTATGAAGGAAAAAAATTTAAGCTGCAGGGTCAAAGAGCCATGAAACACAGGAAGTATAGGGTAAAATGTAATTATTTGAAGTTCAAATGCAATTTGGAAAGGTATGCAGACATCATTCATAATAGCAGTAATTGATGATGTAGTGGTTAAAGACCCTTCCATGTGCATCTGATAATGCGGACTCCAGTTCACAGGCGTTTATGGTAGAAGAATATGGAAAACATGGTCGCACTTACCTGTAACTGATGTGCATCTTCACGTCAGTGTTCGTGACCACCAGAGCCAGGGCCTTCTCAGCGGCGGCTCCACACTGGTAGAATGAGCTTCCAGAAGACATCAGGGCCCTGCGGGACCTTTTGCAGTTCCGCAGGGCTTGCAAAGCAGAGCTCTTCCGCCAGGCCTTCGATTAGGAACCACCACTGGGGAAATGGGCCACTGAGGAAACGGCCGTTGGAACTCTCCTGGCCTGGGACTTATGGGATGCTGCCTTCTTTGTTGGGTGCGACTGGAATTGCTGCCATTTTCTGCTTGTTTTAATTTGTAATTTAACGCATATTGTACTCTGTTTTAACTGAATGTTATTGTTTTATGATTTTAGTTGTTATTAGCTGCCTTGAGCCAGCTTGTCTGGCTAGGCAGGATATAAATATAAATAATAAAATAAATAAATAAAATAAGTATGTCTTCCGTGCAGGCACACGCACAGAAGACACGAAGATGTACTGTTAGTTTTTAAGTGCCACAAGGATACTGTTTATTTTTTGTCCTGAAAATTATTTTTGAAACATTGTTTAATATCAAAAATGTTACGGTTTAGAGACTACGTTTTGCTCCTCTGAACCATGAGAATCAGGCATGTGCTACTGATTTCCACACACTCTCCTGCACCCTTACAGGGCAGGCTAAATGCTAGGGAATTGGACATTGGCTGTGAGGCTTTTGCGAGCTATTTCGTGGATAAATGCTTGTCGCTCTGCCGTGACCTCCCTGCCACAACTGAAACAATATGTGAGCTTGAGGCCCCAAGCACATCTTTGATTTCGGTTTTGGATTATTTCAACCTGCTCAGCTTTGAGGAAGTCGACAGATTGCTCCTGACTGTTCACCCAATCACGTGCAGCCTTGACCTGTGCCCTTCTTGGCTTATTAAAGCTGGCCACGAGGGGTTTCGAGGCGCCCTAAGGGAGATTATCAACAAGTCCCTCTTTGAGGGGCGATTCCCGGGGGCGCTCAAGGAAGTGAGGGTCCGCCCCCTCTTGAAAAAACCATCTCTGGACCCGGCCAAATTGGCGAACTACCAGCCGGTCTCCAACTTGCCCTATTTGGGCAAGTTAATAGAGAGGCCGGTGGCGTTACAGTTACAGGGCTTCCTGGATGACGCTTCCATCTTAGATCCCTTCCAGTCCAGCTTTCGCCTGGGACATGGGATGGAGATGGGATTGGTCGCTCTTACTGATGACCTCTGGAGGCATCTGGATCGGGGCCTTCAGCAGTACTGGTGTTATTGGATCTGTCGGCTGCGTTTGACACTGTCGACCACCAGTTAGTGACCCACCACCTCACTGACATGGGTATTCAGGAGCTTGCCTTACAGTGGCTTGCTTCCTTTCTCCAAGGTCGGGGACAAAGGGTGGCACTAGGGGAACAGCAGTCAATGAGGCACCCACTAGAGTGTGGAGTGCCTCAAGGTGCTGTGCTGTTCCCAATGCTGTTCAACATCTTTATGCGCCCCCTTGCCCAGATTGCCCAGAGGTGTTGGCGGGGATGCCACCAGTACGCTGATGACACCCAGCTCTATCTGATGTTGGGCAGCTGGTCAGACTCCAGACCGGAATATCTGAACCAGGCACTACAAGGCGTGGCTGGATGGTTCAGGCTGAGCTGGTTGAAGCTGAATCCGACGAAGACGGAGATCCTGTGTGTGGGTCGGAGTGGGCTGGGAGGAGGGCCCCCACTCCCGACCTTTGGCGGGGCACCATTGATGCCAGCGCTGGAGGTTAGGAGCTTGGGAGTGCTCCTGGACTCCTCTTAACAACGGGGTCCCAGGTGGCAGCCACTGCCAGGTCGGCCTTTTACCATCTTTGGCTGACCAGGCAGTTGGTACCCTTCCTCAGCCGCGACGACCTAGCCATGGTGATCCCTGCGATGGTTACCTCGAGACTGGATTATTGTAATGCTCATTTCCCCTGTATTATCATGCTGCTGTCACGATTCTCACTCTAAACCAACCATTTCTGGTGCATCTGTAGTGCTGCTCAAGAATCACATGATATTACACCTTTTTAAAAAACTGTGCGTTTTGCATAGTGCTGCTTCAGAACAATGCAATACTCGAATCCTTTGGTACTGTTAATTACTGGAAGGTGCTGGGTGTCACATTGTGGGTATCTACCATAGAGAAAAGCAGGGTATAAAATTCTACTCCTCTTCTTCAACACCATGCTGGGAAAGTCTGATTCTTTTCAGGTTTTAAAAAAGTGGAGCTTTTAAATGGAAAAAATCAGGCTGCTCAGTTTGAATAGGAATGGGGACCAGTGTTCCCTCGAAGCTGAGTTACTGTGAGCTAGCTCACAGTTTTTTAGCCTCCGGCTCACACATTTTTGTCTTTGCTCAGGAAAGGAGCAAACTAATTTATGCAGCAGCCAAATCGCTCATTCACAACTGTCATGCTAGCAGCTCACAGAGTAGAATTTTTGCTCACAAGACTCCACAGCTTAGAGGGAGCATTGATGGGGGCAATGCTGTGTGGGGGAAAAATAAAAGGTACACAACTAGAATTACTGAAATTGAGAAAATCCTCCGTGTGGAATCAGCCCATGTTTGTGAGCATTTAAATGTCTATGCAGCAGACACTACCTGACTGAAGTTTTTAAAAAATGAAAGGAGACCTTAATTAGTTCACTACGGGAGGCACGAAACTTGCTCTTTGCTTATACAGCATGTTGGTCAGTTTCAGTTACAGCAAGACTTCATGGGAGGGATTTCCTGAATTCACTAGGAACAGTGTAGTGTGTTTAGAAGAGTGTAACTGTTTAGGATTGCATTACAAAATACTTTGGACTGAGCACATTCTTACCACAGAGCCCTTTAGCTAGAGTGAAATGTGGGCAGGTAAAACTAGCTCTTGCAATGGTTGGATAGTACAAAGTCCCTGGATTGGCCAGATCTGGCATAAATACTGAAGAGTGCAGAGTTCTGCCTTTATCAATAAAGCAGTACTTCTTGTTCACTGTAGTTCAAGCCAGTGAGTTACAGGTCATGATTTGAGTGCAGTGACCTCTAGCCCTCGTTTGAAACACCGATCAAACAAGGTGAAATGTGGTCTTTTAAGTTCTGCTGTTCCCTCAAGTGAGCAGGCACACGGGCACGAGGGCAGACTAAATAAACCAAATGATGAAATGTATGGATTTACTTGGAGTCTTACAGTGACAAAGTATTTTTGTGTGTTCATAGTTTAAATGTCCTATCTATACAAATACAACTAGGGGGACACAAGGTGTGACTGGATAACAGTCTATAGCAGGGGTGGGCAATTGTTTTGGCTCGGGGGCCACTTTGTGGGAGCGGAGGTTAGCGGAGGGCCGCACCTTTTAAAATGATTGCATTCATTGGTTAACTTTGCATTTCAGAAAAAGTATAAATTGTATCATAAAAATCAATAAATATAAATTAAATAAAATAGTGGTAGTTTTATTCAATTTATTTATTGTGCTAATTTCATATCACCTATAGCTGCAAGCAAATTTAATTTTAGAATCAGTTTAATGAGAAAAATGTACCCTATCACACTTTTCTACAATTTTTTTTGAAATCAGGAGTGAGATTGCTTGTTGAGATTCTCATCACAGCCTGCAAGTTAATGTCTGTCAAACAGCATCTATATTTACCCTTGTTGATCTTCATGCAAGAAAAACCTTGCTCACAAATATATGTAGACCCAAATATAGAGAACATTTTCCCAGCAAATTTCTTCATACATGGAAATTTTTCAGCAGACACAGATTTGTAAAAGTCAACTAATCTCACAGCATTAAACATTTCTTTCACGGTGTGATCTGACTGCATGTCAATAAGTTCAAGCTGCACCTCATCAGGTGCTGTATCAATATCAGCAGTGATGGGATAAGAGAGCAAATTGAATTTAGGCTCAATTTTCTTGAAGTCCTGAAATCTTCTTGTGATCTCGCCCTCCAAACTCTGCAGATGATCCCTAATCTTAGCAGAAACACTTTCAGGCACTTTCTGTTTTCCTAATAAAGGGAAATGACAAAAATTGCCTTCACCTGCTTGCCTTGCAAATAGACCTAGTTTTGCTTTGAATGATTTTACATGCTTCCACATTTCATGTGCAAACAACCCCTTTCCCTGCAATGTCACATTCAGTTCATTCAATTCCTCAAATACATCAGCTGCAAACATTATCTCATATCTCCACTCCTCACATCCCATTTTTGTAACAAAATCATGAGATATCTCCTGTGTGTCCAGAAATAAGAGGATTTCATTCTGCAATGCCCAGACTCTTTTTATCACTTTGCCCAGGCTCAACCACCTCACTCTGTTGTGGTAAATTACATCTTCATACTTCAGACAGACAGACAGACAGAGAGACACACGGGGAACATAGGGAGAGAGAGAGGAAGACACACACACAGACGGACAGAGAGAGACAGACAGACAGAGACAGAGAGACACACGGGGAACATAGGGCGAGAGAGAGAGAGGAAGACACACACACAGAGGGACAGAGAGAGACAGACAAACAAACAGAGACAGACTCAGAGGGACAGAGAGAGACACACAGGGGAACATAGGGACAAAGAGAGAGAGAGAGAGACAGAGGGACACAGACACACACACACATGCAGAGGGACACAGAAGGAGTCAGAGAGGGAGAGAGACAGGGACAGAGAGAGAGATCGCCGAAAACAGCTGCCTGCCTGCTGCGCCTCCGTGCAACCCGGGGAAGGCGAGGGTGGGAGTGGGCAGGGCTTCCCTGGAGCGCTGTGCTTTGGTGCGGCCCGGGGAAGGCGAGGGTGGGGCAGGCAGGGCTTCCCTGGAGTGCTGTGGCCCCGGGAAGAGGAGGATGGAAGAGGGAAGGTAATTTACCTTCCTTCTTCTGCCTCCTCGTTGCCCAACAAGGCTGCTGGGAGCAGGGGGTGGGGCTTGGTAATGTGCCCACCCCCTGGACACTTCACTCCCGGAGTGCCGCTTCTCTGCACTCCGGGCCCAACGGAGGCTTGACTGAAACCACGTGGCTGACTGTCTTGGCGGGCCGCAAAAAACTCTGTGGCAGGCTGCATGTGGCCCACAGGCCACAATCTGCCCACCCCTGGTCTATAGCAATGTCCATAACATGCACAAAATTCTTTAATATGTAAAGCTTAACCTTTCCAGAGGAAATGGAAGAGTTCAGAAAGTTAAAAATAGCCTATGAGGAACTGCGGGGGGAGGAGAAATCCCATTTACCACGCCCCCCTTGTTGCAGGCACTTCCACCCCCCAACTTGCCACTGCACTGCACCAATTCCTGCTTTCTTTCCCTCCCCTGCCCACCCACCATCTGCCCATTCATTTGGCTTCCTTTCCCCAAGCTCACCTAGGCTTGCATGTCTCCCTCCCCCAGTTTCCTGCTCTTCCTTGCCCCATCCACCCACTTTAGCTTCCCTCTTTATTCTTGCCTATCCATTTCCATTGGAATGACTGGGGATGGTGGGGCAGGCAGGCTGGAGGTTTCCCTTCCACAACCAACCACCATGTTTTTGCATGACATTACAGTTGCTACAGCAATTGAACTTTGGTACATTTTTCTGTGGCATCTATGCATGTGCACATTTTATTCTTCTTAACAAATAGGACTTTTGTGCAAATCTGTGTTTCCCCTTGGGTTTGCAAAAGTGCAAACTGTAACAGGGGCTGCACCCATTTTGCAGATGTTTTGATCCTCACAGGGGCCAGCCCATGTCTAGAAGCTATAAGGTTTGCCACAATTCAGGAGTTAAACACATAAATGGCTCAGTTGCGGTCTGCTGGATCATCACACTGGCATTTTTAATGCATTTTTGAAATGAAAAGTGCATGGGATTCCTTCTACATATTATTTTGCTTTAGACCAGGTATTTAAAAAGCCATGTTAAGAAACTTCATCACGTACCACACACAATTAATAGACCATTTCACTCTGATCTATTAGCTTATTTTTCTTTTCCACTGTCTCGAACAACTGCGTCAAATTGTATTTTTAAGAACTTCTCCGTAGCCTTCAAGGCACGCTCTGGTAGAATTCTGTAAGAAAGATTGAAACAGGAAATTGCTTCTTGTACTTGTGATTG
Source organism: Lepidodactylus listeri (assembly GCA_029233225.1). Lineage (NCBI taxonomy): Eukaryota > Metazoa > Chordata > Lepidosauria > Squamata > Gekkonidae > Lepidodactylus > Lepidodactylus listeri. Next base: position 19,668,226 of record JARCFY010000009.1, read on the forward strand.
TCTTTTTCTTGTGTCTACTTTAAATCAGAGCAAAAAAAAAAATAGCTCTCATTTCTCACCTTTCAAGGAACAGGCTGCATTTCACAAAGGGTGGAACAAATATCATGTTTTGGTTGCAAAGTATTCCATCTATGAGTTTATTTGCAACTTTGTCAGGCTCCAGAAGAGGCAGTAATCTGAAGCGAAAGGAAAGGATGTATGAAAAGATAGTCCTTGACAGAATGGTGCGTCATAGGGACATGACAATTTGAGATTAATCTTAAACACAGTCCTAATAGTTACCAGAATGTTTTATTTATTTATATGTATAGCATTTCTAGAGTTTTCATAGCAATCCTGAGCTGGTCTACTCAGTTATGAGGCCCTTTTTATTCAGGAAGGTGTTCTTAAGAGTGCAGCCCTAGAGGATTAGAACTGCATTGTTCTTTGGGGCTATTATTCTGTTCCTAATATCATCCACCCCCTCCAAGAAGGAACCCTGAGTGCTTATAATACAGAGTAAAACAATAAATTTTATTCCACATGTCCTCCAGGGCCAGGAGGCAATTATACAACCTGCTGAATTATTTTTTATTTTTTTTTAAAAGAGAAATGGATTCCTTTACTTGCCCACTTATTCACCTTAAAAACTCTTTAGGAATACTGCCAGCAGCTTGGAGAAATCTATTGTGACTTCTATCCAGTGTTCCCTCTAAGCTGAGTTAGTGTGAACTAGCTCAGTTTTTCAGCCTCCAGCTCACACATTTTTGTCTTAGCTCAGGGAGGGTGGCTCCAGAGCAAACTAATTTATGCAGGAGCCAAATTGTTTGCTCACAACTTTAATGCCAGGGGCTCACAAAGTAGAATTTTTGCTCACAAGACTCCACAGCTTAGAGGGAGCATTGCATCTATAAAAGAGGTCCCAATTATAGGGAAACTTTATGCGTTATATGTAGTCAGGCTTCTATCAGACTTGGCTAAATCTCTATTGATAATAAACCAAGAGCAATCAGGATTCAGAAAGGGTAGAGCAACTATTGACACTTGTTATATCCTAAGCTTTCTTGTACATAAATTTGTTAAAAGCCATGGTGGTGTTCTACACTTGCCCTTCATTGGCTGAGGACAGACCGGGGATCTGGAGCGCAGTGTGAGCGGGCGAAAAAGCCCCGGGGCCAACCCGTCCCGTGGCTGCCCATTCGCACTGGCTCCAGTGCTGCGGGACCTTACTTGGAAGGAGGTGGACCGGCACATCCACTCTTCGGCAGCCGGCCCCTGGAGCCTCCACTGGGGCGGCGAGCGGCGCGCAGCTGTTTCGGCGAGGCACGGCCGGAACAGCCAGTTCCCACTTCCGTCGCCGCTTTCCGACGCGTCCACACTGCCAGGAAGCGGCAGGGACGCGCACCCAGATGGCCAGAGACCAGATCCAAGAGGTCTCCGGGTGCAGCGTGTGGACAGCGCCTTGCCGACGGGTGAGTGCAGCCCACCAACGGGGGACAGCTGCGGCAGTCTGGACGCCCTCTCTGCCTCCGCTTCTAAAGCGGAGGCAGAGCGGGCCACATATCCAGTCTTGTCCTCAGCCATGATTTCCAGGCTGCATTTGACAAGATATCAAGTGAAAAGTTATGGTCTAGACTCCAAAGGTATAATCTTACTTTGGTCACCTTACTTCGGATACACCGATATGTAAAGATATACTAGTGTTCAAAGGAGTTCAACAGAGTTATGTGTAGCTTCCTTGTTATTTAAGTGACATAACTAAAAAAAATTCAGGCAGAGAATGTATGGGCTCCTAATTATACAATGAAAAAAATTCTACAGTACTATATGCTGATGATATGATAATTATAGGGGCCTTATTGAGGTACTGTTCTGAAAATGAAATGTCTATAAATATCAATAAAACCAAAATAATTTCTTTTGGAACCATCTCTCACTAACTAAATAGATGGCTGACAGGAGAATATAAAATTGAACAATTTCGGTCATATAAATATCTGAGGGTACTGTCAATGACAAACTATGTTCTTATCAATCCTAGTTAAGGCCAAAAGGGACACTGAAGCAATCATAAAATTCTTTTTTACAATAGAAACACAGTATATTCCAGTGGCACTCCAATTATTTACTACCAAGCTTTTATAAACAACTCTGATTTGGGTAAAGTGGTTACTCCTTCAATTGAATTAATCCAATTCAAATTCTTCAGAACAGTCTTTAAAGTACCTAGGCACACACCTTCTATAACCCTCAGATTAGAAACTGGTCTTAAGTCACGTATAATTTGGCTGGGCTAGCAGCCTTTAGATTTAGAACCCAACTTTTGTCCATCAGTGACCAGAATAATCATCGTCTTTACAGTTTAATGACTGAGCCTTATACTCCAGCTTGACTTAATCCAATAGATGAGAAATCAGCCACTTTTGGTCTTTCCCCTCCTTCTTATGGTGTGTGTTCTTCTGTATTCTTCAACTTAACTCCAGTGACCCCACATCAATATGCACATTATCTACCAATACTAACTGTTCCAAGGTATCACAACACATTTATGCTGGTGGGTATAGTGGCCAGGAGCACCTTCTACTACCTGCATCTGATTTGCCAACTCTCTCGTTACCTAGACTCAGCCGACTTGTTCCCTACATTTGAGCCGACAGCAATTACAGATTACAGCAATGTGCTCTACATAGGGATGCCCTCTATGTAGGGTTACCAGGTCCCCTTTGGCCAATGGCACAGGATGGGGGGGAAGGGTTGTCATATCCAGGCTGGGAAACTCCTGGAGATTTGGGGATAGAGCCAGGGAAGGACAGAGACCTCAGTGAAGTACAATGCCATCAAGCCCACCCTCCAAAGCATCCATTTTCTCCAGGGGAACTGCTCTCTGTAGTCTGGAGATGAGCTGTAATTCCAGGGGATCCCCAGGTCCCACCTGGAGGCTAGGAGCCCTACCTCAAAGACAACCTGGAAAGTACAAGTGGTCCAGAATGCACCAGCCCAACTGGGCAAGCCATCAGGAACTTGTGTTGACCATTCTGAAACAGCTACACTGGCTGACAGTCTGTCCCTGACCTTTAATGCCTTTCACAACCTGGGACTCGCATATCTGAAGGACTGTCTTCTTCTGTATGTCCCTGTGCACCAACTCTAGTTATAGGTAGCCATCTGTTGGCTATCCCACCACTTAGTGTGGCCTATCTGGCATCAGCCAGAGCCGGAGCCTTTCCCATCATGATTCTGGCTCTGAAGAGGTGTGTGAGGCCCCCTCCTTGGAGATTTCCTGGAGGCACTACAAGGCAGACCTGTTTGGCAGGGCTTTTCAGGGATATCTTTTAAGTGGGCAACTGGGAAGATTTGGGGTTTGCTATATCATTTTTGGCTTTAAACTGGAAATGTTTTTAACTATTACTGTCAGCTGCCTTGAACCGCCCCCCCAAAGGATTATTATTAGCTCACAGCATTGGTGAATCTGCACAGAAGCAACTGGAATCTCCTATTTTGGAACGATAGTTACCTGTAAAACTCAGAGGATTTACAGGGCAATCCTATGAAGAATTATTCCAGGGTAAACCCAGCCAGTTTTTTTCACTCAATCTCATCCAATTTCCCTCTTTAATATAATCCTTGTTCCATGGGCCTTTTGACCAAGCAGCAGGTCCCACAATACCCAGCATACCTTTTTTTGGCCCCTCTATTCACTTTTTGTCCAGCAGAAAAGCTGGTTAGATTCAACACAGTAATTTTTAATAGGCTGAGATTAGAATAACTCTGCAGAGGATTTGTTTTCATTTAATAGCAGCTCCTAATGCTGCACATGGCAGACTACTTCTGACACAATATAGTTTCAAAAGCAACTGGTGATATCGGGATCCACATTCCCTATATTGGTGGGCTTTTATTATGCTCAGACACATATAGCAAGCACTGTAAACCAAGAGATGAAATCAACTCACCCTCTTTGCAGCTTACCTTGAACTTGGACATTTTATGAAGCCAGTGTTTATAAAAACTGGACAAAGGCATGAGGTTTTGATCCCATCTTTTCCCAATGCAGACAATTCTTGAGTCAGGCTTTTATGAAACCCAACAGCTGCAAACTTGCTTGAACTAAGGAAAGAGAGAGGGCAGTTTGATTAAACCTTGCCATTATTTCTTAACTAGCCCAGGCTAATCTCTGCTTCGCTTTCTGTGGTGTGTTACGCAAGCTTTGAAAATAGAACTGTGGTGGTTAGGGGAGGAGGCGGGGTAGGATGAAGCTCGGAGGCAACTCTACTGTGGGCTCAAGGCTTTATTACGTTCAGAAGAAGTTATGCTGTACTGAAATACTTCGAGATGTCCTGTGCTTGTCTGGAGCCTTTCTAAAATGGCCTCTCCTCATCTTTGAATTGCCAACCACCCATGAGCATGAGAATAAGTGACACGAGTTTACAAAGAAGTAGCATGTAAACCGCTTACCTCCACAGGCCTGTTATTCAGACACTTATAACAATATTGGATGTATTTACGAGGCATATTTAGTTCCCCTTTAGCTACATATTTGACTGGACAGATAAAACACAGGTGTAGGCCAAACAACACATTTTATTTAACAGGAAAAAATGCAAGGTTTTCAACAGAGCAGGTGTCGGCTGTGTGGAATGTTTCGGTTTGTAAGGGTAAAGTTGGACCCAGCAGTTACAACCATTCTCCTGTAACAGTGAATACTTTGTAAGTGGGCCCAACTGAAACAAACAAACACTGAGGAGAGATTCTCACTTCCTTTCCTCAGAAAGTTTACCTCATGATAGGAGATTCACTGGACCTGGTTACTAAAACGGAGGTTCGTTCGAAAGTTTAGATTCCCCTTTTACCTCTTAGACCCTGGCTCTCAGAAACTCCCTGGGTAGATTTGGTGCTTCTGGCTTTTAAGTAAAGGTAAAGGTTTCCCTTGCTCGAAAGCCAGTCGAATTTGACTCTAGTGGGCGGTGCTCATCTCCGTTTCCAAGCTGAAGAGCCAGCGCTGTTCGAAGACGTTTCTGTGGTCATGTGGCTGGCATGACAAGATACTGAGGCGCAAGGAATGCTGTTATGTTCCCATTGAAACGGTACCTATTTATCTACTTCCAGTTTCTTGCTTTCGAACTGCTAGGTTGGCAGGAGCTGAGGCCAGAGACGGGAGCTCACTCCGTCATGCGGCACTCGGGTTGGGTCTCGAACTGCCGATCTTCCGGTCTGCAGTTCAGCGTCTTAACCACTGAGCCACCGCGGCTTTTGCCAGGCTTATTTATTGCTTAGAGATGAGCTTCCTCCCCTAAGCCTACCCAGGCTACCTTAAAAAAAAAAAAAAATCCAAATAAAATTCCTGGATGATATGACCCTTTTAACCAGAGCTTTCCAAACTCCTATCTGAGGAGAGAGGTTTTTTCCCTTCCCCCTTTTAAAATAGGTTTGCTTTGACTGGCTGACAATCACTTGGGTTTGCATGAGGTCAAAATCACACGGATTGGTTCAGTGCCCTGGAGGACAGGCGGGACAAGAACCATTATCAGTTGACTGCTAAAACAGATAAGCAACTATTATCCAAACAATCAGGGTATTAATAAACAAGCTCATTACTTATGGCAGAGAATCACTTATTATCGACTAATGCTCCCTGCTGCTCTCAACTAAAGAATCTCTTCTACAAGATCAGGTGCTAACAGAAAGCCTTGTCTATTGCTTCCAAAGCACTGACAACTACATGAAAAAATAAGGGCAACAGCACCATTTGGATCCACCGACTCCAACCATTTATTGATGGGATAACAATGACTGTGAAAACAGACCACAAATGTTCAGAAAGCCATTCCTATTACGCACCACCCATGGACTCAAAAATGGCAGGTATTCTAAATTTGAGTTCTCCACTGATATTCCTCAAATCAGTCATCCTCTGTGCAGGAGCCAAAGGAACACTGAATCCTTCTAACGTTACGAAACGTTTGTTTATCCATGCTTCTAATTAAGAGGCTGCTCTTTTAACTCCGTTTTTATAGAGTGTTCTTAGTTTAAAAAGAAATTATCTTAAGATAAAATATGCATCTTATAAATGCTTAATTGTCTATATTTTTAAGCTCTGGCTGATTTTTTAAAACAATGAGTTATAAGTAAAAACATTTAATTTTTAAAAATCATGCTTTATTTTGGAAACTCCTAGGACAGGTTCCCTGGATAGGCAGCATAATTCCCCCCCCAACAAACGATAAAATTAATATACATGAAGAAATAACACTTTTCAGCAGTGATTACAATAATACCTTTTAAGAATCCAAAGACTAACATCTTAAAGGCTGACAGCATTTATTTTGACATAAGGTCTTGTGAGTCAGAGCCAGTGTGAGGAAATGTTGTAAAGACAGGCTAGAAGAGGAAGATGAGTTGGTTTTATACTCTGCTTTTCTGTACCGTAAGAAGTCTCAAAGCAGCTTACAATCACCTTCCCTTCCATTCCTCTCCCCACACCAGCCACCTTATGAGGCAGGTGAGGCTGAGAGAGTTCTGAGAGAACTGTGACTGGCCCAAGGTCACCCAGCAGGCCTCATATGGAGGACTGAGGAATCAAACCCAGTTCTCCAGATTAGAGTCTGCCCCTCTTAACCACTTCACCACACAAGCTAGTTTGAAGTAACAACCCATCAAAGAGAAAGCAATCCATGCAGAGTGGATAAGGTCCACTCCCTAACTTTAGAAGATGGACAGAATACAATAAACATAAAATCTAATCCAGAAAGGTATAGTGTAAATCAAGATAAGCAGAACTAATCAACAGTTCCAAAGGGTAGGTAATACTGAGCTGTTAATGGGAAAACCCAAGGACTTTGCTCAAACCTAGGGGAGAGATAGTATTACATTTCTTGATGAATCCTAAATTAGCACTTTCTCACTGAATTCTCCCTTTGAAGTTGTTTTTATATAATTACAGCAACCTTTAGATCAGAAACAGCATGTTCCAGAAAACTCAAATGTTAAGAACACAGCAGGTTCTTAACCTTTTAATCTTCTCAATTACAGTACCCTGTTACAAAATAAAGTTCTTACAGAGGATTAAAGCAGCGTTCTTTATATCATCCCTTGTGGCCATTATTCTTCTCCTAATTGGCAATTCCCTTCAAGAAATATTTTGGAGTCTTGGGTATTTACAACATAGAGTAAAACATGTGTTGTGGAGGAAACCTCCAAACGGTCAGTAATGTGAAAGTTCTTGTGCAATGCATATTTCGCTCTGTCATTGTGCTAGTGTTTTATCTGAAGTTGAAATCAGAATGTAAGGGAATTAATTCCAGTAATAATCAAACCACAAGTCAGCTATGGGTCTGTAGACTCCTCACCTCCTTCACTGTTTACCACAAAACATAATTCGTCTGAACTGGCAAACTATGATTTATACTCTTGATTCTTCTACAGAATCAGACACCCACTTCAAATTGTAGTTTCCAATTCTGATTTGGAGGACAAATACAAATTGTGATTTCAGATACTATCAGGGGTCATTTAGTAGAAAAAGAGGTGCAGGAGCTCATTAGCATACCTATTAGCATAACTCATTAGCATAACCGGCCAAATGTCAGTTTCAGCCCTATTATACCCTATGGGCCATTGAAGTCAATGGCAAAAACTCATAGTGTATATGAGGGGCTGGAGGAGAGGGGGTTTGAGGGAGAGGCTCCAAACTTGCAGGGTACCTTCTGGGACCTCTCCCTGAAACACCCAACAAGTTTCAAGAAGATTGGACCACGGGGTCCAATTCTATGGGGCCTCAAACAGGTTGCCCCATCCCCTCCATTGTTCTCTTTTTTCCCACCATAGAGAACAATGGAGGGAATGGGGGCAACCTGTTTGGGAGCCCGTAGAATTGGACCCCCTGGTCCAATCTTCTTGAAACTTGGTGGGTATTTGGGGGAGAGGTCCCAGAAGCTACCCTGCAAGTTTGGAGCCTCTCCCTCAAACCCCCTCCCCTACAGCTGCTATTAAAGCCACTGCCGAATTTTGGCAGCAATTCAGCGGCGGGCTGAATCAGATCAGAGAATCTGATTTGGCCCCTGGCTGCCCTAGTGCCCACTCCTGAGCTGGTGGAGCAGTGCTCCACCTTGCTCCGGCCCCAAAGGACCCCTGGATATTATCATTTGTGCTAAACAGCAGACCGGAAAGTGAAGTGGAGAAGGAGAGGAGGGGATGACAGGTCATGCCGAAACTACGGTTTGGACAAAGCCAATATGATTTAAACAAACACACCGAGACCTGCATTTTAAACATTTTTTGGTGAAACATCACTGAGCTGATGCTAGACTAACTGGTATTTAGAATAGCCCTGTTCACATGTTGCAATGAACACACATACATCATGCATGTTTCTGGCTGAAGGAAAGAACTGTGTGTAAGCTTTATAAATAAAATGGGGACCAGTACTTGGATAACTGTGGGATATAATCATAAGTTCAGCTGTACATGTATGAAATGTGACAGGAGAATTACACAATGCATGCATTAAGGCAAATCAATTGTACACTGTACATGGATTGTATGTGCACTCACAGTGATTTATAAACAGGGCTAGTGATCACTCTTGAAAGGGAGAGATTAGAGCAAAGTGATTTTGACCTTATAATGCGTTTTCTCTCTTGCCTGTAAAGCTAATCTTTGTCGATAACAGAAAAAACTTTAATATACGTACCAATAAGAAACCAGGAAAGGAACCACTATGTGCCCTCCAGCTGACGCAACTGTGACAATATGGCCACCGTTCTTTTTTATCATTGCTGGCAGGAAGGCTTTCGTTGTCTTCAAGCGTGAAAGAAGGGAAAGAAACTTTAGATGCTGATGCTTCTCAATCAAAAATACATACATTCTTAAATTTACAATCGGGCAGTTTTAAACTTAATATATTTTTTCCCTTGGCCCGAGATGGCCCTGTGGAGTTGCTACTTGCCCTTCTGGGGAAATGTGTGAAAAGTCCACAAACATAGTTTCCCAGTGGGGCAAACAGCGGATCCTTGGGGTTATTTTGGATTGAGAAAACAGCATGGGGAGGGGGAGGAGAATCTTAAGCCTCCTCTCCCAGCCCACCATGGTGTTGATCCAAATCTGGCTCCCATGCTACTGGGAATTCACTTTCAAGCACGAACTTCAGAGCACATCTGGTAGACAGAAACCATGGTGGACATGGAGGTGGGGACACACACACGAATCAGAAACAGGAGTTGTGAATCCGTTTCCATATCGGCTAGTTTGTTCCATAAAAGAGGTCTACTGATAGAATCGAACGCTCTCTCTCTCTCACAGGTATATTCAGGCTCTCTGGCTAACCTGTCTCACGGCTGTGATGCGAGCATAATGAAGAGCCATGTAAAGCACCTGCAGCTCCTTGGAGGAAGGGCAGGATGAAAAGTCAAGTGTAAACGTCTTTGATGAGCCAGTTTGGTGTAGGAGAGCCAGTTTGGTGTAGTGGTTTGGTGTAGTGGTTAAGTGTGCGGACTCTAATTTGGGAGAACTGGGTTTGATTCCCCACTCCTCCACTTGCACCTGGCTGGATGACCTTGAGCAAGCCATAGCTCTGTACCAGCTGTTCTTTCAAGGACAGTTGTCTCAAAGCTCTCTCAGTCCCACCTACCTCACAGGGTGTCTGTTGTGGGGAGGGGAAGGGAAAGGAGTTTGTAAGCCGCTCTGAGACTACAAGTGAAGGGCGGGGTATAAATCCAATCTCTTCTTCTTCTTCCTTGAGAGTCTTTGTAGCAAACTGCTTATTTAAAAATGCTGCATCATTGGGAGGCAGGAGTGCACAGACACCTAGCAATCATACTAAGGGAAAGGCCAGGGCTCAGTGATAGAGCATCTGCTTGACACACAGAGGGCCCCAGGTTCAATCCCCAGCATCTGTGGTTTAAAAGATGAGATAGTGGGAAATGTGAAAGACCTCCACCTGAGACCCACTGCCAATCTGAGTAGACAGCACTGACCCTAATGAACCAACGGTCTGATACAGTTTCAGGTAGCTTCATGCATCCATGCTCAAAATTCAAACTGTTCCTTCTTTCAACTCTCTTGGGAACATCTTCTATTTAGTTATTTTATTTAAAACATTTCTGTCCAGCCTTATCTCCTCAGACTGAAGGCATCTCGGTCATTAGCTAGAGGATAATGAGTATTCTGATCACAGCTTTGCAATTCCAATTTTTGTAAGAGATAAAAGTTCAGATTATGTATTTTTCTTATGCTTAGTAATAAACATGTCTTGTGTTTGTTTAATTTATAACCGTCTAAATGTAAGGCAGTGCTGTTGTTCCCAACAGTGTAAAGTGAAGACTCTATAATGATAATTACCCAGTGATGAGCAAGAATGTTGACCTCAAATGTTTTTTGGATCTGCTTGTCCTGAGTGGAAAGTAGGTCTGCTGCTGCCACCACTCCAGCATTATTCACCAGGATACTCACATCCCCAATGTCTCTTTTCACCTTTAAAATGTAAGAAATAGAAATTATGTAAGTTCAGCAATCATAGATCATCAAAGTTAAGCTGGTACTTACTGCTTGGTATGGCTGCCGATTTCCAGGCTGGGGATCTCCTGGGATTACAACTGATCTCCAGGCGACAGAGTTCAGTTCATCTGGAGGAAATGGCTGCTTTGGAAGTTGGACTGTATGGCATTATGGGCCACTGAAGTCCCTCCTCTCCCCAAACCCTGGCCTTCTCAGTCTCCGCCTCCCAAACTCCAGGTATTTCTCCACCCAGAACTGGCAACCCTATGTAATGGGAAATACTGTTAAACTGTGTGATGAAACGGGGACCCGCTCTCAGCCCTGGGAGACATTCTGTGGCTTGCAAGCTCCTGTTTTCGCCTGCCCATCCTGACTGGTGGGATTATTTCCCTTCCTCAGTCACTGCCACCACTCACTGGATTTACACCGCCTTCCTAGAGGGACAGTGAGACCCCTCTGGCTGCTTCTCCAACCTGGGAAAGTGGATACCTCAATCTTCGGGTGCCCCCTGGAGAGTTGGCAACCCCTCCAATTAGGGCCCGTTTGGGTTCCCTGGCCTCCCTTTGCCTCTGGTAATGTGCTGAGTGGGGAGGACTATGTGGTCAAGGCACTACCAGGTGTTATAACTCAAAAAAAGAGGTTTATTTAACCATGTACTGGGTTAGGCACAGAGAATAACACAGGCACTTCAACACAACTGGGCATAAAGTAAACAGGATTAAACTGCAATTCCTCTGTCCCAAAGCACACTCTCTGCCTCTGGAGGTGGTGGCTTCAGGATAGGATTTGCTTTCCCCCTCCTTGTTGTTGGGAGAGACACTCCAGTCCCCTGGTCACCACGACTGCCACCCTCCTGGCTCTCCACCACAATCTATAGTGGCCTGGATTGCCCACGGAGTCTGAGGTAGCAGGAGTTCCACCTGTATGCCGTCCCTCGAAGCTCCCACCTAAGGCCAAGGCAAAGGCTGAGACTAAAAACTCCCCCAGATGGGCCAAAGCCTTTATCTGGCTGGCACTTTCCCCCCAAAGTTTCTGGGAAATGTAGGCAGGATGGTATGGCAGCTCCATTGTTCCCTATGGAGCTCCTCCACCCTCCAGAAGACTACCAGACTGGCAGCCATTTTAAAGTAAGCTGCTGCCTCTGCCTGGCAGCCATTATGTTCCAAACTGCATCAGATTTTTTGTGTAAAGCCTCCCTAGAGGTCTCAACCAGACAGGAAAGCAGGGTAAAAATTGTGCAAGTGAAACAAATAAAGTGAACTTTTAAAGAGTTCTACGGACCAATCCACACAGCTATTTTGAATGTTCTTTATATGAGCATCCCTTTGTGGCGAAATTACTAGCATAACTTCAACATACCCAGATTCACCTTTGAAGCAATTTCTGCAGTTGCATTAGCACTGGAAAGTAGTGCTGTGATCATGGAAATTGTTCTAAAATCTATCCATGGACCACCTGTTCACAGGTGAAAAGAAGTCAGTATCTAATGACAACTGTAATGAAAAAAAAATGAGTGATGAAAAGACTGTGTGAACAAGTCCCAGGACTGGCATTGATATTCTAAACAGAATTCACACCTGCCTTTAGAGTGCTTTCCACCCTGTCCTGCTGTTGATATATATGGACAGGCTGAAGTGAACCTGAACAGAATTTCTTATTTGACTGGTGCCGCGTAGGAAGGTTGATTCACAGTCACATTTCAAGCTTCCTAAGCTTTACAATGCAAGTGAAAGTTCAGTCTCGTAAGCTGCAGCCAAACACTGCATTACATTGACTGCTGCAATATAATCTTTCTTCAAAGCTCCCATCAAACAAAAAATAACCTTTTATAAGACCTCGGTATCAATTTGGATAATTAAAATATTAAAAAGATTAAAAAGCACCCCTAATGATTTATACCATGGAAGAGTGAAAATCTTTGGGCAACGTCCTTTCCTACTTAAATCACGAATACGTTAAGAGCCAGTGTGGTGTAGTGGTTAAGAGTGCTGGACTAGTATCTGGGACAATCCAGGTTCAAATCCCCACTTTGCTACGGAACCTCGCTGGGTGACCTTCGGCTAGTCACACTTTCTCGGCCCAACCTACTTTCACAGGGTTGTTGTGAGGATACAGTGGAGGAGAAGAGAATGATGTAAGCTGCCCAGGGTCCACCATGAGGAGAAAGTCGGGTATAAATGAATCAAATAAACGACTGAATTAAATAAATAAGACGGTATGTAGAAGTAAGAGGGAACTCCTAGGCATTTTTGCCACCTTTTTAAAAGCTGCTTTAAAAAAAAAAAAGTTGTTTTGTTTTCGGATCTTGGTTAGTACTCTTTTTGGCCAGTCAGGAGAACCTGTTGAGTCTCACTCACAGCAATCCCTACCTTCTCTGCAGCGCTGTAGATTTCTTCCCTATTGCTACAGTCCACTGTGAATGCATAAGCTGTGGCTCCCAGCTTCCTGCATTCTCCAGCTGTTTCTTCCACACCGTGCTGCAAAAACAAAGGGGAAAACTTGATAATCCCTTTGTCCCCCATCAGTAATATGTTACTCAAGCAGTGGCGTCTACGCATTTACAATGCCATGACTCAACCCTGGAGCACATCAAGTAACAAACATTAAAGAACAGAGACACTCTAAGGGTGTGCCAAATGCCTCTTCTTTAATGTCAAGTACATTCAAACAGAAGCCCTTCACATTTGACCATGAGTGGTGGTCGTATATACAGATACTCATCTGCGGTTTGGTTTCTCAGGACTAACCACACGGGAAGAACACAAATAGGGTCAAAAGATCGGTGACTGGTTGTCAGCTTAAAATACACTAGGACTGTGCAAACGTTAATGGTTTTAGTTGATCGCCACAAGTAAATTGCTCTTGATCTAGATGATCGCCACAAGTAATGTTGCCACTGAAACAGTTCAGTCTTGCTGTCTTGTTCTACTATAGTTTTGCTTCTCCTTTTCTGTTCTGTATCTTTCTGGTTAAGTATTTGTCCCTCTTTCCTAGGAGACTTACTCAAGCAAGGACTCAAGCAATTCCTATCCTGGAATCCATGTCCTGGATTTACATGCATAGGGGGTACTGTTCATATACCTGCCCTGGCATGGGAACAAATTTGGGTAACACAAAGGTCCAGGAAAAAAAGGAAGGCCCAGGGTGCTTACTAACACGCCCCCCCCGGCCCTTTCTATGCTGAAGACAACAGGGCTCTGTGCTAGAGGGCATGTAACCCCCCAGATCTATAAACCAGTACATCTGAATTCCTATTTCCCGTGAGTTCTGTATAATGAAGTTTGCACAGCATTCAAACATATGCACGTAGAGGAAATTAGCAGACTCCTTAAAAAAGGCAGCATAACCTCTAATTCTGCAGCAACTTTCCCCTAAGTGTGACTGGCTACCTTGATGGAGACCACATCTAGGGAAAAGATTCTCAGCTCTCTATTGTTGTATCTGTCCAAAGTGAAACCACTAGCTACTTCCCTTGCACACACACACACACACCTCTGCAGAGCATGCGTCAGAGATCCCATCTTGCAGTTACCTGCCACTCAGGAGAAAGATATTAATTAGATTCCATTTTAGGACTGTCAACCAATTGGGAGAACAGTCTGCTTAACAAAATATAGATAACGCAGTAGCTGAAACCTAACATTCACAACTCAGAGATTACCTTTAAAATATATATTTTTAAAATGTCATTCAATTGACAAGGACAAGAGATTACTGAAAAATTTCATTCTCACACCATTTCCCTAATATGAATGATAACTGCATCCGCACCACTTCTCCATGATCAATGCAAACTATCTGAAGGCCTTTTTTGAAGTTGAATGTACTCCAAGTTGTCTTGGATTTTAAACCCATTTTCCATAACACCTGTCTTAAAACAGAGACAGATCTGCAAAGCAAAACTAATTTGCAAAGAAACATTTGATCAATGTTACAAAATAATATTTGAGGACAGGAAAGTTTTACTTTCTTTCTTTCTACATGCAGAGAACAAAACAAATTCTGTATGAGGTTGCAAACCCTCAGCATATTTACTGTAAAATAAATTCCACTGAAATTAATTGGGGCTTACATCTAAATAACACCACAGATAAATCATCATAATCACCCGCAACTCAGTTGCAGGTCCCCCTCCCCCAACTGACAATTTCTCTTCCCTCTTAATTCTCAGATCTAAAACGGGGGAATGATTTCTACCTTGTTTATATCCCAGAGAACCAGTTTGCTTTGACGCTTGGCAAATTCATAAGCTGTGAGTCTTCCAATGCCGTGTCCTGCTCCTGTGATAAGTACAATTTCACCGCTGACTGATTTTCTCTTCACAGGAATGAAAAGTTTCACCAAGGACTCCACATAAGAATAGATTACGATGACTAAAAGCCAGAGGAAATCAAATAAGGCATTCATTTTTCTCTCTTCTGCACATACACTTTCAACTCAATCTGACTGTTAACTGGACTTTGGAATACAGTGCGCTATTCATTTACTAGAGATAAGAAATACTGTCCAGTACAGTGTAAAAAAAGCTGCTAGAAGAACAGAAGAGTCATGAGACGTTCCCCGTGATGTTGTTAAATACTCCCTCGCATCTTCTTCTTAGCAATACTGAGAAGACAGCCCCAAACCTTTAGACACATGGGTTCTGTATAATTTTGGCTTAAGTTCTGTATCTATATCCAATGTCACTGCACAAAATGTAGAAATACTGCTTGCAAAGGGGCAGAAGTGTGTCTTATGTCTGCATTATTTATACACTGCTTTTATTGTTCACCTGGCTTGTTGAGACTTGGCTAGAGTTGCCAACCTCCAGCTACGGCCTACCTCCTAGAATTCCAACTGATTTCCAGGGGAGAGATATCAGTTCCGCTGGAGAAAATGGCTGTTTGGAGGGTGGATTTCATGGCATTATACCCTGCTGAGGTCCCTCTCCTCCCCAACCCCCACCTCCTCAACTCAACCCCACAAATCTCCAGGGATTCTCCCAACATGGAGCTGGCAACCCTTGTTAGGACGGATCACAGACTTATAAAAACAACACAAAAAAGGAAGAAATATCAGTATAATACATACAGTGAACAACACAAAAAACAACCCTTGTGTTACACAATTAAATTAGAATGGGTTGTAAACAATATAATACACTGCCACTTGTTTATGTTCAGGGGTCATTATGAGCAAGAATGCCCAGGAGCGGGCATATATGGTGATGCGCTGTGGGAAAAAACAAAAGCATACTAACTTGTGCATTTTCATGCTTGTTGCAGGGTAGCTTCCCTGCAAGAGCAAAGGAAACCTGAAGTACCTGGAGATTTTAGGGGGCGGGGGGGGGGGGGAATGGAGCCTGAGCGGTGGGCGTTGCCTTCGGACACACTTCTGGTGGTCAGGGGGTGTGGCATATGCAAATAAGTTACGCTAATGAACTCCCGCACCTCTTTTTCTACGAAATTACCCGTTTATGTTAATATCTCCGTAAAGTTGTAAGAGCTGCTGCTGCTTTCCCATGCAAAGTGTGTTATTTGAGCTGTCTAACAGTTTAGGAAAATTAAACAGCTACTGGAATAACAAAACTACTCATCTCGTATTATTTGGAAAACCCCATCATAAATGTAAGCGGAAGAAAATCCCTTGTACGTCTTTATCGAAACTACGAGCAGGGCAATTCATAGTCGTTCTGACTAAAACAGTAACTACTTCTAGCAACGCGGAGGAACTCTCAAAAGGGTCAAGTAACTCCGCAGGGGCCTCTCAGGCGCTCAGTTTTTACGGAGCCCTTTGACGTCACAAACGAACGGGAATATTGAATTTTTAAACGTAATTCTACTAAGGTAAGCGCATCAGGACGTGACGTTCTCCTAGACTGGTTTGGCAGCAGGCTCTTTAGGGTTTTTTGTTTTAAAAGAACCCTAGAAATTTTCGTCTCTTATGGCATTTCCGGGGCTCGCTTTCGCCACAGATGCATCGAGGGCTAGAGCGGACATCTCTGCAACCAATGGCGGCTTTCATGGTGCCGTTTACCGGAAGTTCTGTCTTGTGTACCGCTCTAGCCTTTATTTTCTATGGTAGCTTTTCGAAATGTGTGGGATGAAATTGAGGCATTAGCGAGTGGGTAAGGAGCGCGGAGGCGTCCAGTGGTGGAGCGGAGATTGTTTTGGGGTCACCCCATGGGTGAGGTGGGGAGGCTGAGGACAGGAATTGTGGGGGGGGGGGGGGGTCAGTGAGGGGAGAAGGAAAGCTGCTAGTCTTCCGCCTTGGTGTTAAATCCTATCTCCTGTTCCGCCTTCCTTCTCCCATAATCTCTGATTATGGGTTCAGTGTAGGGTTGCCAACCTCCAGGTGGTGGCTGGAAATCACCCGGGAGTACAGCTGTTCTCCAGGCAGCAGAGATCAGTTCATCTGGAGAAATAAATATCCGCTTTGGGAGGAGGACTATATGGCATTATACCCCACTGAGAGATCCCTCTCCTCCCCAAACATTGTCCTCCTCAGGCTTCAACCCCCCCCCCCCCCCCCCCCCCCCCCAATCTCCAGGTATTTCCAAATCCAGAACTGGCAACTTTACACCCCCAATTAAAGGGTAACTTTGTTTCTAAGACAAAGTAGCTTTTCCCATGTTCTCCCCCTTGTTTTATATTCACAACCACCTTGCAAGGTAGTTTAGGCTGGAAGTGTGCCAGGCTGTCCCAAGATCACCCAGTGAGTTTCCATAACAGAAGGCAGAAATTGTATTTGAGCACTGATTCTCTTGGTTCACAGCTCATTCTTTCAGCTGCTGTGCTACACCATACAGCTGTAACTTGTTGATTCTAACTGCTCTAATACTAGTGGATAAAAATTCATAATAATTTATATTTAAACTGGATTTTAATAAATATTACAGGTTTTTCTTGGTTTTTAATCAATGTTGAATGTATTGATCTGAATTTGGTTATTTTAGGGTCACTTTGAAGTATTACTGCCTGTTTGGGGATCTATCACAGCATAGGTTTAGAAATGAATATTATAACAAATGGCTTTAGTTGACCTTTTTAAAAAGAAACAAAAACAGCTTAACTGGGGCTTAGGCTCAAGCTATGAAATAATTAACTATACTTTATCCTCTGGTACATGAAAGAATCTCTGGGGTAACTTGATGTAAGTTTTGTAGACTGAACTTTTGGCATCCATTAAAAACATCTTTATATAGTATTTTCATTAATTAATGAATTTTTCTTTTTGGATAGGAACAAAAAAAAAGCAAACAAGAAAAAACCCAAACAGAAACAGGTTGTAGTAATTCATAGAAAGCAAATGAAAAGACTCTGTTGTATACGTTATCCTTCTAAAACACAATAAATGTTATCCATCGCTCATTTAAATTGTCTGAACTTTGTAGGTGATTTTTTAAGGACCTCTGATAATTTTAACAAGATAGGCCAAATACAATTAAGTCAGTTATTTCTAGAGTGAGGTTCTAGCTTTGTCCAGTTTGAAGCTGTTGCCATTTCAGCAGCTGCGTGTAAGTTCAGAACCAACCAACTGTATATACATACTCTCTTAGATAACCGCAGTATTCAAGGCCTCCATTACTTCTCAGTAATATTCCTATTAATGAACTGAACTATTATATTGCCCCAAAAGTTGGACTTTAGAGCATTTCCAGAAGATATGGAGCAATTCAGCATACCACACATCCAAAAATGATCATGGGTATTTCTATATATGACTGTTGGTTTAGGAAATTTAAAAAAAATCTATCAGATTTACAGAAATCAATTTAGGGATAGCCATTACAAATCTGGTATATGTTTTCAAATGACTATTGGTTTCTCTTGTAGGGAATGTAGGTTTCCTGATGATCTGTGTTGTTTCACAGGCAGTGGACTCTTCTCTCTGAAAAGATCTAGATTTTTGTGAACCCTCTACATGGGATGGCAAGGGGTTTTCTGGCCCAAACAGTTACAGTGGTTTCTCTGACTGTAACATTTTCTGCTGTTACTGCTCGGTCTTCTTACTGCCGCTATCTCCACCCGTTATTCCAGTCAGCCAGGAATCAAGCTATCTGGTATATACATTTTTGGCTAAATACTACTGTTTGTGTTTCTGTTTTGCACATGGATAAGTGTATGGTTACCACCTGCCTGAAGGGGAACAAATGTCCTGTCCTTTTAACAGAGGCTTAATGTGATGATATGTATTACCATGCCATGAAAAAGCTCAGCTGCCAATTTCCATGCCTTACGCCTCTGTTAAAGAGGTGGGGCATTTTTTTCCTCCAAACAGCTGACAATGTACAGTTGAAGTCTAAGCCTGCATTCAGATGTCATGATAAACATTGCTTTGTTCAACAAACTCTGGTTAGTCTGTCGGATCTGAGCAATACACTGTGGTTTGTGCATCAACTCCGGTCTGTCGTCTTCTTGGCTCTCCTGCACCTCCCATCTGTCAAGATATGCTCCCTATACTGCAGTGAGGGCATGATGGCTGCAACAGTAGGTGCTACTCAACACACATTTTTTAAAAATGCAGATGGTATGACAGGCCCCAGTTGTTGCAAATTGTGGTTAACAAGTTATCTACAAACCGTAGTTGAAATGCACTGGTTTGATCACAACCAGTAAATCCCAGTTCAGACTTCCCAACCAATTAGGATTTTTCCTGGGTTTAAAAGGGGGGGGGGGGAGTCCCCATTGATCACCAAAAAGGCTATATTGGAGGTCATGGGATTTCTCCTGGACAAAACCCATGGAGAACGTGGGCTGTAATAGGGACAGCAGTTAGGGTGAAATCAAGAGAAAAAGCTGGCTGGCTCTAACTCATGTTTATTGTGGTGTGGGAATGCTGTCTAAGCTGTGGCTGTGGTAGGTGCTGATGAACAGTTTGTGTGATTATTGCCAGTGATTATTGCAATTTCATTCATTTAAAAACTTACATCCCCCCCTCTTTGGAGATCCGCTTGAGGAAGTTCTCAACAGAAATGATCATGGAAACAAAATTGTCTGTGCTTGTAAGTGACTTGAGTCATTTACTAAGGAGTCCTCATTGCCTTTTCTCCTCTCTCACCCAAGAAGTATTATGAGAGTTTCATTGTGCCATCCCTGTAGAAACCCCTCCTCATCCCATGCAATCATATTGTTAACGTTCACAGTGTGATGAGGCTACTGTCTTGCCAGCAGTACATGAAAGCAGTTCTCACCACTGCATCAGTGATCCCTCCCCCTGGCCACTGTTTTACAAGTTTGTTGCATACCTTAAACCACTTACCAGCTATTGGTATTTATTCAGGCTGCTGACAGTACCATATGTAGTCTAGTGACTGGTTCACATGTTAAAAAGAACCAACATTTCATCAATATTTTTGTCCCCTCCTATGTATAACTACTTCTTCTTTCTTACAGCTCACATTCAGGAAGACACTGGTTCCACAGTAACGCTGCTAGAATGTCTTGTTATAAACATCCAGAAGGAAGCTTGCACAACAAAGCTAGGACCTCCCCTTATCCAGGATCAAAGGTCGAGCGCAGTGAAGTGCCCAACGATAAGGTGGACTGGTTGACCAAATGGGAGGACTATAGCCCTGTTGAATACACGGCGCCCTCTGTTTTGGCAGGACCTCAGTGGGCAGATCCAGAGATTGGGTGAGCATTGTTAGTTGAGAAGCAAGATGCAATGAGAGGGGGAGATCTTGCTCCTGGAGGGATGATGCCCTTTTGATTGACTTAAGAATACAGTGGCGTACTATCTGTAGTGACTGAAATGAATCCTCCATGTTCAGAGGCAGTACATCTTTGAATGGCCAGTTGATGGGCAGTGATAGTAAGGGTGGGGAAGGCTTTGGCCTCTGCTGTGGGTTTTCCAGGGCATCTGGTCAGCCACGGTGGAAATTCTCCCTGGCGATGCAGCCAGTTTGCACTGTTTGCTCCTACTTAGATGCCCCTGGTACAAGCAACATATTAGACGGCAAACAATTGCATTATATAAAGATAACACACCATCTAGTTATGACCCACATGTGCTTATGAGCAGTGCACGTTTATAAAAGTTAAGTCTTCACGAAATACGATTCTTTATCTTTGGCTGGATGACTGACAGTCTTTTGCTGTAGGTTAACTATGCTGAGTTTTCAATACCAGTACTTATTACTGTTTTTTGAATGTCATCTGGCACCGATCCAGTCTTCCTTCACTGCCAGGAATGCAGGTTGCTCCCAGCAGTGCAGAGTTGGCGTATGATGCAGAAAGCTCTCATTCTTCTCATAGATGACCTAGGCTGGCAGACGGGGCTATAAGAACATGCGCCTTGGCTCAGAGCACAGTGAATATGCCAGTCTCTTTTGTTCCATCAGTAAACCAGCTTGTGCACACATAGATGCCAGAAATATTTATTTATTTATTTCATGCGACTTATATCCTGCCCTCCCTGCCAATGGCGAGCTCAGGGCGGCTGAGGGAAAGAAACAGCAAATAGGGAAAGAAATAGCAAATGCATCGTAGGTGTAAGGCAAAGCACCCTGATTCCCCCCTCAAGGGTTAATGTGATTATTGGCAGGCCTGTTCTGGCTTGCTGGTGTCTGTAATTGGGCCTCCCTGCCTACACCATCCTTATCTCCTTCAAGGCTGAATTCAAGAACGTGAGAACCTGTGTTCAGTTTTGTAACTAGATGGGAGGGGGAAGCAGGAGTGGGTGTCGTCATCTTCTTCCATCAAGTGAGCCCCCTGATTGGGGTGGGGAGACCACCAGGTACCAGATGGCTAAAGACTGTAATTAAGCGATAGACAAGAGGGAAGCCATGCTAACCTCAGGATTCGACTCGGCAGTGGCTCTGACTCTGCCAAGCCCTGTCACGATGGACTGCTCCATGGATGATGCTCAAGCCTCTAGCTTGGATTCTGATATGCTAAAAGGTGTGCCATCTAATACCAGGTCTTGGAAGTTAGATTCAGATGGGGTAGCCGTGTTGGTCTGAAGCAGCAGAACAAAGTTGGGAGTCCAGTGGCACCTTTAAGACCAACAAAAGTTTTATTCAAGGTATGAGCTTTCGTGGGCAAGCACACCTTTTCAGATACAGTGGAAGTATCAGTGAAGTATTAAGAGAGGTTAGCTATGCTTATTTTCTTGCTACAGGATTGTAGAGTCTGTGCTGCCGAGTGATATCTTATTTCTTACAGTAATTAAGAAACCTTTGTATAATTTACCAAGGTCAGGTTTCTTGTATGCAGATCTCCTGGAGGACCTGCAGGTCTGAACGCTGCTCGCTTGCCCAAGGGGTAGTGGCTCAGAGGGACCCAGGCTTGGGTACTTGACAATACGTAACATCTTGAGAAACCTATCGTACTTCTTCTCTCGCAAACATCCTGCCAAAACAAAGCATCTGTGGCATACAGTTCCTCTGACCCCTCACTTACCACACAAGCTGTCCCTGAGAAGTGGGTGAGAAGCTTATGCCAAGGCGTAGGGCGGGCCTTGCACACCCAGGAGATATTAACAGAATTCACTAGGGAGGCATAGAGAGCACAGCCAATTCGACACAGGAGCATTCTGTAGACAGTAAAGCTACTAAACCGTTTGATGGCTCTGATGCTGGGGGAAGCAGAGGGAAAGCAGTGGCGACCAGAGCTAAGGCACTGAGCTCTTGGCTTGCGTGGTCCTCAACACACTTAACCGGCAGATCACATCCAATGAAATGGGAATGTGGTTGGGATTAGGATATTGGTCATCGACATGGATTTTTAAAACATGATCTTTTTATTTCCCCCCTGGAAAAGGGACAAAAAATTTTCTCCCAAGTTCAACGAGAAGGACGGGCAAGTGGAGAGGAGGAGCCTGAGCGGTGTATATACGGTTGAAAATGGAAAGCCCAGGTATTTGTCCCTCTGTGTGCCTGAATCTTTCAGGCGTAAGATTTTGGTGTGGAACTTAGCGGCAAGAGCCCCGCGGCTGTCTGAATAGTCGGAGTGGACACTGGAAGTCGTATTGATGAGTTTTCAAGATAAAGCCGTCATAACACTCATGAAGAAGAAGAGATTGGATTTATACCCCGCCCTCCACTCCCCAAGGGAGTCTCAGAGCGGCGTACAAACTCCTTTCCCTTCCCCTCCCCACAACAGGCACCCTGTGATCAGTGTTCCCTCTAAGCTGAGTTAGTGTGAGCTAGCTCACCATTTTTTAGCCTCCGGCTCACACATTTTTGTCTTAGCTCAGGAAGGAGGGCTCCAGAGCAAACTAATTTATGCAGCAGCCAAAATGCTCGCTCACAACTTTAATGCCAGTAGCTCACAAAGTAGAATTTTTGCTCACGCGACTCCACAGCTTAGAGGGAACATTGCCTGTGAGGTAGGTGGGGCTGAGAGAGCTCTGAGACAACTGTCCTTGAGAGAACAGCTGGTACAGAGCTATGGCTTGCCCAAGGTCATCCAGCAGGTACAAGTGGAGGAGTGGGGGAATCAGACCTGGTTCTCCCAGATTAGAGTCCGCGCACTTAACCACTGCACCAAACTGGCTAACGTGTGAGCTTTGTTGTCTGACATTAAACACAAGAGCACCAGAGGATCCTTTGCAGGCATGCCCTGAGATGGGGCTTCTTGGTCCATGAGCCCAGAGCATTATGGCCTAGTGCTGCAGACCTTAGCCTTTCAGGGAAGCTTTTCCCTCGGAAACACTCTCCTTGATACGGCGCCCATTTTAAATGTGCATTAGTACATTTTTGTAACAATAAGCCAGACTATTTGCATCTACCCCCACCACTTGTTTCCTATAGTGTGGTAACGTGTCAGATCTTCAGTATGAAATTGGGTATCTTGTTAGTAAGTTGTGAATGAAACCAAGGCACATTCTTGGCATCTGTGTTAGGTAATGCCTAAGTGCAGGTTTTGTCTCCAGAGCCTTGCCCTTGTTCCATATCACAGATCGCTTCTGAAATGCCCTAGCTGTTTTGAAAGCAGTTGGCCATGTGCAAAGGGAAGTTGGGACACATGCACGCAAAATGCTTATCTGGACAGAGGGCTTGAGTAACACAAGCCTTTTGATCCTGGACAGAAATTCACCAGCTCTAACGCCAGCACCTTTTTCAGGAATCCAGTGGGCCGAACAGGCATAGCCGGTCGAGGTCTTTTGGGGCGTTGGGGGCCCAACCATGCGGCAGATCCTCTGAT
Source organism: Lepidodactylus listeri (assembly GCA_029233225.1). Classification (NCBI taxonomy): domain Eukaryota; kingdom Metazoa; phylum Chordata; class Lepidosauria; order Squamata; family Gekkonidae; genus Lepidodactylus; species Lepidodactylus listeri. The sequence goes on from JARCFY010000009.1 coordinate 19,691,823, forward strand.
AACTAGGTGAGTGACCCCCTTGCCTTTTGTTTTCTCCTCCTAAGCCTCATCTCCAGAGTTTGCCTGTATTCCCTTCCGTTCAAACTTTCCCTCCTCTGGCTTTTCACACGTTACAGCGAACACACGTACATCCTGCCTGTACATGCATACATCTGTTTGTAACAAAAGAGCCAGTCTGTCTTCACTATGAATGAAACTGGGGACCAGTATCTGGATGTATGTGGGGTTTGTATTACACATTATGCGGTACATGTGTTGATTGTAACATGAGAATTACTCGGTGTGCATATGAAGAATAATCAAGTGTACACTATATGTGGATTATACGTATGTTCAGTGTAACTTGCCAACAGGGCTGCTGTCTCTTTTAGATTGTAAGCTCTTTGGGGGCAGGGGTTTGTTTAGTTTTTTTTCCTATTTATTTATTTATCTGATTTATTTACTATCCCACCTCTCCTGGAAACTCTCCGTAATGCGCCCATAGTGGCTTCCAATTAAACTGAACAATGGAACACCACCAATAATAGAAGCCATTACAATGCAGTACAGACAGCACGTGATTAAAATGTGGAAATTGCTGCCAGAGGATGTGGTGATGAGCTTTAGGAGCGGATTGGATAGATTCATGGAGGATAGATCGATCATTGGCTAGTGGCCATGGTGGTTGAAGAGGAACTGCCACATTCAGAGGCAGTCAACCTTTGAATCCCGCTGCCAGGAATGAACATCTGGGGGAGGCCTCAGCCCCTGTGTCTTGCCCTGTTGTTGGATCTCCCAAGGAACTGGTTGGCCACTGGGTGAGACAAGGCGGTGGACTAGATGGACCACCGGTCTGATCCAGCAGCACTCTTCTTATGTTCTTATGACAGCAGAAAAGTATTTCTGTCATGGCAACCCTCCTGCTTTTATGTGGAGCTTGGCCACGGTCAAGAGAGCCTGTGAGGATGATCTCAGTGTCTGGTCTGTTTACTTACAGGAAGGAGCAGTCCTTTAAGTAGCCTGGTCCCAGAACGTATAGGATTTCAGAAGTCAAAACCGACCCTGTGGATTGGGTCCGGTGTAGACCTTTTAAAAGCAGAGTGATGCACTGGTGGTAACTAACCCCAGCTGACAAATAGGTTCCAAACCAGTTAATATTATCAATACCAGCCTGTGCCTTGAGTTCACCAGAGGATTTCTCCAGACAGAAGGGATTTCCATCTGCAGTGGGACTTCAGCACCTCCCTTCTCTCACTGCAGCCCCAAATACCCCCAGTGGCTTTGCCTGCTATACAAGGAGTCCCCCAGAACAGCACGTGTGTGTGTGTTGGGGGGAGGGTCTTCCGTGGGTTTGAGCCTGTGTGAGTTTTTATGTTCACTGGGGGTGCTGCATAAGCAGCAGTAATAATATGCCAGATTATGTAGTCATTTTAGTATCAAACTATAAAGCAGTGTTCCCTCTAAGCTGAGTTTGTGTGAGCTAGCTCAGTTTTTTAGCCTCCAGCTCACACAATTTTGTCTTGGCTCAGGAAGGACGGCTTCAGAGCAAACTAATTTATGCAGTAGCCAGATCGTTCACTCACAACTTTAATGCCAGTAGCTCACAAAGTAGAATTGTTGCTCACAAGACTCCACAGCTTAGAGGGAGCATTAACTATGGGAATGTTTTTTTTTAAGAACCTTTTTTCATCTTCACTTGTTTCTGTTTTTGCTGCCTAAGCCACTCATAGAGCCTCTCTTTGCTGAGCAGGAATTAGAATGGAGGTTTCCTATGTTCAAACCCAGTACTGTATCATACGGTGCTATTATTTCAGATCACTCTTTTTGTTCTCTGCAGTTTTCATTTTCCTTGATTTATTTGGGCAAACCAATGGAGGGCAAAAAAACCAATCTCTCTCTTTTTCTTGGCACTCCTTCCAGGTGGAAGAGAGACAGCAGCGGCGATAAAGTGGCTCACCCATCTTCTGGGAAAAACATCTTGCAGTTCATCGCCATCAAAAGGAAAGACTGTGGGGAATGGGCCATCCCAGGGGTGAGCAACAGAAGCCTTGCAGAATTGGCTTTAGGGGGTAAGAGGGTGGGTGGGAGAGAAAACAGGCTACAGTTTCAAACTCTGGGTATGTTCTGCTGGTGGCTGTCTTGATAAGCAAGTGGCTGAGGACAGACTGGCAATCTGCCCCGGGATAGGTCCGCATGGGAAGCGGGGGAAGGGAGCCTGTTCAGACAAGTGCAGCTGTCCCTCGGCTCCCTTCCGCACTTAGCCGCTTTGAAGCCAGTTTTCTTGCGCTTTAGAAGGATACCGGGAGAAACCGGTGTCTGGAGGCCATCTTGCGCTTGCCTCCTGCTTCCAGGCAGTGTGAACCAGAAGAAGGCAGGAGGCAAGTGGAGGCAGCAGTGTGAACGCAGCACATGCGCAAATTGACGAAACAGCCCTATCACGAGCTGCAGAGGCCGGCCCACCTGGGGCCACTCCGCAGCAGTCTGAAAGCTCCGTAACGGCATCCTTGCGCAATACCCTGGTCAATGTGGACAGCCAGCCCCGGGGGATTTTCCCCCCGCAGCTTTTGCCTCCGGATTCATCCCACTCCAGATTGCCAGTCTGTCCTCAGCCTTTGATAAGCATCCGATTTGTGGTTACGAAACAAAGGCAAGACTTGGGGGCAGGCTATCATATCCCCAAGGGTGTGGCTTAGTCCTCCTCTTTCGATTGTGAAACGTTTGCTGTGCTAATCTGGTTGAAGGTTACTAGAGAATTATAGGCCTAAAACAAATGAAATGCCTTGGAGGAAGCGATAAGTTCAAATGGCTCTTTTACTGAGGCCAGGGAGCGTGCTCTTGGTCTTCCCCAGGGACATTGCCTGCACCCCAGGGGAACAGTCACCACCTCGCCTTGAGAAGCTAATAGCTCAATCACATCCCTTTGCAGTGAAAATGGATGCGTGCATTGCAGTCCTGGGCATCTCTGTGCTCTGGATCTGGGCCTTCCTCCTACCCTTAGGGTGGTGCTCAACATGTCAGTGACAGCTCTGTCCCTGCCCTGCTGTGGAAATGCTTCCTTACCTCTGCAAAGCAAGAGGCAGCAGGGGCCGTTGGGGGGCTGCAGTTCACCACGGCCTGACTGGAAGCGTTTGCAGGAGGGGTGGAAGGTCACCGAAACCTCCAGAGGCGGCAGCAATGTCCTGGCCCTTAAAAGGGCTTGCTGCCCGCTGCCCGGCTGTGCAGCAGCAGCAAAGAAGCAGGGGAAGAGCTGGCCAGCTGGAAAGCAGCTATAGTTGCAAGGGAAGTCCCGTTGTGGGAGGGACTTTGTGTCCGGGAGGCAGGAAGTTCAAACAGGGCATTTGCAGCTGGAAAAAAGCTAGGAGCTGGCTGATGAGGAAGCACCGGCTCTCCACTCCTGGACTTACAAGAGGAGGGTCAGAGAGAAAACCCAGGTTACCTTATTCAGCCCCTTCCCTCTCACGCTGAGGCCACTGGTCCCCCTTGCCATTGAGCCAGGGTCATCGGACAAGCGGTGGAGGGCCTTCCTTCCTTGCTTAGTGTAGACCTGTCCCCCACTCACTGGCATAGGGTGCCTCGATTGGGCCCTAGCACGCAGCAGAACATGGGAGGCCTATTCTGTGGCCCCGATGTCATCTGGCCCCCTCTGCTCTTGGAGTCTGTCAGTGGCCAGCTGGTCTGCAGCTTCGCAGGAGAGAGGGCAAAACCTCTTCTGTCAGCCCAGCTGCTGCCAGTCCTGACGTCAGCAACTGGGCAGTCTTCAGAAGAGGGAGAAAAAAACAGCCAGGTCCCTTGTATTGGCCTGCTGTCACTCACTTCTGTTTTGTGTCTCCTTGCTATCTGGCTATAGACAAAGAACGAAATTGGGCCATTCTTCTTGGGGGTGGGAGGCGCAGGTGCAAGGAACGGTGTGTTTTTATGGCTCTTCTCTGACGCCATCACCAACAAAGTATACTGCTGACCATTAGTGAGACTGTACTCAAATGACCTACCTCCTCAAAAATAATTAGGAGGTCCCTTCCGACCCTTTGGTTCTATGATCTGAGGTACCTGGTACTTTTACAAATAGCAACAGCTTGGCCAAGGAGCCAGAGCATCGGCTGCTGTTGTGTGGGAACAGAACACTCTGGGGATACACATACTTTTCTCTTTTTTTTTTGGCAGTCAAAAATAGATTTTTATCTCCTTTGTTTTGTACAAAATACAGTCATGTGCAAAATCATACGCGTACAACATTGGGAATACACACACTTGATGGATCCTCTCTCTCTAGGGCATGGTAGACCCAGGGGAGAAATTATCCGCTGCACTGAAGCGAGAGTTCGGTGAGGAGGCTTTGAACTCTCTGCAGAAATCTGGTGCCGATAAAGAAGAGCTGGAGAAGCAGCTGAACAGGCTTTTCAGTCGGGATCATTTTGTGGTGAGTGACCTCGCTGAGTCCGTTACCCACAGAGGGCAGCGGCACTGTTTTGAGAGTGCCTTGGAGGCTACTGAAGCAGTGAGTCCTGATCCACAGACTTCCCTTTCCAGGTATATAAGGGTTATGTGGATGACCCCCGTAATACAGACAATGCGTGGATGGAAACAGAAGCCGTAAACTACCACGATGAATCTGGTGAGTAATAAGACGTGGGCTCCCACTTTCAGGCAGTTATGTATGTACTGAGGTGTCGTCAAGTTGCAACAGATTTATGGAGACCCCAGCAAGGGGTTTTTAAGGCAAATGAGAAGCAGAGGTGGTTTGCCATTGCTTTCCTTTCCTTGTTTCTTTGCCAGTTTGGTGTAGTGGTTAAGTGCGCGGACTCTAATCTGGGAGAACCGGGTTTGATTCCCCACTCCTCCACTTGCACCTGCTGGATGACCTTGGGCAAGCCATAGCTCTGTCACAGCTGTTCTCTCAAGGACAGTTGTCTCAGAGCTCTCTCAGCCCCACCCACCTCACAGGGTGTCTGTTGTGGGGAAGGGACAGGAGTCTGTAAACCGCTCTGAGACTCCAAGTGAAAGGTGGGGTATAAATCCAATCTCTTCTCTTTTTCTTCCTCTTCCTCTGCTGAATCTTTCTTCGCAGTCTCCTATCCAAGTACCGACCCTGCTTGGTTTCCAAGATCTGACAAGATGGGGCTGTACCATGTCATGTTTCCTACCTCCATCAGGCATTAGAAGCTTAAACCAACCAAGCAAAAGCCTCCAAAGGAAGTTTAGAAAACTTATTAAGGGCCAAAAGTTAAAAACATAAGTATAGACAAAAGAGTGTTTATTTCAAAGACATATACAAACTTTGTAGGAGCCCAAATAAAGCCTCCTAAAATGTTCAAAGGGACAAATGCTCAAAAAAGAACAGTGTACGACCTGACACATTTCGGCTCACAAGAGCCTTCTTCAGAGGTCAAATGGTACGTAGTACAAAATACACCAAACAACGAAGTCCCTGTAACATGTGCGAGGCAATAAACAATTAATAATATAGGACCAAAAATGGAATGTTCCAATCTGCAATTGAATGACACACCAAAAGATTTTTATTTGGGGCTACAAATCTATCTGGCCTTGTGTCAGAAGCAGTTGCATACACTGGGAATAGTATCAGTACCAATATGTACCTTCCAGTTGAGGTCCTGAGTGCAAATAAAATTGCCTTATCAGGGACAATGTGACATCAATATGGCAGAAAAAATATTTAATAGGATGTTGTCATATTTATGTGGACACTATGCTGGAGATAGTAAAAAACCCAACATAGTCAAAACCGAAACATTTTATTCAGGCGAGTAGCCGTGTTGGTCTGAAGCAGCAGTACAACGTTGGAGTCCAGTGGCACCTTTAAGACCAGTAAAGTTTTATTCTGGGTATGTATTTATTCTGCTTATACCCAGAATACAACTTTGTTGGTCTTAAAGGTGCCGCTGGACTCCAACTTGGTTCTGAAACATTTTATGTTAACTCTGGTTCTGTTTAACACCTTACTAATTGTGGGATTGTTGCACAAAAAAAGTCGGATCCTGCTTTCTGTGAACTGCAAGCATGCGTCAAAACAGTCTGTTCAGCCCCGGTTACTTGTGGGGTAAGATAGGGCATCAGTCAACAGGGGATTCCTTTCATAATAGAGTGTTCAGTAGAAAGAACATATCTTGCCTTTGCCCTCTGTCATGGAAACAGATATATGGCTGCAAATGGTGATGAATGAAATAAGTGGAGGGTGAAAAGGTCAAAAATTTCCCAACGGATGACAATAATGTCTCTTTGTTCAACAGGGGAAACCATGGATAACTTGCCTCTGGAAGCCGGGGATGATGCTGGGAAAGTGAAATGGGTCGACATTAGTGAAAAGTTGAAGCTGTACGCCAGCCATGCTGACTTTGTCAGGATGGTAGCAGAGAAGAGGGAAGCTCACTGGAGTGAACAGCCTGATCTTGGGTGCCGCGGTGGGGCTGAGATCAAAGAGTGCACATAAGCCAAGAACTATCAGGTGCCGGTTCAGCAAAGGAAGGAGGTGTTAGTGCTGCTCTGAGAGAAACTAGTTGATTGCAGAAAGTGTAAGCAGCCAAAGCTTTTATTTACATCCCATTGATTTCAGTGGGACACATTTAAGCGTCTCCTTAAGGCTTCCGTGGAAATTCAGAACGACTTAAAAGTGCTTAATTTTGGCTGCATTCTTCTTAACAGACAATATTGTCCAAGGATTGAATAATAAATCTTCTGCTTCCCCTTTGATTTTCATGTACAGTGAAGTAATACAGGATGTGAGGACCTGGGTTTTTTCTCTTGATTAACAGGCATGTTTTTGAGAAACAAAACCCAAATTACAAAAGCCCTTGTCATTCTTTAGTGGCTTGCATGATCTTGCTCTTGATGTAATTGTGAGTTTCAAAGGAGGGAGAATTTGGGTACTGGAAGAGCATGGCTGTCTTGCTTTACTCTTCCTCTTCCTTTTCCATGTCCAGATAGACTTTTCACTCATGCAGCATCACTTAAGTGTCAAGCAGTCATGACTTCTGTACCAGTTTGTTGGCCACGGATCCGTCTCTTTTGTATGCTGATGCACACACTAGGGAGATAAAACCTTACACTATTGCCAGTCCCAAACTCATCAGAACAGTCCCAAAGTAACTAAGGAACCAAAACTTTGAGCCAGAACCTGAACTCTTTCCATATTCATCGTGCAAACCACCAGCAAGGGACAACGAGTACAAGAAATTAACAACAGTCTTGGCATTTCACCGCATTGTCATTGTGGAGAAATAAAAACAAGAAAATCATCGAACTAATTGGAAGAAAATGGAACATATGTTTCAAGCCAAGGGACCGTGATGGCAACTTCGTAGGAAAAGTAATCTAGAGAGACACAAAAATAACTTAGAATTGAAATGCACTTGCAATATTAAGTAGTTTTGTTGATTTTTAAGTATGTAACCTGGGGTTCCATGTGTAAACTTGGGGCCTATCTGATTTCCTTCTCTGACTGAGCTCTTCCTGCAGCTCCAGAGGGACCTCTGAGATTCAAGAACAGGGTTGTTAGACTATCCAGGGAGACTGCAATAAGGCAAGGTCCTCAGAAGCTCTACTGGGCATGCTGCTCTTGAAGCTCCCAGCTGCAGACATCACTCGCTTGAACCCACCAGCATTTTAAAAGTGTTTACGAGTTCCCGTGACCCCAGCACCAAGGTGATTGTGACCTGTCTTCGTCCGCTCTGCAGGCTGACTTTGTTTCCAGTGACCGTTTTGGATATCTTGGTGCTGCAGCATGCCTAAAAATTTGTTTTCAGGCTTTAGAAACCGCTGCTGCTGATTTTGCAGGCTTCACATAAATCCCGTGTGTTGCCGTTAACACAAATCTGATCATGTTAACAGGCTTCTCACCCTCGGTTTACTTCAGTGTTTTACTTTTCTTCTGAATCTGTGTTGACGGTCAGTTGTGTACCCTGCTGTCTGTCTTTTCTTTTCTACAGTGTGACTTCAGTCTTGGCTTATTCGCTGCTGAATAAATCACTCCTTTTTCACTGTTTTCTAGTATCCCTCACCTTTTGTGTACACCGCCTTTTTTTGATTAGGTTTGCTCGGTGTTCTGCTTTCCCTACACAATGACATGAGTCTTAAGACAGCACTGTAACTACTATACCACATGGGCCACTGATGTTACATATTGCATGGTGCCAAAACATCAAGATTGGGGGTGGTGGTGAATGGTGGTAGTATGCTTCAAAATTAGGGTTGCCAAGTACCTACTGTTCCTTTAGCGGGGGGGAGTCCATGCCGGGCCGCGTTGACATCACCCGGAAGTGACGTCATCGCGTTGGGCACATTGGGGGCGGGACCTCAGTAATTCGAGGGAAAACCAGAGTTTTCCCTCGAATTACAGAGCGTCCCCCCCGAAATGTGCCCAACGCAATGACGTCCCCTCCGGGTGACATCATTGCGCCAGCACGTCTCAGCCCGGCAATTTGGGGTGGGGATCCCCCTGGTGGCCCGATCCCGGCCAGCGAGCAGCGGGCCGCTGGAGCGGGGTTTTCCCTGTTCCCCAGGGGGACTTGGCAACCCTATTCGAAATGGATTGTATGAATTTCTATCTCATAGCAACCGAGACATAAAAGCAACTCTGTGATGCTGATTTTTAAAAATTATTCTTTTATTATGCAGTCTCTTAAAAAGAGCAACGTGGTTTTCCATCAAGAAACACCCAAGATATTTGCACTACAATCTGTTACTACAACTAGGACTGGATTGCTGGTTACCTCATAGGTCAGGTATTATCAGATGACTGCTTCCATTTTGGCCGTTGTCCATGCCATCACAAATGCCATTGTCTAGGTGGCACAGTTGGATCTTAATTTAATTATACTTTTAATAAAGAAGTTGATTCAGTTGTCTAACAGTAACAGTTAGCTGATTAATAGGGATGGGCATGGACTTGCTCAGGAACTAAAGTTCGTGACGAATTTTGGTGGGTTCGACATTCGTTCGTGAAGTCCATGGCAGATCAACTGGCATGAATTTTCCACCTGTTTGTGGCAGTTTGTGAACAGATATATTTCCAGACAGACTGTCTGCACTCAATCTAAATGTTTTCAAAACTTCAAAACAACGGGGGGCTGGAACCTGGAGGACATGTAGAGGAGCATCGGGGGGAGGTCCCCTGTGACTTTGATGTCTTTAGCCTGCACAGGATCCATTCTATACACTCCTGAAATTGCACCTGTCAAAATGACTGCCCGTGTACGGTCATTTCCTGAGAAAGGACGTTCATGGAGGCACCTTCTTTGGGGGGCAGTAACTCAGACCCCAGAAATCCAATCCTCCCCAAACTTGGAGGGCAGGTAGAGGAAAGTCATCCAGGGATCCCCTATGAGTTTGGTGTCTTTAGTATGTCAGGGGACTGATCTACTGAGTCAAGAACCTCACAAACAGAACCAGTTTGTTTAGCCCCTAAAAGTATGTGACGGTTTATGGTTCGTGAACCGAACATGCCATGAACGGAACTGCATTTTCCCAGTTCTCATGCCCATCCCTACTGATTAGCATTAACTATCAGATCCATAGGTGATTTGTGTGTCTGTGCTGATGTTCTAATACGGTTAGTGCTTTCTAAAGACTTGACCGATATTTAGACAATGCTTGACTTGGTTAATAGACCATATCTTATTTTAACCAGTCTTAATTAAGACAATCAGATGTAGACACACGAGTCATAGCTTCCTATTATCTGACTCTACATTGGCAGAAATTCAACTGTTTATCCTGGAAGTTCAGACTAAATATTTTGCAGCCCTTGCTATTTCCATCTTTTCTCTGTTGCCTAAAGCCATTCAGACTAAGTAACTGCTATTTGGGAGGCATAAAAATACGGATTGAAAGCAGGGATGTTGAAAGACAAGCTCAGAGGACATCTTCTACGTTCTTCGTGTCACCTTTAGAACAGAACAGAGGCATAAAAATATGGATTGAAAGCGGGGATGTTGAAAGACGAGCTCAGAGGACATCTTCTATGATCTTGGTGTCACCTTTAGAACAGAACAGAACAGAACAGCAGATTACAATCACAGGACATGAAAAAGTTCTGTCTTATGATTAAAAAGAGATAGTGGTAGCCAAGTTTTGGAGGGCACAGACCAATTCAAATAAATTGCAGTACAGTGTGCTGTATATTTACATGTATTGTCCTGCAAGGGCCAAGGGCATAGACTTTCCAATTTCCCCGGAGGGGGGGTGCTGGGCCAGAGACCTTACAGGCCATTGTCTCCAGGGGAGGCTCAGCATGTCCTGGAAAAGTTCAGGGGGGGGCCTCCAGCTCCCCAGCCCCCCTGAAGTTGACACCTATGGCAAGGGCAGTAAAGAGAAGAGGTTTTTCACAGAGGTTTCCTTGTGGTTTGGGTGCTGAACTGCAGCATTTCCCCCCCTCCAAGCTTCCTCATGACATCATTATCCATTTGTTGTCTTTCTGCGTGGTCATGTCATTTCTCCGTAATTTCTCAGCAGCTTGGCACCCAGACTGCACGGAAAAGTTCCACATGAAAGATCTCTGGGTGGGGGAGAGAAGCACGCAGACAGGCAACCAACCATTAACTACCTGTTGTCCCTGGCTGCTCCCTTTTTGTTTCCTGGGGTAATAAAAAACAAAACAAAACTGCCGTACTTGGGGAAGGGTTGTTGAAAAATGCCATTGACCATCTATTCTGATAAAAGTTGTTGGGGACAAACACAGAAGGTATTTGATTTTTGTCCTGTCTGTCTTGTTTTGTCTTGTCTTTACTCCAAGGAGCTCAGAGTGCCACGCATAGTTTTTCCTGTTCACGGCAACCCTGTGAGGTAGGTCAGGCTGAGAGAGAATCTCTTGGTTTTATGGTACTGTCTGCATAGATTTATAGATTTATGGCCATTATATGGCTGTTCAGCTTGAACTTGGGCTCAATGTACATCTAGCATTTGTTCCACTATTACTATTACTATTTTACCAAACCCATGCTGGAACAGATCAAACGAAGTGAAAGCGGCTGCCACAAAATCTGACAATCGATCAAAGTGAAGGTGGCACGCAATGCAGAGGGGAATTTCTGTTCCAACACGGGTTTGGTAAAATAGTAATAGTAATAGTGGAGCAAATGCTAGATGACTCTAGATGTACATTGAGCCCAAGTTCAAGCAGTCAATACAGCATTGGTCTGGGTTTGGTAAAACAACGGAGCAAATTAAAAGTGGTGTAGTAAAACGTATCTATGCATACAATTGAAAGTTTTACCTGCAATGTGTTCATGTGTATTGTATTGTATTATTTTGCAGACTGAATATTTTGCATCTGGTGATGTATTGATAATTATGCTTACTGTATGAATCTTGCAACACAAGTATGTATGGAATTTGTGAAATTTTCATGTTCCTATTATTCCGCATGATGTATTTTTGACAAGTTATTTTATATTTTACACTTAAGATTTGCCTGTTCGGATGAAGTGCTCGTGGGATGAAACGAGTGTAGATATTCTGGAAAACCTCGTTGGAAAACTTTGGAAGTCTTTGTGGAAACTTTAAATAATGAACTGCATTTTGTATCACAGCTTTATTAATTGAAATCACACAGTAGCGTTTTCACAACCTTTGATTCCTTGTTCTGTTCCTGCTCTGCAGGGTTGTGGTTTTCTTAGTTACGTGTGGTATGTCAGCAACAGCCTGGCCGCTCATGAAGCCAAGGCATGATCCAGGATGGCTACGTACTATAAAATCCCATCAGAGAATTCAGTGTGCACATAACTGCTGCCCACTGAAAGTAATGGGACACATTGGTGAATTTTATGTATGTTTATGTGAAAGTTAAGTCCCAGTGGCTTCAGTGACATTATTCCCAGTCGGCCTAAGATTTGCATCCTTAAACTGTTTTTGCTTCAACTGCCCTACATTTCTGAAGGTATTGAGACCTGGAAGCTGGAGTGCATATTTAGAAATGGAACATTGAATAAATTGCCCAGCCTAACTTTGTAACCAAAATTAGACAGGCTACATGTCAAGGTATTTCATAACCCATGCAGTAAACAGCAGCTTTTGCTTAAAAAAAAAAGAGAAAGATGAAAATGGAATTTGTAAAAACAAAAAGCACTGAATACATACTGAGAGAAGGTTCTTCAGCTGGGATGTTAATTCTGTCAAGGCAAGTAATATTTCATTAATTTAAAGCTTAGGTACTGAACAAAACACAGGTTTGAAATGGCATTATTTACCAGATCCAGTTCCTACTGGGGAGGAGCAGTGGTTCAGTGGGGTAGAGCATCATGCGCTAGGTTCAATTCCTGGCATCTCCAATTAAAAGGACAGGTGGGAGGTGACGTGAAAACCCTCTGCTTGAGACCCTGGAGAGCTGCTGCCCGTCCGAGTAAACAATACTGACCTGGATGGACTTATGGCCTGATTCAGTATAAGTCAGCTGCATATGTTTCACGTGTGTCTTATTCATTTGCCTTGCAATACATGCTCTATACTTTGTCTTTTGGGGAGGCCTCTGAACAATCATGCCTTTATTCACACGAGGCTTTCTGCTTCCAGCTCCCATGCCCCAAATATCTAGAAATTAGCAGTGCAATTCTAAGCACAGTTGCACACTTATAAGTTTATAGAAGTCAATGAGCTTACTTCAAACTTAGAACTGCTTAAAGTTCTTAGTTGGAAGTACATTCATTTTTATTCTAGTGTGCATGGTTGTAAAGGACACATGTATGGATTCAAAATGGCAGTGATCTTCCATTTCATTCCCACCACGATTGCCTGTTAAGATAGAAAAGGTTGCTGAATGTGCTTGAGTTTCAGTTATTGGATTGGATCCTGGGGAAAATTTCCACTAATGGAAAGGGAGGGATTCTGATTTCCCCTCTCCTGCTGCTAGGGTTCCCATACCCCCACCAGGGGTGGGGAAACCCCCGCTTTTATTTATTTATTTTATTTACATCCCGCCCTCCCCGCCAGGGCAGGCTCAGGGCAGCTAACAAGGCCATAGGCATTTAAAACAATAAAACAATAAAAATAATTTAACAATTTAAAATCATCAAACCATTTAAAAATACAACACATATAGATGGCAGATGTCTTATCACCCACTGTAGGGAAATCAACAGCTGGTGTCTGGCTCCTTTGGCCTTAGTTCTTTAATATGGGCATGGTTGTTGACCAACAGCCAAGAATGGAATTGTGGAGCGTAGTATTCAGCTAGATGGTAAGCCATTTGATGTGGCACCTCACTCAAGCCCCTGGTGGAAGAGCTCCGTCTTTCAGGCCCTGCAGAATTTTAATAAATCCTGCAGGGCCCTGAGGTCCTCAGATAGCTCGTTCCACCAGAGCAGAGCTGCCACCAAAAAAGCTCCAGCCCTGCTTGTGGCCAGCTTCCCTGCTGCCGGCTAGCTGGGGAAATCCCACCCCAAATGATTTTTTCAGACCACTTCCAGTAAAGCCTGGAAGTGATGTAGGCACATTGGGAACATCTGGGGGCAACTCTCTGGTACTGTCACGGGAGGTGGTGGCAGCTACAAGCATGGACGGCTTCAAGAGGAAATTAGATAAACATGGAGCAGAGGTCCATCAGTGGCTATTAGTCACAAGAAATAGATAGGAACTCTCAGTCTGGGGCAAGTGATGCTCTGTATTCTTGGTGCTTGGGGGGGGGGGACAGTGGGAGGGCTTCTAGTGTCCTGGCCCCACTGCTGGACCTCCTGAGGGCACCTGGTGTTTTTGGCCACTGTGGGGCAGAGTGTTGGACTGGATGGGCCATTAGCCTGATCTAATATTGGCTTCTCTTATGTTCTTATGTCAACTCTATGGTAAATTTGGCCAAACTTACCATCGAGTTTGTCCAAATACCAGAGTGTTGCCCCCAGACGTCCCTGACATGCCTACATCACTTCAGGGAGATGGCAGCATGCTTATTTATTTTATTTATTTGTTAGACTTTTACCCCGCTCTTCCAGCATAGCTGGCTCAGGGTGGTTTACAACAATATAAAAATACAACAAGACAATACCATATACAATACAAAATCTAGTGATGCAAAAATTTAAAACCTTAAATAACACATATAAAGTGCTAGCATTTAATTCCTCGGCATACAGTCAGCTTCTTATGCACAATTCCTGTCAGATGACCTTGGTACTCGGGTCGGTCTGTAATTGGAAAGAGATGGGAGGCCCCAGAGAGGTCGGGGTTCACTCCTCATAGCTGTCAGATGTCAGTGGTGACAGTGGTGGTAGTGGTAGTGACAGTGGTGGCTCCAAAGGCCTGGCAGAAGAGCTCCGTTTTACAGGCCCTGCAGAACTGTAACACCCACATTGGGGTGGGCCCCAAACCACTTCTAGTCTCCCAGTAGTAGGCTGGGAGTCCCCTGCCGGCCAGTTGAGTGTACCTGGCAACCTATCTGCTGCAGACTTCTGACTTCTTCGTGCTTTTCTCGGGGTGGCATCCTCCTGGAGCAACATCTCAGAGGGCATTTTGAGCTGCAGTGGAGGGAGGAAGCAGGGAAATCTCATCTGGCTAATACAGGGGTCCCCAACCTTTTTAAGCCTGGGGCACCTTTGGAATTCTGACATGGCGTGCTGGGTGCTGCCACAAAATGGCTGCCGCAGAAGGCAGACCCAGCCACAAAATGACAGCTGCAGCTTAACTTCAGTCACACAGTGAAGATCCTTGTGTGCGGTGGCAGCTGCTGCTAAGCAAAAAAATTTAAAAATCCGTATGGCCTATCAAATCTCCAATGGCCAACTGGAACCCTTGCTGGGAAAAAGACCTACCTGGCCCCGCCCACTTACCAAAAACAATTGGTGGGCACCAGAAAAGGTGTTGGTGGGCACCATTGTGCCCTTGGTACACCGCACTGGGTATCCCTATCCTAATGGAACTCTTCATCAGTAGATATTTACCATGGGACGCAAGCTGTTATAAGTGCAACCAGATCCATTGTGAGTTTAGAGAGTCCTTCAGTTCAGGTTTTAGCCCTTGCCTAAACAAAACTGTACTTTATTAATGCAGCGTGAGGTCAAGCAGACCCCAAAGTCAGTCCAAGAAATAATTTAAAAAACCAAGAACAGCACTTGGGTGTTTTGTTGAACATGAAACCAGCAGCAGGGAAAAGAAACTGACCATTAACTATCTTCCTTTGGCAATACAGGAAATAAACCGCAGCAGAGATATCAGGAAGAGCTGACATCATTGCTGTTGCTGCCAAAGGTTTAGTCTTGCCAGGATGCTTGCTATGGCAACCTCCCATCCCCATTTCCCTGGTTCCCGTTCAGTGGAGTGGTGGGAGAAAAACAGGAGGGGGGAGACAGTGAGTGCTGTAATGGCATTGTGTGATGCCATTTCCTCTAGTGTCTGCCCCAAAATGCTCCCACCCACCATGCCTTTCTGGCTGGCAGCCCTACAAAGGTCTGAGCCAAGAGTCCCCTGTAGAAACAGAGCTGATAAGCTTTGAATCTGGGTGTTCCTGGCCACAAGTCCCACTTCAAGGCAGCAGCCCACCAGGAATTTTCCAGTGAGAAATGACCAATCCACTCTTAATGGGGACCTGTTGCTCTTATAAAAACGTAATGGGAAGTGGCAGTGGAGGTAATGGCGGTATTGTGAAGGCTTTTCCACAGTCCCATTTTCCTTGCTTGTAAGTTCCTGTTACTTCTGGGGTTTTTTCCTGCTCTGCACATGTTTTGCTCCCTCTAGTGGTCAATTCTATATTACACCACTTTATGTCAGGCATACCTCCCTGCAGATTTAAACTGCAGGTTTTAAATCTAGCCATAAAGGGTTATAATATCAAACTGACCACTAGAGCAGGGGTGGCCAACCTGTGGCTCGGGAGCCACATGCGGCTCTTTCACACATATTGTGCGGCTCCTGGCAGGGCGGCTGGGGAAGCAAAGGGGAGGCATGCTTTTCCTTCCTTCCTTCCTTCCTTCCTTCCTTCCTTCCTTCCTTCCTTCCTTCCTTCCTTCCCTCCTCCCTCCCATCTATTTGCTTTCCTAGTTTCTCTCTCTCTCTTTCTTTCCACTTCTTTAATTCTTTCTTTCCATCTCTCTCTTTTTCTCTCTCTCTCTCAATATCATTAGCAAACAAGTAATATCATTATCAATAACCGGTTTTCCTCGTTTGTTTTTATTTTTGGCAGTCCCATTTAACGCTAATAAAAAGCAAATTTGCATATTTTTAAAAATAAAAACGTGTGTGTGATATTTGTTCCTGTCTTGCGGCTCTCAGACATCTGACGTTTATTCTATGTGGCTCTTACGTTAAGCAAGGTTGGCCACCCCTGCACTAGAGGGAGCAAAATATGAGCTGAACAGAACCCCCCCCCCCAAGAAACAAGAATGTACAAGTAAGGAAAATGAGAATGCAGAAAAGCCCATGGAAGCTAAATGGACAGTAGCAGCCAGGCGTGGACTGGGGAGTCACTGCCTATAATAGGGAGCAGCTATTAACAGTTGTGCATTTCAAGGCACTGTGGTAGGACCCCCAATGCCTTTGGACCCCCTTGTTCATTCAACAGTGGTAGGGTGTCATCCTCCCACAAACTGCTGCATGAGCAACCACTAGGGTTGCCAGGTCTCTTCTTACCTGCAGTGGGGGCTCCTGGCTCCTCGATGGGATTTTTCTGCTAGGGGCATTGCACAGTGCTCTAACATTTGGGGCAAAAACTCTATGGTATAGAGTCCCCCCCCCAAAAAAATGCTAAGAGTGTCACTGTGTGATGGCCCCAACATGATAATGTCACGACTGGTGATGTCATTGTGTCAGCGGGGATGCCTGCTGTTCGAGGTTGGGGCTTCCCCCACTGGTCAGCTGGCTGGCGGTGGATTGGGCCCCCTGAAATTGGGGGATTCCCTGGCCTGACTGGAGGGATGGAACCCTAGCAACCATTGCATTAAAGGAGTCTACCGCTCCAGTCCCTCACACAGCTGGGAGAAAAGGCAAAGAGTCTGTACAATGGGTTTATAAATGCAGCAAAAGCAGGCTATCTTATTAAATCATTTTAACATTGATTTAATATGGTTAAATTATATTAGTACAGACACATATGTAAAATACTTACCCCAGGGGGAGGTGGCCTGCCCTAAAAATGCATAAAACAGCACAGTTAGACTTTCGAAAGAAATCACCTTGGAGCTTGCAACAAGGCTTCTGTGACAGCATCATTGTAAACAAGGGCAGAAAAGCTTGATCAACTAACCAGTTCGTCTAACCAATTATGTCTTATGGTTTTAAATTGTGTATTTAATTGATGTTGCCTAATTTAATTTATATTATTGTAATTTTACACTATTTTATTGTATATGGTATATGTTGTTAGCCACCCTGAGCTCGCTGAGAGGCGAGGAGGGTGGGATACAAATTCAATAAATAAATAAATAAATAAATTTTATGTGAGCTGCCCTGAGCCAGCTTTGGCTGGGAGGGCGGGGTAGAAATGTAATAAATAATAATAACGAATTGAGTAGTCTGTAATTAAAGAAACCCATTACTGGTTGAGCAACAAGTTCAGAAAAAATGCTAATAATTTTTAATACAAGTATGGTGGTCACTATCTGTAGCAGAAGCATTTTCTCTTTATCTCACGTAGAAGAGAATGCCTCTTTTTTCCTTCAGAGGCAAGTACTAGTCACATATAAGATTAAATAGAGCGAATTAATTAATGGATGAAATGTGTTGTCCCATGAAAAGTTACTTCAGTCTCAGCCCTCTGAGATCAATAGGCTTAGGCTGGAGTAACTCCACACAAGATTGCATAAGGTTAACTGTGTTTATTACGAAATGGTAAAAAGCCCAGCAGTACCTTTAAGACTAACAGACTTTATTGTAGCATAAGCTTTTGAGAAACAAAGCTCTCTTCGTCGGATACTCCCATCTGACGAAAAGAGCTGTGTTTCTCAAAAGCTTATGCTACAATAAAGTTTGTTAGTCTTAAAGGTGCTACTGGGCTTTTTACTATTTTGCAGCAACACACTAACACAGCTAACTCCTCTGTGTTTATTACAGGACTACTTGCATTTATACAGATGTTAGTATAAAAATACTTACCGCAATAGGCAGTGGCATTCCCTAAAAATGTACAAAACAATATATTTAGGAAAAATATTTAAAACTGAAGCAAAACGCAGAAACATATTGTAAACTGTGTTGTGATGTTTAGTCAACTAATTAAATAAAAATATTTTGGCAAACAAAACAAAGAAAACTTCCTAAAAACTGAGACTCACAAGGGCTAACTATATACCTAATTCTGAGCCAGACCTTAGAGCATGGATCGAAAAACCCACATGGGAGAGTCAGGGACAGACAGACAGGGAGGGAAGCTCCAGGTTTGCAAGAAAATCAGCAAATAAAAATGGGGGTGGGGTAACTCCCCTCCCCCCAATTAACTCCTGCAACTAATCAAGCAGGATGATGTAGTATTTAAAGTGCTGGACTAGAATGTAGGAGGCCCAGATTCAAATCCTCACTCTACCATGGAAGCTTGTTGGGTGACCTTGAGCCAGTCAAACACACAGGGTTGTTGTGAGGAGGAGAGGGGAATGATGTAAAGTGCTTGGGGTCGCAATTAAGGGGAAAGGCAGGATATAAAATAAGTAAATAAAATAGAAGTAAGGTGGCTGAAGAAGATAAAGGATAAATAGGAGGTAAGAATGAAGAAAAAGGGGAGAGAAGAAAGAAGCTGAAGAAGAATAGGGGAAGAAAAGAAAAAGGTGGGTAGCAGAGAAGAAAAGCAGAGAGGCTGCAGGGGGAGGGGAGAGAAGCTAATGTCTGGGCGGGATAGATAAAGTTAGGTTGGCCGATGGGTGTGAGGGACAGAAGGAAGCAGGGACACACTATGGATAGGGAAAGAGGATAGGGAAAGAGGAAATAGTTTGGGGAGAGGGATACAGGAAGAAATAAGTCCTCAGCAGTTCCCCACTATTTATTTTTAATACAGGAATCTCAAAATTGCTGCTGTTGGCCACCATCTTAGAAAGTGTGATGCAGGAGGGAATGTCTTATCAAAGATGATGCCTTTGAAAAAGAGGAGATATTCCTATTTGTTCAAGCTATTGTGGTACTCCTGTACAAAGGTATGTGGATTTAATCATTTTAAACCCATGCAATTAACTGAATTCTAGTCATGCACATTACTAGTAGTACGTAGACATATGTATGAAAATACTTACCCCGGCAGGAGGTGGTATCGCCTAAAATGTACAAAATAATATGTGTTGATACATATTTGAAAGATCCGTAAAAAATCCAGTACATGTAGATTTATTTATTTATTAGATTTATACCCCGACCTCCCTGCCGAGGCAGGCTCAGGGCAGCTTACATAACTAATTTTAAAAAAACGCATAAAATTTAAAGTGCTATACATACATTCCTATGCGATGGCAGTAGTAATCCAATAATTTCATAACAGGAGTCAGTTAGTACAGACATAGTTGATGGAAAAGATCCCAGGGAGGCTCTGATATTATCAAGATGTTAAATGTGGTCCAATGCCTGGTGGAAGAGGTCTGTTTTGCAGGTCCTGCGGAACTGAAGTAAGTTCCACAGGGCCCTGGTGTCCTCAGGGAACTCGTTCCACCAGCGTGGAGCTGCCACAGAAAAGGACCTAGCCCTGGTGATGGCCAGCCTGGCCTCTTTAGGTCCAGGGAGCACTAGTAGGTTTTGTGTCCCTGAATGCAATGCTCTCTGGGGAACATGTGGGGAAAGGCAGTCCCTCAGGTATGCTGGCCCCTGACCATAAAGGGCTTTATAGGTGAGAATCATATTTGGTATGCTATAGGCAGCCAGTGCAATGCTTTCAGCACAGTCTGGATGTCTTCCCATGGAGAGAGACCAAGCAACAGCCTGGCCGCCGCATTCTGCACCAGCTGCAGCTTCCAAATTTGAGACAAGGGGAGCCCCATGTAGAGAGCATCACAGTAGTCTAATCTCGAGGTGACCATTGTGTGAATTACTGTTGCCAAGTTGCTGCCTAATCAGCCAAAGATGGTAAAAGGCTGACTTGACAGTGGCTGCTACCTGGGCCTCTATCGTTAGGGAGGCATCCAAGAGCGCTCCCAAACTCCTAATCTTCGGCACTGGCACCAGTGGTGCCCCATCGAAGGTCTGGAGTGAGATCCCTAACCCTGGACCGCCGCAACTTAGGCACAGAACCTCCATCTTCTTTAGATTCGGTTTCAACCAACTCATTCTAAGCCAACTAGCCACAGCTTGTAACACCAGGTCCAGATCTCCCGGCCCAGAGTCTGACTGTCCGCCCAACAGCAGACATAGCTGGATGTGTTCAGCAAACTGGGGACAGTCCAGTCCATAACTCTGAGCTATCTGGGCAAGGGGATGCATGTAGATGTTAAATAATGGCTTTGAGGGCGATCAGTACCGTCTCTGTGCCATTTGAAAGCAAATATTTGAAAGCAAAAAAGAAAGAAAAGAAAAAGACTTCTATGAAAGCATTGCATTGTAACTACAAGAGAAATTTTCCTTCAACTAATCAGTGAGTTAAACTGATTAAAAAGTGAATAGACCGTTGTAATGATGCCCATTAATAACTGAGCAATGAGTTGTTTTGTTAATTATTTATGTTAATTGTTTTTCATTGCTATATGGCAGTTCCTATGTTTCAAAGAGGCATTATCTCCTGTATTTTACACAGGAGAGAATGCCTCTTTTTTCTTTAAAGACAAGAACTAATCATATACAAAATTAGGTAGGTTGGATCATTTAATTGATAAACTGTGCAGTCTTATGAAAAGTTACTTCAGTCTTAGCCCTCTGAGATCAATAGGCTTAGTTGGGAGTAGCTCCACACAGGACTGCAGTAGAAAACTCATAAGGTTAATTGTGGTTATTATGGAACTACTTGTATTTATGCAGATATAGGTATAAAAATACTTACCCCAAAAGGTGCTGGCATTCCCTAAAAATGTAAAAAACAATACATTTAAAGAAACAGAAACATATTGTAAGCTGCAATGTGATGTTTAGTCAGCTAATTAATTTAAAATATTATGGTAAATGAAACAAAAATAATTCCTAAAGACTGAGACTCACAAGGGCTGATCCTTACACCTTATTCTGAACTAGAACCTAGAGCATGGATCGAACAATCCACACAACAGAGTCAGGGACAGATGGGGGGGATTTTTTGTACAAACGCGACAGGAGTTCTAGGTTTGTGAAACCATCTGAAATAACAAATCCACGGGGGAGAGGCAGGGCTATTTTGGAGCAGGAACGCACAGGAACGGAGTTCCAGCTGGCTCCTGAGTTGGCCACTCCCAGCAAGAACTCATTAGCATAATAGGCCACACCCAACAGCAGAAACTCATTAGGATTGGCTACATTAGGGGTATGTGGCTTGACATGCAAATTAATTCCTGCTACAAGAAAAAGCCCTGGGTTTTGACAACAAACAAGGTAAACAGAAATAAGAAGCAAAAGGTGGGTGTGGCTGGATAGCCACTCTTCTGGTAACATGGAGGTGTGGCCTAATACGCTAATAAGCTGTGCTGTCAGTGGTGTGGCCTAATATGCTAATGAGTTCCTGCTGTTGGGTGTGGCCTATTATGCTAACGAGTTCCTGCTGGGCTTTTTCTACAAAAAAAAGCCCTGGGGAGAGGCTTTTTTAAATCAACTCCCCAATAGAAGCAATGTCTGTAGCATTAAGAGATGAATTCCCACTGAGGTCTCATGAGACTACATTCTGGAAAGTCCCTGGCCATCTTTGTGGTTGCCTGTATTACCAAGCTTTCCAAGGCTTGGTTTCTGTCAGCCAAAGGCTGTGGGAGGAGAAGAGAAAATGAAAAAAGTAAACTGTGGTGGGGGGAGGGAGAAGAGAAAGAGGAGAGAAAAGATAGGTGAGTAGGTGAGAAAAACAGTAGCGAAAGTACCAGGTGAATAAAAGGAAAGAACGCTGAAGACAAGGGGGAAGGAAGGAGATAAAGGTAGTTGGTTTGTGGGTGTGTGTGAGAGAAAGAGGCAACAGCAGGTTATGGGGGCTGCCAAGGGGAAGGAAAGCAGAAATAGTGTGTGGGGGGGGGGAATATAAGGAGAGGTGAGATAACCCTCATGAGTCCTCAGGGGTTTCCTTCTTGTTTTTAATACAGGGATCTATGGAGACCATCTTAGAGAAGGCATTGCTTCTTCTCTATCACACAGGAAGGAATGCTGATTCTAAGATCACGCATTTGGGGAAAAACACAACTCTGAGATATTCTTTTTTCAGCAAGCTATTGTGCTACTCTGGTAGAAGTGTATGTAGATTTTGTCATTCAGCACCCATGTAATTAACGTAAACTGGGCGAATGCACACCAGCAGTATTTACAAAGTACATAGCACTTACCCTGAAAGGTAGCATACCCTGAAATGTACAAAACAGTATATGTAGATATTTAAAAGCAAAGGGGGAAAAAAAGAGACTTCTCTGAAAGCTCTGCACTGAAACCAGGGTAGGCATGTTCCAACAACTAATCAGTCAGTCAAACTAATTAAAGTGAATGGTCTGTTATAAACATGGCCATTATCAATTGTCCCACAAGTTATTTTAGAAAAATGTTAGTGTGCGTGTGTGTGTGTGTGTGTGTGCATGTGTCCGGAAGTCATAGTTGACTTCTGGTGACCCCTATTGGGGCTTGGACGTTTCAGAGAGGTGGCTTGCTATTGCCTGCCTCTGCGTCCCGGCCTTGGTATTCCTTGAAGGTCGCCCTTCAAAGTACTTGCCAGAGCCAGCCTTGCTTAGCTTCCAAGATCTGACCAGTTCAGGCTTGTGTGGGCTATCCAGGTCAGGGCTAAAAAAAAAAGTTAGTTAATTTTAACACAAGCAGGGCCTTACACACGGTTACTCCAGTCTAAGCCCATTTGTTGAAATCAGTGGGCTTAAAGTGGACAATTCTATGTAACTCCATAGAGAATTACACTGTAAGATTAATTGAACTGTGTTAATCACAGGGCTAATTGCACTGTCATAAGGATTAAAACATGGGTGCTCCTACAAATACACAAAACAGTCAATTTAGATGCGAAGGGCATTAGACAAATGACAGCTCCTTTGAAAGCATCATACTGGGTTGGATCTTCTGAAAAGCTGGTTCCAATGGTCAGGGAACTTCCATCAGTCATGCAGGTTCATTAATCATGCAGGTTGGCAGACTGCAGTGGCAGGGGAAGGTGGCAAAATCAATATTCCCACCAGTTCTATCAGTGCTTATGCAGATTTAGGGAACTAAGCAGGCCTGTTCAGAAGTAAGCCCCATGCTATCCAATGAGGCTTACTCTTAGCAAAATGTCCTTAGGACTGCAGGCTGTCTCATTTAAAACCCATGAAATTAATTGAATTGTGTTAGCTCACCCTACTAATATTTATATGGAGATATGTATAAAAATACTTACCCCAGCGGTTGGTGGTGGCATACCCTAAAAAATGCACAGAACAGTATATATAGATATTTGAAAGCAAAAAACAAGGCTTGATTTTAAAAAATCTTTTGGTTAACTAAAAATAAGCTCATTATTGAGAAATTTCTTAATATGTTAGAAAATAAAGAGTTCTTTTCCCAAAATATTGCCATATTCTAAGGCAAATCAATGCAGATTTAATCAACAAAGCAGTTAAAATACACACAATGAATATAATCAGGGGTCCGTTGGGGCCGGACCGAGGCAGAGCGAAGCTCCGCCAGCTCAGGTCTGGCCAGTAGGGCATACACAGGCTGAATCAGATTCTCTAATCTGATTCAGCTCGCTGCCGAATTGCCGCCGAAATTCAGTGGCAAATTTAAAAGCCACTGGAGGGGAGGGGGTTTGAGGGAGAGGCTCCAAACTTGCAGGGTAGCTGCTGGGGCCTCTCCTCGAAATGCCCACCAAGTTTCAAGAAGATTGGACCAGGGAGTCCAATTCTACAGGCCCCCAAACAGGTTGCCCCCATTCCCTCCATTGTTCTCTATGGGAGGAAAAAAGTTAACATTTTTTCCCTCCATAGAGAACAATGGAGGGGATGGGACAATCTGTTTGGGGGCCCATAGAATTGGACCCCGTGGTCCAATCTTCTTGAAACTTAGTGGGTATTTCGAGGAGAGGCCCCAGCAGCTACCCTGCAAGTTTGGAACCTCTCCCTCAAACCCCCTTTCCTCCAGCCCCTCATATACCCTATGAGTTTTTGCCATTGATTTAAATGGCCCATAGGATATAATGGGGCTGAAACTGACATTCCCTTTCTGACACACTTCTGGTGATGTCAGGGGATGTGGCATATGCTAATGAGTTATGCTAATGAGCTCCTGCACCTCTTTTTCTACAAAAGGACCCCTGAATATAATTATGTTAACTGAATGGCAGAAATATATATATATATATAGAGAGAGAGAGAGAGAGAGAAATATAAACATTCTTACCCCTACAGGGAATGTGTAGAAGTTCTAAAAAGACATGAAATGTTAGATATTTGAAAGAATTGGTTTTAAGCCTAGAGGAAATAATACAGCTTCTATGAAGGTCACGTGGTAATTTCAAAAGAAACATTTAGTCAATCCATTAAATTAATTGTGTTCCTTATTAACGGGGCAGCACATTTCTTTTCAACAATGGTAATTATTTATTAAACACAAATATTTATTAAAGCTTGACATAGCAGTCACCATCTTAAAAGAAGCATTCTCGCTTCTTTCTCAAATAGGAGGGAATCTCTCTTTCAAGATGGTGTTTCCTATGACTCCTAAAACTCAAGTAAGTATGCTCTAGAATTCGCCTAAAACGTTATGGTTTAACTGTAGAGCAGGGACCCCTAACGTGGTGCCCCTGAGCACCATAGCACCTGCTGACACCTTTCACATACTCTGAGCCTAACCCATCTCATAGGGTTGTTGTGAGGATAAAATTAAGGAAAGGAGAATGCTGTCAGCTGGTTTGGGTCCCTGTTCGGGTGGAAGCAGGGGACCCCCCAATTTTGCAGGCTCTTGCCTGCCACCAGCCAGTTGGCCAGTGGGGGCAAGCCCCACCCCAACAGCCCGGCCTGGCACAAGGCCTCAACATGATGACATCACACAGAAGTGATGTCATGACACCAGGGACGTCACATGGCAACACTGGTATTTTGGGCAAAACTCTATGGCAATCATAGAGTTTTGCCCGAAATACCAGAGCGTTGCCGCAAGACCTCCCCAGTGTCATGACATCACTTCCACATGATGTCATCATGTTGGGAGCATCGTGTACACTGACATCACCCTACTGCCCCCTCCCGGAAAACTCCCTCCCACCTCCTGCTGGAGAGAGCACAGGACCTGGCAACCCTAGTCCCCACTGGGGAGAAAAGTGGGTAGCAGAGAAGAAAAACAGAGAGGCAGCAGGGGGAGGGGAGAGAAGCTAATGTCTGGGGGCGTTAGATAAAGTTAGGTTGGCTGATGGGTGTGAGGGACAGAAGGAAGCAGGGACAGACTATGGGGACTACCAAGGATAGGGAAAGAGGAAATAGTTTGGGGAAAGGGATACAGGAGGAAATAAGTCCTCAGCAGTTCCCCACTATTTATTTTTAATACAGGAATCAGATGGCTGCTGTTGGCCACCATCTTAGAAAGTGTGATGCAGGAAAGAACATCTTATCAAAGATGATGCCTTTGAAAAAGAGGAGATATTCCTATTTGTTCAAGCTATTGTGGTACTCCTGTACAAAGGTATGCGGATTTAATCATTTTAAACCCATGCAATTAATTGAATTGTAGTCATGCACATTACTAGTAGTACATAGACATATGTATGAAAATACTTACTCCGGCAGGAGGTGGTATGGCCTAAAATGTACAAAGTAATACATGTAGATAGATGTAAAGATCAGTAAAAAATCCAATACATATAGATTTATTTATTTATTAGATTATACCCCGACCTCCCTGCTGAGGCAGGCTCAGGGCGGCTTACATAATTAAAAAAAACACCCCAATTTAAAAATGCATAAAATTTAAAGTGCTGTACATACATTCCTATGTGATGGCAGTAGTAATCCAATAATTTCATAACATGAGTCAGTTAGTACAGACATAGTTGATGGAAGAGATCCCAGGGAGGCTCCGATATTATCAAGATGTTAAATGTGGTCCAATGCCTGGTGGAAGAGGTCTGTCTTGCAGGCCCTGCAGAACTGAAGTAAGTTCCATAGGGCCCTGGTGTCCTCAGGGAACTCGTTCCACCAGTGTGGAGCTGCCACAGAAAAGGCCCTAGCCCTGGTGATGGCTAGTCTGGCCTCTTTAGGTCCAGGGAGCACTAGTAGGTTTTGTGTCCCTGAATGCAATGCTCTCTGGGGAACGTGGGGAAAGGCAGTCCCTCAGGTATGCTGGCCCCTGACCATAAAGGGCTTTATAGGGGAGAATCATATTTGGTGTGCTATAGGCAGCCAGTGCAATGCTTTCAGCACAGTCTGGATGTGTTCTCATGGAGAGAGACCAAGCAACAGCCTGGCGCCGCATTCTGCACCAGCTGCAGCTTCTGAATTTGAGACAAGGGCAGCCCCATGTAGAGCACATCACAATAGTCTAATCTTGAGGTGACCATTGTGTGAATTACTGTTGCCAAGTTGCTACGTTAGAGGAAGGGAACCCGCTGCCCAATCTGCTGAAGATGGTAAAATGCTGACTTGGCAATGGCTGCTACCTGGGCCTCCATCCAAGAGCACTCCCAAACTCCTAACTTCCAGCACTGGCACCAATGGTGCTCCATCGAAGGTCTGGAGTGAGATCCCTAACCCTGGACCGCCGCAACTTAGGCACAAAACCCCTGTCTTCATTGGATTCAGTTTCAACCAATTCATTTTAAGCCAACCAGCCACAGCCTGTAACACCAGGTCCAGATCTTCCGGCCCAGAGTCCGACTGGCCGCCCAACAGCAGATATAGCTGGGTGTCATCAGCGTACTGGTGACAGCCCAGTCCATAGCCCTGAGCTATCTGGGCAAGGGGGTGCATGTAGATGTTAAATAACATTGGGAATAGAACTACCCCTTGAGGCACTCTGCAAGTCAGTGGGTGCCTTCAGGATAATTCTTCCCCAATCGCTACCCTTTGTCCCTGGCCCTGGAGGAAGGAGGCAAGCCGTTGTAAGGTGAGCCCCTGGACTCCAGTGTCAGGGAGGCGGTGGATTAGTAACTGATGATCGACCATGTCGAATGCAGTTGACAGGTCTAACAACAACAGTACCGCCATCCCCTCAATCCAGATGTCTTTGGAAACTGTCTGTGTGGGCGACCAGTACCATCTCCGTGCCATTTGAAAACAAATATTTGAAAGCAAAAAAGAAAGAAAGAAAAGAAAAAGACTTCTATGAAAGCATGGCATTGTAACTACAGGAGATATTTTCCTTCAGCTGATTAAAAAGTGAATAGACTTGTTGTAATGAAGCCCATTAATACTTGAGCAATGAGTTGTTTTGTTAATTATTTATGTTAATTATTTTTTATTGACATATGGTAGTTCCTACGTTTTAAAGAGGCATTCTGTCCTGTATTTCACACAGGAGAGAATGCCTCTTTTTTTCTTCAAAGGCAAGAACTAATCTTATACAGAGCTTTTTTTGTAGAAAAAGCCCAGCAGGAACTCATTAGCATAATAGGCCACATCCAACAGCAGAAACTCATTAGCATATTAGGCCACACCCCTGACAGCACAGCTTTCTGCCGGGATC
This sequence comes from Lepidodactylus listeri, assembly GCA_029233225.1. Classification (NCBI taxonomy): domain Eukaryota; kingdom Metazoa; phylum Chordata; class Lepidosauria; order Squamata; family Gekkonidae; genus Lepidodactylus; species Lepidodactylus listeri. Next base: position 19,719,447 of record JARCFY010000009.1, read on the forward strand.
GGCTTCCCCAGGTGCCCCGCAGCTTGCGAGGCGCAGGGAACCCGGGGGGGGGGGGGCTGTAGGCGTGGCCAACTCAGAAGCCTGCCGGAACTCCGTTCCTGTGCATTCCTGCCCAAAAATAGCCCTGATCCTGTACAAAATTAGGTAGGTTGGATCATTTAATTGATAAACTGTGCAGTCTTATGAAAAGTTACTTCAGTCTTAGCCCTCTGAGATCAATAGGCTTAGTTGGGAGTAGCTCCACACAGGATTGCAGTAGAAAACTCATAAGGTTAATTGTGATTATTGCAGAACTACTTGAATTTATGCAGATATAGGTATAAAAATACTTACCCCAGCAGGCGGTACCATGCCCTAAAAATGTACAAAACAATACATTTAAAGAAAATACTTAAAACTAACGCAAAATGAAGAAACATATTGTAAGCTGCAATGGGGGAAGCTGCGGGTCAAAAGGTGGCCGAGGGACAAATGGAGCCCAGGAGAAAGGCTAGTGTGAAATCGGTCATAAACTCACTCCCTGAGATTTCATGGTGGGGTCTGTTTCTTGAGGCAGCCATTTTATGGTTGTCTCCACCTCCCACAGCAGCCATTTTGTGGCAGGGCCCACCACCCGGTGGCAAAAATCCAAAAGTAGGTGAAGGCTCAAAAAGAGTGGGAACCCCTGGGTTAGAGTGACAGGCTGAGATCTGGAAGGCACAAGGCCTGAATCGCCATCAAAAAATTAGGCAATCAGATCATTATAGGGTTTGGTTTTGCCAGCCATTGACATATAATGAATGAAGGATCTTACATTATAAAGGTCAGGAAATGCAGTCCACATTGGACCCATCTGGGAAGAAACAGAAAGAGAGAATAAATTCAGTATGATGAATTCACACATCAGAGATCATTGAATCTGCAGAGGGATGCTTGAGGCACACTAATTAGACCCTCCCTTTCTGTGTCAGTGGTTATATCAGTGGTTCTCAAACTAAACAACCCAAAGACCCCCCCCCCCCCGTTTTGATCTTTTTTGGTTTACCTTTCAATTTACCTCTTCCTCCTTTGACACTGACACATCACACGTACCAGACAGCCCCTTTTCAAAGTGTTTGTGGCAAGCCCCATATATGGAGGCTTTCACATGCTTCTCTCTTCCAAACAACACGCTGAGAACCACATCAGCTATGCTTCAAAAGCAAGGTGAAGACGAATGATTGCATTGTCGGTACATGGCCTACACTGTCAAGTCTCCAATGGTCACTGCTTTTTTAGGGCCAAAGCACAAGAGACCCTGAGCCAAGTTCTAATCCCCCAGAATTGCAACTGACCTCCAGAATACAGAGATCAGTTCTGGAGAAAACCGAAGCTTTGGAGGGTGGACCTCCTCAGGCTCCATCCTCAAATCTCCAAGGGTTTTCCAACCTGGATCTGGCAACCCTACCCCCCCATCTCCCGCTGGTGGCCAGGAGGGACCTGGCAACCCTAAAAGGAATAGGATCTCCTCGTTACTATGGACGGGGAATTTGGGGGGCATTCCAGAATGTCCCTGACACTGGGGACATTGTGTGGGGATGCTCTGGTTTAACGGCAAAACTCTGGTAAAACTGGCTTAAAACCACAGAGTTTTGCCTTTAAACCAAAGGGTCCTCATCAATGCTCTCTGTCAGCTGTGGAGTCTTGTGAGCAAAAATTCTACTTTGTGAGCTACTGGCATTAAAGTTGTGAGCGAGCGATTTGGCTAGTTTGCACTGGAGCCATCCCTCCTGAGGTAAGACAAAAAAGTGTGAGCCAGAGGCTTAAAAAACTGTGAGCTAGCTCACACTGACTCAGCTTAGAGGGAACACTGGTCCTCATGCAATGTCCCCAGCATGATGACATCACTTCCAGGTGATGTCATCACATTGGGAAAGTCATGTGGGGATGTGGCTGTTTGGGGGTGGGGTTTCCCTGCTGGCCAGTTGGCCGGCGGTAGGGGGAAGACCTGAAAACTGGGGGAAGCCCTGACCTGGGGACTGGCAAGCCTACAGTCTTTACAAAGGACTTATGGACACCCTGCATTATTCTGGTGGACTCCCAAGGCTCCCCAGATACCAGCCTTATGCCTGCGGGGTTCTGTGTTCGGCCCTTGATAAGGGAAGGGGGGGACAAGAGTGCCTGAGCCTTCAGTGCTGGGGGGGTCTGATCAGGATTAGGCCCTTGCAGCATTTTAAAATGACTTTAAAATGGCAGCAGTGTCTTCATCAGGGCTCATTTTGCAGCAGGAGCTCCTTTGCATATTAGGCCACACACCCTTGATGTAGCCAATCCTCCAAGAGCTTACAGTAGCCCCTGTAAGCTCTTGGAGGATTGGGCTACATTAGGGGTGTCTCGCCTAATATGGAAAGGAGCTCCTGCTACAAAATGAGCCCTGGTCTTCATGGTGGTCACAAGGATGCCATCGTATATAGTTTGGCCCTGAGGTATCTACAGATGCAGAAACATTGCATTTGATCTTCTTGCCTTAACCAAGAAGTCTTTCTCTGGTGAGGACAAGTTTCCTTTGCTGGAAGGGAATCACTGGATTCAGCCAATGACCTTTTGTTTCAGTAGACTTGTGTAAGTGAAATGAAGTGAAGTGATGAAAACAGTACATGACGCTGCTCTGAAAGGTGTTCCCTCCGTTCATGTAGATTCTGGCATTACCTGTGCCGCTTGCTGAGGAAATGGTACTTGAGGAAATGGTACTTGAGGAAATGATACAAGTCCTGTTAACTGAGGAACCTGCATCAGTCCTGGTATCCGAGGGAATGGAGGTGCCGCTTGAGAAATCAAGATGGGGAGACGCTGTGGAAATACGAAGTCATGTTATCCATGTACTTCTGAATGAAATGGGATCACCAAGTGATTTGAGAATTGACCAAAACCAGAGACAATGGGTAGCAGCAAACATAACAAAAGCTATAGGATGAAAACAAATTTACTGCCCTGAAAATACATTTTGGAAACTGAAACCCCACTCTGGAATGTATGTTCAAACTGCTGGCACCCCTCTGAAGCTAACACATAACATACATTCAAGATGGAACAATAATAAGGTGATTTACCTCTCTGCTGGCAAGACCTGACCGCTGTTAAATAGATAGAGAGGAGTTAGAATAGAAAAATACATTTTATCCTTTAAGTGTAAAAAAAATGGAAAGGTTTTTGCAGAGTGCTACCCTGGAAATCAATTAACTGTTCTATGCTCTAACTTTCCTCTGTTCTGAAGTAGTGAGAAGTGACTCTTGCCACAAATTCTGTTAGTCTTTAAGGTGCAACTGGACTTGTGCTCTTTTCCCCAGTTTTTTGGGGGGCTCTTGTCATTTTCCATGGGGAATACTTGGGTCTCAATGAGTTTAGCAAGAATGGTATGTGATTTTGTATGCAAACTGAATTGTTTCATCAACTGAAGAAAGAGGATTAACTAAGACAACCTTTAATCAGGTGACAGTGCTACCTCATTTATGTGCGCTGTTCTTCACAAAGTTTGATAGCTTATAGTAAGAGGATCCTATTACATAATTTCTGCACAGTTTACTGTGTAATCTGCATACTTATGCTTCAGAAAGTAAATACACATAATTAATGAATTAATTCATTAATTAAATTGATGACCAAATCAATGGATATATACTATCGGACTTGTTGAAAGACCAAAGTAAACAAAATGTGAGAGACACCTGGATACCATTTTATGACTGGGTTGAAAGAATCTTTGTAGACCAAGAACAATGAATATAACTATTATAAACTTGGAGAAACTCTAACTTGAACTGTATAGAAGCTGACTCTTTTCGGGAATCATAACAGAAGATTTTAGTGATTTGATTAAGTGATATTAACTTTAGCAATTATATAAAAAAAGATCTGGAAACAAAGAATTCAGATGGAAAATTTTGTAACAGCTATTATATAATCTTGCGAGAATTTCCCTTCATGTCCTATCCCATTCCCTGTACCCTTCCTACCCTATAATGACTTAAAACCAAATAAAAAAATATTTTTTAAAAAATTGATGAACAAATTACAGGTTTCTGTCTTGAAGATCACACAGTCTATAACCAAACAGAGTTTGGTGGAAGGCCGCAAAAGGCGTTAGAAAGGAAGGAATTGTTATACTGTGAGGCCATTCATGCCGTAAGACATGCTGCAGTCGGTTGGGATTACTTTCTCAAGGCTACTTACACGGACACGGACAGGGACAGCGAGAGCTGTGCTCAGAAGACAGCAAAGAAGAATCAGCTGTTTCATTGTGGCAGAGGAATCTGTAGCAAAAGAGTTGAGAAACCATTCAGGTCCTTTCTGCACTAGACCTTAAATCGTAGTTCAACCCTGTCCTCGAACTTACATTCTACACTACACGCGAGTTCACCCCTGTAATTATCTCGGGGTATTTTTTGTTTCTACATTACATTGGGAAGATTAATTGGGGTAGGGTGTTTTTTTAAAAAGACTTTTCCTTTGTGCGGGGAGGCAGAATGTCCAAAAGGAATTTCTCACTTTTCCTTTTCAAAGCTGTATACAAGTAAGTGAATTTGGGAAGGTTTAATTTGTTCAAGAATGGGTTAGGGTGACCCTTTCTGCACTCTCTTTTAATCTACATTCACCGTGGTGTTCTCCAAGCAATTCTGCACTAAAATCAAATTCGATCTTCTTTTTAGTCCAGGCCCCCCCCCCCCCCCCCATTCTGCACTAAAATGGAGTTTAACCTTCCTTTTATTCTGAGTTTCCCCCCATTCTGCATTACCTTACCTCCCTTCAGTGGTTAGTCTGATTTCAGTCTGCTGTTGCCCCGGGTTATTTGGATGCTGTTTTGCTGTGGGCTTAAATTGCCTCGACTTGAACACGGGGCGATTCTGCATCTAGCATTTGTTCCACATTTTCTCAACTGGGAGGCAAAAGGGCACTTCAGTACTTTGGGGCAATGCCATAGTGACTGTAAAGTCACCCCTGAAGGGCCATAAAACGGCCATAAATCTATGCAGAAGGTACAATAAAATCCAAGATTCTTTGAACTCAAAAGTAGCCTGGGTGTGGAAGCTACCATAAAACCCAATAATCAAAGGAAGTGAAACCAGCATGCAATGCAGAGGGGAATTTCTGTTCCAATGTGGGTTTCGTAAAACAATGGAGGGAAAAGCCAATGCAGAATCAGCCACTGAGAAAATCCAGAGTGGAAGGCAAATGTGGAACGGACCAGTGTGTGAACTCTAGTGTCACACACACACATTTTTAAATGTGGAAATAGTGACATTCATGCAGGGAAAAGATACACACTGATGTGTAAAACTCAAGCAGGTGATTATTTTCAAAAAAGAAGAGGGGTCCAATGTGGGCCTATAATTAGATTCCCCATATATTTTTTTAAATATAATAGCAACTATTAGAGGGCAGAGGGGAGGAATTTAGATCAGAGCCCTGGGACGGGTTGGACAGCAATCTTTTGCCGCCCTCAAACTGTTTTCCATTATAAATTATTAGCCATTTGCTCCACAGGGGAAAAAACCCCCATACAGATAAAATATGGGTATTTCCCATGGGGAATTTCCCTTCCCCATGGGGGCAAAAAACAGTTCCAGAGAGGGTGATTTACATCAGGAAAACATAGGGTTGCCAAGTCCGGGTTGGAAAATACCTGGGGACTTTGGGGGTGGAGCCAGGAGAAGGTGGGGTTTGGTGAGGGGAGGGGCCTCAGCATGTTACAATGCCATAGAGTCCACCCTCCAAGGCAGCCATTTTCTCCAGGGGAGCTGATCTCTGCCAGCTGGGGATCAGTTGTAAAAGCGGGAGATCCCCAGGCCCCACCTGGAGGCTGGCAACCCTAGGAAAACAATACAGGGCATGGAAATATGGCCCTCCCAACAGGAATAGGTGAAACCCCCTGAAAGTTTTCAGCAATCTTTTAAAAACTCTTTTTTCCCTTTCGTCATAGTTTCTTGGGTCTATTTCTTGAATGGGTTTCTCTACAGGCACCTCCAGATTTCACTTTCAGTGAGGAATCGTTTTGTTTGTGTTGTTTCTCTCAGATGGCTGCCTTTACCAAGAGTTTCCAAACTGGCCTCTAAATTCTGCTTATGGTAAACTTTAACCACTGGAAACAAAGCAAATGGGCATTTTGAACACAAACACAATAAGAATAAGGAACATTGGGTTCAGCCCAGAATATACTGTATGGCCAAATTATAGGGATCAAATCAGAGAACAGATAAAAGACGCTGAATTTTGGCTGGGACACCAACCTAATCCTGGAGACCTACACTTTACCACAAGTGATGTGGACATTGGTTTTATGGTTCCTTTGAAGGATTCCACTGTCTGGGTGCATCTAGCAGAATGCTGATTCAGGGGAGAAATGGCCACTTACGGAACATTCAGGACAACCTCTAATGATCTCTATGCTCCTTGGTGGTCTAACACTTGGCTGTACAGCTAGTGAAAAGCATGTATGAGACTGAGGTTTAGGATTGTTGCTAAACTAGACAGTGTTTGTGTCTACCAAATCAGAAAGCACCATGTCAGTGCAATGCATGAAAGAATATAGTAAAAATCATCTTGATGCAAAGGAAGAGCAGAATTGCAAACCTGGAATAGATTCTGTAATGCAGCCTAGAAATTCTGTAAATTTTGGGTTGGAAATCCAGCTCCTGACAAAGCAATTCTGCAATAGAACCAGGAAACTTCCAATACAGAATTTCCCAAATATTCCAACTTCAAACTTAGAGATGTGACAAATGGCAAGTTGTTTATTTTACAGGAGGACAAAATGTGATTTCAGGGACATTCCCGTTCCAGCTATTGGAAGCTTACATATCAAGAATGGACTACCTGGTGGCATAAAAGGTAAAGGTAAAGGTTTCCCTTGCTTGAAAGCTAGTCAAATCCAACTCTAGGGGGCAGTGCTCATCTCCGTTTCCAAGCCGAAGAGCCAACACTGTCTAAAGACTTTTCCATGGTCATGACTAAACACCAAGGCGCACGGAATGCTGTTACCTTTATTTTTATTTTTCATTGCACCTTTATTGGACTGTGATTGAGCCGAGTGTTGCACCTTATTAAGAGACTTTCTATTGAACCTATGGACGATTTTTCTGTGGTATAAGCTGATGTCAATATAGTTGTTTACATTGCTTAGTTATTGTTTCATGATTGTTTCTTATCTTTGTTCCCACCAGAAGGTTGGCAGCCCTAAATTAGTTACAAGCTCGGAATTTTAGGGTCATTCCTATTCTGTACATGTCACCATCCAGAAGCCTCCCTGCATGCAGTGTGGGTATCTGAATATCAAGAGAAGCATAACATTTGCCTTAACTAGTCATAATACATAATGTATAACATGTAAACCAACCTATAATCCAATTATTTAGGACATATACTTCAAATTAAACCAGGATCTCTCACTTACCTCTGCTTTGTGCAATGATGAGCTGAAAACGAATCAAGAAGTCAGCTTAACACAGTAAGACCTATGGAAACAGCTGGCCTTTAAATACTCTCATGATAATGTGTAGACACAGCCAGGGGCCCCTGCGGTCCTCTGACAGCCACGTTGTTTTCTCTCCATGTTGACCCTGTTCAGGAGATTAGAGACAGTGGGGCAAATGGTCAGGCTCGTACTCTGTAATTAGAATTCATGCATCATATCCCTGACTCCCAAGAATCAATTTAGCTCATGCCCTTGCAAGACAACACATCCTGACCATAACTTGACCCTTGGTGAAAAGTTCGTGCATCATCATCATCATCTAGATGTAATTTCTTTACAAGGTAGTTGTTTGCACTACTGAGGATTGGTCTGGGAGATTTCTGCAGGGTAACACACACACAAAATGAACTTTAATCTGATGGGTATTAACCATGTGTGACTCACAGAAGGGCCTGTGGATTTTTTCATGATTATGACCCATAATGTGTGGTTTCAGAATCAATCTTTGACAAATTTGCACACGTGGCAACACTGTAAAAGGAGACAAAAATTGATTATTCCTTGAGTGGTCACTGGAGTTTTAGCCAAAACAGTTGATAACTAGCATATGAAGGAAGTCTGACTATCATTTTTCCAAGCCATGTTAGGTCTCTCCCTGCTTATGAGCAAGACTTACAAGGTGTTGACCAATGGTATTCGGGTAGGGTGGCCAAGTCTTCTCAGGCCACCGGTGGGGGATTGAAGAGCAAGGCTTGCCAGATCAAGGTTTGGAAACTGCTGGAGATTTGGGGGTAGAGCCTGGGGAGGACAGGGACCTTGGTGGGGTTCAATGCCATCAAGTCCACCCTCCAAAGCATCCATTTTCTCCAGTGGAACTGATCTCTGTTGTCTGGATACGAGCTGTAATTCTGGGGGAAATCCCAAGGTCCCACCTGGAGGCTGGCATCCCTACGTTCATGGTAAACTCCCACCTCCATCTTCAATGACCTGCATTCGACCAAGCAAGAAGCAGAAGAAAAATTATGGGCGAAATTATGTCACAGCTAGAATTGCCAGCAGGATACTGCAGGGAGACTCACCGGGGAGTGGGCTCACTGGTGATGTGCTGGCAAAACTTCCGGTCACACCAGAAATGACATCAGCACGTTGGGATGTATTGCTGACAATTGCCTTTCCTATTCTTTTGTATTTTTCTCCTGATGCCCAGCTGAATGGTGGGAAGAAGGCCCTGCTGGGGGCAGGAGATCCCCCCACCCCTAGTGGGAGCTTGGTAAGCCTAGTCAGAGCGCTCCCCACAATGCTCTAAGAATTCCCCCAGTTTCTGAGATCGAGGACATTCCATCAGTGTTATGGGGGAGGGCAGGCTGTGATGTTACAAGTCATAAACAGGGATCACCTGGAAGTCACATCACAGATGACATTTCCCCCCTCCCAGGCTCCCCACAATTCCCAAGATTCAGGGGGTAGGCCTGTATGGAGGCACTACTTGACAGTTAAGTGCGATGCTTGAAACTCAGAACTGTAAGTTGCCTAGACCTTTTAAATGAATGTTAATCTAACATCCACAAACTGACTGTAGTTTGACCTTGAGAGCAACCTCATGAAGGCTTGGTGTATCCTTCCTAGCAGTTACAGCTGCAAACAATAACTACGGTAATCATTTGGCCTTCATTGGTTAGCTGCTTGCCTAATATGCTGGGGAGGCTGAGAAATGGCAATTCTCTCCCAGTTGGCAGTCCTCATTTTCTCTTACTCTTGACTACTGGGTTTTGGGTTTTTTTGAGCGTCCTCTATCTTTTCTTCTCAGAATACTGTTTTGCTGCACTGCTTGAATTTGAACTTTGTGAACTGATTGGAATACTTTGTCTGGTCAGAAAGCCGGTTAGTCAAAGGGTAAGAGTTTTGCAGTTACTGATATGACCTGTTTTTGTTGCAACAGAAGGTATTTCTTTTGCTTTCTGTTTTAGATTGTCTGTAATAAATCCTACTATTTTTTCTAAGGCTGAAGTGCCGACAGCGTTACTTGCGTGTGCTTTTTTCCTCTTCCCCAGAAACGAACCCAAGAGTAGACTGGAGAGACAAACCTCCCAGAGAGGAGTGAAGCCTTAGTAATTAAGGCAAACTGCCCCTTGCCAGCTTTTGAAACCTGGAGTGGCTGTGGTTTCAGCACACAGACCCAGGGTGTGGGGGTAGTGGATTCTTACAAGGCCTGTGACCAAAGATTCTGGTGTGGCACCAACAACCACTAATGACACGCTGCACAGTACAGCTGTTGTGTTGGTGAGGTGGTGTTTTTTCCAGATTGATACCAAAGTATAATCAGTGTTCACAATTTCTTCCTGTCAGTGGGAGATTTTTTAAAAAGTCTATTACTTCTTATTTTACTTGGGGAGAAATGTTCCCTTGTTGTGGTCTCCTTTCGAGATTTGTGAGTAAAGAAAACTTGTTAATAATGTTTTTTTTAAAAAAATAATGAAGTGCAAATTGGATTCCCAGCTCATTGGCATTTGCTGGTCTTTCACTGAACATGTAATTTTTATTAAGAAAAAATCAAAAGGAACAATTGTTCTACTGCAAAACAAACACACACCATCTGCCTTTATGATTACTTCACAGTATACATTTATCTTCATACAAGTTTTGAGAAATTATTTCCAGGAAGTAGTTAGCCTAGATATTTTAAAAACATTTTACATGGCTTTAGAACTGGGAGTGGAGCAAACAAAAGAAGCAGCACTGACACTGAAACATCTAACATTTTCTGCAATACATATATTGATAATACCTTTTGCATCTACATGATAAACTGTGTTCTAAAGAGTTTTATTGAATATATTTTGTGTCCAGAAAAATAAATGCCGAGACTAAAGAATTTGGCTGCAATGAATTTCACATCCCAGGCATATTTTTGTTTTATTCTCTCTCTCTCTCTCTCTGTGTATATATATACACACAATATTTATGCAAGAAAATTCACTGGAGTCTCTTAGAAGTCTTCTGAACTTCTCCTTCAGTTTCTGCAGCCAACAGATCATGCATCCAGAATACATAATTCAAAGGTGCTTAAGGGACATACTTGAAGTTGGTTCCAAAATCTGGCACTTGGAATTGTTTGTCATCGAACATGGAACAAGCTGGTACCATTTCCCAATGTTTTAAACCCACTATTGCAATATGCAGAAAAATTATCTCAGAATGGTATGATGAAGATGGTTCTTCTCAGGGTGTGCTCACCCATGGATGCCCATGACTTAACGGCTTGCCTGGGTGAAGGAGTCATTGAAGGTCAAACAGCACAGACTGAACTCTCATGTCATCTCTTATCCTTACAAATACTATACTTGTTCAAGAGAAGCAGCTTGCACATTTAACAGTGAGACACTAAGCACACAGTTAGCGAGTGACACATGCAATGTGCATGGATTGTGAACAAAGCTCTAGAATTTGGAAGATGTCAAGATTCTGTTAAATAGATTCCTGGACAAACATAAGGAGAAAATAGAAAAACAAGTTTCTTTTATAGACAACACTTTAGGAAATTTCTGATTTTAGCTACTGTTATCCCTCATCCCCCACATTTGATATACAAGTACCATCCTAAGCAGAGTTTCACTCTTCTAAATCCAGTGAAGTCAGTGGGGGTAACTCTGGGTGTAACTCTGCTTAGGATGGCACTGTTAGTTCATCAACTAAAATAGCATTTTAACTATGGATATCCTGTTCAGATGTTGCCTTCAAAAATGCTACTGCAAGGTGTTGCTATGTCGTTCAGCTTGTTCAGAACAGAAGGTTCTCATCTATGTCTTCTGCAAGAGAGAGAAGAGAAGGTGTTATAAACCTTGAACTGAAAGGGAACTGCAACGTTTGTTGCGTAACCCAGTGCTGGAAAAACTAAATCCTCACAATCTGCACTATTAACCCAAGGGATGAAGTCATATTACTGATACATTACCTCATAATTTTAGGCCTCAGCCTAAACAAGTTTTAGGCCTCAACCCAACCGGGTCAAGTTAATTGTTATGATGGGTTGGACTACATGTTATGTGGTTGTTATTTTTCTGAGGATGTTCTTTTATCATGCAAGCCAGTGGCAGTGGGGTTGAACAGTAATTTGGAGGGGGGGGGGGAAGAGAAGGGGCCCTTATGCCTTTTTTAACCCTCAAGAAGAACCATGTTTTCAACAATTATGTGAAGTGGCTCACTCATTCTCAGTATGTGGCAGCTGTGGAACAAAGATCAAGCAGAGTTCCATCTAGTGGGAACATTCTACAGCCAGAACTGAATTCACCCTGGATTAGCCTTCAGCACGCCACAGCTATTGATCAATCAATGAGTCAATTAGGGTTGCCAGTCCCCAGGTCCCAGTGGGGGTTTCCCCAATTTTGGGGGCTTCTGCCCACCCCCAAACAGTGACGTCACTGTGCAACATCTCCATGCAATGATGTCACTCAGAAGTGATGTCGTCATACCAGGGGCGTCGTGTGGCAACACTCTGGTTTGAGGGCAAACTCTATGTTTGAAGCCGGTTTTACCACAGAGTTTTGCCCCCAAACCAGAGCATCACCACGCAATGTCTCTGTTGTGATGACATCACTTCTGGATTATGTCATCACATCGGGGACATCCCAGAATGTCCCCCAGTTGCCCCTCCAGCATGACAAGGGGACTTGGCAACCCTAGAGTCAATCAATCAATCACATTAGAACAGAGTAAGATTCCAGTAGTACCTTAAAGACTAACAAAATTTGTGGTAGGGTATGAGTTTTCGTGAGATATCTGAAGAAGTGAGCAGCGACTCACGAAAGCTCATACCCTGCCACAGATTGTGCTAGTCTTTAAGGTGCTATTGGACTCTTCGTCTTTTCTACTACTACAGACAGACTAACATGGTTACCCATCTTCACCAATCAATCACATTTTTATCCTGTGTTTCTTCCAAGGAACTCAGGGTAGCACACACAATTCTACCGTCCCTCTATTCACAATAATACTGTATGGTAGGTTAGGCTGAGAGAGAGAGATTGACTGGCCTAAGATCTCTCAGTGAGCTTCTGAAGCATTTGCAGTTGTGGGTTGAAAGGCAGTTTCGACTGAAGTCCATCAGGGGTTGTTGGTGCTAGTGCCATCCACACAACTATCATTCTAGGATGATAGGGTTACAACTGAACATGGTAAAACTCTTTTTCATGACTACTATCCATCCATGGTCCAAGAGTTAGCTGCAGGTTTCTGTGGTTCAAGCCCAGGTCTATGCAAATGAGCTTGCAAGTTACTAAAAAATTGTACCAAGGCAATCATTCATTTCTAGGGTTGAGCCAAAAGGCTCTGCAATTTTATCACCCTGTTTGCCGTTCTGTGTGTTGACAGGTGCTCCTCTTTCCCGCAATTTCGGAGGAGCCACAATAAGCTGCAAAGTGTTTATCCTACTTACTGGTGACAGCAAACACTCCTTGCTGGTGTCACTTCTCTCTATTAACCAAAAGATGCCAGAGTGAAGGCGGAAACAGTTGCCCTCTTTCCGTGTTAGGATCTTGATCTAATTTAATGGCATGTGGCTATGGGATCTGTCTATGTGACAATATCAGAACATGAAACAGGGAGAGGGCAATGATTCATGCCTTCACTTGATCCCCAAAATCCTTGGTATCCTCATAGCTTACAGAGAATAGCATTCAGTGAGAATTGAAGGAAAAATTGACTATGGGGCACTGTATTTCTCAAGTAAATCCCATATTGTTTCATTCAGCAATTCTCTCAGTGATTTCTCCTTCCTGCTTAATGTTTTCTTTGGTGTTTTTATGTTTTGGTATGTATTTTAGCTCTGGTTTTAATTGTTTTAATGATGTTATTTTTGATGCTGTTTAAGACATGATTTTATTATGGAGGGCAGAAAGGAGCGGTATAGGTAAAATAAATAAATTAAATTTATCACATGTCAAAATTTGAACTGTTTGTGCTGGAAATCTGCAGATGGCCATGATCATATTCATGCATTTTGCCACATAGGGCTTTCTAAATAGTCTCTGTGGTTAGCACACTCTGCTGTTTTGAAAGGCCCATTGTCATTATTGCATTTTATTGTGCCAGCAAGGAGTACACACAGCAAAGGAAGCATCTATTACCAAAGCCTGTAACAAGTACAAAGATTCCAGTGAAGCTGTGAGACAACATGTAAAACGCAGGCGACAGTGGGGTTTTCATGAGAATACTGTTGACTTTCTTTCTGTTATAAAGAGGGAAACATTGTCCCTTGAGTAACAAGGTCACACATATTTAGGAATTACAACAAAAAATTACAACCCCCCTCTCCCCAAATTTTTCCGATCCCACTGTGCACATGGGACCAGCTGAGCAACTCTTTGGATGCTGGCTGCAATGAGGATACTGCTATATAACCATGAGTAATTTTCTAAATATGTACTCTCCCCTCCCATCTGTTGCGATAGATCATGAGAATTCTCCTTCAATGAACAGAGATTTACCTTCTTTAATTCCAAAGCAGTGGCACCACTCGTGCAGAGAAATATGTTTATCTTTGTCACTGTCGCACCTTTGGAAGAAGCGAGTTACGCAGTGCTCCATGGGAACAAGAGACGCACGCAAAGGAGCAAGCTCGGAGTGCGTTAGCATTCTGAAATTATAAAGGGCAGATCTACATGTTATGAGAAATACTGGGCTTCCACCTCAACTGGTATCTCCTGTTGAATTTAGGGATACGTACGAACCACCTCACAAGCCAAAATTTGGGGCGAACTTGGGCCTGTTCAGAACTCAGGAACTGATGTTTGGGAAATGCGTATTCCCCGAACATTTACCATACTTTTGGCTAGTTCAGTTCAGCTGTTCAGAGCCAGCCATTTAATCCTTCAGTTTTGTTCTGTGCTGCAGCTGGGAGAAAGGGACAACCGAAGTTGCCTGACCATTTTGGGTAGGGTTCATTTGCTTCTGTTTGGGGCTCAGTTTGGAGGCCACTTGAACCTGCCTGAACCAAACCGCCTTTTTTAGGTTCATGCCCATCCCTAGTAGAATTTTCTTTCTCCTCATCTGTAATGTGTATTAAAGCCTTGTGCCCTGATACCTGACCCCTTTCAGTCATTACATTTAATTGTCCATAACAGGGGAACACACACTGGGCAATCCTCTTGATACAGGTTGCCATGTTGTGTGAACAGAGCAACATGCATGTTTTCCTGTTTCAGTATGTGCAATCAGCAAGTCCAGATTTTTGAGGGTTCCCATTTGCAGGTACTGAAGAAACTGTCTATCTACCTCATACTGCTTCTTAATTTATTCATTTTAAGCAGATTACTAAAATATAGGAAAAGCTAGATATGAATGGCTGCGAAAATCTATCACAGATGCGTAAAAATTTGCCGCTAAGAGAGTGATAGGTCTCTTCTATTATCTTTTAATAAAAGAGGTAATGTCTTCATATGATCTATATTTTGGAGCAAAGGAAGAATTAAAAGCTTTCTAGGCTCAGAAAAGTAATTACATTCAAAGGTCATGTGATACAGGGTGTCTACACTACCTGCACCATAATTGCAGACTTTATAATCTTAAAATACCTCCCTTGCAAAAATTGAGATGGTAGGGCATTAAGGCACACCAACATAAAGGCATGCCTATAGCGAGGAACAGTCAAATATGAGCAGTAATCAGGAAGCTTTACAGGCAGAATACCAAGAGATTGAGGAGAACCAACATGTCATGCTCTACAGATTGTACTGTTATAATTGTACTTCAGTAGACCTTTCTTAAGCATTCTTATGGCTTCCTGTCTGGAAACTGCATAAAATGGAGTCCAAGCAAAGATTAAGGATCTGTAGTCGTTGCTCAACTAGTTTATCCTAGTAGGAAACATAAGAGTCCTCTCTGACTAAGCCAAGGTAGCCCTCTTGGGTATTAAAGTGTATAATTTCAACTTTATTTATTTATTTAATTTCTAGGCCGCTCTTCCCACATTTGCAGGCTCTGAGTGGCCTTTACGGGGAAAAGCCGTCAGCTAGGCCCAAGCTTCAAGAGATGGTGGTCCCAATTCAGCTTGGAGGGCTACTCCCGCTACACAGTTCGGAATTCCACAGATGGAACGTAGAAATTTAAGAAACATTGAATCCAAGGAATTCCCTATTTTGTCAATCTAGGTATAAGCTTTGTGCAGCCACCTTGGCATTAAACATTTTGATGGCAGCTGGGATATATTAAGTCCCTGAAGAATAAAAGAAACAACAAATAGTATTTGGTGCCAGTGTAGCCAATCCTTTAGCATGAGTGGCTTGCAATGACCAAGTTAATATCTGGTCAAACCAACCCCCTAAGTATTTAAGGTAGGGGACCTCCTCAATATCATTCCCATGGATTTTTCACTTGTGGTGTACATAAGATTTCCCCCCAAAAAGCAACAGTGTTGGATTTTTTACAGTTAGCTATCAGGCATTCTTCCAGAGACTGTAAGAGACAAAAGCGTCTATCAGTGAGGGCAGTCCTAATGTTCTTGATAGGAGAGCTGCATCATCAGCAAAAAGTAGGACAGGAACTTTAACATTAGCAATGGATGGAGAATAACAGTCCTGGGTGGAGACAGCAGACATTGTATTGTTGATATATAAATTAAACAATAAAGGGGCCAGCACACACCCCTGATACACTCCTTGCTACAGGGAAATTGCATTGTAAAGTTGTCCCTCTAACCCATAGCAGACTTGTGCAGTGGGATTAGAATATACAGAATCTCAATCAAAGCCAACAGTCTCTTGTCAATATATGTTAGTTTTAGCTTGTGCCACAATTGAGCATGAGGTATGGTATCAGAAGCCACCTTCAAATCCATGAAGGCAGCAGCAAGGGTTAGCTGAAGCTGAAAAATGCATGTATTGCTCTGCTCACACAAAAAGGTGACAGCACAAATCAGGACGACTGTGATATGTGCCATGGCCCCCGATACACAGTGGATCATAATGACTGAAAAGGGTTCATCATGTTTGTTATGTTCGCTGACCGCCACTGGGCGCCAGTGGCATACAGTCAGAGCTTGACTCCGAGAGACAATAGGGGTCAAGGATCCTAGACCACCTCTAGCCCTCCAATAAGAACTCTGGTGGGAAATTCAAACCCGCCAATAGGACTTTGGGGTGTGTCCTAGGAGTTGTATATAGTTGGCCATCTCGGCCAGTATTGCATGCTTGTTGTATACTCAATAAATCTATGCTGATCACTATGTTGTAGTCCGGGCTTTCCATGCATCGAACCCAGTACACAATATGTTTTACTACACATCGCAAAAAGGAGAACTAGACATAAGGCTGTAGTTTTTGGTAGCAGCTTGTGTTGCACGTAATGCTTAGTTTCATTGAAGTGGCAATACAACATCTTCATGTTAGGTAGACATTTAAGACATTTAGGCATATTTAAACCCAGTTATCCCGTTCCTTTCCTTATACCAACCCAGTTAGACCATACATACCACAAATAGTCAGTTGCTTATTTTGGCCAGTAGATACCAACTGGATAATTATACAGTGGTGGTGATTAAGGTTAATCTTGTAGCATCCACCTTTTGCAACCAAGCCAGACACGTGCTGAAAGTTCCACATCTAGAGCCCCAGTGATTTTTAAAAACTCAGTTTTCATGCACATGGGAACTTTGCATACCTGAGAACTCAGTTAAAATAACTGCTGTCTGCTCCAGAGAAACAACTTGCAGTATGGATCTGGTTTGGCCTTCATGGTGCACAAAACAGAAATCAGTCCAAAAAACTTTTATCTAGGAAGTATATTGCGTCTGCCTTTTTAAATCTCCTGACCTCTACTTAAAAAAAATGTAATAGAATGTTGCTACAGGTCAAATACAGTTCACATGCATTTCACAAGGATGGGTAAGGAGATAATAAGAAGTTTGGACTGAAACCACGAATTCGATATACTCAGAAAGATTCAGAAGCATATCCTATACTAGCAACTTAATCCCACATAAATACTGTGGATATTATATAATCTCTGGAGTTAGAAGCCAAATGACCAGAATTAGCAGGAGTGCCATTCACAAAAGTCTTATAGTCCATCATGCCAGATCCTTGGCAGGGATAAAAGTTAAAAAGCAGTACAGGCAGAAACATGTGTTATAACGATGTAGAATGCAATACAATTTTTTCCGATTGTGGCTATTTAATAGGTATGGTAGCTATTTTTGTCACTAGATGCACAGAACAGGGTGGCTTGCCCACCCAAGGAATCTATTTTGACCAGCATAAAACTCTTTGAGTGACTTCTGAGTGGATGCTACATCTATCTTAATATAAACTGGATTTTGAAATTAGAAATAGGACCAGCCCAAAGGTTTTTAATGTCCTAGGTGATCTGTGACTCCCCCCACCAAATGTCCCGGTCATATGTGGAGCCAGGCAGGTAATGAGGCCCACTGCTACAGCTCTCTGGGTGGCATGAAGCTGGCAGCTGCCCAGGCCCGTAGCCACGTTGGGGCTTTTTGGGGCTCAGCCTCCTTCCTTTTTAAAAATAACTCTATATTTATTAATTTTTCATAAATTATTAACAACATACAATACAATAGTCAACATTAACAAAAAACATAACTGAGAACAAATAACTAAGAATGAACAAATGCTAAATCCATAACTAGCAACCATTCAGAGTGTCATAATCCATTTCAGTCTATAACAACTGCAGGAAGTTAATACAGTATAAACTCTTTATATTTGGCAGGAAGTTTGGTAATGCCTTTTGCATTTGTCTCAATGTTCTGAAAAAAACAAACACCATTTTTCTACAAAATTTAAATTTTTAGAGGAATCATCCGCAATTAATAACTGAGTTGCAATTTTGTCATGTATTATTACATCCTATACCTTTTGATACCATTGCCATAAAGTTGGAAGCTTTATTGATTTCCAGTATTGGGCTAACAAAATCTTAGCTGCAATTAGCAAGTGAGCTGCCACTTCTGCCAGTTAAAGCCGCCCTGAGCCCGTTTGCGGGGAGGGTGGGGTAAAAATCAAATAGATAGATAGATAGATAGATAGATAGATAGATAGATAGATAGATAGATAGATAGATAGATAGATAGATAGAGTCCCAGTGGTTCAATAAAACTGATTCTGGTGTGGCTGGGATGTTTTGACCTATTATTTTACACACAAGTAAAAGAATGGAAGCCCCAAAGGACCTTACTCGTGAACATGACCACCAGTAATGCAGGAAGGTTCCAGGTAGTTTGCCACACTTCTAGCATACAGGAGATTTAAAAGCACAGCCCCACAAGAATTTATCCAGAAAACATGTTTTTTAAAATTATTTTTAAACCTCTGTTTAAAGACACGCTGTTGCGCTGCAGCGAGCTATGCACCGATAATACAGGACATCTGGTGCGCCCTCCACCTTCCCTGGCTTTTCCCAGCTCAGAGGCTTCGGGCCACTGGGACTGGGGCGATTGGTGCATCTACGACTCTCTTTCCAGGTGTCAGAAACCCACTCTGCTCACAGCCCTGCCACCCGGCTGCCTCTTCTTCAGTCCCTCAAATCCCTAAGTCCCATCCTGGAACATTTCCTGGCTATGGGGCTGCAGTTGCCTGCTCTCTTTTTCCTCTTCCTGCCTCCCTCCATTTTGGGGGGGGGGGGGGGTTGGGCTGCGAGCAGGGAAAAGCAGGTTGGGCGAGCATGCCCTGGCCTCCAGTGCCACCACTGTTCATGTAGTGCAGCTGGGTGGTGGTGCTGGAGCTGTGGCACTTTCCAGGGCTGCCACTCACTACAGCTGGTCTGATCTCCCCCCCCCCCCCCAACTGAGACCTATCCCATGCCTTTTTGGTGCTCTCCTCCCCAGCGCCCTAGGCAATTGCCTAGATCTGTTTAAGGGACAGCCTGGGTCTGATGAGGCAGCATACAAAGTAAAACATAATAAAAAAACATAAAGCGTCATAGAAGTTATTAAAACCCAACATTCAAAAAACACAGCAGAGCATAAAACACATTAAAACAGGAAGCAGCTTAAAATGGGTTTTGATCGTTCATTCTCAGGCTAATGATGTTTAAAACATCAGGCCCTAAGTCAAAAGCCTAGGTAAACGGAAAGGTTTTGGCCTGGTGCCTGAAAGATGATCTACTTATTCAAACGTCAAGTTCATTAGTTATCTGCTGAGTAGGAGATAATGCACACAGAGAGCTAACACACACACAGAGAAGGAAGGCTTGCTCTTACCTGTCAGTAGGGTGCTGATCTAGCTGGTTAAAGTGCCAATGAATGGGATACGTGTATGTGCGGTAGTTCTTCTCAAAGTCACGTAGCAGAATTTCAGTGGGATGATCACCGGCGGGCAGCCGCTTTTCATCTAAGTAAATCTTTTTCACCTAGACATGCGCACGAGTGAAATCAGTATTGGTGGACAGCAAAATAACAATAGGATGAATTTCAGTCAGTTTCTTTCATTTCAGTTCCCTAAGTAGGGTTGCCGGACCCCTCTGATAGAGGTCCCTGGTGGGGGGTCCCTGGCCTCCAGGCCCCACCACCTCACCGCCAATCAGCTGGCCGGGGAGGGGGACTTACCTGGAAAAAGAGCGAGGCCCAGTCAATGTTACAGCGTCATGTCTATGACACTTCCAATGTGACCCGGAAGTGATGTCAGCAACATCAGCAATGCCAGAGTGACTCTCTGGTATTTGGGCAATGATAGAAGCTGTCACTGCAGTGTTGGCTGGGCCTCCCTTTCACTCCTGACAAGTCTCCTGGTAACCCTATTCCTGAGAAACATCCCCGTTGGGTAACACTGATAACATCGAATGTCCCCTTTGATCACTAAAAATGCTATACCGGGGATCATGGGACTTCATGGACAAAATCAATGTCCAATGGGGCTGTCACAAGGAGGGACTTGGGTAAGATTGAGCAAAAATCCTGGCTGGATCCGACCACACATTTGCAACATAGGCCTCAGGCTTTTACTGGGGACCTCCTGAAGTGACTCCAAAAATATGAGTCCTCTCCCAGCCTGTGGGAAGCCTCCAGGGTATACTAGGTCTACTTGTGTGGAGAATATTTTGGTCAATTTCAGAGCTTGTATACACTGCAGAGCATGGGCGTCAACTATGGGGGGGCTCGAGGGCTTGAGCCCCCCCGAAATTTCCCAGGGGGGGGCTCAGCCCCCCCGGCAAAATGGAGCGCCTGGTGACCAGTCAGCCGGCGGTCGCCGCCTCTCCTTCCCCCCCCCGGCCTGCCCTCCTGCCTCCTTGGGGCGAGGGGGGGAAGGAGAGGCGGCGACGGCCAGCTGACTGGCCACCGGGCGCTCCATCTGCGCCACCCCCGCACACCCCGAGCGTGAGGCGGAGCGGGAGCCGGGGGCCCGCAAGGCCGCTGGCGCCCGAGGTGAGCGGGGAAAGGGAGGGAGGGGGGAGGGGAGCGCGGCGGGCGGGTGGGCACGGCCCAGGGGAGGGAAGCGGCGGCAGCTCCCTGGGGTGGGGGGGAGAGCGGTGGGGACATGGTCCCGAGCGCGCACGCACAAGAGAGCCCCCCCCCCGGGGATTTAAAAAGTCTACGCCCCTGCTGCAGAGTCCATTCTGGAATGCACTCTGGAGACTGGAACTGAACTAGACAGGATTTTTTTTTCCAGGGACTGTCACAACTTTTCAGAATAGAATCCAGAGTTCATACAACCATATGAACATCCCCTGTTCTGACAAACCATCATCAAGCCCAGAATTGTCTCAGCAAGCATTTTTCCCAGCCCTACTACCTGACATCCCTGGTGAGGCTGGGGACTAAATGTGGAAATATGCAAAGCTAGAGCTCTGCCTTGGAGCTATTACTTGCCCCTAAGAGTTTACCTGTCACTCTGTAGAAATAATAATTTTATCCAACATCTAAACAGAACCTTAAACTTGATTCTACAAGGCACCAACTCAATATAGTAACTCATATCACTGTGTAATTAATAAGAATTAATATAGAATAACTGTGGGAATAATGTGAACTATAGTGTGATAAGGCATTTTGAATAGTAAGGCTAAAATGTAGGCACACTCAAGCACCGACCCATTTGGCTTACATTCTGCTTGCCAGCAGTGAGCAGGGAATCAGTTTTTCATCAAGCTGTTTGGATGTATCCAACTAAATTTGGGTGTGTTGATTTTGCTGCATTCTCACATGATTACAGTGTTTCTTTGCAGCTCCTCCCCACAGACTACTGGTCATCCCCTGCCTCCGATTTTAAAAGGCACAGGGGGGAAAATTAAGTTTGAGATTTTTAAAATTCAGATTTATCATTTGGGTCTCTCTGTGTTGCTGGTGTCTGCTTATGAACTCAGCTAATTTTGCAACCATGTCATAAATGGATTGTCTTGATTGTGCAGGTACAAAAAGTAGGAGATGCGATCTAAGCGATATTTCTCATTTAAAGGATGCATTTGGCTGCATATATGGAAAGAAGGGATGAACGGCAAGTGATTCTGCTGACTAAGTGGGATGTAGCTGCCTCAGTTGTCAGTAGGTAAATTTTCAATTGCAAGTAGATAAATAGGTACTGCTTTGGTGGGAAGGTAACAGCACTCCATGTGCCTCAGCGTCTAGTCATGCCAGCCACATGATCACGGAGGAGTCTTCAGACCGTGCTGGCTCTTCGGCTTGGAAACGGAGATGAGCACTGCCCCCTAGAGTCAGATTCGACTGGCTTTCGAGCAAGGGAAACCTTTACCTGTACTAACATTCTGTACATGGCAACCTCTGATTTATAAATAATTTATTAGCAATTGTTATATGCCGGTTGTCATTATGAAAAAAATGTTTAACTACTAAAAGGTATTTTAGTAACGATATGGGGGAGGGAGGGAGCAGATCTTGAACAAAGCTCTGCATGCAACACCCAGACACTAGTTGGTTTAATAATCATTCATCTTCCCAAGGAATACTGAGAACTGTAGCTCAGCTATGGGGTTAAAGATCCCCGAGAAATAATTCTCCAACAAGCTACAATTACTGAGATTCTTCGGGTATAAAACTGATAAAAGATTTGAAGAGTAGATCAATGTGATCACCAGTTATATGTCCCCCCCACCACTCTTTTTCTATTCATAACAAAGTTTTTTTCTCTTGTTAACACTTTGTGGCTCACTTTGTTCCTCTGCTTGTCTGTGAGAAAGCCACCTTTGGCCAGATCCTGTTTGTAGAACTGCATGAGGACATTCTTGAGCCAGTCTCTCATCCGGACGCGAAACTGTTCCACTTCATAATCCGTACAAGGAGGAAGGTCTGTTTCAAAGCACAAAAGGATATTCTGCTAATTCCTAGGGTCTCCAGTTCCAAAACAACAGGTAAAATTTACTTAGGGTCAAATTCTCAGTATAGCAGTTAGATTAGGGCTGCCAAGTCCCCCTGGGGGCGGGGAATCCCCCGCTATGGAGTCCCCAATCCGCCAGTCCGGATTTGGCTGGCAGGGGGAACCCCACCCCCGAAGCGGCCTGATCCGGCCGACTGCCCAGCGTGATGATGTCACCCGGAGGTGACATCATCACACTGGGCAGGCTGCTGGGGTGACGCTCTAGCAATCGCCCTAAAAACTCTATGGCACCATAGAGTTTTAGAGCAATTGCCAGAGTGTCACCCCAGCAACGTGCCCAGCATGATGACATCACTTCCAGGTGACGTCATCACGGCGCACACGTGTGAAGCACGCATGCGAGACTCTGAGAGAAGGGACAGGAGTCCCCCGCTTTTAACACGGTAGGACTTGGCAACCCTAAGTTAGATTCAGGTGGGTAGCCATGTTGGTCTGAAGCAACAGAACAAAGTTTAAGTCTGGTAGCACCTAAACTTCGTTGGTCTTAAAGGTGCCACCAGACTCAAACTTTGTTCAGTTCAGCCAGCCATTTCTTGCCGGTAAGCAACAGCCAGCCAGCTATAGGTCCAGTGTATGTTCAGGCATGTATTGATTGCTGTATTTCTGATGTCAGAAGTTGAACATATTAAAACTTCTTCCATATTTGATGTTTGCATAAATGCACAAGGTGAATTCATAAATTTCAAGCAGCTGGCTCTCATAGTCATACCTTAAGAACACGAGAAAAGCCCCTGCTGTATCAGACCAGTGATCCATCTAGTCCAGATTCAGCTTTCAGCCAGTTACCCTGGGGTCAAGAGACAGGGTGTGGAGGCCGAGGCTTTCCACTAGGGTTTGTAGCTATGAGTGCCAAACTCCAGGTTGGATCTGACGATCTCCCAGAATTACAACTGATCTCCAGACTACAGAGATCAGTTCCCCTGGAGAAAAATGGCTGCTCTGGAGGGTGGACTCTATGGCTCTGCTGAGGCCTTTCCGCAAACCCCACCCACCCCAGGCTCCAGCCCCAAATCACCAGGGATTTTCCAACTTGGAGTTAGTAACTCTACTTGTGGCAGAACATGGGGCCCTTGTGAAAGCTGCCATCTGCTGCCTCCCTTAAGTGCTTGTCCTATGAGGAGGGGAAGATCATTTCAGAAGACCCCATAATGTTTTAGGAGCCTCTAGGCGAGAACTCTGCTGTCTGAATGGGTCTTTTGAGAAGCGTTTATGTTTTTTTAAGGATATCAGAAACACTCCTGGATTTATATTGGGAAGGACTGCATTTGAACTGAAGCAGCGTAACCCCCCGCAAAAAAAAACCTGGGCAAATTTTGTTCTATAGGAGAGAATTGTATAAAAACAGACCCTTACATTTGCAGGTTCCCATGTAATCCAGGTGCAGCTGATGTCCCACCTTTGTCCCTTCAAGATGACACTTCGTGCCGAACAGCTGACACGTGTCCTCATACGTCTTATTATCTGTACCGCAAACCTTACCGAAAAATAGAAACCATCAGTTAAAATGCAGTTTCTGTAGCATTGTTTGTGCAATGACAATAAAAAATGCACATGGTTACTTGGATGCCAGCCTCCAGGTAGGACTGGGGGATCTCCTGGTATCACAGCTTATTTCCAGACAACCGAGATCAGTTCCTCTGGAGAAAATGGATGCTGTGGAAGGCTGGACTCTATGGCATTGTACCCCATTGAGATCCCTGTCCTCCCCAGGCGCCATCCCCAAATCTTCAGGAACTTCCCAGCCTGGATCTGGCAACTCTACCCCCCATATCTCACCGGTGGCTGGGGGGACCTGACAATCCTACTTGCAAGGAACATTCAAATGCTCTGCAGTTGCAAAGAATGGGAGAAGGCATGGCCTTTACTGCCAATGAGGAACTGAATGTCCCCAAATATCAGAGGGCTTTACTTTGGGCTAGGCTAAATTCCTTTCCCTCTGCTCTTTTGGTGGGTAGATTCCAAGGAGCACCCTGCTCAGACAGATTGTGTCCATGTGGATCTGGAGCAATTGGAATGTTATCCCATACTTTCTTTGATGGTGTGTTGACTGCCCCTTTGAGAGATCTGTGGATACAGCCGGGGATAGTTTCCAAGGTTCCCCTTGCTTCTATGCCTTTCCTTGTTCCCTGAGACTGATCTTGGTATTACTTTGGCTGTGGCTAAATTTCTGGCTGTAGAGGCTTCTATGTGAAGATGGACACTGAAGGTGGCATTTGTAAGACCGGTTCTGTCCAAGACTGCTGGGTCATTGCATTGTTAAATAGAGAGAGAGAAGGAGAGAGGAGTTTTGCACAAGGCAAGCATGACTCTGAACTCTACGCCCAGTTCTCCACTTTTCAACTAGTCCTTGTTAGTTGTGCATTTAACAGAAGAAGAAGAGGAGGAGGAGGTGGTGGAGGAGATTGGATTTATACCCCGCCCTTCACTTGGTGTCTCAGAGTGGCTTACAAACTCCTTTCCCTTCCCCTCCCCACAACAGACACCCTGTGAGGCAGGTGGGGCTGAGAGAGCTCTTTCCAGAACTGCCCTATCAAGGACAGCTCTGACAGAACTATGGCTTGCCCAAGGTCAGCCAGCAGCTGCAACTGGAAGAGTGGGGGAATCAGACCCGGTTCTCCCAGATTAGAGTCTGCACACTTAACCACTGCACCAAACAGCACCTTGAACTACAGGTGAAATGAGATAGACGATTCCAGGTTTTGAGGGGTCCCAGGCCGAGAATGCGTGGGACAGGCTCCCTTCCGTGCTGCTGAACTCCCACTCTCACCCTTCTCCCCGCCCACCAGCATGCCCCTCCCCCAGCACCTGCCCATGCACCCTTCCTTTGCTCATAAGACCTTCCGCTACCCCCACACTACAGACACTGTTCCCTGATGGTGCTGGGTGGTACACGCAGTGGGAGTTGCCACTGGTGACTTGTAGCCTGCTGTATGGCTGCCAGCCCCCACTGGCAACTTGTATAAAGTGGAACATGTACTACCTTCCAGGATTGTGGTTAGAATAAAAGTGGGAGGTGGGAGCTTCATGCATACTGCCTTGAGCTCTTCGGAGGAAGACTGGGATAAAAAAAAAGTATGCATTACTGAAATCGACTAATCCCTAATCATAATACAAAGGTCCCTTATAGAACTCTTCTATAAATTAATACGAAGTGCTTTGGGCATACTAAATCACTGTGTTAATAACTCATATTCTTGTTCCATAAGGCACTCTTTGCTTTAAAATTTAGTAGTTTTAATTCCTGGATTACTTACGTAATTTTTTGTGGGAGGACAAGTTGCGGGATCTCGGCAAACACAGCTGAGTTTTCCTTCTTCATCTGCCTGGCAGACCTTCCCAATTTTACAGAAGAAATCTCTGCAAGGATCTAGGAGGGGTAATAAAAATATTTTTTTCTCCCAGATGAAATGGGCAATATCTGAGCCAAGGTTAGGACAAGACAGATGGTACTGGAACCAAGATGTCAACAAACATTTCTCAATGAGCTAAATAGTACATGGTAAGATCAGTACCAAAGAAGGATAGGATCCTATAAGTTTGCAACTCAGTCCTATATGTGTTCACTCAGAGTGATATCCTGTTGAATTTAGGCATAGGACAGCAGCCTAGGGTTGCCAACCTTTAGGTGAGGCCTGGCAAGATCTTGGAATTACAACTGATGTCTGGGCAATGGAGATCAGTTCTCCCAGACAAAATGGCTCCTTTGGAGAGTGGACTCTATGGAATTATACCCAGCTAAGATCCCTCCCCTTCCTAACCCCCCACCCTCCCGAAATTCCCAGGAAACTGGAGCTCACCCATGCTAGATGCCCCCAGCTCTTATGAGACAATCTCCATTTCTTGCTAGGAAATGGGAGCGAATCTCTGCCAGATGCCCTTGGGTCTTGTGGGGCCATCGCCTGTTTCTTGCTAGGAAATGGAAGATTACCCCAGCCAGAATGGAAAATGTATAAGTACCATTCTCATTCTGTAAGGAAATGTGCAATTTCAGATTAACAATCTCCAAATTTGGTCACAGTTTTGTATTTGACTCACCTGGAATGGGGGCCTTTGTACTTCCTTCATATGGTTTCCCATCACTGTAGGGCTTGCCTGTAGATTTTATCTTCCAAAGCATAAGTAAAAAGAAGCAGGTAAAAAAACTATTAAAGAAGGGGCCCACTCAAACTCACTTCAGTAGTTCCCCTGAAGGACAAAAACTGACCCTCCCAGTGAAGCTGATACAGTTCAATCCTCATCAGATTTATACCCTTCTAAATCTATGGGTGTCAATGGATTTAGAAGGGTGTGGTTTCATTTCGGAGATCTGATAAGATGGGGTTAGCCTGGGCCATCCAGGTCAGGGCCCCAAACTTCTTATGCTCATAACTAAGAACGCCCACACGTTGATGTAGTGTAAGCATAGTAAAAGCACAGAATTTGGTATTAATTGCAGATTTCAGTATTCCAAGAATCTCAGTCGTTTTTTTTTTTTTAAAGAAAGCAGCTTTCTAGTCCTTATAAATGCAAAGATGGGATCGAAAGTGATATAAATAAGGGTGGGGTAGGGGACCTTAGCAGGAGTTCAGGTGGTCAGAAAGGTGGATTTTAGTTCCTGCATAATTCTCTTTTCTATATCATTAGCAGAGGTAGAAAAACTATGCAAAAATAAATCCTATGCAAATGTATTGAATTTGCATAGTCTTGGATTTTTGCATGGCTTTGGAACAGAATTCTAGGTTGTCTTGTTTGTAAGTCCAGAGTATACAAAACACTGCACTTGCTATAGTCACCACAATGACCATCAGTAGGGCTCATTCAGAATTCCTGTGATCTCGGAAGCACTTACACTGTTTTCTAATTCAGCCATCTTCACAATGTTGACCTTAAGGCTTGTTGATGTATTGTGCTCTTTGTTGTCAGAACCATCCAACTCGTCATCCTTATTATAATCGGGCTCAATGTGAACCAGCCCTTTAATGTTGATTTTTGGGTCCACGGTCCCATTTGGGGCAATATTTCCACCTCTTTTGATTTCTTCTCTTGGTTGTTCCTCCTGGTTAATACTTCCTTGTCCATTACTTTGTATTCTTTCACCCTCTTGGTACATTGCTTCTTGCTGACGTCTGAAGGAGTCATCATGTTCCTCATTGCCCACCTGGAAATCATTTTTTGACTCATCCTGCTTGTGAATTTGGCTACCAACTCCAGTGGCTATCAAACCAGAAGCTCCTTGGGGGTTTTCCCTTGTCACCTGATCCTTGTGATCACTAGAATTCTGGTTACTGTTTTGGAAACTATGTTCATCGCCCAATTTCAGCCATTCAGCATCTGGGTTATTTTCATTCATCATCCTTGAATTATTCAACTGCCCTCCATAAAGGAGTTCTGCCAGCATGCTTTTATCATCCCCTTCTATTTGCTCATCATCCTTATCCTGCTTTGTGGTTAGATGGAGGGGCTGATTGGCATATCTTGGAGTCTCACCATATTTGTTGTCCTTGTGGTCACTGCTGCGGAGATCTTCTGGAATGTTAAACTGGGCTGTTTGTCTCCTGTCTCGGTAATTAATCCCACCCCATACTTCTTCCTCTTCCCCCTCTTGTTCCTCCTCCTCGTCTTCTGCTTCCTCCTCCATCACAATCTGTTCCAACATTTTACTTCTTTCAAACATCTCAATTGCATTTTTGTTGTATCTCCACCCATCTTCCTCCCATCCCTTATGCAACTCCATGTCTGGATCCTCCTGGCTGTCTTGGTAATAGCCAACTATATCTCTTCGCTTAACTGGATAGTGCCCTCGATTAGAGTGGTACAGGCCAGTGTCATCTTCAGCATCTGTTTCCATACTGTTGGGTGCCACAGCTGGGTCACTGTGTTGAATCAAAATATTTCTACTTTCCCGACTTCTGTTTCTTGAGCGATCCCTGCTGTTTACTTTTGAACTGGTAACAGAATTGACTTCTTCAAGTACTTCTTGGAGCTCATCGTCCCTCAATGCTTCAGCTGGCTCCTCTTGATGGTTTTCCTTCTCTTCAGTGTTTGCATTTTCTGCCTTGAGATCTCCCAAGGAAGTATTGTGTCCCTTGTGAAGAACAATGAATACTTTCAAGACATAGTGATGGCAGAGACACCAATAGAAAAATATTGGGGAGGGATGTGGGGCATCAAATTTCATTGGCTGGACTTCCCTAGCAGTGGATGGTAAGATGCACTTATGGGAAATTTATAAATAAACCTTGATGCAGGTGATGGCCATTCTCAATACTTTATCTCAGGCACCTGGTACACAGAGATATACTGGCTAGGAACATGGATGTTTCTCAATCTTAGAATCATGGGTATTGATACTACTGATGAGCTAGCTGAATACTTTTTAAAAAGCCTTCTAAGCAAGTGGCTACCAGTCTTTGGTTGCAAACAATTCCTATGAGCCAAAAACTACTTGTACTGCCATACAAGAGCACCCTCTTGTATGGGGGCCCAACTCATCTCTCACCCCTAGAAGAGTTATGCATAGTGTCTTCAACACTCAGCAAATGCCAGGAAATTTTGAGGGCCATGCCTGGGTTGAATGGAGTTGTGGGAGGATGCAATGGAACTTTTGACTGATGCTCTAGGAATTTCCCCTAATCTCTATGATAAAGACCATAAAGAAATGGGGAAATTCCTAGAGCATCACTATGGAGGCTATTTTCTGGGCATTTTTTCTTCCCACTCCTCAGTTTCTCAAGAGCAGGGGATTGTGGCTGAGGATTGGGGTTTATCCGCCACCAGCAGGCAAACAGCTAGCCTAATTATGCGGCATCTTCAAATGGGTATGGAGGGAATAAGAAATACATGGCCCAGAATGCAGTTTCAATTTGGTGGGTCTGGATCACAATCTAAACAAGAATACAGGATTAGTTTAGCCAATGATTTACCTGTAGTTGGCTATGGCTGGGCTCCAACTGGCCTTCCGAAAAGTTGGCAGCTGTTTCTGGAGGCTGTATACCATCCCATGGTTTTGAAGTCTTGTTCGGTTTTTCCGTCCATATCTTCTCGGTATGTTGTACCTGGGGAACAACTGTTGGCTGGGAATTGTCTTGTAGGAACCTGAAATTTGACTGATGAACATAAACGCTCTTTGTTATCCCTTGTGTGTTACAAGGAGGAATACCTCGGCTGCTATCAAAGTTAAGAAGAATCATTAATCTTTGGGCAGAATGGAAGGTATTTTGGTGAAAGAGAGACATTGGGCTTTTCCACATTCTCATCCTACCCACTATTCAGTTCCTGTTTCTTTGGGGTTTTTTCCCCTGTTTGGCATGTGTTTTGCTCCCTCCAGTGGCCGATTCGATATCAGACAGCTTTATTTCCAGTTTATCTCCCTATAGTTTAAATCTACAAGGAGATATTCTGGAAATAAAGCTGTTTGATATAGAATTGACCACCAGAGGGAGCAAAACATGTGCAGATTGGGGGGGGGGGCGTGGGAGAAGCCAGAAGAAACAGGAACTTAACAGCCAGTAAAATGAGAATGTGAAAAAGCCCACTGGTATAGAGATATATTTTATATGACTTCAGTTTTGCACTGATATACCACCGCTGACTGGGAACTTTTCCAGTGCAGCTTTTCAGAAATGAATTGACCTTGTGCAAAAGGAAACATGTTATTGCATAAATCCAGTCCTCCTGTACGAAGGCCAACTTCCTGGTGGAGACTGGAGTGTGCCTATGGAAGATTATTTTCACTGCATTCCAAGAGAACAGAGGCATGTCCTCACAAATGCTGGAGAAGCATGTTAGTGCTAAACTGGGAACACCAGAAACAAGACACCTGCCCCCAAATGTTGCTTTTCTATTATTGCAGCTGTTGTGGTTTCTGCAGCAGAATTTACCCTGTCTGAGCTGCATTACTTGTACCTTTCCTGTATTTTTCTGGTCTGCGGGGCAGACTAACAAATCCCAGATAATCTGAAAGTGCCTGATATGGTCCTCCTCTCTAAAGCTCAGCAGGTCTGGGCTTGGCTATTATTCAGCTAAGGTGGAGCTGCAGGAGGGAGGGGGATGTGGCTGAATGGGCAGAGTGTGTGTTTTGCCTGCAGAAGGTTCCATGTGCAGTCCCCAGCATATGTGATTCCCAAAGCAAAGCAGCACCCCCCAGGAGAGTGAATGGCAGCCATCCACCTACATGGAACCTGCTAGTATTCGGTAGCGGAGCAGATCTGAGAGCCAGTTTGGTGCAGTGGTTAAGAACAGCGGACTCTAATCTGGAGAATTGGGTTTGATTCCCCACTCCTCCACAAGCAGCCAGCTGGGTGACCTTGGATCAGTCACAAGTTCTCTCAGAGCTGTATGCTCAGGAGCAGTCCTCGAAAGAGCCCCACCTACCTCACAGGGTGTCAGTTGTGGGGAGAGGCAGGGAAGGAGATTGTAAGCCACTCTGAGGCTCCAAGTGACGGGCAAAATGTAAATCCAACTCTTCTTCTTCCATTAGGGCAGAGACACATGGGGGGGAGCGCATTGCAAAACAAAAAAATTCCTACCTGTGAATTGCACACACTTTTTGGTGATCATTTGTAGGGGAGGGAGGCTTGTAAGGGGCATAAAAGTTAGCATATTCCCAATTTTTTCCCCGCTATGCAAATTTCCTGCTCCCCCAAAGAAAAGCACTTTGTTCCCAGCTGTGGCAGTAGCATTCTATGGAAAACCCTCTGTTTTGACACTATTTTAGAATTTGCAAATCTTCCATTTTTGCAAAGAGTGAAGCTATCCCATAGCCCTTATGATTTGGCTATGTACAGATACTGCTGGGGGGAATGAACCAGTAACTTATTAACTATGTTGACAAATATTATTGGCTATATAATTTTTTAAGAGTTTGGGAAGGAAAAGAAAAGAATATGTTATCTCATAACCCTTTGACACCCAAAACCTTTACATATGACTGCTTGAATAAGCCTTCGTAACTCATGGTGCAGTTAGCAATTTCTAAACTCTGGAGTTAACGTTCTTCAACATTTAAGAAAAATACTCTATTTAACAGGATGCCTTTTCATTTGCACAGCCAATCAGAATCCCTGCTGGTATAGCCCCACCTGGCTCTGCCCACTTTATAAAAACTCTTGGCGGGCACCAGGAAAAGTGTTGGTGGACATCCTGGTGCTCATAGCCACCAAACTGGGGACCCCTGAGCTACTGAGTCAAAACAACAATGGTAACGCCAAACTATGTCTGAATTAGATACTTCCTGTTGTCCTTCCCCTGTCTCCATTCCTGTTTGGGATGATGTGCAGAAACCCATTACATATACAAAAACATTATTGCGTTTAATACTCCCATAACGTCCTTTATATATTTATAAATGTTGTGTCTACTTGGAAGAAGATGAT
The DNA here is from genome assembly GCA_029233225.1 of Lepidodactylus listeri. Taxonomy (NCBI): domain Eukaryota; kingdom Metazoa; phylum Chordata; class Lepidosauria; order Squamata; family Gekkonidae; genus Lepidodactylus; species Lepidodactylus listeri. The sequence continues at coordinate 19,751,561 of JARCFY010000009.1, forward strand.
TAGAAATACCTTTTCTGCACTCTTTAGTCCTCGGATTCCAAGTTTGTACATTAAAGAATAGGACTGCAAGGGAGAAAAAAGGGATTAATTTGCACATGAACAAATTCCATGGCAGAGGTTATCAATCATCTTACTAAAGAAGGCCACAAATCATTTTGCCAGTTTGGGGTAGTGGTTAAGAGTGGCGGACTCTAATCTGGAGAACCGGGTTTGATTCCCCACTCCTCCTCCACATGCAGCCAGCTGGGTGACCTTGGGTCCATCACAGCTCTTTCAGAACTCTCTCAGCCCCACCAACCCTACAGAGGGTCTGTTGTGGAGACAGACCAACAAGACTGGGGGTGGGGTATGAGCTTTTGGATTTACAGCGGCAATCAGGGCAAAATGGAGAATTCCCCCGTATGGAAACCTCCTCAGTCATAATGTAAGTGATAAACTGAAGAAAGCTCACCGGGATGGCAACTGCTGACCCCGTGAAATAAAGAAGGAAGATCACAGTCTTCATTCTGACTGGGCCTGTAAGAAAAATCACTGCCATCACCACATTCTACAGTGTCAAGGGTTATAAGGTTTACTTAGCAAAAAAGAAAAATCACCAATGTTAACAATTTTGTTGAGTGAGCTGGAATGATCTGAGGAAAATATGTCAAGCCTCCATCCCTGAAACATGTATTCTTTTGAATCTGCCTGGTCTAGCAGGGAAGGAAGACTGGAAATATCTTTGCGCCAACTGTACGAGATCTTGACAGAGCTTTTGTTCCTCCTGTGTTGCAGGCATTTAGCCTAGCCATGGCCAGAGGCTTCTGGCTTCTGGCTCTCAGCTTGTGGCTCACAAACCATGGCCCAACGAAGCCAGGACCACCCATGAGCTGGAGTGTATAGTTACTTTGTTTGTTTGGTTGAATTATATTTCTCTGGGTTTTTGTAAGCCACGTTTGTGTCTCCAAGTGGAAAGAAAAGTGGGGTATGCCTAGGTAAATAAATAAAAATACTGGGCCAGGTTGCGTCTTGTGGGCATTCGAAAGGGCGCTTGCACAGTCTGTTGTCACAGCTGTGGGCTGTGAATATTTATATCCTGTGAGTTCTTTCTTTTGGGTCCACATATCCTGATCAGCCAGGCCATGAACTTGGAAACAGCAGACTCCCTCAGGCTCCATCCCTAGAGTTGCCAGCAGATCTCTCAGACCGATTTCCCACAAGGTGCTGCTCCGGCGTCGTTCTTCCATTTGCCCCGATTGCCTGCTTGAATTTCCCACTATTTGCCATGGGGGCATTTTGACCTGCGGCTCCGCTGGATTTCCTCCGCGGCTTCAGTGATCCTCAAAAAACAGGATCACTGAAGCTGCGGGGGGAATCATGTGAAGCTGTGGGTCAAAATGCGCCCCACAGCAAATAGTGTGAAATTGAAGGACGCAGTCAGGGAAACCGGAAGAACAATGCCGGGGCAGCGCCTTGTGGGAAATTGGTCTCACTATTATGATCTCCAAGCAACAGAGATCACTTCACCTGGAGAAAATGGCTGCTTTGGAAGGTGGACTCTGTGGCTTTATACCCCACTGAAGACCCTCCCCTCCCCAAACCTGACCTCCTCAGACTCCACCACCAAAATCTCCTAGTATTTCCTGACCAGGAGCTGGCAATCCTATCCATCTCTGGAGTACCAGAAATTTCCAGGGATAGCCTAATAATATCTCTTTTTGCATATTTGTCAGGGAGCTGCAACCCATTCTAGTTTCCTGATCCTCCTGGATTAGACCAGTGGTCCATCTAGCCCAACATCCTGTTTGACACCGCGGCCAACCAATTACCCTGGTGGACCAACAGAGGATGAGGCCTTCTCCTGATGATAAATGTATCTATTGTTACATTCAGTGCTTATGCTTTTAGGTATAAACTTAAAATGTCTTGCATGTACATGTAAAATGCAGTGTGCAAAGAGGCCCTTTAGACTCCTTTGAATGGTAGAAATTTTTTGAGAGAAATCTGAGGAAATTGATTTTAGGGGGGGCTACGAGAGGGAAATGAATCAAGGGGTTCAGGCCAGAACTTCTGGTAAACAGTTAAGCCTTATTTTTCTTTTTTAATTTGCTCCCCAGGATGATCAAACCCCCCTTTGACCTCGGATTCCACTCACCATCAGCAGGCAAGAGCTACAATTGGCTGGAGATCTCCTGTCATAAGTGGGCAAATGGTAAGGTTGTCAGCCCTCCACTGGAAGCAGGGGATCCCCTGCCCTTAGTCCCCACCCCCCTGATGATCAGTTGGCTGGCAGTAGGGTTGCCAGTCCCCCAATGGGCGTGGGGAGTTTGCCCGCTTTTGCAGCCCCCAATCTGCCAGCCCCAATCCAGCTGGTGGGTGGAACTCTTCCCCCAAAGAGCCCCATTTACGCCAATGCACCCAGAGCAATGACAACACCTGGAGGTGATGTAATCGCACAGGGCATGTTGTGTGTGTGTGGGGGAGACTCTTTATCATTGGAGAAAAAACCATAGAGTTTTTCTCTAATGATAGAGCACCCTCCCACTGCGAAAAAGTCCCAGAGGAAGAGAGGGACACCCCCCACCCCCCGCCGGCAGCTAGATAAGACCTGGCAACCTTAGCTGGCAGGGGGACTTACTAGGTGCAGGAAGGAGGCCCAGGCTACATCACTAGAAACATGGCAACATCACTTCTGGAATGTGCTGAAAGTGACATCATCATGTTGATGACGTCTGGGCGACATTCTGGAATTTGGGCAAAAACTCTTTGGTAGAAGCCATTTTTACCAGAGAGTTTTTGCCCAAATGCTAGAGTGTCACTGGGATGTCCCAATGTGATGAAGTCACTTCCTGTACATGCTGGAAGTGACATCTATGTAGCTTGGGCCTCCCTCTGCTCCTGGGAAGTCCCCCCCATCCCCCTCCATTTGCCAGGAGGGACCTGGCAACCCCAGCAGATGGAAACCCTAGCTTATCCCTCCATGAATTTGTCAAATACTTTTAAAAGCCTTCCAAAGCTAGTGGCTACCGTTAAATTAAACTAATTGTGTTAAAAACCTGTGACTACCATGGAAAACCACCCTATACTGTGGAAGCAGCCCAGATTTCTTTTTCCATAAAAATCCAGAAATTCTTTATAAATGTTTACAAATTCATCTTTGGCTAGGCTCCCCATTGTCATTATAAATAAAATCTTTTACTGCTCTCTCTCTCTCTTAATTAAGCTGAATAGCTTTTCAGTCTGGTCAGCTGGAATTTGGCATTTCAACAAGGTAGCTGTAGTCATTTGGGTCAGGAATGTCCATGACATTCTGCTTTGCAGATTTGTGGAATATAAGAATGTTATTCATCAAAATTCTTGGGGGACATGTACACCAGGAAACTATCTCATATAATTGGGGATAGAATGATAGCTCTTGATTGTATTTGATCTTAATAATAGGTACCACACATACATACAGAAGAGGGCCCAGGGATGTATTAGAAACTTCTTGTCCTTTTTGCAGTTTTTAGGCCCATAATACTGACCAGAGGTGGGAACAGAGGGCTGCTAATCACCTTTGGGGTCTGGGAAGTTAGGCAATGCTGTACCTCTCATAGGGATGCCAGTCTCCAGGTGGGACCTGGGGATCCCCCAGGATTACAGCTCATCTCTGGACTACAGAGATCAGTTTCCCTGGAGAAAAATGGATACTTTGGAGGGTGAACTCTATGGCATTGCATCCCACTGAGGTCCCTGTCTTTCTCAGGCTTCACCTATAATCTCCAGAGGCCTCCCAGTCTGGAGCTGGCCATCCTACCCCCCTGCCCCAACCTCCCACTGGTGGCCAGGTTAGTGCTGCCAAGTCTGACTCAGGAAATATCTGGGGACTTTGAGGGTGGAGCCAGGAGACTTTGGGGGTGGAGCCAGGAGAAAGGATGAGACATCATTAATGAACTGTCATATTTAAAAGGTAAAAGGCATTTCTTTTCTTTTGGGGCTCATAGAATTGGACCCCCTGGTCCAATCTTTTTGAAACTTGAAGGGCTTTTTGAGGAGAAGCACCAGATGCTATGCTGAAAATCTGGTGCCTCTACCTCAAAAAGCAGTCCCCCCCAGAACCCCCCAGATACCCACAGACTGATTCTCCATTATACCTTAAGGGGACTGGTCAGACATCCCCCCCCCCTTTCTGATAACCCTGAAGCAGGGGGAGGGCCTCCAAACTGGGAATTGGCAACTCTAGGAGAAAAAACCATAGAGTTTTTCTCTAATGATAGAGTTTTTCTCTTTTCTCTGCAACCAGTGTTCCCTCTAAGCTGAGTTAGTGTGAGCTAGCTCACAGTTTTTCAGCCTCCAGCTCACAGATTTTTGTCGTAGCTCAGGAAGGATGGCTCCAGAGCAAACTAATTTATGCAGTAGCCAAATTGCTCGTGCACAGCTTTAATGCCAGTTGTTCACAAAGTAGAATTTTTGCTCACAAGACTCCGCATCTTAGAGGGACCATTGCCTGCAACCCTAACCGCTTGGTGTAGTGGTTAAGTGTGCGGACTCTAACCTGGGAGAACCGGGTTTGATTCCCCACTCCTCCACTTGCACCTGGCTGGATGACCTTGGGCAAGCCATAGCTCTGTACCAGCTGTTCCCTCAAGGACAGCTTGGGAAAGAGCTCTCTCAGCCCCACCTACCTCACAGGGTGTCTGTTGTGGGGAGGGGAAGGGAAAGAAGTTTGTAAGCCGCTCTGAGACTTTGAGTGAAGGGCGGGGTATAAACCTAATCTCTTCTTCTCTTCTTCTGTATAACTATGCATCGAGTGGTCTCTGCTGAGGGAAAGGGAAGGAGGAAAGTGTGGATTGGGCCAGTCACTCAGCCTAAATTACCTCATAGGGTTGTTATGAGGATAAAATGGAGTAGGAGAACATTGCAAACAGCAAGTCGTATGATTAGTTTTTGTGTGATATTTGGGTGGCACCTGGTTGCTATAAAAGGGGTAGCAACCCCGAGAAAAAATTTGGAGGCTTGTGGAGGCTCTCAGCAGCACTGACAGTTACTTTGTCTGGCCCCCACACAATGAATACGCTTCTAATAAAGAGCAGATTTTAGACCACGTGACAGAATGATGCATTGTAAGCCTTACAAAATGGTGGTATCAGGACTGGACTTTGCTGTAGGATTTCCAGTCAGCAGCTGGCAACTAGCAGGAGACATGGGGGGGCACCATCAGGGTAGTGGTGTTACATCACTTCTGGGGAAAAACCCAGCGGTGAAAGGGCTGTTTTGGCCCTTCAAAACATCAGGCCCAATGATTGGGCCCTCAGGGCAATTTTTAAACTGCTATATTTTCTTCTAAAATGGCATCGGGGCCACAGATTGAACCTATGCTCGATGTAACATGTAGTTTGGCCCTAAGGTAACTCTATCAGTAGGGTTCCCAACTCTGGGTTGGTAAATACCTGAAGATTCTGGGGGTGGGGCCTGGGGTTTGGTGAGGGGAGGGACCTCAGTATGGTATAATGCCATACAGTCTACCCTCAAAAGCAGCCATTTTCTCCAAGGGGCTTGATCTTCGTGATCTGGAGGTCAATGGTAATAGTGGGAGATCTCCAGGTACCATCGGGGGTTGGCAACCCTAGCTGTCAGAGAGAAATTGCTTGTTGAGTCTTGGCATTACACCCACAGCAGCTACAAACAAACGTTCTGCTGGGGATGACTGATTTGCAGCATTCGCCAGAGAGGGCAGCTTGGGTCAGGAATGTTATGCAACTGCTTTTCTGTCACTCCAGACTGCACAGTCACAACACTGGCCTAAATAAGGACTGATCTTAAGCTGCGTATATTAAATGTCTTATGTCAGGCCGGTGAGAACCACTAGGAGAGGTTCCTCTGATGTCAGGGTTTCACTGGATTAGGCACTAATGCTCAAATTCAGCCAAAACCCTTGAGTACCTGTCCCATCATCAACAATACTGTTGTGAAGTTGCTGTCCGATCAGTACTTATAAGTGCATCACTATGGTTTGGCCTGGGGGGATAAGAAATCACAGGTCTGGTGCTAAACAATAGGAATATTTTAGTGGGTGGAAACTGAACACATGAATACATGAAGTTGCCCTATATCGAGTCAGTGCCAAAAACAATAGGGAACGAGTATAGCCACAAATAACCCCCACCAAGGGAAGATTATCAACAATCCACAACTATATACGATCAAAACTGTATATTACATTCATTAAAGTGCAAGGATGGTCTAGTGGTCATAACCCAGTGAAATGTATAAAGATATATCCAACAGATTTCTCGTATCAATTATACATTATTGGTAAAAGAATGTGTTCAAATCCAGCTGCAGGCTCCTCTATAGTCCCACATATAAATAGTGTCCGTGGACCCCCAAACAAAAAGTAATTGTGGCAGAGCATGCCCTCCGTGGAAAGAACAACAGCCGTATGTCTCTCCCAGGTACGAATCAGGACGTTTCAATCCTCTTCAGCAGTGGCTGATTGAACAGAACCCAATTTCAATTTGAACCCAGTTCAATAGCTTCAATGGAATCCTAAGGCTCTCAACCTGAGTCAGAGCACTGGTCCATCGTAGACAGTATTGTCTAAGACTTGCAGAAGCTCTCCAACGTCTGAAGTTGAGGTCTTTTCCATGACCAACTACCTGATCCTGTCTGATGAAGGGAGCTTTGACTCATGAAGGCTTATTCCCTGAAACTCTCGTTGGTCTCTAAGGTGCTACTGGACTTGAATCTAACTGTTCTACCTGATCCTTTTAACTGGAAATGCCAGGGATCGAACATGGTACTTTCTCAATGCCAAGCAGAGGCTCTATTGCTGAGCCACAGCCCATCCCCACATCTTGTTATTGTTATGAGATGGAGTCCTCATAGCTTTTTAAGAACACACATCAAAACTTGGAGAAGGTGACTTCTAGATGAAGGGAGCCCACACAATCCAAGTGGCTGTTTGGGGTCCCACAATGATACAATATATTGTGATACAACCCTGGTCTCAGCTATAAGCTTCCAATGGGACCTTAGGTATGGTGCTTCCTCAGTTACTCATTTGCCATGGGGAGTGTGTGTGGGGGTGATGATTCTGGCCTACCTTACAGAGCTCTTAAAACAATAATTTAAGTTTTATTGCATTAGGTGTGTGGAAAGTTTGAAGACAAGGACACTCCTGTGACTCCCTTGGTCACCGGTGGGGGATGGGGGGCGGATAGGGTTGCCAGCTCCAGACTGGGAAACTCCTGGAGATTTGTGGATGGAGCCTGGGGAGGATAGGGACCTTCGTGGGGTACAATGACAGAGTCCAGCCTCCAAAGCACCCATTTTCTCCAGGGGAACTGATTTCTGTAGTCTGGGGATAAGATGTAATTCCAAGGGATCTCCAGGCCCCACCTGGAGGCTGGCATCCCTAGCAGGAGAGGATTCTTTTTTTAAAAAAAGGTGGGACTTCTCCTCTTCCTGTCATGTTACTTCCTGTCATGCTGTTGGACGTCTGTGATCCTGTGCTCATTGGGTCTCATGGGGGTTATCGTACGCACTCTGGTTCATACATGCATTTTTGTCACATGATGACTGAAGCACAATGTGTTGATTTGCACGTACAAGTCAGTCATCATAGATTAACCACCACATTTATTTTGCTATTCAGCTCACACAATTGCCAAGATCCAGAAGCCCATAAATACACGGTGCTCACAAAAAACAAGGAAACGAACCGTCCGTTGAGCAGCCTCGTGAGGTGTTTTCGCCCTGTTCATTTGGTATCTGTTTTTGCCGCTTTTCATCCACTCATAATTAGAGAGCTGAACATTTTAATGAGGCTGTGGAACGTTTGAACATGAGTCGGAATCCATCTAAATGGCCACCTCTTTCGCTCCAGCTTCCTCATATGCTGTCGCTTGGTAAGCCCTTTTTTGTCCATTTCTTGTCCCACCTCCCATCCCACACACAGTAGGTTGAGAGAAGGGCCTTGCCTCACATTGAAATGCTAAGTGCCAGTGATTAGTTGGCAAAGGGCACAGAGAGAAACTGGCAACCTCCGGCTGGTCAAGAAAGGGGGAAACAGGCTGGCGTGACCTAGTTTGAATTCTGAGGAGGACAGAAAATTCCACATCAGTTTCCATCGAGACTTTTCTAAAGACAACAACAGCCCAGAAACAATCATTCCAGTCTCCTGCCTCTCCTTGAGTAGCTATGGGGTCTAGTGGCTAAAGGAAATGGACTCAAGATGTGCCATAAAGGTTGCATACATCAAAGCAAGCATTGTGTGGCATAGGAGTTCCATCACAATCCCTAACAGATTCAAATAATCTAATCAGCCAACAGGAGACCTGATTCACATTATATAGGGCTGCCAACTTCCAAGTGGAGCCTAAAGATCTGGAATTACAGCAGATCTCCAGACTACAGAGAGTAGTTCCCCCAAAGAAAATGGCTGCTTTGGAAAATGGACTGTGAGGTATTATACCGCGCTAAGGTCCCTCCCCTCCTAAACACCTCCCCCCCCCCCAGTTTCCACCCCCCAGGAATTTCCCGACTTCGAGCTGGCAGACCTAGTCCACACATTCCATAGAATGGGGTGGAGGACTTTTGAATGGTTCCTCTTCCCCCCTCTAATTTCTACTTTACTCCTGGCAAGGAGTATTTATTTTTTTAATGAGGGGCACTTCCAGTAAGAGGCCCAGCGTGGTAGCATGATTAGAGTGTTGGCTTACATGTGGGGAGACTGGAGTTCAAATCCCCACTTACTAGGAAAACTCAATGGGTAGTCTGGGACAAGTCATTCTCTCCCAGCCTAACCTCCCTCACAGGGTTCTTGTGAGGATAAAATGGAGGAGGGGACAATCATGTACACCGCCTTGAGCTCCTTGGAGGAACAGCAAGATAACTATGGACTAAATCGATACAACAATGTACCCCTTCAGCAGAAGCAATGAGTCCTGGGGTGAGAGAGTGGACTCTGTCACTTCAGAATACAGAGGGATATGTTATATTTTTTGAAGTCTGCCACATATTTTTTTTTAATTGCAAGTAAAAAACTGCAATGTTAGGGATAAAGGCTGACCCAACCTTCTCCTTGCTCTACAGATTTCTCTTTCCAGGGAGTGTTTGTTTTAAAAAATAAGGGATCATTTAAAAATGTGTTTCCTACCTGCCACCTGAAGTGGTATAGTCCATTCCACCATTTAAGGTCTGTATTGCCTCAGTTTAGGGCCAGTTTGACTTGTGGTCTTTTGAGGCTTTGGCTGGGAGCTGCGGTGACAAGGAAATGCAAAAGGAGAGGTGGAAGGAGAAGAAGAAGAAGAAGAGAAGAAGAGATTGGATTTATATCCCGCCCTTCACTCACTTAAGAGGCTCAGAGCGGCTTACAAACTCCTTTCCCTTCCCCTCCCCACATCAGACAGCCTGTGAGGTAGGTGGGGCTGAGAGAACTGTCCTTGAGAGAACAGCTGGTACAGAGCTATGGCTTGCCCAAGGTCATCCAGCAGGTGCAAGTGGAGGAGTGGGGAATCAAACCCGGTTCTCCCAGATTAGAGTCCGTGCACTTAACCACTACACCAGACTGGCTCTCTACACCAGACTGGCTCTGGTGGGCAGGAATGGACAGGAAGAGGGAGTGAGTCAATCCGTGGGCATCATATCCTGAAATCTGAAAATAATGACACTTGGTTTGCGCTGTCAATGTGGGGGCTCACTAAGGCTGAATCATAACTACTTAATCCGCAGTCCAAATGAGCATACAACTTCCATGAGATCTCAGGGCATCGCAGCTCTAGATCATTTTAAAAAATATTAACTGCGGTGTCAGCATTTCACTGTTCTGTCTCCAGAACGCGCGTATTAACACTCAGCAGCTCTAAAACATTCCACTTCCAAAATACTAACATGTTCAGAACTTCCAAAGTCCACCTCCCTTTGAAGGCACAACAACCTCGGTTACGAAAGGACAACTGATAGAACTCACAGAGCAACCTGTGCCCTTCCTGGGGAAAAAATATATTCTATACCTATGAGAGGAGGATAAAATGGATAATGTGTTGCATAAAAAAAAAGAAAGAAAATGCACAAATCAGTCCACGCAGCTGTTTAAAAGAGCCAGTGTTTTGTAGCTAAATTATGATGCTATATTCATAAATAGTTTGTAGCCGTGTTGGTCCTGCTGGAGAACAGCTAGATCAGAGTCTGGAAGCACCTTAGAGACCAAAAAGATTTTTCAGGATATGAGCCTTCTTTTGCTCCTCCCTTCATCAGATATAAAAAACCCTGAAAACAACCTCTTCGCCACAGCATTTGAGAATCTGTAAGCAATCGTGCGAACCAGATGTTGTCAATATTCTGTCATTTACAGGCTTCTGTTGCCTGCATATTGGTGCAATTCAAGTCTCCTAGCCCAAATAATTGATCTACCACATTTGCACTGCTACCGTCTTACAAGGAGCAAGGATGGCACTCATGACTTTATCCCACATTTCCCTTACAACAGCCCTGTGAGTTGGAAGGATAACGGCTTGTCCAAGGCCATCTAATTTGTTCATAGCTGAGAAAGGATCGTGAACCTGACAGACAAACTATTCACTGGATTATCATTTTATGGACATTTTTACAGGCATTGACTGAGCACAGCATCATGAAAATGTTAAATGCACACACTCTTTATTTTTCAAAAATAGTTTGGCAAGCACATATGCAACAAAAAAGAAAGGACAAAACCCCCAGAATAATTCTTTTAAAAAGGAAGGAAGATCTCTACTCTTCTGAACATATTTGAATGCTGGAAGACCTAATACATACCTGCAAAGCACCATAACAAGGAAGAGTAATTGTTAAATAGCCATAGATTTACCTGGATTTATCTGTCTGAGTCCAGAAGGCATGTCTGAGCAATACAGCTTACAGAACGTCGGGGGCCAAACTCATTGCTTATCCTTTTCTCGCAGGAACTGCTAGAGAAGGAAACTTTGACCAACTCCCAAGCCCAGCTTTTTAAACCCCTTCCTCCTTTATCTCTGCTTCTTTGCCTGGAAACTGATTCAAGCCCATTGAAGCTGAAATTCCACTACCCTGTCATCCAGGCAGTGTCTGAGGCGAGCATTCAGAGTTTTGCATGATTATTTCCACTTCAGCAACGGTTGGACTAATTGGTTTTTTTGCAGCAAACTTGTACTGTTATGATGTCTAAAGTTTGAGTCCAGTGGCACCTTTAAGCCCAACAAAGTTTAATTCTAGGTATAAGCTATCATGTGCATATATATGTCTTCAGATACATCGAAACGGCCCGTTAACTGTTACATATAGGTGGGGGGGTTAGTTGCCAGGAAGGGCTAATTGGAGTCAAGATGCATAAGTAACTGAACGATAAGTATAGCTAAGATTGGATTAAAGCAGTTGGTAAATCCTGTGAGTGGTGAATTTTGATGGTGGCGCAGGGATAGTTGCCCTCTGGCATTAGTTCTGAGTTGACACAAAAGGGGCTAATACTCGACTCAAGAGTATTTTCCTCTGTTGTTTTCTTTCAGGCCTCATCATGGATCACCTGAAAGTATACCACATGTCACTATTGATCCACATCCTCTATTTTGATAGCTACTGTCCTGTGGTATTGTTGGCATCTTTTCCATTTGAAGGCCAGATTGGGTATGTGTGGCAACCTGAGGGGACTGGTGCCAACTGGGAGGCCGAGGGGACAGCGTGAGGAGAAATCTAATGCTGCAGCATGCAGTCTAGGGTTGCCAGCTCCGGGCTGGGAAATACCTGGAGATTTTAGGGGTGCAGCCTGAGGTAGGTGGGGTTTAGGGAGGGGAGGGACTTCAATGAAGTATAATGCCATTGTTGGAAGGACTGTACGTTGTCTTTAGAGGGGTCTACAATAGAGTCAGAGAGATAGATGGGCTCAGGACACTGACTATCCTTTCCTTTCTCTCTCTGATGGTGTCCCTTTGATGTGTAGATTTCTACTCTCAGGGAATGTTTTCTTCCTTCTGGTCTAACACTCTCTCTCCACAGACAGTGCCCTTCTTCTCCATCTTGGCAGCATGAAAGCAAGACATACCTCCTGTATCTCTATCCATCTTAGCTAGTTAGAATAGATTAGGAGTCTATCTCTACCCTTTCCTGTCTGAAAATGGCATTCCTATAATAAAGAACTCTTATTAGTTTGAAAAGATAAAGAATCTCCAAGTAATATTGTTTTCTTGCTGGCACACACACTGACCAGATGGCTCTGCTGTGTTGTAAGCCTTTCTGCACTACTATCCTACTAAAATCTCCCACAGCTATAAGGTCCACCTTCCAAAGCAGCCATTTTCTCCTGGTGAATTGATCTGTTGCCTGGAGAGCAGTTGTAATCCCAGAGGAAGAGCAGGGCCAGTTACTGAGTCAGGCATTTGCAGCATATTTAGGAGGTGGCCAGGGACTCAGCCCACGAGGAAGCTATTGAGGTTAACTGGTGTGGTTAGTCCAGTCACCATCAGTTAGCAGAGTGCTTAAATAAAGCTACAAATGCAGCAGCATCACTTTACCAGGTTACTCAGCTTACAAAGCTAGATACAGCCACGTCGCAAATTTAGAAAAAAAATACTCCTCTCTTTATTTGAGAAGTACACTTTAGATAGGAAAGAGCAGAGACATGATAGAGTACTAACTTACTAGCTAAAGGATGGAAGCAGATGGCGAGAGGCCCATTTGCCTCATGGTGCCAGGAGAGAACCTCATGTCTCTCTCTTGGTGCATGCAGGAAGAGAGCTTCAGGTGAGTGAGAGAGAAGAAGGAAGGGGAAATGGTCCCTGAGAACACAACCTGCATTTCAAAGGGCACAGTGGCAAAAGAATAAAGACAGGAAGAAAGGTCAGTTTGCCTATCAAGCCATGTAGCCTCTCTTGCCACTTACTCTGGAGGTCTGAGACAGGGGACATCACATCTGGAACTTCCAACAGAAGCACGTTGGGAAGTGGGCTGCATGCCTGGGAGTGCTGTTAACTACCCAGAGGGCGATGGAAGTCAAACACTGTGTAACTCGGCATCTCTCTATATAATAATTCTCTGATGGTGGTGGCACTCTGTAGAACATTCCACAAGCCACCCCAGCTTTTGGTCCCCTGGCCTGTCAATCAGAGGCTGTCCCTATCCACTGGCTGTGAATACTCACATGCCATTGGCTGGGTCTGCTTCTGTTCCGCGCCCACTCCTTCAGCCTCTGTGCCCTGTCAGAATTCCTGGCAGATGGTTTTTTGCTCTTGACGAAGGCACTTCTCCAGCTTCCTTCCTGTGGGGGGATTAACTGTTACCTCAGTGGCTGTTGGTAGGTGAAACGAAATGGCAGTTACCTGTGTTTATAAGAGGGGCTTCAGAGCATGGTAGAGGCTGCAGGTGGGTCGGGGGATGGAAACCTGAAGAGTGAGGGGGAAATTAAAGTAGGTTGATGCTTGGCTGGGAAGGAGATGGGGTGGGGAATTCCTGGAGATTTGAGGGGTAGAGCCTGGAGAGGGTGAGGATTGAGGAGGGGAGGGGCCTCAGACAGGTACAATGCCATAGACTCTGCCCTCCAAACTACCTATTCCCTCTTGGGGAACCACTGCTGCCAATCTCCAGGTGAGGGCAGGAGATCACTCAGAATTACAACTGCTCTTCAGGTAGCAGAGATCAGTTCCCCTGGAGAAAATGGTGGACTCGGTGTCATTATACCCTGCTGAAGTTGCCACAGCAAATTGACGCTGAATGCCCAAGGCCTTGGCACTCTCCCAGAGCCTCTTTCTAGAGCCCGTTGTATTTATTCCCACAATGGGCCTTATTCCTAGTACTCAATAAAGACAAGATAAGCAGTTGAAGACAATGTCTCTTTGTTGCTATGGAGTCTTGACCTCAGTGCAGCCTGCGGTGGGCCTCCTCACTGCAGGCACCATGTCTGCCCGCCTCACCACAAAACCCTGTGCCACTATTTCCATGGATGGTTCCCCTGTACATCATTGGGAGTATGGGAGTAGTTCTGAGAGAACACTTTATCACCCCCCACACCTGGCACAGCTGCCCCAACTCTGACTTCCCCAGGTGTCCACCTGGGGTGTAACATTTTAGTCTGGCAAAATGGCATGTGGTCAGTTCCTGAATTGTACATAGGAAACAACTATGGGACTATGCACACCTGTTTGAAGACACTGCTTGGACACCTGGTTGCGGTAGAGGTCAGGAAGACACACTGGATAGGAGGGAACATCTTCGTTTTACCTCTGCTGCCTTCTGTGCACAAGGATCAACACATTATTTGATCTAGTCCTTTGTTGACAAGATGATTACCAAGATAGTTCCACTTGTTCTGTACAGCTCTGACTAATCTGAGTTAGCTAAACATCAGACCCTTCATGTTCTGTTCCAAGAAATTTTGTTTCTTTGAACAGAATTCTGGTTTGAATCCACCTCTTCAACATTATTGAATATTCATTCAGGTGTTGGTCTGAAGCAGGAGAACAAAGTTTGACCAGTTTCCCACGAGCAGCTGTGCCACCCTCCCTCACTGGTCAATTTCACTCTCTTCGCTTTGCGGCTGCCCTTTGACCCACATCTCCCTCCAATTTCCCCTGGGTCTTCTCGATCTCAAAAAACAAGGATCCAGAAGACGCAGGGGAAATCAGAGGGAGATGTGGGTCAAAATGTGGCCATGCAGTAAAGAGTGTGAAATTGACCAATGCAACTGGGGCAAACGGAAGAGTGAGGGCAGCACAGCTGCTTGTGGGAAATTGGTCTTTGAATCCAATGGCACCTTTAAGACCAACAAAGTTTTATTCAAAGTGTAAGCTTTTGTGTGCAAAGCACACTTCTTTGGACAAATGGAATAAAATTTCTTCAAGGAAAAAAGAGGGTGGGAGGCAGCCATTAGGAGGGGCCACTCAGAGCCAAAATGCATATGCAGAGCTGAAATTGGATCAGGTGGCCAGTAAGATCAACGGATAGCAGCAAATTAGCATGTAAATGCAAGAGTTAACAAAAAAGATGTGGGAATGAAGTTAGAGTCCAGCAGTACCCCCAAGACAAGACAAGTTCAACCCTGTGTACATGGGAGAACAGGGTTTAGCTTGATTTGTCTTGCATCTTGGCCCTGAGTGGCCCCTCCTGACAGATGCCCCCACCCTATTTTTTTCCTGTAACTTGAATAAAACTTTTTTGATCTGAAAGGTGCCACTGGACTCAAAACATTATTGAATAGTGACATACCACATATAACCACTAGAGGGAAGTATAGAGCCAGATCAACACAGAAGAATCATAATTAGCATGTGAAACCATAACAATTTCTTCGGTTTCTGACCTTACGTCTCTTTGCTGTGTTTATATAATTTGAACAAACAAAACATAACCCTTAATTTGATTACAGACATAAAAAACAAAGGTTTATACTTGTAAAGAAATAAGACATCTCTCCCAAATATGAATATCATTGAGTAATAACTTTCTGAGGCTATTAATAAAGACTATTTTTGTCGGAGTACCTTTTTGTGTGTTGTGTGTGTGTGTGTGTGTGTGTGCGTGCGTGCGCATGCTTTAAATTATGCTGTATTTGTCTTCAAAGAATTTGAAAAAATGTTAACCAAAGAGTGTAGTTGTGGGTTATAATTTGGAAAATTATATCATACTTGGGAACATCCAAAATTAACAAGGAGAGGCAACAAAGATAGAAATTTCCTCTGATTAGCAAGTGGGTCGATCAGCCAGCATCCTTTCTTGGGCCTCAGAAAGTGGATGTATGTGGAGGGAACTGAAATCTAGGCTGAAATTACTTCAGTACACATGAAGTTGCCTTATACGACCTCAGACCGTTGGCCCATCAAGGTCAGTACTCAGAGTGGCAGCAGGTCAGTAGTGTCTACTCAGACTGGCAGCAGATCTCCAGGGTCTCAGGTGGAGGCCTTTCTTATCACCTCCTGCCTGATCTTTTCCATCAGAGATGCCAGGAATTGAACCTGGGACCTTCTGTGTGCCAAGTAGGGCTGCCAGCCTCCAGGTGGGGCCTGGAGATCTCCCGCTTTCTCCAGCTCCCCTGGAGAAAATGGCTGCTCTGAAGGGTGGACTCTATGGTCTTGTATCATGCTGAGGCCCCTCCCTTCCCCCAAACCCCTCCCTCTCCCATACACCCCCAAAGTCTCCAGGCATTTTCCAACCCCGACCTAGCAACCCTATATGCCAAGCAACTGAGCCGCAGTGGCTCCCCAACAGGTGCCACGAACCTTCCTCAATGGGAATGAGGAAAAAAGGCAGTCCCTTTTAAGTGTTTAATCTGTTCAATGCCTTGAACAGATTCAGAGCCAACTGCTCAAGAGCCTTTAAGTTGTGCTACGGGTTCAGCCAGCTCTCTGCTGTCTATTCAAGCAGAGAAAGGCCTCTGAGTTTGTTTGTGCCTGAGATTCTTTCACTGGAAGGGCGAGAGGCAGAAACTGGGGTCTTCTCCATGCAAAGCAAGTGCTCTACCTTGGAGGGCACATGGAGATGACACATTTTTTTCTCAGGTCCATCCTAGCTCCTGCCAAAGAGCTGTACTCTGCAGGTTCTCTGGTGCAACTTCGTTCCTGGGTACATGGGGCCCTAATTTGGCTCAAGACTGTGGCATGCAGGAAAAGGGGGTTTAAGCATTCCCTCTGGACCATTTTCCTAATCTGAGACAATGCTGGGGAGCAGCTGTTTGTCCCATTGGGAACTGGATGTGTAGCTACAGTGTCCACGTGGTTGAAAGGAGAGAGAGGAGGGGTGGCCAAGAGATCCATTGTGCCTTTGGAGGGTCTCCCTGTGTGAAACTAACAGAGTAGCCAGGCCCAAATGCTGTTATGCTGGGGATTGTAGTTAACCATTGTATACATGCAGATCAGTTATGGTGAAAATAGCCCACTCCTAAGTGCTTGCAGGAATTCTGCTCAGCAGGGACACTTCCAAGTCATCATCACAGGAAAGATAGGGAACCCCCCCCCCCCCAAATCAGCCAACTCAGACAAGCATTTTGCAGACACCCCCTAGCCCATGCAGGCACCGAGAAAATCCCTAGCCCCACAGCACAGTAACAAACCACCCTGTACTATTTTGCTGATTTCAGTTCCACTCTAAGAGCTGCTATTTGCACCACAAGGAGTCGCTCACAGGTATTGGTGTAGCACCAGTACCTTCTGGGGTTGCCAGGTCTGGCTTGGAAAAAAACCTGGAGACTTTGGGGGTGGAGCCGTAAGAGGGCGGGGTTTGGAGAGGGGCCTCAGCATTGTCATAGAGTCCCCCCTTCAAAGCAGCCATTTCCTCCAGGGGAAGCTGATCTCTGCCAGCTGGAGATCAGTTGTAAAAGCAGGGGATCCCCAGGCCCCACCTGGAGGCTGGCAACCCTAGTACCTTCCCACTTCCCTCTCCAAGCAACAGAAGTAGGTGTATGTGTGTTTCACAGCAGGAAGATTGTCTCCTGATTATCATGAGCATGATCCCAACCACCCCTTGAAGCTACTTTTACCCTTTAAAAAGAAGTCTGTGGGAGACCCCAATCATGACTCTCCAGGATTACATATGGGGCTAAATCACATGTTATGTTTTCTAATGAGTCAGGAGGACCCAGACCTGATTTGAGTCCCTGATCTGACTCGATTTCCCTGCAGCTACACAGCAGTTGTGGGGAACGGCATTTGAAATGGTCACAGGGTTGTGATTTCTCCTCCTCCTCCTCCTCCTCCTCCCCCATCTAAGAATTAGCGGTGGGGCACTTATAAACTGGGAGCAGGGTCGGAACAGTCTCAGTTCTCCATCCTGGGGCAATATTGAAAGTGTATTGTGAAGAAATAAGAAGCAAAGGGAGGGGGTGTGTGTGGATCATCCATATCTGACAGAACGTTCTGTTCCTGAGAAGTCCCATACTAATGTCCACACTTCTGGTCACTGCCTTAAAAAATAGCTGCGGGGAGAGGAAAGGACTTGGGATCAAATTATAGTTTTCCTATGGAATGTGGTGGTGGGAACAGGAACCAGCGTATGGAAAGAGACGCCTTTT
Organism: Lepidodactylus listeri; assembly: GCA_029233225.1. NCBI lineage: Eukaryota > Metazoa > Chordata > Lepidosauria > Squamata > Gekkonidae > Lepidodactylus > Lepidodactylus listeri. The sequence goes on from JARCFY010000009.1 coordinate 19,769,532, forward strand.
TCCATCTTGCATGGGTTAAGCTTTTCGTATCTATATGCCCTGAAGGAAGAAAGTACCCAAAAAAAGAACTTGCAACATAAGCATCCTGCTGGAAAAGGCGAGAGCATTATTTTCCCTGTGCACAGAAAATTAGATGTTTAGGGTCTGCTGGCTGAAAACCCCAACCTAATATAAATACGATGTGCTTAAAGAGAAGATCTCTTGGCTGTGTCAACAGGATATCTCTCCAGAAAGTTCATTGCCCTGTTTGAAGCCGCACCAAACTCACCCACTAGTTAACACGGGTCTGCTAAAAATACCTCTAAATGTAGATGGAAATTAGGAACGCAAGAGCCCTGGAGGAGTCAACCGAAGGATCCTCTACTCCAGCAGTCCTGCTCTTTCATGGTGGCCAACCAGATGTCTCCGGGAAGTTCACCAGAAAGCCTTGAAAGCAGTAGAAGTTCTCCGATGTTGCCGTTCAGACAGCCATATTCAATGGCGTGCTGCCTCTGGACCTGGAGGTTCTGTTTCGTTATCAAGCCTAATTCTGAGCCCTTGTGACTTGTGTCAAAATAAAACGGTTCCCAGAAATCACAGTCAGGGGGCTTCCTTGCACAATAAATCTGTTGCTCTGTTGGTATGTTCAGTACATGTGTCCTCCCTGGATATTGGGTTTCTTTTGCAGGGAATATGTGGGGATAGTTGAAGCATTAGGAAAATGGAGTACCTGTCTCCAGATAGCACATCCGTGACAATTGTGCTGACCAAAGCTGGGCTTCCTATACATTCTTGGGGTAGCAGCAGACTCTACAGGTCATGTGCCTCCACAGGCCAGCCCTTCAGCTGTCTTGCTGTGCGATACATAGGGTTGCCAGCTCAAGGCTGGGAAATACCTGAATATTTGGGGGGGGGGGGTGGAGCCTGAGAAAGGCAGGGTTTGGGGAGCAGAGGGACTTTATAGGAGTATAATGCCATAGAGTCCACCTTCCAAAGCTGCCATTTTTCTCCAGGTGAAGTGATCTCTGATGCCTGGAGACCAGTTGCAATAGCAGGAGATCTCCAGCTACTACCTGGAGGTTGGCAGCCAAAGCAACACAGGTGTGTCTTCCCAGGCCTCAGAAAGGGAATGGGAATGGGTTGCTCCATCTTGCTCCTTCTCTGTTCTAAAGGTTAACAGTGCTCTCTCTCTCTCTCTCTCTCTCTCTCAGGCTGTCAACTCAAGGTTGTGAAATTCTTGGAGATTTTGAGGGTGGAGTCGGGGGAGGGCAAGGTTTGGGGAAGGGAGGGACTTCAGTGGGGTAGGATGCCATAGAGTCCACCTTTCAAAGCAGCCATTGTCTCCAGGGAAACTAATCTCTGTCATCTGGAAATCAGTTCTAATTCCAGATCTCCAGCCACCACCTGGAGGTTGGCAACCCTAGACTCCCACCCCATTTAATTTTTTTTCTCCCTCCAAAATGGTTTAATTTTCATCTATGCTGGCTGCATGTAAACTCAGTCCTGGAGCATTCGTCCATCCAAGAAATGCTACCCGTTTCATTGCTGTGACATGTTGTGAATAGGGTTTTGTTTTTGCTGTATTATTTTGTGTGTGAGAAACGCTTTGGAGTTGTATGCTCCATTCTTTCCTGTTGGAGTGTGCATCCGGCCAGGTTTTCCAGAAGGAAAGGAGACAGAAGGACAGCTTTCTCCAGCATATACAGGCTCTTAATTCTATCAATTCCCCACACTTAACTATTTGAGCATAAAATGCTAGTGTTTCAGGTGTGGGCACCCTTTTTTCGATAGTGGGCAAAGGTCCTTTAAATGAAGTCAGCACACAATTGTTTCCCTTTGAGCTGGTGGCTTGCCAGAAACCTGGAGGAGAGCCTTGCATTTGAAATCCTTGGTAAGACTGTGCAAGGTCACATTTTTCATTTAACTCCCAAGAGCAGATTGTATCAGTCCTGTTCATACATTGGTGGCTTCTGTTTGCAGCTGATTTTCATGTCCTGGGTCAGAGCAGCTCATTTCTTTGGAACAGCATCAGCTCCCTGGCCGATTTTGCACTGGCCAGTTGCCTCTCGTTCTCTCCAGAATTTCCCCTCCCGGTTTCCTCCGGAGTATTTTCTTCATTTTCCCACTTGGAACCTCAGCCCTTTCAATATAGCGTGATGAAGGGTTTTCTCAAAAAAAAATTAGAAACTCCCACAATGGGGCGGCCCTGATGAAAGGCGGGTGAGTGGGCGTGTTTTCATTTTGGGTTCTCCCCCGGAGCAAACAGGAACATCCTCTAAAAACAGGATTTGTTTGCTCCAGGGAAACTCCGGTGCAGCAGGGCTATACTCCAGAGCAAAACGTGAGCCCGGAGCAACTGGTGTGAAATCGACCAGAAGCTCTGGTGCAAGCATGAGGGCAAACCTGGGGCAAACGCTAGTGCGAAATCAGCCTCTGAGTGCTTCGTGACATTCAAGTGACCTTTTCCCCTCCTAAAGGTTACAAGAAGTCAGATGTTGTATATTGCCTCTCCGGTTGGAATGGAACCAGATATTTACACACCCAGTTCAGTTTTTCTTTTACCTTGTATTCATGAAAAGGTGTCTTCCAGCTGCCGCTCAGTGGCATGATGTTAATATAGGGAGGCAGGGTTGCCAACTTTCAGGTGGTTTCTGGAGATCCCCTGGAATTACGATGGTTTTCCAGACAACAGAAATCAATCCCTTGGAGAAAATAGCTGCTTTGGAGGGTGGGCTCTACAGCATTTGAACCTGCTGATGTCTCCCATCTTTCCCAGGCTCCACCCCAAAATCTCTGAAAATTTCCCAACCCAGAGGTGGCAACCCTAGCCAAATGCCACTTTTCAACAGTCTAAGGCTGCCAATCTCCAGGTGAGGTCTGGAGATCTAGAGAGCCAGTTTGGTGTAGTGGTTAAATGCGCAGACTCTAATCTGGGGGAACCGGGTTTGATTCCCCACTCCTCCACTTGCACCTGCTGAATGGCCTTGGGCAAGCCATAGCTCTGTACCAGCTGTTCTCTCAAGGACAGTTGTCTCAGAGCTCTCTCAGCCCCACCTACCTCACAGGGTGTCTGTTTTGGGGAGGGGAAGGGAAAGGAGTTTGTAAACCGCTCTGAGACTCCAAGTGAGTGAAGGGCGGAATATAAATCCAATCTCTTCTTCTTCTTCTCCCAGAATTACCACTGATCTCCAGACTGCAGATAACAGTTCCCCTGGAGAAAAATGGCTGCTTTGGAAGGTGGACTCTATGACATCACATCCCTGCTGAGGCCCTTCCTGTCCCCAAATCTGCCCTCCCCAGGCTCCACCCATGAATCATGAGGAATTTCCAAGCCTGGAGTTGGCAACTGAAGAGTACTGGACACGGGAGGCCAGTTGAGTGAATTTCAGCATAGTGGAGTTTATTAGAGGTCAGGAACAAGCAGGGCTCCGTTGGGGCCGGAGCGAAGCGGAGCGCTGCTCCGCCAGTGAAGATACTGGGGGGCGGGCACATCATGAAGCCCCGCCCCCAGCATGGCTGCCACTGGGTCAGACCCCCTCCCATCCCCGCTCAATTTCCCCAAGCCCGCGGCAGGCCGCCGGCTGGGGAAAAACCCCTCTCCCACCCCCCCCACCCCATGCAAAGAAACCCCCTCCCTCCCTCCCACCCCGCTCTATGTCCTTGTTGGGAAAAACCCCTCTCCCACCCCACCCCACGCAAAGAAACCCCCACCCCGCTCAATGTCCCCGAGCCGGCGGCCGGGGACAGAAACCCCCTCCCACCCCACCCTGCTCTATGTCCTCGAGCCAGCGGCAGGCCGCCGGCCGGGGAAAAAAACCCCTTCGACCCACCCCTGCTTAATGTCCCCGAGCTGGTGGCAGGCCGCCGGCCGGGAAAAAACCCCTCTCCCACCCCACCCCACGCAAAGAAACCCCCACCCCGCTCAATGTCCCCGAGCCGGCGGCAGGCCGCCGGCTGGGGACAGAAACCCCCTCCCACCCATCCTGCTCAATGTTCTCGAGCTGGCGGCAGGCCGCCGGCCGGGGAAAAACCCCTCTTCCACCCAAAAACCCCTCTCCCACACACCCATCCCTGTGCAATGTCAAAAAAAACCCTCTCCCACCCACCCCGCGCAAAGAAACCCCCTCCCTCCCACACACCCATCACTGTGCAATGTCAAAAAAACCCCTCTCCCACCAACCCCGCGCAAAGAAACCCCCTCCCTCCCACACACCCATCCCTGCGCAATGTCAACAAACCCTTCTCCCACCCACCCCACGCAAAGAAACCCCCTCCCTCCCACCCACCCATCCCTGTGCAATGTCAAAAAAACCCCTCTCCCACCCACCCCCGCGCAAAGAAACCCCCTCCCACCCATCCCGCTCAATGTTCCTGAGCTGGCGGCAGGCCGCCGGCTGGGGAAAAAAAACCCTTCGACCCACCCCCGCTTAATGTCCCTGAGCCGGTGGCAGGCCGCCGGCCGGGGAAAAACCCCTCTCCCACCCACCCCGCACAAAGAAACCCCCTCCCTCCCACACACCCATCCCTGTGCAATGTCAAAAAAACCCCTCTCCCACCCACCCCGCGCAAAGAAACCCCCTCCCTCCCACCCACCCATCCCTGTGCAATGTCAAAAAAACCCCTCTCCCACCCCCACCCCCCGCACAAAGAAACCCCCTCCCTCCCACCCACCCACCCATTCCTGCTCAATGTCCCCGGGAAGGAGCCCCCATTCCCCCCTCACCATTCCTGGGGGGGGGGTGAGGGAGGGAGGGAGAGAAAAGCTGGGCCCCAGTGCCCAAGCAAAAAGGGGGGAGAGAAGCGCCTTGTCTGTTTGTCTCTTTCTTTCTTTCTTTCTTTCTTTCTTTCTTTCTTTCTTTCTTTCTTTCTTTCTTTCTTTCTTTCTTTCTTTCTTTCTTTCTTTCTTTCTTTCCCTACCACCTACCTACCTACCTTCCTGTTCCTTTCCTCCCTCCATCCCTTTCTATCTATCTATCTATCTATCTATCTATCTATCTATCTATCTATCTATCTATCTATCTATCTATCTATCTATCTATCATCTTTCTTTCTTTCTTTCTTTCTTTCTTTCTTTCTTTCTTTCTTTCTTTCTTTCTTTCTTTCTTTCTTTCTTTCTTTCTTTCTTTCTCCCCCCACCTACCTACCTACCTGTTCCTTCCTTCCTTCCTTTTCTTCTCTCTCTCTCTCCCCCACCTACCTACCTACCTTCCTGTTCCTTCCTTCTTTCCTTCCTTCCTTTCTTTCTTTTCTCTCTCCCCCCACCTACCTACCTTCCTTCCTGTTCCTTTCGTTCCTTCCCCCCTCCCTTTCTTCCCCCCTTTCTTTCTTCTAACAGACTTCTAGTGATGTCAGGGGTGTGTGGCCTTCTGACACTTCCGGTGACACCAGGGTGTGTGGCATATGCAAATAAGTTATGCTAATGAGCTCCTGCACCTCTTTTTTTACGAAAGGACCCCTGGGAACAAGCATACCTGAGGTGGCCCGGGGTTCAGCTTATATGCACAGAAAAGCCTCGCCTCCGTCCACCCCCACACTGCGGGACAGGTTAATCTTCCCACCAGAGATTACATTGGTTCATTTGAATATGCTAAGCCCCTGATAGGTGGATCTTTAGGAGCCTGGGTGCCATTCTTCTTTTACCTCAAGCTTGTACCTTTTCCAGGCCATGTGGTCAGACCGCATGGCCAGTACCATTTCATGTTTGGTCACATCAAAGAATCATACAAGTGTACAGGAATTGCATCCAGGACATAACAGGCATGGTAATACATGATTTGTGGTTAAGACATAACAGCAACCCTAGTTAGGACCGGGATACCAAATCCAGGATGGACTATGCCGAGCAGAGCAGGCTGGGCAGGTTCAGGCCCTAAATACACAGTATGTGGACTGTTCCACGTACTGAGCATCTAACTTAAAAAATTTTATCAGGTGCACAGGGGCGCAATTAACATTGGGACTGTAGGATGGGGGGGTTTGAAGCCTTCTTCCCCATGCCCTTTCCCCAAGTGACCTTCCCCCCCCCCCCGTAGGAGCCCTCTTTGCCTTTAAGTGGAAATTCACATTGACCAGTATCAGGTGCACATGCAGGGGGAAGATCATGACAGGACAAATATTATTCTCACAGGGCTGTATCTGCTCAGGAAAATGGTGCAGGGGGAAGATTAAAAGCTTGGCCTTTATTGTGGCAGTTCTGATCTGAATTAGGACCCACCTTTCTGGTTAGTGAGGGCATAACTGCACGATACACCCAACATGTATGGGGTCACAAATGTGTGACCAGACTTACAGACAGATGCACACTGGGGAATCTCACCTTAAAAAGCACTCAGTCATTTGGTGCTCAGGGGTGGGGGGAGCAGGAGTTTCTGGATTCCCGCCCACCAAGCCAGTGGGAAAGGGTGCTCCCTCTAAGCTGTGGAGTCTTGTGAGCAAAGATTCTACTTTGTGAGCTACTGCCATTAAAGTTGTGAGCAAGTGATTTGGCTACTGCATATAGTTTGCTCTAGAGCCATCCTTCCTGAGCTAACACAAAAATGTGTGGGCCGGAGACTAAAAAACTGAGCTAGCTCACACTGACTCAGCTTAGAGGGAACACTGGTTGGGGAGTGCGTGGGAGTGCTTTTTGCCCCTTTTCTGTGGCTCCATGTGTCTTTCCTAGGGCATGTGGAGCCAGAAAAAAGGGGATCTCTGTTGTCTCCCCCTCCTGGAGGTTGGCAACCCAAAATGTGTGTGTGTGTGTGTCTATCTGGTTTTACCATATTGTTAAATATTTGTATATATATTTTAAATGCTGTTTGAATGTTTTAATGCCTTGATAGTCACTGCCACCTAATTGGGTGGAAAGGTGCCATATACATGTTTTCAATAGACAAACAAATAACTACCACTGAAACTCTATTTCTGATGCCGATGGTAACATTCACACAGGGTATTTCCTACATACTCAAATGGCTTCACAGACATTGTGTGAGGGCTAATTTCGACCCGTGGTATGTTCATGCAGAAGATAAATGTGGATGTATTTGTCACATGAGGGTTTTACCCAATTTCTTACATTACAGTCCTATATGGGTGATGTTGGTTTTTATTACCTGAGCAAGGGGGTCCTGGACTAAGACAGGAAGCCCTTATATGGGGCTGCATTCCGCAGTGTAATTGTTGCTTAAGGAATGTCTCTGAAGAAAGTGGTATTTACTCAATTTCCTTAAAGACGACCACAATCGGTAGGGTGTAATTACTTTCAAGCCTGGCACAGACAGCTCAAGCAGCTTGTGAAAGAAGAACAATGAAAGGTGTGAGTGGTGTTTTTCTTAATTCCGTAGAAGAGGAACAACATTTGATTCTATGATTCTGAAGGAAGGTTTTTTTTTTCTTTGTCTGAGGGATAGGTCTCTCTCAGTGTGATCTTGCTTCCAAAGTCTAATTCCCAAGCCATCCTGGCAATATCCTGACATTGTGGGCTGGAAGCACTTCACACACATATGCACACACATCTGGGAGGAGAGTTGTCAAATGCCAAATTCTGGCACTTGGGCAAAACTAGAGTAGCCCGCTTTGAGGTGGTGGCTGCAGATCTCCTGCCATTACAACTGATCTCCGGGTGACACAGATCAGTTCTCCTGGAGAAAATGGCTGCTTGGGAAGGTGGACAATGCCATAAAGTCTCTCCCCTCCTCAAACCCCACCCTCCTCAGGGTTCACCCCTAAAATCTCCAGGAATTTCCAGGCCCAGAGCTGGCAACCCTGGGCAAAGCCCTCTGGGTCAGGGGTATGTTTTGGCAGTGGAATGAGGATGGTAGCGGAACTTGGCGAGTCTATTCGGCCTGGATGCGCAGCATTAAAAAAATATAGTCACTTAAGATGTGTGCCTAAAAAAAGCCCCAAACCTTGAGTGTTTGTTTGCTTGTTAACCCTGAGTGTATGTGGGGTGTGTGTGGGGGAGGTGGTGGTGGTCCAAAAGCAAATGTTGTAAGTTCATTTTTAGCCATCCTGCCTGGGGTGGGTGTGGTCAGATTAGGGGATGCTCCCACCAATTCAGGTCATGCCCTGTTTACCAGCCACAAATGGGAAGTCAATTTTTGACAGAACTGGTGGGGACCCTGAAGGACCTGCAGGGACATGTCATTTTCCTCTCCCCCACCATTTTATCTTTCCCTTCCCTAACCCCCCCCCCCGTAGTCTCTCCCCCTTTCATGCCTCCTTCTCCCCTTCCCACTCCCAGCTAATGAACCTATATCTGCCCTCCTGTCTCCAGTTTTACCTCCTTCCCAACCCCTGGCAGCCTCTTCCCAGCAAAACTATGGCCCAGTTATTTGATGCCACCTGAGCTGGACCCATCTGCACTAGGAAGAACCTGACTTTCTCCTGCATCTCCTCTCCACACTATTTCCTCCTTCCCTTCACCACACAACTCCCATATTGGAAAGTATTGGAGTCGGGAGGCAAGTGGTAGTGATTTCATGGTAAAGCTCTTTATTGAGGGTCAGATGGAACATGGGGAACCCCGGGCTCAGAGCCCTCTTTTATGCCGACCGGAGACAATACCCCGACCTCGCCCCCAGGTCCTGATAGGACCTTAAGTCCGTGGTTGTAGTTCATAGGTCCCCCAGCGGGAGACCTAGGCTCGTAATTGGTGGTTACTCAGGATCCAACTGGCTATTGTTGGTGGATCCAACTGGCTATTCTGACCATGTGCGCTGACCACGTGGTGGTCGCCATTACGGGAGACCATGCAATCGTAGTCCTAGTACACAACACATATCTTCACCTTTCCCTGCTTCCCTCTCTCCTTCGCACTCCCCTACCTCCTTTTTTTTTATCTGCCCTCTCCATCTTCAGCTATATTTATTATTTATTTTTGTCATTTGCACCCTGCATTTCTCTGGCTAGTCTGATCCTGTCAGATCTTGGAAGCTAAGCTGGGTCAGCCTTGGCTAGTATTTGTAAGGGGGACCCAAGGAATACAAGGGTCATGATGCAGAGGCAGACAATGGAAAACCACCTCTGAAAATTCTCTTGCTGTAAACCCCCCCCCCCCCCAAGTCTAGCTCACCACCTAGTGGTGCATAACACTAAAGAACTAGAACTTCTGGCTGCCACAGTCTTAGGATCTCCTGGCTATTCTACACACTATACCATACAATAATTATTAATTATTAGGGACCCAAAGTAGCTGACATCATTCTCCTAGCCTTCATTTTATGCTCATGAGAACCCTGGGAGTTATGTTAGGCTGGGGGTGCATGACTGACTCAAAGTCACCTTGTGAGCTTCCAAGGTAGAATGGGGATTCAAATCTTGGTCTCCCATGTCCTAATCTGAAACTCTAACCACTACAGCTCACTGGCTTTCGTGGGGTGGCTGCTGTTGAACAGGACTTTCGGTCAGTGTAGGCCCAATCCGCAGATTTGGAGATCCGCAGATCAACCCCAACTTGGCTATTAGATATATAGATGATGTTCATTAACCCATTCATAACTGTTATATAGATGATGTTCAGCAGGTGGCTTCACTGTATTCCTTCCTTACAGTCCAGTCCGGCACAATCGGTTTTTTGTAGCTGCGTGGTCTCATACAGTTTGATGGAGTTCTACTCCCCTTCCCACTGCGCTGCTGCTCCAATTGGTAGGCAACTGTTTAATAGCAAATGAAAAACCAGTCGCAAATCATATACATCAGTCATAAGTAAATGCTGTGTTTTTTTTAAAAAAAACCTTCTGTTTGGAATTGGTTTATGTAAGCCTTAGCAACGTTAATGGCTCCTGATCACTGTGGATCGGCAGCATTTCTGTGCATCCGCAATTGTGGAAAAATATATATCAACTTGTTAAGCGATTGCTCAGTGAACAAGGACCAAGTGATTGACTCATGCCTGTTCACACAAACACATGAAGCTGCATTATCCTGACTCAGACCACTTTTACTGTTGTTAGGTTCGTCAGCTGATTGTATTGCATCAGCAATCTTGTCGAAAAGAAAGTAGTCCCACACTTTAGCTAACCATGTGAAGGGGGGGGGGGAGGGTGTGGGTCCTTCCATTTAACCGCTGTTGCGTATTTCGCTGCAGTTATAGGGACGGCAATTAGATCACGTGTTTCTGCTGTGGGAAGCTGTTGTGGCCAAAGGTTAAGTAAAATAAGTGCAGGATCCATCGGGATGATGATGTTAAGCCATTTTTGCATTTCAATGAGGACAGATTCCCAAAAGGAGAAGATGAGAGGGCATGCCCACCAGGCGTGGTAGTATGTCCCTACGGCTTTTTTGCATTTCCAGCACTGTGGTGATTGTTCTGAGTAGATATGTGATAACTTAGCCGGGGTTATGTGCCAACGGTATAAGGTTTTAAGGGCTTGGAATTGCTTCTGGGATCTGATGAGACTGGGCTATCCAGGTCAAGGCATATTTTGCAATTTTTATGGTCCATGAACTACTTTAAATGGTTGTACATGACTACTTTAATGTCAATAGTGATGGCTTGGTTCCAGTGTTTCCACTTGTCTACTTCCTTGAACTGAAGCTAGTTTCAGAGGGAAACCGTGTCGGTCTGCAGTGGAACAGCTAGGTTTGGTCCAGCAGCACCTTAGAGACCAAGAAGATTTTGGGGGTTTAAGCTTTTGAGAGTCAAACCATAGGCGTAGAGTACGGGGGGGCTCGAGGGCTCGAGCCACCCCCGAAATTTCCCGGGGGGGGGGGCTCAGCCACCCCCGGGAAAACGGAGCGCCTGCCGCCGTGCCTCCCCGGGTCCTTCCGAGGCCCGGCTGCCGCTGCTGGAGAGGGAGAGGGAAGGTGGGGAGAGAGAGGCATCGGAAGCAGCGGTTGGCAGGCCTCGGAAGGGCCTGGGGAGGCGGGGTGGTTTCCGGGGAGGGAGAACATTGCTCCAGCGAGCGCGCACGCAAAGCGCGCACGCTAAGGAGCCCCCGCCCCCCTGGGATTTCCAAAAGTCTACGCCCCTGAGTCAAACCTCCCTTGGTATCTGATGAAGGGAGCTTTGACTCTCGAAAGCTGATACCCCAAAATCTTCTTGGTCTCTAAGGTGCTACTGGACTCAAATCTAGCTGTTCCAGTATAAGAGAGGCACATTTTGATTCAATTTCAGTCAAGACATTAGCGATGAAATAAAACAACTGCAGTTCAAAAAGAATAAATAAGAGGTTAGTTGGGAGGATGAGCTAGAACAGCTATTGTCTTCTAATAATCTGCTTTAAAAAGAAAGAAAAAGACATTAAGAAATTTCTCTGTGGTTAAGGCTGCTGTGTGTCATTTCCAAAAAGACCCATAGAAGAAACTTCCCTTTTTGTGTTTAACATACTGTGGTTTATCTATTTAAAGGCAGACATACACACAGGCACTTCCCACAAGAATACTGTTTTCCCAGACAGATAATGACTGGGAATGAATGCAGTTATTTAGACTACACACCTTCTTCAACCTTGATGAGTGCCAAAAAGGTAGCTTTATAAAACAGCTCATTGTTTTCAGCTATTCACCCTTTCTTTGCTTAGCCACTGTGGCCTAGTTCTTATCAAAAGTAGCCAAGGCAGTAGGGTTGCCAAATCTTACCTTCATAACAACAGGGAAGTCCTGGTCCTTCTCTGGGAGCCCCGCCCGCCCGCATGCAAAGCACGCACCACGATGACGTCACCCGGAAGTGATACCATAGAGTTTTTGGATTGCTAGAGCATCGCCTGGCAACATGCCCAGTGTGATGATGTCACTTCCGGGTAACATCATCACACCGGGCACGTTGGCCTGATTGGGCCACTTCTGGGGTGGGGTTCCCCCCGTCGGCCGGATCACAACCGGCGGATTGGGGACCCATTTAGCGGGGGAATCTCCACCACCCGGGGGGACTTGGCAGCCCTACAAGGCAGTAAAACTATTCCTGGACTGCGGAATTTCAGATTGCAAGTAGAGGATTGTATGGCGGAATGTTCTGCCATTAAAAAAATGTGCCCTGATGTGGAAAACTAGCTTATCAAGATCACAACTAGGCTAGGATTCTGTCCCCTAAATCCATTCCCCCCCCCCCCCCCCAGGAACAGGCAATTTTTATATGGAGGAATATTCAATCATGTGATCGATATCTTAATACCTTAGCTGCTGTTTGTGTTTGAATTTGGAAGACAGCTTGGAAGATGGGAGGGAGAAAAATCATAGATATCAAAGGCCCCCAGGTTGATGAGACTAACACAATGCTTTGCATACTACTGCTTGGATCTGAAGATGGAAGGTCATTCCTTTTTAAAAAATCAGGCTCACACTTTTATTTATAGTTCAATCAGAATACAAAACATTAAACATACTATTGTGTACTGGGTTCGTTGCATGGAAAGCCCGGACTACGACGTAGTAATAAGCATTGGTTTATTGAGTGCACAACAAGCATGCAGTATCGGCTGAGATGGCCAACTATATACAGTCCCTAGGGCACACCCAAGAGTCCTATTGGCAGGTTTGAATTTCCCGCCAGAGGAAATTCTTATTGGAGGGCTAGTGGTGGTCTAGGATCCTTGACTCCTATTGTCTCTAGGAGTCAAGCTCATGCTGTATGTCGCTGATGCCCCGTGGTGGTCAGCAGACATAACGCATACGCATCAATATAAATACTACTAACGTAATTATGGGATTCTATCTTTGGAAGAGGTGGGGGCAATTTCTGCTAATTCCTCTTCCCACCGTGGACTCCCATTTTGACCCCTGAGCCTGTTGACCCCCCCCCCCCCCAAATGTCAGAGGCTCAGTGGGCTGCAATGGAAGAGGAAAGTGGGAAGGCCTCATTCTGCACAGACTGTTGCGATAGTTGCCATACAATAAGTAAATAAATAACGTTGCAACAGTGGATCTCATTGAACCTGCCCTTTCTAAATTGGTAAGAAAAAAAATTGAATTACTTAGGCATACCTAGTCAGCTGTATATACAAAGGAGATCTGAGGACTGAACGTTCTGTTGTGTTGACGTACACACCCTTGGTCCTTCTCTAATGTCCAGTTTTCTCATATTAAGCTATAAAAGTACAGAAAGAAAGTTGTTCTGGGATAAAGGTTAAAAACACAAGACCATAACTGGTATATAAGATGCTGCCCTTCTAAAGCTGTTTGGAATGAAGCTGAAACAGATAGTCATAACCATTCAACATTCTGCAACATTTCCACCTGGGCTTTGAATGTGAAATTGCAAACTCAAGTTCCTATTTTGGAGGTGGACGTTCAAACAATGAATTCTTTGGTGCCGTTAGGATCTCTTGGGTGCTTTGGCAAACCAGAATTCTTGTAAACGGTCAGTTGTCAAATACTGAGGGAAGCTGCACTTCCACAGGTGTGCCATTTTTAGAAATGGCTGCTCTTCAAAATTGTTTCAGAATGACTGCAATGAAATCTTTCATAGCACAAGGTAGAAGCATAAATTGAGCTGCATCGCACAAAGCCCAAGCTGAGCAGCTTGAGAAGGTTGTTGACTTTAGGTGCACCGCTTTCCCGAGCTTTGAAGCCATGTGCGGAATTACTTCCTGACCCACTACACACAAAAACTCATATATTTAGATAAATTAGAGATGTAATTATAGGACACAAACCCACAAGAATATTGACTTCCTTTCATGGGGAAGCTTTTGGGCATCCGCTGGACTTAAATTTTCCATACGTTGCGGCCCATTTGTTATTCTCCGTTTGTCTTGGTGATTCTTTTGTTTATGAGCTAGGTTAGACAAACAGGAGGTCACGTGGTATACTAGTCTTAGGCTATACCACTTCATACTCCAGATGGGGGTTGCATGACCGATTGCCTCCCTATGTAGAAAAGTGCCTTGCGCATTGAAAATAAGCATGTCAGTGGTAATGCTTCTTATGTAGCTAGGGTTGCCATCTCTAGGTTGGAAGATTCCTGGAGATTTGGGGGTGGAACCTGGTGAGGGTGAAATTTGGGGAGGGGAGGGATCTCAGGAGGGATGTGATGTCACTCTAGGATTTCATTTTCTCCTAGACTATGGTATACCTTAGAGTCCATCCTCCAAAGCTGTCATTTCTTCCAGGGGGACTGATCTCTGTAGTCTGGAGATCAGTTGTAATTTTGAGAGAGCTCCAGGACCTATCTGGAGCTTCGTAACCCTATATGTAGCCTTCTTTTTGATGTGATAGTTTTAAAAATTGATTTAATTTAATTTACTCACTGCATATGAGGCAGCTTCATATGGATCCTTCACCATATATGGTAGAACAGTCAAATGTGTATCTTCTTTTTGGACAACTTGATTTCCCCTGCAGCTGTATTTACTTGTGGCAGTTGTCGTTCTGTTCTTAAGTTTTACACATAATTGCTAAACCCTGAGGTTCCTTTCCATTAAGTGAACAGAAGATTTCTCACTTTGCAGAACAGAACCTTTCTGGCCAATAGATGACCACTGAGGCCCATAGTGTAGATGTCTGAGGGGAATCTAGAGTGTTTTTCTTTCTCACCTTGAAGTATATGTTAGCAGTCAGACCCCTCCTCTTTCTGAGGGGCAGTTTATAGATAGCGTAATCATAAACGCCCTTCCTAAAATATAATCTCAAAAATCATCATCATAAGAAGAGATTGGATTTATACCGTGCCCTTGACTACCCAAGGGAGTCTCAGAATGGCTTACAAACTCCTTTCCCTTCCCCTCCCCACAACAGACATCCTGTGAGGTAGGTGGAGCTGAGAGAGCTCTGACAGAAACTGCTCTTTTTCAAGAACAGCTCTGGCAGAACTATGGCCTGCTCAAGGTCACACCAGCTGGTGCAAGTGGAGGTGTGGGGAATCAAACCCAGATTAGAGTCTGCACACTTAACCACTGCACCAAACTGGCACAAGACACTGCCTGGCCCAAAATGACACAAAATGGATGCCAGTCAGAAACCTGGACATATGTTTAGAAGTGTGAGTAAGAGCAGCAGGCTAGCTAATGACCCCCTCCATGCCTCAGAGAGATGGATAATTTAGGACAATGTGTTTCCCAAGAACCTATTGACTCACCTTGGACTAATCTCATCCACACTCAGCCTCACTTCCTTGCACCCATTTACCTTAATTAAGCAACACTTGATTCTATTAGCCAAAGCTAATAAGCCTTTTCTGTCTGGTACTTGTACTTGCAGGATCATCAAGCCCTGTTCACACCTACAATCCCCTCAGGAAAACCCATCAAGCCTCTCCAATCTTTTTGTCCAACTCAGGAAAATCCCATTAAGCGATTGTTTTGCTGGCAAACATGTCATACTTGTCAGAGGGCACAGTTCCCCCTACATTAGAGGGCAGTCTGCTCCCCAGGACTTAGATACTCTGCACGCACACACACCCTATTTTGTTGGGCTCTCTTCTCTTCATGAAACACTGGTCATTCTGCTAATTCCACGGACCTCTCCAAGAACGGTAATGATCACCCTCCCTGAAACTTCTCTCTCCTCTACTCCCTGATTTCCTCTTAGCTAGCTCTTGTGTGTGTGTTTATTGTATGTATTTTGTTTTATTCTTTTTTTCAATAAAAAACCTTTCTGGTTGAACATCTGCCTGGTTTTTTTCAAGCGTTCTCTTAAGGAAAAAAATCCTCATAAACATTGGTGGAGAATCCTACTTACCACCTCTGTCTCCTTAAGCTAATTCCCCTGATTAATTAGGAGACCGTCTCTTTGGGTAACATATACCCTATGGGAACAAAACACAGGCACATGGATTCTCCTAGGTACCATTTTGCTAATCAACAGCTTGGTTTCCAGCAGAAGAATGGTGTGGTCCGATAATTGTTGACCTCACTATGCCCATACACTGCATGATAAACACATGTTTGATACCTGAGGTTTGACCACACTGCTTTCTTTAATCAGGCTGCCGAAAAGAACTCCGTGGTGTAGGGTTTTGTGGAAACGAATGGCACACTTTCCATTTTCTGCTCTTTAGTAGGTATAGCTAGAGATGATGGTATCTGTTAATAAGGGTAGCTTCTCGCATGTTTTGAAGGCATGGGCTGCTTCCACACACTTGTAAAGGGGGAACACAGTTGTTAATGGGTGTGTGTGTGTTTGTGGGGGGGAATGCTGGTGCTTATCACTGCTATTTTGAAGACAGCCCTAAGCGCTGCCTCCCTCCAGATTGGCTACTGGCAGAACTTTCACATGGAGGATCTGCTTGCAGCTGGCATGCCATTTCCCCTTTAAATTAGAGCAAAGGTGTTTTTTCTTTGTTTCAGCTTAAAAGGGAAAGCCTTGGGAGCCCCACAAGCCATGTTTGGAAAGAGTATGGCAGCATGTGGAAGCTCCCAAATAAAGCTGGGGGAGGCATCGTATGTTCAACCTGGGGGGAAATCTCCACATGGAAATACTGGGTACATTTCAAGATATATGTCACACTCATTTAGAGCAATGGCTAGAAGGGTCTTAGAAAATGCTCCAGAATCCTCTATCAGAGGTGTCAAGCTCATTTGTTATGAGGGCTGGATCTTACACAAATGTCACTTTGTTCAGCTGGGCCATGTGTGCCATAAAAAGTAATGACAGGTACTGGAGATACAAACTGTATAAAGGACAGTAGCTAGTAAGCTCTGAGCTGGTGTATCCCCACTGCAAAGTCCCCATTGGGCTGGGAGGGGGGTGCAAAGGGAAACCCACATGGGCAGACTGGAGTGCCAGTGGTGCAGCACTGGGCAGATGCGAATGAGGTTGTTCCTCCATGCTGAAGCCACGATCGGAGTGGCTCCTCCCATTCCCCCCCCCCCCCGTCCTGAGCAGTCTCCTGTTCCCTCCCTCGCACTAGTTGCTCGCGTTGATGCTTCCAGCTCCAGCCCCTGGAACTTATGGCTGACACTCCTGCTTTATATGATACTCACACAGTAGTTCTTCAGTAGACGTTTCAATGTGGCTCAAGCTGGGCTGTGTGCGAGAGATCTTGATCCTGGATCTCTTAGTCTTTTGAAAATGTTTTGCAAAAGTAAATAGCAATTTAGAGCACCCTGTCATCAGATTACTACTGTAGCACAGGAGGCAGGAGGGACAGTCTTTTCCCAGCATTACATTTTCTCCGTTGAAATCTTCTCTGGAACAGCAATTTGTCTCATGGGGGAAAAGACCCACCCACTTATTATAATTAAAGATACAAGGAGATGCTGTACATGGATCCTTGTGTAACTTGTGATATACCTCTGAGTACCAGGTGACATAGCAGAAGGACTGTTGTCCTCAAGCCCTGGTTTTGGGTTTCCCAGAAGCAACTAGATCCATTTTGTTTGCGCTGGAGGGGAATCAAACCTAGGACTTAGAGAATGAAACCTACTGGTGATTTTGTTCCAACTTAAAGATACAAGAAGATGCTTTACACAAAGTCCAAGGGGGAAGATTTGCCTTTCGTGGGTTGCGGTCACACGTGCCAGATAAAGTGTGGGGGGGAAAGCAAGACTATTTCCCCTGGAGGAATTTCACCTGCAGTTGCAAGATCATGCCTCCCTTTGAAGCTGTAGGCACAGCCCATCAGTGTGTGATCAGACGCAACTGCGGATGAGTTGGGGTTTTTTTTCCATTTGTTTCCCATGCACTTAAACAAGAAATCGATGAACTGTACCTTCACACTGAGGGCTCCCTAAGGGGTTTGTGATGATGCGCATACTGTAAAGGGTGAAAAAAACCAATGGCATGGAGTCAGGATGGCCTGATCAGACCATCCCGATGGTGTGAGAGTGTGCTGGAGCGATCAGACAGGGGAAAGTCTGTCTGTGGCCCATCACAACCCTTTTACTACTGGATTTTCCCCAGTGTCTTTTAACTCCACTTCTGTGGTGGAGCGGAATGGGTTGCTGACGACTGCAGGATACTTTCCAGATGTTGCTGTCTGATCACTCCCTTTAAATCTGCCCGGCATTCGTGCCTATGTCAGGTCTAATTGTAGAAGAAGAAGATGAGATTGGATTTATACCTTGCCCTTCAGTACCCGAAGGAGTCTCAGAGTGGCTTACAAACTCCTTCCCCTTCCCCTCCCCACAACAGACACCCTGTGAGGTAGATGGGGCTGAGAGAACTCTGTCAGAAACTGCTCTTTTTCAAGAACAGCTGTGACAGAAGTATGGCTTGCCCAAGGTCATCCAGCTGTTAGAAGTGGAGGAGTGGGGAATCAAACCCGGTTCTCCCAGATTAGAGTCCACACATTTAACCTCTACACCAAATTTTGCATATAATCGCAGCCATGGTTTGGCTGTGATCTTCCCAGAAGCATCTAGGGTGCTGGGATTGATAAGAACATGAGAGCCCTGATGGATCAGACTAATGGTCCATCTAGTCCAGCATCCCATCTCACACAGTGGCCAGCCAGCTCCTCTAGCTGGCCAACAACAGGACATAGAGGCCGAGGCCTTTCCTTGATGTTGCCTCCTGGCTCTGGGACTGAGAGGATTATTAGTGCCTCTGAATGCGGAGGTTCCCCTCCGTTATCTAATGCCCTTTGGTGTGATCAAGCAGGGATTCCTTACATGTCAGGCTCTCAGTCAGAAGCTATCCTAAATTATGTTAAACCCTGGCCAGGATAGGCCAGAGTAGCCTGATTGTGTCAGATCTCAAAAGCTAAGCAGGGTCAGCCAAGGTTAGTCCTTACACAGAGGCAGGCAATTGCAAACCATCTCTTAATGTCTTTTGCCTTGAAAACCACAGCAAGGTTGCTGTAAATTGATTACAATTTGACTGGGGGTGGGGGGAAGAAGCAGTGTTGCACTCTTCTAAACCCAATGGACTTAGAAGGGTGTACCTCCATTTAGAATGGCACTGATAACCACTAATCCAGGACCCCCTTTCCTGTAACAATAGGATTGCCAGATAATCCACTGAACGATAACTGTTCTTGCATTTTTAAAATAAATTTTAAAATAATTGAAAAGGAAAATTTGGGTGTATCAGGCTCAACTAGAGGGGTGATTCCTTAGAACTTGAGTAATCAATGCCTATCTCAAGCAAAGCACCGGTTTTCACCAAGAAAGGCGATTCCCTGAGGAAAACTGCAGATTATAAAGTCAGAGTGCCACAGTGGGAAAAGAAATGTCTGGGTAACCATGTTTAGAGGCACTGCCAGTTACTTAGCAAGCTGATTCTATATATTTAAGATATGCTAAACTGGCTTCATGGGAGGTTTCTAATTAAATGGAAAGGGAAAGAAAACACACGGTCTAGTCACTCTGGAACCAGGTTGATTCTTGAGCCTATGAGGGTTGCTGTCCTGTTCAGGAAACGTGGGTGGTTAATATGTACTTCATCACCAACATTATTGTGTCGTAAAAGCACCCCAAGAGCAACGATTGGATAGTATATAATTCGAGCAGAGTTTAAAGCTCAGCAAGTTCAAAGGTGACAAGCAGAGCTTCACCCAAAGCGGCTGCAGTGATATGGTGGAGAAATCTAAGGTCTTGAAGGTGTTGCCTTCCTTGGAAGTAAAGGTAGGAGATGTTTGATCATCCACTGTTTTGTTGATTGGCTATTTCATTAGTTAAATTTGCATCCGCTTTTCTTGTATGGATCGCAAGATAGCCTAATTTAGGATTCTCATGCATGGACTAGGCATAGACCTACTTTGCTTTTTCAATAAGATTGCTAGATTATGCGTCTTGCAACTGTATCCTGGGAATTTTTACAACATTCAGATCAGACTGAGCACCAGTTGGCATCACTGGCATGGCTGCAGCAGAGAGAGAGAGCGCTCTTAGGAGTCAAGCATGCCTCCACTGTAGTCAGTGAGGCTACTTGTGAGTCAAAGAACTGCAAGAGCCAGAAATCCTCATCTAGATTCATGTTTTTTTTCCCCATCTTATTTATGGATTATTTTTCTGGTCAACTGTTGTGTTAAAACAGCAATTAGAAATAGTGAGCAGGCTGGTAGTCGTTCAATGTGTTCGTACCATTGTGTGTATGTGTGCAAAGTGCGGTCAAGTCTGAGCCAGCTTATGGCGACTCCTTAGGGTTTTCAAGGCAGGAGATGTTCAGAGATGGTTTGCCATTGCCTGGCTCTGCAGAGCAGCCCTGGAATTCCTTGGTGGTCTCCCATCCAAATACTAACCGGGGCTGACCCTGCTTAGCATTCTGAGATCTGATAAGATCAGGCTAACCTGGGCCATCCAGGTCAGGGCGTTCATACCATTAAGGAATAGCCACTTGCCAGTTGCCTGTGTTTCCCCTGGTGCTGCTTTTAAAATGGTGTGTCCAAGATGGTGGCGGTCTATGTGGTACAGAGAACCACGACCAGGATGTACAGGCAGACAGGAGCATTAAGGGTCTTGAATCACAATTCAGTCCCCCCCCTAATTATTAGGGAATTTTTTCTAATTATTCTCTTTTGAAATATAACTTTTGCAAATGCAGGCACTCCATCAGTCTGTGTATGAAGGAAGGGTGGGGCGAAGCAAAAGAGATCCCAGCAGCAAGAACCAGTATCTAATGGGCAGCATAAGGAGTGGCTGATATGGAAATCTGGGGGATTAATTTTATTGTTTCCATACTAGCCGTGATGTAGGCTTCAGACCGTGGCTTCACTGCAGCATAGCTCAGAGGTTTTCTTTTCTGTCAGCAGCCTCTGAGAAAAGTCTGTCAGAAACCAACAATCCTGTGAACAGACTCTTTTACCCCATTCAGTTCAACTCAATACACAGACTCAATCCATGTTTGTGGTCTTTTTGACCCCAAGATATGTCCATCAGTATTCGAAGGTTTTGTCCTGATCTAGGTGGGCCAGGCTAGCCCAATCTCAGAAGATCTCAGGAGCTTAAGCAAGATCGGCCCTGGTTAGAACTCTGATAGAAGACTCTCCAAGCAAGTCCAGGGTTGCTGTGCAGAGGCAGGCAATGGCAAACCACCTCTGAATGTCTCTTGAAAACCCTACGGGGTCCCTGTAAGTCATCTGCAACTTTCCACCACAATTCCAGGATTTTAAACAACAACAACAAAAAAAAACTGGTCAGGGAAATTAAACAATAATCAAATAGCTCGTAAGGGCATTTTTGGATTTCCTTACAGAGCTATCCTATTCAGAGTTATTTCAGTCTAAACTCACTGATTTAAGTGGGTTTTGACTGGGATAACTTTGAATAGGATTTCACTGTCAGGGTTTGATCTCCTGTTATATTTCTCCTGCATATCGCATGGTCTTTAGGGGTGTGATATCAATGTGGTTAGATTTACAATTATATATTTACTTGTGGTCCCTTTATGTGATACAGACCAGGCCTGGTGATGAAGATGAACAAAACGATTGTGTTCCTTTGCCTCATGGCAATAGCCTGGACGGCCCCAGTAAGTCTTTCTTAATGGCTTGGTTTCATAAATGTCAGAACTCATTCACTAATGCAAGTCTCTGAGTAGAAGAAAATGAAGATATTTTCATGCAAAATCAATGGCTCATGTGCAGGAGCATCTCTGAGTGCTTCATAGTTTAAGGGTACATGGAACACCTGACCTTGATGGCCCAGGAAGCCAAGCCCAACCTTGAAGCCAAGAAGGCTCTGGTTGAGGCTAAGCAGACCTCCTTCGAGCCAGGGATTACCAGCAGATGTTGATCCATAGAGCATAATGCTCTTTGAGGGACTTACCAGGAGAGAAGGTCCTGAAGGTTATCCCAGACTGCATAGGGCTCTAAAGGTTAGAAGCAAGACATTGAACTTGATCTGGTATTCAACTGGGCGCCAGTGCAGCTGGCGGAGTACTGGTTGTATATCGGCTCTTAATAGTGGCCCTGTGAGGACACATGCCTCTGCATTCTAGACCAGCTGAAGTTTCCAAGTCAATCTCAAGGGTAGCCCTGTGTAGAGTGCATTATAGTAGTCCAGCCTGGAGGTGACCATTGCATGGATCACTGCAGCTAGGTTGCGGGGAGATCGGTAGGGAACCTGACCTGCCGGAGGTGGAAGAATGATGATCTGGCAACACTTGTGATTTGGGCCTCCATTGATAGTGAGGCATCCAAGATCACCCCCAAACTCTTCACTGTTGGCGCTGGTGATAACAATGCCCTGTCAAGAGGTGAGAGTTAGATACCTGGAAATGTGGTGTGGGAATAACCAGCGTTAACCACCTTCATCCAGACCATGGCCTCAGTTGTAATCACTTGGGTCTGCTCTGATTTAAAAAACAAAATTTCCTAATTGTGTATCTCCCATGTCATTACACTGTGTACCAGCTCTATGGACCAAATGGCTGCAGTGCCTAAGGCGCCATCTGATTTTAGTTTTGATTATATTGTATGAAATTGTTTTTAATAATCTGACTGTTGTTCTAATTTGTTGTACCCTGCTCTGAGCCTTGCTATGCAAGGAAAAGTGGGTTAGGAATCTAATAAAATAAATGTAAAAATAAAAATGTTTTGGCCTGTTTGGAAAAATGATTACCCAAATTAAAGCCGGTGACTTTTATGCGGCCATTTAACGGCATTTCTAGTATCTGTCCCACCCCTATATTTTAGACGCTTTCATTCTATTCCATCAATTCCCAAATGTAATGCTAAACAAGACACAATTGCTCTAGACCATTACTGTGGATGATTTCAATTTCAGCTATATTTTCTGATTTTAACAGGTCTCTCACAATGAATATAGTAGCACTGGAGACAATAAGGTGAGTTCATCTGGGCAAAATGTCTTGAGGGTGTGACTCGGTCCTGCCAGTAACAGGTTTCTTGTGATTAATTCAAGATTCTCTGCTCTTTGTGCTATTTCAGAGGTGAGAGCCTCCTTCTCTGGATTAGGGCTGGCAGGTCCCCCTTGGCCACCTGCAGGGAGGTGAGTTGCCAGCTCCAGGCTGGGAAACTCCTGGAGATTTGGGTGTAGAGCCTGCAGAAGAGAGAGACCTCAGTGAGGTATAATGCCATAGAGTCCATCCTCCAAAGCAAACCATTTTCTCCAGGTGAACTGATCTCTGTAGTCTGGAGATGAGCTATAATTCTGGGGAATTCTGAGCGCCCACCTGGAAGCTGGCATCCCTATTCTGGATGTGTCTGGTGATCCACATTTTTGCTGCACAAACTGCCATGAATTAGGTTGGCCTTTAAAACCAAGGGAAAAAAGCAAAAGGCGACAACAAACCCATTTGGCTCCTTCTGAGGCATGTGACCCCGTGGAGTAAACAGAAAAGGTCAGGTGATGCTATCTTTACACCCCGACTGTGTCCTTGTGATCATCCACTCCTTTGAAAAGTGACGTTAGGCCATTCAGAGTCCGCCCAGGCCTAATTTGGTACTTCCTGAAAAACTAATATTTAAAGAACAGTGGTTTTCCTGTCTGTGCCAAATTAAACTCCCGTTTTAGCTCCTGTCACAAGTTCCAGCACACGGTGTGAAGCCTGAAAACAGGCCACCCACCTGCTGTTGTCTTCGAACACATCAAGGTTCAGAGAAATCAACAGCCGACATCAGGCAAACACCACCAGCCAGCCCTGCTAGATTAGTTCAGAGGGGACGGGATGTCGGCATAGTGAAAACGGATGAGCCAAGAAACTAAAAGCAGAGTTATTGTAGTGTGCTAGATGCAAGAAACATTTAATAGCTATTCTGAAAGGTAGTGGAAGAAGGCAGGTCAGTACGGGAGTTTGTTTTGTTAAAATATGTAACAGTGTTTTAAAGCAGAATTACACCTTTCTGTGTTAGAGTCCAGTGGCACTTTTGAGGTCAACAAAGTTTAATTCTGGGTATAAGCTTTCGTGTACACACACATAATCAGATGCACATGATGGTTTTCCATTCCTTCCCTCTGTGTCGCAACCCTGGTATTCCCCCACCCAAATATTAACTGGACCGGCCCTGCCTAGCTTCCAAGATCTGAGGAGATCAGGTCAGGACCAGTGCTCCCTCTAAGTTGATTTAGTGTGAGCTGGCTAACAGTTTTTTAGCCTCCGGCTCACACATTTTCATCTTTGCTCAGGAAGGAGGGCTCCAGAGCAAACTAATTCATGCCGGAGCCAAATCGTTCGCTCACCACTTTAATGCCAGCAGATCACAAAGTAGAATTTTTGCTTGCAAGGCTCCAAAGTTTAGAGGGAACATTGGTCAGGACTACACCTTTTTAAGCCCATCAGTTTCACTCTGTTGAGGATTGCCCTGTGACACTCTGATCAGAAGCACCCTGAAAAGATACTGTCATTCTCTTCATTACTAAAGCAACCAGAAGCTTGTAGTACCAATATAAAGGATGAGTCTTCAATACATGGCGGCTGTAAATCCACATAGTGGTGTAGGTTGACATATAACGTAGCCAGTCATTGAAAAGGTGGGAAATTCCCTACAGATTTAATGCTGCCATCAAGCTCTGGTCAGATCTGGTTCCTGTGCTGCATTGGTGGTCAAACAGAGGCACTGGTGTATATGAGGTTGTCTTGTGCTGACTCAAACCAGTGACTCACCTAGCTCTCTGGCAGAGAAGGATCAAGTGCCCTTGTAAGCGTCAGAAGGTACCGTGGGATATGCTGTCCTGCTAACATTCCTTTTTCCTGGTATAGTTACAGTGCAGTCCTAAGAAGACTTACATCCTTCGAAGTCCATTGCAGTCAATGGGCTTGGAAGGATGTAACGCTGCTCGGGACTGTATTGTTAATCTTCCTGCGATTCCCCATACTTTGGCTGGTCCTGGTGGAGTGCCGACTGATTTGGCAGTTTCAGGATCAAGGCTTTCCGCAAGCTTGTTTTCTTCTGGCTTGATAATTTTAATGATAATTTCATGCTGTTTTTTAATCATTGTGTTGCATTATTTTACTTGTTTTGTTTCACTTTGTTGTTTTACTTTATTGTATTGTTTTAGAGAACCAGTTTGGTGTAGTGTTTAAGAGCGCGGACTCTAATCTGGGGGAACCAAATTTGATTCCCCACTCCTCCACATGCAGCTGCTGGTGTGACCTTGAGTTGGAACTTATTTATTTCAGAGCTGTTCTCTCAAGGGCAGTTCTTGAGAGAGCTCTCTCAGTCCCACCTACCTCAAAGGGCATCTGTTGTGGGGAGGGGAAGGGAAAGGGATTATAAGCTGCTCTGAGACTCCTTCAAGTAATGAAGGGCAGGGTATAAATCCAGGTTCTTCTCTTCTTCTTCTTTTACTTTGTGAGTTGCCACTAGCAGCTCTCCAGAGAGGCAGCTTATACATTGGTGGCACTGTCACCACACAAAAGGGAGCAATCCTAAGGGCATTTACTCAGAAGCAAGTCCCATTTTATTCAGTGGGGTTTACTTCCAGGAAAGTGTTCTTAAGAATCCAACCAGAGTAATTTAAAGTTGTTTCTGCATAGAATCTAGGGCATGCAAAACAGCTCTTAGTCAAGTGTAGCATGGTTCACACAGAGAGGAATGTATATGTTGAGTTTTGTCATCTTTTTTTGTTTCTGTTTGAAAGGCCTCATGACTGTATATCTCTTTAAAGGATGTTTCAATTGCAAGTAATGTCAGTGAACATGATATTGTGAAGAATAACCAGGGATATTTTGAACACCAAAATGCAAGGAAAGCCAGCGGAAACACCAGGCTTGTCAGTGAACGACACAGTGGTGCTAAAAGTGAAGAAAGTGGAATAAAAGAATCCCATGCTGGTGCAAGCCCAATTGCTGGAGCTGCTGATTTGGTTGATGGCCATGGAGATGGGGATGGAAAAGCCAAGGCCAACCTTAGCAGTGTCAAAATACCTGGAAGTAAGAGAAACAAAGCTGCCAATGGAAATGGTGCTGGCGGGGAAAGTACTAATGGTAACATGGAAGACGGTGTCTTTAGCTCCTCACCCAATGGGACTGGAGGACAAAATGTTCACGATACAAGCCAAACAGAGCTTTCTAGGCTTGATCAAAATGATGAGAAGTGTGGTGATGGAGATAAAGCCACTTCTCGAAATGAGGTTGGAGATAGATGTGATGATACTGCAGGAAGCCGTAGCAACCAGGTTCAAAGCCTAACTAGCACAAATGTAGGTGTACCTGAAAGAAGAGAGGCTGCAGGTAACACAAGTCTAAACTCTATGAGAAGCAAGGTCTATGGAGAACATATACAGTGGACAGACATGAATGAAGGTGCCAGTGGTCATGGTGGCGATACATCCGAAGAAGGATCTACTGATGGTTGGGGTGATGGAAACTCTGAAGACACTAAGGATCTTGGGACACGTGAGACAGAAAAACAAGGTAGTGGGAGCAAAAGTCAGGCTGACAACGGTACAGGAACAACCAGTCCTAACCAGGGAGGAGATGGTGACAGAGGCAATCTAGATGATTCTCTCAGCACCAGTGAGGAAGACAGTTCCCAACAAGATAACAGCATGAGTGCTGAAAATGAAACTGTGGAGCTGTGTGACAAAGCAAAGAAGAATGAACACGTGGACATTCAAAAGAAAAGAAGCGGAGTTCTGGGTTTGAAGGGCATTGGTAAGGTAAGTTGGACACAGAATTCTGTATTTGGGTCCCCTTTTTGGTGCTCATTGTTAGCTTTGCACAGGAATTTGGGAGAGTGGAGACAACTTGGTGATCTTTATATCACTGCCTGTAAGTAGTACAGCCTTTATGTGACATAAGAATTCTGGGCTGGATCCAATAACTTCCTTCTGCTAAGTCATTTCTCTGTCTGAAGAAGATTTAGCGGAAGCTCACCCTGGAGAACTGGATCCAACAAGCTTTTTCACTGATAAAAATGAAGGAGGGGAGGTTCTCATGGAGGCTCTGCTGGAGGATCCTGGGAGCAGTATGAGCCAAAGCCATGTAGGTGTGAAGGCTGTAATAAAGAAGGGAATGGAGTGAGATTGCATGAAAATGCTGGCTGGATACAGCCTTCTGTCTTTGACAGCTATATTATGCATGTATGATATTCTCTGGGAACCATAGTCATGGTGGAATTATGGACAGATCAGTCTTTCATATGTTGGCATCAGAATATGATTTACAAGTAATTTCATCCGATTCCAATACAACTTACTTTCCATAATGTTTTAAAGTCAGGTCTATACCAGATACGTTGCGTTTAAATGGAGTACCATCTTTGTCCACAGCATGCAAGGTGGAAATGAATACCATTGATGTGTCGGGGACCTACTGCCACACAATGTGCACCATTTTGTGTTGATAGAATCCTATGCCTGTTTATGTGCTTGGCGGGCTGGTGCTCAAGTCTATGGGCAAGAGGAACAGTACCAGACATTCACCTTTCACATAATGTCACATCTGAAGTTGAACTGGGCCCTCCATGTTGGTATTAATGGTAACCTGATCTGTGAATTCTTTTCTCCCCTGAAGGGGATGAACCATACTAGTCAGGCATTCATATATAGGAACCACCACATGGAGAACACACCTCAGCCATGACATATGGGTAGACACCTCTTTCACCATGCCCATTGGAGGACTTCTCAGGTGAGCTCATTTATAGAGGGTCTGCTTACATGTTATGGTGGCCCACCTGCTTGTGAGAATGTGGCAGCCTTTTCTGGCGTTACAACCATGCATTCTGGGAGCCTGCATACGGGAGTATGTGCTATCCACGGTGCTCCCAATATGCACGGTCGCCATTTTGTGTGACAGGAAATGCACAGGTTTTCTATTCACATGTGGCTTTGGCACACATTACAACACCCCTGAAAAATTCGTGGTCCGTTCCTGTGTACCAAAGCTGTATGCAAAATGCAATCAATGTCCCTGTACACACAACATGGAGACTGAATGTATCATGTAGGGCTATACATGGCTGATGGGTATCTGTGGATGTAACATCAGAAAAGGCTTAGCGTCGCACCCGAATGTTTTAGAGTTGCAGGCGGAGTACGGTAATTTCAAGCAGAGAAGGGAATGGTAGACCAACTCTTCTGTCGCTTTACGTTCTCAGGAAATACAACAAACAAGCAAACACTATGATACGAATGACTAGGACATTTAGTAAGGATCATATTATATTATAAATAAAACTTTACAGTATTACAAGGAAAAGCCCATCATTCTCAATGAGCATCCGGGTATAAGCTCATTTAGTCCCAGTCTTCCTCAGGAGTAATCCTATTGTATTGAAAGGTGTCAGCCACCTGATACAGCTCATTGAGAATGATGGACTTTCATAGTCATTCATATCACAGTGTTTGCTTGTTTGTTGTATTTCTTATATGGATACCTGTGACCCCCCTTCTTGGTTTTTTTCTGCTTTACGTTCTCAGCCAGGCTTGGACCGGAAATAAAGCCCAGTGGGAAGAAAATCAACTCGGGTGGGGGGAGGAGAAGAGTGCAGTGGACAGGGGAAGGGAACAGCATGCCGTCCCAGTTCTTCACTTAAAACCACTAGTCCATTGCACTGCTTTATAATCTAGCACAACTCAGGATCTTCAGTGGCACCAAATCAAGCCGAATGCAAATATAACAGCTTCAGTCATTTTCTGATTGCACTCATAAATCTACAAATGGAAACTATATCGGATATTCAGTCTTAGGCTTTGGAGTTGCTGCCAAGTCTGTGATTGCATCGTGCTTCTTGATTTGCTTTCATCTATGCTCTTCTTCCCGCTCTGTCTTCAGGGCAAGAATGGTCGCAAGAAGAACGGAATGGTCGGGAACCGTGGTGTCACAGACGGCAACTTGAATGAGAAAAGACTAACTGTCCTCCCTGATGACAGGAAAGCCATGGGAAAGCTTACTAACACGAACAGCTCTCAAGGTGCCAGTAAACATAGGAACAAGCCTAGAGACAACCCTGAGGACTCCAGTGACATTAGCAGTGAAGATGAGAGCAATAATGCTTATAGTTTTAGTTTTGAATTTATGCAAGGAGATGACCCCAATGACAGCCATGAAGCTGAAGGCTCTGAGGACAGTGAAAAAGATGAAGAAGAGAGTACCAGTGAGGATGCGACGAGCAAGGAGCAGTCAGTGAGCGATGATGGGGACAGTGGCAGTCAACCACACAGCAGTGAGACGGAGGATGTCAGTCAGTCGGGAAGCAGTGAGAGCAAACCTGGGAGCGGTGATACCAAATCTGAGAGCACCAGTGAGAGTGAGAGCAAAGCTGCTAGCAGTGAAAGCAAATCCGATAGCAGCAATGAGAGTGAGAGCAAATCTGAGAGCAGTGAGGGCAAATTGGACAGTAGCAGTGAGAGCAAATCAGACGGTAGCAGTGAGAGCAAATCTGAGAGCAGTGAGGGCAAATCAGACAGCAGCAGTGAGAGCAAATCAGACAGCAGCAGTGATGGCAAACTGGACAGTAGCAGTGAGAGCAAATCTGAGAGCAGTGAGGGCAAATCTGACAGCAGCAGTGAGAGCAAATCAGACAGCAGCAGTGATGGCAAATCGGACAGTAGCAGTGAGAGCAAATCTGAGAGCAGTGAGGGCAAATCTGACAGTAGCAGTAAGAGCAAAATGGACAGTAGCAGTGAAGGAAAATCGGACAGCAGCAGTGAGAGCAAATCAGGGAGTAGCAGTGAGAGCAAATCTGATAGCAGCACTGAAAGCGAATCTGAGAGCAGTGAGGGCAAATCTGACAGCAGCAGTGAGAGCAAATCGGACAGCAGCAGTAAGGGCAAATCAGACAGCAGCAGTGAGAGCAAATCTGACAGCAGCAGTGAGAGCAAATCTGAGAGCAGTGAGGGCAAATCTGACAGCAGCAGTGAGAGCAAATCGGACAGTAGCAGTGAGGGCACATCTGACAGCAGCAGTGAGAGCAATAGCAGTGATGAGTCAGAGAGCAGTCAAAGCAGCCGTCGAGCAGCTAGCAGTGACAATGACAGCCAATCAAGCACCGACAATGATGCCAGTGATGAGTCAAAGAGCAATGAAAGTGAGAGCCAGTCGGCAAGCCATTCTGACAGTGGGATGGTGTCTATGAGTGATGAAAGTGATGCTGGTGGCAGCGGCGTGGCAGATACGACAGAAAGTACAAGTGACAGTGAATCTGCAGAGAGCAAGGAGAGCGACGGTGACTCTCCTTTGGGCAGTGTGGACAGTGAAAGCGAATCCATAAGTGAAGGCAGTGAGAGCAATGACTCCACCAGTGATTATTAATCCAAACTGAGGCAGAACTAACGGGATATAACTTAACGGGAAATGGAAATGGTTGGGAGGGGGAAGAATGAACAAAGGGCCAAATCAGATGGTTCATAGACCTACACAGAGTGGGGAGTGCACCTCATTGATCACATAACTTGGCATGCTGGTCCAGTGACACTGGCTGGCCACACAGTGACATATAATACACAATTTTTGGCAATCCAATTTATAGGCTACAGGTGTGCAGTTGATCTCCTAGGTAAGATCCAGGAATTAACCATATGCACAACATCTTTGCACACTGGGTTTGGACCTGTTTGCATGTTAAAACACTGCCTGGCTGGTCTGTTGTTCTGGCATACCGGGTGGGAGGTGAAGGACATTCTTCACTTGGCATCTAGGATCATGCGTCATTTGAACTGGCAAGGGGGAGCAGCCCTAAGCACATTTATCTAGGAGCATCAGCCAGGGATGTAAACGAGAATTCCAAGTAAGTTTATTTAGGACAGGCTCCGAGTCATGTTGGAGTGATCACTAGGACAAGAAGCACCATCCAGTCCTACCAGGCACGAAGAAAGAAGCTGTTTGTGTCCATGGAATGCTTTAAAATAGTATGCTAATGTTGCAATAAACTATACCCCATCTTCACGCAGTGAATTCCTGGTTATTGATAAACAGCGAATCGCATGTCCTGATACAAATGTTAATTCCTTGAAGGATTTAAGAGCAAGTTCACATGTTCTTGACTTCACTGCCACATGAAGCAATGGCCTGCATGTGTGAATGAGCCATTATAGCTAGAGCACCCTGGGTAAAGGCACCTTGGTCAGATCTCCTTGGCTTCCTAGGTCAGTTTCAGGGACGCAGAACTGCACTCTTAGAAATGACACCTGCCTTGTGTGTATACTGTAAAATAAACATTATTTTTCATGTTGTCCAATGTATTTTTCTTGGGAATGGTCTGTCCAGTTTTTGCTCCTGTTTCGAAAGCAACCCCCAGAAAGGGATGGTGTGAAGGCATAGAACTGTACTAGTGGCAGGAAGTAATCCTGTTTGTCCTGAATGCAGTGGATGGCAACTAAAAGTCACTTCTGTTTGATGTAAATGGTACAAATGGGAGTGGATCCACTGACTCCCTTCCACTAAGAGCGAGAGACAAATCTGATAGCACCTTAGAGACCTACAAGATATCTAGGGTATAAGCTCTCGAAAGTCAAAGCTTCCTCTGTCAGATAGCTTTGATTCTTGAAAGCACATACCTCAAAAACCTTGTTGGTTTCTAAGACACTACTGGACATGAATCTAGCTCATCTGCTGCAGAACCACCTGGCTACCCTCTGCAACTTTAATGGAGAAAGACATCCTCTGTCAGAAGAAGACTTTCTCAGTTGGAGGAAGACCTAGCAGAAGGAAGCTGTTGTATTTTCCGAGTGCAACCAGTACAGGTCTGTTTTCACAAGGGTCTCCATTGACCACGTCAGAATTCTAGAGCTCTGTGAAGTTTCCTAAGCGCATGAAAGAACATGTTTGTTCCATATCCCACCTTTTCATAAACAGTTTACAGTCTGTGCTGCCTTGTTTTAATCTTTACAGCAGCATACGGGAGGAGACGGTCCTTGAGAAATGTGGGCCCGAGACTGTGAAGGACTTTAAAGGTTGCCAGGACTGGCCTGGCAACCAGTGCGAGACCCAGGAGGTCAGGGATATGTGGGGGTAGCCGTCATATCATTTCTGGGGGAAACCTGGAAATGGCCTCACATCCCTACAGGAATCAATGGTTTTATCACAGAGTTCCCACCAATTCCTAGAGAGGCAGGAAATCACTTCCAGGTTTTCTCAGAAGAGACCTCACACCATAGGCCCGATGGCCATTTTAAAAAATGTTCTCCTGCCACCATTTTGAGCAGCATTGGGAAAGTGGAGCTGGAAGCGGGGGATCCTTTGCCCCCACTAGGGGAATGGCACCTCTATTACAACCAGGGATCATTTCACAGAAAAAGAGATGCAGGAGCTCATTAGCATAACTCATTAGCATAACTTATTTGCATATGCCACACTCCCTGACATCACCGGAAGTATGACAGAAGGCAAGAAAGAAAGAACAGAGACAGCGACAGAGACAGAGACAGAGAGAGACAGAGAGAGAGAGAGAGAGAGAGAGGAAGGAAGGAAGGAAGAAGGAGGGAAGGAAGGAGGAAGGAAGGAGCTGGCAGAAAGGGGACAGCTACTAGTCCAAGCCTCAGAAATACCACTATTCTGGGAGGATAGCTTCAGTGGTGGCTGAAGCCTTCAGAAAGCTGGTCAGAGGAACAAGGACCTTTCCAGGGGATGGGGTCATTTTGCTGCAGCCATGACACAAGCAGGCATTCCCCTGGGGGGGGGGCTGGCACTAACTCCCGGAGCTGAGCTCCCCCAAGCTCCTGCTCGAAATGACCCCTGATTACAACCCTCAGATTCCTATGTGCCTTCAGTCCCCAATGCAAAGTCAGGAAATGGCTTCTTCTGTCTGTTTCATCCTCCTTGGCCAGTTGTTTGCTTCCCTCCCCCTGCTTACTGTGTGGCTCAACCGGAGTCCTGCTCATTATAGCAGGTGGAAGAGAGGGTGGGTGACCAGAGTGAGGGCAGAATGGGTGGCAGCTAAAGATACCTGGGAATCTCTGTTGCAAGCTTTGGCTGCCCTCAAGTGACCTGTCTGCCTCTGAGAGACACATCACTTCCAGGCCCTGAGGTGGAAGGAACCCCTTTTGGGAACTAACATATGGGCTCCATTTCTGCTGGAGAAATGTTAGCAACGGTTTTTTTTTTTTTTTTTTTAAATACTCCTCAGTACTTCGTAACACTTGGTTTTTCCAGTGTGGCTCGGAGAAGCCCTTCGGAGCAGCTATTCCTAACTTTTCTTGTGGGTGTTAGGAGGAAGTGGCAGAGCCGTGTGTGGGGAAGTAGGGAAGTTATTGTTACTATCACAGCTCTTCTTCTGCCTGCATAAGCTTTCCCGGCCTCCAGTTCCTCATGTCTCACCAACAGGATGTGGCAAGGGTTTATTTTCAGTTCCAGGCTGGGTGCTCCAGGCTGTGTGAGTGTCTCTAGCATGCCACTTCAGCTGCCAGAGTATATTTATTAAAGCAAGACCAGACTCTTCAGGTATAGGGGAGACCAACATGAAGAAAGCCAATAAAATGGCAGCTTGTAGTAGTACCATGCGTCGTTTATAGTCTATTGTTTAGATCACTGGTGCTGAAGCCGTGGTCTAGACTTGAGGTGTCATCCAAAGACATTATGAATACAACAAAAGAAAATGCTGAAGGTTTCTTTGAGGTTTTCATTCTGAGTTGGGAGAGGCTGTGGCTCAGTGGTGGAGCATCTGCTTGGCACACTGAGGCTGCGATCACATGTGCCAGAAGAGCCGACATAGGCATGAATGCCTGATGGATCAAAAGGGTCAGACAGTGATCATCTGGGAAGCTGTTGACAACCTGTGCTGCTCTGCTGCAGAAGTGGAGTTAAAAGACACCAGGGGAAATCTGGTAGTAAATGGGTTGCAACGGGCCATAGACAGACTTCCCCCTGTCTGGTCGTGCAAGCCTGCTTCTGAACCATTGGGATGGTCTGATCAGGCCATCCCGGCTTGGTGCCATTCCCTCCCCTTTAAGGTATATGCATCATTGCATACCCATAGGGGGCCCTCGGTGCGGAGATGCAATTCCTCGTTTATGCACATGGGAAATAAATGGCAAAAAATTGACTCACTCGAAGTTGCGTCTGATCACACAGTGATGGGCTGGGCCCACAGCAACAAAGGGCTGTATGATCTCGCAACCGTGGGTCTAATTCCTCCAGAGGGAATAGCCTTGTTTTCCCTCTGCTTCAACTGGTGAATGTGACCGCAACCTGCAGGTCTCAGGTTCAATCCCCAGTATCTCCAGTTGAAGGGTATAGTAGTAGGTGATGTGAAAGACCTTTGCCTGAGACCCTGGAGAGCTGCTGCCAGTCTGAATAGACAATACTGACGTTGATGGACCAAGGGTCTGTTTCAGGATAAGGCAGCTTCAATGTTTATATGTTGAAGAGGGAACCCTCTTTCCTCTTGAAACAGAAAAGCAGCTTGGCTCATTGGTGGCACAAGTAGCCGCAATGGGACTGCCCGAGAAATATCTCAGCTGTGTGCATGATTGCTCCCCATGACTCTGTACAGCTTTAGCTACATCGCATTCACAAAGGGCAAATTCAGCAGTTTCTTGTTCGGAGCCCATTCCCAGTATCATCCCACAGTGTGGATTTCAAGGCAAGGAAAGATGATATCCCACAAAGAACGTGGCTGAAGAAGACACCGTTTTTGGAGCATCTCTGGACCATCTGTCTGCTTGTGTAATCTGAAAATACCCATATCAGCCGGAAACTATCCCCCTCCTAGGAATGACAGCCTGTTGCATATGTATATGTGGTTGGCACTGCAATTGTTTATGCCCATAAACCTGCATGCATGTGAAATCCATAAATTTAGAAATCCAAATGAACCCTTAGCGAAAACTCTCATTAAATGTAAACGGGTCTAGTCATTTGAGAACCACAGCTTATTTTTAGGGAAAATATCCATCTGGAGGCAGAACGGGAAGCGTGGGAGAGCACTCTGCCTGGTGACACCTGATGACGTCATGCTCTTCCTCCAGGCTTGTGATTGGTCCCCTTATTACTGAAGCAGAGTTTAAATTCGAGCACTCTATGCCAAGATAACCCCAAATCAGTGAAACTTGAGAAACATAACACTTTCTCTGCTGCGGCAAAGCCGTTTAAAAAATTCTTGGAGCAATCTCGTTGAGACACGCACAAAAGGTAAATAGTTCCAAAGTTTTTCCTTATTCTAACATTGTTAAGAATGTGAGCCTACCCCAGTTGTCATGGGGGTTAAGGATGCATCTTAAGAGTATAACCGAGATCAAGAAACAGGCATATGAGGCCTGAAGTTGTTAAAAGATTGTGTTACCTGATCCTGTAGATATTTATAAGTAAAAGATTAGAAAGAGAGAGCTTATGAAGGATGTTTCTATAGGACAGATTTTGATAGAGATTCTGCATGGAAATGCTGAAACAAATGTAAAGAAATACACAGTGGGGGGGGGGGTTGCAAAGAAAAGAACTGGATAAAGAAAAAACAACTCCCAAATTAATTTTAGCGCTGAATATGTGTGTTTGTGGTGTGCATTATAAACATATCAATCGGTCTTACACTGAGTCCGACCATTGGTCCACCTATCTCGATGGGTCTACTCTGACTAGTAGCAGATCTTCAGGGTGTCAGTATTTCCCAACAGTGGTTATCTGAGCACTTCTATGGGAAGACATTGGGTCTTAAGCTGAAGATACTGTACATGCCAAAGCAGTTAAACATGGAGTCACAGCACCTCTGCTGAATAAGATATGCATTTGGTTCTCTTTGCTTTTTGTTGAATTGTGTGTTGTTTCAGTAGCTGAATAGACTGATGGACTCACTACCGAATCACCTCTACGTACTGATCCCTGATTAACAAGTCACTTGATGTTTCTCAGCCAGACATCTTCACTGAAAAGCATTGTGTTTCAGTGGTCATTAGCTAACACATAAGCTTTAGCTGTGATGATTATTCCATGTTGCTGCAATGTTGCTTCAATTGATGTTACAGTCAGTCAATATGTGCATGTGAACAAGCCATTTACAAAGCAGATGCTATGTGTAGCCCTCTTTGAATAGCCCTTGATTTCTTAAGCACTTTGATGTATTTCCATGTGGCTGGTTGAAACTACTTATGACAGCAGGGCCTGGAATTGTGGCGTGGGAGAGAAATCTCTTGACTGGTTTATTATATTGTCGAATGACCTTTGACTGGAGGGACTTCTGAAGGAATTGTTGAAAAGCTGCTACGTGTGGACTGAGTTTAGTGGTAGAGCATCCACTCAGCAGGCAGAAGGTCCCAGGTTCAGTCCCTAGCATCTTCATCTAAGAGGACCAGGCAGTAAGTGATGTGAAAGACTTCAGCCTGAGGCACCGAGGACAATGCTGACCATCTGATTCAGTATAAGGCAGATCCATGTGCTCAAGGGATATGGTTGGCTCTGGATTATGGGAGGGGCAGCTATCGCCCTCAATCTCTGCCAACCTCTACTTCACCGCTACCACCTGGAAGCCAGAAGGGGTAATGGGTCTCATCTCTTTGTGCCCCAATGACTCTCTAAGCCCACATTTTCCCTATAGAGTCTCCCAAACTCATGTGCGATGTCTTCTTCTCGTGAGAGTTCA
Source organism: Lepidodactylus listeri (assembly GCA_029233225.1). NCBI lineage: Eukaryota > Metazoa > Chordata > Lepidosauria > Squamata > Gekkonidae > Lepidodactylus > Lepidodactylus listeri. The sequence goes on from JARCFY010000009.1 coordinate 19,805,728, forward strand.
GGAAGCCCTGTAGGCCACACAAAGCTTGCAATGCTGGTGTTATGTATTGACCATGCGGTCGCCATGTGCTCCCTTCATTGCGACCGCATGGCCAGAGCACATGGCCAGAGCATCGCCAGAGCACATGGCCAAGAAACTACCTGAGCTCCAGCCAGGTGGAACAAAGGCCAGGTGGATTCAAACCGGCCACCAATCCTGTACCTAGGTTTCTCCCAGGGAACCTATGAAATGTAAATAGACTTCTAATAGCCTATCAGGCCAGTTGGGTGAGGTCAGGGGATTGTCCCTGACCAGCATAAAAGGAGGGCTTCGAGCCCTGGGTTGTATGCTTCATCCGGACCAGCAATAAAGATCATGCTGTTTCACTGTTCCACGGACTCCCGACTCCAATACTTATCAGCTGGTTTTAGAGAAAACTGGGAAAGCCAAGAGGATAGAAGTGTTGCCTCCTGCAGCTCCCAGACGGGGGCAGTGATGACATATTTTATTTATTTTTTAAATTTTATTTTTTCACATTTCTACCCTGCCTTTCCCGCAAGTGGGCTCAGGGTACAGGGACATAGGGGTACAGGCAGAGGGGTTAGCGGTTGGGGTGTGCATTTGGCTTCCCCGAGTTGAAACACCCCCCCCCCCCCAATAAATGCCTTGTCGGTATTTATTCAGTTTTTCCTAAGCTGAATACAAATTCACGAAACTTTTCAGCTGTTGAATAGTTTCCTGAATTTATTCAGCTTCTTCCCCAGCTTTTCGGGTATTGTTGACTTTCCTCCCCTCCCCTAGCCACTGGCTGGGAGGAGAAGGCATTTAAATCTCACAGCTGACCAGCGCAGAGGAATGAAACGATCAGTGGAAGTGGCAGGGGGCTTGGGGAGGGGAGGGGAGGCTGCATGAATGCTCAAAGGCCATATGCTTCCGTTGTTTCACACAGGTTTTTAAAAAGTCATTTAATTCTTTCCTTTCTGTAATCATAGTTCAGGGTGGTGCTGGTGGTTGTGTTACTCATCGCAGCATTTTCTAACAGACACCAGGGATAGTCATGCCAAAATACAGACATATCCCCCCCCAGTGGTGATGGTTATGCTTTTGGGGGATTAATTTCCAAAGTATGTCTTGAAACGTTATGAAATCTGCAAAGCTGGTTTGATCAAAACTCACCATGGCCACAAAGCAGGATTGTGTGCTGCAGGCAGAGGTGTGTCTATAATCTATAAGAGAGCCAGTTTGGTGTAGTAGTTAAGAGCGCAGACTCTAATCTGGGAGAACCGGGTTTGATTCCGCACTCCTCTACATATAGCTGCTGGTGTGACCTTGGGTCAGTCATAAGTTCTTTCAGAGCTGTTCTCTCAAGGGCAGCACTTGAGAGAATTCTCTCAGCCCCACCTACCTCACAGGGTGTCTGTTGTGGGGAGGGGAAGGGAAAGGGATTGTAAACCACTCCTTTGGGTAGTGAAGGGCGGGGTATAAATCCAATCTCCTCCTCCTCCTCCTCTTTTACTGTTTCCAAGTCTCTATGCACAGGAGCAATAAATTTCAGTTGCAACCAAGCATAGACACACGAAACAGCTTTACTCTTTTTTTTTTTTACTCAGACCAGCAGCTCCAGAGTCTCACATCAAGATCTCTCACCTCACCAGCCACCTGATCCTTTAAATGAGGGATGCCAGGGATTGAACCTGGGACCTTCTGAATGCCAAGCAGAACTCTGCCACTGAGCCACATCTGTGTTTGATCTACAAAAATATGAGATTTTCCACTACGGTTCCTTCATTGCATGCTATATATTAGTGTACATTCCTTTAGGAGGTCCTGAGAGGTCATTAGAACCATGCACAGTGTTAGCTGTTGGCAGCTTGTGGGCTAGACCGGATCCACAGAAAGTCACCATTTGGGTCATCACTTATCTCATTTAAAAAATAAGCATTTAGTCCTTATCAGCCTGATCGAGGTCCTTCAGCATCAGTCGTATGCACACATATATATTGGTAATAACTAGGTGAAGGGCGCTTTCCTCATTTGCCCTAAAATGGCTGTTTGATTGTTGATCTCTATTGTAAATTCTGTGTTTTAACACAATTATTCTGATGTGTTTTTAAAAACAGATTATTGAATGAACATGCAGGGGACTGCACTCTTATTGCTCTCCCTGTGGGCTCTATCGTGTTCTCATCCGGTAAGTATTCTTAAAAACAGCATTGCAAGCCTTTAAGCCCATGCTTAACTTTCCCATTGAAATCCATGGGTTTTAAAAGTGCTTAACTTTGGGTGCTTTTCAAGAGTTGCCACTGATTTATTTAGAAAATTTGTATGCCGCCTCGGCAGAGACCTGCTCAAGAAGCTCATAAAGTAAAATCAATACAATAAAACCATAGAAATGCAATAGCAAGAAAAGTTTCTATAAAGCATTATAAAACAAAATGTATAACTTTTGTTGTAGATTTTCCGGGCTGTATGGCTGTGGTCTTGGCATTGTAGTACCTGACGTTTTGCCAGCAGCTGTGACTGGCATCCTCAGAGGTATAACACAGAAAGATGGAGTTCCTTCTCACATTGACACAGAGAGTACTCCGTCTTTCTGTGTTATACCTCTGAGGATGCCAGTCACAGCTGCTGGCGAAAAGTCATGCACTATAATGCCAAGTCCACAGCCATACAGCCCGGAAAATCTACAACTAATTAACTCCGGTTGTGAAAGCCTTCAACAACAAAATGTATAACAATAATTGTAAACACAGATTCAGGTGGGTAGCCATGTTGGTCTGAAGCAACAGAACAAAGTTTGAGTCCGGCGGCACCTTTAAGACCAGCAAAGTTTAATTTTAGTTTTAGTTGCTGGGAAGGGCTAGTTAACCGATCTTACCAGCTGCTTTAACCCAATCTCAGCTATACATATTGTACAGTTACTTCTGCACCTTGACTCTACCTCTTCCTGGCAACTAACACCGCCCTCCCCCCATATGTAATGGCTGAAGAAATCTTGTTTCAATGTATCTGAAGAAGTGTGCATGAACATGAAAGCTTGTTCTCAGAATTAAACTTTGTTGGTCTTAAAGGTGCCACTGGACTCAAACTTAATTGTAAACACGTTATCTTAATTTTCTTTCTTTCTTTTCTTCTTATTTTTTAAATTATGTTTTGCATTTGCCTTTTGGGATTTTTCCCCTTGTTGGCTGTGTTTTGTTAATGGATGGCTATGTGGGTTTTTTGCGCAATTGTGTAATCAAATATAATTGGGGGGGGGGGGGGGAGTTTTTACAGAGCATTCATCCATGATTTTTTCTTCCAATAAATCCAGATAGCCAGACACCAAAGAGCACATCACAGAAGCTCAGAAGAGCCCTGGGTAAGCAGATCTCCGTGATTTTGTTTTTCTATCAAACTACCGTATTTAGCAATTACATTGCTTGTGGGGCCGACGGGATAAAAATATGATTAAATAAATAAATAAATAAATTTTATATCATCTTCCTCTAAGCAGCTGAAGACAGATTAGGTGACCCCCTCCCCTCAAATTGTTTATAATCCTTAAAAACATCCTTTATGTTAGCCTGATCACAGCTTGTGATTGGCCCAGGACTGGGATCTGGTAGAGTGTAGATTTAAACATATCAAAAAAGGGGGGGGGGGAAGAGAACCAACCCCAAAATCTGATTAGGTACCACGAATGTTGAGCAGAAAATATATAAAAATTAATTAAAATAGATCAATGTATTATACAGTGCAATCTGTTTTGTCAGACTGCTGGCTGATGTATACATACACACCATGAGGAAACGGACTGCTGAAATTAGATATAATTTATAATCGTACATTGTTTATGTGTGTGCAAGAAAATCATGGAAATCAGAATTCCTGGCTCTGTCTCCAGACAACCACAAAATGCATTTGGGATCATCGGTATTCTTTTTTCTGCAGTCACACTGACATCCACTGTAACAGAGACGTATGGAAGATAACCTCCTTCTCTCCATTTTTTGCACAGGCTACTACCAGTGAAGAAAGGTCGAATGAGGTAGCAGATTCTGTAGACACCAGCGATGCCGACCCTGGGAACAGGTTTGACATAAGCCCAGAAAACACAGAAAACTCTGGCGTCAGTGAACATGATAGCACCAGCCACGAGAGCAGGGAAGGAACCAGAAAAGCTTCCAGTGACAGCTTGGAGAACCTCACAGAAGACGTGAGCGAATGGAGCACTCAGGACAACGATGAGGGCAGTTATTTCAGAATCCACCAGGCAGTGCACAGGAAATGGGCAGAACGCAAGGACAGCATAGAAGAAGTGGACGAGGACGGTTCTGATGGCCATTCTTCTGACAGAGTTTCTCTGGTAGGAACTGGGATATTCCTGTACACACTCTGGAACTGCAGTAGATAGGATTCACATCCCCAGCCTCTTTCCTATTGTTACAACATTACAGCAGCAGTCTCTGACCATTTTGAGCCTGTGGGCATCTTTGGAATTCTGACACAACGTGGTGGGCACTGCTGCCACAAAAGGGCTGCCACAACATGGCTGCCGGAGGAGGCGAAGCCAGCCACAAAATGGCTGCTGCAGCTTACTTTCAGCCACACGGCAAAGATACTTGTGCTGTGGTGGCAGCTGTTGCCAAAGCAACATTTTTTAAAAAAACTGCACAGCCAATCAAATCTCCAGTGTCCAATCAGAAGATCTGCTAGCCAAAAGCCCCACCTGGCCCTGCCCACTTTCTAAAAATCACTTGACAGACACTGGGAAAGGGGCCAATGGGCACCATGGCACTCATGGGAAACCATGTTGAGGACTCCAGCTTTACAGTGTTGGTTCTCAAGCCATGTGTAAGGGGAGGTGGTGTATGGTTGCTATTTTGTGGTAATAGGGCAATGAGTGTATTTTCCAGCTTTAGGGTTGCCAGCCTCCAGGTGGGGCCTGGAGATCTCCCACTGTTACAGTTGATCTCCAGACAACAGAGATCAGTTCCCCTGGAGAAAATGGCTGCTTTGGAGGGTGGAGTCTATGGCACTGTACCCTGCTGAGGTCCCTCCTCTCCCCAAACCCTGCTCCCTCTGGGCTCCACCCCCAAAATATCCAGGTATTTTCCCATCCAGAGCTGGCAACCCTATGCAGCTTTGATATATGTGATGGGACATCCAGATTTATTGACGGTTGTGGCTGCATGTACCAAAGCTGGACAAATAGCTGATTACCGTACACCCACAAAAGAGCCACCTTGAGTATTAGGAGGATTGTGGGTAGTGTGATTTCCCTGTACACATGATTTGAACGCCAGAATTGTAACAACTGAAAATGGCTCCCATCATTTGTAAAAGAGTCAGGGCAGCAATGAAAGCACAATGGGGAATCATCATGTGGAAGCAATCCAAGTCACTGTGAAAAATAATCATTGAGTGATCTTTTTTCTTAAGAGGCATCTCCACTGTGGACTATATTCCCCTGTATGGCCTATCTGCTAGATCTACTTTTGCCATTAAAAAGGCAAGCAGAGAGATCTTTTTTGAAAAAATACTGGGCCGTTGGAATCTGAAAGTCAAGCATCTTTAGAAATGTTGTTTTTACCATTAAGGTGCTGGTCGTTGTATTTTTAAAATTATTATTATGGCTGATGTATTTTTATTTTGCTTAAATACACTTTTATAGTTTTTAAAGTTATAGCTGCTATGGAGACATCATTCATTCTGATATGAAATATGGAATATGAAAAATGAAAAGTAAATAACACAGAGGTGAGATCAGGATACCTTTAGGTGATAACAGGAAATAAGAACATAAAACATAAACATAAAACCAGAGAGCCAGTTTGGTGTAGCGGTTAAGTGCGCGGACTCTAATCTGGGAGAACCGGGTTTCATTCCCCACTCCTCCACTTGCACCTGGATGGATGACCTTGGGCAAGCCATACCTCTGTACAAGCTGTTCTCTCAAGGACAGATCTGGAAAGAGCTCTCTCAGCCCCACCGACCTCACAGGGTGTCTGTTGTGGGGAGGGGAAGGGAAAGGAGTTTGTAAGCTGCTCTGAGACTCCCTTGGGGAGTGAAGGGCGGGGTATAAATCCAATCTCTTCTTCTTCTGCACTGGAACAATGGTTCATCTTGTCCAGCATCCTATTTGGTCATCCAAACGCCCCCTAAAGGAGGCACAGAGGCCAAATGATCCTATGCTAATTAATTGATTGATTAATCACTTAATTTATTGCCCACCCTTTTTATTGAGACTCAGACCAATTCCGCAAAAGCAGCTGTTCTTCCCTTGGTGTCCCATTTCCTCCACTTGTTTGCTGTGTGGTGGTATTTTGACCCGCATCTCCCCCTGATTTCCCCCACGTTCCCTTTATCCTTATTTTTTAGGATCAAGAAGATGTGGAGGAAATTGTGGGGAGATGCGGGTCAAAATGCTGCAGCGCAGCGAGTAGTGGGAAACTGAGCAGTACAATTGGGGGGAAATGGGACACCGAGGGTGGAACAACAGCTTTTGCAGAATTGGTCTCAGGGTGAATTACAGAGTTATAAAAGCAATGCAGTAAAGACCAGAATAACACATACAGTGAACAATGCAGTAAAATGGATTTCACAGTTAGAAAACAAAGGTCCAATGAACTGGACTTCACAATTAGAAAAGAATGGAATAAAAGACAGTATTGTATGGGAGAAATGACATGAGCCTACAAGACCTTGAGTGAAGAAGCAGAAATAAGAATTAGAAATCTTCCCAAACATTCAGGTGGGGTAGCCATGTTGCTCTGAAGCATCATTAACAAAGTTTGAGTCCAGTGGCACCTTTAAGACCAAAACAGTTTTATTCACGGTATAAACCTACATATGAAAGGTTATACCGTGAATAAAACTTTGTTGCTCTTAAAGGTGCCACTGGACTCAAACTCTGTTCCTTCCCAAACATTGTAAACCAATGGAACGACTACAGAAACTGATCTCTCGGTACTCTACACACACATATAAATTTTATGGCATACGATGAGTTAGAAGGAAGCGGTCTGCTTGGACCTACAAAATGGTGAAAACAATTTATCTCACAGAATGTAATTAACTATCGGATTTCCCCTCTCTTGTGTTGTCTTGCACAGGAAGATGAAAGTGAGATTCGGGGCTCTGACCAAGAACAACTCCCTTACAGCAATATCAAAAGTTCCAAAGAACAACCCGATGTGGAAAATGATGGCATGCTCTATGTACCTGACCAGCTCTCGTATACGTTCACTGGAAAGGGAGAGAACGATCCGATGAATGATGAAGACTTCAGTGGCGATGATTCTTTGGATGGAAATAATGATGAAGGCACTTATGGGAAAGGTGCTGGGCCTACTGGCCCCCCAAACAAAGGCGATGAGCAGCAACACTCAGAGGGTGACAACACTGTTGGCCGACACCACAAGGACAGCAGCAGCAGTAGCAGCAGCAGCGAGAGCAGAAGCCTAGATAAAGAGGATAATCGCATTAGCCGTTACAGCAAAAGGCACGGAGTTGACAGTTACAGCAGCAGCCAAGAGGACAGATATGATTTTGATGATGAAGGAATGCAAGGTGATGACCCCCATGTCTTTGAGAGCTATGACAGTGACTCCAGCATGCTCCATGGAGGCGTCCATTCAAAAGAAAGCAGCCAGGAAACTGGCAAAGCCAAACATCCTAGCAAATCCGTGGAACATTTTGCCAGGAAAATGTACCACTATGTGAATGATGACTCGGATGAGGACCACAGTCCTGAGCATGATGATGGGACATATCTGCAAGAGGATGATGCTGATTCTAAAGAAGATAGCCACTCTGTAGAAGATGTCAATCAATCAACAGAAAAAGGGTATGCAGCTAGCCATTCTAGAGAGGCGGTACGTTCATCCAGAGGGCACAGTCAAAGCCGGTCCAGAGAGAACATCAACAGCCGATCCAGGGAAGATATGTACCTCCAGTCAAGGGAAGGTAAGCATAGCAGATCCAGGGAAGATGTGCACAGCCAGTCCAGGGAAGGCAAGCACAGCCAGTCCAGGGAAGATGTACGCAGCCAGTCCCAGGAAGATGTGCACAGCCAATCCAGGGAAGATAAGCACAGCAGATCCAGGGAAGATAAGCACAGTAGATCTAGGGGAGACAGCCGATCCAGGGAAGATGTGCATAGCCAGTCCAGGGAAGACAAGCACAGCCGGTCCAGGGAAGATGTGCACAGCCGGTCCAGGGAAGACAAGCACAGCCGGTCCCAGGAAAATGTGCGCAGCCAGTCCAGAGAAGATGTGCACAGCCAGTCCAGGGAAGATGTGCACAGCCGATCCAGGGAAGATGTGCCCAGCCAGTCCAGGGAAGATTTGCACAGCCAGTCCAGGGAAGATGTGCACAGCCAGTCTAGAGAACTCATAGCTAGTCAGTCTAGAGAAGATGAGAACAGCCGTTCTAGAGAGGATCATGATACCATATCTGTAGAAGACGTAAAGAGTGAATCCACCGAAAGTACGGACTCCCAAGAAAAAACTATGAAAAAGTATAAAAGGATAGACGATAACTCAAAGGAACATAGTGCTAGTAAATCTAAAGAACAGGAGAGTTCTTCTACGGAAGAAGTAGAAAATGTTTCTCCAAGGAGCAGTGAATCAAGGCAGGTTAAGAGGCACCGGAGCAAATCAAGTGAAAAGAGCCGATCTACAGAGGAGAGTGAAGAATCAAATGAGGACACCAGCGAATCCAACCAGGACAACAGCAGATTGTCTCAAAGTGAATCATCTGAGAGTGATAAAGTTTCCCAAGAAAGCACGAGTAGTGAAGATAGTACTGACAGTGACTCAAGTGACCTTAAATCTGAAGAAGGGCAGCATCAACACAGCCGGTCAGCAGAAACCAGCGAATCCCAAGAGGGAAACAGCCACTCTATAGAAAGGGACAGCAGATCCAGGGAGGACACGACGAGCAGGTCTGACAGTGCCGAAGATGACAGCTGGTCGAGAAGCAATGAGCTCGAAAGCCGAAAGCTGATGCTTGATATGTATCATAACAAACCTTACAGAGATTATGAAGATAATGACTGCCAGGATGGATATTAAAGGCATTCAAAAAACAACCAAATCAAATAACATTTGGGAGCTGGAACATGATCTTTTCTTTTCTTTTAATTTATTTTTTTAAATCATTTTAGTGATGTGAATGTTGACTGCTGGGAAAGTAGCATTGCCAATTGTTTTACAGCATGTAAAACAAAAATGGGGTGACTTTGGAGGCTCCTGCCTGGCCAAAATACACCTGGAAAATGTTTGAGGGAGAAGACTAGAGCTCTCAGAAGAAAAGATGGCTTAGATTCCCACGGGAGATCTCTGTTGATGGGGATTTCCAGCAGCAGGACAGGACTTTATCTCCAACCCATTCCCACTGCACCCAAATTAACCCTAAAATGTTACAGCTGGGGGACAGGGGGGGACTCAGGAACAGCATGAAGGGGGACTTGTCTGTCTGTAGGAAGAAGGGCACATCAGCAAAAGTTGCCCTCCTCCTCTCAGCGAAACCCTCTACAGGTTCCAGCCCATCTGAAGAGTTTCACACTACTTTTAGGCTGCGATCACACACACTAAATAATCCACTTTCAATCTACTTTCCAACTGGATTTTAGAAGAAGAAGAAGAGAAGAGAAGAGAAGAGATTGGATTTATACCCCACCTTTCACTTGTAGTCTCAGAGCGGGTGACAAACTCCTTTCCCTCCCCCTCCCCACAAGAGACACCCTGTGAGGTAGGTGGGGCTGAGAGAGCTCTGAGACAACTGTCCTTGAGCTGGTACAGAGCTATGGCTTGCCCAAGGTCATCCAGCAGGTGCAAGTGGAGGAGTGGGGAATCAAACCCGGTTCTCCCAGATTAGAGTCCGCACACTTAACCACTACACCAAACTGGCTCTTTACTGTGTGAACTGGCAAAATCCAGTTTGAAAGTGGATTGAAAGTGGATTATTTAGTTGTGTGATCGCAGCCTTAGTTTTAGAGGGTAACTGTGTTGGTCTGCAGTCCAGTGGCACCTTAGAGACCAACAAAATTTTGGTCAGTATCTGACGAAAGGGAGCTTTGACTCAAAAGCTTATACTCTCCCCCCAAATCTTGTTGGTCTCTAAGGTGCTACTGGACTTGAATCTAGCTGTTGTACTACTTGTAGTTGCTACTGAATGAGGCAGAATTACCTGATGCAAAATTTGAGGCAAAATGGGGTGGTTCCTTCCTGGGGAAAAACCTGATAAATTTTCTGGGAGACTGAAAGAGCTTTGATGAGCTCGGGTGAAATTTCCCAGGGTATTATGTATTATGCATAATCCTGATGGAAATAAAATGCCATTAACAACGAGAAAAAGTTCTGGAGCAGGTAGATTGCCAGCGGGTCACTGACATCTGTCCCATTTGCCAGGAAGCTTCCAAAGCCTTAAAGTGCTTAAAGGAATGTCTTCCCCTCTACAAAGCTCACTACCTTCGATGAGGCCTTACTTCATGTTCCTTCCATACAAGAAATTAGGTTAGTAGAGATTTTCCAGCCATTGGTCCAACACCACAGAATGCCCCATCATCAATATTTCTCTGTATTGGTGGGTTGCGTCACAGTCAGACATCTACTGGACAGTATTTATGGCATCACTACCAACGAAGATGAACACATCCTCCCCTTCCTTCCTCCCCATTTCCAAGCAGTTTTTGTATTCGCTGAGAGCATGTTCGTAATTCTGTAAAAAGTTCTTTTCAGAACAAATGCATTTTTTGCTGTATAGAATGATTGCTCCTTCAGCATTTGAAAAAAAGGTGAATTGCATGCAATTCCCTTCCCTGACATGAATGTCCTATCTCTACGGAACCTTGCTTGGCTTGATGTGTGCTTTCACCTGCATGCCTTCACATACATTGCCCCAGGGCTCATTTCGTAGCAGGAGCTCCTCTGCATATTAGGCCACACACCCCTGATGTAGCCAGTCCTCCAAGAGCTTACAGCAGCCCCTGTAAGAAGAGCTCTGTAAACTCTTGGAGGATTGGCTACATTAGGGGTGTGTGGCCTAATATGCAAAGGAGCTCCTGCTACGAAATGAGCCCTGCCTTGCCCATTTTTAACAGGGGGGAAATGGTCCAAACTGTCTCTTGTAGCTTTCTCCCAAATCATGCTAAGTTCTCAACCTTGAACATACATATGAAGCTGCCCTACACTGAATCAGCCCATCAAGGTCAGTATTGTCTACTCAGACTGGCAGTGGCTCTCCAGAATCTCAGGCAGAGGTCTTTCACATCAGCTACTGGCTGTTCCTTTCAACTGGAAATGCTGGGGACTGAACCTGGGACCTTCCGCATGCAAAGCAGAGGCTCTTCCACTGAGCCACAGCCCTTCCTCTTTCATTTTATCCGAGCAATTGTTGCATTACAGGGGCAAGATTTCTGTTTGAGTAATGGGAGTGGCTTCCAAAAAATTGCACCCGTGCACACAATAGGGCAGCCACTAGGATTCCTGATACATGGTTAGCGGTTACTCTAAGATGATGTGTGGGAGTCTGAACCAGTCCACTAACCGCAGCCGCTGCATGCAGAGAGCAAAAGAAGGAAGTTGCCACATTTTAATTGCATTTGATCTTCAGCTGGCTGTGCAGTCTTGGAGATATTAAGACGGTATTGTATTGTAATATTTTGTAATAAATGTATAGTTATATTTTCAAAATATTGTGGGATTTTTGTACCCCCCCCTTTTATAAAAAGCAGTCTTAAGTTAAAATAAAAACACCCACCTTGTTTATATTTCATAATAAAGATTTTTTTAAAAATGAGAAAAATAATGATCCTTTGGCTTATTTTATGGGGTTTGATGCCAGTTTTTAATGCATTGCCACTTGGGTTCAAGTTTGACTGTTTTGCTGCAAATGTGTATGTAAGGAAGGGTGACATGGACATCTGAGTCCCCAAGCCAATTTGCAAGCTGGAGAATATGGGCAGATTTGGGGGAAGTAAGTATAGGTTCGGATCCTGAAAATGACCAAAGTCTACCTCAAGTCAGGACTGTGCTATGTGAGCTACTGAGGAGAATCCCAAACAAAACACAATTCTTTCTTGAGACCAATGCTCCCTCTAAGATGTGGAGTCTTGTGAGCAAAAATTCTACTTTGCGAGCTACTGGTATTAAAGTTCTGAGCAAGCGATTTGGGTACTACACAAATTAGTTTGCTCTGGAGCCATCCTTCCTGAGCTAAGACAGAAATATGTGAGCCAGAGGCTAAAAAACTGTGAGCTAGCTCACACTAACTCAGCTTAGAGGGAACACTGCTTGAGGCATAATTATATGGAGCCAGTTTGGTATAGTGGTTAAGTGCGTGGACTCTAATCTGGGAGAGCTGGGTTTGATTCCCCACTCCTCCACTTGCACCTGCTGGATGACCGCGGGCAAGCCATAACTCTGAACCAGCTGTTCTCTCAGGGACAGCTTGGGAAAGAGTTCTCTCAGCCCCACCTACCTCACAGGGTGTCTGTTGTGGGGAGGGGAAGGGAAAGGAGTTTGTAAGCTGCTCTGAGACTCCAAGTGAGTGAAGGGCGGGGTATCTCCTCCTCCTCTTCTTTTTCTTCTATACTTAAAGATGATGTGGTGGGAGAGCATGTCTGTCATACTGGGTGTCACAGCTAACAGCACAGAAGCAACAGCAACGGTGGACAGACAACTGGCATTGTCTTCACGCCCATTGAAGATCTGGGCTAGAAACTGAGAGATATGGCCAGGTGGCACTCTATTAGCCCCTTATGTCACCTGACACCTCTTAAACTAGTAGCTGCAGTACCGCTTCTTGGACAGTGGTGGTGCCAAAGTACAGAAATGAAGAAGTCAGCTGTTCCCTGCCAGATCCAGTTTGGTGTAGTGGTCAGGAGCGCGGACTGGAATCTGGGAGAACCAGGTTTGATTCCCCACTCCAGCACATGCAGCTACTGGTGTGACCTTGGATCAGTCACAAGCTCTTTCAGAGTTGTTCTCAAAAGGGCTCTCTCAGTGGGGAGGGGAAGGGAAATGAGATTGTAAAATGCTCTGAGACTCCTTCGGGTAGTGAAGGGTGGGGTATAAATCCAATCTCCTTCTTCTTCTTCTTCCCTTCTCTGTTAAGATGTGGAGCAGAGAGTAATAAGTCTGGCTCTAGTTGCTGGACTCCCAACCTTGAGATTCCACAATATTCTACATTGGGCAGCATCCTTTTCATCAACAGCAAGGGCAAGATTAGTCCAATTCTCAGCTCCCCCCACCCCCGCCAATTTATCCTCAAATAGACCCCTGGGAGTGTTAGACTGAGTGATTAGTGACTGGCTGATGGTCACCTGTGAACTTCATGGATAAGCAGGGATTTAAACCCAGTACTCCAGTGAATACTGAATTCTATCTGGGGTGAGAAGGAAGAAAATGAGGCAACATTAAAGAACCACATGTTTGCTTCACACAAGTAAAATCAGAATTAGGATTTGAGAGTCAAAATAGCAGTAGCGAGAAATTCAAAATTACTCCCTTCTTAAATCTTTTTTGGGGGGTTTCCCCTAGGATAATCTGCTACCTCACTGTTCATAGCTGACCGGGCAAAAAACAAATAACATTTCAATTTGCCTCATATGTATTATTCAATGGGTAATTGAAATTAATTGTATTTTCCTCCCATTTCTTCCACTTGCTTCCATCTCTTCTTGGCATCTTCATTTCCTTGAAACATAGACCTATCCAACGCTGTGCACACCGAAGGAACTAAATGACTGCTTGTGCCGGCAATGGGGGCTATAAATCAGAAATAAATAAATAAATAAAACAACTTTAAACAAATTTCATTTAACTTTTCATCATTAGAGTTAAAACCTCGGAGCAAGCACATTTTACACTCATCCCGATTAAAATCGACCACAACCCCTTTAAGATGTCATTTGCTGTATATTCCAACAGTCTCCACTTTTACATTCTCAGTCATTTCTTAATATCGTATCTGAAGTGCAATGCATCTGGATCTTCAAAAACATTTCAAAACACATAAACGAAAGGCTGAGAAGGGTTCAGATAACCATGCTTAACACAGTAAGAGGCAGATGAGTTGCTGATGTGTACAAGGGTTATGCCCTGATCTGGATAGCCCAGGCTAGCCCAATCTCACCAGATCTTGGAAACCAAGCAGGGTCAGCCCTGATCAGTATTTGGATGGGAGACCACTAAGGAATTCCAGGGTCTCTATGTAGAGGCAGACAATGGCAAACCACCTCCGTTCATCTCTTGCCCTGAAAACCTTCCTGCTCTCAATTGTGCTAGTTGATCTGTTGTTTAGTTTCTAATTTTTTGTTGTTGTTACTTTACTTTCTTTACCTTGCCTTTTCCCTCTTTTTAATTTCATGTATAAAAACCTTAATAGAATTCATATTAAAAAAAGAAAAGAAAACCCCATGAGGGGACACTGTAAGTTGGCTGCGGAAAAAGGCGTCATTGTGAGTTCAAGAACCAGGTATTATAAGCAGACATTATGAAATGCAGGTTAGACATCAGATGGTTGTGCCCTGTTAAAGAGATGAAAACGAACGTCAACACTTATGTTTCCCCCAAACAAAAACGTGTGTTTTACATATAGGGTTACCAGATAATCATGCTTAAGATCCCCCCTCTCTCTTTTTTGAGTGTTTGTCCTCTTTTGGGCTCTTTTAAAAAAACCTGATGAAGATGTCCTCTTTTTGGTTGGGAAGGTTAGGAATATTCCTGCTTAGTAGCAGATATCACAGCTTAAACGGTAGTAGGGTTGCCAAGTAGGCTCGACTTACCGGCGGGGGGGAGTTGTTCTCCCCCGGGGAGCTCTTCTGGCACGTGCGCTTTGCGTGTGCACCACGGCGACGTGATGACGTCACCCGGAGGTGACGTCATCACGTTGGGGGCGTTGCCAGGGCAACGCTCTGGCAATCGCCCCAAAAATGCTCTGGCAATCGCCCTGGCAACGCCCCCAACGTGATGATGTCACCTCCGGGTAACGTCATTACACGGGGGAAGTCGTCCTCACCGGACGACTTCTGGGGTGGGGTTCCCCCCGCCGGCCGAATGCCAGTCGGCAGATCGGGAACCCCTATAGCGGGGGATCCCCTGCCCCCCGGGCTGACTTGGCAGCCCTAAACGGTAGGGGTATTTAAAATGAGATTTGTCGTAGCAACCACTTGCTTGAAGCAGTCAGTCGGGAAACATGTCCTCTTTTTTACTTTTCAGAATATGGTAACCCTACTATTTATTTAGCCATCCAGAAAATGTAAAGCCTGCAGTGCTAAACCTAAGGTATCTTGTTACTCTGCAGTCAACCACTGCCTCATCGGTGGCTTGCTTTTAATTTCCCAACACCGTAATTGGCTTCAAGCAGCTAGGAAAATATATTGTGATTATTCAAAACAGCCAGCAAGTGGCGATACTGTTCAATATAATGTATCACAGGTCTCCAGCTGCTTCAAGGCCATTTTGAGGATCTGTGGTGCAAGCATTCCATACAAGTTTGTCAGACGGCTCCCTTCAGAGTGGAAAAAAGCTAGGAAAAGGAGGGTGGGGGAGGATACCAGAAGTGAGCCTTGGTAGAAATTTACATAATGCACAACAGACTTAGGCCCATTTTATATCTTGCATTTGCTCCGTTGTTTTACCAAACCCACACTGGAACAGAAAAAGATGTGTCTCAAAACCACATTTAAATACCTTGGGCCAGTGCCATACTGACTGCAGAGTCACCCCTGACTGGCCATAAAACAGCCTTAAATCTTTGCAGACAGTACCATAAAATGGAGAGATCAAAGGAAGTGAAACTGGAATGCAGTGTGGAGGCGACCATAAAATCCAATAATCAAAGAAAATGAAAGTGGCGGGCAGTGTAGAGGGGAATTTCTGTTCCAGCGTTGGTTTGGTAAAAGAGTGGAGCAAATGCTAGATGCAGACTGGGCCATTAACACTATCTGCTTGGAGACAGATCAAGATGGGTAGCTGTGTTAGCCTGTCTGTAGCAGGAGAAAAGAGTAAGTCCAGTCGCACCTTAAGGATGGATAAAATTTGTGGCAGGGTATGAACTTTTGTGAGTCACTGCTCAGTTCTTCAGATACAGCTAGAATGTGAGTCCATCTGTCCTATATATAGTGAGCCTGTAAGGTGAAGGTAAAAGTTTCCCTTGCTCGAAAGCCAGTCAAATCTGACTCTAGGGCTGCAGTGCTCATCTCGGTTTCCAAGCCGAAGAGCCAGCGCTGTCCAAAGACGTTTCTGTGGTCATGTGGCCAGTATGACTAAATGCCAAGGCGCATGGAATGCCGTAACCAGGGGCATAGACTTTTTAAATCCCCGGGGTGGGTGGGGGCTCCCTTGTGCGTGCGCGCTTCGCGCGCGCTCTCGGGACCATGTCCCCGCCGCTCCCCCCCCAGGGAGCTGCCGCCACCGCTTCCCTCCCCCGGGCCGTGACCGCCCGCCCGCCTGCCCGCCACGGTCCCCGCCCCCTCCCTCCATCTCCCCGCTCACCTCGGGCGCCGGCGCGTCGCCCTTGCAGGCCCCCGGCTCCCGCTCTGCCTCGCGCTCGGGGCATGCGGGGGTGGCGCAGATGCCTCCCCCCCTGTCCTAGGGAGGCAGGAGGGCAGGCCGGGGGTGGGGGGGAAGGAGAGGCGGCGACGGCCGGCTGACTGGCCACCGGGCGCTCCATTTTCCCGGGGGTGGCTGAGCCCCCCCCCGGGAAATTTGGGGGGGGCTCGAGCCCTCGAGCCCCCCCGTAGTTGACGCCCATGGCCGTAACCTTCCCACCGAAGCGGTACCTATTTATCTACTTGCAATTTCTTGCTTTTGAACTGCTCAGTTGGCAGGAGCTGGGGCCAGAGACGGGAGCTTACTCCGTCACACAGCACTCGGGTCTCGAACTGCCAAACTACTGACCTTCCGGTCTGCAGTTCAGTGTCTTACTCCAACTGCTGGTGGGGGGGGGGGAGTTAAAATCACCAGTGTCACAGTCATGATGACATCTCTTCCAGAGTAAATGGTTTTTCCCTTGGAAGTGACACCATCATCACCTGAGACCAGGGCTTGCTTCTTTTCTTCTTCTTTTTTTGAAAAAGAGGTGCCGGAACTCTCAAGAGGGAAATGAAGTTTCCAATCTGTATACTGAAAACGCATGAACCTTAATAATTTTTAAAGAATTTTGTTGGTTCCTGAACTTTGTTCCAGCATGTTCCCCCAGAAAAAAGCCCTGTTTGCAACACTGCCCCCCTACTTTGTCCCTGCCCCCCAACCGTCTGCTGGTTGCTCAGCCTGGCAACCCTTTCCCCAAGTTTTTTGGGTAGCTTTACTGGGGATGGACTGATTCTAGAGTTTGCATAGCAGCAGTGCCGCCAGCTGGAATAGTCTCAAGAAGTTGTGACTTTGTCAAAGAAGCTTTTAAGGAGGAGCCTGAAAAACCAGCTTTGTTTTCCACCTGCTTTGGGGATCATGGAAGGTGAACTACATCTGGATGCTGTGGGCCGGAGTATTTATACCTTCAGGCATCCTTCCTGGATGACTGAGGTTAGGGTGGTTTGCCTGCCTATCCTGACAATCTAAACAGATCATTAGAGACCAAATAAGGGCCGCATTATGGAAAAGATGCCTTTCAACCTGTTTCATCCTCCCCTCCTGATCCCCCCCAAATAAAGCCAGTTTCCATTGGAGGTGTTTCAAAACCCCTTGCTAAAACTTTTGGTGCAGTTTTGGTAAATTCCTGAGTTGTTAATAACGTTTAGCCAAATTTTTAGCGTGAATATGAATGCAAGAATGGTTAATATGTGAGCTGCTTACATCAGAGAGGGAACTTCTCATTTATCCCAGTTCTGTTCTCCTGGCCTTGCTTGTGTGAAATGTGCTGTAGCTTTTACACATTTTCATGAGTGTGGAACCCAAGATGTCCCTGATGGCCTCACATTCAGTGTCCGTGAATATCTGCCACAATGACATCACCTTGCTCTAACAGATCGCTGAGAGAGCTAGGGCTGCCAAGTCCCCCGGTAGGGCGGGGGGAACACCGATTTTTAAAGCTTACCCCCGCTTTTTCAAAATTGGCCACCGGGGGAGGCAATGGCTGCCATCAGGGAAACGTCGGAGCCTGCCCTGGCCTCTTAAAAGGGAAATGTCTGCAGAGAGCCTGCCCTGCAGTAAAAAGCCTCAACAGACATTTCCCCTTTAACAGAGAGCAAGAGAGCCCCGCCCAGAGATTAAGGAGGGACTAGGCTCTTTCTGCTTAAGGGCGTGCTTTTGCTGCTGGGGTAAGCTGCTGGGGTCTGCCAGCTCTTTTCCTTCTCTCTCTCTCCCCCTCCCCCTTTCTTTCTTTCTTTTTTCTGTCTGTCTGTCTGTCTGTCTCCCTCTGTCCCCATCCAGCCGAGGTCTATCAGTGGCTATTATTAGCCACAAGGTCTAAATGGAACCCTTTGTCTGGGGCAGTGATGCTCTGCATTCTTGGTGCTTGGGGGGGGGGTACAGTGGGAGGGCTTCTGGAGTTCTGGCCCCGCTGCTGGACCTCCTGAGGGCACCTGGTATTTTTGGCCACTGTGTGACACAGAGTGTTGTACTGGATGGGCTGTTGGCCCGATCCACTGTGGCTTCTCTCCTGTTCTTATGATATAAAAATCATATTTAGCACATGTGTAGCACTTAGTGCTTCATATTCTGCCGAGATGAGGAAGGATTCAGTAGGGCCGTTGCTCAGTGATAGAGCATCTGCTTGACATGCAGGAGGTATCAGCCTCTTCAGCTAAAAAAGGATCAGGTAATAGGTGACATTAAAGATCTCAGCCTGAGACCCTGGAGAGCCACTACCAGTCTGAGTAGTCAATACTGACCTTGATGGACCAATGGCCTGATTCAGTATTAAATAAAATGATTCCATGGCACTGCAGGGTTTTGAGCCAGGCTCTCCCAGATCCCAGCCAAACAAACTGACTGCTACACAACACTGACTCTTGTTCAGCGACAAAAAACAGTGGCATAAAAGTCACAGTCTGGGTAATGCTGCTTGCAAGCCTATAAAGCTCAAGGCAGCAGCAGAAGCTCAGTATTAGGAAACTTCATGAGTTCATGTGTCAGCATGTGGAAGCAACATCACAGGATGTGACATCACAAAATGATGTCACTTCCTTTCTCCTGGCTCCACCCCCAAAGTCCTCAGATATTTCCCAAGTTGGACTTGGCAGCCCTAGAGAGAGCCTACTTTGTTGGCTGCAAGAAGCAGGGTTTGCCAGGCAACTGGTCCGAAGACTGTGGGTGAGGAGGCAGAAAAATAAGGCCTCAGCGACTTACCAGAAGTTCTGACCACAGAGTTTTTGGCAGTTGCTAGAGGTACCCTTTTCACTTCTGGGTACCTCTAGGAATCATCAAGAATTTTGGTCAGAACTTCAAGTAGATGATCCTACCAGTTAGAGGATCTAATAAACATCTGCTTATTAGCACAGTATGTGTTAATGGTGGCTGCATCCAAGAGCCATGCAGCTCAACCAGGCCCAGGAAACAGGTGTCAGGATCCTATGATCCTAACAGGGTTTTCATTGTGCTTTCTGTAACTTGCTATCGCTTAGCCAAAAGTGTAACCATTGCTATCTCTTTCAAGCTGTCTCCTGTTTCACCCCAACCGTTTATTGCTCTGAGTTATATTGCTCTTTGAAGGTCTGGTCAGTGTAACCATTTCATCCGGGAGAGTGGCGACCCCGCATACTTGCACGTCACCAAAGAACAAATGGCCTTTCCTCCCATGCATTCCCTACTCCTCCATCCCCGGAGAGACAGAACTGTCTTATCGCTATGTGAAGACCTTGAAAGGCCGCGGCAACTACTTTGTTATGTATATGCCTAGCACATCTGAGGCACCCAGTTCAGGAGGGGAATTTTTATAACTTTCACACTTCACCTTTCCTGTGGGAAGTAAAATGGCTAAGATCTTTTAACCGCACTTTTCTACCTTTTTTGTGATTGGTCGAATGTCGGGGTTCAAACTGTACTGGAGGGTATATTAACTCTGACTGTTTTCTATGTGGCATCTCTAACAAACATTCGAGAACCTGTCATGCAGTATTAAGAAATAAAGAACTCTGTTTTATCAACAAAGGTCTGATCTTTCGCTGCTAAGTGCAGAAGCCTCACAACAGGTTTGCCAGGCTCAGCCTGGCCCTACCAAGAAAGGAGGAACAGCATCAGAAGGGTGGGAAAGGCTTGCACAGATTTTAGGCCTGCTCTGCATACCGACAAGATTCAAGGACTGGATAAAGAAGAGTTTTTTCATCTCCCAGGTACTCTCATCTGCAGTTCAAGTGTCTCTGACTCCTTTCAAGTACCAGCTTCGGCTGACTGACTTACAGAGTCAGATACTAGTGGTTAATGTACAAGGTACATATCTTTTTGTTTTATGCACCCTTGTGGGAGCTGAAGAGATTTGTAATTTTCTTTATGGTAGCCTAAGAAAGGGCTTTGCTATGAAGTAATAAGCAGACTGCAGGCATTGTTACTGAAGGTTATTATTATCTCAGTCCTTTTGTGTAAGTAAGGACATTCTCTCAGTGCTAAATAACGTCAGTGCATCCTCTGTTATTTCCTTTCTTATTAGTATATTTAAGTTTGAAATGGTACAGTTACCCCCAGAAGTACCTACAGCCACCATTATCTTAAACAGACTGTACTCAGCCACTCTTCCTTTAATCCATAGTGGGTTACACCTCTATGCACACTTTGTGCATTTGACTAAGTGGGATGCAGATCACAGAAGTCTCTGCAACAAGAAAACTTTTAACCCTTGAAGCGTTACTAGACTTCTTTTTTTTTGCAATAAACACTCATATCTACCCCCTCCGGTACTGAGAGAAGCTAGTACCATAATACACTTTTGAGAACTCTTGCAAATAATCTAAAGTCAACATGGGAGTAGTGTAACTTTGGAGGGGGGGGGGATTCTTGTTGTACCATGGGTCCTCTTTCAGGATTTGCCTGCTTGTGGAAAATGCAGGTATAAAATATTGAGACGAGGCAGCTGTTTTCAAAACAACACGCGTCTTTATTGAACTGTGAACCAAAGAACCAGGCTCAACAGGATCCAATTTATACTATTGCAAAACCACACCCACCTCAAACAACAACCAATAACAAGTAGGCAGCCAGAATCCTTCATTTGCATGAACTATATACTGGGGTCAGTTGGGGCCGGAGCGCACTGGAGCCTAGCTCCAGGAGTGAGAAGCCTGGGGGGCGGGCACATGACCAAGCCCCGCCCCTGCTCCCAGCGAGCTAGGAAGGGCGAGGGGTGCTCTGCTGGGCTTCTCCAGCTGGCCTGCTGCAGCAGGCCAGCCTGAGAAGCCCCGATTAAGTATTTAAATGCCTCCCCTCACCGCCGCCCCCCTGCACCCTTTCTAGCTCCCTTGCCTCTGCGAGTGAGCTAGGAAGGGTGGGGAGCGCTCCACCAGGCTTCTCCAGCTGGTCTGCTGCAGCGGCCAAGCTGGAAAAGCCCCAAGGAAGCATTTAAATGCCTGCCCTCGCCTGCCTTTGTAATTCCAAGGGATCCCCAAGTTCCACCTGGAGGCTGGCACCCCTATGCAGAAAACGTCCCTCTCATATGTTACATAACAGACCTAAGCTAATTCAGTAAGTGCAATTTACTTGCCCTTTCATTCTCCCTCCTTGATTTTAATGTATGAAACTATCCTAGGCTTAGAGTGCATTCACCTGAGTATGGGTTGATTAACCTGAGGGTGGGTTGGTTAATTTAGGAAATGCTTATCCTACAAATCCTACAAATTAATGACCTTCAAAACATCCTATCTTTAACAGCCTTGCTCAGGTAGGGTTGCCAGGTCTGGGTTGGAAAATACCTGGAGACTTCGGGGGTGGATCCAGGAGAGGGTGGGGTTTGGGGAGGGGAGGGTATGGTACAATGCCATGGAGTCCACCCTCCAAAGCAGCCATTTTCTCCAGGGGAGCTGATCTCTGTTTGGTGGAGATCAGTTGTAAAAGTGGGAGATCCCCAGGCTCCACCTGGAGGATGACAACCCTAGGCTCAGGTCTTATAAACCAAGGGCTGTGGCTTCCTTGGTTCAATTCAAATCATGTTGGGCCTTCCTCTGTTCCTGATGCCTTCAACTTTTCCTAACATTATTGTATTTTTCAGAACAATGTTCTTCAGATATCTGAAGGAATGTGTATACACATGAAAGCTTATACCTTGAATAAACTTTGTTGGTCTTAAAAGTGCCACTGGACTCAAACTTTGTTCTGCTGCTTCAGACCACTTTCCCATCTGTCTTTCCCAGTGACTCGTGTCTTCTCTTGTGACCAAAGTACAATAGACTTAGTTTGGTCATTTTAGCTTCCAGGGAGAGCTCAGGCTTGATTTGATCTAGAACCCACTTACTCTACCAGTACGCTGATGACAACCAGCTCTATCTGATGCTGGGCGGCCAATCAGACTCCAGACTGGAAGATCTGGACCATGCATTGCAAGTCGTGGCTGGTTGGCTTAGACTGAGCTGGCTGAAGCTGAACCTGGTGAAGACAGAGGTCCTGTGCCTGAGTCGGGGCAGCCCGGGGGTGGGGGTCCCACTCCCGGCCTTCGGTAAGGCACAATTGGTGCCAGTGCTGGAGGTTAGGAGTTTGGGAGTGCTTCTGGATACCTCCTTAACGATGGAGGCCCAGGTAGCAGCCACTGCTAAGTCAGCCTTTTACCATCTTCGGCTGCTTCGGCAGTTGGTTCCCTTCCTCGGCCACGAGGACCTGGCTACAGTGATCCATGCGATGGTCACCTCAAGACTAGACTACTGTAATGTTCTGTACATGGGGCTGCCCTTGTCACAGATCCAGAAGCTGCAGCTAGTGCAGAACGCTGCGGCCAGGCTCCTGATGGGTCTCCCTAAATGGGAGCACATTCGGCCTGAGTTGAAGGCACTGCACTGGCTGTCAATAGAATACCGAATCCACTTCAAGGTGCTGGTACTTACCTTTAAAGCCCTATATGGCCAGGGTCCGACATACCTGAGGGACCACCTTTCCCCATATATACCCCAGAGACCACTATGGTCGGGGTCGCAACACCGCTTGGCCATTCCAGGCTCCAAGGACGCCAGGCTTGCAGCCACCAGGACCAGGTCTTTCTCAGTGGCGGCTCCCTACTGGTGGAATGAGCTCCCAGAAGAGATCAGGGCCCTGCGGGACCCCTTACACTTCTGCAGGGCCTGCAAGATGGAGCTCTTTCACCAGGCCTTCAATTAGGAGCTGCCACACTACCAACACCACAATTATTAACATCTGTGGCTGTGGGTCGGCCCTGGCCTGGAGATTGACCCACACCATCACGCAAGCCTGAAGATCAACAATCCGGCAGAAACTGTTGGACATCATACAGCATGCCATCTTTATTGCTGGAAGATGATTATTATTACTAGCACTTTTTAAAAAATTGCGATTGTTTTAATGTTTAAAGGTTTTTTGTATATGGTTTTATGGTACTGGTTACCGATCTATGTAAGCCACCCTGAGCCTGTTTGTGGGGAGGGCGGGATATAAATAAAACTAATAAATAATAAATAAATACTCATCTTTTTGGCTGTCCATGGTTTCTGTAAAACTCTCCTCCAACACCACATTAACTTGCTTCCAGTCAGCTTTCTTCATTGTCCAAACGTAAAGTTTTCTTGGTGCTGGGGGGGGGGGGGGGGTTCCTAGTGTCCTGGCCCCACTGGCGGACCTCCTGAGGGCACCTAGTGTTTTTGGCCACTGTGTGACAGAGTGTTGGACTGGATGGGCCACTGGCCTGATCCAGCATTGGCTTCTCTTATGTTCTTAATTCCCATTCTAAATCCATTGAATTCAGAACAGCAAGGAAGGAGAGGCATTTGTAATGCAAATGAATCCTTCTGGTTTTAGTTTTTTATGACAAAATCAATTGAAACTAGAGACATTTTAAGCCTCAGGTGTGAAAGAACATGAACAATGTCCCCAGCCCTGGAGGGAAAAGGATTTGTATGTCAAGCCCAGAAAGAGGATATTGCACAACTGTTTTAATGAATGCATCAATGTATTAAAAGGCTCTTCTGTGTTTTCTGTTTTTACAGTTATGGTCACCTGTGGCAGCAGAAAAGAGCAAGAGCCCAGTAGCACTTTAAAGACTAACAAAATCTGTGGCAGTTTATGAGTTTTATGAGCTCATCTCCTGCCACAATTTTTGTTAGTTTTTAAGCTGCTACTGGACTCTTTTCTGCTGCTACAGACAGATTAACATGGCTACTCATCTTGGTCACATACGGGTTAATAAATTAGTCAGCCCTGCAAGGAAAAGAAGTACCTGGGATAAAGGGCCAATTTCCTACAGCTAAAGTCTGGGGTGGGGTCCGTTAATGGATAGTGACAAACCCTTTCCCTCACTAAGTGTCAATTAAAGCACAATGTATATTTTGTGCACATACCAAATTGCATGTTCTTCCTGTATTTGGATTGGGGTTGGCTTCAGCTGTTGACAAAATAGATGATGGCCTTTATATTCTTGTTAGGTCGGGCAGAGATAAGAAAAAGGGGCGGGAGAGCAGCTTGGTTCTCTTGCATGAAATGTTGGTTTGGCAAAGATAAGTCTTTAACAGGATTACATTTCCATTAAAGACAATGGGTTGGGGCCTATGTAGCATCAGTGGAAGGCACCAGCAGAGACAGATCATCCCTAATTTCTCCACAGAGGTCACCTGGGACGGAGGGCCCAAAAGGCAATACTGAAACTTGGATTACAGCCATGCAATATAGCTGGCTGAAGCAAAGAGAAGGGAGTGGGTGAAACTGCCCCTCCAGCCTTTTGCGTACCTGTGGGGTTGCCAGATCCAGGCTGGGAAAACCCCTGGAGATTTGGGGATGGAGCCTAGGGCAGGAACTTCAGTGGGGTACAATACCATACAGTCTGCCCTCCAAAGTATCCATTTTCTCCAGGAGAACTGAACTCTGGAGTTGAGCTGTGATTCTGGAGGTATCCCCAGATCCCACCCAGAGGCTGGCATCCCTAACTCTTGCACCTGAGGAAGCCAGTTTGGTGTAGTGGTTAAGTGCATGGACTCTAATCTCGGAGAGCCAGAGCTCCGCTCCTCCACTTGTGCCTGCTGGATGATCTTGGGCAAGCTGCAGTTCTGGCACAGCTGTTCTTGAAAAAAAAAGAGCAGTTTCTGTCAGAGCTCTCTCAGCCCCACCTACCTCCCAGGGTGTCTGTTGTGGGGACGGGAAGGGAAAGGAGTTTGTAAGCCACTCTGAGACTCCCTTGGGTAGTGAAGGGGGGTGGCGTGTAAATCCAATCTCTTCCCTTCTTTTTTTTTTTGTTCTTTGCACAGGAGTATAGGAAGCATAGGATCCAGCCCATAGAAACCAGTTTTATAGAAGTGCAACCCATTTGAAACGTTGACATGGCAAGTTTGGTTTTTGAAAAATCTCACGTTGCATTCAGGTTTCTGCAGAATTTCTTTTTCCAATTCAACCTTATTTCTGATTTCCTTTGCTGCTGTGATGTTTCCGTGCCAAAACGTTTTTCAGAAATCCTGCACCATTCGCCACGGAAAATGCAACCGACTCCCTTTGATGCATCCACCCCTTAAAAAAAAAAAAAGTCTCCCAACGTTCTAAAAATGGTTCTCGTCGACCGCAGGGCTGTGGTCAGGTTTCTTTAAAACAAACCAAAAAAAAAAGGGCTTCCAAGCTGGGGTTTATTATGCATGGCTACAGTCTCCTTCCCAGTTTTTGCTGTTTCTGTATTTTTAGGATGCAAGAACAGGCCATGGCAATATTAAACTTTCAAGCTTTCAAACTATTTCTGCACAGAAATGTTTCTTCTTGCCTGGAACCCCCCCCCCCCCCCCGCCCCCCCCCCCCGTACTATAATAGCACATCACCAACAGGGGGGGAAAAAGGAAAAGGTTTTCAAAGTGTTCTTTAACACAAGATCACTCTCTCATTTTGTCTTTCAGCTGTATTTTTGGAATACCACGGGAATGCAGCCGGTTGGAGTGTTTTTAAAGTTTTTTTCTCAAGTACTATCCTTGCTGCTATACCTTGGGGGTATGTGGCCATTGCAGTTGCTTCTCTGTAGCCCATTTTGTTATGTTGATATCAGGGGAAAGGTACACCCCCCTTCTATCTCTACAGCAACAAGAATGGCTAGGGACTTACTTTTTAAAAAGAAATGATAGCTGGGAATTCAGGGGAGCTGGTAGCTCACTGCAATAGACAAAGTTATGCTGCTGTAATGATTTAGCATCATCAATTTTTAAAAAAAGAGCAAAAAAAGCCCTCTGATGGCTCTGGGGGGACGGGGGGGGGGAGAAATGGTCACCTCAGTGGGCTGAAGCAAGAAAAATGGCAAGGGGAAAAATTCAAAGAAAAAAAAAAAGACCTGACCCTGAATGAGTGAGGTAAACAAAAAGGTTGAGAGAAGTCAACATCAACAAAATACAAAAAGGAATACAGAAATCGAAAAAGTCACACAAAAATTTTAATAGAATACAAAACATTAAAAGCAGAGCGTTAAAACAGTGGCAAGAAAAATGGCACCAGTAGAAGTAGGACCTTCAGAAATGAAATGTGTCACTTCCTGTCCACATGGCATCCATTCCTTGGAATTCTTTCCAAGGAGATCATATCAAACTAGATTTGAGAAAGACAGCATCAAAGGATGAGAAAATCTGGAAGGTGGATGATTAGGAGACAACATCACATGAGTGCTTCAAAGCCCTCTGACTGCAGTTTGGGGACCAAACAAGATCAAGAGTTCCATCATGCAGAGCAACCTGTTTTGTGCTACGATTGTCAGTCTCCAGTTGGGATCTAGAATCCTCCAGAACTACAACTGATCTGCCAACTACAAAGTTCTGTTCCCCTGCAGAATATGGTGGCTTCAAAAGGTGGACTTGGTGGCACCACACCCCTGCTGAGCAACCTCCCCTTCACAAAGTCTGCCCTCCCCCAGCGCTGCCCCCCAAATCTCCAGGAATTTCCCATGCCAGAATTGGTAACCCTAACTGGGGGAGAGGCAGAGTCTTTTGTATTGCTCTGTGCTATGCTGTGAACAGAGAAAACAGTGGAAGGGGGCGTTCAGACTCTTCAAAAATGGATCAAATGTGCGCATTCAGACAGCATCAGCTGTCTCCCGTCCCCAGCTGTTGCTTTCCGGAGCAAACCGTAGTACTTTGTCACCAGGTCCCAAGTGGTGCTTTCTCAGCTCTCCCGGTTGAAAGCGCAGTTTCCCCTGTGTGATCACTCCAGTGTTGTCGAGCCACTTCCGAGTCTTTAACACCCCCCCACTGTGGAAGCCAGAGGCTTCCGCTTTTCACCCACCATTTTTATTTTGTGTCAGTGATATGTGCATAAGCGCTGCTCCGCTCCCGTGTCTATTAAAACATGGCCACTAATTTTGAGTTCGGGATCCCAAGGAGGCCAGTTTCAGGTGAAAAGTTTGAAGGGACGTGTTCTGTCACAGCGGTGAAATCACAGTGCTTGTGGAACTGTGACAGGATTTGCTCTACTGCTTTTGCGCATATGCAAGGGTGTAGTTTTTCAAATCTCCAGATAAGCGGCTATGCGCATGTGCAAACCTGGGCGGGGGGGGGAACCCTGACATACAGCACGCCGTCTGAACACACCCAAAGACTGGCTTTTTCCTGGCTCCCCTACAAAAACTAGTAGAAATGGAGACAAGTCCGGACCCATCCCCTAACACCCAAGGACAGGAAAGGGGTCTTGCCCAGTCTTATCAAACATGAATTTAAGGATCTCTTGTGCTCTTTGTGGCATTTAAAGAGTTCCCTCATTTTGTTCTGGGTTTCAGAGGAATGATTGGCAGGGCTAACGATACAGTTGCCATTGACAGTCATAGAGTAGGGTTGCCAATTCTTGGTTGAGAAATACCTGGAGATTTTAGGGGTGGTGCCTGGGGTTGCTTGGGTTTGTGGAGGGGCGGGACCTCAGTGGGGTATAATGCCACAGAGTCTAACTTTCAAAGCAGCCATTTTCTTAGGCTTGCCAGGCTCCAGGTGGGGTCTGGAGATCTCCGACTATTACATTTGTTCTCCAGGCTACAGAGATAAGTTCCACTGATGAAAATGGCTGCTTTGGACGGTGAACTGTATGGCACTGTACTCTGTGGCGGTCCCTCCCCTCCTCCAACCCCACCTCCTTTGGCTCCACCCTCAAAATCTCCAGGTAATTCCCAACCCAGAGCTGGCAACTCAACATTTTCTTCAGGGGAACTGATCTCTGTCACCTGGAGACCAGTTGTAACACAGGGAGATCTCCAGCTACCACCTGGAGACTGGCAACCTTAGTCGTAGTCATTGACCTCTGTAGGGTTTGCTCTTTCACTGCATTTACAGTGATTGTGTGAACCATTTGTGGAGCTATAACCAGGTCAAAGTGGAATCTCCGATTGACAGTTGTAAGGCCTAAGGTGCATTTCTTAGCAATCTTTCCTGACCTGGGGAAAGCAGACACTTTCATTAAGTGCCTAAATGAGTTCAGTTGTTGACTGTTAAAAATCTGGCATAAGGGCAACAGAGTCTTTCCCCTGGAATGCTTGCTTACCTAAGGGAGATGCAAGCCCTGTGCTGTTCACAATTCTAATGCAATATCTCACCGGCGCGGCTGCTAAACTCAGCATATTTTCTAATCAAAAGGCTCTTCAATGGTTGTAAACAAGCTCCACAGTTTCCCCCTCTATTTGCTTATGTGATGTTATTTCCTTTATAGCGCTGTGCTCTCGCCATTAGACTAAAGTATTTGTGCCCACGTTGTTTGACGTACCATGTCATATTTGCTTGTGGCTCTATTTTAGTGAAAAGTTTGCATTTAAAGATGTTAAGTTCTTGCATGAATACTTCAAAAAATTTACCTGGCAAGAAAGCCCCTAGTATTTTAGAAGCCTAGGCTGGATTTACTTACGCCTCGGGGTATTTTTGTAACCTTTTGGTTGTTGTTCTTGGGAAATATTAATTTGGGATAGATAAAAAAACATCACCAAGGCAGGGCTTAAAATATTTGAGGATAAACCTATAGCCTGATCCTTCAGTCTCTGTTTAGATCTCCTGCAATGGGAAATACTGTTTTAAGTAACTACCCCCTTCCCTGAAGTGTTTACATTCCAAACAAAACAGCACCTTGTTCAAATGTGAAAGAGAGGCATTTAGATGAGTCCGGGCTTCCTTGGCCCAGAGCTACGACTGCTGTCCAAAGTAGGAGCTCTCCGTTTCCTCCTGTTCTCTTCCATGTAATGGTTAGTAAGCCAAAGTATGTGATGTAACATCATCGAATTGTGAGTTTTTCAGCCTAATCCCAATGACGTTTGGTTAGTTCTGGTCTAACTATGTGGGCTCCGTTCACCTTTATGCAAAAATTGCTAAACATGCTGGCTTAGATTCAAACTATGGCGGCAGAAGACATTTCTGCCAACAGGAAAAGAGGAACAATATTGTGGAGATTCTCCTGGTAGTATCCTCTGAAGTGTGGTGGGCAGAGGGTAAGCTTACCTGCTCTGCTTCTGATGATCATCCTTCAGTCCTGCTTTGTAGCCAGCACACAGGGGACTTTGGTAGCTTCAACAACATGGCTGCTTCCTGCTGGGAGAGAAGACTTGCAGAGAGGGAACACTGAGGCATGATGCATTTGCATTTATTTATCTGTATCCTGCTTTTCTCCCCACAGTCGAGACTCCAAGTGGCTTAGAACATTCTCCCCTCCTCCATTTTCTCACAACAACAACCCTGTGAGAAAGGCCAGGCTGAGAGTTCGCAAGGGGCCCAAGGTCACCCAGGAATTGAGGATTCAAACTCAAGTTTCCCAGGGTCCCATTCTGCCACTCTATCCACTACACCATACTAAGGACCAAACTATACAAGATGTTCTTAAGTGAGCTCCCTTTCCCCACAGCCACTGCAGAGAACATTGTTTTAAAAATATGCAAGTGCCCAATTCGGTTTAGGACCTGTGAGGAGGAATGCAGGGGAAGGAAAGGCTCCTGCCTTCCCCCCCTGCACTGTTTTCCTGAGCAGAAACTGCTCCAGGGACCATTTTGGCACTCCCCTTGCACAGGATATAACATCAAAAACAACCACTGTGAAATACAGTGCTATTATAAAGGCAAAAGTAAAAATGGTTATATATACTCAAATACTATAGTAATTTATTAGTTATTTCCAATTTTCCATATGAGGCATTCAGTACAAAAATATAGTTATTTCCATCCAGTATCAAAGAGGCATACAGAAAACCCGCATAAGAGAAAAGTCCAAGGAAAATGTATAAGTAGAATTAAACATAATCTGCACAATGTCAAAAGCGCAAATGAGATGGGGCTTCTGGTTGACTCCCACGTTTTGGCGATCCGGTCCCTTCTTCAGTAAAGGAAACAGGCAGAGTACTTACAAGGAATCATAGGCTACCTAGTAGCACCATTAATTACTTAAATTGCAATACTTAGAAATCATCCATTAGCAAAAAACCTCACCCAACAAACAGTCAAGGTCAAGGACTTTCTCCACTCTAAATCGTATAATTCTCTAAGGGGACATGCACTCACAATCTCTCTTGTTGGTGAGGACATTCATATTACTAACAATATTTATCAGGGGTAAAAGACAAATGGAAAGCAGCTGCTTAACACTCATACACTCTCTCTTAAAGAAACCTCATCTATTAGTATTACATTACATTTAGACTCCCTAAAAAGATATATAGAAAAAGAGGAACCATTAAATGAATACTTGTTGTTGTTACTATATTCAATTGGCACCCCCACCCTATCCCACGTGGGCTCAGGGCGGCTTACAACATAAAACCCATAAATAATCCATAAAACATTGTTTTGCCTCCCTTCAGCACTCAGTTAACTTTTCGGTCGCTATTTCCTTGGGTTTTCTGAGCGTGCTTTTGTGCTGGTTTTTCCTTTGCTTTGCTTCCAAGACTTCCTTGGATTTCCCCCCTGCTTCTTTCCTGCCCCTCAAAGGCTACTCCACTGCTTACATTGAGTTCGTTCCTCCCACTCTGCACTTCCTGCCATTCTCCCCCCCTTCATTGGTGTACAAGCTCCATTTCCCCCTCATTTTTAAATTCTTATTTTTTTTGACAAGTAGTGTGGGACTATTGCTAGTCTTGGATCACTGAATAAAAAAAAATTAAAATGAGGGGGGGACTTTAAAAGGAGCTGTGTGAGGTTTAGTTCCCTGCTGGTATTGACTTGAAAGGGGGATGAGAGAGGAGGTGAACGGCACCGTCACCAGTGCCCCCTCCAAAAAAGGATTTCAGTGCTGCATGCACACAAAATAAGGGGGGTGGGATTTTCAGCACAGAATGAAATTGACATGTAAAGAGAGAGGGAGAGACACTGGGATGGGTAGCCTAGAACTTTGAAAACATTTTTTTCCTTTAAGGCATTAGTGAACAAAGTTCATAGTGGACATCTTCTGCTGCAGTTTCTTTCTGTTTGGAGGCCTATGGACACTATCTATGTATGGAGTTACAGAGGAGCTTGCTGTTGGAGGGAGGGCTATAAGTCAAATATGAAAGAGAGAGAGCACCACCCATCCCTGGCTTGCCTGAGAGTACAAATCTGTAATTTTATTGTAGCCTGAAAACCTTCAAGGATTCATTTTTCAATAACATAATATCAATTTTCAGTCAAAGGTGCCCATTATGCATACATATTTATATCCGCATACCTGTGAAATGTGCAGTAGAGTAGCAATTTTGGCAAGTTTTGTTTCACCTTGTGGTCTTCGTTTTTTTTTAAGCAGGGTACTTTATGAAAAACACCATTTGTGTTTTGTCCTTTTTCAGTTGTCTTGGCTGATTTGACCAAAATGTTTTAGTCAAGACTGACCAAATAAAGGCCAATTCACACCAGTTCTGTTCCCTTTATATTCAAACCATTATAATTGTTCAATTGGACGTAGGTCTTTTCAGATTTTACAGTCAAGTGTCCCGGGAACTTTCCAACAGTGGGTGTGCGTGCGTTTTGCCATCAAGTCACAGCTGATTTATGGCAACCCCGTAGGGTTTTCAAGGCAAGATATGTTCAGAGGTGGTTTGCCATTACCTGGCTGTACATCATGACCCTGGACTTCCTTGGTGGTCTCCCATCCAAATACTGACCTTCCAAGATCTGACGCAATTGGCCTAGCCTGGGCTATCCAGGCCAACAATATGTAGAACCTCCTGATACTCATCGTCACCATGACGGTATGTGAACAGATGTAACACATGTATTTACCATGTGTTTACAGCCTTCGTACACATGAACACAACCCCTGAAAAATCTAGAGGTCAGGTAGTGTGTACTAGAGCTTCATATCTATACAACTAAATATGCACATTACCCCTGTCCACACAACACGACAACCAGACATATAGGGAGGGTCTACAGGAAGTTGATAGGTTCCTAGCATGCAAAGTTGTGGTGCCTGAAAAGATCTTTAGCATGTTTTAGAAACATGCATGCACAATTATGGGGTCTGACCTGATTTGATCAAAATGCCAAGACTGGGTGTCTTAGGGTTGCCAATCTCTAGATGAGGCTTGGAAATCTTATGGAATTGTAACTGACCTCCAGACAACAGATACCAGCTCCCCTAGAGAAAACACCAGCTTCAGAGAATGTACTTTATGGTATTATACCCTGCTGAATCCTTCCCATAATCTCACCCTTCTCAGGATTCACCCCCAAATCTCCAGGGATTTCCCAACCCAGAATTGGCAACCTTACTTCCCAATTAGTTTATTTCAGGCAGAACTACTGGTGGCCCACCAGCAGGGTATCTCCTATACTGTATTATTACAAATAATCTTTAATTAAAACTGAGTTTTAAAAAATTAAACTGAATTGTGTGCATGTGTTTGTGTGTGTAAAGGGCCATCGAGTCCCACCTGGCTTATGGCGACCCCAGCAAGAGACTTTCAAGGCAAGTGAAAAGCAGTGGTGGTTTGCCATTGCCTTCCTCTACAGAATCTTCCTTGATTGCCTCCGATCCAAGTACCAACCCTACTTACCTTTTGAGATCTGACAGGATTGGGCTATACCATGCCACCCACCTCCCAATTTTTCTTTTTACATATAGCCTTTTTTTTCTGTCAGAGATTTTGAGGCCTGTAAAAATCTAGGAGGCTTTAGACACCCACTTTGTCTGCATTTTGGTACATCCAGCCCAGTTAATGAGGATTTGCTTCAAAGCCCAGCTACCTCCCAATTTTCCAGTAAATGTCAACTTTTTGCTATGCCACCAGGAAGGTTTCTGGCAGTTTGTCATCTGTGGCATAACAAAACGTCAGCGTGTTTGAGTTCACAGTGAAAGAAAAACTAAACACAATCCCGTTGACTGCATGTAAAAAATAACAACAAAACCCTCAGCTTGCCTCCATTGAGTGATGGAATTGTGAACAATGCACATTCACGCAGAAATCAGCCATTAGCAGTCACTGAAGGACCAAAAATTGTCTGAATAAATGGAAGGTTTGTGACCATAGGCACGCAACAAGGTATGCATTAAGAACACTACAAAAATAGTTATTAAAGGCAGATTGAAATAAAAATCAACTGGATCAAGGGTGTCACCGAAATTTCACGTTTTCGTTAGAATGCACCTGAACATCTCAAAAGGAAAATATAGGGGGAATGCATCCAGTAATCACAGAACCGGAGATTCGCCTGGCATTCATAACATATATTATCTCACAAAAACAAGCCATAAA
Source organism: Lepidodactylus listeri (assembly GCA_029233225.1). NCBI lineage: Eukaryota > Metazoa > Chordata > Lepidosauria > Squamata > Gekkonidae > Lepidodactylus > Lepidodactylus listeri. Next base: position 19,839,417 of record JARCFY010000009.1, read on the forward strand.
ATATACTTATCTAGTGTTCTGCACGAGTGTCAAATAAGGAGAATTTCAATTTAGTGCAAAGACACATAATCATTTCAAGGACAAAAGGGGGGGATTAGTGGTTTTTTTCATTTAAAAGACCTTGCGAAGTCACACAGTTAAGTTGCTAGGCTCCAATTGGTTGCTTAGAAGCTAAGACACTCTTTAAATTCTCTCAGGGTACCATTTTGGGTTCAGATCTTGGAGAACTGAGGTGCCGAGGAGGCAGGAAACATCCCTAATGATTTTAAGATCATTCCCTGCAGTGCTGCAAACCAGGTAGGTGACACATGCTTTCTTTGAAAAAGGGGAGTTTGTGAGAGGGCACATAATATGTTTGCTCCTACCTCTAATAAAAGGATATGGTTTACTTGCAGCTTTCTGAGTTTAGCCTGGTAGCAAAAATTGAGTTCGGGGTGGGGGTGGAGGGGGGAAGGCAGTCAATTTTGTGGCTGAAGATTAACAGCAATTAGAATTCTGTTGCTACCAACAGAATTCTGAGGCAAAGATGCCACTTGGGGAATTCATAATATCTTTCCCATGTTTCTATGACATTTTCTGCCCAACAGGCATACATTCAACAGGTTCAGCTCATCCTAGCCAAGAGGCACAGTGATGGGGAAATGTTGCTTTTTCCAGATTTCTGATAGTCATGCAACAGCCACAAAAATACTAGGCTTCTCAGAGGATGCAGGTAGCCGAGCTGGTCCGAAGAGAAATATATAAACAGAAGCCACAGAGGACCTTTTATTGTATATAAAATGCCATCAAGTCACTGCTGACTTAAGGCAACCCTAGCCAAGGGTCTACAGCAACTGGGTAAACATATACACATAGGGTTATGTGGGAATGGGTAAGGGGGGGGACTTACTTCAAGAAACACTCAATTTAGAGACAGGGAATTTACCACCTGGAGCTTTAACCAATCTGGTTTTGTGGCTGTTCCTTCCTCAGCAAGTTAGCATCATGAGCATGAACTCTTTTTTCCCATTAAGTTGCAGCTGACGTATGGGAACTCTGTGGTATTTTCAAGGCAAGGTTGTTCATAGGTAGTTTCCCATTGTCTGCCTCAGTGTAGTGACCCTGGACTTCCTTGGCGGTCTCCCATCTACACATTAACCAGGGCTGACCCTGCTTAGCTTCCTGGCTCTGATGAGGTCAAGCAAGCCTGGGCCATCCAGATCAAGGCACATGCAGGGCTGGTTCATTCATTAGAAGAGGTTAGGCGCAGCCCAGTGAGGACACACATTCGGCCTACCGCCCTGTCCCCTCCCTTGCCAAAAGCCCGCCCCCTTGAAGCCAAGCACTCGGGAGTCGGGACTGAAAGGGAGCCCGTGCGATGATGCACGAGGTCAGTTGTGTCCTTCTGCTGTTTCCGGCCACCCTCCCCCTCCCTCTCCAAAAGCCTGACCCCTTGAAGCTGCATGGTATTCGAGCACTCAGGAGTCAGGATTGGAAGGGAGCACGTGTGGCGGTGCATGAGGTCACTCACGTCCTTCTGCTGCCTACCACCCCGCCCCCTCCCTTGCCAAAAGCCCACCCTCTTGAAGCCGTGCGGCATCCGAGCACTCAGGAGTCAGGACTGGAAGGGAGCACGTGTGGTACATGAAGTCGGTCGCATCTTTCCTTTGTTGCCGCCCACTGCCCAAAGGACTCCACATTTGGCCCTCCTGCAGGCACAGTGCAGTTTGCCGCTCACGTGCCTCGACACTGTTTTCGGACAACCAAAAGCCTGAACAAAGCACTGTCTGCACACACACAGCCAGATTCGAGCTGCAACTGCAAGGCGTGTGGGGCCAGGGGTGGTCGGTTGGTTGCCGCCTTGCTGGGGAGCAACGGGGCTGGGGCGGCTGCAGCAATCAAGTCAAGGGTGGTGGGGCGGGAGACTGGCTGCTGGTGGTGGTGGCAAGCAGAGCGGAGGCCTGGGGAGGAGGGGCTGCTGCTGAGATGAGGTGAGGACTAGGAGTCAAGTGGCACTGCTGCTAGAGCAGCGAGGTCAGTGGCTGGAGGCGGCAGGATCCTGCTGCTTGCCCACGCCCCTGGGTCTCCCCCCACCTGCTGCCCCCTGCCTGGCTGTCTCCCAGTCCCATCCTCCCAGGCCCGGCTAAATCACCCAGCGCCCTCCCAAGTTCCGGGGATGCTCTCTTTCCCCTCTGCAGGGTAGGTGGGAGGGGAAAGCCCAGGCCCGGCAGGTAGAGGCATGGCGGTGGATGCACCCCCCACCCCTTGGCCATCTTGTTCTTTCTCCTCCCCCGGCCTTAGCCATGCCTGCGCCCAGCCTAGGCACTGCTGCCTGCCAGGGGCGGAGGGGCCCCCTGCGTACATGCAGTGCGCAAGTCATAACTGGAGCCAATTTGCACCCCAAAGCCTTGTGGTACACGGCCCACCCCCAGCCAATCCCCAAGTCGGAGCGCATCCTGGGCACCCTCCTGGTTGTGGAACCCCCAGGAGCAGGGGTAGGTAGGTAGGGCAGGGGGCTGAGTGCACAGGGCAGGCCTCTCTGGACAGGCACAGGGGGGAGGGGGAATCTCAGGAGGTATAGTCCCACTCGCTACAAAGCACCCACCATGAGCATGTGCAGAGCACCACGTCAGAGGCCCTACTTGGGCTGACTTTTCCATTCAGTTCTGCTCTAAAGCAGAGGAACCTGGAGGGAAACAGAGCCTGGTGGCCTCTGAGCATGTGCAGAAGGCCTTGGAAGGGCCTGCTGTGAGTATAAGCTAAGGAGTGCTTTTCCTTGGCAACCCTTTTTTGGACTTTTCATAAAGGAGTGAAGGGCCTCTGAGCATGTGCAGCTTCCCCCCCCCCCCCAACAGGCAGGAAAACAGGAGGTGTGTGTGTGTGTGGGTTTGTGTGATGCTGCCCCAGTGAAAGATAATCATCAAGCTTCTCTCCCCCCCCCCCCCCCCATTTGCCCTTTGACAACAAGCAGCTTTCTTAAGTCAATGCATCTTATGCCCATGAGTGGCTATTAGAAGAAGAAGAAGAAGAGATTGGATTTATATCCTACCTTTCACTCACTTGGTGTCTCAGAGTGGCTTACAAATTCCTTTCCCTTCCCCTCCCCACAACAGATACCCTGTGAGGTAGGTGGGGCTGAGAGAGCTCTGAGACAACTGTCCTTGAGAGAACAGCTGTGCCAGAGCTATGGCTTGCCCAAGGTCATCCAGCAGGTGCAAGTGGAGGAGTGGGGAATCAAACCCGGTTCTCCCAGATTAGAGTCCATGCACTTAACCACTACACCAAACTGGCTCTACACCAAATTAGCCACTAGGTATAGAAGAGGTTGGACTAGATGACCCTGGAGATCCCATCTAACGTTGTGATTCTATGAACACTAAGTCTGGGTCAGTGATGCTCTGTCTTCTTGATGCATGGGGAGCAACAGTGGGAGGGCTTCTGGAGTTCTGGCCCTGCTGGTGGACCATCTGGTGGCCCCTGGGCTTTGGCCACTGGGTGGGACAAAGGCAGCCCCATGTAGAGAGCGTTACAGTAGTCCAATCTTGAGGTGACCAAAGCATGGATCACCGTAGCCAGTTCGTTGTGTTCAAGGAATGTTAGTCATACTGAACAAATGACACTGATCGTACATTTTGTCAGTGTCATCAAACCACCAGATACTGAGATGTCTGAGCCTGATGTTACGGTAAGAGAACATTTCTTGGGATTTGTTCCGCTAAAGGAGACTACCGATGCCTTTATGACAGAAACTCTTCTTGGACTGCTTGAGCAAATGGGATTACCACTTGAGAATCTGCGTGGTCAAGGTTATGATAATGGGAGTAACATGAGAGGTAAAGAACATGGAGTACAAAAGAGAGTCCTGGATATAAATCCATGTGCTTTCTTCGTGCCCTGCAGCACACACTCTTTAAACCTGATAGTCAATGATGCTGCTAAGTGTTGCCTGGAAGCAACAAGTTTCTTCATGTTGGTCCAGCAGATCTATAATTATTTCTCTGCATCAGCTCATTGTTGGCAAATTCTAACTAGCCATGTACCAGCCATTACTGTTAAGCCACTGAGTCAAACCAGATGGGAGAGTCAGACTGATGCTCTGAAACTGCTGAGAGATCATCTTGGTAGAATATATGATGCTTTAATGGAGATCTTTAATGACCCAAGACTACAAAAATCACCCACAAGTGATACTCGAGTTGAAGCTAAGGCTCTTGCTGATTCAAATAGTAAGTTCAAGTTTGTAGTATCCCCTGTTACATGGCACAACATCCTTTTTGAAATTAATCAGACAAGCAAGCTACTACAAAAAAAGGAAGCTGATTTAAATTTAGCTCCAAGCAGATTACAAGTAACCAAGAACTATCTTGTGGAGTCTAGGTGTGATGAGGGTTTTGAAAAAGTTTTGGTAGCTGCTACTGAAATTGCATGACAACTAGGTATACTACTAAACTTTGAGACAGAACAATGACAAAGGAGAAAGAAAAAACAGACCCCAAAAGAGGCACCACAACATCCAAAGCAAAAATTCAAAGTGAATTTCTATTATACTGTTTTAGATGTGGCCATACAATCAGTTGAAGAGAGATTCCAACAACTACAACACTATAATTCCCTCTTTGGCTTCCTGTATGATATGTACAGTATTAACAAAAAATGCTCAGAAGATGTACAGAAGGCCTGCAAGAATTTGGAACAAGCATTGATGCATGATGGAAACAAAGATATTAATGCTGAAGATCTGTGTGGTGAACTGCAAGCAGTAGCTCGAAGACTTCCACAGTCTATGCCACCACAAAGAGTACTTCTCTTCATACTTCAACAAAACCTCCAAGATAGTGTGCCTAATGTTTCTGTTGCTCTAAGGATCCTTCTCACACTTCCAGTGTCGGTGGCAAGTGGTGAACGCAGTTTCTCAAAACTCAAACTTATAAAAACACACATATGCTCGACAATGCTGCAAAAGAGACTACTTGGCTTGGCAACGATTTCAGTTGAACATGCTGAAGCATCAGTGCTTGACCTGAAGGAATTGGTGGCAACATTTGCTAAAGAAAAGGAACGCAAAATGAGATTCTGATGTGCCTGAAATGGAAACATTAAAGAGACTTAAATTTCGACATCACAATTAACAGGGTTTTTCAAAATGCTTTGTGATTCATGCTTTTCTGTTTGAGAGATGGGATTACTTGTTCTCACATTTTTTTTTTAAAAAAGAAATTGGCCATTTCAGATTTTGTGTTTTTTATTGTTCCTAAAATGCATTTATGTTTGAAAGCATGAGGAGAGGGGGATGTTTAAACGTTCCATCTCATGCTGATGTCCTGACCTGCAACAGCCTTAGGGAGCTGATTGTGGCAAACAAATAGATTGTGTGGGTATTGGTAGGTTTGCTACTATGGGACAAGAGCAGGGGAGGAGATTGGAATTCGGGGTATAGTGCTGGGGAAGGAGGTATTAACTCTTCCTCCTGTGCTGTTTCCCCAACAGGGCACTATATTGCCTTTTCCCCCTACCAGGAAGGCAGCCCTAGGAAAGCCTCATTTCTGATCATGACAATGGTCCCAAAGAGAAGACAATGGGCCTCCAATTAGTTCCCCGCCCCTACCTCTTGAACTCCGCGACCCAAATTCACATTGCCCCATCCATAAATGTTTATTAGATCCAAATCTCATATCTGGAGTTCCAGTTATGGAATTCTAGCACCACATCGAGTTTTGCTCTGAGAGGTCCTCCATGGATTCCCTTGGCCAAGGCCTAAGAACATGATCGCTGCCCTGTCTGTGGATACCTTGAACACAAAATGGTTTGAAAAGAATTTCTCAATAGCTACATTGGTTTTAGCGAAGCACAATAATTAACTCTTAAGTATTTTTTTTCTAAAAAAGAGAATCTTGGTTTTCTCCTCCCTTTTTGCTATGTGAGATTTTGGACTTTCCCATGCGGACTTTCTTTACAGATTTCTCCTGTAGCCATTTCCCTCAGCCACAAAAGGAGAGCGCTGTCTTTCTCCTCCTCAATTAGGATGTCATTCTCATGACTGGAGGGAAACCCGTTATTACTCGTTCTCTACCTCCCCTGTGGTTTCGCAAAGCCAGGAACCTTTGTGTTAACTTGCAAAATATACAACATGACTTGCCTTGGTTTAGCACAGGAATCACTTGGCCAGCTGTACAAGCCGTGATTAACAAACTGATGTGGCTTCTCTGGTCTTGGGTGGCACATAAAGCCCGAGGCCTGGTGTTGGTAATTGAGGCCTACATGTGTACATTTATGGCTGTGCCTTCTGAGAACAAAGCCAGATTTGGTGCTTACGGTAATCACTGACAGATGTTTTGAGGATAAGTTATACCTTCAAGAAATGGACAGGGAACATTCGGCTTTCTAAAAGTTAATCACTACAGCTGAGTTGACTATAGGAACCTCTGTGTCCAGGGTCAGAGAACTTTGGAACACCAGTGCTAGGAAGTCAACACTGGGAGAAGCCTTGGTCTGTGTGCCCTGGTTTGGTGGCTCTTCAGGGTTGGTTGGCCACTGGTTGTCCACTGTGCAGGGTTGCCAACTCTGGGTCGGGAAAATCCATTTTTTCTCTGGAAGTAGTTCTGTAGTCTGGAGAATGGTTGCAATTCCATAAGAGCAGGGGTCATTTCGAGCAGGAGCTCGGGGGAGCTCAGCTCCGGGAGTTGGTGTCAGCCCCCCCCCGCGGGGGAATGCTTGCTTGTGTCATGGCTGCAGCAAAATGACCCCGTTCCCTGGAAAGGTCCTTGTTCCTCCGACCAGCCTTCTGAAGGCTTCAGCCACCACTGAAGCTATCCTCCCAGAATAGTGGTATTTCTGAGGCTTAGATTAGTAGCTGTCCCCTGTCTGCCAGCTTTCTTTCTTTCTTTCTTTCTTTCTTTCTTTCTTTCTTTCTTTCTTTCTTTCTTTCTTTCTTTCTTTCTTTCTTTCTCTCTCTCTCTCTCTCTCTCTCTCTCTCTCTCTCTCTTTTCTCTCTCTCTTTCTTTCTCTCTTTCTTTCTCTCTTGCCTTCTGACATACTTCCGGTGATGTCAGGTGGTTTAGCATATGCAAATGAGTTATGCAAATGAGTATGCTAATGAGCTCCTGCACTTTTTTTTCTACAAAATGACCCCTGCATAAGAGAATATAAGAACATAAGAGGAGCCAATGTTGGATCAGGCCAATGGCCCATCCAGTCCAACACTCTGTCACACAGTGGCCAAAAATACCAGGTGCCCTGAGGAGGTCCACCAGTAGGGGCAGGACACTAGAAGCCCTCCCACTGTTGCCCCCCTTTGAAGCACCAAGTATACAGAGCATCACTTGCCCCAGACTGAGGGATCCTATCTATACCTTGTGGCTAATAGCCACTGATGGACCTCTGCTCCATATAAGAACTTAAGAGATATCTTCAGGCCCACCTGGAGGCTGGCAGCCCTCCTACTGTGTGAAATAGGATGCTGGACTAGATGGACCACTAGTCTGATCCAGCATTATGTTTAAATTAATCATGGGGTAATTTTTGGAACATAAGTAAAGATGCACAGGTCATCAGCTTTGCAAAATAGGGTATTATTATTTAAGCAGTAAGGGGCTCCATATCTCTTTAAGTGCGCCTTTCCCCCAATAGATGTATTGAAACTAGAAGGGGAAAAGACAAAGGGGATTTTCATGGGCCTTCGAGCAAATGGTGCTCTCTGACTTACTAGACAAAGCTCTTGAACTAATACCCAGAAAGTGTTTCGAAGAGACAAAATAAGAGATTAGGTTAGGCACTCTCACATACAGAGCCCAGTTTTAGCTACCCTGGAGTTTAGTCCTATCTGTGAATTATGTTGTACAAGCAAGTACTGAGGTAATTGCAAGGGTTCTGTTTTGTGCACAGCTTACTTTTATTTTTCTAATAATTCTATCTTTCTTCGCAGAGGCTCACATATTTTCAGAGTGGCTGTGGCTTATTCAAAGTGTTGGTTAAATCCCTACATGGCTTGGGACCAGAGTATCTGAAGGACGGTCTTTTCCCATATGTTCCTGCCTGGATACTGAGATCTCAGGGAGAGGCCCTCTTGACTGTCCCATCCATCTCATCTGGTGGGTATATGAGACAGAGCCTTTTCAGTAGCAGCCCCATGGTTATGGAACAATGTTGCATCAGACTTGACCTTTAGGAGGCAGCTGGAAACAGTTTTATTCATGACAGCAATGGCTAAATTTTTAGTTCTTCTTCCAACTGGCAGTTTTAAATTATTGCTGTTACATTAATGGTTTTATGTATTTTGTCATGTTTTATTGCTGCTTATATTGTAAGCTACCATGAGGTCCTGTATGGTAGAAAGGGCGCTAACAAATGTTTTAAATGAATAAATAATAAATACATATTTCAGAATAGGACAACCATGTTGAAACATGTCCCCGGTTTCATGTCCGTCATAAGTATCATAGATGATGATGTTGTAATTCACAGGTAGAACATATGCTCTCAGGGCTTTTTTTGTAGAAAAAGCCCAGCAGGAACTCATTAGCATAATAGGCTACACCCAACATCAGACACTCATTCATATATTAGGCCACACCCCCGACAGCAAAGCTTCCTCCCAGGATTGGCTTCCACAGGCGCCCAGCGGCTTGTGGGGCGCCTGGAGAACCCGAGGAGGGGAGGCAGTTTAAACTGCCTTCCTTCTCTGGATTGGATTCCCCAAGTCCCCCCTGTGGCTTGCAAGGCACCTGGGGAACCCAAGGGGGGGGGGGGGGCTGTAGGCGTGGCCAACTTGGAAGCCGTTCCTGTGCGTTCCTGCCCCAAAATAGCCCTGCATGCTCTGCATAAATAAGGTCCCAGGTCCAATCCCTACCAGACCTTGAGTAGACCTCCTCAGACTTTGGAGAAAGCTGCCATTCAGAATAGACAACAGAGAGTCGCCAGGTCCCCCCTGGCCACCAGTGGGGGGGGGGGTAGGGTTGCCAGATTCAAGTTGGGAAACTCCTGGAGATTTGGGGATGAATCCTGGGGAGGACAGGGACCTCAGTGGGGTACAGTGCCATAGAGTCCACCCTTCAAAGCATCCATTTGCTCCAGGGGAACTGATCTGTGTAATCTGGAGATGAGCCTCAGGTCCTACCTGGAGGCATCCCTAAATACTGGAGTGGGGGTTGGGATCGACATAAGGCAGGCTCATAGGAGGAAGCCAAGTAGTCTTCTTGTAACTGAGCTTGTGCACATGAAGCTGCCTTATACTGAGTCAGACTGTTGGTCCACCAAGGTCAGTGTTGTCTACTCTGACCAGCAGCAGTTCTCCAGGGTCTCAAGCAAAGGTCTTTCCCATCACCTACGTACCTGATCCTTTTAACTCTGGAGATGCCGTAAGCTGAATCCAGAATCCTCTACCTGCATTGCAGATGCTCTGCCCCTGAAGCATGGCCTCTTTTATCACAACAGCATGCCAACCACTCCGACACACTGGCTCTCACTTTTGGCTCTTTGTTCTTCTGGGATAACTTAATTTTGCTTCTGAACAGCCTGTGTCAACATATTTTTTGGCTTGTGTGTATTGGAATAATTAATGTAACTGGAGAAATGTATTTTCCGTTTATGCACAGGAAACCATTCCAAGCATGAAGACTCTGCTTTTGCTGATAAATACCCTTGCTGTAACTGTTGCTTCCCCGGTAAGTGGACAAAGCATGAAAACTATTAACATGAAACAGTTAAAACAGCAAACTGTTCCTAAGCTCACAAAGACTGGTCTCATATAACATGCAGCTCCATCCTAAGACCCTGATGCTGGTGGTGCAGCCACACTGGTATGGCACTGGTGCCACTAGTCATCATCCTAAGCAGTGTTCCCTCTAAGCTGAGTTAGTGTGAGCTAGCTCACAGTTTCTTAGCCTCCAGCTCACACATTTTTGTCTTCGCTCAGGAAGGATGGCTCCAGAGCAAACTCATTCATGCAGGAGCCAAATTGCTGGCTCCCAACTTTAATGCCAATAGCTCACAAAGTAGAATTTTTGCTCACAAGACTCCACAGCTTAGAGGGAGCATTCCTAAACCCCCTTGCCCTTGGACTTAGGATGGGACAGCAAGGCTGACAAAAAACTGGTCTGGGTATTTAAGAATTTTAGAATTCTTTCCGTTACCTGCTAACCAGAATATTCGCAAGTTTAGAGTGGTTGTCTGTAAGTTCTTTGCAGGATGTGAAGTAGTACTGTGGTCTTGAGAAACACAGAGGATCTGTGGAAACTTATCTGAGAAAATCAGTAATGTAAGACAGAAAAATCATTCCTTTAATGATATTTTACCCATCTACTGACAACCAGTCTTTCCATGTAATGTTCAGCTACAAGGGAGTTTAGTATGTTTGGGATGACAGTGTGTTGTGTGAAAATAAGTTCACAATGCACCATGGGTAATTTATCCTTGTAGGTGATGAAAGGGTAAAGCACCACTCCCCCACCCCTGACTGGTTTCTCCTCTCCAGATTTCTCCTCCAGAACCTGGTTTTCCCTAGCAAAAGGAGCTAGTAGACCTGTAATGCATAAATCAGCATGTAATATGTAGTCCCTAATCCCATAGTTACTAACACCATAGGGAAAAAATGGTATCATCTAATTAATAAAACAATTAAAAGGAATTTCTTGGTTTTAAGCATGTATAAAGATTGCAGATTTAGATCAATTTATCCCTTCTGGCTCATCAGTCCATGGCACTCTGGGAACTGTAGTTCTAGGGTTGCCAAGTCGTTGAGACTTACCGGCGGGGGGGAGTCCTCCTTGGTCCGGGAGCTTCCCCAGTGTGCGCACTTACGCGTGCGCCGCGATGATGTCACCCAGAAGTGACATCATCACGTTGGGGGCGTTGCCAGGGTGATGCTCTGGCAATCGCCCCAAAACCCTATGGTATCATAGAGTTTCGGGGTGATTGCTAGAGCATCGTCCCGGCAACGTCCCCAACGTGATGACATCACTTCCGGGTGACATCATTACGCTGGGGATGACTTCGGGGGTGGAGTTCCCCCTGCCGGGTGAATGCTGGCCGGCGGATCGGGAACCCCTGTAGCGGGGCATCCCTTGCCCCCCGGGCTGACTTGGCAGCCCTATGTAGTTCTGAGAGGTTTTAGGATTTCTCACTCAAAATTTTCATTCCTTTCCAATAACTGCAATTTTTGTTTTCCTGTTGCTATAAGGATCACATTGCTCTGACTCATATCCAGCTAAATGCATCCTTGTAACTGGGTTGTTGTAAATCAGGGCCTTCATTAGCACCTAGCCCAAAATGTATGAGGGGCTATTTATAGATTGCACTTTCTAGAAGAAGAGATTGGGTTTATACCCCTCCCTTCACTACCCAAAGGAGTCTCAGAGCGGCTTACAAACTCCTTTCCCTTCCCCTCCCCACAACAGACACCCTGTGAGGTAGGTGGGGCTGAGAGAGCTCTCCCAAGAACTGCCCTTGAGAGAACAGCTCTGAAAGAACTTATGATGACCCAAGGTCACCCCAGCAGCTGCACGTGGCGGCGTGGGGAATCAAACCCGGTTCTCCCAGATTAGAGTCTGCACTCCTAACCACTACACCAAACTGGCTTATGACGATCGTAAGTGGAGTTATAACTTTCTCAGTTTATTGACAGGTGCAGCTCTGCTGAAGACTGCCCTATAAGCTGGTAACAATAAAAACTAGATGGTTAGCACAAAATTAGAGTGCAAGCCTAAGGGTGGTCTATGCAGAAGTAAGTCCCAGTTTATTCAGTTGGGGAAATGTTCTTAGGTCCCTTCCACACGGACCTATTTGCCACGCTAGAGGGACGCGTCATCGATGGATCAAACTGGCGCGATCACACCAGCACATATAAGAAGCGTCCCGCAACCATTGTCAAGCCGTTGCAAACCATTTTGATCTGGTGGGGAATCATAGTAAAAAACTACTAGTGAAACTCCAGTATCAAATGGTTTGCTGCAGCTCACAGCCAGACTTTCCCTGTGTGATCACGCCAGCACGGAAGTGTGGCGTTGTAGATAGTGTGATCACACGCTATCTCGATGCGACACTGTTTCACCCCTCTTCTCTGTGTGCGCATCATCAAAAGCCCTTGGGGGGAGAAGCAAAGCTTCGATTCCCCCTTCCCCCCTTGCAGCAATTCATCGACCCCCCGTTTAAGCACCTCGGAAACCCACCACAAAAAAAAACACACTCGCCCGCAGTTGCGTCTGATCACACAGCAGCGGTTTGCCCCGACAGGTCCATGGAGCTGTGTGATTAAGCAACTGTGGGGTAAATTGCTCTGGAGCAAAAAAGCCTTGATTCCCCTCTGGATTATCTTGCTCGCGTGGAAGGGACCTTAGTGTTGCAGCCTTAGAGTGTGATGGTCTCAGGAACTACTTCCTATATTTGTGTAGACAAGGGGCTTGATAGAACATGAAGAGGCAATGTGATAATGCTGACCAAAACATCACCTATTGATTAGTACATAATTTGGTGTAGCACATAACAGCTGGTGTAGACTTCGTCAGATGTTGTCATCAAAGAAAGGGAGAGTATTAGGCTGTGTTCACACGCACAATTAGCCCTGACATAGGCGCAAATGCCGGGCAGATTTAACATGAGCGATCAGACCTGAACATCTGGGAAGTGTCCCACAGCTGGCAGCAACCCGTTTTGCTCCACCACAGAAGCAGAGTAAACAAGCACCAGGGAAAGACCGGTAGCAAATGGGTTGCCATGGGCGGACTTTCCCGTCTGATCTCTCCAGCGCATTCTCATGGCATCAGGATGGTCTGATCAGGCCATCCCGATAACATATCATTGTTTTTTCCCCTTCTCAGTATGCGCATCATCACACACTCCATAGGGAGCCCTCAGGGCTGAGGTGTGAATCATTGTTCCCTCGTTTAAGCACACTGGGAACAAACGGCACCCCCCCCCCAACTTACCTGTGGTTGTGTCTGATCACGCAGTGGCAGGCTGTGCCTGCAGCTTCAAAAGACAGTGTGATCGCACAACTGCAGGTCCACTTCCACTGGAGGAAATAGCCTCTCTTCCCCCACCCCCACTTTATCTCACGTGTGTGACCACCACCTAAGTTTAGCATCATTTATTCACACTCTGCCTGTTAACCAAAGTCAGCAAGGTGGTTTACAATACAGTACAACAAAATAAAAATCAATAAAAAGCTAATAAAGTAAATAAATATGCAGTTTAAAAATAAGCAAAAGTCATTAGAATATATTAAAAGTAAGTAAAACAACATAATATCAATAAAACATAAAATTCCAATTATTCCCATCTCTTTTCACACCATGTCTTTTTGTTCTAACTTCTGGAAAAGGTAGGTCTTTGAACTCCTCTGGAAAGTCTTCAGGGGAGTGGCCATTCTTATGTCTTGTGGGAGTGAGTTCCATAACTGAGGGGGGGAACCTAGAAAGCCCATATCCTGGTATTAATGACATATTGTAGAAATTCAGTTGAGCCCCTCCCCTTTTTTGCTTTAAGAAAGTGCCTATATTCCTCTTTTTAAATGTTATACCTTTGTGACAGATCAGCAGGAGTGAAATTCCAGTCAGAAGCATCTATGAGGACAACATCAATTCTATTAATGCCAGTAAGGGAGTATTAAAGACCATCTCGGTTCAGAAGAAGGGAAACCAAAGGGCTGGAAATGATGGTAATCAAAACTGGAAGATATTTCATAACCTCAGCAGAGGATATGGCGAAGAAGTGCCCACAGCTGGTCCTATCAATCTCCAAGGAACCTACCAGCATGAAACTGACGGGCAGTTGTTCCATGAGGACATGGGCCTTGTACAGACCAAACACAGTCATCAGCATCATGCAAAGGAAAGGGGGGCTGCAGACACTGAGGCCCTGACAGGGAAAACTGTTAACCATCATCATGTAGAACTTCTTAAAAAGAGTAGCCACATAGACCAAAAAGACATCGCTCTTTGGAGAGAGAGAAACTCTGTTCGCGGTCTGGTGTCAACAACAGAAGGCTTCACTGAGCAGAACACCGGGGGATTCCATGCCACCAATAACATTAAGGCAAGAGAAAACACTGACACCCTGCATAACGATCTTCACCATCATTTTGACAGCTACTATTTCAGTGAAGAAGGCATGCAAGGAGATGATCCAGGTAATTCCGATCACTCTGATTCTAGTCAGCAGGCAGAGGACCAGAGCAGTTCCAGTGAGTCCAGCAAGTCCAATGAATCCAGTGAGTCCAGCAGTTCCAGTGAATCCAGCAGTTCTAGTGAATCCAGTGAGTCCAACGGTTCCAGTGAATCCAGCAGTTCTAGTGAATCCAGTGAGTCCAACAGTTCCAGTGCATCTAGTGAATCCAGCAGTTCCAGTGAGTCCAGTGAATCCAGCAGTTCCAGTGAATCTAGTGAGTCCAGCAGTTCCAGTGAACCTAGTAAGTCCAGTAGCTCCAGTGAATCCAGCAGTGAATCAAGTGAGTCTGGTACCTCTAGTGAGTCCAGCAGTTCCAGCAAATATAGTGAGTCGAGTCACTCCAGCAGTTCCAGTGAATCTAGTGAGTCCAGCAGCTCCAGTGAGTCCAGTGAATCCAGCAGCTCCAGTGAATCTACAGAGACCAGTAGCTCCAGTGAATCCAGCAGTTCCAGTGAATCTAGTGAGTCCAGCAGTTCCAGTGAGTCCAGTGAATCCAGCAGTTCCAGTGAATCTACAGAGACCAGTAGCTCCAGTGAATCCAGCAGTTCCAGTGAATCTAGTGAGTCCAGCAGTTCCAGTGAGTCCAGTGAATCCAACAGTTCCAGTGAATCTACAGAGACCAGTAGCTCCAGTGAATCCAGCAGTTCCGGTGAATCTAGTGAGTCCAGCAGTTCCAGTGAATCTAATGAGTCCAGTAGTAGCTCCAGCAGTTCCAGTGATTCAAACAGTTCCAGTGATTCAAGTTACCATAGTGATCCTAGCAACTCCAGTGGCTCCAGCAGTTCAACTGATACTAGCAGTTCTACTAAGTCTGGAAGCTCTAGTGATTCCAATGATTCCAATGGTTCAGACAGTTCCAAATAAATCAGTGGAAAATAATACAAACTGTACTGATGACACCAAAAAGACAAAGCTGCAGCTTGTGAACAAAATGAGACACAACGGTAGAATTTGGGGGGAAAGTAGACAATGACCATGGAATGACAGTTTATCACTAGTATGGAAGCAATGCTTCACAGAGTTCTAAAGTACATTTCCATTTTCGTTTGATGGCCACATCAGATAAGTGTGATGATTCTGTTTAGACATCAATTCCCAACCATTTCCAGCTCCCCTGGATCAAAACAGGCAAGATACTGGGGGAGCTGCGAAATTAGTATCCTTGAATGAGCAATGGATTATAGCCCTGGTTCAGAGGAGAGGTAGGAGCTTTCAAACCAGTTTGGTGTAGTGGTTAAGTGCGTGGACTCTAATCTGGGAGAACCGGGTTTGATTCCCCACTCCTCCACTTGCACCTGGCCGGATGACCTTGGGCAAGCCATAGCTCTGTACCAGCTGTTCTCTCTCAAGGACAGCTTGGGAAAGAGCTCTCTCAGCCCCACCTACCTCACAGGGTGTCTGTTGTGGGGAGGGGGAGGGAAAAGGAGTTTGTAAGCCGCTCTGAGACTCCCTTGGGGAGTGGAGGGCGGGGTATAAATCCAATCTCTTCTTCTTCTTCAAACATCTTCCATGTACCAGTTCACTGAAGAAATCTGACTCCTCCACATTGGTGCTACCATTGAAAGGGGGTGAAAAACAAATATCCCCTCTTTGCCTTTTTTTTCTTCCACTGTTAATAACAGTGAGGAGGGGGCATTTTCAGTGGGTGAAACCACACCACGAGCTAAGGGTTAAATCACTTGAACACATGAACACATAAAACTGCCTTATACTGAACCAGATCCTTGGTCCATCAAAGTCAGTATCATCCACTCAGACTGGCAGTGGCTCTCCAGGGTCTCAGGCAGAGGTCCTTCACATCACTTCCTACCTGATCCTTTTAACTGGAGATGCCAGGGATTGAACCTGGGACCTTCTGCGTGCCAAGCAGATGCTCTGCCACTGAGCCACAGCCCCTCCCTATTTTACTTCTTCCCCTGCATCGTGATCCCCAATCCAAATCAAGTCCCCATGAAGCTGCTGTTACCCCTTGTAAGAAACAGTGGTATATCCCAGAATTACATCTCTTTTAGTCTCAGCAAATCTGGTTTGTTTATGGCAAAAGAGCTGGGAAATCACTAATAAGAATGACATCCTTAAGAACTGCATTTCCCAGAATTCATTTGATAACTCAAACAATTCCATTGATGGAACAGAGGTCCATCAGTGGCTATTAGCCACAAGGTATAGATAGGATCCCTCAGTCTGGGGCAAGTGATGCTCTGTATTCTTGGTGTTTGGGGCGGGGGCAACAGTGGGAGGGCTTCTAGTGTCCTGGCCCCACTGCAGGACCTCCTGAGGGCACCTGGTGTTTTTGGCCTCTGTTCTTATGTTCTTATTGGAAAAAAGCAGATGGTAACTGGTTTCACATTGTATTACAAATATATAGTGTAGGTAGAGGCTTTAGGCCATAGTTACACTACAGATTTAAACTAGTTTAATAATAACTCCCTTTTTCCAGAGAGCAGTGCAAGAATTATGATTACGGGGTGGGACTGACTTACGGCAACCCTGTAGGGTTTCCAAGACAAGAGATGTTCAATCCCTGACATATCCAGCGAAAAGGATCTGGTAGTAATTGATGTGAAAGACATCTACATAAGACCCCAGAGAGCCGCTACCCATCTGAGGAGGCAATATTGACCTTGATGAACCAAGGGTCTGGTTCAGTATAAGGCAACATCATACGTTCATATGATATACAGAGGTGGTTTGCCATTCCCTGCCTCTGTGCAGCAACTCTGGACTTCTTCAGTGGTGTCCCATCCAAGTGCTAACAAGGGCTGACCCTGCATCGCTTCTGAGATTTGACAAGATTGGACTAGCCTGGGCTATCTAGGTCAGGGCTAAGAAAACTTAAGTGCCTTTAGATCTGTGGAATGTGCTCTTGGATAGAGGTCAGTATACAATTCCTCTGGGGTATCAGCAGTTACAAACCGGCCTGTACTTTGTCTTATTCGGATTGATGAATAAGTTGGCGTAGCCTAATTCATGGTTCACCATGTGATCAAGTGCAGCCTGCATGTGCTCTCCATATGCTCAGCCACACTGGCATTCAGTGAGGATCATCAGAATGTGCCATAAAAGGAGACAAGTTGGGGAGGAACTCTGTTGTTCACAGACATGAAGAATATGTAACTGAACCTTGATGGCGCTTTCAGACACACTGAATAATGCACTTGCAGTCAGCTTTCAGTGCACTTTGCAACTGGATTTGACTGTGTGAAATGGTAAGATCCACTTGCAAATGGTTGCTGAAGTGTTATGGACCACATCACGCCAACCCCTCTCATGAAACAGAGTTATGGTGGGTTGCTGAAGTGGACTGAAACTGCATCATTTAGCATGTGTGAAAGTGCACTGTGAACTCCTCACCAGGCTGGTGCCTCTGGATGCAGACGGCTGTTTTTGAAATGCTATAGATAGAAGGGAAAGGATCTACTGTTCACACTGAAAAAGAATCAAATCTGTCTCCCATTCTTATATTCTCTGAGGTTTTTTGCTGTATCTCATTCCTTTACTACTTTTGGGAATTGTGGCTTCCTTTTAGAACCAGGACATGGAGACCTGATAGCATCACAACGCTACTGTGTTGGAACTGTCCAAAGAACAATCCCAGGCGGTACTGTAAAAATGCTGGCAGAAGGACCGGGGGGGGGGGGGGGGAGGGAGAGAGAATCATTTTCAACACGCTGAGGAAAAGTAATAATAAAGAAGTGGAATGGCCAGATTGCAAGCTGCTCTAACAAAGATCTTTTGTAAGGCTTGCGGTGTTGTTATTTTTCAATGCGCAACAATTAGGACACTGGGCCAAATTTATGGATTCTAAGTACCAGCCAGCCCAGTTATGGTTGGCAGTAATTTTCAGCCACTCTTTTAATCACAGGACCATGCAAATCCTTAATACTTGAGCTGCCTCTACTAAATGAAGCATCCAAGTACCGGGTGTTGCTTCAGCCCGAGTGGCAAGAGACTTCAAGGGTAGAAATACACATTACAAAGAACAGCAGGGCTTCTGCTAGCCAGGGTAAAGAACTGCAGTCTGTAATGATATTGGGACTGGTCCTGAGCCAAAATGGTGTGTGTGTGTGTATGTGTCTTTTGCAAACATTTTCTCCCATCAAAAACCATGTCCCTGATTCATTAGGCTTTTTTAGGAGATGTAAAAAATGGGGGGAAAGAACAACATTTGCCCTACAGCAAAACACACACCCCACACTCCACCTTCACTGTGTCCCATTAGAGATGACTTCAAGTTTCTCTTCTCTATAATTTTCCACCTGAAAAATCTCAGTTTAGATTTTGCTCTCCTTCTGGGTGGATTGAACTCATTATTCTTCACTCTGTGACCACTTTCTGTTTCCCCACACAGCATTGTTTCCATAAAAAATGTATGCATTTCCCAAATCTGTGTATATTGGTACACAAACGTTATAATTTATATGTATGATGCACATTGTGGTGCATATTACATACTGTATAAATTAAATATTCTTTTAAAAAAATGTACAACATACAGAAAACTACAAAACCAAGAGTCAAATGCAGAGAACCGCAACTATGGACAAAGATAAATAAATACTTAAGAGGAATAAACAAAGGAACGTTTACTCATCTTTACCCTCCTTGATACCTTTTAAATACGTTTGCAGCTCTTGCTGCTTCTACTTTGGTATCAGGTTTTTAAATAACTGAGGTTGTGGTCACACATGCCAGGAAAAACGGGGGAGGGGGAAGCGAGGCTATTTCCTCTGGAGGAATTTGACCCACAGTTGCATAATCACACCTCCCTTTGAAGTTGTGGGTGCAGTCCGTCAGTGTGTGATCAGATGTTACTGTGGGTTAGTCGGGTGGGTTTGTCCCTTTCCCCCCCACGCACTTAAAAGAGGGATCAATGAATCACACCTCTGTACTGAGGGCTCCCTATGGAGTTTGAAATGATGCACATACTGCAAAGGGGGGGGGGGAAACAATGGCACGGAGTCAGGATGGCCTGATCTGACCATCCTGACACCATGAGAGCGTGCTGGAGTGATCAGACATGAGAAAGTCTATCCATGGCCTGTCACAACACGTTTACTACTGGATTTCCCCTGGTGTCTTTTAACTCCGCTTCTGCAGCGGAGCAAAACAGGTTGCCGATGGCTGCAGGGCACTTCTCAGATGTTGTTGTCTGATCACTCCCTTTAAATTTGCCCTATGCCGGGTCTAATTGTGCATATGATCGCAGCCCGACCATCTTTTGCTAGGGATGTTGACATCATTATGTGTCCAGTCAGATTTTTCTATATAACTATGCCCACTGAAGGCAAACAAAGGTTAAGAACAGTGCCCTCACTCTAGAGAGCATTGTTTTCCCTTAGTGATCATCATTTAGCGAATATGGTTGTCTTCATGATTGCTTCACTGATTGTCGAAAATCATTTTTTTTAAAAAAGTAGCAATTGATTGTGAACAGCCCTGAACTACACACACACACACACACACACACACACACACACACACAAGATGGGAGGCATTGGAGACAGTTTTTAATTCCCCTTCCCCCATTCCGCACCAAAACTGAACTTGGCCTCAGTGGTAGAGGACAGATGAAGCTGCCTTACAGTGAATCAGACCATTGGTTCATCAGGGCCAGTGTTGCCTACTCAGACTGGCAGTAGCTCTCCAGGGTCCTAGGAGGTCTTTCACATCCCATCCTACCTGATCCTTTCAACTGGAGATGCTTGGACTGTCTGCATGAGAAGCCGGCACTCTGACACTGAGTCTCAGCATCTCTAGTACAGAAAGCC
The DNA here is from genome assembly GCA_029233225.1 of Lepidodactylus listeri. NCBI lineage: Eukaryota > Metazoa > Chordata > Lepidosauria > Squamata > Gekkonidae > Lepidodactylus > Lepidodactylus listeri. The sequence continues at coordinate 19,859,324 of JARCFY010000009.1, forward strand.
CCAGGTTTAATCCCTGGGCATGTCCAGGTTATAGGTGTTGGGAAAGACTCTGGAGAGTTGCTACCTGTCAACATAGAGGGTGCTAAACTAGAAGAACCATTGGCATGATTTGGCATAGGACAACTTCACATAAACCTGCAGAAACTGGGTTCATTTGAACCTGGAGAAAATAAAGTGCAACAGCAGCTGGAACATGGGCTACAATGACTAGCCTTTGTGGAAAGGAAAAAGGGAATTTCCATGGAGCTGTCCTTTTTTTAGTGGCGCCTCCATGTTCTTTGTCACGTTATTCCGCCTGAGCATCGCACCATCCTTCAAAAGTGACAAACTTGGTTTTGGGCAACAAGAGTTGACCAACACTTGGTCTCCCCTCCCCTCACAGTCATCTCTCAGGCTTCATTTAGTAAATGAGTACAAAACCCATTCCACTTTTTCCTTCCCTTTACTCCCTAATTTCCTCACTAAAATGCTTACCGTCAGCAAAATGAAGTATTTATAGACAATGGAGGGAGGAGCAGTGGAAAAAATGTGGCTTAAATATACAGAATGATGCTTGCCTAGGGTCGTATATAATTTTGAAACTCGTCTCTTCCACTTAGCAGTGCGTGTAAGAGTTATCATGGTTATTTGGTAAAGTCTGCTAATAGTCTTGTTAATATGCTTTCATATAAACCATCACCAAGCAGGGGTTGGCTTCAGGGTTTTACGCGTACAAGATTTCATTTTGTCTGTGGTAATTTCATTCCCCACTCGCCAATTACAACTCCCTTCTCCCTTCACAAATTGTGGTTCCGCTGCAGGAAATGAAGAGTGACTTTCTTGTATTTTTAACTCCATCAGTGTAGGTGAGGCCAAAGGGGGCACAAAACAGAAACAGAGCTGCTCTCTCTTATCATTGTACCCAGCAGAAAATGGGACATAACCTAGGTTGCCAGGCCCTACCTGGCTGCTGGCGGGGGGACTTTCGATCCTTTCTGGAATTCTTCTGATGCACGCATGAATAGCACACACAGTGATGATGTCACCCAGAAGTGACATCATCACGTTTCCACCATTGGGGCGATGCTCTATGTTTTGGGTAAAACTCTATAGTTTTTTGGGCCTCAAAACCATAGAGTTTGGCACAAAACCTAGAGCATTGCCTCCAACATCAGAAATGTAATGATGTCACTTCCAGGTGACATCATCGAGCCACAGCTGGTGGCACCAGGAGGGGGCTTCTCGGGGTGGGGCTTCCTCCACTGGCCAGCTAGGCCATGGCAGATTGGGGCCCCCAAAATTGGGGGAGCCCCTGGCCCCACCAGGGGAATGGGAACCCTAACAAAGCCCCAAAGTTGGTTCCAGCTTGATATGTATATCTCATTTCATTTATTAGACTATTGGTCCACCAAGCTCTTACCTTCAGAGGTTCTCCAGCACCTCCCCAGGGAGGTGTGCCTGCCCCTCTCCCTTTCATTGGATGGCATTTGGTTAGTTTTGTTTCCTCCACTTATTGGCAGTGGTAAACTGTGTTTTTTAATTCATGGTATTTATGTATTTTTATGTTTTTGTTCTGTCCGTATTGAAAGTTGCCTTGAGTAGAAAGTTGGCCAATAAATATCTTAAATAAATAAATAAAATAACATTCCACATTCTTAGGGTTGCCAACCTCCAGGTGGTATCTGGCGATCTTCTGGTATTACAGCTGGTCTCCAGGTTTCAGAGATCACTTCCCCTGGAAAAAATGGCTGCTTTGGAAAGTGGACGCTATGACATTATATCCCTCTGAGGTCCCGCCACTCCCTAAACCCCATCCTCCCCAGGCTCTTCCCTGCAAAATTGCCACATATTTCCCAACTCAGAGCTGGCAACCCCATACATTCTGCACTGTCCACATTCTTTGCTAATAGCTGCTGACGCTTCTTCGTATGAATGCATCCCCGGATATGTGCATTGTTCATCTTTGCTGTGCAGTGGACTTCTGGAAATGTGGTGTGGGTGGCACTTAGGACAGCTGGACACCACCTACAAAGGATCCAGTGTGCTCTCATAAGTAGCCCTGGATCTTCTGTAAAATGCAAACAGTTACACGCAGGATTTCCCTTAGGAAATGGATATTTGAGAGCATTTTGGTGTCCCAAGTGGCAGGGTTGCTTTCATGCATATTGCTTTCATGCATATTGAGTGGAATCCTGGTTTTGCTGAAGCGACGCAGGCCTCGATTTGAACTGGAATGGTACCAAAGGGTCATGCTGACCAGAGTGTGTGTTTTCCCACACTGGAATGCAGTTGCATGCAGGGGGCAACAGCTGGCGGGTAGTTTAAAGGCAGGCTCCTTACAAGCTAAATATGGCTCAACTTCTGGGAATGATGTCTCAGTGGTGGCAGTGTTTTGGCATGTCCCTATGGTTTTGGGATATTTTTGCACCATCCCATGTTTAGCTATTATTTTTAAAAATCCAAGGAGAATTTTAGTGAATGTGTCTCTTGACTAGCTATCAGCTATTCTCCAGATTTCACTGGATACACAAATACATGTATGCCTTTCACAATCTGACTCTAAGCATATTTATTTGTAAACCCACTGATGCCAATAAAATTCGCTTCAAAGTAACCACATTTAGCACAGGAGCCTTACCTGACAGTCTTAATTAAGGGATTAATTCCTGAGTGATGCGGTTAGGACTAGAACACTGGTGTTTTAAAATTATTTTGTTTTCTGCAGAGAGGTTTGACCGTCCCCTTCTGTTGCCAGTTTCCACCAGAAGATGAAGACTTTTTTGTTTTGTTTGGCATTCCTTCGTGATCCCTCCTTCCTGCTCTATGTTTTAATCATTTAAATGTTTTAATTGTTGTTTTTAAGTCTTTGTATTTTTAGTTCTGATTTTAATTGCTTTAATGATGTGTTTCTGTTGCTTTTATTATTGTTTTTGGTTGGTTTGAATAGTTTTAAAATGTGATTTTACTATGTTTTATTTTATCAGATGTCTCCGTGGCTCTTGTGAGTGCAGAAACACAAGGTATAAATTTTGTAAAATAAAATATATAAATAATAGATTCAGAAGTACTCTAAAGATACTTATTACACAAACTGTGACAAGTTCTGTCAGCAAAAATGTTTTTTGGTGTTTCACAGAACAACCCAGCCTAACCCTGTTACAGTCAATGGAGATGGTGATGGATGATAGGGAAAGGTATGGGATATGCCTGCCCTGACTCACTGTAATGGAGTCTGGACAGCTCACTGCTGATGCCTTATACTGATCTGAGAACCTTGATTGACAGGGGGTTCAAATGGAATTCTACTGTTGACCTGAGGGAGTGGCAGTTGGGAGTGGCAGTTAGGAAAAGAGAGGGAGACGAGTGGAGGATCAAGGAGGCTCCTGAAATAGGGAAGTGAAACTGTTAGTCCTAACCCAAGGGAAATAGCTCCTATCAAGTGTTAAAGAAGGATGATTAGAACCTGTGTATATGTTCCAGCCTCCACAGACTTTAGTAATTTTGTGACAAACAAGCTTATGCCTGTTTATCTAAGAAGTGAAAGCCAAGTATTTCTCTCAACAGTTATAAAGACCAGTCTGCAGAAAAACAGCTACATTTGTGTCAAACTATCTATTGCATGCAGTTATACAAAGTTACCCTCAATCCTGTTGCCTTTTCACCTTCCAAGTTTAAACCAGAAACCTACCTGACAGTCTGACTTGACCATTTCCAAATAAAAGTGAAATAAAACAGTTTATGTATTACATGAATTAACATCAGCCTTTTCTGTGCCGGAATCAAACATATACCAATGAAGAGGGGGTTTTTTGGGTTCCTCAGCATTCTAGTCTGGGTCAGAAAATATCTATATACATTTAAACAACTTGGGGGCCAGACAGAGAAATAAAGAAGAGCCACTTGGCTAAGAAAAATAAAGGAAACAGAGAATCATCATACTCACATGCTCCATTCAATGTAATAATAGTAAAAAGTCTTCCCTCACTTTATGAGGGAATTTGCAGACATGTGAATGTACTGGGATTACAGCAAGCGAGACTACAATATGCATGCTGATCTTCTGAAAAGCAGGGCTATTTTTGGGCAGGAACGCACAGGAACGGAGTTCCGGCTGGCTTCCAAGTTGGCCACGCCTACAGCCTCCCCCCCTTGGGTTCCCCAGGTGCCTTGCAAGCCACAGAGGGGCCTGGGGAATCCAATCCAGAGAAGGAAGGCAGCTTAAACTGGCGGGGCACCTGGGGAAGCCAAGCCAAGCCAATCCAGGGAGGGAAGGCAGTTTAAACTGTCCCCCCGGTTTCCCCATGAGCCCCGCAAGCCACGAGGGAAGCCAGTCCTGGGAGGGAGCTGCACTGTCAGGGGTGTGGCCTAATATGCTAATGTGTTTTGGCTGTTGGGTGTGGCCAGTTATGCTAATGAGTTCCTGCTGGGCTTTTTCCACAAAAAAATCCCCTGCTAAAAAGTAAATCCCATTAACTTTAATAGAACTTACTCCATGTGTGTGCCATATATAGAGCTCGTGAGGAGGTGTGAACTGCTTGGCTGTATCTGACTTCCCAAGCAGACAAAGAACTGTTCCATTTCAAATGCTCGCACCAAGATTAAAACACTGGGGTCCCAGAGAGGCATGTTTAAAAGATTTATCTGCAAAAATGTGGGCACATGTGCACATTTTTGAGCATTAGCTTCTCTCTCTCTTTGTCTCTATCTCTTCTCTTCATCTATACTTCCGCTCCTCTTGGTTCATCACTTCCTACATCATCTTCACTTAAGCTTTTCTCATTTATTTCAGCAGCATCCCAGACACTTTACCTCTCAACAGAGAATTCACGGTCAAAACAACAAAAAAAGGTTTCTTGGTGATGCTGTGGAATGAAAACAAAAGTCACAATGTTCTTTGCAGTGACAATGGAATACACGAGTTCTGCTTAGCTTCCAAGATCTGACGAGATTGGGCTTGCCTGGGCTAGCTAGGTCAGGGCAGTGTACTGGCACCTTTTTTAAACAAAAAAAGCACTGCCTCCTCCACTTTATCCTCACAACAACCCTGTGAGGTTGGTTAGGCTGAGAAAAAGTTGCTGGCCAAGGTCACCCAATGAGGAAAGGAGTCTGAAGGTTCATGGCACCCATGGGACCATGTTGGGGACCGCTCCCTTAAACCACGCCCTCCTGCTTGTACTCCCCCCTCTTTCCACTTCTCTGTATATATCCTGAATTACACTATGGTCATCTTTCATAGATAAATTGCACAGACAATCCTTGCAGAATGTGGTTCAGATTGCTTGCTGAAACCAGTCCTTAGTGGAGTAGCATTCCTGGATGGCCATGCATCTGTCACATAGGGCAATTTCCCCTCTTGATAATAAGTGCACGACTGATAATGAACACAAAATGTTTCTTCTTGAAAAGCACGTACACACCGTGCAGGCTTCACACACTGAAGTTAACCGGGCACTTGTTAAATTGCTGAAGTGAAAAGCTGTGTTCTGTCTGTCCTTTCTCTTTTTTCACTGGAAGCATGCTGAGCTGGCATCAGGTGACAAGGTCTCCTTTTGATTTTGTGGGATATTTTTGACCTGGAGCGGCAGCCGAAACCCAAACCGAGTCTCAGATCTCCCTTGTAATTAAACCTCGCTGCCATAGCACAATCGGCTTCAGCTTGACTTTGAAGTCAATGCCTCAAGAAACCAAGGGGTTTATATAACTGTTAACACTAGCATGGTGAATGCTTGTCAACTTGGCAGCAGACTCCAAAAGACGACTATGCCTTGTTCTTATACATTTATAACACACATTATAAAACGTAGTATTGCTTATTTAGGTCATTTTAATCCCACCCTTCCTCCAAAGAGTTCATGGCAATGTACATGATTCTCTCAGGGGGGTTTTAATGGTGGTACTCACCAGTACAGAGTACCAGCATCTTGTTGGGGGGCTCTTCCACGATTGATGGGGAATAGAAATCAGTGTACAGGCACCTGGGGGGGGCAGTATTTGTGTGTATGTGTGTGCTTGCATGCCTGGAAGCCATGGTGACTTCTGGAGGCCCCTAGTGGGGCTTCGATGTTTCAGAGAGGTGGCTTGATATTTGCCTGCCTCTGTGTCCCAGCCCTGGTGTTCCTAGGAGGTCTCCCTTCCAAGTACTTGCCAGGGTCGGCCCAGCTTAGCGTCCAAGATCTGACAAGATCGGACTTGCTTGGGCTATCCAGGTCAGGGCAGTATACTGGCACCCCTTAAAACAAAAAAAGCACTGCCTCCTCCACTTTATCCTCACAACAATCCTGTGAGGTCGGTTAGGCTGAGAGAAAGTTGCTGGCCAAGGACACCCAATGAGTTTCACAGTGAGTGGGGATTCGAACCCCCGTTTCCCAGGTCCCAGCCCATCATTCTAGCAACTACTCCACATTGGCTCTTCTGACCATCAGGATGGCTAAACATGTTCATTTTTGCCGTAATAAAAAACACACAACCTAATTCAGGGTTAGGCAACTCCCAACGGAGGTGTTGAACAGCAGAACAACAGACCATTCTGCTCAGCACAGAGGGCTGTTCTCTCACCCAGTTTGGTGTAGTGCTTAAGTGTGAGCCAGTATGGTGTAGTGGTTAAGTGTGTGGGCTCTAATCTGGGAGAATCTGGTTTGATTCCCCACTCCTCCACTTGCAGCTGCTGGATGACCTTGGGCAAGCCATAGTTCAGACAAGAGCTGTCCTTGAAAGGGTGTCTGTTGTGGGGAGGGGAGGGGAGAGGAGTTTGTAAGCCGCTCTGAGACTCTGAGTGAAGGGTGGGGTATAAATCCAACCTCCTCCTCCTCCTCCTCCTCCTCCTCCTCCTCTTCTTCTTCTTCTTCTTCTTCTTCTTCTTCTTCTTCTTCTCCCAAATGACAGAGGCAAGGTTCTGAGGTACTGGCAGTGCCATTGGGACAGTTACCTCCAAGCCTGGCAATCAGCAAAGGGACTGGAAGGGGGGGGACATGTCACTGACATCACCAATGTCACCACATCAGTTCTGGGTACAACCCGGAAGTGACAATGAGTGGCTCTAGGAGTCACTGGAAACTCTACAGGGAAACCATAGTAGGAGTCCTGGCAGCCCTCTGGGAAAAGACAACTGGCATGGCTTATACATGTTATTGCTTCTCATTGCTACACAACAACCAGCTGACTCTGCAGAAAAAATTGCCACCTGGGTTTGCAATCGGTTGATGAATGATCCATTAAATCCATTAAAAGGTACTGGAAGAAATCCACCTTTCCTCCCTCTCTAAGCATTTTTCCACAGCAAGGAAGCTAAATTCAGAGTGATGAATCACATGCACCCAATGACGTGTCCGTGGAAGTTTGTCCTACAGTAAAAATGCACTGGTCTTCCAGGTGATGTAAGACTCCTGTTTATTTTGGCTGCCAACTCTGCATATGAGGAGCAAGGTCTCCTGTGTCCCTGAGCCACAACAGAACCCACTGGGACCTCAGGAGCAGAGCATCTGCTTGACATGCAGCAGGTCCCAGGTTCAATCTCTGACATCTCCAGTTAAAAGGACAGGTAGGAGATGATGTGAAAGACCTCTGCCGGAGACCCTGGAGAGCTGCTGCCAGTCTGAGTAGACAATATTGACCTTGATGGACCAAGGGTCAGTATAAGGCAGTGTCAGAGTTGTGGGAATAGAACCTGAGGAAGGCAGGGTTTCGGGAGTGGAGGGACCTCAACATGGAATGAGGCCTTGGAGTCCACCCTCCAAAGCACCCATTTTCGCATGTGGAAATAGGGCTGCCAACCTCCAGGTGATGACAGGAGATCTCCTGGGATTACAACTGAGCTCCAGGGAACAGAGATCAGTTCACCTGGAGGAAATGGCCCCTTTGGAAGGTGGACTCAACGGAATTGTACCCTGCTGGGGTCCTTTCCTTCCTCAAAACCTGCCCTCCTGGAAAAAGATCACTGAAGACATAAAGCACACAGACTTCACAATTCAGCAGTACAACCTACTCATAAAATGGGAACCATTTATAGAATATGTAATTGCAGCAGACATCCAGCCACATAACCCGATCTACCTTTAATTAATATACACATAAACAACACACAACCACCACAGTGTCACAAACCAATTAAAAAAGACAGACAACACACGAGAGAGATCAAATTCATATTTATTTAATTTAGAGTTCACAAGGTGAGTAACTATAATATATCGTGCTTACTACTGTAATTACTAAAACAATATATGGGTAACATTGATAATTAACCTGTATGTATTATACACTTATATTGTTTTATTCTTGTATACTTTTGAAAAACCAATAAAAATCTTTTTTTTAAAAAACCTCCTCAGCCTTCCCCCCCCGCCCCCAAATATCTCGAGGTATTTTCAACCCAGAACTGGCAACCCTAAACAGAACTGATCTCTGTAGTCTGGGGACTGGCTGTAATTCTGTGAGGCCTTCTGCCTCCCATACCTCCATTACATTCTATTCAACCTGAAGGAAGAAATGTATGAAATGTTTTATTAGAAACAGCCCGATCCAAAAGAATCTTAAGAAGTGCTGTGAGTCCCCTTGACTTGATTAAAGGTTAATTACAGGGTGCTTCACCAAAAAGAAAAGAAGAAGACCTGTCTCCCTTTCTTCCTAGTCATGCCTGACTGCTTTCTTCTCAGAACTCAGGGAGCCAACCCTTCTTTCCTTTGCTTTGAACTTGATTCTGTTTCGCCTCCTGATTGGACCCAATTCTGGCCTCTTTCCGATTCTGTCAAATTTCTGGCTATAGTTGCCAACTCGGGATTGGGAAATTCCCAGAGATATGGGTGTAGAGCCTGGGGATGGCAGGCTTTGGTGAGGGGAGGGGACCTCAGCAAGATCTAACCCCACACAGCTCCCCCTCCAAGGTAGCCATTTTCTCCAGGAGAACCGATTTCTGTGCTCTGGAGATCAGTTGTAATGCCAGGAGGTCTCCAGGCTCCACGTGGAGGCTAAAATAGATACAAAACCAGGGCTCCGTTGGGGCCAGGGCGCGCCGGAGCGACGCTCCGGGAGAGAGTCGGCGGGGGGGCGGGCACATAATCAAGCCCCGCCCCATCTCCCTCCCTGGCCCGCGGCTCGCGCCAGGCCAGGGACAAGGCTCCAGCCCCCCCATCTCCCTCCCTGGCCCGCGGCTAGTGCCGGGCCAGGGAGAAGGCTCCAGGCCCCCCCTTCATCTCCCTCCCTGGCCCGCGGCTCGCTGCCGGGCCAGGGAGAAGGCTCTGCCCCCCCATCTCCCTCCCTGGCCCGCGGCTCGCGCCGGCCCAGGGAGAAGGCTCCAGCCCCCCCCCCCCCGATCTCCCTCCCTGGCTGGCGGCTCGCGCCGGGCCAGGGAGAAGCCCCCAGCCCGCCCACCCACCCCATCTCCGTCCCTGGCCGGCGGGCACGCCGCCGGGCCAGGGAGAAGCCCCCAGCCCGCCCACCCACCCCATCTCCCTCCCTGGCCGGCGGGCACGCCGCCGGGCCAGGGAGAAGCCCCCCAGCCCGCCCACCCATCCCATCTCCCTCCCTGCCCAGCGGGCATGCCGCCGGGCCAGGGAGAAGCCCCCAGCAAGCCCACCCACCCCATCTCCCTCCCTGGCCAGCGGGCACGCCGCCGGGCCAGGGAGAAGCCCCCAGCCCGCCCACCCACCCCATCTCCCTCCCACCTACCCCATCTCCCTCCCTGCCCAGCGGGCATGCCGCCGGGCCAGGGAGAAGCCCCCAGCAAGCCCACCCACCCCATCTCCCTCACTGGCCAGCGGGCACGCCTTCGACAACATATCTCTTGTGATAGCACTGAAATATAGACACAAAGTCTTTAATCACTCTGTAGATAAATAAAAAACACACTGGAGACATGGAGCAGATTCCAAATGCTGTTACTCCTCTCTGTCCTGTAACTTGTAGTTTCTTCTTACATTTGAAAAGACTTTTATTGGACAAGGTCATTTTGTCCGACAGACTTCTGCAGAGAGAGTCCATTTCAAGGACATTCGTCTTCACCTCTCACACAATGCAAACACGGACAATCTGATTTACTGTATGCCAGAATTTCTTTTTGTACATCCACATGGAGGCTGGCAGCCCTATTTCCATGGCTTTGCTCTGACTTGGGCCTTCCATTTCCACTCCTGACCATCCACACACCTTCAAAAACACACACACCTAATCACGTGTGTCATAATCTGACTAATCTGACAAAACCAGGGGCCCTCTTTGGAGGAACCTCCCGACCCCAAGCAGCTCAGTCCATTTTTATACTCAAATCTGGAGTCCTAGCCAGGTGTTTATAAGCCCTTGCTCCAGCGAAAATCAGCCAGGCCTGAAGAATCTGAAATGACATAACCTTGGTTTTCCTGTCCTAGGGAGTTTTCCAGTTTGATTTGGAAAAGAGGACATTCAGTCCCGCTCTTCTTAAAAAAATGATAGGTAGTTTTTGCTTTTCTGTTTGCTTTGCTGGCCTGTAGAATATCAGTCATAAAAGTCATCACTGCGGGTGTGGGATTCTTTAAGTATTACCGTCGTCTGCCCTGAGCCATTTATAGATTCACTTGTCTTACTAGCCTCGGTGATCCAGTCAGGAATTAAATAAGTACTTGTTTGCTGGTTCCCGTCATGTCAGCACTGGCTGTTGGGAAAACCAATTAAAGTTCTTCGGGTTCCTTTAGAAAGACTGCTCAGTCCAGCAGGCAGGAGAAGTGGGCTGTAGACCACAACAACTTGTGCTGGAATGAATTGTCGCTAGTCTTTATGACAAGGCTCTTGTTTATTTTTGCACAAACAACTGGAGTTATTGGTATAGATGCCCCTTAGATTTCATTATTTGTTCAGTATTGTTTGTGTAAGCTGTTATTATGCCATTCACAATTTATTTTATTTAGGCATTTATACCTTATTTTCCTCCCCAGTGGGGACCCCAAACAGCTTACAACATTGTTTTTTCCTCCTCCATTTTACCCTGACAACAGCATCTCTGTGAGGTAGGTTAGACTTAACTGGCCCAAAGTCACCCAGCAAGCTTCAGTGGCAAAGCGGCAATTTGAATCGGAGTGTCCCAGATAGTCTGACATGCTAAACACAACATTATGCTGTATGCTGTGGTATATTTTTACCCCCAAATTACAAACGTATTTTGGGGTTAAAATGTTCAACAAACTTTTTTTGTGGCGGCTGAAGTCATTGTGTTTCATGGTACCCAAATACCTAGTGCCTGGAAACACCCTTTCACATGAGGCGGAATGTTTCTCTTGAGTCAGTTCACCTGTGGTGCATTGAGTAATTCACACAAGTTCTGCTCCTTTTACAAAGCTCTACTTTTCATTTCCATTTGATATTACAAAAACTATCTTTTGAATCTAAGGTATCTGAAAACTAGCATAAACTTCCATACATTTTAGAATTTGTTTTAAAACAAATTGTGGAATAAATAGAAATTGTAATTGATAACATTGTTTGTATCTGGTGTATTCAGGTTATTAGGATGGGTCATCAGGTTACAAAGAGGAGATATCTCTCCCTCCAGAGCACTTTAAAATGTTTCCATGAATCAGTGTGTTCTGGGGAAAAATTCACGGGGCATTTTTGTACCCCAATATGTCTTGTGGACTTGGATAACAAAGAAACCCAATTGCAAAATCAATAGATTTTGGGGGTTCTTTGGAGTAGCAGTAAGTGGTTGTACTTTGGGGACATTGATTCAGGTGGCTAGCCATGTTGGTCTGAAGCAACCAGGGCTTTTGGGGAGGAGAACAGAGGTGCAGGAACCTTCAAGACTGAAAACACATGAACTTTTGAACCTTTTTGAAAGAATTTTGTCAAAGAGGTTCCGGGATGCCGTTCTGGCACATTCATCCAGAAAAAAAGCCCTGGAAGCAACAGAACAAAATCTGAGTCCAGTGGCGACTTTAAGACCCACAAAGTTTTATTCAAGGTATAAATGGTTGTGTGCACATGTATCTAAAGAAGTATACATGCACACGAAAGCTTATCTGTGAATAAAATTGTTGGTCTCAAAGGTGCCACTGCACTCAAATTTTGGGGACATTGTTTGCTAATGTGTAGGTGATCATGTCCTAGGAAAAAGTTGTGGAGCCACTTCTCTAGGCACACTGCACCTGAAAATGAACAACTGGAGTAGAAATTCACCCCAGTGTCGGTAAGGTTTCAACCAGCTGTACTGCCCAGAAATTCAGAGAGGTAGTTTTTCCTAATATCCCGCCGGTACCTCTCCACCATTAATTTAAACCCATTATTGTAAGTCCTCTCCTCTGCTGCCAACAGGAACAGCCCCTGCCCTCCTCTAAGTGACAGCCCTTCAAATACTTAAGGAGAGCAATCAAGATCTTGTTCACACACACTACTACCCAGAAGCGAATCCCCCTATCCCGTATGTGTGTTCCTCATTTTTGTTACCCAAATGTAGAACTCGGCACTTATCCTAGTTAAATTGCATCATGTTCACATCCACCCACTTTTCCAGTGTGTTCAGACCGCATTGCATTCCATCTCTATCTTCTGGTGTGTTCTCTGCTCCTCCCAGTTTGGTGTCATCTGCAAATTTAATGCGTAACCCCTCCACATCCTTCTTGTCCAGATCATTTATAAAAATATTGAAAATACTGGGCCCAGAACCGAGCCCTGTGCCACCCCACTGGACACCTCCCTCCATTCGGATGAAATGCCATTGACAACAAATCTTTGAGTGCAGTTCTCCAACCAGTTCCCTATCCACCGAACTATCCTAGAGTCCAGTCCACAATCCTCTAGTTTACCCATCAGAACATCATGGGGAACCCTGTCAAAAGCTTTACTGAAATCCAGGTAAACAACATCAGCAGCATTCCCTCAAATCAAATCAAGCCTGAATTCTCCCAAGAAGCAAAAATGACTAAACAGAGGCTATTGTACTTTGGTCACATCGTAAAAGGACAAGATTCACTGGAAAAGACAATAATGCTAGGAATAGCTGAAGGCAGTAGGAAAAGAGATAGACCAACAGGAGATGGATTGATTCAACAAAGAAAGCCTTCAGTTTGCAAAACCTGAGCAAGGCTTTCAATGATGGGACATTCGGGAGGTCATTAACTCACAGGGTTGCTCTAAGTCAGAAGTGACACAACAGCACAACACACACAGTAAGACTACTATTACCACTTTTGTCCTGATCTCCAAAGTGGGATTGTTTTCCAGGTGGTCGCCCATCCTGGCTAAGCTGAAATCCGTTCAGCTGTAAGGTCGTAGAACTATAGCTTCAGAATATTCTTTGGACTTTGTTTCGTTTTTAAATTGTGATTTATAGCAGTATATCCAATAGGTTGAATCCGACCAGCTTTTCTACTAGTGAGAACAAAACAAGAAATAGTTTTTGACTACCAAAAAACAGAACTTCTTGGTTCTATTGCAGAATTACTTTGTCAGAAGCTGGCCTTCCAATCCAGATTTTACAGAATTTCTAGGCTGCATTACAGAATCTATTCAAGGTTTGCAATTCTGGTCTTCCTTTGCATCAAGATGGTTCTTACTATATTCTTTTATGCATGGTGCTTTCTAATTTGGTAGACACAAACACTGTCCAAGAAATTTCCAATTTAGCCTAAATCGCAGTCTCATACATGCCAACTGCTTCTCACTAGTTGTCCAGCCAAGTGTTAGACCACCAAGGAGCATAAAGATCATTAGAGGTTGTCCTAAACCTTCTGTAGGTGGCCATTTCCCCCCTGAATCAGCATGGAGGTCCAAACCCAGCATTCTGCTAGATGCACCCAGACAGTGGAACCCTTCAAAGGAACCATAAAACCAACATCACTTGTGGTAAAGTATAGGTCTTCAAGATTAGGTTGCTAACATTGGTGTCCCAGCCAAAATTCAGTGTGTTTATCTGTCCTCTGAGTTGATCCGTCTGAATTGGCCTTGCAGTATATGCTGGGCCGAACTCATCTCCTTAATGTTCCTCATTCTCACTGCATTTTCTGCTCAAAATGTCCATTTGCTTTGTTTCCAGTGGTTAAAGTTTGCCATAAGCAGAATTTAGAGGCCAGTTTGGAAGCTCTTGGTAAAGATGGCCATCTAAGAGAAACAACACAAACAAAACCATTCCTCAACAAATGTAGTAACATTCATTATGGTGATTCTGTGAATCCATACCTGAGATAAATGGAAAACCATTAATGGAGATTGCCATCTGTCTCCCTCTCATTAGCTTCAAATGTCATGCTGGATGTCTGGAGCAGCTGAAAAAATATTTCTTGCAATGGGCAGAGTTGATAAATTCTAGAGTTTCCACCAAATGACACTGAAAATGAAATCTGGAGGTGCCTGTAGGGATACCCATTCAAGAAATAGACCCAAGGAACTATTATGAAAGGGAAAAAAAAGTTTTTACAAGAGTGCTGAAAAATTTCAGGGGATTTCACCTATTCCAGTCAGGGGCCTCATATCTCCACCCCAATTTGTTTCCTGATTCACATCACCCTCTCTGGAACTGCTTTTTGCCCCATGGGAAGGGGACATCAAGTACCCATATGGTATCTGTGTGTTTTTTCCTGTGGAGCAAATAACAGGTCTAGTAATTTATAAAGGAAAACAGTTTGAGGGAGGAAAAGGATTGGAAAAGGATTACTGTTCCAGGGCTGTGATCCAAATTCCTCCCCTCTGTACTCTAATAGGTGCTATTATATTTAAAACATATATGGGGAATCTAATTATGGGCCCACTTTGGACCCCCCCTTTTGAAAATAAACATCTGCTTGAGTTTTACACATTAAGTGTGTACCTTTTCCCTGCATAAATTTCACTATTTCCCCATAGAAAAATATGTGTGAAATGGCCTTTTTGACACCAGAGTTCACCCTCTAACCCACTCTTGAACAAATTAAACCTCCCCAAATTCACTTGTTTGTACACAGCTTTGCAAAAGAAAAGTGAGAAACTCCTTTTGGACATTCCGCCTCTCCCCAGAAAGAAAAAGTCTTTAAAAAAAACAAAACCCTACCCCAACTAATGTTCCCAATATTTAGTTTTAATTTAAATCTAGACCATTATTATACATCCCAGCCTCCCAACCCTTTCATCTCTGGCTCAACCCTTCAATTAAGGGGAACGATGCAAAACTCTGGGCACTAAAATGGCACATTATGTTTAGAAACAAAATCTGGGACTAGGAAAAAAATGTTGAAGTTTGGGGATTTTCTGGTAAGAGTCCACTTGCTGACATCACCCAGGGAAAGCGGTGATTGGCTAGCGGAGGGTAAAAATAGTGTTTATATTCCAGGAGAATGACCAAGAACAAACAGATGAACTGTTAAATCTCGGTCCCCTGACTCCTTGGAGACCAGCCGGTACGCTTCAGGACAGCAAAACGGTAAGTGGCTGGCAGCTTGTTTCTGTGCAACTGGAAAGCTTTTTTTTTGCCCTTCTTGAATACATGGATTTCTGAGTTTCTCATTCTGCTTGAGAGCTCATCTGTGTTTTATTTTGCAGGTGTGGATTTAACAAAACTGTGACTTCTAGGATTTAGTAGCTTTATTTTTTTAAAAAACCCTTTTTGCTCACTTTCTTTGACTGATGTGATCAGACAGGACAAAACTTGAATTTTTCTTTCTTTCTTTTTTAAGCTATGAAACAATATTCCTCTGTCCCCTTCCATCAAAGATGCTTGGATGAATTTTATTACAGTCATCACTACTTGTATGGAGAAGGGGAGTAAAATATAATATATATTTAAAATAAAGAATTTCCCCTAGCTCAATATAACAAACTGACACACAATAACATTTACCATTGCTTTTTATATGTTCAAAACACTTCAGATGCATTGTGTTAGTATCCTTACAACAGCCTTTTAAGGTGGGCCTTTATTGTAATCCTCATATTGCAGCTGGTGCTGTACTTGTGTATAAGTCGCCTAGAGGTTCAAGGTGAAAGGATTTCCTGGCTTGCAGCTTCCACTGGAGAGACCAAACCACAAACAGGGATGGCATACATTAAATTAAATATGTGGTTTATTTCAGGGCTTAGTTTAATATAAACAAAAGGGTGCCTATAAAGCTGCAATCATTGCTATTTATTCCAAAACAACTCATTTGTATGATAATGCTGTCCCAGGAATTTAATCCTTAGGGTGGTAATTGGTGTCTAACAAGTTATTAGCATTATGACCATGGGTGAAGTCACTCCAGACTGGCAGGTCACTTGCATTGAAAGGGCTGGTGCTTTCACCTGATGCTGCTGTGGCCTTTTGGATCTTGGGGTGAGATTGATTACTTGATTTCACCTATGTCCCCTCTTCCTCATTTGGAACTCAAGCTCAGATCAGCTCCAGCACTACACTACTTATAGGGTTGCCAGCCTCCACGTGCAACCTCCCACTATTATAACTGATCTCCAGATGACAGAGATCAGTTCCCCTGGAGAAAATGGCTGCTTCAAAGGGTTGACTGCATGGCATTATACCCTGCTGAGGTACCTCCCCGGTCCAAACCTTATCTCCCCAGCCCTCCTCCCAAATCTTCAGGTATTTCTCATCTCAGAACTGGCAAACCTCACCACTTAGCTGTTGTCTAAAGAAGAAAAGTTGGGTTTTTATACCCCACTTTTCTCTACCCTCAGGAGTTTCAATGCGGCTTGCAATCACCTTCCTCTCCCCGCAACAGCCACCTTGAGAGGTAGGTGGGGCTGAGAGAGTTCTGAGAGAACTGTGACTAGCCCAAGGTCACCCTGCAGGCTTCATGTGGAGGAGGAGCGGGGAATCTCCAGATTAGAGTCCACCACTCTGAACCACGACATCACACTGGCTCTCCCTGCACTGCTTTCAAACCCTGCTGTTGTTTTCTTCTGTCAAATTCCCCCAGAGTCAGAACCAAGGGACCTGGACTCACTCCCAAGTTAATGTTTTGAGGTTTGAGGAGGCCACCAACCGCATTCAGCTAGCTGTGGACTGCATCTCACCCTGATGAAATTAACTGGAACTGGAACTTGAACAGTTTGGTGTAGTGGTTAAGTGCGCGGACTCTAATCTGGGAGAACCGGGTTTGATTCCCCACTCCTCCACTTGTACCTGGCTGGATGACCTTGGGCAAGCCATAGCTCTGTACCAGCTGTTCCCTCAAGGACAGCTTGGGAAAGCGCTCTCTCAACCCCACCTACCTCACAGGGTGTCTGTTCTGGGGAGGGGAAGGGAAAGGGGTTTGTAAGCTGCTCTGAGACTCCTTTGGGTAGTGAAGGGCGGGGTATAAATCCAATCTCTCCTCCTCCTCCTCTTCTTCTTCCTCTTCTCTTCCATGGTTGTCTCAATGCCAGGTTGTTGCTTTTTTAAAAAAAAAGTAAGGTACCCTTTGGAACTGTGTTGAAACACAAGGTGTCTATTATGAGACAGACCATGACGTTCTAGAATGAGGAGCCATTCTTTTATGCGGGCCAGTCTGTGTCATGATCCAGAACCACAAATAGGATCCAGACAGCTTTTTTGCACAGTTTTAAGCCAGTTTCCATCCCATGTGGCCATTGTCCATGGAGGTCCCATGATCCCCAATATAGCCTCTATGGTGGTCAAAACCTCCCTTTTTCACCCACGGAAGTCCTGGCTGCATCCACCCCAACAATTTGGACTTAAATAAGAAACAATGCAATCAAATGCATTCGTTTCACATATCTGTTCAAGTTTCCTCTGGTTCATGGAAATGTGCAACTTCACTGTACACAAAAGAACTGTCATCACCTATAGAAAACCCAAATGTATGTGGTCAGATTGCCAACCTCCAGTTAGGGGCTGGAGTTCTCCAGGAATTACAAGTGAACTCTAAATAACAAAGATGAGTTCCCTTGGGGGAAGTGGCAGTTTTGGGTGCTGGATTCTACAGCATCACATCCTGGCTGAGCTCCCTTCCCAAACTAGGGTTGCCAGGTACCTACCATCTACTGGTGGGGAGCTCCTAGCTGCTGCCCGGGGTCTTCTGGTGGAAGTGATGTCATTGCCCCAGGCATGTTGTATAGGGGATGCTCTAGTGTTCAGCCAAAAACTCTATGGTCACCCACACGATGTGCCTGGTGTGATGACATCACCTCCAGGTAATTTCATTGCACCGGGCACATCAGGCACCATGGAGTTCTTCAGGGGTGGGGCTCCCCCTGCCAGCCAGCTGGCCAGTGGACAGATTGGGGAACCTGAAATTGGGGGAAACCCTGATTCCATCAGGGAGATGCTAACCCTACCCCAAACATTGCCTTCCCCAGGCTCTGCCCCAAATCTCCAAGAATTTCCCAGTTTGCAGCTGGTAATCCTAGGCCCAGGGGAAGTTTCACAAATGACGGGTACCCCCTTGCATCTCTCAGTGAGACAGCAGCAGGACTGTGCCTGTGAGCTCTGAGGAAAGAATTTGAGGTTGTCTCTGGTCTCTCTGATCTTCAGCTCTGATCCACATCACTACTGTGCTTGCCAGCTGGCTGAAGTAGGGGTCAATGGGGGAGCGCCCACAAGGATCCAACCCTATCTTCTGCTGCCTGTATCTTATTGACAAGCAAATCATGGGAAGAGAATAATACTGAATAATACTGAGTAACATGAGCCCCCCCCCCCCCCAAGCCATGACACATGAAAAGTCTCTGTATCTATCCTGGATGTAAAAAGTGTCATTAAAGATGCCTGAAGAGGACAGGGAGGTCCACCCTTCAAAGGATCCATTTTCTCCATGGGTACTGATCTCTGTAGCCTGGAGATGAGTTACTGGCAGCCAGAACAGTCAGCATTGAATGAGTCTATCAAAAGCCACCATGGACCTCCAGACAAAGTTCTCTTTAACTCCTCCCTTCCAACCTCATCCAGATTCAACCCAAACATTGTCTGAAAATAAATTCTTTGGCTTGTCAAAATTTACGGGTGACAAAGGAACTGAAAATTGTTGTCTCCCCTGTCATGGGCCCTAATGCTAGGGCTGCCAAGTCTTGAAAACTCACTGGCGGGGGGGAGTCCTCCTCCCACCGGGAGTTTCTTCTGGCGCGCGTGCTTCGTGCGTGCGCCCATCGACATCACCGGAAGTGACGCAGCACGTTGGGGGCGTTGCCAGGGCGACGCTCTGGCAAACGCCCCAAAACTCTATGGTATCATACTCTATGGTATCATACTCTATGGTATCATAGAGTTTTGGGGTGATTGCCAGAGTGTCACCCTGGCAACGCCCCCAACGTGCTGCGTCACTTCTGGTGACGTCATTACGTCATCCTTGCTGGACAACGTTGGGGGTGGGGTTCCCCCCGCCGGCCAAATGGTGGCCGGCAGATCGGGAACCCCTTTAGCGGGGGATCCCCCGCCCCCCGGGCTGACTTGGCAGCCCTACCTGATGCTGGGATGCTATCTCCAGTTGGATCCTGGAGTTCTCCCAGAATTAAAACTGATTCTCCAGGTGGCATAGATCAGTTCCCCTGTGAGAAAATGGCAGCTGTGGAAGGTGGACTCTATGCCGCTATACCCCACTGAGGTCCCTCCCCTCTCCAAACCCCACCCTTCCCAAGCTCCACCCCCAATATCCAGGAATTGCCCTTCCCAGAGCTGACAACCCTTGGTCTTACTCTGGTATCAAGCAGCTTCATTCTTAGCCAAGTCTTCCATATAAGCCTGCAGGTCAGCTGAGTTCTCAACAAATATAATCAATTTCCTGAGTTCCCCAACCTGTCTGGCATGTTTGAGGTCTAAAATTTCCTATCTGGGAGTAGAAGGAGGTTTTTCAGTGAGCTTTCAGTATCCTTTCCAAATTCGGGTTCTATAATAGTGCTATATTCAAGAGTTAGAGGGAAATCAGGAAATGATATATCAAAATCCATGAAATAGTATGACCTCCTATCCCCTAATGCTTGGCTACACTTAGTTCTCACGATTTGTACAGGAAATCTAGAGCTTGAAA
Organism: Lepidodactylus listeri; assembly: GCA_029233225.1. Lineage (NCBI taxonomy): Eukaryota > Metazoa > Chordata > Lepidosauria > Squamata > Gekkonidae > Lepidodactylus > Lepidodactylus listeri. The sequence goes on from JARCFY010000009.1 coordinate 19,879,189, forward strand.
CCTCACAAAACCTGAACCCATGCCCAGAACTGTCACAGAGTGACTTAGCACTTTCTGTGTTGTACTTACAAATGTAATTAATGGTTATTGCTCCAGAATTTATATTTTAATTTCCTTCCTTAAACTGGTATTTAACATTCCTATGCATGGCTGTGTCTGGACTGCAAGACTGCTTGGACAAAACAGAGCATGTATCTGTGATGGTATTAAGGAAGGGCAGTTCTGCCTCTCATCAATCACAGGCCAATATTGGTGGAAACAGGACCAGTTTTTATTAGACATTATAAGAACCTTGTTATGAAGCGGTGCTTATGTGAGAGTTCATTCATTACCAGGTTTCCCTCTTTGTTAATGTCTGTCTTCCTGCTTTGCAAATGTTTAGAATCAGACAGTAGACGCTGGCAAAGAACCACGCTCTGGTTGCCAGGTCCCCCCTGACCACTGGTAGAAGATGGGAGGGTTGGGTTGCCAGATCCAGGTTGTGAAACTCCTGGGGATTTGGGGATGGAGCCTGGAGAGGACAGGGACCTCAGTGGAGTACAATGAGTCCATCCTCCAAAGTCTCCATTTTATCCAAGAGGATGGATTTCTGTAGTCTGGAGGTGAGCTGTAATTCCGGGGGATCCCCAGGTCCCGCCTGGAAGTTGGCATCCCTACCGTGCTCACTGGTTGGCCAAAGAACAAGCAACCTGACTATGGAAATGATCATAAAAATACATATAAAACAATATAATTTATACTGAGGGATACATATGCTGAACAACATAAGAATGTAAGAGAAGCCAATGTTGGATCAAGCCAATGGCCCCTCCAGTCCAACATTCTGTTACACAGTGGCCAAAAATACCAGGTGCCATCAGGAGGTCCACCACTGGGGCCACCATAGCTATGAATAAAATTGTAACAGTACTAAAAGTATATTATAGAGCAAATCAAAGTTATACTGACTGAACCATGAATAAAAGAATACTGAACAATGAATATAACTAATATAACTGATGAGTTCCCCTGACTCTTGACTCATGTAGTACAAGCAGCCTCTTCACATACCCATCCTTTTTGAGTTTTTGTAAAGGAAGTTTGCAGAATGGATGCCTCACACTGAGAGAAACACTGAGACCAGTTTGATTGTATGCCCGAAGGGACCAGTGTCCTTTCCGCAAGGAAGAATGACTAACCACCAGGCATGGCTATCTGAAGAAGTTATGTTTAGTATGGCATGTTAACTTATTCTACAGTATAATGACCGCATTGTTGTGATTATATCGATTGCTCAGCATATGTATATTTGTTGCTCAGTATATGTTATACTGTTCTGTATCTATTTCTATGATTATTTGGATTGTTATATTGCTTATTCTTTAATATACCCAATTTTCTACTGGTGTCCTTTTGCCTATGGTGGTTTCAGGAGGGCTTTTTTCCCTGGCATACACTGAAGAAAGAAGAGTAAGAGTCCAGTAGCAAGGTATGAGCCTTCGTGAGTCATTGCTCACTTCTTCAGATACAGCTAGAATGTGAGTCCATCTATCCTATTTATTGTAAAGGGGAGTGATTTCAGATGCCAAATGACCTTAGCAAACAAATGACAATAGCAGGTGTGATTGGATCAGGTGTGATGATACGCAGAGAGGGAGTAGGTGAGAAGAAATCCGCATTAGTAATGAGACAGGAAACCTAGGTTCATTCAGTAGCTTCATTCAGCAGCTCAAGACAATGCATCTACCTGGTTTGAATCGTAACTCATGAAGGCTTATACTTTACCAAGAATTTTGTACGTTTTTAAGATGATACTGGACTCTTGCTTTTTTCTGTTGCTACGGACAGACTAACATGGCTACCCATCTCGATCTAAACCCAAGAGAGTGGCTGTGAGAGTAGACATTGCTAAGCAATGGCTGAGGTAGCTTGGAATGTTCATGAGAAAGTCATGTGACCCAGATAACCAATTACATTCAAAATGAAATAAAGAGTCTTCCATAAATCTTGGGGAACAAAGAATGGCATATTACTGCTTATTAGTTCTGCTACTCTTGATGTTTTGCAAGGCTTATGTTTTATATCCTTTCTTCAAAAATGTGACGTCTACCAGGTTGAGAAGTAATGACTTACCTAAGTCTACCCAGTGACCATCATTGCTGAGGAAGAAGCAGGAACACCATCAGTGCAATCCAATGTATGGTTACTCCAGCCTAAAACCTATTATAATCAATGACTTTAGATTGGAGGGACTCTACATAGGATGGCACTGCAAGGGTTTCATGTCAAAAGACAGCATGTTATCCACTGCTTCACACCTGCCACCCTCCCCTCACTCAGTGGTAAAACCTCTGCTTCACATGCAGAAAAGTGCCAGGTTCAACCTCAGGCTTCCCCAGCTAAAATGATCAGGCAGGTGATGAGGTGAAAGACCTCCGCCTGAGACTCTGGGGAGCTGCTGCCAGTCAGAGTAGACAACACTGACAGACCAATGGACTGACTGGTATAAGTCAGGCTCGTGTGTACATATTCAAATCAGGTTTATTACAAGACCATAAACAAAGCCCTCCAAAACATACACACATATGTACATGTTCTCTACCTCTCAGGCTGAGGACAGACTGGCAATCTAAAGCGGGGCAGGCACGCTTCGCAAACGGAGGAAAGGAGCATGTTCAGACATGCGCATCTGTCCGTCGGCTCCGTTGCGTACTTACCCGTCTCCCAGTCGCTTTCCTTCCGCTTTACCCGGACACCGGTTTTTCCCGGTGTTCAGGGGCCTTCCTCCGCATGCCTCCCGCTTCCAAACAGTGTGAACTGGAAGAAGCGGGAGGCATCCGGAGGAAGTGTGAACGCACCGGCAAAAAGTTTTGCGCATATGCGCACATGCGCACATGCGAAAAACATCAAAGGAAAACCAAAAAAAAGTGCAGCGGCACGCGCGAGCCGCGCGCGCTGGCTATGCGGCAGTCTGAACTCTCCGTGGCAGTCTGAATGCTCCGTATCGCCGCTGATCCGCATTGCTCTGGCCAGTGTGAACGGCCAGCTCCGTGGGTTTTTTCCCCCGCTCCAGTTCCCTCCGCTTTGCCTCCGCTTCAGATTGCCAGTCTGTCCTCAGCCCCAGTATGCAATACATTTTCTTTTTGTAGTTTTTTGACACCGTCACAGCTGACCTCGTGGGGTTTTCAAGGCAAGAGATGTTCAGAGATGAACATTGCCTGCCTCCATGTCAGGACCCTGGTATTCCTTGGAGGTCTCCTTCCAAATACTAGCCCGGATTGGCCCTGTTTAGCTTCCAAGATCTATGCGATCAGGCTAGCCTGGGCTATCCAGGTCAAGGCAAAATTTGCTTAAGTGACTGTAAAATACAAAACTTGCTGATTGTTTTAATTCTGTTGCTCTTACAACTAAGTTATAGAGTGCTGCTTTCATTGTTGTTATCTGCCTTGGTTCCCCATTATCTGAGGATATAGCGAGCTTGTAAATGTCTCAAATAAATAAGTGTCTCATCTGTGAATCGGAGTTAACATACCATCCATCGGGACATAGTGATTCAGTGCAGAACGGCACCCAAGCCTCTTATTCACAGAAACACCCCAACTCCAACTTACATAGCAAGCATCAGCCTCAGCTCTCCTGTACAGATGGTTCCTAATTTTTTGTTTCAGACACTAAAACATGAGGACGGCTCTACTCATCCTCTGCCTTCTTGGAATCGCTTGTGCCTTCTCAGTAAGTCAACTTAATAGTTCATTACATAGTACACGTCATGGTAAAAATTCACTTGTGTATCACTGGACTCTGGCCAACTTCTTGTTCATACTGAGTATAATTTAATTATAAAGAAGAAGAAGAAGAGAGAAGAGATTGGATTTATACCCCACCCTTCACTCACTTGGAGTTTCAGAGCGGCTTACAAACTCCTTTCCCTTCCCCTCCCCACAACAGACACCCTGTGAGGTAGGTGGGGCTGAGGGAGCTCTTTCCCAAGCTGTCCTTGGGAAAGAGCTCCCTCAGAGCTACAGCTTGCCCAAGGTCATCCAGCCAGGTGCAAGTGGAGGAGTGAGGAATCAAACCCAGTTCTCCCAGATTAGAGTCCGCACACTTAACCACTACACCAAACGGGCAAATTGTTGTTACTGGTTTAAATTGATTTTTTTTGTAGTTGATGCTCTGTATTCTTTTATGGGCAACATTGATTAGTAAATGACATTGTTTAGTAAACATTGATTAATAAAGCAAAACTTATTATACTGAGCCCTGACCTGGATAGCCCAGGTGAAGCCCAGCCTCATCAGATCTCCGAAGTTAAGCAGGGCTGACCCTGGCAGGTACTTGGATGGGAGACTTCCAAGGAATACCAGGGCTGGGAGGCAGAGGCAGGCTATAGCAAGCCAAGCCCCTCTGGGTCACCAGAAGTCAACCATGACTTTCAGGCACACACACATAACACACTCAAAATGCTCACAAAAAAACTTATCATACTGGAATACAAAAGAACAAAGCAGAGATTCTCACCTATGTTAAATTCCATCCTCCATAACACTTTTCAAGGTAGAACTCTCATCTGACAAATAAGATTTTGCATTTACTGCATCCATCCATCCATTCAATCAATCATTCAATCAATCATTCACTCATTCATTCATCACAAATCTAATTTTCCTGAGTTGCACAACTATGCAGCTCCAAAAACCTAGAAGGGGAGAAACCCAGGTTAGGGTATATTTTTCTGGAAACCTGAGATAATCCACAGGCTTGCAGAAAAATATGGGGGAGATTAACCCCACCTGCAAGTAAAGAGCAATACCTATGTATTCCACCCCCCCCCCAAAAAAAAAACCTCACACACATCTTGGATTGAACACTTTGTATGAAAATGGAAGTAGGGGGTCAACTGGGGAAGGAAAACTCCAGAGAGATGGGCAAGGGAGTCAGGAACCAGTGAGTCAGTTGGACTGGGGAAGAGAAGTAAAAACAGGTAACTGGACAGGTGGGTATTGGTAAGGTTGATGACCTCCAGGTGGGCCCTGGAGATCCCTTGGAATTAGAACTGACCTCCAAACTACAGAGATTATTTTCCCTGGGGGAAATGGCTGCTGTGGAGGTTGGATAAGGACATCATCCCCCACTGAGGTCCCCTCCCCTCTTCAAATCCACACCCATCCGTCCAGGAATTTCCCAACCTGGAGTCAGCACCTCTGGCTATCAGGGAGGGAAACTTGGCAAATGGAGACAGGGGAGGGTCTTCTGGGAGGAGAACTAGGGACAGTGCGGCCAGGACGAGCGGGGTATAGAAAATAAAGAGCAAAGTGGGAACCAGAATTGAGTGTGGAGCTGGTAGGTTGGGTAGAAAACAGTATGGAGGGCAGTTGAGGGGAAGGAAAGGAAGTGGGAGCTGGCACGCAAGGCTAATAGCAGGAGCCAGATTAAGCAGAGGGAGAAGGAGGGACAAGGGTGGGGAAAGTATGAGCCAGCAAAAGAGATGTCGATCCTAAGGTCATGATCAGACGGTTCTTTAGATCCGACCCAGGCATAAGTACCTGGCGGATTTAAAGGAAACGTCCAGACAGCGACATCTGAGAAAGGTGCCGCTTCCATGATCAGCCTGTCGAGCCCTGCCAGGGAGCCATACTTTAAAGATACCAGTGAAATGCTTGCCAATGGGCCAATGGCGGTCTAATGCTTGCCAATGGGACAATGGTGGACTTTTCCCCATCTGATCATTCCAGTGCGCAATCAGCCCATCAGGATGGTCTGACTCCAGATCATCCCAAACGTTCGCTATTTTAAAAAATCGTTTTAGCGATATGCAGAAAAACAAATACACAGTGAGGGACATATGCACGTGCGCAAACAGAATTTTTTTTTAAAAAAAAAATCCCAACCGCACAGATCTTTCAGGTGGACACCGTCTAGACAATCCACCGCTGAGTCCTCGTGTGGTAAGGCAATTCATGGGAGAGCTGTCAGGTTGTGCAACACTGGATAAAAAAGATCAGGATCAAATTAGACCCGGGCCAATAGCAGGATTAGCTGCCCATCTGAACGCACCCTAAGTCTGTATCCCACCTTCTGTATAACATTCTGGCTAATACCTGTATAATAGCCACAAGTGCCATGAACCACCGCTAGTAGGATCTCTAAAACCAAAAAGGAAAGGAACTATTTCTGGAGACTACTGATTCCTTCCTTCAGAGTCCAGGATCCACTGGCTGAATCCCTTGCCAGCTGGCTCGCTCTCTTTGTGGGAAGTTGACAAGCTCAAAGAAAACACCGTGCACTGGCAACACTTTCATCTCTCGCTCAGGCCACACTGAGAACAGCAGCTGCAGACAGCGCCGGTAGGTGGATAACTGGGTGGCAGCCGGTCCCCGCAGATCCCATCAGGGATATCTGGTCATGGACAGATGCCCAAGTTGCTTGAAACCACAATGCCCGACCATGACAGTAATTATGGTCGCCAGCATCATTAGATTCAGAACAGACAAAAGGAAATACTTCACCACTTGATGAGTAATCCAGTGTAAAGGGGGCTTAAACAGATGCTTTTGAACTGTAGCTGTAAGGACTTGAACTGAATCTGATCTAAGCATGCAGAACTGATATTCTCATAGAATCATAGAGTTGGAAGGGACCTCCAGGGTCATCTAGTCCAACCCCCTGCACAAGGCAGGAAATTCACAAATACCTCCCCCTCCACACCCCCAGTGATTGCTGTTCCATGCCCAGAAGATGACAAAAAACCTCCAGGGTCCCCAGCCAAATTGGCCTGCAGAAAAATTGCTTCCTGACCCCAAAATGGCCATCAGAATTTCCCTGGGCGTATAAGAAAGGACCATAAGAAATAAGCACTGATGCAACCCTTCCTGCCCTCCCTCTCATGATCTGCCTAAGTTCACAGAATCTGCATTGCTGTCAGATAGCCATCTAGCCTCTGTTTGAACGTCTCCAAAGGAGAGCACCACCACCTCCACTGACAGGATGTTCTTCCTAAAGCTTAGCCGAAAACTCTTCTGATTTAATTTCAACCCACTGGTTCTGGTCTGGCCTTCTGGGGCAACAGAAAACAACTCTGTACCATCCTCTAGGTGGCAACCCTTCAAGTACTTGAAGATAGTTATCATATCACCTTTCAGTCGTCTCCTCTCCAGGCTAAACATACCCAGCTCCTTCAACCTTTCCTCACAGGACTTGGTCTCCAGACCCCTCACCCTCTTTGTTGCCCTCCTCTGAACAAGGTGCTCAGCCCAGCATGAAGAAATGAACCTGTCTCCTGATGGTCCTGATCACTGGTCCATCTAGCCTGGTATGGTCTGTTCTGGTGGCAGAAAGTGCCATCAAGTCATAGCTGACTTATGGAGACCCCGTAAGGTTTTCAAGGTGAGAGATGAACAGAGGTGGTTTGCCGTTGCCTGCCTCTGCATAGCAACCCTGGACTTCCTTGGTAGTCTGCCATCCAAGTACTAACCAGGTCCCACCCTACTTAATTTGCAAGATCTGATGAGATGGGGCTAGCCTGGGCCATACAGGGCAGGGAATGGTCTGTTCTGACTAAGCAAGAACATTCCCAGACCTGTGACCTGAGAGATCCTTTTAAATCCAGGTACTGAGGACCGAACCTGAAATGTTAGGCAAAGCAGAAACTGCTGCTCTACCACTGAGCTGAACGGCCTCTTTGTTAGGTCATCAGCTTGGTCATGACACAAAATATGCATTTAGTTTACACTGTGATAGACAGTATGGATTTGTTTCTCTTATCCATATTCCAGTTGGAGCTTTGATCTTTTGTGGTAAGCTTGCATGAGTGAAAATATTACCTACCACAGTCAAGGGAAATGTGTGCCATGCCTTTGTTTTGTTGTTCTTATACTTATTTTTATTTACGTAATACATGTGTTAATCACTCTTCGGTTTCCAAAGTTCTCAAAGTGACATAGAGAATGGGGAAATAAAGATAATTATTACTACAAATACTGCTTCGACGGGTTTTGGGTGGAATGGCTGGTTGCTACACAGTCAGGCTGCAGTCATACACACTAAATAATCCACTTTCAATCCACTTTCAGTCCACTTTCCAACTGGATTTTGCCAGTTCACACAGTAAAAATCCAGTTGGAAAGTGCACTGAAAGTGAATAATTTAGTGTGTGTGACTGCAGTCATAGAGACCCAGCCCTGCTGGCTCCTCTGAAAGATGGGGGAGTTCAAAGGAGCCACCTTTAGATATTTCAGCAGTCTCAGATGTTATGGCTGCAAAACTTTCAGGGGGCGCCCCTCTCACATTGTTGATCTTATTTGGATCCCAGCCCACCCACTGGTTACTGATTTGTATCCAGTAAGCATAGCTCGGTCCTTCTCAAGAAATGTCCATCTCAATGTTTTGAGGGCTTTGCTCAGCAGACTTCAGTTTGCTCTGGGAAGGTTAATGCTGAGTTCTGTCACTAGATGTCACTCTAGTGATGTTTACTCTTCCTTAGTGGATGCAAACCTAATGCAGAAACAAACATTGGACGCCACTCACAAAGCACAAGAATTAACAGAGCTTCAGAAAACAACCAGTGGGGAAACAACCTATGTGCCCCTCATATTCCCTCCCAAAGAAGATGTACATTGAATTTGTTACCAGTGATCTCTACAAAGCGAGCAACTAGAGAAAGAAAATCACACCCACCTTATGTGATCTCTTCTTTTCTTGTAGGTAAAAAACTTCCGAAGAAGATTTAAAGCAGAGGATTCAGAAGAAAATGCAGTATGTTGCCATCTTTAGTGAATTCCTATTTTAAAATGAAACATGTGCAGATTATTTTTATCTCAATTTCAGCAACTGAAACTGTGTTTTCGTTTCTGACAGGTATTCAAGAACAGATTTAGGTATTTCCTTTACAGATATCCCTATCACTACCCACCTATGAAAAGATATCAGGTATGTATGTTTATTTATTTGTTTAATTCATTTGTACCCCACCTTTCTTCCCAGTGGGGGCCCAAACCGGTTAACATAATTCTCCTCACCTCCATTTTATTTTCACAACAACCCTGTGAGGTAGGTTGGGCTGAGAGAATGTGACTGGCCCAAGGTCACCTAGCAAGCTTCTATGGCATGAGTATATGTGGTATCTATACATGCATGGTATTTACGGTACTTATGTATATGCTGCCTCTTCAGGTAAAGCGCTCAGGGTGTCACACAAGAAAAACACCTCAATAAAAACAGCATTAAAGCAAATCGTTATTAATACAATGAATCTAATCAAAACCATCCCACCCAGCAGTAATATAATAAAAACAAGTCAGTCATTACAAAGACATGGAACACAGAAGCGACACCCAAAACAATGGGGTGTGGCCAGCCTCATTGCTCAGCAAAGTATGAAGTCTTTTCCCAGCCTAACTAAGGGCTTTCCCCCCTCATTTTCATTTTCCTGGCTTGTGTGTTCCAGTTGGTTTGGGGCTGTTGTTTTTTTCTGTTTTACATGTGCTCTCTCTAATGGTCGATTTTATATTACATCACTGTATGTCTGGCATATCTTCCTGCAGATTTGAACTGCAGGTTTTTATGCTGGACATACAGCAATATAATATTGAATCAATCACTAGAGGGAGTAAACCATGTGCAGAACAGAACACACAAACACACACACACACTTTGCAACAGGAACACACAAGTGAGGAAAATGAAAATGCAGAAAAGCCCTAATTGGGGTTGCATCCTTTTAAGCTCTGTCAGTGGCATCAACAGTGGGCATCAGCTCATCCGTTGCATCTTCCCATGGAGCAGCAGTGCAGGAAGAGGTGAGCTGACATTGATCCTTCTTGCCAGTTTGGTGTAGTGTTTAGGAGTGTGGACTCTAATTTGGGAAAACTGGGTTTGATTCCTCCACATGCAGCTGCTGGTATGACCTTGGGTCAGTTATAAATTCTTTCAGAACTGTTCTCTCAGGAGCAGTCCCTGAGACAGCTCTCTCAGCCCCACCCACCTCACAGAGTGTGTGTCATGGGGAGGGAAAGGGATTGTAAGTCGCTCTGAGACTACTTCAGGTTGTGGAAGGCAGGGTATAAATCCAATCTCTTCTTCTTCTGTGCTGCTGAAAAATCTGAGCCAAGTGGCTCTTATAACACTAGCAGAGCTGCTGGAGCTTCGTTTTGCAATGGACCACAAGAATTTCCCCTGTAAGTTAACCAGTCACTCCAGCCAAGTGGAGCATGAAATCCACAATACAATTGTTAAATGGTCAGCTACAAAGCAGGAAAGAAAATTTTTGACCTGGGTCCTAAAAGCTGTGCCTAACATAGGGAGGGGGAGGGCTGCAGAAACCATAGGGTTTCTGGTGATTCCTAGAGCTATCGCCTGTCACATCCAGGTTTTACCAGAAGTGATGTAACAGTGCATGAGTGCTGCCTTTTTTTAAAAAAGTTTCTCCCGCTGCCACTTGGGGCAGCAGTGGACAATGGGACCTGCCCAGACCAAGGGACTGGCAAGCCTACACCTAAATAATAAAAGACTAGGCACCAAGCAAACCTGGAGAGGGATGGCTTTCCAAAAGCAGGCTGCCATATTCTCCAGAATGTGTTAGGTAAGCAACAGATGAAATATATAAGCAGGGTTCCTTTCGTAGAAAAAGAGGTGCAGGAGCTCATTAGCATACCTATTAGCATAACTCATTAGCATAACCAGCCAAATGTCAGTTTCAGCCCTATTATACCCTATGGGCCATTGAAGTCAATGGCAAAAACTCATAGGGTATATGAGGGGCTGGAGGAGAAGGGGTTTGAGGGAGAGGCTCCAACTTGCAGGGTACCTTCTGGGACCTCTCTCCCAAATACCCACCAAGGTTCAAGAAGATTGGACCAGGGGGTCCAATTCTACGGGGCCTCAAACAGGTTGCCCCATCCCCTCCATTGTTCTCTATGGTGGGAAAAAACATTACATTTCGTAGCAGGAGCTATTTTGCATATTAGGCCACACACCCCTGATGTAGCCAATCCTCCAAGAGCTTACAGTAGCCCCTGTAAGAAGAGCTCTGTAAGCTCTTGGAGGACTGGCTACTTTAGGGGGTAATATGCAAAGGAGCTCCTGCTACGAAATGAGCCCTGTACAGAACTATGCGCAGAAGTTGGGCCTGAAATCCTTTGGTGTGTGTCAAGTCTCAGCCAGCTTATGGCAACCCCAACAAGGGGCTTTCAAGGCAAGGGAGAAGCAGAGGTGGTTGGCCATTGCCTTCCTCTGCAGAGCTCTCCTTGGTGGTCTCCCTTCCAAGTACTGATCCTGCCTAGCTTCCAAGATCTGACAAGATCAAGCTATACCATGCCGCCTTCCCTCACGCAACCCTTTTAGTCCTAACAAAATGTTCTGTAAGTGTGCTAAAAGAGATGCTGGCAAGTGGATGGCATAATGACCTATGCAAAGCCTTCCAGGAATGGCAAAACACATTCACAGAACCATTGGGCCGAATGAACTTCATGCTAATACTTTTAGATCCTTGCCACACTCAGCATTGAGACAGTTCCTTGTGATCACAAGAGTACTAGCAAAAAACTCAGTTCTGTGTATGTGCAGCTGCACTGCACATGATTGACCAGTCACAGGAATCAACCCATTGCAGAATTTAAACACCCATAGGCCCAGGAATAAGAACATCAGAGAAGCCAATGTTGGATCAGGCCAGTGGCCCATCCAGTCCAACACTCTGTCACACAGTGGCCAAAAACACCAGGTGCCCTCAGAAGGTCCAGCAGTGGGGCCAGGACACGAGAAGCCCTCCCACTGTTACCCCCCCCCCCCCCAAAGCACCAAGAATAAGGTGTTACTGGGCTTGAATCTAACTGGCAAAGAAGTGTCCCTGGAACTAGCCGCTAAGCTCATGCAGCATCTTCCTCCACCACCTTAAATATAAGAAAAGGTAACACAGCCTTTAGGAACACAGCAGGCATGCACGCAACAGCATCTTGCGGACAGACGGTCGTCTTCTCTGGACTGAGAGACAGAGATACAGGGGACTGCTAATTACATGTTTTCAAGGCTGGCTCATGCAGAAGAAGCTAAAATTGCATTGTTTCTGGGAACGATGCCTCGGCAGAATGGCGGTTTGGCATGATAGTTGCAGGGGTATTTTTGTGCCGATCCACGGTTTCACAGAGTCCAAGAAAAGCCGTGCTTGTGCCTATTTTCTAATTGCATGCTTCTCGCTGTCAGGACAACATAGCCAGGGAGCTGTGGGCTTCAGGGTGTCGGGATGGTCTCCCAGCTGTTTAAATATATAGGGCCATTCAACCCATGAGGCTTAGCTTCCGAGATCTGAGGAGATCATAGAATCATAGAGTTGGAAGGGACCTCCAGGATCAATGGATGGAATAGGAACACTTTCTGACCATAGGGTTGTCAGCCTCCAGTTGGAGCCTGGAGATCGCCTGGAACTACAATTGATCTTCAGAATACAGGGATCAGATGTTCTCCTGGGAAAAATAGCTGCTTTGGAGGGTGGACTGGACTGTATGGCATCATACCCCACTGAGGTCCCTTCCCAGGCTCCACCCCTAGATCTCCAGGAAATTTCCATCCCAGAATCGGCAACCCTATGCATGATATAGCTATGGCATTCCTGGTTTCCATATAGAGGACCTTTGTCGAATATGTTCCTTGATAGCATTGCCTACACAGAGATTAATACTGATATAGGGTTCAGCCAATGACGCAGGGGTAGACAACCATTTTTGGCCAAGTGCCCAGATGACCACACTGTGGTACTTAAAGCAACATGCATGGGGGCTATCCCATTGTATAAGGTGGATCCAGCATGTCCTTTCTGCTAGAGGAAGTGTTTTCATTCGGTGGACGGAAACTTCCCGACACAAGAGGCGTTATGCTTCAAGGGAATTCTCCTTGTGCCTGATTTTTTAAAAAAACCCTTTTCTGCTATTGGAATGGGTTTGCAGGCTCCAACTCTATGAACTAGGCTAGGCTGAGAGATGATGAATAACCAAGCGTCACCCCAATGGCCTTCATGGCTGAGCATGAGTTTGTTTGTTCCCAAGCTTGCCCACTTCAAGGACAGCACTCCATACAGTACAGCACACACTGGTTCTCTGTAGTTTTCAAGTGGGTGATTCAGACACCAAATTATCTTTGTTTCCTGACTCAACATGAGTCATTTCTCTGTTCAACAAAAAGAGGAGGCTATGGGCAGGGTCCTGAAGTACCATACAGAATCCATTAACTTTCGTGGGAATGATGCACAGGGTTTGGAGAACAGATGTTGACGGCTACTGTGTGTTCAAGTGTTCAGTGTTATCTGTGGTGGAAATATGGGCAATGCCTCAAAAATGTCGCTCTTTTTAGTTCAACAGTGACTCATCAGAAGAAGGCTACGGTGGTGATAGTTCAGAGGAGGAGGAGGAAGAAGCAGAAGGGGTAAGGGATTTCTTTGACTCTGGTCAGAATAAACCAAGAGCACAGGGGGGAAAAATAACCCAGATTGTTTTTTATAGACTCGTACTCTATGAGGTTCTATGGTGAAGTTTGCTAACTGCCCACAAGTTTCCATTCTGGTTTGGTCGGAGTGTTTTTAATGCCCAAATAATTTAAATGAGAAGTAGTCCTTGAAGACACAGTGAACTCCTTTGGGATCTGAAAGCTTACAAATACATTGGACTCTTGTCCGTTCTGTACAAACACCACTGCCGTGGTGTCAGGGTGAAGCATGAATAATATTTCAATAGTGGCTCTTTATTTATTATTTTTAAAAACACCTGAGAACAAATTAAAGGAGGTCTTGGGAATGATGGATCTTCAGATACTTGACTGCCCCTCTGTTTTTGCAACCCCAAGAAGGCAGTAAAAACAAGACGGGAAGTTCCTCGAGCCCATGGTGTATACGGCTAGGAGTTTGTGTTTGCGAGCACTAGGTACACATCGATGTGCAGAAGTGCTTTAAAAAATGAAGCCAACACCATCATCACTTGATCTAACGTATAGTCCTTGTATTCATGAAGATGGAATGAGCAGTTACAGAATCACAGAGCTGGGAGGGGCCATTCAGGCCATCTAGTCCAACTCTGTGCTCAGTGCAGGATCAGCCTAGAGCATCCTTGAAAAGGGCTTGTCCGTCCACTGCTTAAAGACTGCCAGTGAGGGGGAGCTCACCACCTCCCTAGGCAGCTGATTCCACTGTTGCGCAACTCTTCCTGTAAAAAAGATTTTCCTAAGATCCAGCCGGTACCTTCCTGCCCTCAATTTAAACCCATTATTGTGAATCCTACCCTCTGCTGCCACCAGGAACAGCTCCCTTGGCAGCCCTTCAAATACTTAAAGAGAGCGATCATGTCCCCCCTCAACCTTCTCTTCTGCAGACTAAACATTCCCAAGTCCCTCAGCCTTTCCTTATAGGGCTTGATCTCTATGGGTTTAAAAGGTTTTTCTTTTAAAAAATAATCTGAATATTAGTTCATCATTCTGCCTAACTACACATTAATTCTTTCCTGGGATCTCCCAAGCATGGATGGAGAGGTGTGTCCTGACACTCTATGCTTTCTAGGTGTGCATGGATCCATTTTGGTTGGGGACTGTGGCATTCACAGGGTGGGCTGAGACCACCCCCTCTCTATTATTTTGCTAACCTGAGGTGTAACTTGCCCCACTGTGGAAACATAACAAGTAGCTCATTTGGAGTTGCCAACTTCTAGGTAGGGCCTGGTGACCTCCAGGTATTACAACTGATCTGTATACTATAGACATCAGTTGCACCAGGGGAGGGGATGGCTGTTTTGAAGGATGGACGATATGGCAGTTAGGCTTGCCAGGTCCTTCCTGACGACCGGCTGGGGTGGGTGGGGCAGAGTTGCCAGTTCCAGGTTGGAAACACCCTGGAGATTTGGAAGTGGAGCCCGGGCAGGTCAGGGACCTCAGTGGGGTGCAATGCCGCTGAGTCCACTGTCCAAAACATCCATTTTCTCCAAGGGAACCGATCTCTATAGTCTGGAGCTGAGGTATAATTCTGGGGAGGACACCCAGGTCTCATCTGGAGGCTGTCATCCCTAACGGCTTTATACCCTGCTGAAGTTTCTCCCCTCCCCAAACTAGGGTTGCCAACTCTGTCTTAGGAAATTCCTGGAGATTTGGGGGTGGAGATGGGGGTGGGGGTGGGGAGGGAAAGGACCTCAGCAGGGTCTACCCTCCAAGCAGCTGTTTTCACCAGGGCAACAGTGTTCCCTCTAAGCCAAGTTAGTGTGAGCTAGCTCACCGTTTTTTAACCTTCAGCACACAGACTTTCCTCCATATGAGCAAACTAATTTATGCAGTAGCCCAATCGCTCGCTCACAACTTTAATGCCAGTAGCTCACAAAGCAGACTTTTTGCTCACAAGATTCCACAACTTAGAGGGAACATTGGCAACTGTTACCCGGAGATCAGTTGTAATTCCAGGAGATCTCCAGGCCCCACCTGAAGGCTGGCAAT
The DNA here is from genome assembly GCA_029233225.1 of Lepidodactylus listeri. Taxonomy (NCBI): domain Eukaryota; kingdom Metazoa; phylum Chordata; class Lepidosauria; order Squamata; family Gekkonidae; genus Lepidodactylus; species Lepidodactylus listeri. The sequence goes on from JARCFY010000009.1 coordinate 19,894,621, forward strand.
CCTACTGCCTTCTCCAAGCTCCACCCCAAATCTCCAAGAATTTCACAACCCAGAGATGGCAATCCTAAACTCATCAGTACGTGCACAGCCTTCAGTGGAGCAAACAGCACCGCCTCTGAGCCGTTTCAGTTTATGAAGACAATTCAGAGAGAATTGTGTGCTGTGTGCTGTGGTCCCAGTCTGAACTGGGGCCTACTCATGCCTAGGAAGCATGGAACTTCAGAACCCACCTCTCCACTTGACTAGGGTTGTCCCCGGGAGAAGATAATGTGTAGTCAGCCACTCAGGCAGCTTGGAAGAGGCTTGCCATACCAGCCTCAGTGTCTATGTGACTTTCTCTGCTCCAAATAAGAGCAGGTTGTTCCAGAAATAGTCCTATGGAGTGGACCTTTGATCTGGGGAAAAAACCAAGATGTTTCTTTTTTTAACCTTCCAATTGAGCATCGTCAAAACACAGAAGCAGGCTAGACAGGAAGCCTTGAGGGAATTATACATACTTGTATATGCCTATGAATAGACTGTCTACACTTCGAGTGTACTGAGACTCAAGAGGCAAGAAGTTTTGTATATGTATTCTGGATGCACTGGCTGATTGGTGTATATTCAGTAGTCCTGGGCAACTCTACCCTGATAAGTCTTCCATGAATTCTGTAGTCATCAAACATATATAGAGTTGCCACCTTTCCCAGAGGGGAAAACAATATTTATTGTTTATTTATTTAATGCACTGATGCCCTGCATTTCTCCCCAATGGGGGCTCAAAGCAGCTCACATCATTCTCCTCTCCTCCATTTTATCCTCACAACAACCCTGTGAGGAAAGTCAGGCTGAGATGGTGTGACTGGCCCAAGGTCACCCAGCGAGCTTCCATGGCACGAGTGGGGATTCGAGCTGGAGTCTCCCAGATACTAGCCCGACACTCTTAACCACTACCCCACAGTGGCTCTCAGTACTCATCATATGCATATCATTCATTTACTGGAATCTGCATATTACCTGCCAAGTTTGAGCTTTTGCAAAATAAGTCTGGCTGAATAAAACAAATAATAACAGTCAGGCAAATCTAAATATATGTGATCTGGTTCCAAAGAGTCCTTCCTTTGAAAACAAATACAAAAGGTATCGTGCTTGCTGGTTTTTGCTTGCATAATCGTTCACCTCAAACCACTCCTTGATGGAAGCTGAGCTCAGCCTAGAGAAATTTAGGCAGTCCTAAATTTTAAACAATTGGCAGAATCAAAATGATGAGCTCTTTGTGGACTGCATTGCTTAATGCGGTAGCTAGAGGCGCTGCACTGAATGTCTGGATGCTTTCCCTATCTTAGTAATTACTCCCCACATGAAAGTAACTATATAAGAACATAAGAAAAGCCGTGCTGGATCAGGCCAATGGCCATTGGGTCCAACTTTGTGTCAGACAGTGGCCAAAAACCAGGTACCATCAGGAGGTCCACCAGTGGGGCCAGAACTCCAGAAGCCCTCCCACTGTGCCCCCCAAAAAACACCAAGAACGTAGAGCCCCACTGCCCCAGACTGAAAGTTCCATCTATGCCTTGTCTCTAATAGCCCCTGATAGACCTCTGTTTCATATGTTTATCCAATACCCTCTAGAAGCTCTCTGTCTTTTATCTGTTCTAAACCTACTGCTCATTAATTTCTTTGAGTGGCGAGGAGTTCTTGTATTGTGAGAAAGGGAGAAAAGTACTTCTTTCTCGGTCTTCTCTAACCCTTGCATAATTTTGTAAAAATCTATATCATGTCACCCCTCAGTCGTCATTAGGGGTGCAATCCCCCCAGTGGGGACAGAGTTACCCCCGATTTTGGGGGCCCCAATCCACTGCCGGCCAGCTGGCTGGTGGAGCCCTACCCCTGAAGAACCCCACCATGCCAACCATGCCTGGTGCGATGCTGTTGCATGGGAATGCTTTAGCATTTGGCTAAAAACTCTATGGTGACCACATGGGAGGCCTAGAGCCCCCCACTGGCAGCTGGTAAGGACCTGGCAACCCTAATTGTCATTTCTCCAAGCTAAAGAGCCCTAACATCTTTAACCTTTCTTCATAGGGAAAGTGTTCCATCCCTTTAATCATTCTAGTTGTCCTTTTCTGCACTTTTCCCAGTGCTATAATATCTTTTTTGAGGTATGGTGACCAGAACTGTACACCGTATTCCAAATGAGGCTGCAGCCTAGATTTATACAGGGGCATTATGATACTGGCTGATTTGTTTTCAGTTCCCTTCCTAATAACCCCCAGCATAGTGTTGGCCTTTTTCATTGTAGTCGCACACTGAGTCGACATTTTCAGTGAGTTATCTACCATGACTCCAAGATCTCTCTCTCAGTCAGTTAATGTCATTTGAGACCCCATCAACTTGTGGCTCTAATATGCATTACCTTGCAGTTGCCCATACTAAACCTCATTTGCCATGTTGACACCCACTTACCCAGCCTCAACAGATCCCTCTGGAGTGCCTCACTATCATCCCTGGTTTTCAACACCCTGAACAACTTAGTTTCATACGCAGACTTAGCCACTACACTGCTTACTCTCACCTTCAAATCATTAATGAACTAGAAAATTAAGGAGAAGGATTCAGCCTAGATTTCTATCTGCATTTCCCCCCCCCCCCCCACACACATGTGCAGTCCTTCCCACCCTCACCTACAACTGCATAAAGTGCAGGAAAAAATGTTTATCATTTGATTTGGCTCACAACAAACTTGTCCTCTTTCTGATGTTTACACTCTCATTTTGTCTAAGGTCAAATTTACATCTGACTTTCCCGCTAGAATCATTCTAGTTTTTTTTTTAAAACTGTCTATACCTGTTTCTAGTTTCAAACCATACTTGTTCTCGTTTGTAAATTACTGTTTACATTCGTTAATTGCCCTCCTGTGGTCAAGCTAGCATTATACTGCTTTAAACAAATGCTGTTGCTTAGTACTCTTCAGACCCCCTGGAGTGAAATTTGAAACCAGCGTGAAATGAGCTTGGGAAAAGACAGCAGTCAAACTACTTCAGAGGGGAGGTGTAAATTGGGCCTAATTCTGGACAAAGGCCTCAGAGTGTAGATCAAAATATCTGCACAGTGGGGCATGTACAGATAGGGGTATTTTCCTAGAAGCTTGCGGGACATTCCAGGTACACAGAAAAATATGGAATGTAAAAAAAATGTAGGGTTAAAAGACCATGAAATCACAGAAACAACGTCTGCTTGTTTAAGAAAACAATGTCACCAAGATCTTGCAAGATGGCATTGTGTTTTCTCAGTGGCTGCTTTTCTAGGAAACCCCCCAACCAACATTGCCAAAGATTCCAATCCTCACTCAGGCTGCGATCACACACTAAATAATCCACTTTCAGTCCACTTTCAAACTGGATTTTGCCAGTTCACACAGTAAAATCCAGTTTGAAATCCATTGAAAGTCGATTGAAAGTGAATTATTTAGTATGTTATTCAGTGTCAGCACCGAGGAAGAGACAGAGAGATGGACTAAAAACCCTAAAACATAGGAGGAAGGGAGTGTAAAGCTGAAGCAAAAAATGTGAAAAGGAAGAGCTAAAATTAGGGGGGAACAGAAAAGGTGGCTGGGTAAGTGAATGAGGGGGACAGAGGCTGATGGGGAGAAACAGAAAAAGGTAAGTAGGTAGGCATGTAGGTATGGAGGAGGGAGAGGCACTGCCAAGGGGCAGAAAAGAGGAAACACACGGGAAAGAGGAGGAATGGGAAAATGAGATCCCTCACCCTCTGAATTCCCCCCTCCCCGGCTTTCCTTAAGTGTTAATGGGCTTTAGAGATGCCTTACTTTCTCTAGATTTTGCTCAGGGAGACATGTACAACAAGACCCACCTCAGCAGGGTTTTAAAAACAAGCCCATCAACACAAGAAGAGGCCTTAATATCCACAGTGAGGGATGCCTTTACAGAGTTCTGGGCCCTGGGGGTGTTTTTGCAATGTTGGGTGTTACGCATCTTCTCCAGATTTGTATTTACCTCAGGGCTGTGTTGGCTCCCCAAGAGCTGATATAAACTCCCGAGTAAATATGTATCTTGGTATATGCGCTATTTGGGGAGAACGTATTTTACCTGGACACTTTGTAAGAGCTTCTTCAGTACCATTGTGGTTGGCTGGGTCAATATGTGCTTAGACACTAGGGCATTTATAAAAATGAATGTTTGGCTTGACCCGATGATCAGAAGCTGCAGAGGTGTCACTATGTTCTATTGTCCTTTCCAGGAAGATGTATTTTGACCCTCATGATTGGCTACTCTAGTCTGCAGGATAGGCCCTGTGGGCCCTTGTCATTTGGGATTTTTTTTTACAATGAATGTTTCTGCCTGTACTGTGCAGGGTTGTCAACTCTGAGCTGGGAATTTCCTGGAGATGTCAGGGTGGCGCCCGAGGAGGGCAGGGGCTGGGACTGGGGAGTGACCTCAGCAGGACATAGAACCAGGGTTGCGAGCTGTGGGTTGGGAAATACCTGGAGATTTTGGGGATGGAGCCTGGAGAGGGTGGAGTTTGGGCAGGGGGGGCTTGGCAGGATATAAAGCCATAGAATCTATCCTCCAAAGCAGCCATTTTTTTCCAGAGGAACTGATCTTGGTTCTCTGGAGATCAATTGTAAATAGAAGGTTACCTTCAGGTGCCAGCTGGAGGTTGGCAACCATACACAGAACTCACCCTCCAAAGCTAGGCTTGCCAACCTTCAGGTGGTAGCTTGAGATCTCCTGCTACTACAGCTGACCTCCAGGCAACAGAGATCAGTTCACCTGGAGAAAATAGCAGCTTTGGCATTATACTCCTATGAGTATAGCATTATACTATGGCATTATACTCCTATGAAGTCCCTCTGCTCCTCAAACCCCACCTTCCTCAGGCTCCACTCCCCAGACCTCCAGATATTTCCCAACCTGGAGATGGCGACCCTATCCAAAACAGCCATTTCATCCGGAATTGGTCCCTGTTGCCTGGTGAGTTATTGTGTTTCTAGGAGATCTTCAGGCCTCACCTGGAAGTTGGCAACCCTATGCATTGCCATTTCCCCAGTTTCTAGAGTGACAAAGGCCTTGGGTTGGTTTCCAAGCAAAGCCTTTAGAAAGGTTTTATATAAGAACATTAAAAAAATCCCTGCAGGATCAGACCAGTGATCCATCTAGTACAGCATCCTCTTCATGTGATGGCCAATCAGTTGCCCTAGAGCAGGGGTGGGCAAATTGTGGCTCGGGAGCCGAATGCGGCTCTTTCACATATATTATGTGGCTCCCGGCAGGGCAGCTGGGGAAGCTAAATATCATTAGCAAACTAATATCATTGAACAAATTAATATCATTATCAATATCTGCTTTAACCCCTTTTGTTATTATTTTGGCAGTCTCATTTAATGTTAATAAAAAGCAAATTTGCTTATTTTCCAATAAAAGCAGGTAATATTTGTTCATGTCTTGTGGCTCTCAAACATCTGATGTTCATTCCATGCAGCTCTTACGTTAAGCAAGTTTGGCCACCCCTGTTCTAGGTGGCTCTTACGCTGAGCAAGTTTGCCCACCCCTGCCCTAGAGGGTCAACAAATGGGTCTTCGACACCAAGGCCTTCCCCAGATATTGACTCCTAGCACGGTTACTTTATAGCTTCCGTTTGTCTCCATAACACAGCTGCTTCATTAAATTATGGCTGCTTTTTGTTTACTATCCAAAATTCCAGAATGTCAAAAGGGGAGGGGGGGAGGACAAAGGGGGAAAGCTGATTTTTCAGTGTGAGGCTGAAGTTTCTTTAGCTATGACTGGTCTTGCAAAGCAATGTCGTGGGAAGCTAATTAATAACAGCCATTGTCAAGTAATATAGCAACAAATTAACTGATAAAACACCTTGCTGGTAGATCCAAATGACAAATAATAATTCTGAGGGGAAAGGTAATAAGTTAAAAAAAAACATGCTCTCAGTGAAAATCTTGTAAATAAGTTACAGGGATAGAAGCTGCGACCCCAAACACAAAGTCATGTGAAAACACACAGAAGCCGGTGTCCCATTTCCACTCCCCACATAGTGACGCCTCTGGCTGGTTGTATCAGCTGTCATTCCCAACAGCTGCCACCAGCATCTGTGGAGCCCATTTCAGCCCTCTCAACAACTACTTCTGCCCTCGCCACTCTTATAGTCATCCTTGTCCACAGTGCCTCAACTCTTCGGAGGGACTTCCTGGTTGCTCCACTCCATTGACTGTAGTTGCCAAGCGCTGCCAAGAAACATAAATAGCCAAATGGTAGCCATGTGTTTAGAAGAGAGCTGTCCAGTTGCCTGTAGTAGCAATCGTCATCGGTTGCTGCCAGTACAGCCAGTGGGAGGCTTCTGTACACATGGTGTGTTCACATAATGTTCCAGCCCCCAAAAGTACTGTCTGCAAAATCAGAATGTCACGTATGAAGGCTGAAAAGGGGGCCATTGTTTTAGATCCAGTTCCATGGTTTCAGTCCTGGCGTTGCCCAGCATTGACCAAGGCAGGACCTCAGCAACATTTAAACAAACAGCCCTGCTAGAATTGCTCATTTATGGAAGTCACAATGCCCTCTGATGGCTGTCCAGAGAGGAAGCCACCCTGTGCAATTATGGAAGCCCTCTCCACAGAAGGGAAAACAAACTGGGTTTTTACTGGCATTGCATTGTGGCTTATTTTAAGTGTTTCGACAACGTGGTCCTAAGAACTGCTGTAGCATCAACATGAATGGTGAACAACAGCGATGCCAGGACGGTGTTGCAAAACATGACATTATGCCACCTTTGCAGTGAGGCTGTGCCAGCACCATGGGCAAGCTGTTCCAGTGCAAATGTTTGAGATCAAAATTTATCCAAGACTTCAGATTCCAATTCATTCTTTTTTAAGTATCAAGTCTGTGAGTTCGATGGTTTTGCAGCTCTCCTCCTTCCTTCTCCCCGTCAAGTCACAGCTGTCTTATGGCGACCCCATAGGATTTTCAAGGCAGGAGACCTTCAGGGGTGGTTTGCCATTGCCTGCTTCCATGTCACGACCCTACTATGCCTTGGTGGTCTCCCATCCAAATACCGACCAGGGCTGACCCTGCTTAACTTCCAAGATCTGACGAGACTGGGACATCCAGGTCAGGGTTTTGCAGCTCTTAGGACAGTTAATTTCAATAAGATGACTTCCTGATATGAGTCTAGAGTCCAAGCTGGTCTTAAATGACAAAATCTGCTGCACAGCTGTAACTTACATTGATGCATGCAAACCATTAAAATCACCCCTGAGGGAAGAACTATGAATTCAGCGCCACCGTTTGCTGGAGACCTGAGACTCTTCCAAATGTGAAGTCCCAAGCTCAGTTTCATTGTACTCAGGGGTCATTTCAAGCAGGAATGTGATTCCGGGAGTAACAAGCCCAGGAGCGGACATATATGGTGATGCGCTGTGGAAAAAAGCAAAAGCAGACTAACTTGATCTGTTATTTCCATGCTTGCTGTAGGGGAGCTTCCCTGCAAGAGCAAAGGAAACCTAAAGTGTCTTTAGTCAAAGTGTAAAGCTGACTCACCAGCTCTGAGTTGGGAAATACCTGGAGATTTTTGGGGTGGAGCCTGAGTGGTAGGTGTTGCCTTCTGACACACTTCCGGTGATGTGAGGAGGTGTGGCATATGCAAATGAGTTGTACTAATGAGTTATGCTAATGAGCTCCTGCACCTCTTTTTTTTACGAAAATGACCCCTGATTGTACTTATGGTGCAGTCTTGGAGAATCCACAAAAACACATTCTTGATAACAGCGGTGGCTTAACAGGGAGTGCCAGCATAGGCACTTCTTCCTGCCCCTTCTGAGGAACCCGAACAGCCACCACTTCCTTCCTTCCCCATTTCCCAGGTATCTGAAATCATAGCGGGGAAAGATGGACATGACCCAGTAGGGTTTCCCAAACTCTCATGAGAATTCAGGAAACTACGGGGCCTATTTCAAGGCATCTGAGGAATGAAGAAGGAAAGGGTATAAGACAGTTCAGCCCTTGGGAGTGGAGGAGAGGCAGGCAGAGGCAGGGAAGTAAGCAGAAGGAGCAGAGGTGGTTCAGGCTGCCACCCCCACCCCCCGGCCCACCTCCTGAGGCCACTGCCTCAACCTTGCCTCATAATACAGCTGGCCCTGCTTGCCCATGATTTGTTCCCACCATGTCTGTTATAGGTTGGGGACAGCCTTCCAATTTTAAAACAATATTTGGAAGACTGGAGGAAAGTTCTACAACGTTTTTCACTTTAAAATAGGGTTCCCAATCCCCAGGTCCCAGCGGGAGTTCCCCCACTTTTCGGGGCTTCTGTCCAACACTGGCCAGCTAGCCGGTAAGGGAAACCCCACCTCCAAACAGCCATGTCCGGGTGCGACATCTCCGACATGATGTCATCACCCAGAAGTGACATCGTAAAGTCAGGGATATCACAAATGACACTCTGGTTTGAGGGCAAAACTCTATTTGGCCTAAAACCATAGAGTTTTGCCCTTAAACCAGAGCATTGCTGCACAATGCCGCCGATGTGATGATGTCACTTCCGGGTGATGTCATCCTGTCAGTGACATTCTGGAAGGCCCCCCAAATCCCCCTGCTGGTACGGTGAGGGGACCTGGCAACCCTGTTTTAAGATATCCATTTAAAAATCTTTCAACCAATCAGTTTTTCATGATTTTGATAACATGATTTTTTTATAGTGTACAAATCCATATGAGAATGTATGTATCTCTTAAACACACACACACACTCTTGTGGGGTTGCCAACTTCTGGGCAGGGCCCACGAGGCCCTGGAATTACAACTGATCTCTAGAGCAAAGAGACCAGTTCCCTTGGAGGAAATGGCTGCTTCAGGATTAAACTCTATGGCATCACATCCCCTTCTCCACCCTTCCCAGGCACCACCCCCAAATCTCCCAGAATTTCCTTAGCCAGAGTTGGCAAGGCTGACATGCTGAGGGGGAGGGGGGTGTCCTGAGAGAAGACCGCCTACCCCCTGCCATCTCAATACTGCTGTGTAACTTCCAAAGGAGAGACTCACAGTAGCACAGTTATTTCTACCGTTATCTATTGACGAGAATGCAAGCCTTCAAGTGTTTTTCTTCATGTAGTGCAAGAAGAACAGCTCTCTCTTGAGAGAGGACGGGAGGCAGCTCTTTCAGCATTGCATGAAAAAGAGCTCTGGTATCACTCAAGGACTTGCACCCCATTCACCACATGAAATAGTGTCTTGTCATCACAGAGATAACACTCACAGAGAGAAAGGGGAGGGAACGTTGCCCACTTGTAAGACTGCCGCTGCTTAAAGTGCCCTGGCTGAACGCAGCCTCTGCTGAAGCTGACATGCAACTGAAATCTGACCTTCCTCTATCTGCAGGGACAGTCCAATGAAGAAAACGAAGGTGGCACCGAGAATGAAACTGAAGCAGCTGCTACAGAGGCGCCTCCTGCAAAAGGGACTGTTATTAGAGGACATGCCAAACCTCCCAAGCAGGTGAGACTTGTGTACAGGTGATACATGCAAAGTAAAGCGATCCCACCTTCCCTAAGCAGCCCAGTCTGTGGTTTCATCCCATACAGGGGCAGAAGTACCATTAAGACTCAAATTAGATATGTTCAGCCTGGGGACTCGCAGCCTGACAGCGGCTGCAGAGACATGCCAGAGAGCCCTTCTTGACATCCTTCGGCAGAGGGTGATTTTACCTGCCAATTTTAAAGTGGGGGATTTGGAGGGAGGGAGAGTCACTGATTTCCGAAGAAATTGTCTTCTCGGTCAATTAAGATCGTCACGTTTTAATGGGCCGGGGCTCCTGTAGCTTTAATAGACCTATGGCAGGCAGAGGCAAACAGCTGAAGCTTTCCCCTGTTAGGGAGAGGCAGTGAGGAGGAAAGCCACACCTGTGGATTTGTTTGCTACAAAGACATGGAGGATTATATGTAAGTAAGACTGTGATGATGCACTCCTGCACATACTGAATGTATACGAAACTAAAGTCAGCATTTGAATGCTCCAGTCATAAACTCAGAACGTGAGGGTATTACGGATTCTGGCCTCGGAGCAAAGGATGAGGATGGCTGGGCGGCCTGGAGACCAAAGCCTATGAGGAAAGGCCGAGGGACTTGGGGGTGTTCAGTCTGGAGAAGAGGAGGCTGAGGGTGGGACATGACTGCTCGCTTGAAGTATTGGAAGCGCTGTCACTTAGAGGAGGGCAGGGAGCTGTTCCTGGGGGCAGCAGAGGGATAATGGATTTAAATTAAGGGTCATTTTACACCTCCCCTCTAAAGTAGTTTGACTGCTGTCTTTTCCTGTGCTGATTTCACAGTGGTGTGAAATTTCACTCCAAGGGGTATAAGTGCACTAAGAAACCACAATTGTTTAAAGTAGAATAAAGCGGTATAATACTAGCTTGACCACAGGAAGGCAATTAGTAGATATGGACATTTCAGTGGCAGCACAGTTTCACACCGCAAAGAAGTATGGGCAGGTTTTTTTGGAACTAGAATGATTCCAGCAGGAAAGTCAGATGTAAAATCAGCCTAAGTGCACTTAGAAACTACAATTGTTTAAAGCAGAATGAAGCGGTATTATAACTAGCTTGACCACAGGAGGGCAATTAGTAGATGTGGACATTTCAGTGGCAGCACGGTTTCACACCGCACAGAAGTATGGGCAGGTTTTTTTGGAACTAGAATGATTCCAGTGGGAAAGTCAGATGTAAAATCAGCCTAAGGGTGGGAAGGTACCCGCTGGGTCTTAGGAAAAACTTTTTTACAGCAAGAGTTGTGCAGCAGTGGAATCAGCTGCCTAGGGAGGTCATGAGCTCCCCCTCCCTGGCAGTCTTTAATCAGTGGCTGGACAAACACTTGTCAGGGATGCTCTAGGCTGATCCTGCATTGAACAGGGTGGCCGGACTAGATGGCCTGTATGGCCCCTTCCAACTCTGTGATTCTATGATTCTATGACTACAGTAGAAGAATTCCTTCCTTCCTTCCTTCCTTCCTTCCTTCCTTCCTTCCTTCCTTCCTTCCTTCCTTCCTTCCTTCCTTCCCCCTCTCTTTCTCTCTCTCTCTGCATTTGAGCCACAAAATCTTATTTTAAACATGCTCAGGATACACAGGATCATATTCACAATAGTGTTTGTGTCATATGAGAACATGGTATATCAAGAGAGTAGGTAAAATGTGCAGAGAGTAGGTAAAATGTACCTACAGAGAGAAGGTAAAATGTGCAGGTAAAATCATCCAGATCTGTCCCTAGATTTAAAATTTGTGACTGAATGCCTCTCTTTCTCTCTCTTAAACAGAAGCTTATTAAATTTTTACTTTTTTAGAACTACCAGTATAACATCTTGTAAATCTGGCTTCTTGCCCATGTTTCAATGCAGGTGCCAGTGAGAAAAGATCCTGTTGAGATACCAGGGAAAGGAGGTGGCATTAAAAAGGGCGAAAAAGACAAAGCACCCGAACAAGGAGGGAAGAAGGAAGGCTCTGAAACTGAGAAAGACAGTGATGAAAACGAAGAAGAAGAAAACGAAGAAGAGGAGGAGGAAGAGGAGAAAGCGGATGAGAATGAGCAAACTGTCAATGGTACTTCTACCAACAGCACTGCAGAAGAGAATGGAAATGGAGGCAACGGAGAGGAGGAAGAGGAGGGTAATGAAGAGGAAGTAAAGGAAGCAACCACGGTGATTCCTACCACGGTGGCCACTACCGTTATCTCCACGACAGAGTATCAGGAGCCATATGAAACTACCACTGAAGATCAGTGGCAGTACGTGACCCCGGAAGATCCGTGGCAGTACGACACCACCACCGAAGACCCGTATGCTTATGACACCACCACCACCACCGGTTACGAAAATGGCTATGAGACACAGACGGATTACTATGGGAATGAGCATGGGCATCCCCGTGGAGACACGTTCAGAACATACGAAGACGAGTATAGCTACTATAAAGGGCATGGATATGATGTCTATGGCCAAGACTACTATTACAACCAGTGAATCGACGAAACCATTGGCTTGGCATGATTAGCGATCATGGCTTATACCTTCAGCACTCTGCCCAGCAAAGTTGGAAGCCTTCCGCCTGCCTAAGGAGTGCTCCACCAACGGAAGCGGCTCTTCCGCCCATTAGCAGAAGGCTCCTTAGTCTGTAGGAAGGCTTCGGATTTTGCCGAGAAGAGTGGGAGGATACAAGGCCACTGTTTCTCATGACAGTTGTTCAGAAATGTCTACTCAGGAAGGAGCACTGCAACATAACGCGATGCCTGTTAGAATACACGGCATTATTGCTCAGTATGAAAATGTGTTCTTTTGTCTGTTGTTAAGTGTGCGCTTTCAGCCAGTATTCACGTATTCGTTGTGAACTTTTTCTAGAATGTGTAGAAATTTTTTTTAAAAAAAAAAATCATTGTGTGAAGGATTATTATGGGTTGAATGGAACTATTATCAAACTGATGGTTATGGTATATTGTATATGCTCCAGCAATGTGTTTATATTAAAGATGAGTTTCGAAACACTGTCCAGGGGATTTGTGTTGAGCAAGGCGATTTACACGGTTAGACTTTTTCTTCTTCTTTAATGTCCCACTTTCCTTTTGGGAAGCTCAGGGGAGTTTACAGGGACTCCTGGATAGCCTCCCCTCTAGTCACTAAACCATACTGAAATTAATTTTATTTTAATGGTTCAGCACCACTGCATGCCATAAGACTATTCACACACAACCTGACCAAAAACGAATGTTATGTGCATCCCAGCTTGCGGAGCAGTGAGAAATTCCATGGTCAGTAAATCATATACTGGATTAATTCCCTTTGGAGGGGACAGCACTGGAGATTTATGGCATATTTGCTTTGTTTACAAATATGCAAATAGATTACAGGGGGAGAAAAGGAATCAGATCACCAGAGAGATGGAGAAAGTTCTCATACCCTAAAAGTGCCCATGGGTGCCATGGCACATGCTGACACTTTTCCTGATGACTGCCAAGTGTTTTTAGAAAGCGAGTTGGGCCAGGTTGAGCTTCTGCCCAGCAAGGCTTCTTTTAAGGTCATCGCCTAACAAAGAGCAATCCTGAGCAGGATTGCTCAGAAGCAAGTCCCATTTTATTCAGTTGGGCTGCCTCCCAGGCACGTATCCATTTAAACGCTTTCGGAGCTCATTCAGGTTGGGCCACGGGCTGGTGGTGAGCTCCGATGGCATTTAAATGCCTTTGGAGCTCACTTCTGATTGGGCCGCTGACCAGGAAGTAAGCTCCGAAAGTATTTAAAAGCCATTGGAGCCCACACGAACCCTCCCACGAACCTCCATGGAGGTTCCTGGGCAGATCATGGGAGACAGTTCTCCCGAAATCCTGGTTCGCAAACAATGAACTGGCCTGGTTCGTGCTCGAACCAGGGTTTGTTTGTGAGTTCATGCCCATCCCTAGTCCTTAGCATACTGCTGTAAGGATGCCATTTCAGGTTTCAGCAGCGAAGAGATTTTGTGAACTAGAGGGCAAAGCAAGATTTGCAGCTCAGTTCTAAGGTCCATTAATGGATATATGCCAGATTAAATGTCCACAAACAAAAAACCGTTTGAAATGGAAGATTTGTTATTTCTATACATCGTAATAGATACAACTGCTTCTGAGAAATAATATGCGTCATGAAACAGGGCTGACCCCAGTACCTAAAATGCACCCCTTCTACTAACCCTGTGTAAAGTTTGGAGATCTCACCAGCAGGTCAACAGTATAAATCTGCTTTATTTGAACTGTTGCACACAAAGCTTCAGCCAGGCATCCATCTTGGAACCACACCTGAATTGGCCCCACTTGTCTTTGGGAGAATGCCCAGTCTGACTGCTCAGCAAAAAGTGTTGGTTACTTGGCCCGTAGGGGGCAACAAACAGCAATATATATTACAATAAGTATGGGGTACATTCGGGAAGACCGAATGGTATAGCTCTATCCTGTAAGATCTCAGAAGGGTTGGTACTTGGGTTGGTACTTGAAAGAGAAACCACCAAAGAAGACTCCACAGAAGAAGGAAATGGTGAACCACCTCTGCTTCTCCCTCACCTTGAAAGCTACTTTCTGGGGTTGCCATTGTCAGCTGTGACTTGACAGCACTTTACACACACACACACACCACACACACACACTCAAGTGTATGGTATATACAAACTGTGGAGCTTCAGCCAGCTGCAGTCCCCAGCACAAGTCTTCTACACATCTCTGTCCACGTGTATCTTTCCTTCAACTGCTAGAGCTGTTCAACTTGAGGAGACCCAGCTGACAAACGCAGTCAGTGCAGTGTAGTGGTTAGAGCATCAGATTAGGATTTGGGAGACCAGGTCCAAATCCCTACTTTGCAGCAAAGTTTGCTGGGTCACTCTCAGCCCAACCTCCCTCACTAGGTGGTAGTCAGGTTAAAATGAGGAAATGGAAGACCATGCCGTGAATTCCTTAGAGAAAGGGTGGGATAAGAAACACTGTAGACAGTAAACAACCTGGAATATGTATACAACAGGAATGATGCCATATTGGATGCACCATTTCCACAGACAGCATACCGGGCTGTTTAGGCTGGCAGAAACAGTGCCTCCCCGTTTGTTGATATAGTACGTAGTGGTTGTATTTATCTGGGACTCCATGGATGGTCTGACCTTTCAAAAGAGGAAGGAATGCAAGGAGGACCTTGAAGGCTGCGAGGGGCTCCAGGGGGCTGATAAAGGCATTCTGTTCCTTGTGGGACCATGGGAAGTTCATGGGTTGGTTGTGGCAGTGAGTGCCCCAGCCCCAGTGGAAGGTATTGGTGGTCAGACTGATGGAGGGACATAGAGATCAGATTCAGAGACATGGGTTTGGACCACCAAACAAGGACATGACAGACAACTGGAAGGAGTGTTCTTCATTTGTGTTGGGAGTCCCTGAGAGGATTGAAGAAACAAAGGAACCAATGCTAAAGATGTCTCATCTGTAATCAGGCAAACTGAACCGTGGAGACAGTAGATTAAACATCCACGTTCCTTCTAAAATATGGGTGGGTTCCAAGTCTTGGAGCTGTTTCTCATGTATAACTTCCCTCCTGCCAAGTACATGAGTGGGCATTAAGGAAGCTATATGCATGCGTTGAGCACCAGCTGGTCAAATGGCATATAATGGGCAGCCAATGCTTGCGTAGATTACACGATGAGGGATAAGCACATTTCCCATCAAATTGCAAATCATAACCTCTGCCTGCAGAGCTGAATAGATACAAATCTCCCTGAAATTAACCCACACAGTCTAGATTATAGTGTTTCACTTACAGTAAATAGGAGGCAGGTTTAGATACCTGCTTATGGGAAAGGTTTAAAAAGCATTGTTTGGAAAGACATTCTCTGGTACATCACACACAGCCTTTCCTGTTTCGTTTCTGCCCACACCTTGCTAGATAATTTGTAGGAAAACAACAAAAGTACTCATTGCCACTTCCTATTCTCCTGTTGTTTGTCCTGAGTCTCCTTATTTTGTGAGATAGTTTTCATGGCGGCAACAACAGCAGAGAGGGTTGGATCCGACCAGCTTTTCCACTGGTGAAAATGGGAAGAGAGGGTCCCCTTTGACCACCAAAAGACTACATTGGGAGGATCATGGGACATTCATGGACAAAAGCCATGTGGGAGGGGGAAGTAATAAGGAGATGAATTGGCCAAGACCCTCTAAGCTGAGTTAGTGTGAGCGAGCTGACAGTTTTTTAGCCTGTGGCTCACACAGTTTTGTCTTAGCTCAGGAAGGGTGCCTGTTCAAAGTTTTTATTTTACTTATTTTAAATCTTTTAGCCCACCTTTTGCCCAGCACATATCTAAAATGAGTGCACTGTTGTATAGAATTGCATTTCTCTCACTCAGAATGGACTTCATTTACTTCCAGTGATATCTGATTGGCTGGGTAGCATTGTGATGATAACACATTAAATACGTGATTCCCCAGTTGGCTGGGATTCCTATCACGAGGAGGAACCATTTTTTGTTCTTAAATGGTGTAGAAACAGCTGTCAGTCAGGAAACAAACAGGCAGAACAAGAAACAAACAAGATATGAAGGGTAGAAGAGTCTAATTTTGGCCATCAAATCAAATTAGACAGATTAAAGCCGATATGGTGAAATAGCAATAATTTTTTCAGGTGCCCATCAGCTGTCTGACATCAGATGTTTGACAGCAGATGCCACTGAGGCTTCAGTATCTTTAGCCTGTTACTCCATTCAAGATGGAGCATCACTGTGGCATCCATTTCCTGGTCATTTTTTGCTTCTGGTCCTCAGTTTCTTGAGGACGGGATTGGGGACAAAGATTGGGAGTGACCTGTCACTGGTGGACAAATAGCAAGCCTAGTTGCTCAGCAGGTCTTCCATCAGTCCATTCATTCCTCATTCCTAATCTACACAAATACATTTTATTTTCACAATATATTCAGGTTGCATAATTTGACTCTTCTGGGCCCAAAATGTGGAGTACTTTGGGACATAATTTTAAAATATATTTTTTATTGCATTTATTGTCTGCCTTTCTCTAGGCATATTACAAAATTGTAAAAGAGGGCCAGTATAATACATACAAAGATCAATGCAATAAAACTGGAGTACACAAGTAAATGATGATGCAATAAGCTTGATTTCACAGCAATGCAGTATAAAGGGGTAAGAAGGGAAAACTACCTAACCTGTTCATGGTCGTGGAAAGTGCCATCAAATCACAGCTGACTTATTGTGACCCCATAGGGTTTTCAAGGCAAGAGAAATTCAGAGATGGTTTATGATTGCTTGCTTTCCACATCACAACCCTGGTATTCCTTGGAGGTCTCCTATCCCAACACTAATCAGGGCCGACTCTGCTTAGCTTCCGAGATCTGATGAGATCAGGCTAGCCTGGTCTATCCAGGTCATAGGCAATTAAAATTAGAGCCCTATTACCTACAGAGAAAGTGCCTCTCTTACAGAAAGCTGAGGGCTTAAGCACAGAGTTTGGCAAAGGGGGCAAACTTTTGGGAACATTGGCTTGGGTCCACTGGAGTCAAATCCTTCCACCTGTGGAGCATGATTTTTTCACCTCCCCCCTCACCAGCCCCAAATGCTCCCCTCAAATCCTTTTCCTGGGTATCTCCTGTTCAGGTACTAGAGGCAATAGCAGAGAAGGGCTATTGTCTCTGTTCCCTGCTTGTGGGCTTTCCAGAGGCATCTGTTTGGCCACTGAGGAAAACAGGATGCAGAACTCAATGGGCTTTTGTCCTGATCCACTAGCACCCTTCTTAAGTTCTACCTGATGGATAGAATCAGAAAGAAACAGGCTATCTGTGGTCACACAAGGTGTGGAAAATCACATATGCTAGTAATGCCTGTATGATGACCACTGCATTTCCCTTCTCAGATGTTGCCAAAGAAACAATTGTGCGTTACAGTCATTATTATTTTCATAAAAGCAGTAGCGCTGCACAACTGGAAACCATTAACAAACGAGCCAGCATTAGAAGGATTATATATGGCGTATACCTCCCCAGTTGCCTATGCCCTGTATTTATTGTGATTTGCAGCTAGGTGATCGAGTGCTGTCGCCATGGTATTCTGGCAATTATGCTGTAATTTGTATTCCTTCTGTTACATATGGAGTTATCATGGGGTCGACCTCATCCAGCATGTTGTATTTTACCTGTCAACGTGTGTTTCTGTTTAATGCATCTGGTGGAAACACCCATGGCCTGCAAATTCTCAGGCACCATAAACTAATTTGTCCCTAAGAGCTCCGCGGCAGTTTTTAAAAAAATATTCTTAATCTAATCGTAATCAAATGAATTAGGTACAAATACATTCTCATTATTCAAAATGACATAAAACAAAATGTCTGAGCTATTGTCTTTGTTTTAACTTAGGGACAAATTTGATATGACCTGGAAAACCCATTATTAGGCTCTCTTCCACTTTTAATATAAAAGACTAAAAGTGCAATCCTGAGGGGAGTTACTCCAGTCTAAGCCCATTCATTTCAATGGTCTTAGACTGGAGTAACAGGATTGCATTGTTAAAGCAAAAGCAGATGGGTCCTTCCACCTATGTTATTTTCCCAGACTCCCTGAGCAATTTGGCCCTCAGGTGCTTCCAAAGACAGATGCTTTTGGCAGATTTGGGGGGTGAATTGCGTTAGGAAAAACACCACTTAAATCATAAAGTCTAATCAGGGATCTACTAGATCATGGGCACAGTCTAGGATTGCCAGCCCTATGACAGAAACTGATGGGAGACTGTGGGGGTGGAGACCTAATAAAACAGCATTGTGTGATGCATTAACACCACTTCTGACTGTTTAACTAGAAGCGATATCGCTGTGTCATGTGATGCTCTAGAATTTCTCCAAAATTCTATGGTAAAAACCATAGAGATTGGAGAAATTCCTAGAGTGCTGAGTGACACAGCAACCTCACTTCCAGATTCCTAGCTGGAAGTGATGTCACAGCATTGCATGGTGCCATTCCCCCCCCCCCGATTTGTTCCCCCCACCGCTCCATTGAAACAGGGGATGGTGAGCACTGGCTCTGTTCTGACTGTTTCGGTTGGTATTAGGCCAGAATGTTTGGGGCTGCACTGTGGCTCTTTTTTTTTCAAGTGGCAGAATATGGCGGGTGGGCCAACCATAACTGTTGGTGCACACTGTAAGTGTAGCAGTACAGGGCACGGCCATGTCCTATTGATGCTATGACTATCTCCTTGATCCTATTGAATTTGGCCATCAATCACCTTCAGTTTCACTCCTCCACAATAACAAACAGCTTGGAAATTATACACAAGTTAGAACTGCTAGATTTGAGTCCAGAAGCACCTTAGAAACCAGGTTGTGGGTGTAAAGTGAACAGTTCTAGCTGTTGAAGGGAAGATACACGTGGACAGCGATGCATGGAGGACCTGTGCTGGGGACTGCAGCTGGCCGAAGCCCCATGGTTTGTACCCCACATTTGTGTGTGCGCGTAAAGTCACAGCTGGTTTATGGTGACTCCAGTAAGGGGCTTTCAAGACAAGTGAGAAGCAGAGGGGCTTTGCCATTGTCTTTCTCTACAGAGTTTTCCTTGGTAGAGACCAGGTTAGAACTGTGCATTGCAGAGAGAGAGAGAGAGAGAGCGCTTCTGCAAAAAATGGTAGCTCTGTGTCAAGTTTGCTTTCCCTTATACCTTCTTCATGTCATGATGTCACAACAATGTCTTTCCCCATGGATATAATCACATTATCACATCACGTTATCATAGCACAGGATTACACAGCAGGGTGGGGAAAACTCGGGCTGGAATGCAATTTCTAGCAGCAGGCCTGGGGTCTTTTTATTTATCATTCCATCCATATTCACAACTGAAGAGGTGGAAGCACCCATCGTAAAATGCAGTTCTCAATATCAAACCTCTCAAACGACACAATGGGTATTTATAACCTGCATTTTGTTTATTCAACTAGAGGGAACATTAGATGCCTGCCTTCTACCACAAAACCAATTTTAGATTAAAACTGACCCTCCTCCAGTTATCTGTGGGCAAGTGCTAAAAGCAGCAAGAGCTGATTGGCCATTGCTGTTATAATACACTTTAAACTTCGGCAAGGTGTAGAAAAACACTGCCATTGTCTCTGCAAGCTATCTTGTCTTCAGCAAACACAAGGTAATGTCCTTATTCCCTTCTATCCTGTAACAGTACCCTCTTTGCTTCGATTCAGCTAAATGTAATACCGCTGTCTTCTGTTCTCTAGCTAAACAGATCTATCGGTAGCCTTAATGCTAATGAGCAATGGAAATTGAACCTCGGACCAAAGCCTGAACCCACTCCCTTGGGGAGCGATTGCCTATAGAGGTTGTTAAGACCACGATGGCTGGGATGCCACCTTCACCTCAAGTCATGCTTACCTTTCTGTATAATGCAGAGCAGGGAAAGCTGATAGGATGTCTGTTTTTAGAAGGCAGCGACTCTGCATTACAAATGAGGCTGAGACTGTGTTTTGCAAACTGGGTTGCCATTTGTTTTAGGAATGCAAGAGTTGCACAGTTTTTTGGAGCGCAATGATAACAGGGCAAAAGAATTAAGCTGGCAATGTTTGTACATAGTCATTCACTCAGAAGGGAGCCAGGTTCAAGAATTCCAGGACAAGTGTGTTCTATAGATGCCAGGTGCCACTCACTTTGATTGATGTGGTGGACAAGAGTAAGCAATTATTTTTATAGCAATACAAGAAATGCTATAAGCACATGATTAACACATGGAATTCACTGCCACAGTAGGGGGGGTGGCTACAAGCATGGACAGCTTCAAGAGGGAATTGGATAAAAATATGGAGCAGAGGTCCACCAGTGGCTGTTAGCCACAAGGTATAGATAGGAGCTCTCAGTCTAGGGCAATTGATGCTCTGTATTCTTGGTGCTTGAGGGGGGGCAACAGTGGGAGGGCTTCTAGTGTCCTCCTGGCCCCACTGGTGGACCTCTTGATGGCACCTGATGTTGTTGCTACCTTCAGGGGGTGGAGAACTATCTGTATCTGATGAACAACTGCAGTGAAAGGAGAATTCACTAGATGTTAAGTGCCCTGATCCAGTGACTTGATTTACCACGCAGAAGCTGCTTTTCAGTTGGGCAGGCACAGATCCATTCCCTAACAATGAAACCGAGACTCTGTAAATTCTTAAGAGCCTTATGGGCTTTTGTCTTGCTGAGTCCCCAATCATGTGGTCTTTCTGTGTTTGCACTGCATGTGAATGTGGCACAAGTCAATGGTTATCAGAGATCTACGTGCTTGCTGTCCTTGGCAGTGAGAATGTGGGCTCAAAGTAGTCACTGGTAGGTTAATGAACTGACTGACTAATCACGAAGTGAAATCCTACAGAAAGCGAAAGCTCCCGGCATCCGCACCAACACATCGTCTAGTTTTCCTGGCCGTAGATCCAGAAGGGTAGCCGAGCCATGTTGGTCTGTTGTAGCCAAATTAAACAGGAATTCCCTGGCACTTAAAGACTGACAAAATGTATGCTAGTATAAGGTCTTGTGAGTCAGAACATAGACAGCTTCAAGAGGGGGTTGGATAAACACATGGAGCAGAGGTCCATCAGGGGCTATTAGCCACAAGGTATATATAGGAACATAGGGATACCATTCCCCTGGAGGGAGCAGGGCAGCTACCCCCTTCACGGGCTCCTGCCCACCGCCAGCCTCCTGGCTGGCAGGAAGAAATTCCCCCTGACCCCAGTGCCATTTGCAATGCACTGATATCACCCGGAAGTGATGTCAGCGCATCAGTGATGTTGGTGGTGACACTGTTTTCTGGGCAAAACTCTTTGGTTTGTTGTTAATTAACCTTTTATTGAAAGATAAATATGAAATGCAGAGGCTTAAGAATGTAACAATAACTGGTATTAACAATGACAAAATTGAGTGATAGCTATTGTCAGTGGAGCAGAAGTATAGTTGATAATATAGAGGGGAAGGGGGGGAAATAAGAGCGAGGAAGAGGAAGACAAATAAATCAGGAGTGAAGAGAAAGAGATACTAAGCTACATAACCCTTATTTTGTCACCATAAATGTAGTTGATTCATGATACTAGGTATGTCATTTTTGGTTTGAGGCCATTTTTACCATAGAGGTTTGCCCCAAAAGCAGATCATCGCCCCTGACTTCCAGGTGATGTCCGCACGCCACACAATGTCCCTGCCACCCCCGGAACGCACCCCAAATTCCCCTCACCGGCACGATGAAGGGACCTGGCAGCCCTAATGGAACACTTTGTCTGGGGTCAGTGATGCTCTGTATTCTTGGTGCTTGGGGAGCAACAGGATACTATTCAGTCCTAGTTGTCTGGACTACGGACTTTACAAACTTAAGGGGAGGGACCATAGTTAAGTGGCAGAAGATGTACACTTCATGGCCCAGATTCAGTGCCTGGTATAACGAGGTCGACCCTATTTACCAACCAGTCCCCTAACTCTGACTGACAGCGAGCGAGCGGATCTCCTGTCTTACTTTGGGTGACGGGGTTCCTGAGGTAACCTGGATCAGCCTCTCTCTAAATAATAATAAACCCGCTGACCAGTTTCCTCCAATTAAAGTAGATACAGTTTTACAATATAGTCTCTTCGGGGTTTGTTGATATTTGGTCTCTGCGTTTTGTATCTGAGGTAAATATTTGGGACCCTGTGTACTTTGGTCTGAAATCCCTTTTCAAAAGGCACCACCGCTTTTCTTTTACTGAATACAACTTTATTGGTACAATTGAGTATAAGTGGGGGGATATTGCGGAGATTGCTTATATTGTCACGATGTTACTGTTTCTGATATCACATTAAGCTTTACTGTTTTACAGACTCGTCGTTACTTTGTTGCAGATGGTATGCTTTGATACACTTTGCACACACTCGCTAAACACTCAGACTTCACCCTCCTGTCCTGCTGTGTGGAGATGATGTACAGTTTCTTGGCTTGGCACCCCGGTCTCACACTAGCCCCAGTTGGCTCTTGACCGTCCTGCCCCTCAGCCTCACTAATCTCCCTTTCAGTCAGGTTCCTTTGGTTGACAGTCCTGAATAGCGTTTGTGTGTATTCTGAAGTTCACTTGTCTGCTCCCACTCTGGCAAGTCAGACACCTTAGCTCTTCTCACTGAGCTTTCACACGCTGTTCGCTCCCACAGAGCACCGAGGGACACCGACTGCCCTTCTGCTCTCTCTGACGTCCCAGGCTGGACTCTCTCTCCAACTTGCAGTTCTCTGACTGTCCCTTCCTAACTGACCACTCCGACAGTTATCTGTCTATCAACAGTGGGTTCCGAGCCCTTGGGCCCCCACCTTTTCAAGTCATGTGACTTTCCAGGCATTCTACTCTGCCCCTTTTAGTTCCATTTCGTCACACCTGGTATCTGCAATGAAGTGGAGGTGGGATGAGGATGGCAAACCTGGGTGTGACGCATATGAAGCTGCCTTATACCAAGTCACATTATTGGTCCAAATAGCCCATTGACTGGCAATAGCCCCCCAAATTCTGGTTAGTATTAAATTTAGGGAATTCAACATGCAAAGTATTTACTTTCCTACTGAATTAGGGCCTCTCCCTGAACTCACCACTTCTAACCTGTTAAAGGTAAAGGTTTCCCTTTCTCGAAAGCCAGTTGAATCCAGCTCTAGGGGGTGGTGCGCATCTCTGTTTCCAAGCTGAAGAGCCAGCACTGTCCAAAGATTTTTTCTGTGGTCATGTGGCCAGCATGACTAAACGCCAAGGCGCACCAAAGCGGTACTTATTTATCTACTTGCAATTTCTTGCTTTTGAACTGCTAGATTGGCAGGAGCAGGGGCCAGAGACGGAAACTCACCCTGTCACGCGACACTGGGGTCTCGAACTGCCAAGCTACCGACCTTCTGGTCTGCAGCTCATTGTCTTAACCTCTGAGCCACTGTGGCCCCTTATCTATTGCACTCTCTTAACACCCTCTCCCCTCATGCTTTCCATTCCCTTGCCCCAATACCTCCCCCTTCCAGAAGGCTCCTTATACCCTTAAGGTTGAGATTTTATGCATACTTAGTTGGGAGCCTGTACCACTGAACACTTGAGATACCACAAATTTTGTATCAAACATGTTCAGCAGTCGAACTTCCCATGTGTGGCAGTGTCTGAACTTTCGTGAGCCACTGCTCAGGGTGAAGAGGTGGGCCATGACTCATGAAAGCTCCTCCCCTGCCACACGATTTTGTTCGTCTTTAAGATGCTACCGGACTCTTGCTCTTTTTCTACTGTACAGAAATAAGATTGTGATCTTTGGGTTTTGCAAGAATAAATGATCTGCTCGTGATATTTCATCCTTGTGGGGGGGACATGTTTGGGACCCTGACCAAATGATTCAGTGTAAGAAGTGCAACTAATTATATTGTTCTGTCTTTAGGAATCACAGAAGATGAAAGCTCCTCTTTTGTACTTGTATCTCTTTGGCCTAGTCTGGGCTCAATCAGTAAGTATTCTGCTACCTATGAAGGTTCTGTACAAAAGGCCTTGTTTACAGGGGTCATTTCGTAAAAAAAGAGGTTCAGGAGCTCATTAGCATAATTCATTAGCATAACTTATTTGCATATGCCACACCCCCTGACATCACCAGAAGTATGTCAGTAGGCAAGAAAGAAAGGAGAGAGAGAGAGAGAGAGAGAGAAAGAAAGAAAGAAAGAAAGAGAGGGGACAGCTAGTAATCCAAGCCTCAAAAATACCACTCTTCTGGGAGGATAGCTTCAGTGGTGGCTGAAGCCTTCAGAAGGCTGGTCGGAGGAACAAGGACCTTTCCAGGGGATGGGGTCATTTTGCAGCAGCCATGACACAAGCAGGCATTCCCCCTGGGGGGGCACCAACTCCCGGAGCTGCGCTCCCCTGAGCTCCTGCTCGAGAGGACCCCTGCTTGTTCATAGATTAAACAAAAGTGGATTCAAAGACTGTGACTATCTTCCAGTCTTTTTCTTCTGTGAAAAGTCCTGTAATTTTTTGGGTGTTGTTCCAATTAGCTATGCCAGAGGTTCTGTGCTTATTACAAAAAGCAAGACAGATAGATATACCTCTTTAAAAAAAAGAAATGCATTTTATATTGTGTCATTTGTTTGTAAGCATGCTCTTGGATGAGAAAGAAGTGTTTTTAGAGTTCCTGGAAAAGTGCATGTAATCTTAAACTACTGGCATCTTTGGAATAAAAAATTCCATTCCAATCTGCTGCCTTTTCAGCATCAATAAAAACAGTGCTGTTTTCTCTTGCTTTCACTCTATTTATAGTTGAAATAGCTCTTCTTGTGCTATCAGCCAGCACCCTGCCTGCTAGAAATCCTGTTTGTTCTCAATGGATGTAGCTAGCTACCAATTACAAAACTGAATCTATTAGCTAGAATACCAGTGGATATCTTATAATAGATACCCAGCAAATATTTGGTGGTGGGAGGAAGGAGAGGAGGAGGAGGGGGAGGAGAAGAAGAAGAAGAAGAAGAAGAAGAAGAAGAGTTGGTTTTACAACCCACCCTTCACTACCCGAAGGAGTCTCAAAGCGGCAAAGAAGAAGTAGAAGAGGAGGAGGAGGAGATTTGATTTATACCCCGCCCTTCACTACCCAAGAGAGTCTCAGAGCGGCTTACAAATGCCTTTCCCTTCCCCTCCCCACAACAGACACCCTGTGAGGTAGGTGGGTCTGAGAGAGCTCTGACAGAAACTGCTCTTTTTCAAGAACAGCTATGCCAGAACTATGGCTTGCCCCAGGTCATCCAGCAGCTGCAAGTGGAGGAGTGGGGAATCAAACCCGGTTCTCCCAGATTAGAGTCTGTGCACTTAACCACTACACCAAACTGGTTTACAATTACCTTCCCTTCCTCTCTCTGCAACAGACCCCCTGTGATGTAGGGTGGGGCTGAGAGAGCTCTGAGAAAGCTGTGACTGACCCAAGGTCACCCAGCTGGCTTCCTGTGGAAGAGGAGTGGGGAATCAAACCCGGTTCTCCAGATTAGAGTCCTGCTGCTCTTAACCACTACACCAAACTGGAGATTATTATCTTAGTTTTTGACACTGGGATGAGAATAATTCTAATATACTGAGTTAGCATCTCCTCCGGCTTGTCACAGATACGAAGGAAGGCTCTTGCAGTCTACCTCTTTTCTCAAGGCAAGATTATGCCTTAGCTTCTCCCACCAACTACATGTCCTCTGCCGGATTTACCCTGCAAGAGGCTGTTCTCTACTGGCTTCTGAAGTGGGAGGTGTTGCTAACAGACTCCCGGGACCCCCCCTCCACCCCAATTTAAGACTGTTTAATAGAACATTGAATCCCACAACGGATATAGCTGTTGTCTTTATTGTTAAATCATTGCATACGAAATACACTCCACAGCATTTGCTATCTGGATAGATCTATCTACTTAGTCCATTTCTTAAAAACCCTACCCTTCCTGCAAGGAGTTCAGGGCAGCATATCTGTTTCTTCTCTATTTCAGACACACACCAGTCCTATGAGGTAGGCTAGGGTGAGAGAATGTGGCTAGGGTGAAAGAGTGACAGAGACTGGCTAAAGGTCAGCCGCCTAGTTTTGTTGGGCACTCAAATATATATGGAAAGAAGAGCTATCTGTTACACAAGATATTACACAAGTGGGAAAGTGCTAAATCTTATTTCTTTTCCACTAAGTCACTGTGTATATATTTTATATGTAAAAAAAGACCTTTGATGTATAATGCTGAAATTATGATTTATTAAGGCCCAGATGGTGATGCAAAATACTGACATTCTGCTGGAAAATTCAGTGCAAGGAAACCATGCACGACATGAAGGGCTTGCAAAATTGAAATGGAATTTGGGGGGGAGGGGGGGTGTTAAAACAGCAAGGCTGAAAAAAAATAAATTACCCTTAAAGAAAATAGATCCTGACCTTGGTAAATAAGGAGCAAGTTTGATCACTGGAAGAGAAAGACAGGGGGCGTTTTCGCACTGGCTTTTTTCCGGGGCTCACACCGGAGCTAGCACCGGAGCTTCTGGTCAGTTTCACATCAGTTGCTCCGTGCTCACAAACTCCTCCGGAGTTTCACCGTACTGCTCTGGAGTATCCCTGGAGCAAGAAAAACGTGTTCCTAGCAGGATTTTCTTGCTCCAGGGAAGCTCCGGAGCAGTGCAGTGATACTCTGGAGGAAATTGTGAGCACGGAGCAAATGGTGGGAAACTGACCAGAAGCTCCGGTGCTAGCTTCGGTGTAAACCGCGGGGGAAAGCTAGTGAGAAAACGCCCAGAAAGTTTGCTTCTACAGAGTTAAAACTAAGAATGATTACTATTTTGTTTGGGGGTGGGAACCCTTTCACAGATCGCATTAAGGGGAACAAATAAATAAAATAATTATTTGATATTTTTCCTGACTTGGTTTCCTCTTCAGGAACTCCAGCCTCATTATAAGAAAGCGAAGCAGAAGTGCACAGGAGAACATCAGGTAAATTAATAATATGGTTTTGTGTCCTCCCCCCCAATAAGGTCTGATTCTTTGGAACCAGCTTTTTGGTGTGACACTTCTTAGCACAGTTTTTGAGGAAGGGATGGCAGAACTTCCTGTGTAGTCAAGTGTTTCTTGATGCAGAATGATTTTAAAATATTTACGTCCGTTTTTATTAGTTTAACTAGAATCCTTAGAACTCTTTGTTTAGAGCTGTCTTGTGACTCTATTTAATATTATACTTTGTAAATTACATGGATGACGATGATGATGATGATGATTTAATTTATACCCTGCCCTATTCCATAAGTGGCTTTAAAAAAAAAAAAAAAGATACTACATTTTAATAGTGTAGGTCAGGGGTGGGCCATTGTTTTGGCTCGGGGGCCACTTTGTGGGAGCGGAGGTTAGCGGAGGGCCGCACCTTTTAAAATGATTGCATTCATTAGTTAACTTTGCATTTCAGAAAAGGTATAAATTGTATCATAAAAATCAATAAGTATAAATTAAATAAAATAGTGGTAGTTTTATTCAATTTATTTATTGTGCTAATTTCATATCATCTGCAGCTGCAAGCATATTTAATTTTAGAATCAGTTTAATGAGACAAATGTACCGTATCACACCACGTGGCCGACTGTCTTGGCGGGCCGCAAAAAACTCTGTGGCGGGCCGCATGTGGCCACCGGGCCGCTATTTGCCCACCCCTGGTGTAGGTGTATATAGAAGATCCACAGCTTGGATCAGTTCCTCCTTGGAGCAGAAATAAGGAAGCCTTTTCAGGATCTACAGTTCCTTAAAGAAAACAGACAAGTAGGAGGGCAGCCAGAACTTCGGCTAGCGCACATCGTTTTCCATAAGACTCCAACCATGAGTGCTGTCTGCAATGCAAATTGAGGGAGAAATACTTCAAAACTGCTATCTAGAAAAAACGACTGCCCCTGGAAGGAAGACTAAGGATGCCCTCTGGTGGCTCTACAACTCTGTTGCTCTTGGTCTGTTGCAGAAAACAGTCATAGCTGAAACGAGAAAGCACACCGTAACTCCAGGAGTTAATATTCTTTTCTGTCTCTAGGTAACGGTAAAAGGTCGTAATGCCAAGCACGGGTATTACATATTTCAGTACGTGTACTCCTCTTTGATGCCAAGCAATCAAACATGGATTAAGGTAAAATAGTGCGGTTTGTTTAATTCATGTCTCCTTGATACTCCGTATTGTCTGTAGCCAAGCCGGAAAAGGAGCCCTGAGGCATCTTAAAGACCTCCTCTTGGAGACTGACCTACAGTTCTCTCCCCTCAGTAGACCAGACTCTGCTGTTTCATTAAAATAAAAATGTCACTGCCAGACACGTAAAGTTCAATCTCATTAGAACAGTGATCAATATTAAAACGGCAATTTCCAAGTTGAGAAAGGGCAGGAAAAGGGCAGACGCGTCATTCCCTGGACTTCAAAGTGAGGAAGAAATTAAGGATTCCAACTCTCGCTTGGATATTTCTGGAGATTTGGGGGGGGAAGACAGCGTCTGGGGAAGGGAGGGATGTAATTCCATTGGGGGTCTGCCCTACAAAGCAGCCATTTTCTCCAAGAGAACTGAGCTCTGTGATCTGGAGATCAGATGTCGTTCCAGGGGAACTCCAGACCCTACCTGCAGGTTAGCAGCTCGAGGAAGTATAATAAAACAGGTTAGAATGCTAAAACACAAATCTAGATGACTTTGAGCTGATTCTCACATGTCTGTACATCACTTGATTGCTCAGTACTGGGTGAAGGAACTTCATAGCTGAATGCAGATTTGAACCTGGGTCTCCCAGTACTTAATATGATAGTTTAACCACTAGAGAACCACACTCACCCTTTGATCACATAGGCAAGTAGTAGTCGTAGAAGAAGAAGAGGAGGAGGAGGAGATTGGATTTATATCCCACCCTTCACTTGGAATCTCAGAGCGGCTTACAAACTCCTTTCCCTTCCTCTCCCCACAACAGACACCCTGTGAGGTAGGTGGCGCTGAGAGAGCTCTTTCCAGAGTTGTCCTTGAGAGAACAGCTCTGACAGAACTATGGCTTGCCCAAGGTCATCCAGCAGCTGCAAGTGGAGGCATGGGGAATCAAACCTGGTTCTCCCAGATTAGAGTCCACGCACTTAACCACTACACCAAACTGGCTCTCTGTACCACCCTCTGAGGACTGATTAAATCTTAAAGTTGGCAATCTCAACAAAGATGGCATGCCCTGGAGTCTACCCTGGGTTTCCAACTTCTAGGTGGGACCTGGAGGTCTCCTGATATTCCAGCTGATCTCCATACTATGAAGATCAGTTCCCCTGGAGAAAATGGCTGTTTTGCAGGGTAGACTCTATGGCATACCGTAGATTCTAGATGAAATCCCTTCTCCTCCACAGACAACACCCCTAAGTCTCCAGGAATTTCCAGGCCAGAGTTGGCAACCCTACTTGGATTTCCCTGTTCATTTGGAGGTTCCTCTCTCCTGTCTACTTTATGGCTCCCAGTTTGAGCCACCATAAGTGAAAACTGAAAGGAAAGTCATCTCCTAGTGCAGCCCCCCCAACTTAGTTTTTAAACAATTTTTTTCTTTATTAAGCTCTTAAACAGTTACAAAAACGTTTTAAACAACAATGACATTAAACCAAAAGGACGCAACATGAAAGATATAAAGTCGTGTATCGAAACAGTTGAGTATAGGTTAAACTAAGAAGGAAGGCCAGTGTATGCACGTCTAGCAGACTACTAATCCATAGAGAACTCTTTTAACAGTGTAGTCTTTGGGGACTACAGTACCTTGGTAAAGAAGAAAAGAAAAAGGAAGGATAAGAAAAAAAGGTATTTCTTAATAACAAAGAGAAAAGCTTTATATTTAGAAGATATTGTACGTTCACAGTCCGCTTGATCGCCATCCATCGAAGCCAAGAACGGATACAATTTATCTATCTGATTAAAAGTCTCCAGATCATCATGGGTCCTAGGTGTATAAACAGAAAAATTTTCTAGTATAAAGTAATCCCATACTTTAAGGAGCCATTGGTGTACCGTTGGAGGGTTGTTATCCTTCCATTTAGGAGCAATTACTGCCTTAGCTGCAGTTAAAAGTGTTAGTATAAGTTCCTTTCTCCTAGCAAAAGGTAGTTTACCCGGCCAAAGATTCAAAAATATTAGAGAAGGGTCAAACAGTATTACATGACCAGTTATTAGCCTAATTTGTGTAATAACCTGCCGCCAAAATCCTGATCTGTGTCTACATCCCCACCAATTATGACAGCAACTTCCTCTTTCTCCACATAACTTCCAGCATAATGGTGAGGCGGTTGTGGTTGTATGGGATTCCACAACCCCCCCTCCACTTATGAATTAGCCTAAGAAGAATTATGAATTAGCCTAAGAAGTTTTCTGGGACTGGGAAAGAGATAGATAGATAGGGGTGGGCTAAGATAAGCATATGAAACCGTGTCATGCCAAGTCATACCATTAGAACACATGGCTCATCATCATCTTATCTGACTGCCACTTTTCAGAGTGTCTAGCAGTCCCCACCCCACCCCCATCATTTGCTACCATAAGTATGTTTACTAAAGAGAGCCAGTTTGGTGTAGTGGTTAAGTGCGCGGACTCTAATCTGGGAGAACCGGGTTTGATTCCCCACTCCTCCACTTGCACCTGGCTGGATGACCTTGGGCAAGCCATAGCTCTGTACCAGCTGTTCCCTCAAGGACAGCTTGGGAAAGTGCTCTCTCAGCCCCACCTACCTCACAGGGTGTCTGTTGTGGGGAGGGGAAGGGAAAAGGAGTTTGTAAGCTGCCCTGAGACTCCCTTGGGGAGTGGAGGGCGGGGTATAAATCCAATCTCTTCTTCTTCTTCTTCTTCTTCTTCTTCTTCTAAAGGGCATCAGGGAATCTGCATGCAGAGCTGTCTTTCCACTGGAGAGCCACAGCCTCTGACTGAAAGATACAGCCCTGGGCTCTCTTCCCACAGGGGGGCCTAGAACTTGTGACCTTCTGTTCCATCAGGAATGCCAGGCTGCATTCAGCCAGACTCTCAAAGCACACTGGCCACAATCCATCACATAATTAAGCATACTTAGGCCACTGATTTCCGTGCTAATCATTAAGCATCGGGGTCTACTCAGTTCAAAGAAAATATTTGTTTCCCTGCTCACAGAGTGTACCCATTAATACAAATAGTCATTTGTCAAAGTAACAGTTTTCCAGAGTAACCATTTTCCTTCTGGAAATGCAATTTAGAAAGAAGAGGATGATAACAAGAGTATTTACAGTGGTCAGCAGGAGCCTGACAAGGAGAAAGGACCAAGAAAGCCTATCGACAACCACCCAGCAGAAGAGAAGGAAGAAGGGCATAAGAACATAGCTGAAATGGGAAATGAAAGTGAGTCTGAGGACGGACGAACTAGTGGAAGCGCCCAGAATTTGAACGAACGCAGTGAAAACCCTAGTAATAGCGATGTCCGTCAGCATCACAATAACCCTAGTAATAGAGATATCCCTCAGCATCCCTCAGAATATATTCCTGACAAAGGAAGAAATGATACTGCTACGGATGATACTGCGGATGACACAGATGGAAGTGGAGATGTGGGTTTTCTAGGTCCTGATGAAAGACCCCAGGGCACCGTTTCTGGCAATGAACATCAAACTCAAGGGAAAGACCACCAAGACACAAGAGGCACAGAGGCCAATATTCTCTGGGGGAGAAATGAAGCTGGCCAGTCTGGGATATCTAATGACACCAAGTTATCCAAAGGCACACATTCCAAAACTGGGGTGAAAGAGAACGAAGCCAGTGTAATCCAGAAAATCAACCTTCACAGTTATATCCCAAAGAAAAGTCAGGACTCAAAAAGCAAAGACAATTTGGATGCTTCTGTGAAAGTCAAAAACGCCACCAGTAAAGAGCCAGGTACAGCAGAAGGTGGTTCCGTTGATTCATTGGACAAAGGCAAAGAGGAAAACGCTTCTGCCAGACTACAAACTCATCTCAATGTGCAGGGCAAAGTTTCTGGAGATCTGCTTGGGAACATGGATCATATGAGAAATGGAAGGAATTACACCAGTTTTTCAGACGCAGAGGAAATAATGACTGTGAACTACACTAGAGCTCGTAAGAAAGATGGTGGTGAATACATTGTGCTTGATCGGGAACTGGGTGGACAGAAAATCATTTATAGAGAAACCAAACCACATCAAAAAGGTGAAGTGAGAGATCACATCATTAGGAGCAAGCAGATAGAAGTAGCTGATGCCATGAAGTCTCATAAAACAGTCAGGGTGAAAGTGAAAGAAGGCATCATTAATGGGAGGTCCAGCAGCCATATTGACGTGGCTGGTATTTCCAAAATACACAGAACAGGTGAAAGTGAACACATTACGGGGAGATCTATTGGTCAGGTGGAGAATCTTATTGTCACTCAGCCAGGTCAAACAAATCAAAGCAGAATTCCGTCAAGTGGGAAGCTAAACGGTTCTGGAGTCACTAAATCCCATACAAAAAGTGGAGGTGAAGTTACGCTGCTTGGAGGAATGTCTGTCAGCCAAAGATCAAGTTCTGGTGCAATGCACCAAAGCCAAAAAGGTACCAGCAAAGTTCTCAATCATGGAAAGTCTCACAACGGGGCAGAGACTTTTCCTTTCACCAGAGCTCATCAAAACAAAGCAGACAGTCATGAAAAAATAAACAGAAATGCTCATGGAGGCAAGCAGGGTGACCCAGAGAGACAAGAAAAAGGCAACCGTAGACTGGGGGTTACATTTCAAGAAGGCAACGAGGAAGTTGTGAAAGGAGATATCGGTTACCGCAAAGCCCCTGCAACTGCAGATCTCGGTATTGATTCTTCCGACAGAAAGGAAGAAAAGAGTGGCCATAAATCTGCCGGGATCAAAAGTGCTCTTACTCTGTCTCATGGATCTCATGACTATAAGGGTATTGCAAAGAGCCCGGAACATTCCTCTTACCCTTTGAAGAATGACAGGAAGCTCACAGAACCAAGCAACAAGAGCTCTAGAGTTCGTAATGGAAGACGCAGTAGCAGCACCGCTGAGCGATACCGTGGGCATTTGGGGGTCTTGCACAGGGAAAGCCGTCGGCATGAGGAAAAGGGTAAAGCAAGAAAAAATGTCCATGCAAGTGACAGCAGCCAGTCATCCGAGAGTGAGGAAAACAGCCGGTATGACAGCCGCCAGTCCCATGAAGATTACCAGAATGATCGCCCTGATAGTTACCAATCAGTTGAGAGTGTGGAAGATAACCTTTCTGCTGGAAGTAACCAGAGGGGTGACTGCAGCCGAATGGAAGATGTCTATTCTCGAGAAGATTCTCAGGAGCACCGAAGAAATTAGGAATTGCATCAGTCGTAAGGAAACCTAATTGCATTTGGTACACATATTCTTTGGTCACACATAGGACACCATCACGTTATATGGGTAGCGGTGTAGTATCCCCATAAGAGCATTTATTGGACCTCAGCTTAATCTCATGAAACCCAGTGTTCTACATATCCAGCAGTTCTGAAGAAGTGTTTAGGTGGCAAGAGTACTCGGCACTCTTGACAAAAACCTGGTGGTTGAAACTGCCCTCACTTGCCCTTGCTTTCACTTGTCCTAACTGAGGTTATCATGCTGCCAAATCTGATTGGCTACTGGGCTCATGATGTCATCCTGCTCACTATGCCATCATTAACTGTGTAGGGATTATCCATTTGATGAACAGGGGAAGGAAAAGGAATAGAAGCAGGGTTAGGCAATGGCACCGAAGAATCAGCAACAACAAGAAACAATGGCAGTGCTAAACTGGCTAGAGACATTTATGGGGGAATATGTCCATCAATGACTAAGTGAAAGTTCCATGTTCAGAGGCAGTATACTTCTGAATGCCATTGACTGATAGGCAACAGGAGAAGGATTTGGCTTTGGGGGTCCTATTTGGGGCTTTCTGGGGACCTGGTTGCATACAATGGGAAACTGGGTGCTTCACTAGCTTTAGCCTGCAAATCAGAAGTTAGGAATATTTAACAGTGCCTTTGTCATTATAGTGCCATTAAAAATATGAAGCTGGCTGTGGAATGCTTCTTTTCACTATGACTTTCTTAGTCTTAGCTGGCATAGTGTAGTGGTTAAGAGCGATGCTGTGATCTGGAGAACTGGGTTAGATTCTGCGCTTCTCCACATGAAGCCAGCTGGGTGACCTTGGGTCAGTCACAGCTCTTTCAGAGCTCTCTCGCCCCCCAAAATAAGTCTAGCTCGCCACCTAGTAGTGCATAACGCTAAAGAGCTAGAACTTAAGGCTGCCAGACAATCTCCAGACCTCCTGGCTATACTACACACAATGCCATATGATAATTATAATGAATTATTATTAATGGTATAAAATCAGATTATTAGCTGTAGGACAGATTATACATTTTCTTATATTGACTGCCTTTGGGAAAAATACATTATAAAAACACTACTAGGATTTATGAAATATAGCTCCGATGCTATAATAGTGTTGAGTATCAATAAATACTGGAAATTTCCTTCTTGTAAGTCTACTTTATTTTTGTTTTTAAAGTGTTCTCATGTAGTTCTATGTAAATGTATCCCTAAATGCTTTGTTCAGTCAGTTAATCACACCTCCCACACTGATTCTGAGAGTTACTATTGGATTTTGGCTGGCTCATGGTCTGTGAAAATATCTTCCTTTCCCCCAAACTTTATTATAATAGTGGATTGCTGAGCCCATAAAAGAATATTACGGTGCAATCCTATGCACAGTTAGGCCAGTCTAAACCTCTCAAATCCAGTTTACAGGTCATCCTTAGAAAAGCTGGCACAGGACTTTTCCAGACACTCATCTTCTCTCAACAAACAACATGCAAACGCTCGAACAGTGTCACACATTTAAAACATGTGAACAGTCCAGCTCACATTAAATTCCAGTCATCAAATCACACATAATGCAGTCCTAAACAGAGTTACACTCTTCTAAACCCATTCACTTCAATAGACTTAAGTGACTTTTACAAAGTGATGGATCTATCGTTACTAGTTTTTCCATTTGATCACTACTGGCAGACAAACTCTTGGTGACGCTCTCCCTGTTCTCATCGATGCTCATTTGGCAGTGGGTAAAAATGATTGTAAGTGCATGCACACACCCCAGCTGTAGGACCACAGTTTGCCATGAAAAGCAATGAGTAATGTAAACTGCACGAGAGAAGAGGGCTCCATACAATTCTTGCAACGCGAGGCAAATGGCGGGGTGCTAGAAGGCACACATTGTGATCAACCGTAAGAAAACAAGAGAACAAGAATTGTGTTGTGGATGCAAGTTGCAAATAAAGAGCCACAACAGACATTGTCCACTAGAGGGCAGGCATGTCATGCAGTGCTCAGTCTATTCATGCTCATGGCATGGACCCTAATACCATTTTAAAACATGCAAGGGAAAGGAGAGGTGTGGGGAGAAGGACGCTAAAGAAGCCAGTCGCAGCCCATGGATCCTGGCACCAGTTTTCCTGGATTAGATCACAGCAGTCGTGCAAACCTGTTTAGGCAGCTTGGGAGGAGAGCAGGAAGGGATGGGCTAGTGCCTCAGCTCTTGTCACCCTTTTTTATATGCCCAGGTTAATGCCAATCACCATTTTGGGATTAGGAAGGGATTTTTCTCCAGGCTGGATTGGCCCAGGGATCCTGGAGGTTTCTTTGCCTTCCTCCAGGCATAGCAATAAGAACAAAACTGCGTACAAAAGGATTCACCAAAAATCTTCCCAAAAAAGTAGCATTTATACAACAGGCAGGGCTATTTTGGGGCAGGAACGCACAGGAATGGAGTTCCGGCTAGCTCCTGAGTTGGCCACGCCTACAATCAAAACCGCTGGCATGTGTGGCTACAGAGCATGCTGCCCTCCCCACGTTGCACACAAGAGGGAAAGGTAGTATGCCTCTTTCTCTCTGAGGAGTTCCTGGGGATTTCCTTGTCAATTTCACTCCCTGCCAGTCAGCTGAGAGTGAAATTGACAAGGAAAAGCCTATCTCTGCCTTCCCTTGTTCAGTTGACAAGTAGTAGCTGGAAAAGGGCAAGCAGGGAACCCAGGCACGTTGAAAATGCCTTTCTTCCCCTACCCAATCTGGGGAGGGAAAGAAAGGCCTTTAACCATGCCCCCCCCCCCGCATTTCCCTGAGTCTCTCCGCAAAAACAGAGAGGCTCAGGAAAGGAACAAGGCATGTTTGCCTAGCTGCCCTCAGTCTCCACAGCCTGTGTGCCTTGGTGAGCTGGCTGGGGAGACCAAGGGCAGCCAGGCAAACATGTCTGCTTCCCTTCCCAATCTTTCGGGGGGGGGGGAGGAGATGAGAAAGGCGATACTGAAGTGGGGTGGAGAAGCTTGGGGGGGTGAAGCTCAGGGGGGGAGAAGCTCAGCTTCCATGCCTGTCCTGTGCTTTCCCAGCCCTCCGCCTAATATGCTAATGAGTTTCTGCTGTTGGGTGTGGCCTATTATGCTAATGAGTTCCCACTGGGCTTTTTCTCCAAAAAAAGCCCCAACAACAGGAATATTTTAGTCTCAAAATATCTAGTCCATACTAACAGTACAAATAACCACACAGAATAAGGCTGAGTGAGTGTACAGCTGTAACATCAGTCTTCAGCATTCACCCAGGATACACTTAAGGAACAAGAGAAAAATAATTCCATCCAAAGGTTCCTGTAATTCCCTTCATGTGATGGCTAGCTCTGGCTTATCATGTTCCACCCACAAGCGTCTTCAAAAAGTGGAATCTTGTTATCTGAAATTTACATATACATTTTTTACATTTTCTTTGAAAATAAAAGTCTGTGAAGCACATCCACCGTAAACAAAAATAGGCACAACATGGAGACATGCTCACCATTTGCTTCCAAATCCAGGCTTAAACAATATTCAGAAATTGGCATTCAGCTCACAGATTCAAATCAGTTCAGACACATGACAAACACAAGAACCTCTCAACATTTAAAAAAACCTCAGTCCTAGACAATTAATGCAGAGCAGATGTGTTTCCAAACAGTATGTTAACACATAATTTAAAGGTGCATGCTCATAAAAAAACAGCTGCAGTTAAGATTTTGACTTAAACCACAGGGTGACAAAGTACTGAACCTGTAAATAAACCTAGCTTCTTGTTGAAGTAAAATTTTGCAAGCATCAACAGTATTATACATATGTCTCTTAAACTTATACAAAATAAAAAACCGAAGAGAATCAGGATCATGCTTGTACTTCACAAAATGTTCCACTGGGGGTGCTTCAAAATTTGGTTGTGAATTCTAGAATGGTGTTCCAAAATTCTGGATTTAATAGGTCTGATCGTATTCCCAATATATAAAAGATTGCACTCACAGACAATGCAATAAACACATCTTTCTGAATGACAGTTTGTGAAAGTGGAAAGGTCATATTTCATACCAGATGAACCGGTTCACAAATTGTTTGATTTCTAAGGCCATATGGCAGGCAGCACATGAGTGGCATTTGTGATGACCACTAGGTTCCTGTGCCTTTAAAGAAAAGCTCAGACTGTGCAGTCTAATTAGAATATCTTTTAGATTTTTCGTCCTCCTATAACCTACCCTAGCTGGAAATTGGCATCCTGGAATATCCTGAACCACATGCCAATAATGTTCTATAATTTTTTTAATATAGTATGCATTTGAGAATATTTAAGAGAATGGGATAACCTCTCAGAATACTGTGGTTTCCTGTCAGGGCTGCTATAAAGCATTGTCCCCCTGTCTGCTTGGGACACTTTCCTATAAGCCTTATTGACAATATATGCAGGTACTCACCTAATTGGAGTACGCATAATTCATCTGAAGAGACAGGTTGGGAGGACAGATTTATCATGAGGCTTTCCGCCTGCGTGCGTGTCTGGGAAAAAGGCTCATAAAAGCAGTTCCTAATTCTGCATCCAAATTGAAATCTGTCACTACTAAACTCCTCTCCAGAGGAGGAGGCAGAATCTTCACCATCAGTAGTGTCTAATTCAGAATATCTATTAGGTTGGTCAGCCCAAGTTACAGTTTACCTGCAATTACCATCAGAAGGATTCAACCAGTGACAGACCTTGGATTGTGCATAGTCCCTAGAATCATGGTTATTTCATCATCAGACACACATTGGGATCCAGGGGTTGGCTTTACAGTGGCTTTCCTCGTTTCTCCAAGACCAGGGACAGAGGGTGGCGGTTGGGGAACAGCTCTCCAAAAGACCCACTGGTTTGCGGAGTGCCAAAGGAAGGAGTACTTTCCCCAATGATGTTTAACATCTATATGCGCCCCCTCGCTCAGATTGACAGGAGGCAATGTGCTGACGATACCCAGCTCTATCTGTTGTTGGGTGGCCAGTCAGACTCTAGTCTGGGTGATGTGGACCTGGCGTTGAAAGCCGTGGCTGGTTGGCTTAGGCAGAGTCAACTGAAATTGAATCCGACAAAGACGGAGGTCCTATGCCTGAGTCGGAGTGGACCAAGGGTAGGGATCCCCCTCCCGACTTTCAATGGGGTGCTACTGGCACCAGCGTTGGAAGTTAGGAGTTTGGGAGTGCTCCTGGACCCCTCGTTAACGATGGAGGCCCAGGTAGCAGCCACTGCAAGGTCGGCCTTTTACCACCTATGGCTGATCAAGCAGTTGGTTCCCTTCCTTGAACGTAATGACCTGGCTACGGTGATCCATGCTTTGGTCACCTCAAGATTAGATTACTGTAATGCTCTCTACATGGGACTGCCCTTGTCCCAAATCCGGAAGCTGCAGCTAGTGCAGAATGCGGCGGCGAGGCTCTTGATGGGCCTCCCCATGTGGGAGCACATCCAGCCCGCCTTAAAAACACTGCACTGGCTGCCTATAGCATACTGGATAAGGTTCGAGCTGCTGGTGCTTACCTATAAAGCCCTATATGGCCAGGGACCTATCTGAGGGACCGTCTCTTCCCACATGTTCACCAGCAAGCACTGCGACCAGGGTCCCAGAATTGCCTGGTTCTCCCAGGGCCAAGAGAGGCCCAGTTGGCAGCTATGAGGGCCAGGGCTTTTCAGTGGCGGCCCCACACTGGTGGAATGAGCTCCCAGATAACATCAGAGCCCTGCAGGACCTTTTACAGTTCCACAGGGCCTGCAAGATGGAGCTCTTCCGCCAGGCTTTCAAGTAGGGGCTGCCCCGACTTTTTTAGCTTGGCCCTTTCACTGGAATCTGCCAATCTGGAACATTCAGCACTGACTGGAATTGTCTACCATCTGTGACACTGCTCAGACATAGGTGATGAAGTGGTGCCATCTTGTATTGGGGCATGGTAGGTTGTGTAATCTGCTGTGCATTGTAAATTTTATGGATAATGTTTTATGATTTTAACTCTGTACCTAATTTGTTGGTAGCCACCCTGAGTCTGCCGTAAGGTGGGGAGGGCGAGATATAAATCCCAAAATAAATAAATAAATCAGAAAACATGGCTGGAGGTTTGTAAATTCTCAGACCCCTTGGGATTCTAGTAACCTTGACATGATCAGTTAAAGAAACAGCATGTAAATCAAATCAGATCTGACTCCCCCATCCTTCTGATTGTCATCTAATCCTCGTTCCCCCCGGATCTTCCGTTTCAGGGATTTTCAGGTGGGGGGGGGGGTTTGCCACGGGGTTGAAGTCGGGGCATTCTAGTGGGGAACTCGCAAATTGGGGTTTCTTGCTCCACCCCTTTAACACCCCTCTGCTTCTTTCCCTCCCCTTTCCCACTTCTCCTCTCCCTTTCCCCTCCCTTTCCCGCCTTGGTGCAAGCGGTTTTTTTTGTCCCCCCCCCCATTGTTGTGTTACAACACCATGACACAACAACGATGGATCAGTGTTGTGTCATGATGTCATAACACAGTGATGGGGGGGGACAAAAAACCCCCGCTTGCGCCAGGGCGGGAAAGGGAGGGGAAATCACACCTGTTTCCTGAAACAGGTGGTTGCGTTGTAACACAACCACGCCCCCGATCAAAAAATAAAGGAGGGGAAGAGAGGAAAGGGGATGCTAGATTCGGGGCAAGGCAACAAATGCGGAACTCCCTCAACAGAATCGGCCAATTAGACCCGGGAGGAACGGAGAGCAAACCATTGGTGCGGAATCAGCCTGAATTAGACACTACCGACAGTGAAGATTCTGCCTCCACTTCTGGAGAGGAGTTTAGTCATGACAGATTTCAATTTGGACACAGAACTAGGAACCGCTTTTATGAGCCTTTTTCCCAGACACGCCTGTTCAGACGCGGGAGGGGGAAAGCCTCTGTTCTCCCAACCTGTCTCTTCAGATGAATTACGCATACTCCAATTAGATTTAGGGTTTGTTCCAGTTTCTTACTATGATTCTTTCTCTACAAGGGTTGAAATGTTTTTTCTCACTAGACAACTGAAGCTAAGAAGTTTTTTTGGAGATTCACAGGGTATAGAAACACAAATCTACATTCTAAATCTACATTCATACCTCCCCATTCAGAGCCATCTACTGCTGTCTTTGAGACACTTGTCCTTAGGGAAATTGGAAAATTGGAAACTTCCAAGCAATTTAGAGACCCAAAACTTTTTATCATTAGGATTGGATCATTCTAAAATCACTGG
Organism: Lepidodactylus listeri; assembly: GCA_029233225.1. Classification (NCBI taxonomy): domain Eukaryota; kingdom Metazoa; phylum Chordata; class Lepidosauria; order Squamata; family Gekkonidae; genus Lepidodactylus; species Lepidodactylus listeri. The sequence goes on from JARCFY010000009.1 coordinate 19,935,204, forward strand.
CAGATGACCCATCTATTGTCATTAGACAAGCTGACAAGGGTGGGGCCATCGTTATCCAAAACACACAGGATTACCTTTTGGTAATCAGCCTAGATTTGGAAGCAAATGGTGAGCATGTTTCCATGTTGTGCTTATTTTTGTTTATGGTGGGTGTATTTCACAGATTTGTGTTTTCAAAGAAAATGTAAAAAGGTATATGTAAATTTCAGATCATAAGGTTCCACTTTTTGAAGAAGTTTGTGGGTGGAACGTGATAAGCTGCAGCTAGCCGACACGTGAAGGGAACTATGGGAACCTTTGAATTGAATTATTTTTCCTTAAGTCTATCCTGAATGAACACTGAAGACTGACGTCACAGCTGTACACTCATTCAGCCTTATACTGTGTGGTTATTTGTACTGTTAATATGGACTAGATATTTTGAGACTATAAAATATTCCTTTATGTTACCTTTTTTGAAGATTTTTGGTGAATCATTTGTACACAGTTTTGTTCTTATTGTTGTTTCTTACCATGTATCTCTGGTTTGTTGTACATTGTTTTCCTCCAGACATAGAGCAGGGATCACCGGGGGGGGGGGGGGGGAGTGGAGGGGGACATGTAGCTGTAAATTTCCTGCATTGTGCAGGGGGTTGGACTAGATGGCCATTGGGGTCCCTTCCAGCTCTATGTTCCTATGCGGCGTGTGTTCACGTACACATACACAAGCCCCATTACCCAAGTGAAATCCATTCATTACTTAATTAAAGTATTTAGAAGAAGAGGAGGAGGAGGAGATTGGAGTTATACCCCGCTCTTCACTCGGAGTCTTAGAGTGGCTTACAAACTCTTTTCCATTTCCCTCCCCACAACAGACACCTTGTGAGGTAGGTGGGGCTAAGAGAGCTCTTTCCAGAACTGTCCTTGAGACAACAGCTCTGACAGAACTATGGCTTGCCCAAGGTTATCCAGCAGCTGCAAGTGGAGGGGTGGGGAATCAAACCCAGTTCTCCCAGGTTAGAGTCCACGCACTTAACCACTACATCAAACTGGCTCTCATTTACATTTACAGTGTTATGTGTATGAGAGATGGGTTCAGAAATCTTTGGGAAAACATACTGGTCAGGGTCTGGATGGGAGACCTCGTGGGAGTGAAGTGCCTTTTCCTCCATGGAGTGGGGTGGACAAGATGACCTTCAAGATCCCTTCCAATTCCGCCCTGACCTGGATAGCCCAAGCAAGCCCCATCTCATCAGATCTCAGAAGCTAAGTAGAGCTGACCCTGACAAGTATTTGGGAGACCTCCAGAGAATGCCAGAGCCAGAAGGCCAGAGGCAGGCAATCAAGCCACTTCTCTGAATGTCCTCCGTGCTCCAGTAGGAGTCAGCAGAGGTCTCCATGACTTGCAGGAACAGGCACACACACACACACACACAAATGCAAAAATACCAAGAGAAAAGATCTCTTCCAATTCCGATGTGGTATGACTTGACTGCAGAACTGGAAGGAAAAATCAAGGAGCGGGACAAGCTACAATGCTAGAGTTTGTAATTACCGGGTCCATAATATGGATCTGACTAAATCATAATGCTCAGCAGATAACAGTAGAAAAGAGCAAGAGCCAAGCAGCACCTTAAAGATTACCAAAATATGTGGCAGGGGGTGAGCTTTTGTGAGTCACCGCTCACTTCTTCAGATACTCATGAAATCCCCTGCCACAAATTTTGTTAACCTTTCAAGTGCTACTGGGCTCCTGCTCTTTTCTACAGAGGGGCCAACATGGCTACCCACATGATCTGTCTCCGGCTGGTAACAGTGATTGAACATAATTCTCTCCCTCCCATCCCCACCACCAGAAAAGTCCTAGAAGAAGAAGAAATTGCATTTATACCCCGCCCTTCACTACCCAAGGGAGTCTCGGAGTGGCTTACAATCTCCTTTCCCTTCCCCTCCCCATAACAGACACCCTGTGAGGTAGGTGGGGCTGAGAGAGCTCTGACAGAAACTGCTCTCTTTCAAGGACAGCTGTGCCAGAACTATGGCTTGCCCAAAGTCATCCAGTTGGTGCAAGTGGAGGAGTGGGGAATCAAACCTGGTTCTCCCAGATCAGAGTCCGTGCACTTAACCACTACACCAAACTATATGGCTCCTAGGGCTCAGAATGGTTGCTAAGCTTTTAGCTATCATCCACAGTTGGTGTTCAGCAGACCAAAAGTCCATAGCCAATTACGTTGCATGGGTATGGATGCAATATGATGATTGCTGCCCCCTCTGTTTCATTGATATTCCCATGAATTGAAAGGAGTGTATAACTGAGATACGCTCTGCCACAATAGTCTGTCCTTCTTAATCTTCACAGTAAACTCAGCACAAAATCGCAGCACCTACATGATTATATTCACAATTGTGCAAGATGGTGCAGAAAGATGCCGTCAAGTAGCCGCTGACTTACGGTGACCCTGCAGGGTTTTCAAGACAAGAGATGAACAGAGGTGGTTTGCCATTTCCTACTTCCGAGTATCAACCCGGGACTTCCTCGGCGGCCTCCCATCCAAGTACTAACCAGGGCTGACCCTGCTTAGCTTCCGAGATCGGATAAGATCAGGCTAGCCTGGGCCATCCAGGTCAGGGCACTCATGCAAAACGGGAACAATAAAATGGCAGCATCCATTTAGGTACAGTTCCCATGCATGTGTTGCATCAGCACCTGAACAATTCCCGGGGGCCAAGGGGCACACTGTACATGTGTTGGATACCATCAGAGCACCACGTGCCAGCATTACAAACCAAGGAAAACTCTTTTTGTGTGAATGTAAATGTACATCCTGATCCAAGGCATTAGTTTAGTACAACTTGGTGCAAAGAACTAGAGCAGGGGTGGCCAAACTGTGGCTCCCAGCTCTTTCACATCTATTGTGTGGCTCCCAGCCAGTGTTCCCCTCCCTGGGTAGGCTTGAGGTGAGTGTAGGGGGAGCAGAGAAAGAAAGCCACTTTAACTTTAAATACGTTCTCAAAGCCCCCCTTTGTTTTTATATTTGGCAGTCTCATTTAATGTTAATAAAAAAGCAAATTTGCATATTTTTCAATAAAACCGTGTGTGTAATATCTGTTCATGTCTTGCGGCTCTCAGACATCTGACGTTTATTCTGTGTGGCTCATACGTTAAGCAAGTTTGGCCACCCCTGAACTGGAGCCAGTCCATGGGCTAAAATCCATACAAAACTTCCACTGAATTTGGGGCAAAATAGTGTTTAGAACTTCTCCCAGAGCAAGGGCCATGGCTCAGTGGAAGAGCCCCTGCTTGGCATGCAGAAGGTCCCAAGTTCAAGCCCTGGAATCGCCAGTTAAAAGGATATGGCTGTAGGTTATATGAAAGACCTCTGCCTGAGACCCTGGAGTGCTGCTGCCAGTTTGAGTAGACATGTGAACACATGAAGCTTCCTTTTACTTATCAGGCCATCGATCCACCAAGGTCAGTATTGTCTATTCAGACTGACAGCAGCTCTCCAGGGTCTCAGGCAGAGGTCTTTCATAACACTTACCACCAGGGGTCATTTTGAGCAGGAGCTCGGGGGAGCGCAGCTCCAGGAGTTGGTGCCAGTCCCCCTACCCCCCCCCCCCCCCGTGGGGGAATGCCTGCTTGTGTCATGGCTGCACCAAAATGACCCCGTCCCCTGGAAAGGTCCTTGTTCCTCCGACCAGCCTTCTGTAGGCTTCAGCCACCACTGAAGCTCTCCTCCCAGAATAGTGGTATTTCTGAGGCTTGGATTGGTAGCTGTCCCCTCTCCAGCACTTACTTTCTTTCTTTCTTTCTTTCTTTCTTTCTTTCTTTCTTTCTTTCTTTCTTTCTTTCTTTCTTTCTCTCTCTCTCTCTCTCTCTCTCTCTCTTTCTCCCCTTTCTTTCTTGCCTTCTGACACACTTCCGGTGATGTCAGGGAGTGTGGCATATGCAAATGAGTTATGCTAATGAGCTCCTGCACCTCTTTTTCTATGAAATGACCCCTGCTTACCACCTGATCCTTTCACCTGGCGATTCCAGGGCTTGAACTTGGGACCTTCTGCATGCCAAGCAGGGGCTCTGCATGCCAACCATGGGACCCTCTGCATGCAAAACAGATGCTCTACTATGGAGCCATGGCCCCTCCCCAACGAGGTCAGTACTGACCTCGATGGAATAAGGGTCTGATTCAGTATAAGACATTTCCATAATTTCACTAATAGCTCTCACTTGTTCTCTCCACCCCCCCAATTCCATCTCTGCAGGTTCTTTGTTTGGGCCTGAGCCTTGAAATCACCCAGGTGAACCCCGTGGCCAAAATCAAACTGGTTGTAACTGGTGTTGCCACTTCCATGTTTCCTTGAACGAAACAGAAAAAAAATAACCTCTCGGTTTCCAGCTATTACTAACATAGTAACTGACCTGTTCTTTGTGTCCTTCATTTGATGGGCTTTTTTTTTTAGAGCCGTAAAACTATATATACTCATTGAATAAATGATGTCCTGTCTGTGTTGCTTTTCTTGGGGGGGGGGTGATTATCGCGAGGAAGGACTGAAGAGTTCGAAGAATTCCAGCCTGCTTTCGATGTGGAAGACCACGGACAGGCTGTCCCACGGGGGACAATTGTGTTCCTCGGCAGGCCGCCAACGGCAAGTCACGCAGCTCGGGATGGAACCCAATCAAAACAACAACAGGACTGTGAGGAAGAGGTCTAAACAAGCACTTGTCAACATGCGCCTGGCTGGAGTCCCACCAAAACAAGTCTGGAGTGCTCTGACATGTGGCTTTCTTTTCTTCCTGTTTCATTTCCTCCAGTGCCAGAGGCCAATATCTGTGTCCTCACAGTTCATCCACAGTTCTGTCCTGTAAGTTCTGTAAGTTCATCCAGTTCTGGGCTATTTTCTAGCCCTCCCTCCCCTGTACAACAAGGCTTAGAGTGGGTAACAACAGTATTCTTCAATCAAAACTATTAAAACAACTCTTACAATAATACTGACACGGATAAGATGGCACATCAAAAGGGAAGCACAACATGTTGCCCTTCTCTATGGGGAGCAGATATACAGTTAGGTGAATAGTGAATAGGGCTGCCAAGTAACTTACCTGGTGCGGCGAGGAAGAGTCGGTCCCGTTCTGGGACATTCGCGCTTGTACGCATAGCCTGCGCACAGCACGATGACATCACCTGGAAGTGACGTCATCATGTTGGGCACGGCGCCGACCAATGCTCAAGCAATCAGCCTGGAAACTTTATGGGGCCATAGAGTTTTCAGGCTGATTGCTAGAGTGTCGGCCGGTGACGTGCTCGGCGCAATGACATCACTTTGGGCGTGAGGTTCCCCCAGCTGGCCTGATCCAGACCGGTGGATTGGGGGTTGTTTCGGTGGGGGAACCCCCCCTCCGGGGGACCTGGCAGCCCTAATAGCAGATAACAAACAAAGAAAAAAGGGGGCAGAAGACAGGGGTAAGAGGAAGGGGAGGAAGTCAAACCATCATTGTCCTCAGCCATAGTCCTGGTGGAACATCTCCGTATTACAAGCCTTGTGAAACTGCATCAAATCTTAGAGGCCCCAGGTTGTACTTGGCAAAAGTTCCACCAGGCTGAAGCCAGGACCGAAAAAGCCCCGGCTCTGGTTGAGGCCAGTCGAATACACTTAGGGATCAACATTAAGTTGTTCCCCATTGAGTGTGATGCCGGGGGGGGGGTATACCCGGAGAACATACAAGTATCTAGGAGCATATCACCCCTTTGCAGATCATGTGCATCTGAGAGTCCATTCTTCATCCTACATCAGGAACCTGCAACAACAGCAATAACAACAAACCTTTGCTTGCTTTTGAAGATTCCTACGGTATTTCATAAGAACATAAGAGAAGCCAATATTGGATCAGGCCAATGGCCCATCCAGCCCAACACTCTCTGTCACACAGTGGCCAAAAATACCAAGTGCCCTCAGGAGGTCCACCAGTGAGGCCAGGACACTAGAAGCTCTCCCACTGTTGCCCCCCCCCCCAGCACCAAGAATACAGAGCATCACCTGCCCCAGACTGAGAGTTCCTATCTATCCCTTGTAGCTAATAGCCACTGATGGACCCCTGCTCCATATGTTTATCTAATTCCCTCTTGAAGCCATCCATGCTTCAAGAAGTCCATCAGTGGCTATTAGCCACAAAGTATAGATAGGAACTCTCAGTCTGGGGCAAGTGATGCACTGTATTTTTGGTGTTTGGCGGGGGGGGCAACAGTGGGAGGGCTTCCTGCCCCCACTGCTGGACCTTCTGAGGGCACCTGGTGTTTTTGGCCACTGTGTGACAGAGTGTTGGACTGGATGGGCCACTGGCCTGATCCAACATTGGCTTCTCTTATTTTCTTATGTTCTCGTAGCCGCCGCCACCTACTGTGGCAGTGAATTCCACATGTTAATCACTCTTTGGGTGAAGAAGTATTTCCTTTTATCTCAGCAATTTCATGGAGTGCCCACAAGTTCTTGTATTGTGAGAAAGGGAGAAAAGTACCTCCTTCTCTACCTGCTCTATCCCATGCATAATCTTATAAACCTCGATCATGTCACCCCTCAGCCATCGTTTCTCCAAGCTAAAGAGCCCCAAGCGCTTTAACCTTTCTTCATAGGGAAAGCGTTCCAATCCTTTTATCATTCTAGTTGCCCTCCTCTGTACTTTTTCCAATGCTACAATACCTTTCTTGAGGTGTGGTGACCAGAACTGTACACAGTACTCCAAATGCAGTCGCACCATCGATTTATACAGCGGCATTATGATACTGGCTGATTTGTTTTCAGTTCCCTTCCTAATAACCCCCAGCATAGCGTTGGCCTTTTTCATTGCAGTCACACATATTCTCGACATTTCATTGAGTTATCTACTTTGACTCCAAGATCTCTCTCTTGGTCAGTCTCCACCAGTTCAGACCCCATCAACGTGTATTTATAGTTAGGATTTTTGGCTCCAATGTGCATCACTTTGCACTTGGACACATTGAACCCCATTTGCCACATCGATGCCCACTCGCCCATCCTCGACAGATCCCTTTGGAGTGCTTCACAATCCTCCCTGGTTCTGACCACCCTGAACAACTTCGTGTCATCTGCAAATTTAGCCACTTTACTGCTTACTCCCAACTCCAAATCATTAATAAACAAGTTAAAAAGCATCGGACTGAGTACTGATCCCTGTAGTACCCCACTGCTTACCACCCTCCACTGAGAAAATTGCCCATTTATACTCACTCTCTGTTATCTTTTAATTAGCCAGTTTTTGATCCACAAAAGGACTTGTCCTTTTATCCCTTGACTATTGAGCTTACTTAGGAGCTTTTGATGAGGAACTTTATCAAAAGCTTTCTGGAAGTCAAGGTAAACAACATCTGTTGGGTCCCCCTTGACCACATGTTTGTTCACTCCCTCCAAGAACACCAACAGGTTCATCTCTTGCTCTTGCATTTAAAGTTAACACATGAGCAACAGAAGGAAGGGTAAGTATTGGATGCACCCTCAACTCTATGCAGACCTGACCTGGATGTCCCAGGCTAGCCCCTCTTGTCAGATCTCATAAGCAAAGCAGGGTCAGCCCTGGTTAGACTTGGACAGGAGGCCACCAAGGAAGACCAGGGTTGCTTCATGGCGGTGGGTACTAGCAAATCACCTCTGCTTGTCTCTTGGCTTCAAAAATCCTATGGGGGTCGCCATAAAGTCAGCTGTGACTTGATGGCACTTTCCATCACCACCGACTCTTTGCAAGATAGCAGATGTTATGTATTGACCATGCAGTCGCCATGTGCTCCAGTAATGGCGACCGCCATGTGGCCAGAGCACATGGCCAAGAAACTACCTGAGCTTCAGCCAGGTAGAACAAAGGCCAGGTGAATTCGAACCGGCCACCAATCATGTACCTAGGTTTCTCCCAGGGAACCTATGAGATGTAAATAGACTTATAATAGCCTATCAGGCCAGCATAAAAGGAGGGATTGGAGCCCTGGGTTGTATGCTTCATCTGGACCAGCAATAAAGATCTAGCTGTTTCACTGTTCCATGGACTCCCGACTCCAATACTTCTCAGCAGACATATTATGTCACCAAAGTAGCTCTTCCAGACAGAAATGCATGTGGATCCAGCTTACATAGGCTCTCCTTTGAACATCGCTAGAAGTTCCAGCAGTTGATTACGGTAATGATGGTACATTTAAGCTCAGCCGGTAATGCTCTTTAGCAATGTTCAAAGGTAGTTGATATTCATGGAACTGTAGAACTAGACAGTGCAGGCCAATTGTAACCAAGCATTTGGAACAGATCCCGTTAGCTAAGCGTGATACACTGAACATGAGTCAGCAGTGTGATGCGGTAGCTAAAAAGGCAAATGTGATTTTGGGCTGTATCAACAGAAGCATAGTGTCCAGATCACACAAAGTGATGGTGTCGCTTTACTCTGCTCTGGTAGAGTATTGTGTGGATTCTATGGCACGGCACCATGCTGAGGCCCCTCCACGCCCCAAACCCCACCTTCTCCTGGCTCCACCCCCTTATGTCTCATGGTATTTCCCAACCCAGACCTGGCAATCCCTAGCTGGGATAAAACATTGTTAACCATTAGGATGCTACAGGGTTCCTGTTATTTTTCCTAATGATAAGAGCAGTTTGACAGTCGAGCAAATTACTGCCTGGGGGGCTCTCCCTCACAGGAGGTCTTTAAGCCAGGGGCAGAACTAGGGTTGCCAATTCCAGTATGGGAAATCCCTGGAAATCTGGGGATGGAGTTTGGGGAGGGTTGGGGGGTTGGGGAGGGACCTCAGCAGGGTATAATGTCATCGAGTCCAGCCTCCAAAGCAGAAATTTTCTCCAGGAAAACTGTTGTCTGCATATCAGTCCAGGAGATCTCCAGGCCCCACCTGGAGGTTGGCCACCCTAGGTTTGGTGTAGCCAGTTGGTGTAGTGGTTAGGAGTGTGGACTCTAATCTGGGAGAACTGGGTTTGATTCCCCATTTCTCCACACACAGCTGCTGGTGTGACCTTGGGTCAGTTACAACTTCTTTCAGAACTGATGTCTCATGAGCAGTTCTCTCAGAGCTCTCTCAGCCCATCTACCTCACAGGGTGTCAGTTGTGGGGAGGGGAAGAGAATGGAGATTGTAAACCACTCTGAGACTCCTTTGGGTGGCGAAGGGCAGGGTATAAATCCAATCCATCTCTCTCCCTCTCCCTCTCCTCTCATGAGTACTCTAACTCTGGATTTCTTTGCACTGAGCAAGGGATTGAACTAGATGGTTTATAAAAAGAGAAGAAGAGATTGGATTTATATGCCACCCTTCACTCAGAGTCTCAGAGCAGCTTACAAACTCCTCTTCCTTCCCCTCCCGACAACAGACACCCTGTGAGGTAGGTGGGGCTGAGAGAGCTCTGAGAGAAACTGCCCTTTCAAGGACAGCTCTGACAGAACTATGACTTGCCCAAGGTCATCCAGCAGCTGCAAGCAGAGGAGTGGGGAATCAAACCCAGTTCTCCCAGATTAGAGTCTGAGCACTTAACCACTACACCAAACTGTCTCTCCCCTTCCGACTCTATGGCTTTCATTGTCCTTGAAACATGTAAATCTTGCTGAGTGGCAAAATAAAGTTACAATAAACAGAGTTTAGAAACATCTAGATTCGAGAGTCAAATGCCCAGAAAATCTCATTGGTCTTTATGGTGCCATTGTGCTCGAATTTAGCTGTTCTATTACTGACCAGCACAGCTGCCCTTTGAAACAGTTCAGAAACAGGTTACTTTATTTGGGACCCTTCTCCACACTTAACAAATATATAATTTTGGCTCCCCGCACCTAAACTCATGAATATGCCTGGGTTGTTTCAATAACCGTGACCGCTCTCTGTATGACACTGGCCAGGCAGTGACTGTGTCGTAACCCATTGTCATGTGTCCTGTCTGCACTAGGCCAGATCGCTCAGTCAGAAACCCTGAGTCACCTCGACAACCACACACCCACGCATGAGGTCAATAATTACACCAAGGTATATTATAACCAAAGGCCTTTATAAAAAAATCTTGCTTCCAGTTCACTGTCATTAATTTTTAAAGAGCAAATAAGATCTCACCTTGACTTCTAAAAATAAAATACCGCCGTAATTACCTCACACCTTTAAAAAACCCTTCTGGGACTTCTATGGGGCAGTTAGTTGAGGAAACCAATAACCACTGTGTTCGGGAGTTAAAATGGTGCGGAAGTGTGAGAAACTTGTGCTTTGGGGCAATTTTCTCACAACTTTTTCAGAGTAACGTATCCTTGCATGGGTCAGCCGGGGGAAGGATTGTTTCTTTGACTCAGTGCAAGGATATGTTACTCTGAAAAAGTTGTTACTCTGGCCTAAGGTTACCCAGGGAGCTTTGATGGCAGAGTGGGGATTTGATCCTGGGTCTCCCAGTTCGGAGTCTAGCACTCCAGCAACTACACCATGCTGGCTCTAACCTTTCATCAGACATAGGTGATCAAAGCAAACAAAAAGACAGATAAATATACGCTTTTTAACACAATGCATAATTAACTCATGGGATTCACTGTCACAAGTGGAAGTAATGGCCTTTGGTGGCTTTTAGACACAAAGTGTTGGCTGGCAGTCATGCCACTTTGTTCCACCTTCCTTGCCTTTCAGTTTGCATCTGGGCTCAATTCAAGGTGCTGGTATTGACCTTTGAAGCCCTGTATAGCCTGGGACCAACATACCTAAAGGACTACGGATGAGCACAAACCACATTTTCGTGGTTCGGTTCGTGGTTCAGCCAGTTCACCAGATACACCAGTTCACAAACCAAACCAGTTCATATCAGTTTGTGAATCATTTAAGGTTTAAACCCCTGCTTTCTGCTCCCCACGGCTTTTTACAGGGAACAGAAAGCAGGTGTTTAAAGAACTCTCAGTCCTTTAAACCAAACAACAGAGTGGCGGGGAACTCCCCACTGCTCAGCTATTTGGTTTAAATGGACCCCTGTTTTCTGCTCCTCCTGGCTTTTTGCGGGGAGCAGAAAGCAAAGGGCCATTATAATCAAACAGCTGAGTGGCGGTGGGCTCCCTGCCACTCAGCTGTTTTTCATAAAGGTTTAAAGATGGTTTAAACCCCTGCTTTCTGCTTTTCATGAACTGCCACAAACTGCATCAAAATTCATGGAAGTTTGTGGTGGTTCTTCAGTTCGCAAACATTGCTTTGCAAACTGGACAGAATCTGTGACAAACTTTTATTCATCATCCAGTTCATGCCCATCCCTACTAAGGACATACCTTAAGGATTGCCTTCTCCCATACAAACTTACCCACTCACTCTGGTCATCTTTAGAGGCTCTGCTTTGGTTGCCCCTACCATCTGAGGCCAGACAGGTGGCCACCCAAGAAAGGCCTTTTCCATCATGGCACCAAAACTTTGGGTCCCGAACTGCCATGCTACCGACCTTCCTCCAATTCAGTGTCTCCAATTCAGTGTCTTAACCTCTGAGCCACCGCGGCCCCTTCGTTTGGCATACCCTGCAATAATGGTTACTGCTCCTCTTTCAAGTATTGCTTGTTTTTAAGTTTTAATTGAATTTTATATTTTTAACTCTATTTTTAATTATAGATATATTTAATTTTTAAGAAGTTCACTGCCTTGTGGACCCCTATTGGGTGGAAAGGTGGCACTAGGAAGGAAGGAAAGGAATTTCACTAAGGCTACACATATCAGACTACTAGCCATGAGAGATAAATGGAAAAATCATCATCAGAGGCAGTTCATTTCACAGCACCAGAGGCTGAAGACAAAGGACATCTTCCAAGCTGAAGGACAAACCAGCTCTTTTTGCAAGGGCTTATGGGAAGCTGAGGGGTTCTTTGGGTACCTCACCATATCTGTTTTATGATAATTATTAGGGTACCATTTTTCATCCCTTCTTTTTCTTCTCAGACACACAGTTTTCATGTGTCGAGGGGCACAAAGTGTCAGACCCTTTCCCGGAATATAGCAAGTCTCTGTGTGATACTATAAATCTTCCCATGGGTCTAGGTCAAATCCTCATGCCCACGTTATTCCTGATGTGCTGTTGTCACTCGTGGGTGTTTTGAACCAGAAGTCTGTAGGTTTGTTTTTCATACTAGAAACTCAGCTTGCTATATCATTGAGACTTGTGTACATTCAGTGTTTAGGCACGGCCCACGAGCCAGACTGTATGAAAACACAGTTTATAGCCTTGTTTGAAACCCAACTGTAGGCAGTAATTTACTAGAAAAGAAGGCGCTCTTTAAACTTATCCGAAAGGCCACTAGAGAAAACATATAATGAGCTTTGGCAAAGGCATGGGGGATGCTGCTGTGGACAGTGACTGTGTGGCAACAGCCGGATCACATATCTCAGAGTTTGTCTTGGTCAGGTCTTCAGACCACATCCTCTGTTAGGGGTTTTCTCTTCCTATTTCTATTGTAGGAATCATCCTTTCCCCCTATTTCCAAATCCTGGACAAATAAGAAAAAAAAATGTTCCAAGGTTACATGGAGTATTTGGTAGGTCTGCTATGTTAATTTTTTAAATTAAAGTCCTTTGTAAAATCCCAATAATATTATTTACACCTCCCAAAGAATTCCATGTTAACACACACCCCCGATCAAGTAGAAGGTGGCGCCACAGCAGATGGCTCCCCAAACTCTACCCTCTTCAGGCACTGCCCTCAGATCTTCAGGAATTTCCCAAGCCAGAGCCGGCAACCCTACAAGACGATGAAATGCTCCTTCAAGAAAAGAAAATAAGCTCTGTTCAGTTGTTATGATTTTGACCAACTTCTCATAACAGGAGAACCCACTTTCAGAGACCCTCCATTTCATGCGAATGGGGATATGTGCATCTTTTATAGCTTTGGTATATGTGATGATGTGTCCTAAACAACAGGGAAAATGGTTTATGATCACTAGGAATGCCAGTTCTTCTGTTATAGCAAGAGGCCTCCTGGCAATTCCCTTTGATGCCAGCCAGGGCCATTCAGTTTTTGCTGAAATGCTAGAGCATCCCCATGACACGTTGATGTAATTTTCAGGTGCTTTATGGCACTGGCAAGCTCCCACACACACACACACCAAAGTTAGAAGATGTACACATTGTGAGATCCCGTTTGTCGCAGGACATCCTAAACTTGAATTTTACCACCTCAGAACGAGGCCTAAGTGATCCTCAAGATCTGGGAAGAAACTGCTGGTTCTCAGGATGTCCAAAGCTATTATTCAAAAGACTAAAAAAATAAAGATTAGAAGAGAACCAAGGAAGTATACTGGGGGAAAGTCCATAGCTCAGTAGAAAGCAAACACACACACACACACACACACACAAAACCCCTCACTGTTCTCTGGCAGCAGGGCCAAGAGAGATTTCAGAGACCATGGAGAGCTTCTACCAGTCAAAGCAGACGATGGAAGGCTAGATTGCCAAGTAGGTGGACAAAGGGTCTGCCAATGGTCTGATCTGGTAAGAGGCTGTAACACGCTATGTTGACGGCCATTTGTCTGGTTGGCTTTAAGAGGGCACTAGACAACTTCACAGAGGACAGCTCCCATCTATGTACTATTAGCCATGTGTGGCCCCCATCTGTGGATAGCCACACAGAGGTTAAACAGATGTTTCTGCAAACTCAGGGGACACCCTAGGTTTGCAGAAAAATCTGAAATCAACGTTTGAATATATAAGGGGGTTTAAATCCCCCCAAACTAAATTTGAGTTGTTGGCGAATGCACAGATAACGCTGTCACCTGATCACCATGGAGCCGCTCCAGCCCGGCATCAGATGCTGTCAGCCATGCTGGGCCCAGCAGCAGCACAAAAGGACTCCAGCAGACCAAGCCAGGCCCACCAGCAACAGCCAGGAACACCAGAAGCCATGCTGGGTCCAGTTGCAGTAGTGAAGGATGCTGGCAGCTGATCTGGCCTGGCCTTGGCAGCAGAAAAATGCCAGCAACTGCCCTGGGCCCAGCCATAGCACAGAAGGACATTGGCCACTGCTCTGGGCTCGGGTTCAGTGGTCATTGACAGCCTCTGCAGACCCAAGCAGAAGCACAGGAGAACGCTGGCCACCACTGCTAGGGATGGGCATGAACTAGGAAAACGTGGTTCAGATTAGTTCACGGTTTGTGGCCGAACCACGAACTAAACCACAAACTGAAGCAAACCAGGGTATTTGTTCACACACTGAACCAATTCATGGTTCATGGCCCTGCAAACCCTGTTGAAAGGGAGCAAAGTCCCTTTAAAGTGGATTTGAAGACAGCCCCCCAAAACAGCTCCCCATCACTCAGCGGTTTCGGGACTGCAGAAAAGAGCCCGAAACAGCTGAGCACCTCCCTACCACACAGCTGTTTTTTGGGCTGTCTTGTGCAGTCCCTTTAAAGAAGAGGGGCGAGAGGAGACTCAACGGATGCCTTGATGGATAATGCTGCTCTTGGTGTTGCTTTAAAGTTTAAAGGGACTGCAGAAGGCAGGCCAAAACAGCTGCACGGCGGGGAACTCCTCCCTCCCACTCAGCTGTTTTTTGGGCTCTCTCCTCCTCCTTAATGTAGAGGAATGTGGGATATAAAGACTTCTTCTCCTTTTAATATGGTCACTGTGGAATAAGTGACAGACTGGGATATTGCAACCTCAGATCAAATGACTCCCATTTAAAGCCAGCTTAGCTCTTCTTCTTTTTCCTGCCTTGCACAAATGTCTGCTATATTCCGCTCTAAATTTAGGGGAAGTAAACCAGCAGATTTTCCAGTCAAGTCATGATCAAAACCCTATTTCAGATCTAAATAGGAGAGGCCCTTAGAGAATGGCACATTCGCTTAATTCTGACATAGTGCTGTGTTTCTTGAAGAGTTTCCACATAAAAAGCCCAGAATACCAATTTGGGGGACATGTTTTCTGTTTTGAAGCATGAAAGTAGTTTTTAAATGGAATTGGTTCTTGGTTCTTGTTTAAATTTAGAATTGCAGGACAGTGACTTTAACAAGGGCAGGAAAGAGTTCTGTGCAAGAATTTGGACTGTGCCTCATCCTTTTCGTATGGCATCACATGAAGGGGAATCCATTCTAAGGCGGGAACCTGCTGGAACCTTCGTTGTGGTGTTGCGACTTTCACTGCCTTAAAACAAACAAGACCACGCCCAGTAGATACACAGATGTCAGACAATTTGGAAAATAAACAGGAAGGCAGCCTCAGGAAGTGGTACATGGGATCCTGTAGGAGTCAACTTCCTCTGAGTCAGTACAGAGAGTCCATCCAGTGTGGTGCCTCCCAGCCCATTCTAGTGACTTGACAAAGAAGAAATGTACAGTTGCCAACCTGTGGGTGGTGGCTGGAGATCTCCCAGAGTTACAACTAATCTCCAAGCTACAGAGATCAGTTACCCTGGAGCATATGGCTGCTTTGGAAAGAGGACTCAGTGGTATTATACCCTGTGAGCATTCCTCCCCCCCAACCCCACTCTTCCCAGGCTCCACCCCCAAAATCTCCAAATATTTCCCAACCCAGAGCTGGCCACTCTCAATGTAGTACCGCAAAGGCCAAGGCCAGTTGTTCAAGGAGACAAGGGCTGCGGTCACCCGTGCTAGTTGAAGCAGAGGGGAAGAGAGGCTATTTCCTCCAGAGGAATTTGACACGCAGTTGCGAGATCACACAGCCCTTTGAAGCTTTGGACTTAGCCCATCATTGTATGATCAGACACAACTGTGGGTGAGTCTATTTCCCCCCTCCTTTTGTTTCCCTTGCGCAGAAGCGAGGAATTGCACCTCCACATTGAGGGGCCCCTATGGAGTATGTGATGATGTGCATACTGTGAAGGGGGGGGGGGACACTGCATGGAGTCAAGATGGCCTGAAACTGAAGTAAAATATACAAAGGAAAAACAAATGTAAACGCTTGAAACACATCTCTTTAACTCTTGTTTAATTCTAATGAGTGTCTTACCAAGTGCCAAAGCCTCTCATAGTCTAAACACGGGCATTTCCCAAGGACCAAAGTCTCTCATGGCCATTTCTTGATGTTTTGTAAACTACTGCAATAGTGCCTTGGCATTTAGCCTTATTTTGCCAGCAGTTTTTGCTGCCGGAATGCCTGATTGTTATTTCTGTTCCATTACTTGCTTATTTTGGGTACGTTTGTATATTCACGCTTGCTTATATTTTTACAAGAACATTCATTACATTTGTACTTTATTACCACTGTGTGCAGTTTTTGGGTCATGGAAAGGAATGGTGTCTGAACATTTGCTCACCTGAATTTTCTTGAGCATCAATTCGCTCAGGGAATTTTCTGAGTGTGGCTTTTGTGAACCACCCAATACCTCCCTGGAACTTAAACAAACAGCCCTTTGGGGCTTCCTCCTTGCACAGCTCCCTTTCAGCAGTATTTCATACCAAGGATGTGGATCAAACATAGCAAAACAGTTTAGATTTTCAGGTCAGTTGTGAACCTGACCGAAAAGAAGAGTCTCTGGTTAAATATGCAAATTTTCATCCAAGAATCAAAAGTCACAAAAATTTGGCTCAGCCCTAAATGTGGCCAAGAAACAGAGGTACAAATCCCTTTCCCTGTGTAGAATGGAATATGTTGTGCCAAAATTTCCTAATTTCACACAACTACTGGTAGGGACTGAATTGGTGGTGATTAACCAGGAAATAGATCTTGGAGATGCAGTGGACAGCTGAAGGAAAACACTAGCTCTGTATACACTGGTAGTCAAAAAGGCAAATTTCATGGAAGGATGATTAGAGAAGGCATTGAAAATAAAACACCCAACATTAAAATGTGCTGATCAATGCTCCCTCTAAGCTGTGGAGTCCTGTGAGCAAAAATTCTACTTCGTGAGCTACTGGCGTTAAAGCTGTGAGCGAGCGATTTGGCTGCTGCATACATTAGTTTGCTCTGGAGCCATCCCTCCTGAGCTGAGACAAAAAATGTGTGAGCTGGAAGTTAAAAAACCGTGAGCTAGCTCACGCTAACTCAGTTTAGAGGGAACACTGGTGCTGATGTAAACATATGATGTCACTGCATTGGGAATTCCATGTACAACTCAAGTCTCCTCATCCCCAAAAAGGCTTTTGTAAAACTGGAGAAAAGATGAGAAACAATAAGCAAATCAGCGCATTAGAGCTTCTTCTGCATAATGAAAGGCAAAATTGTTTGGGAATTTTTACTTTAGAAAAAAAGTGATTCATGAAAGACAGGATAACAAAATTATGAAGGGATTCAAAATGGCAGAAGGATTTCTTTCCCTCTCTCTGACAATATTAGAATTGAGGGTTATTTAAGATATACAACAAGAAGTAGAAGTTTTTTGGGGGGCGCATAACACATAACTAGCATATGAGATCCACTGCTGTTGAATTCACTGCTATATACGCGAGCTGCTTGCCCCAGCATGTATGCTACTGGGAAGCAATCCCCCCCCCCCCCCCCACTTCCCCACAGCGCTCTGGCACTTTCATACATCTCCTGGTTCTTTCCATGCCTTTCAGGCAATCTTTCCCAAACCTGCTTTGCTGGCATGTTTTAGGAAACATCATAGCAAACCTAGAATGAAAGCCATGTGAACAGGAAAGTGGATTTTTCCAGTCCCACCCATGGCAACACCATTTGCCCTGTTCCTATGATGGCCACCCTCTCCCGATTACATGGAAGGAGGTGTCTGAGATTTTTAAATCGATGCTATATCGATATGTCAATTACATATTGTAAAAAAACCTCAACAAGTCCCTCAGTGGTGTGGAGGGAAATGGCTATAGCAGGGATTGGAACAAGGAAAATGTGGGGAAACCCACATATTGTAGAAGCCCATTGCCACTATGCTCTATCAGCAGCCATAGTTTCGCAAGGCCTGCAAGATGGAGCTCTTCCACTAGGCCTTCAAATAAGGAGCCGCCGCCAACAACAATTGGAAGACCTAGAGCCCTGAAGACATGGCTCCCTGGTTTCACCATCTACAGTCTGTTCCCGCCGCACATATATGGAAAAGATCAATGAGCTGACCATCACGACAGACCACCAGATTTATCAAGATGACTGTTGCCAACATCCTCAAGCAATACTACTACTACAGATCTTTGCTAGCACTTTATAATACTGATTGGTTTTAGAAGGTTTTTATGATGTTATAATTGTTATTTATATGTTTTATCTCTTATGTAAGCCGCCCTGAGCCTGCTTCAGCAAGGAGGGCGGGATATAGATTGAACAAATAAAAGTGTTGCCATGTGGAAATGCCCTTAGGTTTAAAGGGGTGGGTGGATTATAAAACTTAATGGACAGGTGTTATCTATGAGAGCTAAATAGAATCATCAGGTTCACACGTCGTGGTGTAGTTCAGATGTAATGTAAAACTGTGGTTTATTTTAACCTTGGTTAGTTTGCAAACCCAGTATTTGGCTTACATCTGATCATTCAAATCCTGAAGAAGATTCCAGTGGGTAGCCATCTTGGTCTGAAGCAATAGAACAAAGTTCGAGTCCAGTGGCACCTTTAAGACCAACAAAGTTTAATTCTGGGTATAAGCTTTCATGTGCATGCACACTTCTTCAGATACATTGCATGCACATGAAAGCTGATACCCAGAATTAAACTTTGTTGGTCTTGAAGGTGCCACTGGACTCGAACTTTGTTCTATTCGAATCTTGGTTTGCCTCAAAAAATGCTGGTTTCATAGAAGGCTTCACCAACAGGAATAACTACTTGAAGCTCTTGGATGAATTGTTGATTAGTGCCTTCCATGTAATGACTTTGCTATTTTTTTCCTGATTATGTTTTTTGACATCTATATGGCTTATAAGCAGGGCTATTTTTGGGCAGGAATGCACAGGAACGGAGTTCCGGCTGGCTCCTGAGTTGGCCACACCCAGCAGGAACTCATTAGCATAATAGGCCACACCCAACAGCAGAAACTCAGTAGGATTGGCTACATTAGGGGTATGTGGCCTAACATGCAAATTAATTCTTGCTACCAAAAAAGCCCTGAGTTTTGACAATAAACAAGTTAAACAGAATAAGAAGCAAAAGATGGGTGTGGCTGAATGACCACTCTTCTGGTAACATGGGGGTGTGGCCTAGTATGCTAATAAGCTGTGCTGTCGATGGTGTAGCCTAATATGCTAATGAGTTTCTGATGTTGGGTGTGGCCTATTATGCTAACGAGTTCCTGCTGGGCTTTTTCTACAAAAAAAGCCCTGCTTATAAGCAGGAGCCTTTTCTTAGGAAAATTCGGAGCCTTTTCTTAGGAAGGCTCCGAAACGAGTGATACAATCTGGAAACTCTCCAAAGGAAGAAGCAAGATTAAAGGAGAGTTTTGAGAACACTTGGACTATATGAAGTGTTTAAATTTTATCTGATTGTACATGAGTTACATTTACCTTGACTATTAGGCTGGAATTTGAACACGTATCTTCAATGGATTGTATGTACTGCACACTGAGTTATTTACTTACAAGAACACACACATAGGATATGAGAATAAAGTTTATTGCATTGTAATTATACATTTCTTGTACTTGGCGACCCTTATCGCAGTGTTTTTCTTGTAGCTGACGGTTTCATATCCTTTGCAGTTTCTCCAGCCTCCCCCTCAGAGACCCTGTTGATGCCTCAGCCTGCACTGCCGCAAAGGTGGTGTTGGGGAACAAAACAGGATTAATCCAGGATGTCCATTTCCATATGTAATATAAAATTATACTTTAAAATGATGAGTAAACTGACAATGGTTTCAGATGCTTGTCTGTCATATTCTAGCTGAGTGGTCTTCAACCTTTTCAAATCCAGGGCCCAACTTAACCCTCAGCTGGAACCCTTCAATCCACAGAGCTGAAGGCAAGCCACAGGAAACCACAGGACCTCACAGTCATGTGACAAGAAAGAGGTGGAGCCAAAGTCTCTGTTTAAAAGGAATCCTCTCCACCAATGGGTGACCTCAGCTCCCCATGCTGATGGTCCTCTCAGCAGGCAAGCAAAGGGAAGGGAGGCGTGTCTAACCCTTGTTTTCTAGTTATGTATACTAGCATCAGTTCCTTCCAAACAACCAGCAAAAGGGAGGGCCCTTGAGCATACAGACCCTTGAGTTGAAGGCTACTTCCCTAACTACCTAATCACAGTTAATGGGGTGCTCCATGGATGGATGATCACTCCAGCCATTGTTAGTTTAAACCATGGTTTTGTGTGACGTCTGAACTGAGCCACCATACTTCTGTGTGCTGGTTGTTGCAGGGGAGCCCTGCATGCTCTCCTTGTGCCCTGGAAATAGGATTCTGGACTAGATGGACTTTTGGTCTGATCCAGCGGGGATCTTCTTATGTTCGTTACGAAACCGCTGAATTGTGCAGCAGCCCAATGGCCCATGACTTCCTTCTCCTGCAAGCTATTGTTATGTCACGGACATCAAGGAGCAAGCGGAGTCTGAAGCATGTGCAACGGACGGCTTCCTGTCAATGAACAACTGTCATTTGTTCAGCACACTAACCTCCTCCCCCCTTCTCCCATACATAACTGTGCAAACGGTGTGGACTGATGCTATTTCGTATGCCTGGGTGATCATTAAATCCTGCCCACGCTCAGAGGGAAAAGTGTTGGTCGGGACAAAAAGTACAGAGACCCATTGTGAGTGACGTAATACGATGCACTGTGACTTGGCAGGAAATGGATACGGCTCTATTAGCCCAATGGGAAAGCCCCCAAAGGCAGTTTTAATTAGTAGTATTGGGCTTGTTACACTGCAGCAAGAGATATTCAGAGGCAAATTTGGAGGTATAAAACAGAGATGGCTTATTAGCAGGAAATCAGGTGGCTCTGCTCCCCACAAGTAATTTGTCTGTCACTTGGCGGCCCAAGTAGTCCCAGATTTTTTTTTTTATCAATGTTTATGATCTTAAAAAGGGCTGCAGTGCCTCAAGTGGTTAAGATGCTGAACTGCAGACCAGAAGGTCGATAGCTCACTGCAGTTCAAGACCCGAGTGCTGCATGACGGAGGGCGCTCCAGTCTCTGGCCCCAACTCCTGCCAACCTAGCAGTTCGAAAGCAAGAAATTGCAAGTAGATAAATAGGTACCACTTTGGTGGGAAGGTAACAGCATTCCGTGTGCCTCAGCGTCTAGCCATGCCAGCCACATGACCACAGAAACATCTTTGGACAGCACTGGCTCTTCGGCTTAAAAACGGAGATGAGCACCACATCCCTAGAGTCGTATTTGACTGGTTTTCGAGCAAGGGAAACCTTTACCTTTACCCATGATCTTAAAAACTGCCCATAATTGGACTTACCCAGAAAAGAGGTATAAATCCTATACCTAATGCTGACCCTCGCCATCATGCAGATTGCAGAATGGGGGCAAGTTCAGAGAAGGGGTATTCTTCAGCCCTTTGGTCCATCAAGGTCAGTGTTGTCTACTCAACCTAGCAGTGGCTCCCCAGGGTCTCAGGCAGAGGTCTTTTATATCACCCACCACGTGATCCTTTTAACAGGAACAGAGAAAGCAGAGGGGAGGGGAGCAAGGAAAGTGAGTGTAAGGCACAACAGCCAGGCACCACTTCCTCCAGTATGTATTATTATCCCCAAAGTATACCTAAAGTGACTCTCAAGATTGTTCTCCCTTCCTCCATTTCATCTTCAAAACAGTTAAACTTCTGCTGCTTATATTCCATTTCCACAGATGGGGATTATCCTGTTTGGTGTAGTGGTTAAGAGCGCGGACTCTAATTTGGGAGAACCAGGTTTGATTTCCCACTCCTCCACATGCAGCTGCTGGTGTGACCTTGGGGTCAGTCATAAATTCTTTCAGAGCTGTTTTCTCAAGGGCAGTTCTCAAGAGAGCTCTCTCAACTCCACCTACCTCACAGGGTGTCTGTTGTGGAGAGGGGAAGGGAAAGGAGATTGTAAACTGCTCTGAGACTCCTTCGGGAAGTGAAGGGCGGAGTATAAATCCAATCTCTTCTTCTTCTAAATGTAAGTGAAAATGTGTGACAACGCATCTGGTTGTATCCACACTGCAGTAGACAAACTCCCATAGTATTTGTTGGCTGTATCGATGTCATGCATTTCATCATAAGGCGTTCTTAAAACCCTTTTCATTTAACAAGTCAGAGAACTGAAATATGATACTAATGTGACAGTTCTTCATGAATGGCGTTAGATCCAGTTTAGAACCTATCAATTTACCTATGAATACACTTGCCTTCAGGAGTCAGGCAGACAAGCGGCCAGGCTGGAACACTAAAGAGAGAAGCCACACAGCTTCTCCCCACCCCCCAAAGGCATAGAAAGCACCTCTCTTATACTTTAATTTTTGCCTTCTCCGTTGGTAGACAGGGAAGGGAAAGAAGTATTGAGAACACTCAGGTGCAAGACTTTTGGTATGCAACACGGGCTTGCTATATAGTGAACATCTTTTTTCAAGTGGGTGAGGCTTGCAATTTGCAATCAATTTTCAGTCCAAGAACAGGAGTGCTTGGCCAATTTACATAGCTGAGGAATGAATGAAGATAAGGGTGAGCTCAAATAGCTGAAAAGACTCTAATGGGCTTAGTCCCTTTCTGCACTGACAGCTTGCTCAGGAGAATCCAAGGAGTCAAGCCTTAAGGGTTGACTTCGCAGCCACACACATTCCCTCTACACTGGTTCTCCCGCCCCCCAGTTTATTTACTCGTGTATTCTGTATGCATTCTGTATCTACAAGCAAAACCTGTATTTCTTGAGCTAAATGACTTCTTTGTCTAAGGTCTTTTCAACCCTGTCCCCAAATTTACATTCTACACTATATGCGGGTTCACCCCTGTAATTATCTCAGGGTATTTTTTGTTTCCATATTACATTTAGGTCTCCCCGGTTTTGCCCCACACTTGTCCCGGGATAAACAGATGCTGTTATAACCAGGGATAAATGCAAGGTATTGTGTCGCCAGTTGAACCCTGATAAAACCAGGGATGAGATCCAAGTGCAGAAAGGACCTAAGGCGAAGAAAAAGGCAAACATCTTTCAAAACTTTTAACTGCAGACCCAACTCCTCCCTCCCTCCCTCCCTCCCTCTGTGAGTCTGCAAAAAGAAATGGAAGGGAGGGGGAAATCCAGGTCACACATGCAAGACTGACACATTTGGGAGCTGGGAATCTTCTAGTCCTTTATATTTACTGATTCCTTTTTATGCTCTCTCTGGCTTTTTTAAAGTTTCCCTGAACAGGAGGACACATCCTTTTTTGTCTTTGGAGAAGGATGGAAAGAAAACAGAATGGAGAGGGAGCGTCAACCTAAAGAGAGAGAGATGGAAACAAGGGAGGGAAGTGGGCAGCACTTAAATACATGCAGAAACAATTCTAATTTGGAAAGGATTAGCTATTCAAAAGCAGATGAGAACAAAGAATCGCAGCAAAAGGAGTTTTGGTAACTGCGGGGCAACAGTGTGCTGGAAGCAGTCTGAATGCAGATTCCTGTAAAATACATGCAGAAACAAGAAAAAGCCCTGACACAAATTGGGAGTTAAAGTGGAAGGGAATGCAGAATGGAAAAATAGGATGTGCTCAGAAACCAAGGCAAAATATGGGTCCAGAAAGGGCCTTAGCCTCTGTTCGATATGGCACATTATAACCTGCGTAACAGTAATGCTGAGGCTAGGTCACTCAGAGGTGGAAAAGATTCCTCGATGACTTCAACCCTTGGCTTGGTCCACACTCTGATATATCTTCAGGTGCTTGAGTTGTATTTCCCCTCCCTGTCTCACATGGCCTGCTGCTTATAGTCCTCACCTTGAACCCACATGAGCACATGAACTCATGAAGGGGCCTTATACAGAATCAGACCTTTGGTCCATCAAGGTCATTATTATCTGCTCACACTGGCAGCAGCTCTCCAGGGTCTCTGGTCTAGGTCTTTCACGCCACCTACTATCTGGTACTTTCAACTGGAGATGCTGGGGATGGAACCTGGAACTCTCTGCACATGAAACAGAGGCTCTTCCCCTGAGCCACAGCCCTTTGACTCCAGTGAGGTGCTAATGCTGTTCTCACCTCTTCCCATGATTCCCACTGAAGTAGGATAAGACCAGAAGAACAGCTCGTCTCAAGGAGGTTTAGTGACTTGCTCATAGGCAGCCATACCTGTCCTTTAGTTGACCTTATTTACTACAGAGAGGCCTTGGCCTGGTGTTTGTGAGTTTTAAATAGTTAGAAGGAGCTGAGGCTCTTGATATCATCTGGGTAGGTACATGCCTGAGATAAGAAGTTCTGTGAGCTGTAAACACAGAGCCAATCTCCAGAGGCTTCCTGTGTGAATTACTTCACACTGACAGCTTGGCTTTTAGCTTGTTTTTGGTTACAGATGTAGAGGTTGCTTAGCCTATGAAATTCTATGCACAACTCCAGTCACTTCAGACCTCTCCAGTGGATGCTGATCTATGCAGGCAGAGACACTGACTTATATAGCCCAAAGGAGTCTATCTGCTGATGTTTGGGATCTCCAGCAAGCTGGAGGCATGTCGTGAACTCTTGGGTATAGTAATAATTAATTCTAATAATTAACATATGGGAATGTGTGTAGTATAGCCAGGCAATCAGAAGATTGTCTGGCAGCCTTAAGTTCTAGACTTTTTTGTGCTATGCACCACTAGTTGGTGAGCTAGACTTATTTGGAGGGAGGCTGAGAGCACTCTGAAAGAACTGTGACTGACCCAAGGCCACCCAGCTGGCTTCATGTGGAGGAGTGGGGAATTTAACTCAGTTCTTCATATTAGAAACCATCGCTCTTAACCTCTACACCACACTGGCTCTTTCCAGCGTGAAACCCTGGGTATAAACTCTCGAGGATCAAAGTTCCCTTCGTCAGATATTCTCAAAAGCTTCTGCCCTGAAAATCTAGTTGGTCTCGAATCTAGCTGTTCTACTGCAGACCAACATGGCTGCCCTCTGAAACTAGTTTCTTTGTTTTGATCATTGTTCATATATTGAATATAGCCATCACCTTCCACATAATGCCTTATTAGTCTTGAATAAACACCTTCTTTATCAATTTACTTCTTCTAGGGCATCCTTGCAACCTGTAAGCACAGAGACTAGATGGATTGGCCTCTGAATTAAGACACTCCTGTTGACATGATTTATTCTGAGGCTATTGCAACTTCCCATAGGCATCAACTTCAGGGGGGCTGGGGAGCTGGAGCCCCCCCCCCCAAACTTTTCCAGGACATTCTGAGCCTCCCCCGGAGACAATGGCGTGTAATGTCTCTGGCCCAGCCCCCCCCCCCCCCCAGGAAATTGGAAAGTCTACGCTCTTGCAACTTCCTGTCATTGGGGCCTATCATGAGGTGGGGGCATTTGGCTGGAACATCACATTCACAGAGGGCTTCAAACTTAGACTGTTGATGTTATCCTCCAAACAAGGTTATACATACAGTCACAGAGATACACTGACAGGATTGAAAGAAGACAACCTTGTGTCCCGTCACGGGGCTTCACTGCCTGTAATGTGTTTGGGGAGGGGAGGGACCTCAGCAAGTATCGTGTCATTGAGTCCCATCTTCAAAGCAGCCGTTTTCTCCAGGGAAAGGGATCTCCAGGTGCCACCTGGAGGCTGGCAACTCTAGCATGTATAAACACAGCACTACAACACTACACTACACTACAAACACTACAACAGCTCCATAAGTCTCCACTACTTTCCCTTGCAGAGGGAACCAATACATCAAACTGGAATTTCTCACTGTTCACGGAAGAGAGGGTGGGGCACACATAGCAAGCTGATAGCTGTCTTTAAAGAGAGATATTTCTCCCCTCTCCCCCTCTCTTTGTTAAGTGCTGGGAAAATGGTTAGATTTTTTCTTTCCTGGAAACAACAAAACCACCATGAAGTTGGAGTCAAAACTCAACCCGAAACAAGCCTCCAGTGTAATAAAACCATAAGCGCTGTTTCTGCTCCTGTTCTTATCTCCTTCTTCCCACACACACACCTTCTTCAGACATACTTTCTGCTTTTCAGTATCCTTGTGTGCCAACTTTTCTCTAATTACAAATCCAAAGCTTCAGAAACTTTTAAAATTCCTCCAAAGTTATCTAAGTTGCTTTCCAGTTCTGGTTTAACTTCCTCCTCCTTCTGCGTCCTCTTTTTTTCATGCTCAAACTTCTGATGCCTCTGGTTGGCATAACTGGCCGGAGTGGCGATTAGATCTCTAAAGCTCGAAAAGGGCATCCGGTTGTGTCTCCTGTTCCTTTGAGGGTGTGACAGAAGCAGTGTCTATAGCACAACTGCAGTCTTGGTTTGTTTTTAACCAGCCGGTTATTCAGTTAATGCCTTGGCTGATTAATTGCATATGAGGGAAGAGGTCAATTTTAACCAGAGGGGACATATTTATTTGGAGGCGATTTTAATTGTTGACATTGTCCTGAAACAGGAAACGAGGAAGAACCATAAAGAGGGCCTTTTTTTCTAACCATGAGTGGTAACTCTTGTGCATTAAATTAGAATTTGTCTTTGAAATACATGGGCCAGCTTCATTGATTTTTCCCAGCTAGGGTTGCCAGCCTCCAGGTGGGGCCTGGGGATCTCTCGCTTTTACAACTGATCTCCAGCTGACAGAGATCAGCTCCCCTGGAGAAAATGGCTGCTTTCAAGGGTGGACTCTATGGTATTGTACCATGCTGAGGCCCCTCCCCTCCCCAAACCTCACCCTCTCTTGGATCCACCACCAAAGTCTCCAGGTTTTTTCCAGCCCAGACCTGACAACCCTATTCCCAGCACCTGTTCTATGTCAACAGGAAGTTCACTGGGAACTGACCTACCTTTAGTTTGCTGGAAATCAGGACCAGTTCCAGGACTTGGGGGTCTCTTAGCAAAATGCCTCTGGGCATCTCCTCCCTGCCCTCCATTTGGCAGTAGCTCCGTTGCCCCACCTCTTCCATCTTCAGATCAACTTCCACCAATTACTCACCCGCCTTCCTAGTCCTGCCCCTTTCTAAGACTTCCTTCCCACCCGCAGAGAGCAGATGTCACCACCACTAACATCTCATGGTCCTATCACCTCTGGTTGCGTTCCCTCCTATAAGTGAGCGAGCAAGCAACGGTGATGGCCAGGATTTGCTTCCCAGAGGGAGAGAGCAAGGGTGCAAGAGGAGAGTTCTGCTGTTCCCAGTCTCCCCATCCGCTTGCCTGCCTAATAGGTTACCAACCTCAAGGTAGGGCCTGCAATTCTCCTTGAATTACAGCTGCTCTCCAGGCTGCAGTGATCAGTTCCCCTGGAGGTAATGCCTGTTTAGGAGAGCAGGCTCTGTGGCTTCACATCCCCACTCAAGCCCCTCCCCAAAATCTGCCTTCCCCAGGCACTGCTCCCAAATCACCAGGAATTTCCTGAACTAGAGTTGGCAACCGTACCTATGAGGTTGATAGACTGAATGCCCTAGTGGCAGTAGAAGTCAGAAGCACCTTATCCCTCTTGACAGCAGACAGGGAGGAAAAGCAACTCTGGCCAACATAAGCAGCAGCATGGCATGATGGTCACAAAGAGGGTGGGGCTTAGAGGAGCCCAGTCCTCCAAAAGACCCAACCCACTTTAGAAGCAGAGAAGAGAAGAGATTGGATTTATACCCTGCCCTTCACTCGAAGTCTCAGAGCAGTTTACAATCTCCTTTCCCTTCCTCCAGGGGCGTAGAGTTTTGTAAATTACGGGGGGGGGGAACCCCCCCTCGGGAAACCTCCGTGCCTCCCTGGGCCCTTCCGAGGCCCGCCAGCCACTGCTGCCGCCAGAGCCTCTCTCTCCCCCCCCCCACTCCTTCCCTCTCCCTTTGCCAGGAAAAGAGGGAGGGAGAGGGAAGGATGGAAGAGTGGCCGGGCGGGGGGGCGGGGGGGGAAGGCACCGGCAGCAGCAGCTGCCGGCCTCGGAAGGGCCCCGGGAGGCACGGCGGCAGGCACTATGTTTTCAGGGGAGGCTCGAGCCCCCCCCCCCCCCCCCCGGTAGTCTACGCCTATGCCTTCCTCTCCCCACAACAGACACCCCGTAAGGTAGGTGAGGCTGAGAGAGCTTTTTCGAGAACTGTTCTTTCCAGAACAGCTCTGAGAGAGCCATGACTGACCCAAGGTCACACCATCAGCTGCAAGTGAAGGAGTGGGGAATCAAATCCGGTTCTCCCGGATTAAAGTATGCGCTCCTAACCACTACACCTATCTGGCTCAAAAGGAGAAGGAAAGTGGCAGCAGCTGCTACTAAGGCCAAGCAGTAGCATAGGCTGTTTGTTGGAGGTCAGTGACAGGCCTCAGGTAGCTGCTCGACGATGCAGTCCCTGATACCAGCCTTGCTACCAATGTTCAGAATTTTGTTCCTGGTGGCTATGACACAGATGGTGATTTAGGGCTATATGCGAGCCGATGAAGATCTGCTGCACTGTATCCGGGCTATATCTGGCAAAAGTTGTCGGGTTGCATTCCTCTTAAGAAATTTAAACTGGCCGAACGGCAAGTTTATTGTTTTGAGTGGTTTGCAGAGTAAGAATGGAATGTGTTAATAAATCATCTATACACTGGCTCCAGGAAAGAGGATGAACTGTTTAATCAACCCCATCTGATGGGAAAGAGTCCCAGTGGGAGTATATCACACGCTTGTGCAACACCAGCTGACACTTAGTCATCCTGGTCTAATTTAGTTTATTCCATCTATCTTAGATGGAAGGAAGGGGGGAAACCATCAGCAGCTGGGGCTGAACAGCAGATGAAGAAAGCACATCAAAATGAAAGTCAGCATGTGCTAGAGAGCAACGGAAAAGACTTAGATCCAACTCTATAGTCAACCAATTAGTCTTTCCCTTTGGAAACCAGGGGGAAGAAGTCTTTCAGCGGTCAAAAGTTTTGGGGTCACAACTTTTGCTGCCATCCAAGGGCATCTCTGCTGTCATTCTTTCCAGAAGTTGTATCCACATGTAAAGGGAGTCTGACAACTGTGCAAACTGGGAACACACCCTCCCCACACAAAGCTCCCAGTATGGGTGATCGTCGTGTTGCCTGAACTGAGGCAACGTGTGTCTTTTGCATGCACACATGGTTTTGGTACATGCAAACCAGAATCCTGAAACATGCAGTGGTCATTATGTGCAGACCAAAGCCTTACACACGTGCAAAATACATGTGCTGTCCATGTTTAGAACAACATGGTGACTGTGTGCATTGGAAGGATCTATGCATAGTTTATGGATGGGATAGAGCAGGTAGAGAAAGAAGTACTTTTCTCCCTTTCTCACAATATAAGAACTCGTGGGCACTCCATGAAATTGCTGAGCAGTCCAGTTAGAACAGATAAAAGGAAGTCCTTCTTCACCCAAAGAGTGATTAACATGTGGAATTCACTGTCAGAGGAGGTGGCGGCGGCTACAAGCATGGGCAGCTTCAAGAGGGAATTAGATAAACACAGGAATCAGGGACCCGCGATACTCGCAGGGGAAAGGAGGAGCTCCACATTTATTTATTTATTTGTTTGTTTGTTTGTTTGGATTTATATCCCGCCTGGCCTGCACAAGGAGGAAGAGAGCCTTCTCCCCTTCTCTCCCACCCCCTCAGCACTGATGGTGAGGCCCACATGGCTCCTAGCCGCCAGGCCTGCCAAGCCTTCTCTCCCACCCCACCACCGGCACCGATGGCGAGGCCCGGGCGGCTTCCAGCTGCCGAGCCCACCAAACCTTCTCTCCTGCCCCCTGGCACTGATGGTGAGGCCTGCACGGCTGCCGGCTGCCAAGCCCACCAATCCTTCTCTCCCACCCACCACAGTAGCAACGGCGAGGCCTGCATGGCTCCCAACCGCTGGCCCCACCAAACCTTCTCCCCAGCCCCCCTGCCAATGGTGGGAAGGCACTGTTCCCAGTGCATTCTCTGTGCATGTGCAGGGAATGCTCTTTTACTTTTGGGGAGATTTAAGTATCCCCCTATAGTTTTTTCTACATTTCAGATTTTTCTGCATACCTGGAGAGAGCCCCAACTGTGCAGGGAAATCTCTTTGCCCCCTATGTGCCTCAGATGTGCAGATTTAGATATCAGCACAGAGGGGACAACTTGGCTATTAGATAAATAGATATGGAGCAGAGGTCCATCAGTGGCTATTATCCACAAGGTATAGATAGGGGCAAGTCTCAGTCTGGGGCAAGTGATTTTTGGTATGCTTGGTGCTTGGGGGGGGGGCAACAATGGGAGGGCTTCTAGTCTCCTGGCCGCACTGGAGGACCTCCTGATGGCACCTGGTATTTTTGGCCACTGTGTAACAGCGTGTTGGACTGGATGGGCCATTGGCCTGATCCAACATTGGCTTCTCTTATGTTCTTAGTTAGGAGGTCCCCAATGTGTATGGCAGTAATTTATGAAAACATCTTTCTTACGCACTCAGGGAAATGCTGATCTCCACTTTGGGGTCAGGAAGCAATTTTTCTCCAGGCCAGTTTGGCTGGAGATCCTGGAGGGTTTTTGTCACTTCTGGGGGTGTGGAGGGGGGGAGGTATTTGTGAATTTCCTGCATTGTACAGCGGGTTGGAGTAGATGACCCTGGTGGTTCCCATGTAAAGAGCATCTCCTTTCCACAAATTAACTACGCTTTAACAGATCATGTTTCCCTTAAGTATCATATCCCCCCCAGTCATTTTTCTTTCTAGTGGCATTTTCCAGACAGGCTTAATGTTCCAGTTTCGTTTCCCTTTATTACCAGTTTTTTCCCTGATTTCCACACAGCTTCATCAGCAATCCCTTGCTGTCCTGGTTTACAATGTCCCCCCCCACACACACACACACACACACACGCTTTCTGAAACCTGTTTCGTTGCCCCAGGGATTTTCCAGGAAGCGCTCTCCTCTGACTATCCTCCATCATTGGCGGAAGACTGCAATTGGGAAAATGGAGAATCTGTGTGTGGTTGCAAATGGTTTCAAATTACCTGGTGCATAGAAAGAGGGTCCAGTCTTGATGCCACAGCATAACACATGATGCCTGTTATTGCATCATATCAAAATAACGCAATCACGCATGTGTTTTAAAAAAGGGTTTTTAAAAAAAACTA
Source organism: Lepidodactylus listeri (assembly GCA_029233225.1). Taxonomy (NCBI): domain Eukaryota; kingdom Metazoa; phylum Chordata; class Lepidosauria; order Squamata; family Gekkonidae; genus Lepidodactylus; species Lepidodactylus listeri. Next base: position 19,966,206 of record JARCFY010000009.1, read on the forward strand.
GGAGGGAAAGAGGGAGGGGCTAGGAGGGCCAACTGAGGGGAATGGGAGGGGGAAGCAGCAGGAAGCCTCGCAGCAGCCAGTAATGTGAAAACAAACATGCGGGGCAGATGACAAACTGCAGCTTTAAGTGGGAAATTGAATAAAATGATCCGGAGCAATCTTTAGGGGGAAACTCCGGATGGAATGAGAGGCAAGTGACATGTGCGAAACCAGTCCCAGTTTTTTCCATTTCTGAAAGGGAAATGAAACTGGAACATTAAGCTGTTTTGAAAACACCAATGTTATTGCTTGCCTCAAAGAGCCTGTTCTTCCGAGATTACCTGCACAGAATGGGAGAAGCAGCATATCAAACTGTTTGAGTGACATCAGGTACCCTTGACCACAAAGCTATCAGAAGGACTCCTCTCCATTCCAGCGTTCCTCCTCTTGAAACTGAAGTAACAACACTCACTATTTCCTTCTTTTCTGAGAGTTCTGCCATTATCCAAAGTGTGGTCTACTAGTAGATAGTCAAAGATTCAGTTTCTGGTGTCCCCAGTTAAAGGGTCACAGTGGGGGGGGGGACTTTTGCTGCTCAGAAAGTTGTTGCCCATCAAAGGAGATGATGCTGAGCTAAATGGACCAATTGTCTGACTTGGTACAGGGCAGTTTCATCTAGTCATACCTACAAGGTACCAACCCTGATGAAGAAAATTCAGGCTAGCCCAGAGGTGTCAAATATACAGTCCACAACTCGGAACCAGCCCGTCCAGGGCTCATATCTGGCCCATGAGCAACTGGTGCTGTTCTCAGCCTATGAGGGGAAAGGAGTGGTAGGAGGGCAAAAGGCACCCCTTGGAGGTTTTGGAAACAGCCTCTCTGTTAAGCCTTCCCCTCAGTCCCACCACTTCTGTGAGAAATGAAGGAGGGATGAGAACTGGGGGTGGAGGGATATGGGAGAGCCAGGCTTTTGTGGGTTCCCCAGTAAATCAATTGCTTTCACTGCTAGGAATCAATTCCTTTTGCTTTGTATTTTGAGTAAAAAATAGTATTGTTAATTGCAGGGGTCCTTCCGTAGAAAAAAAGGTGCAGGAGCTCATTAGCATAACTCATTAGCATAACTCATTAGCATATGCCACGTCCCCTGACATCACCAGAAGTGTGTCAGAAAGGGAATGTCAGTTTCAGCCCCATTATACCCTATGGGCCATTGAAATCAATGGCAAAAACTCATAGGGTTTATGAGGGGCTGAAGGGGAGGGGGTTTGAGGGAGAGGCTCTAAACTTGCAGTGTAGCTGCTGGGGCCTCTTTTTGAAATACCCACCAAGTTTCAAGAAGATTGGACCAGGGGGTCCAATTCTATGGGCCCCCAAACAGGTTGTCCCATCCCCTCCATTGTTCTCTATGATGGGAAAAAATGTTAACTTTTTTCCTCCCATAGAGAACAATGGAGGAAATGGGGACAACCTGTTTGGGGGCCCGTAGAATTGGACCCCCTGGTCCAATCTTCTTGAAACTTGGTGAGTATTTCGAGGCCCCAGCAGCTACCCTGCAAGTTTGGAGCCTTTCCCTCAAACCCCCTCCCCTCCAGTCACTTTTAAATTTGCCGCCGAATTTCGGCGGCAATTCAGCAATGGGTTTAATCAGATTAGAGAATCTAATTCGGCCCGTGGCTGCCCTAGTGGACACTCCTGAGCTGGCGGAGCTTTGCTCCGCCTCTCTCTGGCCCCAATGGACCCCTGGTTAATTGCCTGTGTCCTTTATAAAGTTTATATCTCCGGTACCCAGCCTGACAAACTGACATTTATGTCAGATCCAGCCCTTTTAACAAATAAGTTTGATGCCTCTGGGCTAACCCAATCTCATCAGACCTTGGAAGCTAAGCAGAGTTAGTCTTGGTCAGTATTTGGATGGGAGACCACCAAGGAATACCAGAGAAACTACACAGAAGCAGGCAATGGCAAACCACCTCTGAAACGTCTCTTGCCTTGAAAATCCCATGAAGGGTCACCATAAGTCAACTGTGACTTGACCCCCCAAAAAAGGTATCAGAAGATACTGCACTGCAGCGTCTCTTGCACTGCTCAGGGGATGGCAGAATGGGACCTCAGCCTGAAGTAATCTCTAATTAACCTTTGTAGTAGCTTTATACTGCATCAGATCTACCAAAGTCTGTGTTGTCTACTCTGACTGGCAGCGGCTCTCCAGAGTCTCCAGTAGAGGTCTTTCTCATCATCTCCTCCCTAATCCCTTTAAACTGGAAATTGTGGGGACTGAACCTGGGACCTTCTGCGTGCAAAGGAGATGCCCTCTGCTCTACCACTGAGCCATGGTCTCATCCATGATCTAGCATGTGGCTTCCCAGCCTTGTTGAGACCGTGGGCATTGCTGGACTTTTCAGAATAGATAGTGGGTACCACCACAAGATGGTTTCTGGTGGTGGCCCATCCCGCCACAAAATGGTCACCTCAGTCAGGGGACAAGAATTTTACAAAATGTTGGGAGCTTCCAAGCCAAGTGTCTTCCAATTATGATGATGATGAAGAAGAAGAGGAGGGGGAGATTGGATTTATACTGCACCCTTCACTCGGAGTCTCAGGGCAGCTTATCCTTTTCCTTCCCCTCCCCACAACGGACAACCTGTGAGGTAGGTGGGGCTGAGAGAGCTCTTTAAAGGACTGCTCTTGAGAGAACAGCTCTGAGAGAACTTGTGACTGACCCAAGGCCACACCAGCAACTGCATGCGAAGGAGTGGGGAATCAAACCCAGTTCTCTCAGATTAAAGTCTGTGCTCTTAACCACTACACCAAACTGGCTCTTTATGAACACTTTATGTTGAAATGCATTTCATCGATACAGCCAATAAATACCAGAGGAGTTTGTCTACTGCAGTGGATACAACCAGATGTGTTGTTGCACATTTTCACTTACATTTGTAGGATAATCCCCATTTGATGAAGTGGAATGTAATCAGCAGAAGTTTAAACTGTTTTGAAGATGAAACGGAGGAAGGGAGAACAACCTTGAGAGACTGTCCTGAGAGAACAGCTCTGAGAGAACTTGTGACTGACCCAAGGTCATGCCAGCAGCTTCTGCTACAAGGTAGAAGAAAGCCAGGATGGGTTCTTACTTTATGAAAGAAGGGTGTGGGTACCAGGAGATAAACTGACAGACATCATGGGACCCACAGGCCTCTCATTGTGGATTGCTGCTCTAGTATACACAACATCAGGATGACAACTGTTTGACTCCAGATAAACTGACAAAGTTTTATCCTGATTTATCAAATGATGGTTGGAAATGCCGAAAGACTGCTAGTTCATTTTTTTCATATGTGGTAGACATGTGGTAGAGTTAAAAAGTATTGGTCTTGGAGTCATGAAATGTTACAAAAAATGCTAGAATGTACCATACCGTTCATGCCTGAATTATTTTTATTGAATATAAGACCAGAAAATTGTAAAAAAACCCAGGACCTTTATCTTATTATACATGTACTGACCACCGCAAGAATATTATGTGCCAAACGTTGGAGAACAAACGAAGTACCTTCAAAATAAGAAATGATAAGTAAAATTCTTGAAACTGCTGAGATGGACAAACTAACTTTATTTTTGAGAGGACAAGAGGGAAAAAGAGTCCAAAATACATGGACGAGATTTTATAAATGGTTGGAAGATTATACTAAATGAACAATATTGACAAAAAAAATAGAGAAAATACAGAATACTTTAAAAAATATAATGCAGAATTTTTATATAAAAATATATGGTGGAAAAAATGGTTAATACACATTTAGACAATGTAGGAGGTAACAAACTGGGTATAACAAAGCTGTATATGAAATCCCCAATTTATGTGTGCTTATGTTTGTTTTGTTTGTTGTGTGTTTTGTTTGATATACAGTAAAAATCCTTTAAAAAAAAAGATGGCAACTGTTTACTGAGGACCCTTGAATTAACGTTCTCTTAAAATTAAATAACTGCAGTTACCTCAGCCAGGTAGATAAACATTTCAAAAAGAACCTCTGTGCAGTAATAACTACATCGTCTCAGACATTTTCTAGGCAGAACATCTCGCCTGATGGACATCATTATTGACGTTCTGTACCCTACCATTTTAGAACCCAGACAGACGGTTATCTATTTTTCTTACATGCCTTGAGAGACATTAAAAACTATACTGAGGGGAGAGGAAGAAAACAGGGTCACCTCTAGCTTACCACAAACTCAGAAGCCCCACTCCAATAAAACTTGATCTGTTGACTTGATTTCAGGTGAAAGGTTTTTAACACCATTTCCCTGTTTCTCTTCACACACACACCCCTCCAGGAGACGAACTAATGTTGATTTGCCAACATGTCTGTCTCCTAAAGCCAAAGTGGGCATTATAGGACACAGCTGTGTGTGTGGAGACACTTGACCGTCTTACTGTCACATGTACAGGGCTAGGGGTATGTTTTTTCTTACATGTTTGTTCAGTGGTAACTCAATGTGGTTCCAGTCTAGACCGCTGCCAAAAAATCAGAGACTGTGCCTGGCGGGTGAGTCACTGCTGTCTCTCCAAGCATAGAGGTTGGAGGAGTTCATGGATGTTCGTTTTGTGTTGGTCTCCAGCACTGCTGGAGAAGACCGACCCAGCAAAGGAGAAGCAGGACAGGGCCCATAGTTCAGTGTCAGAGCTCCTGCTTTCCATGTAGTTTCAGTTCTTAATGTCACCACTAAAAAGGATCTAAGAAGCAGGAGTCAGACAAGACAGAGGTTACGTCAGAGCTAACCACACTGAGCTTGGTGGGCCAGTGTTCTGCCTTGGAAAAATGGGTATACCTTTCCAAGGCTTGGAGGACCCAACCAAATGACCGTTGTATAGCTAAGGTTGCCAACTGCAGGTTGGGAAATTCCTGGAGATTTGAAAGCAGAGTCTGGGGCAGAGCTCAACAGAGATGTGTTGTTATACAGTCTTCCAAAAGCTGCCATTTCCTCTGAGGGAATGGAAGATCAGATGTAATTCCAGGAGAACGCCAGAATGCACCTGGAGGCTGGCAAGCCTAAAATGATATAGTCTGTGTATGCTATTTTAGAAACAAAGATGAAATGCTTGACTTTTGAGATGATAGGTATAGGGTAGGGTTGCCAAGTCTGTTAAACTTACTGGTGGGGGGGAGTCCTCCGCTGGCCGGGAGCTTCCCCGGCATGCGTGCGAAGCGCACTCACTGGGCGACGTCGCCGGAAGTGATGTCAGCACGTTGGGGGCGTTGCCAGGGCAACGCTCTGGCAATCGCCCCAAAACTCTATGGTATCATATGAGTTTTGGGGCGATTGCCAGAGCGTCGCCCTGGCAATGCCCCCAACATGATGGCGTCACTTCCGGGTGACATCATTACGTGGGGGAAAGTCGTCCGGGCTGGACGACTTCGGGGGTGGGGTTTCCCCTGCCGGCCAAATGCTGGCCGGCGGATCGGGAACCCCTGTAGCGGGGGATCCCCTGCCCCCCGGGCTGACTTGGCAGCCCTAATATAGGGTGAAATTATTGAGAAATGAGAATATTTTGTACCAGGCCCGAATAAATTATACTTCAGCCCAAGTATAGTTTTGGCCACCATGGCACCCTAACACTGCTTATAAAATAAGATCAATTGTAAATTCTCGTCAGAGGTCAAAAGACAACAAAGATGCCACAGTATATAAATGTTAAAGCACAAGAATATATCAAATACAATCAAGAAAAAAAAACATAGAATAATTCTTGGCAGCAGGGTTACCAGGTAGGCAGGGGATCAAATTTAGCTAGCCAAAATATACCTAAACAAAAGAGTTTTTCCTCACCAGGTTACAGAAAATGAACACAGATGTTGTCGAATGTGTCTCATGGGAGGAAATTATTCAGCCTTGGAGCCACCATCAAGAAGACCCTGTTCCATACCAAAGGTCTGAAGGCAGCATGACAAAGAGCATAGCCTCCGCAGATGATCTCTCCTTGAATGTGATCATGTCAGAGAAGGTAGGCCTTGAAATAACCTGGACCTACACAGTTCAGAGCACTTTGAACTCGGCTCATCTTCTCCCCCTCCCGAGTCTTAAGAACTAAGGAAGAACAGAAGGACCCTCTTGATCTCTGAGGATCTCTGTCTTTTTCTCAGCTTATTGTTCAGGGAGCCTTCAGAATTTCCCACAAACAAGACCTCATGTATCTCATATCCAAATCATGTAATGTTATGAGGTTCTGGACAGGAATCCAGCATTTTAGCAGATCTGGAAGTCTAAGGTACACAAAGTCTAAAGCTGGGGCTCCTAGATCTGGGTTGGAAAATACCTGGAGACCTTGGGGGTGGATCCAGGAGAGGGTGGGGTTTGGGGAGGGGAGGGGAAGGGCCTCAGCATGGTACAACACCATAGAGTTAGGGTTGCCAAGTCTGGGTTGGAAAATACCTGGAGAATTTGGGGGTGGAGCCAGGAGAGGGTGGGGTTTGGGGAGGGGAGGGGCCTCAGCAGGGTACAATGCCATAGAGCCCACCCTTCAAAGCAGCCATTTTCTCCTGGGGAGCTGATCTCTATCACCTGGAGATCAGTTGTAAAAGCAAGAGATCCCCAGGCCCCATCTGGGGGCTGGCAGCCCTACAAGGCAGCCATTTTCTCTAGGGGAGCTGATCTCTGTCAGCTGGAGATCAGTTGTAAAAGTGGGAAGTCTCCATACCTCACCTGGAGGCTGGGAACCTTATCTAAGGCACACAAAAGACTTATGTGGAAGGCTGAGAGATGAATAGGGAGATCAGAGGAGACCTCCTGGGATTACAACTGATTTCCAGGAAGGGTTGCCAGGTCCTTTCGTTGTGCCGACAGGGTGATTTGGGGAGCGTTCCGGGGTTGGGCAGGGATGTCACATGACCCACTGATGTCACCCAGAAGTGACATCAGCTTGTTGGTGAGGTCGGGGGTAATACTCTGTTTTTTGGCAAAACTTTATGGTGAAAACGACCTCAAACCATAGAGTTTTGCCCAAAAAGCAGAGTGTTACCCCCCTCCCCCCCCCCATGGCACCAAAGTGCTGACGTTAGTTCAGGTTGATCTCAGTGTGTCACCCACAGCATCGGGTTGGGGGGGATTTCCTCCTGCTGGCCAGCTGGCTGGCGGCAGGCAGGAGCCCATGAAAGGGGTGGTCCCCACCCCCACCTGAGGAATGGTATCCCTATCTCCAGGCAGCAAAGATCAGTTCCCCTGAAGAAAATGGCCACTTTGGAAAGTGAACCCTATGGCATTATAACCTACTGAAGTCCCTCCCCTCCCCAAACACTCCTCTCCCCAGAGTCCACCCCTCAAATCTCTGGGAATTTCCCAACCTGGAGCCTGCAGCCCTATGTGCTATTCAGTGGGACTTCACAGGGTCCCATGACATTAGCCTTGTTTACATAGTGAAGGCACCTATAACTGCATGTACATGTATACATCTGTTTGTAAGAAATAGCCAATGCATGTTCACTTAATAAATGAAACTGGGGTTTGGTACTGGGTAGTACCTGAATGAATGTCGGATTTAAGTCACATGTTCATACATGCATTGAATATAACACTGGAATCGTTCAATGCATGTATAAAGAAAAATCAAGTGGAAACTGTATACTGATTGTATTTGTATTCACTGTCAACAGGGTTATTGTCACTAATGAGTCTCAGAGACTGGGATGATGGGGACCCATAACTCTGCCCCCCAGTATACGCATGCCAACTCACCACAGAATTTCTGGCTATGGGCCTGGAGCAATGTTTGGTGCCATCTCCCACTGGGTCTCCTATAGATCCTGTTGCTTAATCTGTTTCGGCATCCTATTCTTTGCCTGGTTCAAGATAGTAAAGGTCACTGTTCAAGACTACACAACATCTTCGTACTCCAGAGTTGTCTGGCTTGCATTTTATCAATCCCTCCTTTGTTTCCATAGCAATAAATTCACCTGTGATGGCCGCAGAATGTCTAGCATTGAACGAGATGCGGCAGCAGGAGCCAAAACCACTTACAAACGAAGTTAGTTACACGCTGCACTCTTCCAACTGCAGTCTGGGAAAACATGACTTCTGTTATGCAACTCTTATTTTCATGCCTTCTGCTGCCACCCAAAGTGAAACCAAGCAAGAAACCACATAACCCATGATTGCTCTAATGCTTTTAGAGAGCCATAATAAAAGCTGATGTCCAAAAACATGTTCTCCAGAAGTTCTGCAGAAGGAACATATGTGGTTGATATACAGAGGTTCAATATTCAGACATTGAATTTGCATGTAATCATCAAAGGTAACTTGGGGTACTATAGGATATTGGTTCAGGTAGGGCGGTCAAGTCCCCCCAGGGGGGCAGGGATTCCCCTGCTAAATGGGTCCCGCTGGTCCGGATTCAGCCAATGGGGGGAGCCCCATCCCTGAAATGGCCACATCAGGCCGACGTGCCCAGCGCGATGATGTTGCCCGGAAGTGATGTCATCACACCGGGCATGTCGCAGGGCAACGCTCTAGTAATCACCCTGAAAACTCTATGGTACCATAAAGTTTTTGGGGCGATTACCAGAGGGTGGAGTTTGGGGAGGATGTGATGTCACTTCCAGGTGATGCTTTAGGCATTGCCTCCTGTCTCTATGGTAAAGTTGTTTACGGGTAGCTGCCCCCTTTGCTGAGTCAGAGTCCTCTGAAGAACTTCTCAATGAACTTTCAGAACTTTCCAAATCATGTATGATGCCTTCTTCCTCTTCTTCTTCCTTTGCTGTCTTCTTTTCTTTTGTTAGTCTTTGTTGCAAATCCAGAAAAGTCTCTGCACTTTTGGGAGAGGTGATCTTTTGTTTTTTTCTCCTTATAGTTGAATACCAAGCCCTCAGGAAAAATCCATCTATAAGGGGTGGAGTTCTTTTGCAGGAATTTTGTCATTTTTTTTATTGCTTCCTTCTTTTTCTTATCTCAGATGGAATGTCTTTCAAGACCCTGATTTCCACATCTTTAATTTTTGGGGTTGTCCCATTAGTGGCCTTGAGCACCACATCCCTTGTTGTTCTCTCAGAGAATTTCACCACAATTTCTCCAGGCAGGTTTTTTTTCTTCACAAAATCAGGATATGTCCTGTAGACAATATCCATTTCACTTTGCAAATAATCTACTTGTAAACCTGTTTTTGGAGCCAGTGCTTCACTTAATATTTCTTTCAAGTTCTCCAGCTTTTGTTCTGGGACACCTTGAAATTGTAGAACATAAGACACTTTTTTCATTTGCAGTCTGAAAAGTTGATCTCTGTCAGTTGCTCTTTCTTTCTCCACCACTTGTAGTCTTTGATTCAGTAATTTTGTTTTGGTCTCAGCTGATTTTGCTGATTTTACCACCTCTTCTATTTTAGCATTAGATTCTTTAATCTCTTTCTGGAGTGCATCAATATTTTGGTTCATTGTAGTCATCTGATTCAACAGAGGGTGCAATGCTACAGACAACATGTTTGGAAAGTCTATAGCAGCTTCCTGTTTAGAAACAGGAAGAGAAGGAGCTGTAGCTTTTGGAGAGGGTTTCCCTCTAGGCACCATTTTCCCCCCTCTGCCAGCCATTATTTACTTCTCGGAGGAGTTAAAGTACCACAGAAAGTTCTTTTAAAATGCTGCTTTAAGAAGGATTCCACACTACTTGAACCCCATACACAGCGCCAGTAGTCCCAGCCCTCTGCTTCTCAGTCTTTCAAAAAGAAAGAATGGGGGGGGCAAAAACTTTTCCTCCCTCTTCATCGCTTTATTTCGGGACTTCAGGATGCCTGTTAGTCAGATTGAGTGGACCCGCTGACTCACATTTTGTTCAAGGCTGGAGCGCGGGTAGTATTTTCATTTCTTCGCTGCATTCTTTGCTCGCCAATCCGGTGTGCCACTTTAGGTGCCAGAGGCTCCATGGCAATGGGACCTTACGGGTAAAGAGGCGCCTCAGTCCTTTAACCGTCGCCTCGGGAGAGGTGCCTTTCACGCCCCAGGCTGGGAGCCCCCTACAAGGGCTCCGGGGGGGGGACCGGAATCCGGCCAGTACCCCTCCTGTTCACCGAGGTTGCAGGCTGTTCCATGCAGAGCTCCACTGGAGCGCCTGCCGTTAAGCCGCCGAAAACCAGAAACCTGTTTCTTAAAAAAAATATGGGAAAGATCCATTTGAACATTTTGCCATCAACAGTATTGTTAGAAAGGGGAGGAAGGAAGGAAGGAAGGAAGGAAGGAAGGAAGGAAGGAAGGAAGGAAGGAAGGAAGGAAGGAAGGAAGGAAGGAAGGAAGGAAGGAAGGAAGGAGGAGGAGATGGTTTTTATACCCTGCTTTACCCTAAGGAGTCTCAAAGTAGCTTATAATCACCTTCCCTTCCTCTCCTCACCACAGGCACCTTGTGGGGTAGGTGGGGCTGAGAGAGTTCTGAGAGAACTGGGACTGGCCCAAGGTTACCTAGCAGGCTTCATATGGCAGAGAAGTGGGGAATCAAATTTTGGGCGGCTCTAGTAAAATTACATGTAACTCATGTACTAAATCTTAAATTTCCCTTTTAGTATATGATAGCTCACCGCTTATGACTTCTGTCATGAAAGTATTTATTTATTTATTTATTTATTTCTGTTTCTATACCACCCTCCCCACCGGCTTGCATAAAATTTCATATAAATACAATTAAAACCCATCATAGACAAACATAAACATAAAATAACATAACATTCATTTAAAATACTCCTAAAATGCTGGAACATGATCTAATAGTAATTAATGCAAGACAACATTCATTCACTCAAGCGTCTGCGGGGGGTGGGTTTCCTCCCTTTCTTGGGCAAGCCCTCTCTCTCACACACATCCAAAAGCAAAGTGGATTAACATGGAATGACTGGAGTGTGTTATAAGCATTGGCAAAGTTCTTTTACTCAGTCAACAGAAAAAGGAAAGTCACAGTCAGCGGCTTCCATTGTTCATTGGATTTGGATTTACGTGCCGCTTGGATGTAACCAGAGCATGTATCACTGTAACCAAGTCATGGCACACTCAATCACTTGATCAGACCCACAAAAATTAGCAGTGCCCTGCTAATGACGCTGCTGAATGACGCTGCTGTGTGCAAGTGAATGAGGCCTAGAGTCTGTCAGGTTTATACCAAGGTGCTGGCAATTGTTAAAATAAGATTAATGACAGAAAATGTTTTAAATGCCCACCCTTCACTCAGAGTCTCAGAGCGGCTTACAAACTCCTCTCCCTTCCCCTCCCCACAACAGACACCCTGTGAGGTAGGACAGCTCTTGTCTGAACTATGGCTTGCCCAAGGTCATCCAGCAGCTGCAAGTGGAGGAGTGGGGGATCAAACCCAGTTCTCCCAGATTAGAGTCCGTGCACTTAACCACTACACCAAAGTGGTGCACTTAACCACTACACCAAACAATGTGGAATATAGGAAATGACAAACCATGGAGGGTTGCCAGGTCCCCCCCCCCCGGCAGTGGACGGCGGGGGGGGGGGGACCACTGGCAGTGGGGAGAGGCCTAGCCTGAAATGGCAGTGATGTTGTTGGGAATTCCAGATACAAAGTGGTGGCAGCATCCCTGGGACATCCCTGGGGATACCATTTTGTCCAGTCTGGACCACAGTCACACTTCGGTTGGGAGGCTCACCTTAGAAACCACTTCATTTCTTGGGGCGGCTCGGAGCACTGCAAGGGGGAGCGGGGGCTTCTGCCATGCCATTTTTCCTAGTGGAAAGGGCCAGCAGGGCTGTTGGCCCCTTCCTCGGGCTTTACGGGTCTGAGGACACATGAAGCCCAAGGAAGCAGCAAACAGGGCTCTAAGGTGATGTAAAGGAGACTATGAGTTGAGTAGGGGGACCCCCAACCCAACTTGTGTCACATCACATATACAAGAGACGAAGAAGAGATTGGATTTATACCCTCACCCTTCTCATGCTCTCCCCCAACAAACACAAAGACTTTGTACTGTGTAGGTGGACACTTCTCTCTCCCCCTCCCCAAACTGTCCATTGCTCCCCACAGCTGGAGGGAGTGTTAATTTCTCTAATGGCTGTCAGTTGCTTATGCAGAAATATGGAGAGATTGTCAATCTATTAGCAGACCATCTCCTAGCCATTAGCTTCCACTGATGCAACATCAGCCAAAGTTCCTGGGCTACAGCACTCTGCTTAAGAAAGCAGTAGTCATCTAGCAGTTACAACAGTAATGTCTACCAACTCAAGATGCTGGTACTTCCTCATTATTTCGACAGCATTATTTTTGTTTCTACATAATTTCTACAATATTATTTGGTTTTTATGTAATTTCGATGGCACAATTTCTTTCTGTGTATTATGAATCAGTGTCTGGAAGCTGTGGGCAAATGACTAAGGAAGAACAAGCTGTAACTGAATCCCAGACAACCTGGAGTTGTAAGCCTGGCTTGTAAGGCTGGTTTCCTAGCAGGGATTGCTCAAGGTTGGGTCCAACCAACTTCTCCACTACTGAAAAGAGGATAAAGGGTTTCCCTTTGCCCACCAAAAAGGCTACGGTGTAGATCCTAGGATTTGCAAGGGCAGATGTCCTGTGAGCTAGGAGCAGTAATAAGGAGGGGAATTGGTGGAGATTGAGTGGAAAAGCTAGCTGGATCTAATCTCCCTTTGAAATTCCTCTGTAAGAGAACTGCTCCTCTTAGGATAGCAACTTAATGTTGTGGTTTCTGATGTCAGATTTATGTCCATTAATTCTTTGTCAAAGGGACTGGCCTGTTGGTCCAATGCGGAGGGTGGAAGGGCATTGCTGACACGTGATGGCATAAGTCACATTAGAGGATGAGCAGGTGTATGAACCTGGAATGGCATGGCTGATGTTGTTGAGTCCACTGATGGTGTTGTTAGAAAGCAATGAGAGCAAAGTTGGCATCTTGGTTTGTTGTAGGCCTTGGACCAACATTTATTTACTTATATTTATTATCAGATTTTTACCCTGCCCTACCAGCCGAGGCCGGCTCCGCCTTAACGTATCTTAAGGACCACCTTCTCCCATACGAACCTACCCATCCACCCTTGGGAGGCCTTGCTTCGGTTGCCCCCACCATCTAAGGCTAGATGGGTGGTGTCCCAAGAAAGGCCTTTTTTGGCCATGGCACCAAAACTTTAGAACACGCTCCCCAGGGAGATTTGCCTGTTGCCCTCTGTTGGTGTCTTTCGCCAGCAGGTGAAGACTTTTTTGTTTTGTTAGGCATACCCCCTAGTATTTACTTATCTATTTAGATTTTCAAACCACCCTTCCCAGTAGGACAGGGCTCAGGATAGTGAACAACCATAAAGCATACATATATTAATTAGAGATAAAAACAAACGAATCCCATAAAACACATTCAATAACTTAAACAATGGTGTTAAAAGTATCGATGATGCCACTGCCCGGGGGGGGGGGGGGGGGGAGAGACAGGAAAGCAGGAGAGCCAAACCGATGGAAAAAAATGTCGCTGCACTCAACCAGTGTAAAATCTCTGCCTTACAGGCCATGTGAAATTGCATTAGCTCCGGATGTTATTCGTCCTGGATGTTATTTGGTGGAGAGTTCCACCAGTTTGGGGCCAGGGTGGAAAATGCCCTGGTCCTGGTCTAGGACAGCCAGATATCTCTTGAACCAGGGACCACGAGTAGATTCTTATCTGCCAAGAGCAAGGCTCTCTGGGTGGGTATTCCAGAAGAGGTATTCCTGGGCGGGTATTCCAGAAGTCCTGAAGATATGTGAGTCCCAGACCTTACTGTCCCTCCTCGCTGGTTCTGGTATTGCTTGTTTATATGTTTTTATTGAATTATTTTATATTTTTAAATATGGATGCCAAGTCTCCCCATGGGGCGGGGATTCCCCCGCTAAATGGGTCCCCAATCTGCCAGTCGGGATCCGGCTGGCAGGGGGAACCCCACCCCCGAAGTGGTCCAATCAGGCCGATGTGCCTGGCATGATGACGTCACCCAGAAGCAACACTCTAGCAATCACCCTGAAAACTCTATGGTGCCATACAGTTTTAGGGCGATTACCAGAGTGTCATCCTGGCAATGTGCCCAGCGTGATGATGTCACTTCTGGGTGACATCATTGTGGTGCGCACTTTGCACGTGCACGGGACTCCCAGAGAGGGATCGAGACTCCCCCGCCTTTATGAAGGTAAGACTTGGCAACCCTATTTTTAAATGTTGCATTTATTTGTTCAATTTCTTTAACGTCTGCCACCTTGGGGACCCCAATTGGGTGGAAAGGCATAAAATGTTTTAAATGAATGAATTACTTACATTTAATAAGCCACAGGCTTGGAATTAGCTGGGCTTGACATGAGTTTGCAGAGCTAGACTTATAGTTGCGGAAAACAATAACCCACTCCATTAGCTGGAAGAGGGCAACATTTGGAGCGCCCTTAGACTAAACAGCTCCAGTGTGTCATGGGACTGAGATCTTGATTATGGTGCCAGACCCACTCTTAAAAGGGGCTTAATTTGAAGGTGGTTTTACCAATGAACCATGCAGAAGGAGAAGCGGCAGACACAGGTGAGCAATATTTCATGATGAGACACAGGCCTTGCTTGTTCTCTGTTTACATGTGGTTAGTCTGGGCCTTGGAGGCTTGGAGGCCATCCAGGTGACCACCCAAGGGCCTCTAGTCCATCCAGGGACTCGGATTACCCTGCTGTCTGCATCTCAGCTCCCTTCCCGCCTAGCTAAGCCATAACAGCTCCACATGGTCTAGAGAGGTTTAATAGACCACAGCTGTGTTTTGCTGTCAGACAGTGCTTGGTAGGCGAGACAGGAGGTCTTCTTCTTCCATAAATCATTATAAACTTGCAGTTTTTAAATACACTGGTAATACTGGGAAGATATTTGTCAGCCAATACGAAATCCATAAAAAACACACAGGCAGTCAAAAGCAGTCCCTTATACATGGCTACTGGCTAGAATTCTTCTAAGCCAGGCCTGGATGCTAATTAAATTAATTTAGAAGAAGGTTTTTATACCCCATTTTTCTCTACCTTATGGAGTCTCAAAGTGGCCTCCTTTCCCCACAACAGGTACTTTGTGAGATAGGTGGGGCTGAGAGAATGCTGCGAGAACTGTGACTGGCCCAAGGTCACCCCAGCTGGCTCCATGTGGAGAAGCGGGGGGAAACCCAGTTCTCCTCATTAGAGTCCATTGCTCTTGACCACTACACCACCACACTGGCTCTCAGTGTATAGCTACAGGGCATTCCTGAGCTGGATAGCCCAGGATAGCCCAATCTTGTCAGATCTCAGAAGCTAAGCAGGGTTTGCCCTGGTTAGTATTTGTGATGGGAGACCACCAAGGAGTACCAGGGGCACTACGCAGATGCAGGTCATGACAAATCACCTCTGAGCATCTCTTGCCTTGAAAATTGTCATCTCTGCTGTGATTTATGACAAAAAAAAATAAGACAGAGGAGCAGGGCTATTTTGGGGCAGGAACGCACAGGAACGGAGTTCCGGCTGGCTCCTGAGTTGGCCACACCCAGAAGGAACTCATTAGCATAATAGGCCACACCCAACAGCAGAAACTCATTAGGATTGGCTACATCAGGGGTATGTGGCCTAACATGCAAATTAATTCCTGCTACAAGAAAAAGCCCTGGGTTTTGACAACAAACAAGGTAAACAGAATAAGAAGCAAAAGGTGGGTGTGGCTGGATGACCACTCTTCGGGTAACATGGGGGTGTGGCCTAATATGCTAATAAACTGTGCTGTCAGTGGTGTGGCCTAATATGCTAATGAGTTTCTGCTGCTGGGTGTGGCCTATTATGCTAATGAGTTCCTGCTGGGCTTTTTCTACAAAAAGAGCCCTGCAGAGGAGCAACATTTTTTGAATTGGTGGTGTGCAAAGCCCCCCACAGAATTTTTTTCGAGTTCTCCCACAAAGCTTCTCAGCTGTTTAACCCGAGGAAGAAGCCACAAAGTCCCTTTGGATTTCATCTTAAGTAAAGTTAGACTGGGAGGTTCTAGATACTCGAATATCTTCCTGGAGATTTATACTCAGTATACCATTAATAGATCAAGCTGGGTTAGCCGTGTTAGTCTGTCTGTAGCAGTAGAAAAGAGCGAGAGTCCAGTAGCACCTTAAAGACTGAAGCATCCCCTTGCCGCATATTTTGTTAGTCTTTAAGGTGCTAGTATACCACTGAAATCACGACGCTGAGAATGTTGGTGAAAATCCAGTAAATGATTTCCCCTGATTTCAAGAGAGTGTGATAGCCAAAACCTGCTTCAAGGTTCATATTAACCAAAATTAACTCCCACCCCAGCATAAAGTTTGGTGGAAATCTATCAAAGAACACCCGTGTTCTGAAACAGGAGGAAAAGTATTCTAGAACAGTGTCAGTGTTTCTGACTGTTACCATTAGTATCTGCTCAGAAACTCTGAACGTGGTGAGTTTTATCTTATTTGTTTGCAAGAAAGACACTCTTAATTCAGCTAACATGTATCCATTGGTGAGAGAGAAGAGGCTACCTATATGTAGGATAACTATTTACGATGTTGGAAGAAACATATTGCAATGCACTTCCACCCTGACCTGGATAGTCCAGGCTGGCCCAATTCTGTCAGATCTCGGAAGCTAAGCAGGGTCAGCCCTGAGCAGTATTTGGATGGGAGACCTCCAAGGAATACCAGGGGTGTGACGCAGAGGCAGGCAATGGCAAGCCACCTCTGAACGTCTCTTGCCTTGAAAACCCTATGGGGTCATCATGTCAGTTATGTAAAAGGTTTCCCTTGCTCGAAAGTCAGTTGAATCTGACTCTAGGGGGCATGTTCATCTCCATTTCCAAGCCGAAGAGCCAGCACTGTCCGAAGACTTTTTCCATGGTCATGTGGCCGGCATCACTAGACGCCGAGACACACAGAACCTTCCAGATCTTTACTTTATGAAAATAAGTTTCTGAAGATGCCAAGAAGTTGTACTGGACAAATGAAAAACAGGCTTTGCCTCTCAGCGTGTGACTCAACAGCAGGGTGGAAGCCAGAACACTAAGCTGCCATGAACAATGGTTGAAGAAAGGAATTCACTTATTTGGTTGTGGGTTCATGTGCCTTTGTAGTGGTTTGGTGGAGGAAGAATGAAACCCAGCTTATTTACAAAGACGAAATCTGACCATGACCAGTAGCTTCAATGCAGGGGGTGGCCGCCCAGTTGCTTCTTGAGAACAGGAGGCAGAAAAACCGAATGCTTTCAGAAGCCTAACTTGAAAAGCAAAGCGTACCATGTTCTTCCAGCAAAATTCACACAGAGAGCTTTGGATTCCTTTCCAGATTGCTTATTGACCTGTATCCCGCTTTTCTCCTCATGGGAGCCCAAAGCGGCTTACACAGTGCAAAAAGGACAAGATAATAAAAATGTGATAAAAACAAACAAACTGGGGGAGGGGCAGAGAATTTAAGTGGCAAAGCGGGTCTTTCCTTCTGCTGGCAGATCTTCCTCCTCTAGGCTGAAAGCCAAAGGACATCCAAGCCTTAAATACTTGAGAGAAGCAAAAGAGAAACAGATGTTAGTCTTCTTCACTCGCAGGGTCTTCTTCCCCAGTTCCTCCCCTGTAAGAAGTGCCTGTGGGTACATTCAGGTCTTAAATACCTGTGGGAAGCAGAGAAGGAGTGAACGAAGTGATACATCATTCAGTTAGAGCTAGTTAGCAGGATCTTCCCCAGTTCTTCCCCTGCCACACGGATTACACTGATGAATAGTTAGCAGCATTGGGCAGCAGCACACCACACAACCATGAGATTTCATGCTCAAGCCCTGGGTTTCCTGGCCTGGAGCATGCCACACATACGCTTCTTTCTTCTTGCCCCTTCTGTTTTTTTGTGCCATCCAACATCAGAATTCAGATTTAAGATCCTTGGGACACGGGTCTGGCTTTAGGTTTAGTCATGTAATAATGGAAAGGAGTACGACAAGGATGTATATTGTCACCCTGCTTATTTAATTTATATGCAGAGTACATCATGCGAAATGCCGGCCTGGATGAATCACAAGCCGGAATCAAGATTGCTGGGGAAAACATGAACAACCTCAGATATGCAGACGATACCACTCTAATGGCAGAAAGTGAAGAGGACCTCAAGAGGCTCTTGCTAAGAGTGAAAGAGGAGAGCACAAAAGTTGGCTTGAAACTCAACATCAGGAAAACTAAGATCATGGCATCTGGCCCCATCACTCCTTGGCAAATAGAAGGGGAAGTCATGGAAGCAGTGACAGACTTCACATTCCTGGGATCCAAGATCACTGCAGATGGTGACTGCAGCCATGAACTTAAAAGACGCCTGCTCCTTGGGAGGAAAGCTATGGCAAACCTAGACAGCATTATAAAAAGTAGAGACATCACCTTGCCAATAAAAGTCTGGACGGTCAAAGCCATGGTATTCCCAGTAGTGATGTATGGCTGTGAGTTTTGGACTATAAGGAAGGCTGAGCATCGAAAAATAGATTCTTTTGAATTATGGTGCTGAAGAAGACTCTTGAGAGTCCCTTGGACTGCAAGGAGATCAAATCAGTCAATCCTAAAGGAAATCAACCCTGACTGTTCCCTGGAAGGCCAGATACGGAAGCTGAAGCTCAAATACTTTGGCCACCAAATGAGAAGGGAGCACTCACTGGAGAAGACCCTGATGCTGGGAAAGACTGAAGGTCAAAGAAGAAGGGGACGGCAAAGGATGAGATGGTTAGACAGTGTTATGGATGCAGCGAACGTGAAATTAAGCAAACTCCGGAACACGACAGAAGGCAGGAGGGCCTGGCGTGATGTGGTCCATGGGGTCGTGAAGAGTCTGACATGACTGTGCAACTGAACAACAACTATTCTATGGCTTTAGGTTCTGTAATGTGGTTCTGTATCAACAACAACAATAATATGTCCACACATCTGTTACTGTGTCTGCTTTCACCCCCTGATCCAGAGCTAGGGTTGCCAAGTCTTGCTTGCCTTTTAGCGGGGGGGAGTCCTCCTCGTCTCTGGGAATCTTCTGGTGCATGTCTTCACTCAAATGATAGAGTGTCGTCCCCCCTGAAACGTGCCTGAGGCAATGACATCACCTCTGGATGACGTCATCATGCCGGGCACATCTCTGCAGCCCGGCAATTTGGGGGTGGGGTTCCTCCTGGCAACCCAATCTGGGCCGGCAGGGAGCAGGCCGATCGAGCAGGGGTTTCCCCGCCCCCCAGGGGGACTTGGCAACCCTAACCAGAGCTGGCAGCCCACCTAGAGGGCCCACTGCTGCAACTTTTAGGATTGCCAGCTCTGGGTTGGGAAATACCTGGAGATTTTTTGGGGGGGAGCAGGAGAAGGACCTCAGCAGGGTATAATTCCATGGAGTCCACCCTCCAAAGTAGCCCTTTTCTTCGGGGGAACTGATCTTGGTCATCTGGAGATCACTGGTAACAGCAGGAGATCTCCAGGTGCTACCTGGAGGTTGGCATCCCTAGCCACCCTCTACCCACTGACCTCCCCAACTGCCCACCTTTCTGCTGTGAGCCATCCCACCAGCCACACCCATCCTCTCACACTGCCCAGTACTGCTGGTGGAAAGGGAGTGCAGGAGGATAACAGCAGCGATATTCACAGTAGCAGTGATCCCAGATGCTTGCCCTGCCCAGCACAGTCAGGGAAGGGCATGGGAGCCCTGGGAGGACTGGAAAATGAGCAAATGGGTAGGGGAAAGATGCATGGGGAGGCAGTGGGGGAAGAGAATGCAGGCAGGTGAACAGGGAGTTGTGAGCAGGGGCGGGCAACAACAGCAACCGGAGGAAAGGAGAGGAGTCCTGGGCCCTCTCTGCCTGGCATAGGCATAGACTACGGGGGGGCTCGAGCCCCGAAATTTCCCAGGGGGGACTGAGCCCCACTGGGAAAACATAGCGCCTGCTGCTGCGCCTCACTGCCGCGCCTCCCCGGGCCCTTCCGAGGCCTGCCAGCCGCTGCTGCTGGTGCCTCTCTCTCTCCCCCCTCCCCCCTGGCCTGGCCACTCCTCCGTCCTTCCCTCTCCCTCCCTCTTTTCCGGGTGAAATGCCCAGCGTGGTGGCATCACCCGGAAGTGACGCCACCATGCTGGGCATTTCGCCCGGAAAAGAGTGAGGGAGAGGCACCGGCAGCAGTGGCTGGCGGGCCTCGGAAGGGCCTGGCGGTTTCCCGGAGGGGGGAACATCGCCCCAGCGAGTGCGCGCACGAAGCGGGCGCACTCCCGAGCCCTTGCCCCCCCCGAATTTACAAAACTCTACGCTCGTGCTGCCTGGCAGTCACCAAAAACCAGAGGCAGCTCTGGTAGGGTTACCAACCTCCAGGTGGTCACAAAAGTAGAAAGTTCACAGGATAGGTTGTCAAACTAAGTATACATACCGTGAAAAGTAATGAAAAATTGCAATGTATATAAACAACTAAATTTATGCAACGCAATAGATACCTCAATTTCTATGTATCAAAAATCCAACAGTCTTTTAGTGTCCCTTATAAAACAGCTGATACAGTCTCATTCATTCATTCATTCAACACTCTTAACTGGATGAATCTCTGAAGCTTGTATTTGTGAGTATCTTGATGAAATAATTAGAAGGACGAGTCTGTAGTTTATTTACCAGTGTTTAATGATGTTTTTGGCTCTCAGGTGTTTTCTTCATTAGCATGATTTCCCACGAAGAAGCCCTGTGTGAAACAGGCATTATGGCTGGCCTCTTGAAAGGAGTCATGTTTGTGAGCCTTGTGGAAGCAAAGAACGGAAGATAAGTCGGCTGACGACCTCCGTTGCTTCCAGTTTCCAACAAAATCGAATCACAGCAAGGACACTTGATGGTTGAAATATATGGAGGAAGACACAGGGAGGGGAAAACAAACTTGTCCCAAAAACTGGAATCAAGAACCACAAGGGTAAGAAAAACGCCTAATAAAGGGCCAGTATTAAAAACCTAGTTAAAACTTATCATATACAAAAATACATGTATTTATTAGAAAGGCAGTTAAAAACAAATAAGGGCCCAACGAAAGCCTCGTTGAAAAGTTCGAGTGGCCGGAACACAAGGGCCAGTGCAAATGACCTGATGTGTTTCAGCCCTATTGGGGGCCTTCTTCAGAGGTCAAACAGTTTGAGGTACACATTACACTCTTACATATTACAATAAGATAACCAATAAATGAATACCGGACCAAGAAAAGGAAAGTTAAGCAGCAAGAGCAATAGACCCAAGACAAAGATGTGCGTGAGGCCTCTAAAGGTGAAAGTCATGCGCCTGGTGCCAAATGCACAGCTGCTGAATTAGAAGCTCTTCCAGTTTTGGTCCAAAAAGCATTTGTGTGGCTATCTTAGTCAGAGCTAGAGTGTCCTCAAGACACTCAAGACTCTATTATGGACTGTATCCACGTTTGTAAGGGACGCTAAAAGAGTACTGAATTTCTGAAACATAGATATTGAGATATCTATTGCATTGCATAAATTTAGTTGCTTATATAACTTGCAATTTTTCATTATTTTTCACGGTGGGTATACTTAGTTTGACAACCTATCCCGTGGTCTTTCTACTTTTGTAACCACCTGGAGGTTGGCATCCCTACCAGAGCTGCCTCTGGTTTTTGGTGACTGGGGGTGGCTGGAGATCTCCCACTGATATGCAGATGACAAGAACTCAAGTCACCTGGGAAAAAATGGCCACTTTGGAAGGTGGACTCTGTGGTGTTATACCCCACTGAAGTCCCTCCCCTCCTCAGGCTCCACCCCCAAAATTTCCCAGTATTTCCCAGCCTGGAACTGTCAACCCTAAGCCCTGCCTTAAACTAGGAGACTAGAAAGCTGAGAGGGAAAGGAAACAATAATTTGGTCACAGTTAGTCAGACTCAGCAAAGCTGGTGCTGAAATAATACTCCAGCAGAGGCTGAAAGACGACTGAGGCCTTAAGCAATTCGGCAAGGAGGTGGGGATGCAAGCCCCACCTCTCTAGAAAACAGGCTACTGGCTCTGAAAGGCACCCTGCCTCATGATAGAGGGGACTGCTCCAACAGAGCTGGAATGTTTCTTGGCCTTTGTGGGGCTTGCGCGGTCAGCCAAGGAAGGACCACAGAGGCTGCAGCTAGGGTTGAGGGATTTGGAGTCTGAACCGGAGGAGGAAAGAAGGGCTAGGGGAAGGAACTAGGGTCGCCAGGTCTGGGTTGGAAAACACCTGGAGACTTTGGGGGTGGATCCAGGAGAGGGTGGGGTTTGTGAAGGGGAGGGGCCTCAGCATGGTACAATTCCATAGAGCCCACCCTTCAAAGCAGCCATTTTTTCCAGAGGAGCTGATCTCTGTCAGCTGGGGATCACTTGTAAAAGTGGGAGATCCCCAGTCCCCACCTGGAGGCTGGCAACCCTAGAAGGAACTGCCCCAGTTTCCCAGGGCTCCTTCTGGACTTCAGATGGGGCTCCTAGAGAGGTCTTGTAT